>VMRM01000014.1:2555000-3832500 GCA_010277075.1 Poeciliopsis retropinna | reverse complement strand
GGAGTAAAAGGTGATTAAATCAATAAATCACAGCTACATGAAACATGTACTGATGTACATCCTAGCACTGAAGAAAATGTAATTTTCTTTCAACATCAACAATCTCAGACATTAAATATGGATTTTAAGGATGTCGTGTTCACACACACACACACACACACGCAGTGTGAGTCACAGGTATCCTTCTTGGCAGAGACCCGGCTCATTGTGCGGCCCTGCGGCTCTCCTCTGATAAACACTTCATTATGAAATCCTGAGGACACAGTAAATATTTGCCAAGGCTGTTATCAGGCTGCCTTATCTTGGCGTGAACTCCAGGCACCGCATGACTCCCGGGGCTTTTATTTTCTTAATGCCTTTGCTACCAACGATAACTGGGCAAGAACGGCCCCATAGAAGTAGAAAGAAGTGGGGGGGAAAAAATAAAAATACGTCTCTTCTTTCAAAGGTTCCTGGAAGTTCAGGCACGGCAACAACAACAACATGGAGGGAAATGTAGGCCAGGCCTTTCAGCCGGTCTAGACGTGAGCGAATGAGAAGTAGCTCAGGTGACTGATAGCTGAAGCACATTTACAGCAGCACAGTTAATCAGTTATGAGTCAATGCGTTTATCCCTGACCCGGTTCACAGCGGGTCAAACATCATCTTGGGTCGTATAAATCTAATTGTAGTTGTCTGAACAAACAGCTACGTGTTGATTGTCAGTTTGTTTTTACTGCTGCTGGCCTATTTTACTCCACAAAAGCCAAAGCTGACCTTCACTCATAATGAAATGTTAGTACGTCCCATTAAATCTGGTGTTTCACACGTTCAGGACAAACGACACACAAATGTCTTCATTTCTTAAAGACCAATTATACTTCCCATAACAGGTGGATATTGGTATATCTCGTTTCAGTTCTGTCTATGAGCTGTTTTAGGCCGTCGTGTCACTTTAAATCCAAATAAGATGCTTCTAGTGAAAATGGCTGCAAATAGATGCCCAAGTATACAACCGTACATGTTTGAAAAGCAGAAATAGCGCCTCCTGCACAACTAAAATGAATGAAGCAAGTGGTTTCTGGATGGTAACCTTTCTGGAAGGCAACAATAAAACATGCAGCCTTAAAATCAGCTGACCAAAGGTGCTGGAACTCAGCTTGGGTTGCTAGGTGATGAGCAGAACTCAGCTTGGGTTGCTAGGTGACGAGCAGAACTCAGCTTGGGTTGCTAGGTAACGGGTTGGGCTTCGAAGTAAAAAAAACCCCAATAATTTATTGCGAAAAACAATAATAATTTAATATTTTAAAAAATTATATCATCAGACGGACTTAAATATGAACTTATGTGGATTTGTTTTTGATTTTAGAGATGAAAATAAAATAACATAATAAACAAAATCTTTTATTATTATTATTATTATTATTATTGTTGTTATTATTTATTTTTTTAAGATTAAATGTTTGACGTTTTTACAAAAACTGTGTCTGTGTCTGGTGAAGGTTTGTTTGTTCTTCATTCAGTGAAGTTTCTCACAGTGGAAAGAAAATGTAGAAATTTCACTCAAACTTCTAGATTTTCTTCTAGAAATTTTACTAGTAGCGATACTTCACAATAAAATTATTCAAGTAAAAGTAAAAAGTGTAGTGAAAAAAACACTTTTTTCCAAAAAGTTACTCAAGTCAAGTCAACTAGTTCCTGCCCATCTCTGCTGTTTGGTTTGAAAGTAACAGCCGAGATCAACAGGTTTATATTAACACAAAAGAAGCAACAGGTCCTGAACCAGTCTCAAATCTAAACCGAAGGAAAAAATTAATCAGCTGTGGAAAATATCTGACACTTGTTAACGTTCCCAGGAGGAAACGGTGGGACTCAAATAAAACCAGGTCAGGTCATGACTCAGCGGAAAGGGCGTGGTCAAAGTCTGACCTCATTCAAAGGAAATCAAACATTTATTGTATTGTTTACCATTTATCAAGATAAATTTCTTACCTTGATAAGATTTTGATTTATTGTTACAATCAAATCCAGTTAATGATCTTTAAAAAAACACCTACAGCTGTCTATACTCTCAGGATTGTTTAGTTTTACTGTTTTCTCCACTGAGATCATCAAAAATATCAATAAACTTTCAAATATGATTAAATAAAGTGACTGTGTGCATGTTAGTGGGACAAATCACACTTCTTTATGTACCTGGAGTCCGAAAGAAGCATATTAAATGGGAATATTTTTCAAGACCATTATTGGTGTTTGTATTGTGCGGGCAAAGCCATAATAAGTTTAAAACAAATAATAATTCTTGGTGCAGCGCCACCACAGGCGAGGCGGGGAACAGGTTTTCCAATTAGTTTGTGTCATTTGATAGTGCAGTGTGACTGTGAACCACAGAATGTGACAAATGTAGCAATTTTGGTCCCCAATCAATCTGAGTCTACCGGACTGTAAGGGGTGAAAGCAGCCTGAAGCATGGTAGTGGAGGAGTGATGATCTGGGCTTGACTCGGGGCGACAGAATCTGGGTTGATGACCCAGATCTACAGCAGGCATGCAGTCATAAATTCAAAGCTCAGCTTCAGAGGAATGTTAGAGCGTTGCATAAATAAACCAAGCAGCGTCGCACGAGACTGATGAAGTGGAACAGAAAATCTGAGAGTTATACACATATTAATATAATTTATATACAAGGAAATTTTGCAGATGCGCAGAATACTGGAGGGCAAATAGATGATTTGAACCAACAAAGGAATCTAAAACCCATCTTAGAGCTCGACTTTCGTTCATCTTTCAATCAAATATCTGAAAGTCATTCAGCTCTGCAGAGGCTCAGTAACGAGTCACTGAACTGATTCAGGACAAATGATGCATCTAAACGTTTCAATATAGTAGACCTTGAAATCTAGACTTTTGCATTTGTGACTTAACTAATACTGAAAAACCCATTTATTTCAGGAACTTTTATCACAAACTGAGAAAGTATATAACACTATTTAGCCTAATAACACACAGGTGGATGTTTGAACACCTTTACTTCTGTTAATTATAATGATTTTCCTCTTACAGGTGATGAAAACGTGACATTTGAAATTAGAATATTACATCAGGCCAAAACAAAACTTATTAAAAGTTTGTTCAATACTTGCTATTTTCAAAACATTCTTTTAATCTGACAAAATTCTTATTTATCAAAAATGACTGTTAGCAGGGCCGGACAAAGAAGGACAAAGGCCCCTGGGCTGGAACCATTTTGGTGCCCTATAAAAAAAATATATATAAATAAAATATAAAAAATAAGGATTTCACTGATGTGAGTTACAGTACACATCAGCTCTAACTTGGTCCCAAAAAGATGAACTATAACTTCTTCAAACATGAGGATTTTTTACAATGAACAATATTAAAACACTCAGACATGCATTCATTACAAAAACATCCTAAATATTTGATGTTTTGATTCAGGAGTGCCTCTATTTATTCATGAAGACTGGATTTAAAGACCTGCTTTAGACCGGGGTGTCAAACTCAAGGCCCGCGGGCCAAATTCAGCCCGCCATAGGATTTTATACGGCCCTCTAGAAACACATAAAAAAAGCCTTCAGTAAAACAGTTGTGTTTGTAAATATTTTATCAATCAAATCAAAGCAGTTTCCATCTGTATTCTACCAAATTACATCAATGTGAATGAAAGTTAATTATTTAACTTTACGAAGAACGTATCAAACGCAGAAACATATTTATTCATATTTTAAGAGTTTTATCACTACATTTTGAGCACATTAAGATTTAACTGATCTCAAAAGCTCAAGACCAGATTGTTTTCATATCCTGACAAATAAAATGTTTGGCATTTATTGTGATAAATTTACTTTTTAATAATTTTGATTTATTGTTACAATAAATTTCAATTGATGTTTGAACAAAATGTTTTTGTTAAATGAAAACATCAATAAATACCCATAAATGTAAAAATACAGCTAGAGATACAAACCAAGGAGCACACTAGAAAGGGGAACATTTTCCAAGTGCAGCATTTGTGTTAGTGGGACTATAATTGCTGCGACACACAGACATAACTTTTTTTAATCACAATAAAACATTAAGTGTCTTTTAAATTGTTTTTAGTTGAGGGTCTAAACACACAAAAAAAAATCACAAGCCAAGTTTTCCAAAATGATTTTTATTGGGAGAACTACAAAAAACAAAAAAACAAATGTACAGTACAAAGTTAACAGTCTCACACTCAATTTGTAGTGAACTGATTCCCCAAAAAGAAACATCACAACTCTCGTTGTCTTTTTGTCCGTTTTTGTTACATTCAAAAAGCTTTACTTCTAATAAAGTAGTCAAAAGTACATAGTGCGCATCCCCCTGTACCTACTATGTACAAATCAAAATGTGTTTGTCCACTTCCCTCTGCAGCAAACTCTCAAGACTAGATTTTCAATATATATTTTCATAAAAAGAAAGAGGAATCGGGACTCGGATAAAAGTTACGGTTGCTTCTGTCAGAGGCTGAGTGGTGACAACCTGAAAAGTTGCAGAATCCAACACTACATTCAGCTCAACGTGTATATAAAAAAATATGCCATGTAGGAAAAATACTTTATTTGGTTATTTTTAAGGCATGTAGAAAGATGGTGAACCCCATAGGCACTACACAATAATAATACTGGGGCAAAAAAAGGGATTGCTACATTCTTTAGCACGCGGCTGGAATCACAGTGTGACCTCGTGCAAAAACAGGAGAGAAAAATTTAAAAAACAAATACTTTTTGGTTAATTTATTGACTTGGGTTCTTTGTCACTGACGTCTAAACTAGATCAACGAAAAGAAGAAGAAAAAAAGAAGGTTTGGACGGTCTGTACAACCTCTGTTTATACATTCTACAGAACATCTAAAGTATGGGGGAGAAAAAATCAAAATAAAAGACCTTCGACAGCACTGACAGCCTCAGGAGCAAAAACAGCAATCACACAAACTTTGTTTTAATAAACGTAAACAAGGAAACAAAATTAATGAAATAAATATCACATACGTTCTCTTAAATTAAGATTTTTTTTTTTACTCAATAAAAATAACCAAGTGAAGTTACAAAACAAAAAAAAAAAGGAGAAAAACAATATATATATTACTGTGAAAAGAACATACACTCCACTTTATGCAGATTAATAATGGCGATCATAATTTAAACATAAAAGAATATAGATCTATTGCTTCATCATACTTGATAAATACAGTATGGACACAAATTACCAATGTAGCCTATACTTTTTTTTCACAAGATAATAAATAAGTTAAATAGTCCATAGCAAGTTATGCACCGCTATGCAAATCACTCAAAAAAAAAAAAAAAAAAAAAGCTAAAAAAATATAGATATATATTCAACCATCAGCAGTGATTTCCCCAAACAAGCCCAACTCAAGAGTGCTTTTTAACCAAGCAACAAATTACTGCTGACTAACCAAACCAACCACTGGGTGGCGCTAGAAGAAGGCAGATCTGGAATGGAAGTTGAAGCAAAAAATTAAAATAAAAAAAAATAAAAAAAAGAAAGAGAAGAAAAGTGTTACTTTAAGTTAAGGCATATTCTTGGCAGGATGGGAGGAAATCTGAAACCGCTTAAAGTCTTTTTTTTCTTTTTCTTGTCAAGTCATGTTACACTCATCTAATCCCAGGAAAAGTGTGGCTTGCCTGATAGAGCGATAAAAGAGAGAGAGGAGAGAGGGAGGGCTGCCAGGAGCCCCATGGGCAAGGCACTGATGGAATGCCTTCTGTTTGCTATCTAAGTTTTAATACAGCTATAATACATACAAGAACAAAACACTTTTACGCTAATGCCTGGTCAAGGATACTTGAAACTGAAGCTTAACTGATCCTCGTGGGACTAGAGATGCACCGATGAGACGCAAAGCAGATTGGAACCAGACGATTTTTCCTTGTGATCAGAAAGGTGAAAAACTGGGGGGGAAATCAATTTTTACATCCCCCCCCTTCCCCCCTAATAAAATAACAAATAAAATAACACAGAATGTTTTCATTCCATACAGGAAATGCATCAACAAGTGTGTCATTAGAAAAGTTTGGGATACATCCTTCGAAAACTTCTATCATCAAGGAACCAGCAGAAAGACTTTACTTGTCAGTCTGGAGAAAAACAAAAACAGTATCGGTAGATCAGACCACAAGGAAAACCCAAAACCAAAAATTGGTATCTGTATCGGCCTCATCGGTGCATTTCTAGTGGAAACTGGTCTCTTGTCCCCCCTCCAGGGAGGTTTGGGCAGGGTTTGCACCCCTGCAGCTGGTGGGAAAAATAAATCAGAATAAGTCTTGCTTAAAGGCACGTCAGAGGAGGTGATGAGGAGCCAAACTTTTGATATCCTCTGCTTAAAGGAAAGTCTCAGTCTCCAGCACCTCCCGACTCCTGAAACCAACCATAATCCAAAAATAATAATTAACTTAGTCATCTGAAATCGACAGCCTGCTGAAGATTGGCAAACGCCTTCCAGCGTCAAGAATCGGGGACTCGGAGCCGCTCAGGCTCCCGGAAGAGCTGAGGGACCCGCTGGCGTAGCTCTCCCGGTCTGAGAGCGAGTCCGGCGGGCTGGGCGGCGGCTCGAACACCGGCGACTCGCTGAGGCGGCGCAGCGCCTGGAGACTCACGCTGCTCGGCGCGTTCCCGTAGAAGCCGCCGCCGCCGCCGGAGTGGTTGTTGGCGTAGCCGGCCGGGGAGTGCACCGCCAGCGGGGCAAGCAGGGCTTTCAGGTCCTGCCCGGGGAAGGAGAAGGCGCTGTTGATGCACGGCATGGAGCTGGGCGACAGCACGTCGTCGTAGAAGCTGGAGGCGGAGGTGCAAGACGACGCGGAGGTCGGGGGCGGCGGGGTCCGGGACGTGGGGCTTTCGAGCAGCGGCGATTCGAGTCCGTGGTGGGTGGAGAAGCCGGAGAAGCTGAGGCTGTGGTGGAGCTTTGGTCGGAGCTGCTGCGGCTGCTGAGGGCTGTAGCCGCGGGGCTCCGCCGCCTGCACGTTGGCGTTGGCCGGCGGCGCGGGCCGCCGCTCGTCCGCGTTGTGGATGAAGTGACACCGGGGGCCGTAGGGGCAGAAGCCGATGGTGTGGAAGGTGCGGCACGGCTCCGTTTTGTACTTCGGGTGGCGCGTCAGGCTCCGCAGCTCGTGGTAGCCGTGGGCGAACTGACACTTCTCCCCGTATTTGCAGGAGCCGTTCTCCTCGAAGGGCCGGCACAGCTCGGTCTTGTACCGGGTGGAGTTGATCTGCGAGGCGGGCTTCTGCTGCAGCACGCCCCGGTCTCCGGTCTCGCTGTAGGCGCGGTCGCGGAACTTGTTCTCCTTGTTCATGAGGGCCGTGGCGCCGCCGCCGCCGACCGGGGAGTTCTCCTTCATGCAGCTGCTGTACGAGCCCAGAGAGTACTTGTTGCCGTTGCTCATTGCCTCCAGGTTGCTGGTGGAGTTTCTCCGGAAAAATCCCGGCGTGAAGGAGCCGGCGACCGGAGCGCCCACCGCCTTCTTATCCAGCATGCTGTTGATGTGGAGCGCGTTCATGTTCATGCTTTTCTCCTGCTGGTGACAAGAAACTATAAGCATTTCTGCGCAACAAGTTGCACCAAAAACGCTTTTAAAGTTGTTATTACCTTGTAAAGCATGTCCATGTCGTAGAAAGTGGACAGGACCGTCGCTGACATGTCTCTTCCCCAAATCTGCTGCCGCACTCCGTCTTTCATGGAGGACCGAGCGGGATCCTGCACTGCGACGAGGTGTTGTTGTTTGTGCCACGACTGGAGCTTAGTTGCAAAAGTTTAGGTTGTGGAAAAGTTTCTAAAAGTTGCCCAAAACGCTTTATTTTATTATTACTATTATTATTACTGTTATAATTTAATTTGAAGTCCGGAGGAAATAATAAAAACTAGAAGAGGTTAGTATTGTGGAGCTGTGAAGTTGTGGCTGTTGTCTCCTCCTCTCTAGAACCAGAGTGCTTCACGGTGGAGCAAACAGCGTATAAATGCAACGCTGTGGCCGGGGAGGGGCGGGCCGAGTCCGGGCAAACTTCTTCCCCTCTCCGGTTGGCTGGCTGCTCGTCACCGCCTTGAAATCCAACCCTGGCCCAAACTCCCTCCTTCCACCCCACACACCCCTGAAAACCTCTGGAAGTGGGTTAAAAACTCTTGCAGAGACAGAATTTGGTTAATCAAAGGCGACACCAAGGGGGGCGCAGAGGGGACCGGGGCTCAGACTTTTAGTTTATTTAATTTGTGAGTTGGGCATATTTACATTTACTTGAGTAACTTTTTTAATGTGCTTTTTTTTTCTTACTCTTACTTGAGTTAAATTTTAGTATACTCTGCCCACTGAATGAAAAACGAACATGTTTTAACCAAAAATTAACACACACCTGCAGTTTTTCTTACATTCATACAATTTGTAAATCTTTTTTTTTTTTTTTTCCTGATGTTATTTTTTGCTACTTCTATGAATTATTGTCAGTTTGGTTGTCAAAATACCAAAATTTCCACTTAACTTTAGATTTTCATCCACCTGATTATGTAATTTTTAAATATTAAATGATTGATAATTTAATCAGTTACTGAGTACTTGAGTAGACATTTTACCAAATACTTTTTTGTTCTTACTTGGACCGGTAATTTTTACTTTTATTTTAGTAAAATATGTTTAAGTACACACAGTAGTATTCACTTCTGATGATTTACTCGAGGAAAGGATAAGTCTATTAGTAACATTTATTTATTTTAAAGCTCCTACCAGAATATTTTTAAATATTAGTCAAACTCACTATAGATATAGTTTACCATCTACAAAACAGCATAATCAGTTTTTTTTCTTTCAATATTACAGTAATTCCTGATGTAATCAAGACATAATTACTCTTTCCAAAAAAAATAAGCTTCACACCTCTCGTGACATCACAAAAGGTACTGGAGTACCAGCTTTCCATGTCATCTTGAAAAGTTTGGAATTTGATTCCATTGAGAAAAATATGTTTAAAAAGTGTTATTTAGCTTTTCTCTAGATTTATATATCTATTACGTTTCAAAATCTACTGTAAATAGTGAAAAATAAAGGAAAAGAATGTGTAAGGAGCCTGGAATTCAGCCATTTTCGATTTGCTCATATGACTCTTGTGATGTCATCAAGCACAAATCAGTTAGCATTTTGTTTCCTCGGTGTCCTTTAAATAAAAATAGTGTTTTGTAGTTAGAATCCACTCTATATTACCAAGCAATGTTTTTCCATCATTTGGTGAAAGCAAACATATAACTGGGGAGCAACTTTAATAGACTCAGCTATATTTCACGCTTTAAGCTGAAGGTGTGAACTGCTGTGTGTTGCTGTTTGTTATCAGTTACATTCTTTGTTTAGCTTTAGCTAAAAAAGATCATTGCAGTGTCACTTTGCAGATTGACTTTATAGTGAACTTTAGCTCTACTAGTTGTTTCCACAGGAGTCCTGTCTCTTGCAAAGTTTTCTAGAAGCGCCGCTGCAGGGAGTTTTCTCTCAGTGCAAAGTTTTCCTGCATCTTGTTCCATGAGCTCCTGGTGTGAAGACGGTTGCATTTTAAATGACAGAGAGCAGAAAAGTCCTGGGGATTTGAACCTTCCCCCTGTTTTAGCCTCTGGCTGGAGCTGACACATGTTTCTGTGATGGAAGGAAACTGTGCCTCCCCCCTGCCCTCCCTCCTCTCTCCCTCCCTGTGGACGGGTGAGACCACAAATATGAGCAAGGAAGAGTCCAGACGAGAAGAGTGCGGGGCAGTTTTTAGAACCCACTGATTGCATAATCAGTTTCCCTGCTGCAGGAAAACCGTGTCAGAGCGAAACTTTGGGTTAATTTTCATTTGAAATAAAGTAAAACATACAGGATTTGTTGTAGTGTGACCTTTTTCTTCTTTTTAACTCCTCTGTTGAGTATTTTCCTGCTCTGTCTCAGAGCCCAGACTGCAGGAATGTGGTTTTCATGCGGAACAGCAGAGCAACACTGCCCCCCAGAGGTAATAGATGGAACTGACAAACAGGGAGCTGCAGGCTTTTTGCTCTGAAGACTGAAACGTCGCTCTGTTGTTTACAAACAGGCCAAGTTCAGTCAGATTGGATGGAGAGCATCTGTGAAAGTTATATTTCAAAACTCATGATGCAAATTCTGAGCTTTATCAAAGTCTGGGCTTTGACTGAGCCATTCTCGGTGTTTTAGTCCTGAAACCTTTAGCTGTCTCCCTGCTCCAAAAAACTTGAATGGAAGAAGAATGAGCTGGTCGGCATGCAGTCAGGTTCTTTCCAGGTTCTGCTAATGATCTAGAGGTGTGATGAATCTGAGATACATCTAAAAGTTACAGGACTCTCAAAGACGGGAGACATTTTTATAACAGCTCCAACTAATGTCAAACTCTTCCATCTCCCCCGCCACCATATTGTGCACAACTGTTAGTTCTGCTGGGCAAGAAGAAAATCTCATTTTGGTCTCACCTGACCAGAGCGCCTTCGTTCTCAAGCTTGCCACCTTGTGGCAAAATGCAAACAGAACAAAACTTATAAAATAAATTATCTTTTTTTTTTTATTGCACATAACATTTTCCCTTTAAGAAGATATAAACTTGCAATGGAAAATTTGTGCCATAAGTTGCCCCCAGACCGTAAAACAATCATATGGAGTGCCGCAAGTGGCACGTGCGCCGCCCTTTGGGCACCCCTGGTCTAAATTATTTAACAAACTGCTGTAAAAATGGTGGATGTTTGTGATTGCAGTATTTAGTACAATCATTTTCATGAAAATATCAAACTGTTCTCATTCTGCGTTTGGAGTCGTATCAATTAAAAAAATAAAAACCACAGAAGAAAAACTGCAGAGCTGGCAGCAGAGGATGGGGCTCTAAATGGCAGATATTTCAGTCAGGAGGCCATAAAAAATAACCCAGTGCCACACATATGACCAGAAATTGCTGGTTTTTGCAACACATATATTGTCATAATTCAAGGAGTGGTTGTACAATGTCTTTTTACGACGGGACTGAAAATACGCACAAGTACTGAACAGTTTGGTTCGAGAAAACTAAAAAAATAGCAACCAGGGGAAAAACAAGTGACATAAGAGGCTGGAATCTACTACTACCAACCCTAAAATTAGTCTGAGGGTTGCCCCGGGACTAGAAGCTGTGGACAATAGTTTAATGTGGAGGACAGAAATCCCTCGAACATGTCCGCTGAAGAAACCGCGCGGAACATCGCACGGCTCGGTTTTATGGAGCGAGAACGTCAGGCGGCCGATTCCAAAACATTACATCAGTTTTACTGTAGCAGAGAACGAGAGGAGAGAGACAGACAGGAGAGAGACAGACAGGAGAGAGGCAGACAGGAGAGACGGGCAGGAGAGAGACAGACAGGAGAGAGGAGACAGGAGAGAGACAGACAGGAGAGAGGCAGACAGAGAGACGGGCAGGAGAGAGACAGACAGGAGAGAGGCAGACAGGAGAGACGGGCAGGAGAGAGGCAGACAGGAGAGAGACAGACATGAGAGAGACAGACAGGAGAGAGACAGACAGGAGAGAGGCAGACAGAAGAGACGGGCAGGAGAGAGACAGACAGGAGAGACGGGCAGGTGAGACAGACAGACAGGAGAGAGGCAGACAGACAGGAGAGAGACGGGCAGGAGAGAGACAGACAGGAGAGAGGCAGACAGGAGAGACGGGCAGGAGAGAGACAGACAGGAGAGAGGCAGACAGGAGAGACAGACAGGAGAGAGGCAGACAGGAGAGACGGGCAGGAGAGAGACAGACAGGAGAGAGGCAGACAGGAGAGACAGACAGGAGAGAGGCAGACAGGAGAGACAGACAGGAGAGACGGGCAGGAGAGACAGACAGAAGAGAGGCAGACAGACAGGAGAGAGACGGACAGGAGAGACGGGCAGGAGAGAGACAGACAGGAGAGACAAACAGACAGGAGAGACGGGCAGGAGACAGACAGACAGGAGAGAGGCAGACAGGAGAGACAGACAGGAGAGAGACGGGCAGGAGAGACAGACAGACAGGAGAGAGGCAGACAGACAGGAGAGAGACAGACAGGAGAGACGGGCAGGAGAGACAGACAGACAGGAGAGAGGCAGACAGACAGGAGAGAGACGGACAGGAGAGACGGGCAGGAGAGACAGACAGACAGGAGAGAGACGGACAGGAGAGACGGGCAGGAGAGAGACAGACAGGAGAGAGACAGACAGGAGAGAGACAGACAGACAGGAGAGACGGGCAGGAGAGACGGGCAGGAGAGAGACAGACAGGAGAGAGACAGACAGGAGAGACAAACAGACAGGAGAGACGGGCAGGAGACAGACAGACAGGAGAGAGGCAGACAGGAGAGACAGACAGGAGAGAGACGGGCAGGAGAGACAGACAGACAGGAGAGAGACAGACAGACAGGAGAGACGGGCAGGAGAGACGGGCAGGAGAGACAGACAGACAGGAGAGAGACAGACAGGAGAGACGGGCAGGAGAGACAGACAGACAGGAGAGAGACAGACCTCTTAATTACATGAGCAGTAAACTAGATGGAAGAGCGCTGCTGTAAATTCAGCCTCAGCTCGTACAAACCCGCTGGAGGAGCCAGAACTCTGGGGACGTGTTGGCCCGCTCCGCTTCAGGGCCGGCCAAAGACTTTTTGGGGCCCTGAGCGTCTTTTACTTGAGGCCCCCTTATCCCAGCACCAGACGCTTCATCATTCCTGAGCTGCTCTTCCAGTATGTATGTAAAATACCAGTTAGCTTTAGCATAATTTGTAATTAGCCTACCTCATACTGGTGTTACCATGGTTACTGATTTTAACCTTACATTAGCAGCTAACAAAAAATATAATTTGAATTTTGAGTGGTATTTTAGTGTGCCATGTTATTTTTAACTACTTGGAAAGTAACCAGAGTAGAAAAACACAGAATTTACGGTAAACAAGTTAAGAAGTTTAATATCTTATATTTTAGAGAGTTTAGTTTGGTAAAGTTTTAATTCTTAGAGAAGATCCAGTTTCATCTCAAGAAAAGGAACAAATTAATTAAAAATCTGATTTTAAT
The DNA here is from genome assembly GCA_010277075.1 of Poeciliopsis retropinna. Taxonomy (NCBI): domain Eukaryota; kingdom Metazoa; phylum Chordata; class Actinopteri; order Cyprinodontiformes; family Poeciliidae; genus Poeciliopsis; species Poeciliopsis retropinna. The sequence goes on along the minus strand of VMRM01000014.1, from coordinate 3,819,440 downwards.
AAGACATAAATAAAACATCGATGGAATAAAACATAAATCCAGCAAAAACAGGTAAAAAGTTTAAAAATAGTCTTCTTACAGTTCTGAACCCGTTGCCTGGAACCCGCGCAGCAGATCCAGAACCAGCTCCGCCCTGCGGCGCCGCAGCATCAGCCGGGCGTGCTCCGCCGCGCAGCAGAACTGCGGCAGCTCAGGCAGGCGGTCCAGAGCCCGCTGGGCGGCCAGGAGTTTGGCCCGGGCCTGCGTCTGGATCCGACCCACCTGGTCCAGATCCACAGCCTGGTTCTGACCCAAACGGGCCAGGAGGGAGCAGAGGTGTCGGTGCAGCAGCTGCGCCCACTGCAGCGGCTCGGCCCAAAGGTTCAGCTCGCCCTTCTCAAACAGGAAGTCCTCTTCATCCTGGTCACAGCAGAACGGACCAGAGTTAACCGGACCGGACTTCAAAACCGGATTACGGATTTAAGGCGGAGTCGATTTATCGAGGATGAGGATCAGAGTCCGGCTAAGAAAAATAAAAACTCATAATATTACAAGAAAACGTACAAATTCATTCAACAATGAAGTCATAATATTACCAGGACAAAGTCATATTACGAGAATAAAGTCATAATATTATAAAGTAAAATAAATAAATAAACTATAATTTTAACAGAATAAAAACATCAACAAAATAAGTTTGTAATAATACGAGAAATAGGTCATAAAGTTGCAGTAATCAGATAAAATAAAAAATATATAACATTACGAGACTACAGACAATGTCACAAAATAACCAGAATAAATTTTGTGATAATACAAGAATAAAGTTCTAATAGTATCAGACAAATTACGTTAACCTGCGAAGAAAGAAAATAATAAAAAAGTTATAATACGAGATTAAAGTTGTAATCTGACCAGAAAAACGTTACAATACGAGAATTACAGTACATCAAAAAAGTCATAATATTAACCAGAGAAAAAAGTTGTATTATCATAGCTTAGCCTGGCTTTAGATGTTTTTCAATTGGGAATAATGTTTCTGATCCCAGGTTGCTGCAACAGATTGCTGCAACAGATTGCTGGGAGTTTATTGCGTTGCATCAACATAAACTTGAGATCTGGTCCAGCTTTAGTAGAAATGGTGACACTGATAATTATCTACATTTATTTTATTATAGTTAAGTAAATAATAACAGTGTAGAAACTTTTGGTTAAATTTAGATTTAAGGATCTTGGGAAAAAAAGCAGGTAATCTTTATTATGTCCTGTTATGTGAAGCCTTAAAATGGAAACACGGTGTACTTTCTTTTTGTTATGATTGTACATTTAAACATCTGTGACCTTGACTTCTATCTTTGTGAAAAGCTCAAATAAGCGACGGTTTGCTGTTCGTGGAGAGCAGAAACCTTGGTGACTAACAACAGCAAGACTGTTTAGTCTGCTAATGTGAGCAGAACAAAACAAGAGCAACAAGCTAGAAAACTTTGATTTTCTCCTTTTTAAACATTAAATCGGCTTAATTGAAACAAAATACCAAATCTGATGAACCCAGACATTATTTCCAAAGGCCTGGATAATAATAATGAGACAGAAACATGTTGTCAATATTTCATATCGGTCAATATTAATAATTATTGATTAGTTTTTTTGTGTTAAAAATCTAAAATCCAACCAAACTGGTGGTTTGATATTTCCTGTTTTATTTTGTCTTCACGTCATTGTTTTTCATCCTTTAGCAGTTATGAGGCAAAACATGAAACTGCTGCTCTGCAAGTTACTCGACAGGTTGTTGCTAGGTAACCATAGAACGAGTGAGTTGCTAGGCAAAAGAATGAGTGAGTTAGTTGATTCCACCAACTGGCTGCGAGAGGTTGAGCGGTTAAAGTTCAGTTAATCTGCTATTTTTTGAATATTAAAGATTCTATCATACGTCTCATCTATTGATATTGATCACATGTCTATCGCAATCAATATTGTTATTGATTTATTGTCCAAACTTTTTTTTTTCTGTCAAAAAACCAGAAAGATCACCATGAAACCAAAGGTCTCACCAAACAGGAAGCTTCCGCTGCCTCGTATTCATCGCTGCCATCCTCATTTCCCATCAGCCACTGGGTGAGAGCGAGGAGCCCGGCTCCCTGCTGCCCCCACAGGTCAAACATCCCACACAGGAGCCCCACACCCAGGTCCAAGGCTGCTGGCGGACACACGGACACGCCGGCAACATCTGAGGACAAAACAAACGGGTTTACAGCACCTCAGACGAAGCCGAAGACGCCGCAAAATTAGAAAATGTTTGGTTTTTGCAAACTGAAAATTATTTATTGGATGTTTTTGCTTGAAAGAGGAAAGATCAACAAACCCCAAAACTTTTTGAATGGTTGAGTTCTGATATCTTGCCACCAGAACCAGTTAATGGAACCAGTTTAATGTCTGGTTCAAATGGAACATTTTTAAGGTATTTTCTGGTAGACTCAGCTCCACTGGGAACCAACATGGCAACATTTGTCACATTTTCAACTGCTGCTGTCATTTGATCCACCTTCAACTGAACCGAGACCGACGCTTTTAGGCAGAGCAGAGTTTGCTTTTTTCCGTCCGAATTAGAGTTTAATTGCGCATTCACACATCTCCAAACAAAACAGACTTTCTTGGCGAAATAACTAGATTTCAATTAAAGCAAACTAATCATGCTTAGGGGAAAGGCCATACAGAGACCACCAACGTTCAGAGGTCAGAAAATCCCGCAAAACCTCCAGATCAACTGAGATCAGAGTAAACCAACATGGCTGACTAGAAAAGTAGCCATCCTGATAGTCAATGTTCATCACTTCACCTGTTAGCCGTCATAATTCCTACATTTGGCCAAACAGCAGCTACAAAATCTTTAGAAAATCTGCTTTCCATTTCCAATACCACCAGACGTTTCTCTGCGTATTATTCCACTTTATTTAGAGTGTGGTTGTGTGGCTCATTCAGATGATTGAGTTAAACCCTCAGCAGGCCATCAAGTTCAGCAGCAGCCTGTTAATGATCCATTCATATGAATCAGGCATGTTTTAAGTGGAGAAACATGTAAAACACGCGGGGCGGCGGGTTCCGAGAACCAGGATATAGAAACCCAGATCTAATGTTTGCTGGTTAATAAATAAACTGCAATTAGAGAACATCTGGGGGACCTTGACAGAAACGTTTCGGCGTTAATGAGTCCAATCTGAAGCTAACGAGGCTAAATACACTCCGACATCTCTGCAAGGCAGCCATTACCCTCCGATGGACGGAGTAGAAGAAGCCGAGGCATAAAACTGGGACTTGTTCTCACTGTGAGTCAAGCAGGGCTGACTCTGCGATCCAGACTTGGTGTTAATGTGCATGCGTGTTTTCTTTAGGGCTTGGACGGCCTTCCGAGAAACAGAACTATAACTCATATAACCAGCCATCATCAGGGTGCAAGTGAGACGATTCAGAAATGCTCTGCAGCGGCGTGCAGGTCATCTCCAGGATTGAGGCTCCGCTTACGTGTTTATGAAGACGCTTTCTTACAGATTTCTACTGATTTGTCACAAATGTTTCAGATCACCGCTTCCTGCTTTTGGAGCGGTTTCTGGTTCAGAACCGTGCCAGAATTCACTTCAACCGAACCGAGGTTCCTGGATTCTACGATCTGAGGTCATCACAGTGATTTGTTTCAGATGTTCCATCAGGAAATGCTTGATTAAATTAACAAAATGTGTTAAAGGTGACCTATTACGCTTCCTTGGACAGGTTACTATACGTCTAAGAGCTACACAAAACATTTTCATTACATTTTTGTACAAAATTATTCTTAAATAATGAGATTTTAGTCTGCTCAGGTCTGTCTACAGGCTGTTCTTGTCCAAATAATCTGCTGCTGGCCACGTCCCTAAACTCAACGTTTACACTGACGTGAAAATGGCTGCAGACAGATGCAATTATACCACCGTACATCTTTGAAAAGCAAAAGTACAGACTCCTGCACAACCAACAAGAACAGAGCAAGTGGGTTCTGGATGGCAAGACAACAACAAAACACTTGTCTTTAACAGCAGCCATTGTACAGCGCATACAGCAGTAAAACCAGCTGACCAGCTCCGCTTTTATTGCTAGGCAGCAGCTGAATGTGGATTAACAATCAGGATATTTTTGAAACAGCTCGTTTTCCAGACACCAAAAAATCTTAACTTTTTGGCAAAAAAAGTTAAGTATTTTTTTACAAGTCCTTCAGCCATTTATAGAAGCAGTAGAGACACTTATGGAAACATAAAGACATACAAAAAGTGAATTTTGCATAATAGATGAGCTTTAAGTGAAAAGGCTTTTAAAGACGGTCATATTGATACATATATATCTAAAGACAGGAGTGAAGCAAGAAGGAAGCAAGCAGAGAAACAAAGCAGCTCGCTCGTGTGTGTTGTTTTCCCGCCACGGCCTCTCTCACCACAGCTGTCACCCTGACAACACCACAGACTTCAAAAGGCTTTGGGAGCTACTAGCCAAAACACTAGCACTGTGGGAATTGGGGTGAGGTGGAGGTGTACGATCCTCCGCCCTCGCCACCGGCATACTAATGGTTAAAAACACACAAACAGGTCCGGGGCGGCGAGCCCAGAGAGCTTTTCATCTCCGCACAGGGGGCGTAAAATCGGAGCAGAGCCTGAAGTCTGAGCGCGGAGGGAAAGCCGTGCTACGGCTCGTTGATTGTAGAGTATTAGAGGAGATTTAAGATTTTAGGAGCCTGAGTGACAAATTCCTTTCTTTCCCCAGAAGCCCTGCCTCTGAAGGTCGGCCTCAGCGCTCCCCGCCTTCCCCAGCGTTCAGGGATAAAACAGGAAATTTTAGCTGCGTGCCGTTTATCATCTTCCCGACAAAGGTTTCACACATCGCTTGACTTGATTCTCCCTCCTGCAGCTTCTGCAGCCAAACGCCTCCTTTCTCAAGGGGATAGTCTTTCCCTCGGCTGGCAGAGTGTGTGTACATGCGCGTGCGGGTGTGCGTGCGGGTGTGGGTGTGTGTGTCCGGTGGAGATTCTGCTTCGATCGGATCAGTTGGTGGATGAATGGAGGGATTCTGGGTGAGGTAGAGTCACCGACTGGTTGAGATTTTTTCATTTTTGTTGTTTCCTTAACGGATTAAGGTTTAAAATGTGAATCTTAGATTGTATTATATGCTGGATTATAATCAGAAACAGTCACAAAACAGAAGCACAGATTATTATTTTACATGTCATTTATGCCAACATATTCTCTGTTAGCATTCCCACAGCATGATTCTGCCACCACCATGCTTCTCCAGGTGCAGTAAAATAGATAGTTTGTAACTGCAATATTACCAAATGTGTAAAAATTCAAGGATTATGCATAGTTTGTATAGAAATGCTGAATTTTACAACTATTTAATTTGTATTCAGGCAGTTCAAAATTCGCCTGTACTCTTTAGGATACAAGCATACACTGCAAAGATACAGAAAGTATTTTTGGTTGAAATATATCGCGTGCAAATATCTTAAGACGCTTGAAACAAGTCAAAACTAGCTTCCAAGGAACATTTCAGTATTATTTAGGGACTTATTTTAGGTAAATAGCTTCTTAATATTGCTGAAAAATATTCCCACTAGCAGATTGTTTCACCTGCAACATTTTATAAGTGAATATAATAAATAACCTGCCTATTCTTCAACAACATTCAAGAGTTATTTACCTAAAATAAGCTCCTATGTTGCTGAAAAGTTACTTGTAAGTTAGTTTTGTTGTATTATTTCAAAATATTTCCACCAGAAACTCGATTAAAAGTAGCAGGTTTTGTGTTTTGCAGCGCAGAACAAACTGCTTTCGCCTCTCGACACAGAAACACACAGGAGCATCTCCTCCTCCAGAAAAGGTGAGAGCAGCAGTCTTTCTTCTTCAAACAAGCCATCGCTGCAGACACTGAGCTGGAGCCGAGACTCCAGGAAGCAGAGGTGTGAGATACAGAAAGAGGTGTGAAATAAAAACACGCACTTTACAACCCCGACTTCCTCTGCTAGATGATGGGGGAGGACGGAGTAGACCAGAGACCAAGGGCAACAACAGCAACAGGAAACATGGCAACACAAAGTGCTAAAGCTACTGGAGCGGCGAGCATTAGCATAAAAGTGACGGTCTGGGAATATCCTGGAAGCTCCTGATTTGCAGCGTTCAACCATCAATCTCAGTCTGAGGAGAAAGGAGCGAAAGGATCACATGAAAGTAAAAGGCCGACTCAGCAGGAGGCCGACGGCCTGCAGACCGAAAACTCACCACGATTTGCAGTCGTTCACCGCTAACAGAGACAATTTACACATTAAGGATCCGGTTCTGGAATCCTGAAGTTACATCTTCTGTGTTTGTAGCTTAAACCGAATAAATGATGGAAGGAAAGCGATGAAAAAAATCAGTGCATAAAATTATATTTGTAGCTTAACGGGATAAATCAAACTCCTGACATTTAGGTGTTTTTTTTTTTTTATTTAAATCATATTATTAAAATCTTAGAAAGAATTTGAACAAAGTTTATTGCTTTCACTGCAAACATATAAAGTCTTGCCAAGGACCAGTTTCTAGTGCAAATATCTTACTACACTTGAAAAAAGACAAAATTAACTTATAAGTAACTTTTCAGCAAGATAAGGGAGCTTGTTTTAAGTAAATAATTCCCCAATATTGATTAAAAAAAAAGTTCTACTTCCACTGGTAAATTATTTTACGCTTAAGATATTTTCCCATATTATAGTGGAGCGAATGATTTTTCATCAACATTAAAGAATTTTTTACATAAACAAACTCCTATATCTTATTTTTGTCTTATTTTAAGCGAACCAAGATATTTTCACTAGAAACTAGTGAAAATAGTTCAGTTGTTTTTTTGTTTTTTTTTGTGCAATGTTTATATCATCTTAACAAGACAAACAAAAACAATAACACAATATTTGTGTGTTTTTCCTTAAGTAAAGTGAAAAAAAATCCTAATTTGAGAACTGAATTGCAATCGAAATACTTTTTTCACATCACATGAGTCACGTGACCAAACTGGATGTTACTACTGACGGAAACCACAAAGAAGACGACAAGTAGCTGGAGGATGTATGTTTTTTAACGTCTTATCTTGTGAACAAACTTATTCATGTGTGATTTTAATTGTGTTTCTTATTTAATGGAAACACTGCAATTGTGAAATCATGTTTTTTTGACATTTTGCAGACATTTGTAGTAGAAACTGAGCTACTTTCAGGGACAAACAAACACTGCAACAAACCAGTCATCACTCTACCAAACATGTGACTTTATTTCAGCTGAGAAATGAAAATCTCATTGGCTTTAACAAGTGAAACATGATGCGATTCACACAAACACCACGTCTCTGTACGCCTCAGATTACAGTTGATTTGATCCAAATGTAAAGCCTGAGGCCACAAATCTCTGCTCTCTGTGTCGTTGCTTTTTAACTCTGCTCAGATGACACAAACTGCAGTTTAGAGAGCGTCGTGTTAATAAAAGACTGGCTCTGTTTAATGAGCGGCCCTCCGTTGTGTCAGGTTAATAATCTGTGTCATCAAGATTAAATGAATGCTGCCGGGAAAAAAAGCATGAATGGCACTTTGTGCTGCACCGTTACGGTAATCAAAGTAGGTCACTTTGAGGGTTTGTTTGTTCACGGCTCAGTGAAGCTGGTCTGTCAGCACAATGCATGAACACCAGAGATGAATGCTAAGCAAACAGTAAGCTAATGATTCCAGGAGAAAATTAAAGCTGTGGTAGATAACTTTTATTTAAAAATGTTTTAAGATATTTGTTAAAACTGTCTCTATGTCACAACAGTTTCTTATGAGACAAATAATATATGAATGATAATCCAAGTGCTACAATAGCTGTCTGAAGAACCAATCAGAGCCAGGAGGCGGGTCTTAGCACTAGCCTTTAGCATGGCCACCCTTTGGAGGGCACCCACATGCACTGCAAAAACACAAAATCTTACCAAGAATTTTGATCTAGTTTCTAGTTCAAATATCTTAGAACATTTGAAATAAGGAAAACAAACTTACAAGTAACTTTTTAGTAAAACATAGAAACTTGTTTAAAGTAAATAATTCCTCAATATTTCTGACCTAGTTCCATTGGCAGGTTATTTAACTTATAACAAGATATTTTCCCGGCAATAGAACCATAACATTTTCATCGATATTAAGGAATTATTTACTTAAAACAAGTCTCTATATTTTTCTAACAAGTTACTTTTAACTTAGTTTTGCCTTATTTCCAAGTGTATTAAGATATTTGGACTGGAAACTAGACCAAAATTGCTTGGTAAGATTTTGTGTTTTTACAGTGTTTCTGGTTTTAGTCAGATTGGCAGCAGCAGCGTTCTGCATCAGCTGCAGCTGGAGATGAGTTTTTAGGGAGTGAAGACGCTGTTGCAGTAATCAATGCGACTAAACTTAGTCAAATAGATTTTTTTAGTTTATTCAATGCTGAAAAACTAATCGGTAGTATCTTCCAAAACTGGAGTTGGCAGGTCAGGATTTTTAAAAGATCGGTGATCGGCTAAAAAAAGAAATCTGTGAACCGCTATTTTCTTATGAGCTATTCCAGCTTCATTTCAGACGTAATTAGTTTGAAGATATTGATGCTGAAGAGTGTGGTGGGTGAAGGAGGTTAAATTAAATTTCCTCTTCCTGTCCAGAACAAAACATCCGCTGTACAAAAACGGGTCAAGCTTCACAAATGCCAGACGCCCTCACAAGAAAGTTTTACATGTCTGCAATCTTCGGTTTTTGGGGTTAAAATTCAAACTATTTGATTTATTTTCTTTATGACCATTTGTGTATAATTGTTTGACTTTTATTTAGTATTTTCTGAGCTTTTATGGATTAATTCACGCTGCTAAACAGGTTTTTCTTAACAGCTTTCCCGGCTTCCATATCAAAGGACCAGGCTTTGCCACCTTCGCCTGAAGCAGCTAACGCCTTGGATACTTGACTCAGCAATAGCGGGTCATAAACCTGACACACACATCTCCATGTAAAGCTACACTGCTTCGCCTGAGGAGGAAAAAAAGACAGAATGAGTTGAAACGACTTCAGTATTACAGTCATAAAACATAATAGCACAATTTTTCCCTTTAGTTTAGCTCCAAGGTGGAACAGCACGATCAAAATGTAGATTCGGTTTTCTTCCTCGTAATGCAACGTGAAGCTTTGCCTCCAACAAAGAAATAAGAGTGTTCTCCAAAGGAGTGTGAATATGAATGGATGGAGGAGGACGAGCCACTCTGTAATCATGTCCATTGTGTTTTCTTCCTGTCATACAGAAAGGAAACCTTTCCGTCCCAGTCATGATGCTGACCTCCGTTTCTACCTGATTTTCAGCTGATAATGGCTTATCTTCACCCTGTCTGGTCTCATTTATATACAACACACACAATGTAAATACAAACACTTCCAGAAACATTAAGCAGCATTCCTGACTGAAGCAGGCTCTGATTTTTAAGGTAAAAAACAACATTTTACCCTTAATTTAAAACTAACATTTCATTTAGTCAACAATATATAAGATGTAGAAATAATGATTCACTTCTAAAATAAAACAAAAAAAGTCTTAAAGTAACATACCAGCAGCTGTGGTTGCCATAATTTTGCTGTACTTATATGTTAATTCTGGTAAAATTATTATACAGTAAAATGATAAACTTAGAAACTGTAAACAAAGTCTCTAATTTACGGTAAAATACTGGCAGCTCTAAATTTTACTGTAAAAATATGGCAAAATGCTGTACCGTAAAGTTGAAAAATACCAGAGCTGCCGGTAATTTACTGTAAATTAGAGACTTTTTTTACAGTGAAGGACGTTTTTATTGCCAGTCATTTTGACTGACAACAAAAAAATCCCATTTACTGGTAAACTTTTAAAATGATAATAATAAAATATTCAGTTGCAATTCAATTTAATTACTATTATAAACTGAGAATTAGATTGCGAACACGATTGTGTCTAATCCAATATGACCGTCTTTAAATTGACATTTTGGGGTCAATTGTCTCAGCAATAAGAAGAGGATGTGGGTCCATCTTCAAGATTTCTTCTTTTAAAAGAAGGACAGTCAAATATGCACCATTTTTAAACTAAAAATAATGAAGATAATAATAATAATAATAAACTATATTAAAAGGCACAATATACAGCTCAAATTTAAATATTAAATTTGGGTGGTCTGGACCGGATTGTAGCCTGAGCTACTTCATATTTGCAATCTCTTGAGAGGTTACAAAGAAAATATGAAATTATTTTCTAATCACAGACAAACACACTCTCATGCAGTTAATATCTGAGCAGTTTGTAACAGATTTTTCAAGTCAGATTTGAAAAATATAACATAAATTCTCAAAAACATCCAGTCAGAGGCCACACAAAATTATTCCATGGGCCACAAACGGCCCCAGAACCACACTTTGGACCCCTCTGATCAACTGTGGAACTACATTTGAATAGGATGCAAACAGGAAATTGATGGACAGTATAAAGCAACAAATACTGTATTTCCTTTGTGGCCTTTGTGGTAACAACCCTGCAGTTATTTTTATTTTGCAGTTTCATGTTAAGTGATAACATCCAATGGTGCAAAGACTCAAAGAGCGTGTGATTCTGCAGGGGACCCGGAGAAGTGGAGGGAAGCAGCCAAATGAGGCCAGGAAGCAGCACGAAGGCCGTTTATGAGTCTGAACAGCAGCCATGGTGTCAGTCCCCTCATGGAGCATCTGAGGGGCTAAAACTGGCATTAACGTGTCTGTCAGCGAGCTCCACTGGGTCACATTACACAGTTATTCAGTAAACAGGCCTCATACGTTATGACACATAACCACACAAACACACACTCGCACTTCCAAGCTGCTGAACCAGAATTAGCACCCTTCCTTCCAGGAATGCTCCCCAACCCTGAGCAGGAAATGATGTCAAAGTTTTTTAACACCAGGATATATTTATGTCTGTCTATACAGATGAGTGTTTTTACAGTGGAGGCATAGGGTTATTGTTGTTGTCTTCATGTTGTTAGGAGGGAATTAGCTCAGTTAACGACTGACGCAGATTCAACGTGATGACAGGAGAAGTGATGTGTTTGGTGCTAGATCAGGTTATGCTCCTATTTAATGTCACAATTCAAAACATTTCATGACTCAAACCACAGATTAAAGATCTTCTGCGGATAAAAACGTTTCAAACGGCAAACAGATGGATGGATAAATGAAAGAGATGAGTGGCTGAGATTTTGGATAGATGGGACAGCAGTGGATGGATGAATACACAGATGAATGGATGAATTAATAGGGAGTTGGATGATGATAAGTGGTTGGATGTATAGATGAACGGTTGGATGAATAGAAGAATGGTTGGATGTATAGACAAATGGTTGGATGTACAGTTGAATGGTTGGATGAACAGATCAATGGTTGGATGTACAGCTGAATGGTTGGATGAACAGAAGAATGATTGGATGAATGGATATGTGTTTGGATGAATAGATGAATGGTTGGATGAATAGATGAATGGTTGGATGAACAGATGAATGGTTGGATGAACAGATCAATGGTTGGATGAATAGATAAGTGGTTGGATGAATGGATATGTGGTTGGATGAATAGAGCTTCCTGCTCATGTTTAAACTGATGATGTCATGCATTCATTAGCATATCAGTGACATCATCAGGCTGCATCATATTTGCATCTCTAAACTGTAATTTAATTACATTGAATTTTTTTTTAACATAAATTGTATTTTAAGTCGACAAAAAGCACAAAAAAATAAAAATAAATAAAATAATTTCCCAGTTTATAAAACTGAATCTCTTGAGACAGGAAGTCTTATTTTGAAGTTGTGGCCAGCAGTCGAGTTTACCTGAGCTGAGCAGGTGAGTTGGCACGCAGCAGGTGAAGTCGGAGGCAGCGTCTCTCACTTCCTGGTCTTCGTCCTGCAGCAGCGTGAACAGACTGCTCCACAGCGACACGGTAGCAGCAAAACCTAACAGCAGAACAGGAAACCCAAACACTGTGACGTTCTGGACCCGGATGGAAGAACCAGGTTCTGTTCTGCTGCTGTGGCCCACACTCACCCAGCGGCAGCTGAGGGTTGGTCATCAGCGTGGATGAACACGTGACCAGCACCTTGGCGACCATCAGCTTCACCTCCACCGGCTGCTCTTCAGCAGAGCAGGAGCACACCAGTGCCCCCCACTGGGCGAAACACACCACTGCACCCAGATCCTAGATTTAAAAACAAACATGAACATGGAGGCAGAAAAACAACCTGCTGTTGAGTTTAACAAATAAATTCAGCAGTTAAAAGTTGAAGACGAATGGTTGGATGAAGAGACAAGTGGTTGGATGAATAGATGAATGGTTGGATGTGGTTGGATGAACAGAGAGGAGGTGGATGCATAAACTGGAGGTTGGATGAATAGTCAAGAGGTTGGATGCATAAACCGAAGGTTGGATGAATAGAAAAGAGGTTGGATGAATAAACTGGAAGTTGGATGAATAGTCAAGTGGTTGGATGCATAAACTGGAGGTTGGATGCATAAGCTGGAGGTTGGATGCATAGACAAGAGGTTGGATGCATAAACTGGAAGTTGGATGAATAGTCAAGAGGTTGGATGCATAAACTGGAGGTTGGATGAATAGTCAAGAGGTTGGTTGCATAAACTGGTGGTTGGATGAAAAGGCAGGTGGTAATTAAATGTAAATCACATGTTTAGGAATTACAGCTCTGAGGTTCTTACCTGATGATCAGAACTCACCAGCGCCACCACCAGCTGGGAGGCCAGTGTTACTGCAGCACAGAGGAGCTCCACACTGAAACAGAACATCAAACATCTCATATAATCATCACATCTCAGCTCTGCTGCTTGATTTTTATTCATTTTAATCAGACACTTTAATTTCTACTCAGCAAACTGAACTCCCTGAATCAGTAGTGTGGACATGTTTGGACATGTCGGACCCAATTTACAAAGATCAAAATATTTTGTAGGCCTAAGTTTTGTTTTTTTCCCAGTTAAATGTACTTATTTATTTAATAAGTATATATATTTTTTTTACCTTGGACTCACTTGCCTTACATCGTCAGTGGTTGGCTTTTTATGAGCAGTAGATTTAAAATCAAATGATTCGACTTGTAAACATTGTTCAAAGTCAGGACTTTTTATTAAATATACTAAAATACTAATAATTTGTATTATTATTTTTTTATCTGCACCAGCAACAGATAATTTATTCAAGTGTATTTTTAGTCACACTTGTAGTTTTTAAGTATTTTTTTCTCGGAGTACTTTGTTAACCAAACAACATTTCATTGTCAAATTCATTGTTGTGTCTTTGTGCAACGACAATAAAGTAAGAGTGAGAAATGGAGTTCCGCAGGGTTTTGCACTCGTTACCCTTTTTTTTTTTCTTTTTTTTTTTTTTTACATAATTTCACTCTGTAAAACTTTTGAAAAGGGTTTGTTGTTATGCTGATGATAATGTGATATATTTCTCCGTTGATCTTACATTAATGAATTAAGTAACAGACTACAAGTATGTCATTATAAATCACTATGTAGTGATTTTTTTTCTCTGAAAGCTTACTACTAATTAAGACATGATGATCTTCTAGTTCAATACAATACAAAACAATTATTCAGAAAATGCCCTGATGCTATTACTTCAAATCAATTTGAAGTAATATTTAAGAAATAACATTCACAAATAAAGGTCACAGAGTCCAATTAGGGCTTCCTGCCATCCTTCACACACTAATACCTCCACTTTCTTGCCTTACTGTACACAAAAGAAGTGTGCTGGTACTCACCACGACATTTCAAGTCACAAAACCCCGAGTGCCATTTAATCACATGGCAGACAAGGACAACCGGCAACCCAATCCCACCCCTCCTGAGCTCTAATCATAACCCAGGGGCCGCCCTGCAGGGAAAGTGGATCTCTGTGTGCAGAGATTGTGGCCAGGAAAAGGCTTCACAAGGCTTTGTAATCCAATCCTTATTCAAGCCTGTATTCTCTTGTCCAGGGTGAGAAAAGTACAGCCCTGGCTTGTCAAGGTGTGCGTGTGTGTGTGTCTATGTGCCAGTGGATGTCCAAGGGCTTACCGTCTGAGCACAGACACATGAACTGGAACACCAAGTGCCAAATGAGTTTGCGGTAAAAGACAGAGGACTCATGACTCACAACTCTTTCATAAACTGACAAAAACACTGCCTCATGCCAGGCAGGTGTGATTAGTCTTACAGCAGGATAATGGTGCAGATGAAGGCCTTTGAGAGAATAAATATCAGCTTTCATCCACAGAAACAGTTCCACGCCTTGGATTTTATTTTGCAAATGCCCCCTCTGTGGCTGGAGGGACAGTAAGCTAACCACAGAGCTGCTGCCAAGCAAGCACAAAACCCCCAAAGTGGTGCCCAGGTGCAGCCAGTGACCCCGTGTGTCCCTTCCTGCATGGATTCTCACACTGAAAGCGCAACAGGTAACAGCAGATCTACGTTTGTCATCCATCAGAGCTAAAAGCTGAGAATGGACAGCTTTGATGCTGTTTGGACAGTAAGTTAAAATAAGAAAAGGACCTGCTGTTTCCCATGTTTCTCTTTATACTAACTGTTGAGCCATCTAGAAAACTGCAAAACAGCCGAAACACTAAGTTCCTTTAAATAAAAACTAAAACCCACCTGTTCAGAGAAATGTAATGCTTCTTCGATTGACTGCATGATGATTTCTTTATAATTTTCTTTATAAAAATTTAGTTTTCATCAGGTAAGGCTCTTTGAACTGCGTTCCTGCTGAAATGTGCTACACAAATAAACTTAACTGATTGATTGTATTCCTTTAACTATCAGTAGTTTGATTGCCTTGTTTAAATGACATTGTTTCTTGTTTACAGGGGTTTCAAGTTTATTAATTAAAACCTGATTTTCCCTACTAATCTGAATTAATCTGAATTACAAGATAGTATAGCTTCATAGCAACCACCTACCTCTCTTTTGAAAATTTATAAAACCAATTTACGGCAGTTTTTCTTTAACCGATATTTCGTTTTGGATCTGATGAATGTCTAGATGACAGAAGTATCCAATCTTCAATAATATTTACGGTTCTGCCTCGGACCTCATGACTGCACAGGATTCCCAAAACTGAAAGTTACTAACTATATTGTCTTGAGATTATGTAACAGAGTTGTGCTTTACTTGTCTTGATACACTTCAGGGCTGCATTTGATACTTACAGTGATAAAATTGTAAAGAGTGAGAAATGTAGTTCCACAGGGTTCTGTACTTGTTACCCTTTCTTTTTATTTAATGTAATTTCACTCCATAAAACTTTTAGAAAGCATAAAGTTTTTGTTATGCTGATGATATTCTGAATTTAACAGATTAGTAATAAACTTTGGGCTGAACAAGACATCAAATTCAGACACTTTATGGTCAGAAAAGAGGATTTATTTTTACCAACCTGTGAGTAAAGTTCTCAGCCAGAGTAAGTAGGTGGATCAGAACCTCCTTCTGGGACAAAGTCTTTGCACCATCCTTCCACAAGAGCTCAGCGCTGGAGCCCAACACACACAACACCTGCAGGACCTGAGAGGAGGAGAGGGACGAAGAGAAAGTCAGCTAGCTGCCCTTTTTCCAGCTCTAGTTTTTTTAGTTTTCCTCTTTCTGCTGAGCTAACATTCCTGCAGCATTCTGGAGTGCAGACCTGGAAAGAGAGAGTGGGTGCAGGTTAACTCACGGTGGAAGTATTTGCAGGTCATTTCCCACTAAATAAGCTAAAAAGGAAACTTACAAAGAGAAGTATTGTTTCCATCTATGTTTTTATGTGTATTTTGAAGTGTCACTTTAGAAAATGGAAATGGAAAAATTCTAAATAATTTCCTCAATTTCATGCTTGCCTAAAGGGGTTTTCCGAGAAACAGGAAACATTAAAAAGGAGATGGAAACACATTTTACAGAATAAATTCCAATATAGCGAACTTTCCCATCCAACGGTGGGTCCAAACCTCCATTAGGGAGGCAGACTGTCACTCCTGAGAGTGGCCAAGGAGAAGCACTCTGGGCTGGGATGGGAGTGGTGGAACGCTCCGATCCACTGCTGGGTCTGTGCCTTACCAGAGGCATAAAACTCTGTCCAAATCTCACGTTTGGAGGTTTCTCTTAAATGTGTGGCCCATGTCAGTTTCCAATCTCTGCTTCCTCATTTGGAAGTGGAGACTGAACAACATGGCTAAAAGACAAATCACAATGTGGCCGAAAAACGTATCACAATACAAGAGTTTCATATCAAAAATGATTAATTATTTGGTTTTCTTTTAAATATCTGAAATACCACCCAACTGACAGCATGACTTTTCCTCTTTTATCCACAGTTTTAGTTCCATACCATTGTTTTTTATTTTTAAGCTAAGTTATGAGCCATAGTAGCTGCTGTGCCAGTTACTCAACAGGCTGTTGCTAGGTAACTAAAGAGTGAGTGAGTTGCTAGGTAACCAAAGAGTTACCTGGCAAGTTAGTTGTTGCCACCCATAAATTCTGGATTTAGCCACCCAAGCCCAGTGAGATTATTGAATATTCTCCCAAATGTATTATCTATTGATATTGATCAGGTGTCCGTGACTATCTATATTTATTTTCCAGCCATGAGAAACATGAAAATTTTCTTTTTTTTTTTTAACTTTTTTGAGACATTTTAAAAGTTTGCTCAAAATTCAAATGAATGGAAACGTAGCTACAGACACACCAGAAACACACTAGTGCTTTTGTGTGATTGTGTGCGTCTCACCTTTGCTGAACACTGCTGGTGTCGCTCTTGAACGGCCATGTTGGTCAGGTCGGACACGGTGGTCTCACTGAGCCACAGAGGCCTCCTCTTGGCTTCGTCCTCCTCCTCTTCTTGTAGCTTCCTCAGGATACCCTCCAATGCTAGCTCCCTCACCTCATAAAGCGGGCTGCGCAGCAGACTGTCCAAAAGCTGCCGTCTCTGCTCGACGCCTCTCCACAGGTCTGGACAGTCCACACTTGCACTGAGGCCCACCTGGGCGAGGCTGAGCAGGTACTGCGTGCTGCCGGGTCCAAGCGGAGACGAGGAAGAGTCGGAGGTCAACAGTTCAGAGGCCATGAGGATGGAAAGTGTCGTCTGACGAAGAGCGCTGATCTCTGAATCTGAGAACCACATAAAGGTCGACGTTAGCCAACAACGAAGGTGACAGCTTTGGAATAAATTCAGAGCAGTAGTTAAATGTACCTGTGACAAGTGAGGAAGATAAAACATCAGTTTTAGATGAGCTTGATAGCGATGTGAAGGTATAAAGATTTATTTTTTATCTATTTTAGGACTGGGTTTAAGGGTTTTCCGCTAGCAGCTGGACTAGCATCTGTAGGCTGCTGCTGCAAAACATAAAGATCAATTTTCCCCACTCTATTTGATTTTGCTACCATCCATTAAAGAATCATTTTCAATAAACTGAATTAACAGAGGTCTCTCTTTGCTCTTCAATACTGGAAAGTGAACACCTGACCCAGGGCTTACATTAGTGTCTTTAAATTTGAAGAATATATTTGTATTCTTTCTTTCAGTTCTGTCTCTTTCATGGACGTAGTAATTTATGGTGTTGCTACTGGTATTGTTTCTATGTTTTTTACTATTGAAAGTACACCTTATTCAGTGTTTTTCCCCTAGTTGTATAACTTCTTAAACTTATCTATTAATGGTTTTACTGATGGTATTGTTTTTGTGAACTCCTCATGTTTTTGGCCGTAGAAAGTACGCCTAGCTCAGTGCTATTTTTCTCAGTTGTCCGTTATGAACAGCCTTTGGTAAGTCTTCTGTGTTTATTGACACATAAAGTACACCATTCTGTTTCCTTTTACAGCTGAGTCACTTTTATACACATATATAGTACTGATATTATCTTTGTGAACTCTTCTGTGTTTTTGTTTATGCCATGGAAAGTGCCCCTAACCCATTGTTTATATTAACCACGTCTTTTTCCTAGACGTAGTCATGCATAAAGTTTTTGCATTCATCCATCTATCATCATATTTTGTAATTATATTTAAAAAATTGGCCAAACCTGAAGTATAAACATTGAGAATTTGCACCAGGACATTTCTTCCACTGGCTTGTGCATACAAGTGATATTTATAATATTTTTGACCAAAGTAAAGAACAAAATCACAAATTAAGACAAGTTTGTGAGGTAAACCACAGACCAACCCAAGAGAGTGTTCAGCTCCTTTCTATTTGTTTATAGGAAAGGTCCAGAGTTGTTCCAACCCTGGCACCTGTGATCACACACTCAAGAAGTCCACACACACTTGAGTGTGCACTTCTATTAAGTATATTCCAGTGGCAAGTCAGCAAAGGAGAAACTTAATGCCAAACTAAAGCTTCACCCCACCCTCCAGAATGTCTTCAGGACTGCAGAGGCCCGGGTTTAACAGCCAACTCAATTAGTTTAAACACACACACACACACGCACGCACACACACACACACGCACACAACTTATGAAATCTAGTGCAACTCTATCTGCCCCACTCAAAATGGACTCTGACAAAAGAGCGGGAAACGCCGCATTCCTCCAGAGATGTTCTGCGTTATCGTGGAGACAGGCAGAGTTACTGCAGAACCTGATCCTCAAAGCGGATTTGGGGGCCAAATAAGCAAAGTTTAATCATTATAATAGAGGTCTAAGGGCCAATAATGGCAGCCGTGAAGAAGAGAGGATGATGACTGAAAGGCGGGTTAGAGAGAAACCAACAGCACAGAAGAACGCTAATGCCGTTAGCTTGACACAACTTTGTGGCTAATGTCTCGATTACTTCCATTTACTTCACCCAACAACTGACAGAAACCCCATATCAACGAAATATACTTATTAATAATTGGTAATTAAGCTGAAAATGAATTAGTATGTGACAGAAAAGTTCCTCAGAGTAAGAAACTATTTTTAAAAATGCTTAGTCACTAGTTGCTATGGTGATTCCCGCCATTTTTAAGGCTCAGGGGGAAAAGCAGAATTTAAATAGTCCTATAGTAATATATATCTGAATAGTTAGAAGAACGTTTGGGTGGCCATTATAGTATATATTTAGGGATATGTAATATTCTATTAAGGAAATGCTAAAAACAAACTTCAATTTCAGTTTTGCAGGAAAATTTCAGAGCAACAATAAAACGAAAGTGGATTGTAGTTTGGAAAAGCACACACAATAATCTGAGATGGTTTGACAGAAAAAAAATAAATAAATAAATCAACTTTTACTACTGACAGGAAATTTTGTGTAAATCCACAAAACATTTGATTTTTGTTTTTATTTTTAAAATAAAGAAAATCATAAAATTGCAAGAGGACAAATGGATACATTGATGTAAATTAATGTGAAAAACACTAATAAGAAAAATTAAAAATATCACTGGTGCTTTTAGTGTCATTTTGTTGCGGAAGTTCAATGTAAATATTCCATGAATAAAGTTTAAAAAAGCAGCTAAAACCTTCATTTGTGAATACATTTAAAAACATTACCTGGTTGTCTGTAGTTTTTAACCAAAGGTATTAAGAGGCATTGTGGAAAACATAAACTCATTGTTAACGTCTCAAAATGTCTGAAAGATAACCGGCGATTGTGTAAAAACCTTTACAAAGTGAAAGTAGGCATAAAACCTTAAAAAATGATGATTAAATTGTTGAAACTATGAGCTTTGAATCAGCTTTATGTGGTTGAAACCAAGAGTGTGCTGAAAGCTCAAGATATTTGAAAATATTTGTATCTATATTGCTAAAATTTTACAAGACTGTGATATAAGTCAAAGAAAGTCAAACCCGTATAAGCTTGAAATAGATTTTTGGTTGTAAAGTTAGACGGAGCAATGGCGCTCCAAACGGACCAGGTTCCTCACTTATTTGACCAAAATCCCATTACACTACATGACGCATCTCTATAAAGATACAAGCAAATAATTACTGATTAACATAAAATCTTTGTTAAATTTTATTTTTGGATGTGCTCACAGAGTTGGATGAAAAACTGCAAAGAAGAAGATATGAGCCAAACAGCAAAAAAGCACACTCTGGCATCCTCATTAATTTTAAGACCATAAATGTTCCTCTTAAAGAAACCAAAAGCGAAATAAAAATAAGAACTGAAACTATAAAACTTAAATAAAATTCATAATAAAACGGTAAACTTGTTTTTATGATGTCTTTGTTGAAGAGGACAGTAGAGGAGGGAGGAATTACTTCCTCCACTAATGAAATGCGTTCCAGTGAACTTCTGCACCATTTTTCATCCGGGTTCATAAACAGTCATTGTTCTCCCACAGCTGCGTTTGTTTAAATCCATCTACAGGTGAAAAACCGCAGCTGCTCCAAACCCACACTCAAATAAACCAGGAGTTGATATTTTGGATTTTCTGTTGAGAACATGTGAAGAATGCAAAGCTTATACTTTAACACACGTTTATCTTTAGGCGCATTGATTACTGCAACAGCATCTTCACGTGTCTGTCCAACAAATCAATCAAACAGCTGCAGCTGATGCAGAACGCTGCTGCTCGGGTTCTCACTAAAACCAGGAAGATAGAGCACATAACACCGGTTTTAAAGTCCCTCCACTGGCTCCCTGTAGCTCAAAGAATAGACTTTAAAATATCAGCCATGACCCCGTCCACTGACAGGTATCAGCACCCCTCCCTTATCCCACTGGGATATTTTAAAACTACATATGTTTTAAAATATGCAGTTTTTTGGCACCTAAATGTCAAAGAAGCAAAAACGCGAACAGATTTAAATGGAGGAAATGCATTTCATCCTGCATTGGGCTAAGAACGCATGGTAGATTGTTACAGCAGGTTCAAACAGGATCTGAACAGATAATTGCAACATCTCAAGTGAAACATGGTTTTTGGGAAGTTTTTTTTTTTTTCCTTTTAGCTCTGCAAAAAGCACAAAAATGTTTATAGAGAAACTGCAATTTAACACTTTTCCCTCGAGGAGGAACACCCAAACTGTTCTCCCCCGCTTTTTTGTTGAACCTAATCACGAAAAGACCGATGAAAACGGAGAACACAGCCAAGCCAGCCGTTAATAACAGCCTGTGGTTATGTTGATTTCCCCTGTGCATCTGGTTTACAACATGAAACTCAAACATTGAAAGAGGCAAACTGTGTTTGTAATTCTCTGCGAATGCGAGCAGAACTTCTGCTTTCTGTTCCGACTCTGGCAGCAAAGGGAAACAACAAACGCACAAATCCGACATTAAGGAAATGAAACTATTTCCCATGAAGACCCGTTTTTCAGAAGCAGAAAAGAAACTGTGGGTCATCTTTGATGGTCCACTGAGGCAGAGGTCAAATATTTAAACTAAAAGTGACCCCAACATCTGGTTTAAATGAGGTAAGGTTTTTGGTGACCTGAAGAGAAAATGTTACTCATCATCATCTGTTTGGATGGACAGAAGAAGAAAGATAAACCCAGTTTCACCTGCAAACTGTTCAAAAAGGTTCATGTCACTCTGAAGCAGCTTGTTACGCAACTCAGAGCTGAATATGATGACGGTATTATGTTAGTGAGGAAAGCAACGGAAAAAAGGCATCAGCACGAACCCTAATAAGTGCGCTACGTCTTTATTAGCGTTGTCGAAAAGCGGCAAAAAGCTGGGACACTTTGCTGTGTTGAGGTTGAACTTCTCACACGCAACCAAGCAGCTGGATTTCCCATCAGCTTCCATCGTCATCACCCAAACTGTGAAAAACAAATGCCAGACACGCCGAGCACGCATCTACATGTGTGTGAGCATGAACTAGACAAATGGGAAAGTGCTAAATCTCCTGTAAAGCCAGAGTTTTACAGTGTCCTGGTGAAAAACTTTATAATGACACATTTTCTCACCATCTCACTTTCCCCCGGCTACTATCCATTTATGCATTACTTGAGTTATTGCCACCATTAAGTGCTCTTAGTTTCTCTTCTTTATAGAAAGTACTTCTGGCTTCAGAATCTGCGTTTCCATTACAAATGTGAGCAAATCTTTGTCGATATTCACAATTTCGTAATTGGAGTGCTTCGATTAAATCAAAAGTAAAATTAAAACCACACACGAATAAGCTTGTTCACGCAATAAGTCATTAAAATTATGGCAGCGACTGATGTAAACAGTTACATGAGATTACCTTCATAGTTCAGCCAATCAGAGGAGAAGCTAGAAGAAGAGCGAGTACGTATGCAGCGATTTGGGGAAATTGTAGTCGGCCATTTTACAGATTTACTGAATCACACGTCTATATGACACAACGTTTTATGAACTGTGTGATGCTGTGAGGGCTCTGGTGCAAAATAATAATTAAAAAAAACATCCTCCTCCTACCACTTCCTGTTGTCTTCTTCAACGTTTCTGCAAGTAGTAACATCCGGTTGTTGATCACGTGACTCATGATGCAAAAAAAGTGTTTCGATACGAATGAAAAATCACTTCATCCTAACGCAAAAACCTTTTTTAGCAAAAACTGTGAGAATTTTTTAAAATTGGGTTTCCATTCGCAAATTTGTTTTCGTAATTTCAAACTGGGCAATTTTATAGCTAATGGAGATACAGAAAAATTTATACCAATTTTGCACACTCTTCATATATTTTTTAGTATAGAAAGTACTACTGGCTCAGCGTTGCTGTGTTTAGCCGGATGGAGCTAATCTGGCTAAACACTAATTGTGTGTTCTTAATTTTCTAAAGAAACAGTGAAATACTGAACTTCCTTCCAAGGCAAAGGCGCTGAAGATGCTACTGCTCCAGTTTTCTTCAATACAAATTGATGGAAATATAAACTTCTTTGACTTCCCATCCTCTGGTTTTCTTTCCAACTAAAAGTACAGCTGGTCTGATGCATCTCTGTTTAGCCGTGTCTCTTGTCTTGTGAAATTGAAATGCGTTTTCTTTGTGTGTTTTTGACCATAAAGTAACTCCTGGTTCTGCGCTCTGATGTTTAGGTGTCTCCTTTCTAGACAAAGTTATTAACAAAGCTATCGCTACCATTAAAACCTTGTTAGCTGTTTCTTTGTGTTCCTATAGGAAGCAAACTTGGCCGAGTCATAAAATGTTTAACAGTGTCTTCTTAGAGAAAGTGACTGGTCCATTTAACGTGCACTCCTCGTTTTACTTTTTATAAAATGTATTCCTGGCTCATGTGTCTGAGTTTAGCTGCATCTTGTCCTTGTTAAAGAAAAACTTTATTAACACAGTCTGTTTTTATTTTTCTCCACAGAAAATATTCTGTTTGGCTCTCCTTGGAGGTTTCTTTTTGTTAAAATAAAGCTGTTCCCTTCCTGTTTTGGCTCAAAATGACAAAATCAGCGGATAGTTTTTTGCCAATTGCATCTCAAAATTGCATAGAACAGTACGTAACTGGATCTGCATCTGACTGTATGATTGTATTTGAAAGAATTGGACTGGTTTTAATTGAAACAGGACCAAACTGGATTCCATATATTTTCATTTGAGCCAGACTTGTTTGTCTTAAAAAGCGTTGTGTTGTTAATTATCACTACAGACATAAATGCTGCTCCAAGAGGGTGCAACCTGCAGACTTGGGAATACATTTATCCATCTTGACGCTGGATTCCAGCGGTTTGAGCGTAATCCCTCTTGAAAGAAGAAGTACATCTTAATTTGAAATGGGTGCATCATCCACATTTGGATCTAGATGGCTTACCAAGCTGTCAGGAAGGAACATCAATCGTACGCTCTAATGTTACTGGAAGACTAATTATGGAAAAGCGAAGTTGAAAGCTGTCTTTGGATATTTTTTTTTATTTTTTTCTCCAGGCCTGTTTGGATAAAACTCACATGTTGCACACTCACAGTGACGGGAAAAGGTCTTAGGGTTTCATTCAGAGTGTTATTACCTAATGCAGATGGAAAAGCACCGTGGGGTAATTGATTCTGGAGGCCTATTATATGTTAAATGTGGAAACTAATGGCATCTTTAATCCAGTACATGGCTGGCACTGCTTTAATCTCTTTCTGAGTGCTATTTGCTTTTAGAATAGTTGCAACAATTTAGCACAAACAGAAGAGTCTACAATGAAGCAGTCTTCATTTATTGACATGGTTTTGGAATGATAAATTTCAGCCAACTTGCTTGAGTTTTTATGTGCTTTTTTGTTTTTTTCTTGCCCCAATTCCTCCTCTCTTTTCCCCTCAAAGCAAACGTTTCAGCTTATTTTACTGGTGTGTCTGGAAAGCAAAGAAAGGCTAGATTGGCAGAGGTAGAGATGAAGCAATAGACGGCAGGGGATTTATTTTATTTTTTTTAAATGAATCTGCATGGATCAAAGAGCAGCGCACAGAGACCTGTGTTCAGACTCCAGAAGAACTGGCTGTTAAATGCAAAGTTCCTACTTTAACACAAGGAGCCAGTTAGAGGGGGAATAAAAAGAAGTCATATTGAAAAAGAGGATTGTTCACCTCTCTGACCTCGGTGCCAGGCACTCCTAAGATCCTGCTGCTTTTATATGAACTTCCCCAGCTGCTCCCAGACTCTGGAACAATCCGTCTTTTACATATTAAATCCCACTTCGCTGCTGGTAATTTAGATTTAAGGACTCGCTTCTGTCAAGTTCACCTTTATCTCTTTAAACTGGCTTGATGGAAGTTATCTACATTTTTAATATTTTATAATTAGTTCCAGATTATTTCTTAAACTAAAATACAGTTAATACAACATCTCTACTGCATTTACTGGAGAACTTGGGTTGTTATGGTTGATATTGTGAAAACAGTGCAACAAAAAGAAAACTGCAAGAATCTGCACAAATCATAGACTTAGTTGTTTTCAACCAAATCTTCATTTTAGGTTTTAAGAAGGAATGTAGCAATCAGTCTCTAAATATATGACCAAACAATTTTAACTCCATTAATCTAGAGAGATAGATTACTTGCAATGCTCAGAGAAAACCCAAGAACTTCAACTCTGACTCTGCAGGCCTCAGTTAGCAAAAAGGGAAATTAAATGGTGTTGAAACTCATTTTGTTCAAGATTTTTCAAAAAGTTGATGCAGATAATGATGGCTGTCAGAAGGAAGGATCTCCTGTAGCAGTCTGTATTACAGAGGCTCTGAAGAAGCCTCTGACTGAAGAATTTTGTATGACAGACTAAAGGAACATTGTCTGTATTTTTTATGTTTTTTATTTATTCTGCAATGAAATGTTCTTTGAACATTAATTTCCAAAAGTTTTCAGAGCTGAACCTTCTCACACTTGTTTGACTGGGAACCTAAACTGCCACATTTGTTACATTTTCAGTGAATGTATTTTGTTTTTTTCCACACCGCACTGGGTCAAATGAACCAAACCGTTGGAAAAACCTGTTCCCCTCCTCGCCTGTGGGGGCGCTGCACCAAGAACTACAGGAGGAAACAACATAAAAACCTCTGAAGAAATCAGCACAACTTCTTTCTTCGTCAGATTTTAATGGTTTTGTCTTTGGTAAAAGACCAGGAGTCATTTCTCCGCCTAGCGCTGGACTTTTGGTTGTATTTACCCAGAATGCCCTGTGCTTTAGTCCACTTTCTCTGGTCCACTTTGCTTTCACATATGCATTTACGTCAATCGAACCAAGACAGAGGTTTGTAGGCAGACCAGAGTTCACGTTTTCTTACATATTCACATCTCCCCAAATAAACCAAACTTCCTAGACAAACAAATACGAGTTTGACTAAATCGACTGAACAAGGCCAAAGGGAATGAACCTTCGAATTCCCTTCTTTAGATGTTGAAAGTACCAATAGATTAATAAGAAAAAATAAATACTGAAATATGACTTGTTTTAGATAAAAACCAGAGTGCTAGCTGAATGCTAATGTTTCCGGAAAAGCCACATAGATGCTACTGGCTCGCATTTTCAAAAAGACAAAAGATATAAAACTTATTTTCATTCATACGCAACAGAAAATAAACTCACCAAGTTGTAAAACAAACACAAACATACCATATAATGCACAGTAAGAAAACTGCCTCTAGAGTCAAATATCTGTCCAAAGTTCAGAAAACTTAAGACAACGTCTATTTTAACTTAAGTTTGACAAAAGTAAAATAATTGGCAGAGAAAATTATCCTAAACAAAGCAGCAAATCCATGAAGAAAATAAATTTAGTTTTATGTGCATAAAAAGAAATAGAACAACAGATGAAACCTCTGAAAACGGTTTTAGGATATTTAACAGGACAGAGACATGAGAGGAACCCAGGTCCTATTGGGTCTCTCTTATGTAAGGAGCAGAACCAAACGAGCCAGGAAGAGTTTTCATCCTCATTTCTAGAATTCCTCTCTGCTTCGACTGTCAAGACAGAACATGTGCTCGGCACATGGCCGACCAGAAAACACGAGCCTCCCTCCCTCCTCTCCGCCGTACCCGTACACCAGTCCTCCATAAACTGGGTCATAAGCCCAAACCCGCCATCTGTCAGACGATACGCTCGCCTTTGGTTTCACATTCCTTCGCAGCAGGGACCCCCAGAGTTTGGCGAGCGCACACAGCCGGACACACAGGCGCAGACGTGGGGCTTCTCTGGATTACCCAACCCATTGGGAAGGTTTTGGCTCTCAATATGGAGGAAGCAGCAAATTTAGAGTGAAATTCAGGGCGAATGGAGAGATCACAGAGCGTAAATGATCAGGTTAAGTACCGCTCAGTAACAGAAATAACACTCAGTCAATCCTAAAAGAGTGGAAACTACCTTAAATCCAACTCTTATGCTTGCTTGTGAGGATTCGTCTATGGGCTATACAAAACATGTTCATTTTGCACAAAATCATTCTTAAATAATGAGATTTTAGTCTCTATTTTGAGCTCTTTTCAGAACGAGGTGTGTTAAATCTTTAAATCCAAATAAGCTGCTGCTGGCCACGCCACCCAACTCAAAGTTTACACTGACACGTTACAATCGCTGCAAACAGACGCGCAATTATGCGACCTTCTTTGAACATTACACAAACATCTTTTCTGAAAAGATGTCAATAACTAAACCTGTATATTCTCCAGCATTCCTTATACAGGCATTCAGCGGTAAAACCAGCTGCCCAAATGTTCTGGAACTCAACTTGGGTTGCTAGGTAACAGGGCTGGGCTTGACTAGGGTTGCTAGGTAACGGTGTAGCGTTGTTACAATCTGGAATTTTTTAAAACGGCTCATTTTCATTATCCCCCCCCAAAAAAAACAAAAACGTTGTGCGTTGTTTCTAGGAATGGAAATACAAAAAAGCGTAAAATGTAAATTTTTGCATAATAGATCCTCTTCAAATATTCTGTTTTTGAGTTGCCGAATAGGATTTATTTTCTTTCTTTGAGTCTACAGTCTTTGCAAAATACTTAATTTAACAAATACACAGCTAAAGCAAATTTCAATTGCGAGGGAAAATCAGAAACGTGTAAAGGAAATGGTGAATCAGCCGATCACACTGAAGGATCTCAATGTATTTACACATCGGTTGTTGGAGTCTAACAGTGAGGATTTCAGAAACTGCTAATGCCTAATTCACACGGCAAGATTTTCATGACATTTTCTGTCCTGATCTTCCCTTCTGACAAACTTAAGGACGCTCCGATTATCGAAAAGGCTCGTAAGATGATATCAGAAAGCTGAAAGTGACGTAAACACTGAGGAGAATTGAGAATAAGCGCTATCAAAACACCCGCCATGGCGGACGTTCTAGACGAATTTGTTTACATTTTTCATTGTTAAATATAGTCCGCTAAATATTGTCATTGTTTCTTCCTCGTCGGCCATGTTTGTTTACTCTGAAATCACGATTAGTCTCAAAAGGCTTTGCGAGATTAAATCATTCCGTGTCTGGCACGACCGAACCTGTTACACACAAGATGTTTTATTGTCTCTTTCAAAATCGGCCAACAATTTTGTGAAGCAGGCATTAAACACAGTCTTAGTTCCTTGAATCAATGCAACAGATTCTGACAGAGCAGAACTAAGATGAGTTGCATGTGCATAATGTGCGTTTTTACCAAAACACAACTTACCTTCCAGAAGGCTGACCTTTGACCCACAAAGACACATCAGCACGTCTAAAAAGGCTCCTCTGGTCACCAAACAGGAATTCAGCCTGAAAATGAGACAAACACACAGCTCTGCATTTGATCTGCCAATAAAACGTTGATGAAAATCAGCTTAGAGAGACTGAATGCGCTTGTGAATGTGTTGGGAGGAAAAACACAAACTGTTTGGGATGAAGGATCTCTTTTATCAGGGAGAAGACTGCCTGAGTGTTCCAGACCCGACTATCGATTCAGACAGATAATAATGCAGCCTCCAGCCTCGATCATCTGGTTTCCATTAAGATCATAGATGAAGATTTTCTTCTGAAAAAGGCTCAACTACTGAACTGGGTCACTGTATGTTTTGGTGCCTGTGTTGGATAACATCATTTATAAGTGATGCATCATTATTTTTTTCTCTTTTTAAAATGAACAGAATGTTTTCAATGGGTGTTCTAATGAGGAGGCAGATATGTTTAGATTGTATGTAGATCTGCATAAAGTTAGTTGATCTTATTGTACAACTGCACAATCTCCAACAATCATGGCCTATTTTTGTGCAAACAGCTTACAAAATGTGATTTAACATGACTCTATGGGCTGCTTCAGTGTCGTTTTCGTTCTCCAGATGCAACTAAAAGAGCTCACAGAGAGCAGCTGAAACACCAGTAGATAAATGTTACAACGCTCAAAGTAAAGATTTAAGTTTATGAAGCAGGACAACAAATTTTCTTGTAATTTTTTTATCTTTCAGGAAATTATATTAACAAGGAGAGAAGACATGCTAACATTAGCATTTCAGCTAGCTACTCCTATTTATTTATTTATTTTTTTAAGTGTCATATCCGGCATGTTGGTACTCAGAAATCTTGTCTGAATGCCACAATGAGGCTCAAAAGATTTACTTCACAAGTGGAGAATTAAATAGTTTTAGGTAGTGGACACAGGGACAGAAAAGAAAGGGAAAAAAGAGAAGAGAAGAGGTGAAAAAGAAGGACAAAAACACAACAAAAACACCCTAAACTCTGCTTCTACACCAGAGAAACAACAGAGAAATCATACCGGCAAATGACATGTATAATTATAACTACCATCAATGGAGAGTAACTGGTACCAGGCAACGGCAAAATGGCCACAGCATCTCAACATGGATTTGATCTGAATCTCAACACTGAGTTTAAAACTCCTAATGAAAACATTAGAAGCAAAGGCAAAACGAGAGGCTGTCGGGTAAGATGTACGCTTGGAAACAATTAATTTCTGAGTCGGTGGAGAGGTTTCAAGTGTTGCACAGGGAGAACAAAATGGCGGCTGTTCAACCATTTCCACCAGCCCAGTGAGTCTGATCTGAAAAATCTCTGGTTTCTACAGAAATCTGACAGTAATCTGACCCGAGTGTTTCTGGTGAAATTTAACATCTTCGCAATAAACGTGATTCATTCAAAATTTAAGAGACCACGGAGAGTCAGTTTGGTTTGGAGAGAAACTTGCCAACAATAAACGTAATTTATTCTCCTTTTCCATTGCTTAAAAAAAAAAAGGCGAACTCTAGAATTTTATGACATTTCACAGAAAAGCAGCATCTGTTTCTACTCTTCAAATGAAGAGTTAGACCAGGCCGGTATGTTGCTGTGATTACCAACAGGAAGTGGAATTTACTGACAAAATGTATTAATTAGAACATCATGTCTCACAACACTGCATCTCCTTTTCACCAACAACCTAAATCAGTGGTTAAATTTATCTCCATATCAAAAATCTGAATGTTCTTAAAGGGACGGTTGTGCCAGAAGGAATTGATAAAGCCCATTAAACTGTTAAAATATTAATAAACAGACATTTGTTTAATCATTCAATAACTCTTAAAGTTAAATAATCACTGATCAGTCCCTTGTTTTTGTGTTTTTTTGCAAGATTGTGTGACGCTAATTTAGAAGTATTTGAGCTAATGCATGATGTTAAACTTAAACCCAATGTTTTTGACCAATTTTGAGAAACATCTGCATTAAAATCATTGTGTAAATTTTGCTTATTTGTTAAAAACTGGAGGGACTTGTTGATGTGGTCTAGAGGGCCACATAAAAAGCCACAGCAGACCAGATTTGGCCCCTGCGCCTTGAGTTTGACACTCGAACGACCGTCTCTTCCATCTCTGATTAAGTAAAGAAATTAAACAAACAAAGCTCCTTAAATTGACAGCATTTTCCAAACATCCTCATCTTGAAATGGAAACGGCGATAATCTCATGTGTTGGATCTTCTTGGTCAGAATCAGGTTCAGTGACCCGGACAAAAAAGTTACTGTTGTCACTGGGTCCACAGATTTCAGGATAAGAGATGGAAAGGGACGAAGATGGACTTTTATTTCTGTTTAAACCTTAAGGGCAAAAAAGTACGAGTGTCTCATGAGCTGCTCCAAGCTGATCCAGGATTAAATCCATTTTTTTCCATTAACTCACTAAATAACCACTTCAGGGCAAAGCTTATGGCGTTCCACTTAAAACTAACCTAAAATCATGATGTATATTTTCATTGTTACTATCTGTGTGTGGAGTTCAGAGCGGATGAGACCAGATCGCTCTGCTACAAAGAGTACAGTGTGTCAGCTTGACGTCATGATGTCATCACCCGGATATTAATACCCCACCGCCGTCTGCAAGCTTCACACACACAACACGAGACAAAACAGACGGCATGAGATCTGGGAGGAAGTTCAAACTGAAGGTCAGATTAATTCTGAGTTATTTTAAAGTACCGGCAATCAGCAATGACGATAAAGCTTTTAAAAATGTTTGGGCAGAAAGCCGGTGCGCAATCTGTGATCACGCAATTCTTATGCAAACTTTCAAAATACTGTAAAAAAATATATATATGTAAGTGAATTAGGCATTTTTTCCATCCACTGGTTTGAAGTGAATCCAGCTGGTTTGCTCTTGGAAATGTGTTTCCATCTCTTCTTCAGCACATTGACACTTTTTCAAAACTAACCTGAGGCCAGAGTTAAAACTTTTTGAAAAATTGAGGAACTTTTTCAAATTTTCTGATGCGATTTTTCTAAATACTAATTAAAATATGTTGGTTGAAACCTGGTCAGTGTGTTTAAAATATGTGATGTCTGCAGCTCCTAATAAATCAAGCAAGTTTAAGTGTGAAGCACATTTCATAAACAAGGCAGTTCAAAATACTTTACACCATAAATAAATAAATGTATAATAAAACACTAATTGAGAAAGAAAGTGGCATCTTCAAAATCAATAAACATGGAATATGTTGGTCAATGTTCCGGTTATTATGAGTCGAAAGTTAAGTAGTTGGGTTTTGGTCTTGATTTAAAGCATGTGTCAAAATTAAGGTCCATGGGCCAAATCTGGCCCACCGTAGTTTTTTATGTGGCCCTTTAGATTCAATATTACATCAATAAAGCCATAAAATTCACACAAAATCAACAAATCCCCACATTTCTTTCTGGTTTTAGTGCAAATCTTTCTCAAAATTGGTCAAAAACATTGGGATTAAGTAACTGCAGTAACTGGGATTAAGTATTTATGTGAAGATAGTTTGTGATTGATATGGCGATTAATAAAAAGTCACATTAGACATAATGAATTACTGCAAAATTCCTTAAAATTCCTTAAATTAGCACCACAAAATCTATTATTTTGATTGCAAAAACACAAAAACAATCAGGGGACTGATCAGAAATTATTTAATTTTAAGAAACACTTATTGAATGCTGAAACAAACATATTTGTTAAACAAAAATTTAACTGTTAAACTGTTAAATCTAACAGTTTAACCCATTAAACTGTTAAATTTTTTAACAGTTTAATGGGTTTTATCAGTACATACTGACACAACCGGCCCTTTAAGAACATTCCGATCTTTTGCAGTTTTCTAGAAGTTTGTTTCAGATTAGTGTTGCGTAGCAGCTGATTGCTACTTCTACATGTTTGGTTCTGGTTAAAACCATGTCAGTATTAATACCGGAGGTTGAAAACCTTCGTCCGTTAAGCTCCAGTTACTGTTTCACCATGGTGCACAGAGTAAACGCTTCGCAAAGCTGAATCATCAGACAGAAATCCAAACGACTCAGACGTTTGGATTTCTGGGTGACAGCATCACGGAGACAGAAAAACCTCCGACCCGACTCAAGCCTGAGACGGTGTGAGTCCAGAGCCCGGCACTGACTCAGACCAGAACAACAATGCATTCCATCCTTTCTGGAAGGCGGCCTTCCTCCAATTAGTGGTGTTCTGGACGAGCTGGGAGGTTTTCCTCTTTCAAAAAACAGATCCTTTGACCTGCGATGTCCTCAGACCCGATCAAACGGGCCGCGCCTTGGCGCGCTCCAGGCAACAGGAATTCACCTCGTCATCTTAACAAAGCCTCATCAGAGTAACCAAATGAAGCTAGCAGCGCATTATCTACCGGGGACCTGGGCCTGACCTCAGCCGGGCCGACCGTGCCCCACAGCGAGAGGCTCTTTGGTGGCGGGGCGGCCGGGTGGAAAGGTCTGCAGTCGGGTCAGCGGGCGGCCTCTTTGAAATAGAAACCTCAGCGGGACATGAAGCAGACGCGGCCGGCCGGGGGATGTACGACAAACAAGGAGCTTTTTCTTCTGGAGGAGGGGAGTGGATGCTTATCGCTGCGTCGCTTCCAACACGTGTGCATGCGTGTATCTAGGATTACCTAGAAGCCAGCCACATGCGCTGGCGGAGGGCCTCTCCGATGCCACTTCCTGCTGGCAGGGGTCTGTGTGAGTCGGCCTGGAAGGAGCGCAGCAGAAACAGCACCTGCACATACAGACAAACACACATTCACTCTTACAACAAGAGGACGGGTCAGCAGGAGGGTGATCCGGGTTCAGAACAGAAACTGCCTGGTGGGTCGGAACCCAACAAGCTCTGACCAACAGACCAAACTAGAGCTGAGCGATAAATCAGTTTTATCGACTAATTGCTATGCTAACACGAGAACAGAGAAACTATAGGATTGGGGTGTTAATATTTTCTTAATTTGATGTTTTAAGGGTTTGATGTGAAGGAGACGGAAATGACAAGATCCCTGACGGAGGTTAGTTTGTTTTCTGTCTGTCTATCTATCTGTCTCTGGACGATACGGCTGAAAAACGTATCACAATATAAGCATTTTTTCATATCAGTTGATAGCAATAATTGTTGATTAGTTGTTTTTTTTAATTTTATATATCTGAAATACTAGAAGGCTGTTGGCGTGCCACTTTCCTCTTATCTACAACTTTCACTTCACACCGTTGTTTATGTTTTACCAGCTGTAAGCCTCAAACTGCTGCTACAGTAAGCTGTTGCTAGGTAACCCAAGAGTGAGTGAGTTGCTAGGTAACCAAAGAGTGAGTGAGTTAGTTAATGCTACTCAGCTAGCCTCGTTGGCTGTGAGGTTGAGTGGCTACAGTTTTTCCTCCACCTACCTCTCCCAGAATGCCGCACGGTTCTGGATCAGCGTTTGAGCACTTTGTATTGCCTTGTTGCTGAAAATATGCCATATGAATAAAATTACCTTTACCTTTGAGTTCAACTAGTTCAATTTTGACATTTGTTGAACTTTCAGAAATGACAGCGGCTGCAATGCGCCACACCAGAGATAAAATAACGCAGAACAGGTGAACAACTCAAAACCAACTGTATATTTTTACTATATCTTGCTTTCTGTACGAACTCTTCGTGTGAATAACGAGGCTCTGGTGACCAGCAGATTAATCACATAAAGTAACAAACACTTAGGCTTCATGTTCATCTTAGCCTGCAGATAAAAGCTACTTCAGCTAAGCTAATTTTGCTAGTTTGTCAATGTAATATCTGGTATTTATCTTAGTATCACACAAAGGTGCACAGAGTACTCAGAAATTGTAATCAACTAATAATTACAAAGCACTTACACTGTTTATAAGTTTGATAGGAATGAGGTGTGAGCTAGTTCTCAGCTTGTGTTTATTGTTGTCATAGCAACTTCCTAGCAACTGTAGTGACAGTTGGTTACGGTACCTACCAAGATGGCTGTCAGCTACAACATTCTGGGAATTTTGGCACATAACGTTTTGGATTTTTTTATCACTGAATATTTTGATAAGGACCTGCTCGTCTCGGGGTCCAGCGGCGTTCAGTTTGTCTCCTGAGCTCAAAACTTTCCTGACTGGACACCCCTGACCTACTGCTGCTCCCTCGCTCTTATCAGATGTGTTTTTGCAGCAAACAAAGCATTGCAGAAGTCCCCTGTAAGGCTGTAGATAGAAGAAGAAAACCACTTGTGCTTTAAAGGAAATGCTTCCCACTTCAACCAGCGCTGTGAAACAGAAACTGCGCCAGTCTGCAGCAGGTGGACCAGTGGTTGGGAGTGTTCAGAGGAAAGGACACAGGCTGGCTGGCTGGCTGGCTGGCTGCTGGCCGGCCTGCTGGGGTGTGTATTCTGAGCCTTGGTAAGTATACTCTTTAAGCTGGGGCCACGGCCACAGACCAGTAGGAAGCCATTCATTACGCCGTGCAGGGAAGGCAACGTGGGGAAAAACCAGGCCGACCACGTAGCACCAAGCATGGCCACCGAGTCCTGGCCCGCCCCGTCCCTCTCCACGCCCAGACAACACCCACTGGCTTTCACACCCCCACCAAGAGACACTCTCTTCCTCTCACTGTCACTCAGCGATGAGGTTTTTCCTTTTTTTCTGGACCTGCTTCGAAAACCGAACACTTATAAGCCACTGTGCTGTCAGAAAAATTAACTCAAGATGATCTATGTGAAACAAATTCAGTCCAAGAAAAACTAGGAGAAGTTGAAGCAATGTGCAAAAATTATGCACAAATCCTGTTTAATGCAGAATAGGTCAGGTTTTTTTGGACTTTTTGACACCAAACATCAATCAGGACAGGAAGTTCTGTTTCCAGAGGCATTCCTTCCCATGAAACGGTTTGATTCCTCCTCCTGTGTCCACGCGCTCCCTCTCTGCCCTCCACAGCTACACCTCATCCCCAGCGCTGGGAAGTCCCTGCATCCG
Source organism: Poeciliopsis retropinna (assembly GCA_010277075.1). Lineage (NCBI taxonomy): Eukaryota > Metazoa > Chordata > Actinopteri > Cyprinodontiformes > Poeciliidae > Poeciliopsis > Poeciliopsis retropinna. The sequence goes on along the minus strand of VMRM01000014.1, from coordinate 3,784,330 downwards.
AGGCTCAACCGGCTCAATCCAGCCCGGCATGGTGAAAAACGAAATATTTATAGAAAGTGATGCCTCCCTGTTCTCCCCTCCTCCTCCTCCTCCTCCTCCTCCTCCTCCTCCCAAGGACGGAGAGGAGAACAACACCCCATGTGGGTGGGGATGCTGGTTGAATCAAGCTGAAATAAATCAGGGACAATAAAACAGCCGCACAGAGAAATGCTGTAGAAGAAAATGTCTAATTGTTCAATTATTATTGCCATAAAAATGTTTTAGTCATAAAATCCATACATCTCCAGGTAAACCTCAGCTAAATACTAATTATTCCAAGCAGATCAAAACTCCTCTAAAATAATTAGGTTAATAGAAAGAGATGTTTCTTTCTACAACTTTAGGATTTTATTTAACCTAAACATAAATCAACTTTCACTAATTATAGTGGAAGTTGATTACCAAATTGTTGGGTGAATTACCTAACTGATGATGTAATCAGTAAAATTAGAAAATGTGTTTGTTTGAGGCTTGTTTTTCAGATTAAAAGTACCTTCTTGAAATGAACCTTTAAGCAATTATTAAACTTTCTTTTCATTAAGCCCATATTTATGTGTTAAAATATATAATTTATAGTGGTTTTATGTATTATTCTAATCTTAAATGTATTGTTTTTATTAAAAATCATCATTATTAACACAAATAACAGCTTTAAAACACCTGTAAATAAACAATATAACATGTTTACTGAAATAAATTAATTACGATTTATATTATCATTTGCTCAATATAACTGCAAGTATTGGTACGTATCACTATAATATTAACATCAATGACTGTCATCCATGTCAGAACCAAAGGCTCTTTATAGTGTAAAATATCCACTATGTAAATTTGTTAAAGTTCAACAAACTAACTTAACATTCCTTCTTTATTTAATACTAGACTTCTCACCACAATTGTTTTGACTTTTTTCTTATTTGTGGAACATTACATATATTTTTTCACATCAAAAATTAATTTTTCCTCTTCTACCTTTAACTATTTTTGCACCAAAATGGAATACAGTAATTTCCCCACCTAAAAACCTTATATTTTCTCAAAAGCCGACAGTGCGCCTTATATAAGGACCACGGCAAGCAGCCGCCGACTTCATTTTCCCCCGCAGAAGAAGAAGAAGAGCGCGGTGCATGCTGGGCTATATGACTGCGCGAAGTGTGCCGTTACCCCAAAATGGAGGCCGGGAGGCTTTTTTTCGCCGTTATTAATCTACGACTCCATGCGCTCCCATATCACCGATGGTGTCAAAAAACACAAGTGAAGCACATTAATTCAATACTCGCCGTCATTCCGGGTGGATTGACAAAAGAACTCCAGCCGTTAGATATCGGTGCCAACAGCCGGACTGCGAACTGCGTGGGAACAGCGGATGACAGAAGGCGAACAGACGTTCACCAAGACGGGGAGACGGCGGCGGACGACATACGCCACTATCTGCCAGTGGATCGTAAATGCCTGGGCTGATATGTCATTCTCAACTGTGGTCCGAGCTTCCAGGAAGGCAGGAATTAACACTGACCTGATTTGACGAGACGGAGCAGGGCGTGTCGGATGCCGTATTGGCCCAACTGTTTAATTCGGTCACCGAAGAAGAAGAATTTGAGGGATTCGTGGATGAGGAATAAATTAATAAATCAAACTTTACATGTTTATTTTGTGTGTTTACAGCTGGACAAGGTTCGTCACATTGTGAATATGGACATTAACGTTTGAACAACGTTGAGTTTCTTACGTGTTTATTGAATCGAGGAAAAGTTTCCCTCCACTGTGTGATATAAATGTTGCACTATATGTTATGCCTTGCTGCTGTTAAAAATTGAACTGTGTCACGAAAATAGCACTTCATCTCGGGGAAAATAACAAATGTTTATTTATTTTGGGAGTGAACAGAGTTGTCAGAACGCTGGTTTGTAATCTATTAATAAAGTTTGAATGACCTGACTGTTTTGTTGACATTCCCTTCTAGCGCAGCTCCTTGTAACGGACGCATAACGTAACCCCAGCCTCTAATGTCTATTCAATGCGCCTTATAACGCAGTGCGCCTTATACATGAAAAAAGTTTTAAAATAGGCCATTCATTGAAGGTGCGCCTTATAGTGCGGAAAATACGGTAATAAAAAAAAGCACCTCCTTGAATACGATCTAAAAATTAACCTGTTGTTTGAATAATTTTGGTCTTCAAAGATACATATGCTGAAAAAACAAACAAACAAACAAAAAAACAAGGCCGCTTAAATAGCAGCTTCCAGTTCATCGGCACTGCAGTAAAGCAGGAATTGGTACTTTTACTCCCGAATTTCCCCTTTGTGGGACAATAAATGCTGTTTCTACTCTATTTTAGCACTGCGGACAGGAAGTACTAGAGAAACACCAGCGGATGACATGGATCCTGAAATCCCCATAAGGTTTGTCATGTCATAATATTTCTTTATTGGTTTGATTTAGTATCTTGGTCTTCTGAGCTACATTTTGTCTTTTAATTAGCTGAAAGCAATAATCATCCAAACAGCAGAGGGAAATCCTTAAAATATGTCACTCTTTGTGCAATCAGATTGGATAATAGGAGTTTTACATTCAATAAACTCTCATCCTTACAATAATCTTTAAATTTTATAAAGAAAAATGACCTGCAAATACATATAAATACACTGTCAAAACACAAAAGTCATTTTCTAGTCCAAATATTTCAGTACGCTTAAACTAAGTCAAAAATAACCTACAAATAACTTTTTAGTAAGATATAAGAGATTGTTTTAAGTCAATAACTCCTTAATATTGAATAAAAAGTACTAGTTCCAATGTCAGATTATTACATGGGAATAATGTCTTGTTATTAGTGAAATAATCTTTGTCTTCAATATTAAAGAATTATTGACTTAAAACAAACTAGTTAGCCAAAATGCTAACATTAGCATGTCTTCTCTCTTTTGTTAATGTGACTCCTTGATGATATTACCCTTGACAAGTTAATTACAAGCCCAAAAATATTAATATTATTAGTAATAATAATAATACAGAAAAAAAGCTTTGAAAACATACACTGCAAAAACAAAATTTTACCAAATATTGTTGGTCTAGTTTCTTTTGAAAACATCTTAGTGCATTTGAAATAAGCCAAAACTAACTTTCAAGTAGATTGTCAGAAGATATAGGGGCTTGTTTTAATACATAAACAATAAAAAGTAATAGATCCACTGTTAGATTATTTCACTTACACCAACATTTTTCCCATGCTCTAAGTGAACTAATTAAGTTTTTAATGAATATAAAGGAACTCCTTTATATTGACTAAAAACCAACTCCTGTTAGTTTTGCCTTATTTCAAGTGTCCAGTGATATTGGCAGTAGAAACTAGACCAAACATACTTAGTAATATTTTATTTTTGCAGTGAACTGCTCCAGAAGTCATATGATTCATACATAATGATTTAAAATTATATGACATTTCCACATTGGAGGGTGTTCTGATTAAATGGTGTTTGAGTTTTTATTTAATTGAGCTTCTTGTTGTTAATTATTATATCTTAAACACTGGCTAAAAACACCTGCCGCTGTTATAGCTTCGGTTTGCATCATTTTTGTGTTGAACCGGAAACCCCAGCCACCGCAGTGCTAAATATGACAAGAATCAAGACATTCTGTACGCCTTGTTCCATAACGAGGCATCTAACTACTTTTGCATGAGAGAGGGCTTTTTTTTCCCTTGTGTGTGTTGCAGCAAGCCTTCCTCTCTGCTTTTGGGACCGGCAAAAATAGTGGTGGTGGATGTGAGGTCCATTCAGACTCTGTTATCAGCCTGCCCTGCCGTCCCTCCCACTGCCGCAACCACAGACTGACCACACGCTGCAGCGAGAGTGCGCCCTTTATGCAGCACGCTCACACACAGCCGGAGCAAGTGCAAATAATTGCACTGCAATCCAGAACTCCGTCCAGTAAAAAACATGCACAAAGAGACGCATGAATCGACGTTAAAAGCAGACACGGAGAGGCAAATTGCAGACGCGCTCAATTAGGCAAAAATGGATCCCAATAAAGATGAGCTAAATATAAAAGGAAATAAAGCGCCTCTTGCTGAATGCAGACACGTTCTGACACAACGCTTAGTTTGTCCTCGAGACACCACGTCATGCTGCTTTACATCTGCATATGCGCAGGGTGTGAATGCAGCGCCTTTAAAGCCACCGACGGTTGTCTTCATGAGGAAGGGCAAAACTAAACAGTCTGGGTAAATAAACCTGTGAAGATTCATCTCCAGGATCAAAGGATTAATGTCTCAGCAAGATCTAGAGAAACTCATCCATGCCTTTATCTTTAGTCGCATTGATTATTGCAACAGCGTCGTCACAGGCCTGTCTAACAAATCAATCAAACAGCTGCAGCTGATGCAGAACGCTGCTGCTCGCGTTCTCACCAAAACCAGGAAGATAGAGCACATAACACCAGTCTTAAAGTCCCTCCACTGGCTCCCTGTAGCTCAGAGACTTTAAAATACTGTTGTTAGTTTACAAATCACTGAACGGTTTAGCGCCACAATACATAAAAGATCTGCTGTTGTCATAGCAACCTTCCAGGCCCCTCAGGTTCTGGTTCTGGTTCTGCTCTGCATCCCCAGAACCAAATGAGGAGAAGCAGCTTTCAGCATCTATGCACCAAAAATTTGGAACAAACGTCCAGAAAACTGTAAAACAGCTGAAACACTGAGTTCCTTTAAACCTCGACTAAAAACCCACCTGTTTAGAGTTGGATTTGAAACTTAATCAATTAAAAATTTAATGATGGAACTTGACTTAATGTCATGTTTTGTTTGTTTATTCTATGTTACATGACTTTGTGTTTTTGTGTTTGTTATGATGTAAAGCACTTTGAAATGCCTTGCTGCTGAAATGTGCTATACAAATAAAATTTGATTGATTGATTGATTCATTGATTGAAGATACTTTGCTGTTGGGTATAAAGCATATTTTAATTTTGGTTAATTAATTACACCGATTTTAACGTGTTGAGAATCTCAATGGCTTTAACATACGAACGTCCCGAGCCGGAACCTTTTGTATCAGCGTTTCTGGTACGTCCATAATTCTGATGCAAACAACAGCAAAAGCCGCTTCTTTTGGATCAATGGTGGTTCATTTCTGATTCAAAACACAATCTGAGTGGACGCTGGAAGAGACTGTTGCTGTGTGGAAGTTGTGCTGAAAGGAGTTACTCGATCAGCGAAACTATTCAAGCCTAAAAACACAAAATCTTGTTTAATATTTGTTTAATTTCTAGTGCAAATATCTAGAAAGTAACTTTTCAGCTAGATAAAAATGCTTGTTTTAAGTAAAGAACTCCTTAATATTGATGATAAAGTTCTAGTTCCACTGGCAGATTATTCCAAGTATAACAAGATATTTTTCCAATGTTATAAGTTAAATAATCTGCCAGTGGAACTAGAACTTTTTAAATAAATATTAATGAATTATTTACTTAAAACAAGTACTGAAAAGTTAGTTGTAAGTTAATTTTGTCTTAGTTCAAAAGTACTAAGATATTAGCACTAGAAACCAGACCAAAAATGCTTTTTGCAGGGTGTAGCCTGGCGGGTCACCTGGCTTTACTTTCTCCCCCGCCAGGCTAAGAGTTTTATGTTTATTTGGAATAAACATAAAAGTTTGTAGTTGGTAGCAAAGATGAGTTAAAAAGACTATGTTGAGAAGCACAATGGTAACAATGCTTTTTTATTCAATGGAACATCGTAAACAAAGCCTGTATTTACCGAGCTACATGCTAAAAACATCAGCAAATAAAGTGACAAGTAAATGACGGGTAAAGGATCAAAAATTATTTTGACGCTTTAATTAGGGTGAAACAACTGAAGTGCGAAAAATTATATTTAGCTATTTTTCTGGGGGAAACCTTGAGCATCTCAATGCCAATCATGTTGCAGGGATTAGTAGTTAGCATTGCTAATGTCAGCGTCCATAGTCCACATTTAAAAAGAAGGATTTTTACAAATAAGCTAAATGAAGGATCAACTACAGCCCAGTCTCTCCTACAGTTACCTAAAAATTAAATGCCATTTTCATCATTTATCACGACAGTACCACAAAGTATTGTATTAAAATCTAAAGTCGATGTCAGCAGAACCAGCAGAAACCCAGGAACCGAGGGAAACCCAGACCGTAACCATGGTGACGCGTTTTCCAGCCGATTCATGAAGTGTATGTGAGCAGGGAGGTAAGGCGCGGCGGCGCAGTAGCTGTGATGGTTCCCAGATTCCCACTTGGCCCACTAACAGTTGTTCTCTGACAATAACAGAGGAAGTCATTTCTCCCCCCAGAGCAAAAACATCTGCTACCTGTTACACAAAAACACACACGGCGAACCGTGGTGCCCCGCGCTAGACGGGTCCCAAGGCTAAACACCGCGTCCTCACACACACACACACACTGTAAACATCCAGCAGAGGATTTCAGACAGTAAAAATGCAGGTCGCTATCAGCCGGATCGGAGGCTGTGTGTGTCAGATGCTCCTCTCCACACGTACTCCAGACGTCTATCTGCCTGCTGCTAATTTCAGTCGCTTCTCCAGCAGCTGCTCCTGCTGGGACAGAGGCTGCATATCAAACACAAACATCTCTTCATCGTCTTTACCTGCAGGCCTGATAGTCTGGATATGCATCAGTCGGCAGATAGCGCTGAGCTAGCTCGTTTTCATCCTGGTGCTCAAGCATTGTTTAGCATCTTCAGTCAGGCGACACTCATTACACTGCAAAAACAAAATCTTATCAAGTTTTTTGAGGTCGAGTTTCTGGTGTAAATATCTTAGTACATTTGAAATAAGACAAAACCGACTTACAAGAAGCTTTTCGGCAATGATTTGTTTAAAGTAAATAATTCCTTAATATTGATTTAAAGATGAACCAGCTCAACTGGCAGATTATTTAACTTGTAACAAGACATTTCCCACGTTATAAGTGAAATAATCTAGAACTTTTTCATCAATATCAAGGAATTATTGACTTAAGCTCATATATCCTGCTGGAAAGTTACTTGTGAGTTAGTATTGAATTATTTCAAGTGTACTAAGATATTTTCACTAGAAACTAGACCAGAAAATGCTTAAGATTTTGTGTTTTTGTAGTGTATGAATAATACCTGCATGAAGAAGCTGCCAAGCTCAAGGCACACGGTGTTGTGTCTACACTGAAGAGTTTTTCCAACAGCAGTGAGACTCCCAAAGACATAGAAGCTACAAATACCCGCGGATTTGTGAATTTCCCGTTGGGATTAATGATGGATGATCATTCATTCGGATCATCCATCAGGTCCCTACTGGTTTCTGTCCAAATCATGAAAGAAATTACTTTCAGAAATAAAATGGAGCCCACTGATCAAAAGAGACAGTTTGATTTATTAGGGCCACAATGACAAGAACTATGTTTGGAGGAGTTAAAAGAGACCAATTAAACAAAATTCACATTTCGGATGTTTTTGTGCTTCCATTTAGGTTTCTGCTGCTTCTAAAAACAACCCAAGTGCTCCAAAAAAAAAAAAGGAAATGCTGCCAAGTTTTGGCAGTAAGTAAATGTTTTTTAGTGTCTAGAAAATTGGCCATTTCAAAAAAATCTGGAATGTAACTTTACAAATCACGTGGCACTGCCCGTCACCTAGCAACCCCAGTGAAGTGCAGCCAGTTACCTAGCAACCCAAGCAGAGCTCCAGCACATTTCAACTAGTTTTACCACTGTACAATGGCTGCTGGAAAAGATAAGTGCTTTGTTGTTGACTTGATGCTTTACTTTTAGTTGTGCAGGAAGCTCTACTAACGCTTTTCAAAGATGCATGTAGTATAATTGCTCATCTGTTTGCAGCCATTTTCACTTTTGAACATAAATGTCGAATTGGGGGGGGGGGGGGGGTTGCGGCCAGCTGCAGCTTATTGTAATTTAAAGTGACAGGAGGCTCTAAAACAACTCAAAATAGGCAGAACTGATAAGACTAAATGTCATTATCCAAGAATGATTTTGTACAAAAGTGTAATGAACATTGCGACAGACTGGCGACCTGTCCAGGGTGACCCCGCCTCTCGCCTGGAACGCACCTGGAGATAGGCACCAGCAACTCCCGACCCGTGAACAGAAAATGGATGAACATGATTTGTATAAACATATCATAACTTGTTCAAGGAAATATAACAAGTCAGAGCTTTTGCCACTGTACCCCTGGCAAGGACGGGGGTGGCAGCATCATGCTTGCTGCCAGCATTGCATTTAGTGAAATTCACCCTCAGTGTGAACAGCCAGTGGTTTTTCTGCCTGCAATACTCTGAGGAGCCACAGGGGGACGTCTTTCTGCACAACACAGAAAAATAGGGAGGCTCAATGAGATGTATAAATAGTCTAGTGAGCTTTTGGTGGCAGGAAAAAGGAAATGAATGTCTACACATGGCTTACAGGCATCGGAATCACTACGTCTCATAAGTTTATGTCCTTACTGGAGCAAAAGAGATGCAACCCAGGGAATCCAAGCTCTGATATGACTGAAAAGAGGAATGTTTTACTGACATTGATTGTTTTAACAAATAAAAAAAGACACAAATGTTTCTCATAACTGACATGTTCTAAACATCACAAATAGATCAATGTGACGTTTATCTATTTGTTTATCTAGTTTTAGACACAAAGAAAAATAACAATTCGATTTTATTTTTCATCAAAAATCATCACTGGAAAATTACAGTTTGGTTCAAATGAGCATGCAGCTCCTGTTTCATCGTTTTAGTTAGAAAACAGGTGGCCGGTGTCTCCCGTAACAAGCCGCGAACACGGCGAAGACGAGATACGGGAATGCAATCGTCCATCCCAGGAGACGAGTTCATTCTGCAGAGACGTGATCCCTGCCTTTCACGGCACGAAGGAGTGGAACTGATACGAGGAAACGGACAAAAGAGGAAGGCGGGAGCATTCCCATCAAAGTTGTGTTTACCGGTCGCCATGGCGATTCCTGCTTCATTGCGTCACAGATAAACACCATCACTTAAAACTCACTTTTCAAACATTGGTGAGAAACTTTTCCTGCCAAATGTGACGTATTATATCGTTCATTTAAGAGCTGGATGGATTTTTATTCCAATTCAGTCTCTTTGTGCCATCAGTGTGATGGAAAGCAGGACTGCGGCGGGTTTGGCCGCGTCGCAACGTGAGTTTTATACACTTTTCCACACACTGTGGGCGAGTCAAACCTGAACCTTCATTTCTACATAAAGACGATTCCAAAAGTCAAACACCTGAAGATAAAAAGACTAATGTCACAGCAAGAGCTAGAGCACATGTCAAACTCAAGGCCCGGGGGCCAAATCTGGCCCGTCACATCTTTGCATGTGGCCCTCTGGACTCTAAATTGCATCAATAAGCCAAAAATCCCCACAAAATCAATAAATCCCCACATTTTCTCTGATTTTAGTGGAATTTTTTCTCCAAATGGGTCTAAAACATTGGGTTTAAGTGACTGCTGCCTCAGCCTTACTTGGTGTTAAGTTATAGTGCGTGATCGAATCGTGATTAATAAAAGTCACATTTAACATCATACATACATTAGCCCAAATATCGCATAAATTCCTTACAAATATTTCTAAATTAGCATCACAAAAAACCCCTGAATGCAAAAAAAACACAAAAACAATCCTGATCAGTAGTTATTTAATTCTAAGAAACACTTACTGAATGTTGAAACAAAGCAATTTATTAATATTTTAACGGCTTGCTAATGGGTTTTATCAATACAGACTGGTACACATTGCTTGTTTTCTGTTTAAATATATATCCATGTGGAAGATTTATTGATGCTTGGTTGCTGAAATTTAAGCATCAAAGCTTAGACTTAATCTGTGTTGCTTAGATTGCAGCTAGTTAGCAAGCAGGGTATGTTAACAGCTAGTTAGCGGTAGCCTCAACCCCTTGAAACTGTTCTGTCCAGGTAGTTTCTCAATAAAAAATAAAACATATTTAAGACCAAATTACATTCTTTTGAAGAAATATAGGACATTTTAGATAGATGAATTTAAGACTTAAGGATTTTTCAGAAACCTGATTATTGACGCTCGAGGAGATTGGTCATCGTTGGTTGGAATTTATTGTAACACACGTATGGAAAGGCGTTTATCCCAATAAATGATCAACAACAATCAGAAATCCATGTTGGAGAAACAGACGGCGACGACCCAGGCAGAGCGAGATCGGGAGACATCTGGGGAGCGTCCACACGTGGCAGCCATGACAGCAACACAAACTAAAAACCACTCTCCCCCTGAAACCTCGTCTCGGCTTTTATGAGGCAACCCCTCCATCCCACAGCGGACCTCCCCGGAGTCCTGACCGCCAGCGAGCGGCGCACACTCCGTCTCATCCTGCAGAAACCGGCTGCAGATTGCATTCTCTGCGTCGACCCCGGCGTACGGATCCGCGCCGCGCCCACCGACCCCCATCAATGCTCCGGGAATCCCCCTCTGCCCCTTTTCCTCTGACAGTGTTGATGTTACAGGCAGACTATTTGGTTGTGTTTGGTCAGGGTGCAAAGACAGGACTAAACACGGGTATTTACCCTGAGATAACCGCCTAGTCTGGATAAGCTCTGTGTGGATTCTGTCCCAGTAGAACCAGCAGACATTCTGTCTTTAAAGGGATTTTCAAAAAAATGAGCAGTCAGTATCTTACCTGGGGTAGGAAACTGTTTCCACGTCTCTATTAGGTGATAAAGCTAACCCAATACTGCTAATATAAATTAAAGACTCATTTTAGTTTAAATATAGTTTGGTATAGTAGATCCTTAAATAAATGTCACAATGTTTGTTCACATTGAATAGAAAAATTGGTTTCTGAATTAAAAATCCTTCCTGAATCGAATCGTGAACCTAAAAACGCTGAACACTGGAAGATTCATGTCTCTTTTAAGTGTTTATATTTGTGCACAGTTTTGGCTTTTTTTTAACACCAAATGGCCTTTTTTGACTCCAGTTAACAACTAATCCAGTTAACGATTAATCGATTACTAAATTAGTTGACAATTATTTCAATAATCGATTAATCGCGACTACTCCGATTAATCGTTCCAGCCAAAACCGCAACATCCATCAAAAATATATTTAGCGTTTGTATTTTCTGATATTCTCTGACTCAGCTGTATTTCGAGAACGCTAAGAAATCCTTCTTTCCACCATTATCGACGAGAACTCTGAAAAATCTGACATGTAGTTTCCCTTTGGGATCAATAAAGTGTTTTTGAATTGAATTTGAGGATAAATACCTCACAGGCTGAAAGTTTGAGTCCTTGTCAGTGCTGACCTAACTCTGACTCATAAACTGAAACGCAGCGCTCTGACAGGCGAATGATTGAAGTTTTGATTTCAGCTGTAATTGAGAACCTGCGGTTGCTTAAACAACCTATGATTACAGTGAGCGATGTATATTCCCAGTATGAGTGAACTGGTTTGTGTTGATGTGGGTGTGTGGGAGCAGACCTGCAGCAGAGCGCCATGGATGTGGTTTTGTTGGATGCCGGGTCCCGGTTCTGGAGGGAGTTCCTGCAGTAAGGTCCGGACGGTGGACGGGATCTGGGTGTCGAGTACGAACGGGACGAGAGCCCGGGCCGCCATCTCTCTGGTTCGGTACACGGCCGACCGACTGCATCTGCACAACAAACACGGCGTCGTCGTCATAGAAACGTCTTACGGATATCGCGAAAGATCAGAAACTTGAGGTCAATTTTGTAATTACACTGCAAAAACACAAAATCTTAATGATTTTTTTTGTCTGCAAATAGAAATAAGACAACACTAAGTTAAAAGCAACTTTTTAGTAAGATGTAGAGGCTTATTTTAAGTAAATAATTTCTTAATAATGATGAAAAAGTTCTTGTTCTGTTGGAAGATAAATTAACTTATAACAGGGGAAAATGTCTTATTGTACGTAAAATATTCTGCCAATGGAACAAGATCTTTTTCATTAATATTATGAACAAGCATCAAGAGCAGTGGTCCCCAAACCCCGGGCCGTGCAAGAAATAATTAAATATTTCCATTTTATGTATTATTTGAGTCTGGAGGATCTTTTATTTTGAAAATCCTTTTAACCGGATTCTCTCGGTTACGTCTTGCACCAGCATGGAGCCACAAGCAGCAAAATGAGTCAGAAACAGATCAGATTCTTTGGAAAGTTTCTTTGCGAAGGGAAAAGGCCCAGAGAAGAAGGGATATGTAAACGTTACCATGGCGACCAGAGTCAGAAAGCGTCAGGGCAGTGAGAAGGGATGAGAGGAGCGGAGCTTGTGAGTCTTAGGTCTGGTTCACACGGCACGATTTAAGGATTGTCGGCTGATTTTCCAAATCTCTGTGACCAACAAGTTCGATCTGTTGGCGTTTCCGGCCTCACGGCAGGAGCAACGCACCGCACAGGAACCGATTCCAGTCACAAACATCCCCATTCCTGAAGAAAGTCCAGTAAAACCCCCCAACATACCATACGGGAATTCATAATAATCAAACACGGATGACGATGTAGAAGCAGCAGTGATAGTTTGCGGATCAATATAAGCGATAAAAGACGAAACAAAAAGAAAAGGCGTTTGAAGGGACCGCTGGACTAAATGACCAAAGTTGTAGTTTAAGGCAGAGTTTAGGACTCAACTAGACTTAATTACTATCAACAAAGCTCATCCAAAACGCTCCGTTTGTAAAATATGTATAAATAAATGTTGTTAATGATTTATAAAGTTTTGATTGTCTTGGATCAAAATGCTCTCACGTCGTCAGAAACCTCTCAGGATTTTACAGTTTTCTTGTCGACCCATCAGTTCGTCGCTAATAAATTCACCACTTGTTTGATTTGGCTTCTATTTCTGCTCATATCTTGCATAACCTTGCTTTCATTCCCTCACCCAACTCCTCGACTTATTGCAAACTTTACAAAACCAACATCTCCTGGACCTGCAGATGAACGATAAACCCGAATTCAAATATTTTCGAGTCATTAGCTGACCGGGCATGAAACAGTAAGCGACGTCTTGTTATTGCCCACACGCAGACATTTCCCTCCCACGGTCACCGGTAATGCTGAGTATGGCCTGTCACCCTGAGAGTAAAGCTAAAATTAACCTTGTTTACAAGCCGGTAGAGTTTCCTTCTCCGGTGTCATAACAGAGCCGGCGCTGACACAGAGGGAAGGACACGACCAGAACATGAATGAGATAAGACAGACTGGAAGGGGCAGAGCGAGAGTTACTGCAGGAAGAAGGTAATTTCAGAAAGCCTTGGTTTATTCTGCAGCTAAAACAGACGCTTGGAATAAAATAAGCAGCAACCCTAATTCAGAAATTCACCCAAAACACAGAAAATTTGGCATAATTTCATCTTTGGCATAAAAATACAGTTTGAAAACTTTTTGGTTTTCAGTTTACATTGTTATTAAATGCATGTTAATTTCTAACTAACTAACTAACTAACTAACTGACAACAAACTTTATTTCACTTCTTTTTTTATCATTTGAACAACAAAAAAAAACAACTGATCAGACAAATCAGATTTACTTTAAATCTATATCTTCTTGGTTTATCTAGGAATGCAGATTATTTTAGTCATCGATTATTCTATGGATTATATTGACGAATAATCTGAAAAACATTCTGCAGATTTCTCATTTCACCTTTTAATGCTGCGTTCACACGAACATGTCGTGTCTGACACTTTAAATATTTATATTTATTTAAAATATAAATAAAATAAGCATTTTATTTTATTTATAGAGTAAATAAAATAAACAAAAATAAAATAAAATATAATAAAAATTTTATTTTATTTATATTTTATATAAATTTATATAAATAAAATAAAAATGTTATTTATATTTTAGTGCCTAAAATGCAATAGTATTCCTGTATTGAACAATCTATTGGTTGTCGGATGCGTTCAAAGTACTTTACGATACTTTGAAAGAACTGATTAATAACTGGAAACCAAAAGATGTTTTATTCAGTTTTTTTTTTTTTTTTGGTTTACATTTTATTAAAAAACCAAGCGAAACTAAAGCTATGTCTGTTTAGGAGTTTTACACAGAACATATTTACAGATAAAGTTTTTTTTTTTTCTTTAATTTAAGTGTAAAATGTGTCTGAAAGACATTATATTCAGAATTTCTAATTGGACTTTCTGAACCGTCTGAAATAAGTTTTGTTACAGTTAATTTTTACATGTTAGACCACAACAGACCTATTTCTGTTCTTTATTATTTACATTGGCTAATTGCACTGACTGAACAAATTAAAGTTGTTTTTACAGATTTGACCACATTTGCGTATTTAAATATTATTATTTATTATATTTAAATATATATATTATTTATTTAAATAATATTTAAATGTGCTGTACTGGTGCAAATTTATTAAATAAATCAGCAATTCAGTACATTTCTATCTGAATTTAAAAGAAAGAGACATTTTAAGTGAAGGCAGCAGTGTTTCTCTGATCGGTAAAGGCCGATATCAAACCCCAGATAGCTATTTCGAAAGTGAACAAAAATGGATTGGTGCATCCAGGAAATCAGACTCTTTTTATTTTATGTCATTATACTGTTTTACACACTCAGAAAAACCAATTTAAGTTTAATATTTTAAAGTAAAAATGAACCTGACGCTAATAAACTGGCTCAGTCTTCACTTTCTACCACTCTCCTCCTCCTTTTGTGGCCCACATGTTAGCTATCTGTGCTAATTTGTCCCAATGAAGCTGTTTTTTTAAAAGGAAATGACAATTTGGAGGGGTGTAATTTTAGAAATGGCAGCGTCCCCCGTGGGACCCGTAGGCAGACTGTTGACGGGCAACAACGAGGTTCATCTGGGCCTCATTTTGCAGAGCCGAGAGAACAAATTACTCCACTGAAATGAGATCGAGGTTTCTCTAAGGTGACAAAAAAGGAAGTGAGCCTTTGCCTGTAACCAAACCAATGGCTTACTTTACTAATTAAACCATTTTATTCGTTGCATGACTTTAAAGGGGTTAGAATTATGTGTCTGTTAACTTTAGTTGTTATAAAAATGTTATATGTACATCAAATATGACTTAAAATAAATTTTACGCTTTAAAATTGGGCCTCTGTCTCTTTCAAAAACTCCTGCTCTTCCTGAAAGTCCGTCTTCAGGAAATCAACACAACATTTCTCCTCCATCAAGACCTTAACAACATTTTTACCAGGGTTGCATTAAGTGTTTGCTAATTGCTGCTGGCTAGTCTGAAGGAGCCGAGCGTCACCAGGAAGGCGTAAGCTCTGAAACCTGGAAACTGCAGATCCAAGGAGGGGCTGTGCCTTAAAGGCGGGGCTACGTACTCCCAGGTGTTTTGAACGGCTGAATGGTTGCCATGGCGATTACGGGATTTCTCAAACATGCATGGAAGAATCAAATCAACATCCCAGATATTTTTTTGATGAGGGAATAACATTATAACACAATGTTAAGATCAAAAAAGTTGATTTGACATAATACTGCCCCTTTAACTTGTAAATATTAAATAAAAATAAAAACATTCATGTTCATGGAGTTTTACTAACTTTAATTAGTTCATAACTATCAACTTTTCTACATCCTGTCTGTTATCTGCAAACGTAACATCTGTGATGACTTGATTTTTAGTTTTTACAAAATTCCCAAAGGTTTATGTTGGGACTTTGACTAGGCCATTTTAACCCATGAATATGCTTCGATTTAATTCAGCCTGTATGTTTTGGATTGCCGAGTCTCCTGTGGACATTTACATTCCCAGCTGTAAGACAGATGGGATATACTTGTGTGTTCTTCTGAAGGTGATTTATTGCACTGCAGTTTATTCAGGAGAGTCAGAGTAATGGGGGCTGAATTAAAATGGATTCTTTTCAGAGTTTAAGTTGGAGAAATGTTAAAAACTGGATCATTTTCCATCCATTTCACAGCAACACAAACATCAGTTTGTGTTGCCTCATCACTTTAAAAGGCTTAAATTTGTGGTTTCATTGGAAGAAAATGAGAGAAATTAAGGGGTTTGAAAACTTTTGCAAGGCGCTGTGCAGTCGCTTCTAATGTTGAAGTGGGTTGACGTTCTGAATTTTAAAAAAATTGGCTAAAATTTTATCCCAGGGTTATATAAATAGGAGAAAAAAATAAAATTCAGCCAAATAAAACAGGCAGCGATAAATCTTAAAACATGCAGCACTGCAGATGTTGGCTACGCTGAAATAAAATCGGTTCACATCAGTGAAAAGCTCCTCCATGGTCCTGACGGGATCAAAATCCCACACGTCGACTCAGACATGAAACCCATGAGCAGAGCTTTTTCTCTGCTGATGGTGAGACCAGATTTCTCATTCGCTTTCCGCCTGATGAAAAGACAAACACCGGTACGTCATCAGCTCCGACGGCGGTCCGCTCGTTAATAGCCTTTAACGAAGCGGCGAGCGAGCCAGGTGAGCGGGTCAGCGAGACGGTAAATCACCATGGCAACAGCAGCTGCAATAAACATGTCCGCTACTGGTAGTCCTCCAGATCGGCGTGAAACGCAAAGACACCAGAAAAATAGAAAATATCAGAGCTGGAGAACGAAAGAGGAGGCAAAAAGAAAGATCTGATCTCTGCACATAAACTTTCCCCACCGTAAAATTCAAGCACTTTTCAAAAAGTTTTCAAACTTTTCCAGCGATAAAAACTATACAATTGAAATAAAGAAAACAGTTTTAATTCACTGTTAAGTTATATAATTTATTGCTGCTGTTAAGGTTTCTACGTTCTACTGTGACAGAGTGTTAGAGCCGTACGAATCAAAAATAAAATTACAAGAACAAAGGAATTAAATTAGGGGAAGAAAATCATAAGGTTACAACAATAAAGTCAGAATATTACAAGAATAAAATTGAGAAATTACGAGAACACAGTTGTATGAGAATAAAATCGTAATAATATGAGAATAAAGTCATAAAGTTCAGAAAATTAAGTCATAATAATATCACAAATTATGATTTTATTCTCATAATATATATTTTTTATTTTATTAACGTATCAAACTGCAACGTGTTCCACAGCAGGAACATTTTAAACTAAAATATAGTAAAATTTAATGTTTTGAGAGCAAAACTAATTTAGCAACAAAAAAAAAAAATCCCCCAGTTTTAATAACGTATAAAATATAAGATGATCAATAAGCCATTAGGAATAATAAATATTCATTACATGTTAACTAAATGACCTTTCTAAAAAATTTAATCTCCAAGTTTTCTTTCAGCAAATAAAAATAATTTTAGTAATTCTAACGAACCAAAAACAGAAAAACGTTTCTTGTTTTAGAAAATAAGAAAAAAAGTTCTCAACTGTAAATAACGTTAATATCAAAGATATCAAAAATTAAAGCACTTTCCAAACCTGGAAAAACGAAAGTCCAGGATTTCAAGGATTTTCTGCAGCTGGTGAACCGTTTGATAACAGAACCGACCGGATCAGAAATGCTCCGAAGGTGAAAAACGACTGGAGCCAGAAAAGTTGAAGCTGAGCCATGTTTGACTTTTCAAACACGTGGGCTTCGTTTTGGCGAGATGAGCCGCATTCCTGGCCTGACAGCCACAGAGCGGGCCAAAAACCAATCCAGGTCTCCGCAGAACAAGAGGCTTTAAAAAGAAATGACTCAAACACTAATCTGCTAAAAGGCGATGGAAGAAAGGCTGGATATTCGTTCAGGTAGATGTGAAGCAGAGTCTTTCTATCCGATTACTCCTCCACCGAGTTGGAGGACATTTTTAATGGACTGCCAGGCCACCAGCGAGAGGTTTGGCGAGAAGGTAGCAGCTGTTTCTGATTACTGGCAACTGGAAAAATAATGTAAAACCATGTGAAGCACCATGACAGATCTCCCCTCACCAGGGTGACACATAAAACATCTCGCCAATAAACGTTTCTCCGTCAAACTGACTCATATTTTACTGGGATTTAAGTTTAAGTTTAAGGGCTGGACAATCAATCAATAACATATAAATCAATAGATAAAAACTGTTCCAGAACCACGCAGCATTCTGGGCGATATGGGCCGAGTAAAGGCAAAGTTGGTGTCATCAACTCACTCACTCACTCGCTCGCCCTTCGGTTACCTAGCAACTCACTCATTCCGTGATTGCCTAGCAACGACCTATAGAGTAACTGCCACAGTTTAAAGTTCCCCCACTTAAAAGAAAACAACGGCGCGGAGTGAATAACTGCGTCAGTTTGGCAAAACTTCTGATATTTAAAACTAAAAACGAATAATTATTGATAGACTGATATATAAACGTTTAGTGATTCTGTTTATTGTGATATATACGATTATTATTTCGTCCTGCACTAATTTAAGTAAATGAGTCTCTAAATTAATGTCTATTTTTAGGACTTTTGGTTCATATTTTGGTTTTTATATTTAAATTTTACTTTTTGGTTGAACAAAACGTCCGAAATCTGATATTAATGTTGAATAAATATTCAAATAAGTGTAAGCCTAAGGACGAAGCACGGAGTAATATGGTATATTGAAGTAATATTAGAAATATTTGCTTTACACAATTCAATGATCCACGATTCCATCCACTGTCTGTAAATGTGAATATCAGTGCAAAGTTTAATTATAGCAGTAATTTGACCAAAAAACTCATTAAATACATTAAGCCTTTGCTTCGTAATAGGAAAAGTGTCTTCTTTTTGTTGTTATTTTAATAAGCTGCAATATTTTTTCTAAGACTGAAGCTAAAGATTATTTTAGTAACTGATTATTGGGAAGATTAATCGCGTCAAAAAATGGCACATTCTACACGTTTTTCGTTTAACCACTTCTAAAAATGCATTAAAATTTGCAAATGGATAAATAATTTAATTCTTTTTGATAAAAGAAGAACATAAACACTCCATTGCCTAAAACCCAATAAAATAGCATTCCTTTGGTGGATTTGAATTGGGTAAAGCTAAAACTGAAGGAGTTTCGGCTCCAACATAATTATATACAAAGCTGTTTTTATCTTAAATGCAAACCGTATATATGTTTTTGGTTTAATTTGTGCTCTGAATAATGGCCTGTATACTCCAGTTGAAATTAATTTCAAATGATTAATCGTGATTAATCGTTTCGGGCCTACTTTTATTCCACGTTGCCATCACAATAGGGAATTTGTGTGTAATATTTTGGGGAAAAAGATTAATTTAATTTAATTTAATTTGGAATAAGGCTGTAACATGACACAATGTTGAAAACGTGAATACTTTCCGGATGCGCTGTATTTACAAAGGACAACCAGCTGTTTCTTCCTGATTATGTTGGAGGGAACACAAGATGCCAACGTTTCAACTGAGTTTTCCAGCGAAAGTCAATTAAACTCCTCCCAAATACTTTCCATAAGTATTTTCCCTCATCTTCATTCCAGAGGGGAAAAAATGAAGGCTGTGCCCATAGTTTCCCATTTGCCTGGTTGGTTTCCAAGAAAAGAAACAAAACAGAACTAAACAGGTCAAACAACCGCAGAAGTACAAGACATCACATGAAAACAAGCCAGATTAGACAGCTGGGGAGCCTCGGCAGACAAAAACAGAATCAAAACAGAAAGCTTATCTCGTTTCCACCCATAATAAACATCAAAATGTACAAAATGACAGAGATCTGCAAGATGCATCTGCAAAAATAAAAAAAATACTGAACACATTTATAGAACAGTTGCAGAGGCACCTGTGTCAACATTAATAGAAAGAGGGCAAATCAGTAATGTTGAGACTCGACTGTTTTTTTTTTTTTTTTTTGGTGATTGTGAAGCTGCAGTTTAGTAAAAGGTCATTTGGGCCGTTGTGCTGCTGATACTTTCTGTAATTATTGCTTGATTATCTTCATATAAACAGAACAAGCAGCAGAAATAAGCAGTAAGGCTGGTGGGAAACAACACGCCGGCATATGTCAGAGGTCAAAATACTAATATTTATGATGTAATTAGAAAATAAGCTCTCAGTATGATGCACCAATCCCCTTTTTTCTCTTCCAATACTGATAACTGAGGTTCAGTATTAACCAATGCCAACCCAATACAGATAAACAATTTTGAATTGACTTAAAATGTTTCTTTTTTTTTTTAAAACACAGACATAAATGTACTGAATTACTAACATGTCAAGACAACTTTAATTTGGATTATAATGTAAATAAATAAAGAAACAAACTGACAAAAACAATAGGATGACCAAATTGGTCAAACCTGGAAATAATAAACTGCAACAAATTTTCTGTCAAACAGTTCAGAAGGTGCAATTAGGAAATCTAATTATTATATAAAATAAAGCATAGAATTAGACTACATAGAACTGCCCTCTTGGATCGTTCACATGACCCAATATAGCATTATTTTCAGTATTGGGACCAATACAGATATTGGTGAATCTTTAATGGAGGCCATCTTGATTCTGTGCCTGATAAGAAATCTGACCCAAACAACTCACTGCAGTCAAAGTAAATGCTAAATGGTTCTACTTTTCAGTATTTCTCCATAAGATTGAATTTGAACACGACAAAAATGGTTTAATGTTTTAGTACGAATGCAAATTTGGGTTTAGGTTTGAGTGTCAGAAACTTTGGGTTTAAAGTGAGAAGTTTCTCACCAAATGCAAATTAAAGACTATATGCTAACGACAGACATGCTCAGTTATAAGTAACTGTTTATTTGCGTTTTTGATTATTTTTTAATCATATGAAACAATACAGAGATACATTGTTACTGCTTGTATTGCTTATAGTCGTTAGCTTGATCACTTAGCGACAAATTCCTGCATGGGGGTTTAACCTTCGACACAGACGGAGCACAGGATCACTCCTACCTTATGATTAAGGGCCTGAAGGGAGCGAGTCCCAGAGGAGAGGATGACCCATCCATGGGGGAGGGGTAGAGGCGACTGAGCACCAGCAGCAGCAAGAACAGGCTGGGGTGGAGCGTCACATGACCGCTGTCACTAAACACAAACACACAAATAACCAAATATTAGCAGAGACGCTTAGCCGTTAGCTGCAAAAGCAAGAATATCTTATTCTTGATACACACCAATAAATATTGGTGTGTATATTTATTATATATAAATATACACACCAATATACACACCAATAAATATTGGTGTGTATCAAGACGACCAGTTAGGCAAAAGGCAGAATATAGTTAGCATCATTTAGCTAAATTAGGCTAATTTAGTTAGTTTCATTTAGCCAAATGATGCTCATGCAGTTAGCATTGTTTAGCTTGTCATGAGAACAGAAAATTAGAATCTGTTGGATGTAAACAAGCTGTGACAACTCATCTATGACTTCACAGTTACAAAGAACAGCTAGCAGCATTAGCATTGTCACAGCTAGAGTATGACAGTTGCAGATGACATTGTGATGTGCCCAAGGTCGAGCCGCATAAAAATTATTTAAATGCTACATGACCTCTAGATAAAAAATTCAACTTATAATTTCAGGTAAATATTTTAAATATCATTATTTTTGTTTTAGTTTTTAGGTTATAAAATAAACAAAATAATCTTGGGGGAAAAAATTGGAACCATTTTCTTTTATGCATCATTGATATTTGTATAAAACTGATTGTTAGTTATGGGTTGCTGCCATCAAAGAAAAAAATTTGGCTTCACCTTTCAAAGTCATATTTTCACATTTGTATAAAAATATACATGTGTAAATATTGGGGCTGTGACAAATGGTTATTTTAGTCATAATCTATTCTACTGATTAATCAGTTAGATGATTAAAAACTGGCACAGTCTGTGTATTTTTTATTTAACCACTTAAGTTTTTTTTATTCAATATTAAAAGTACATAAAAATACAAAGAAGCAAATGATTCGATTAATTTTTTTAAATAGGAAAACAAACATTTTATTGCCTAAAATACAATATGAAATAACTTGAATAAATTAATAGATGTCATTATAGAACAGCAAAGTTTTATTCACACATTTTTAAATGTCTGTTCCAAAACAAAATATTTAAATATTGAGCTACAAATATAAAATATTAGAAAATAAAATATTTATAATAGATGCTGATTACTGACACTTTAATGTCATTTTATTGTGGAAATTTAATTTTATTCATTATTTTTAGGAAAGTCATTGCTTTATATTTATATATAGCAGCATCAATGCCACCTTAAATACCTTCATCATAACCTCACACAGAAACTGTGTGGCTTAAACTTTCTTTTATTACACATTCCAACACAGTCGACTCTTCATCCATCCTTTTCATCTCCATCTTTTCAAATCTCATCCCTTCCTGCTGAGTCAGAGGGGAACGTTTTCACTCTGACTCACTGGCGGTTCAGAAACACAAGAGGAAATTAAATCTTTACTCCACAGGAGTTTCACTTCTTCTCTTCCTGTTATGTTAAAAATGGAGATCAGAAAGAAAAAAGAAAACGTCTTTGTTTATAGACTAGGGAGGGCTGGCAGCTGCGCTTTGTGAAGGTCTGTAAACACGAACGTTTTTGCTTATGTTACCAAACGTGTGTGAACGCAGCGTCCTTCAAAGAGACCTCCCCGCGACAACGCCGTGTGTTTTTTGTTACTTCGCTCAGCGAACGCACACATGGCGCGTTCACGTCGACTTCATGGGAAACGTAATCGCAGCCAATTTGGAGGCGGTCAAACGTTTAAACTGTCAAATTCAGACAGTTTTTTTAGCAGTTTTTTCTGCTGGATGTGTGACCTCACATCCTGTTTTTGTGAGGTCACACATCCAGCAGAAAAAGAAAATGTCTTCCCAGAACTAATTTTTTATGAAGGGGGAAAAAAAGGTTGGTTTGCGTTCCCTTGCAATAGATTAGCAAATACTCCTTGGTCACAAATGTCGATTTAAAATTTCTAATATTTAGAGAAAACGTGTCGATACATTCTTAATTTTTTGGTGCAAAAACCTGACTAAAAATCAATTTATTAGCCCTTTGAGTCAGAGGTGTCAAACTCATTTTTATTTTTTGGGCCAAATCAAAAATGTGAACGCTCTTAAAGGGCCAGAATGCATTGATAAAACCCATTAAACTGTTAAAATATCAATAAATAAATACTTGCTTCAGCATTAAATGTTTCTTAAAATTAAATAATCACTGATCAGTCCCTTCAGGATTTTGTGATTGTTTTTGTGATTTTTTGGCAAAAAACATCACAGATTAACAGATAATTAATGAAATATTAATGAAAGTTAAAGGGCAAAATGACCTTTACACTTTTATTAATATCTTCAAAGCAGCACAAACAAAACATTTTGTTGCACAAACGTAGTCGAGTTGATTGAAACCAATTTGGTTTGATTTGAAGAAAGCAGGGGGCTGGTTGACCTTAAAATGACCTCTGGAAACATTTCTTAATATCTTTAAAATGACAGCGGCACAAACAAAATGTTTGCTGCACAAACGTCTGACACTGTTTTTGTCTGATTTGAACTTTAAAAGTATTAAATAAATTACGCCGCATGAACTGACCGACACATTACTGCGAAACGACGCAAAAGTTTTACAAGAGAACGCAAAAGGAAAAACATCCTCCATCCTCCGTACCTTTTAACATCTCCAACCGTTTCTTTTTTCAAAATCAGGTTTTTAGAGAGAGGAAACACGACACTGTGACCTTACGATTCTGAAATCTCCACTTAGACGGAAGGGACATGGCAGCAGAGACGTAAACAAAAGAATATCTAAAGTAAACCAAAGCTTAAGCTCTCCATTTATTTTGCCTCAGACAAATAAATCATCAGCTCCGTTACAAAAACCGCTGGAATATGATACAGACGCTGTTTTCCTGGGAAGGGAAGGGAGCTGAAGATAAGACGGAGCGCTGCAACTAATCACTTTAAAAACTCAAGACACTGACCTGGAATAGTTTCTGAGATAAAAACTGGTACAGCCAGACAGAAATGATCGCTGCTCTGAGATAATGAAGTCAACAAATAAATCTGGAGCCTCAAACTCTAAGCTACAGTTAAAAAAAATAACAGTTTTGAGCATTAAAATGTAAAAAATAAATAAAGTAACAAGAATAAAATCAAATACTACAATAAAGTCGTAGTATTACAGGACTAAATTCATAATATTACAACTTCATGCTTGAAATATGATAACTTTATTCTCGTATTATTATTATTTATTTTTATTTTATTTTTTTGTTAGTGTGGCCCTAAATTCAATTCAATAAAAATATTCTATTGATCCCAAAGGGAAATTAAATGTCATGGTGAATGGTGATGATGCAGGAAGGAAGGATCTTCAGTAGCAGTCAGTCTTGCAACGAATCTGAAAGGGCCCCTGACTGAAGACTATTACTTTATGATAGACTCATCACTGTAATGACATGCTAACAGCTAAATATCTGCTAGCATGTTACACAGACAACATTTCAGTGACCAATCGCTGTTGGCAAGCGCTGCTAATCCACCTCATTTGCTTTTGTTGCTTCTATGTAAAACTCTATCTGGCTGTTTGGTCGTCGTTCAGGTGCTATCGGAGCTTTGAGATGCTAATCACCTGCTTCCAGTTGTAAAAACAACGCCTTGTTGCCACGGTTACTAAAGTCCCAAGAACTAAACATGGAAAGACAGAACCAGATGGAGGAAAACGTCAACTTGAAGACGTTGCCATTAATTGTTTTTAAGGCTGTTCTTGTTCATTTGGGGAAGAAATAATTTTTCTTTGAATGTTTTAAATGTTCACTGAGCTCCGATCCAAAACTCCAAAGCATTCTGGGAAATGTAGGCAGAGGAAAAGGCTCATCCTCTCACAGCCAGCTAAGCACTTTTGGTGCAATCAGCTAACTCACTCACTCTTTGGTTGCTTAGCAACCCACTCATTCTTTGGTTGCTTAGCAACGACCTGCTGAGTAACTGGCGCAGCAGCGGTTCAAGTTTTTGCTTCATAGCTGCTTAAAAACAACAACAAAAAAATAACATAGTGAAGTGAAAACTGTGGATAAAGCAGGACCAGTTTGGGAGTATTTTAGATATTTAACATAAAAAATTAACCAATGATTATCGTTTGATATGAGACGCTCGTATTGTGATAAAATTTTCAGCCATATTGTCCGGCCCTGCTCAGGTCCAAATAAAAACCTCAGTCTTGGTTCGGTTGAAGTGAACTCTTGTGCGCTTTTGGATCAATATGTGAATGCCAAGCGGGCTGGAGGCCGCTCCAAAGGCAGGAAGTGGACCCCAGTGCAGGGCATTCTGGGTAAATACAATCAAAGCAAACGCACTACTTTAGCCCTAGCAGGAAAAATGACTGGTGGTCCTTTCACCAAAGACAAAAAACTGCTCAAATCTGACACCACTCCATCTTTGTTCATTTTGTAATTAAGGATGTTGTGCTCATTGTCTTCTTCAGAGGTTTTCATGGTGTTTCCTTCAGTGGTTTTTGGTGCAGTGCCCCTACAGGCGAGGAGGGAAACTGGTTTTCAAAGAGTTTGGTTTGTTTAGCAGTGTGAAAGTGAAACGCAGAAGCTGAAAATGTAACAAATGTTGCAATTTTCAATTAACTTCTTTGAAGACAGCAGAGAGCAGGTTTGCTTTCCCCTCAGTTTACTTTCTGGCATATTTTTGATTGTTTTTCTGCCGTTTGGTTCATAATTACGTCCTATATTCTCTCTGAATCTCGATTTTTGTTTGGCCCAATTTACAAAACACTAAATATGTGCATGTGCACAAAAAAAAAACAAAAAAACAACGAGTCTGTCATCTATTTTGGAGCCGTCTGATTGTGAAAGTTCAGTTGGAAACCACAAACAGCTGCTCTGCTGCCTCCTGTCCCGCTGTGTCCCTATAGCATGATGCGGTCAGGTTTCTTTGGGTGGCGCGGCGAAAACAACGAGAAGTCAGACGGCCGAGGTCTGGTGCCGTGGGAAATTTGCAAATGTTTTAACAAGGGTCGAAGGGAGTGTAAAAGAGCTGGTCTGAAAGAGCTTTCAATTAATTGGATCCATATTAAGATAAGGCGGGTTGGGGAGCTGCTGGTCGACTACAAGGCTTTTACAAAGAGGGGGAGCTGACGGCGATAAGGCCAACGAACCTCAGAGGAGTCAACCCTCCACAGCAAAAAAACCGAACGAAAACCAAGAAAGACATTTACTGTATTTGGCCGTAAAGCCCAGTGCTTTGAGCAAATAATCAGTCAAGTGAGCAAGTGATAAGAAAAAGGCTGTGAGAACAAAATACAGTGCGTTGGAATTTAATCTGCCGAAAATAAATAGTTTAGAGCTTGTTTTTCCCTCTAAGAAAATAAGAAAAAGAAAAAAAAAAACACCGTTAGCATCAGGAGCGATGAAGGTTTTAGCCTGAGTTGCCTCACCTTTCCACAGTGGCTGCAGCTTCCTCCAGCTGGCTCAGGAGGAACGGATAGAGAGCCGGAAAACGAGTGAAAAACTCCCGACCCGTCATCCTGTGGGCAGAGGAGGAGAAGGAGATCGGTACGATGATTAATAATAACAGTAGGAAATCATCCATGACCTCATATTTGGTAATAATCCTACATTATACTGTGTAACTGGTCCGAATGTGTAAAACATTAAAAATGCATGTTTGAATCTCTGTTTATCTATACATCAACAAAGAAACAGAAAACAATGGAAGAAGAAGGAAACTTACTGGAAACAACAGCCAGACAGAGAGACTCAAAACACAGATCTCTGAACAGCAAACACGTCAATTAAACCTTAATTTAGTAGCTTATCTTACTTCCACTCTGATGTTTTGAAATTTACCGTCGCAAACGCAAACTTGGGTAGAATTACAAAAACATCAGCATGTGGGTTTTTCACTGAAAATTCAAGATCAAAATTTTCCTCCCAGTTTCTTTGAAATGTGCTATACAAATAAACTTGATTGACTGATTTATGCTTTCAAAGGTATAAAGTACCATAGCATTTAGACCAAATTCTGCATTCCAGTAACAAATGTGGTAATTAGATGGACTTTCTCTGCTAATATTGATATTTATTCTTGGTAACTGAGATGCTAAAGCTCGTAAAGACAAGATATTGTGGACATTGTTATCAAGGAAGAGCAAGCAAAGAGTCAGCAATTATATGGCTAGAATAACCTGACAATTTAGTACCATTCTTTTATTGCGTACTACTATGAGCATTATTGCTATCACCACTGATTAAAGCAGTTTCAGTCAATCACATGTTGACCATCTCTCCAACAGACACAAACATCTTCAGTGTAACATCATGTTTCTTAGGGATAAGTTAAAGTCTGCAGTCCAAACGCAACAAGCAGGCCGCATTCAGACTGCGTTTGCTAGCATATGAGACACTCCAGGCTGTTTTCTCTGGCTTTAAAATCACACACTCAACAACTATTTACAGCATAATGCGCACACTGTTTACCATTTGCCCTCAGAGCCTCGTTAATGCTTTACACCACAGATTCAACAAGGTGTCTGAAACTAAAGGATTTAATAACATCACGCAATCATTCATGACCCAAATTTCTACTGCTACTACATCCAATGTTGCTCTCTTGGATCAAGATTTGAACTTATGAAGAATAAATGGGTTAATTTATCTGATCGTCATGTTCAAGAAACCAGTTTTAGATGATTTGTGATTCTTCTGCTAAACTAGTGTGATGACAAACGTTGCCTCGTGTTTGTCGCGAGCAGTGACGTCTTTCTGTCTCCCAGTCAATGAATTGTAGCTATGTTTTCACACAACTTTGAGCAAACTTTTAAAATGTTGCAAAACGAGGAAAAAAGCACATGAAGTATGTTTCCAACCGTTAGTTTGGAGCCCATCAATTAGGCTACAAGGATGTTGACATGACATTATGCTAGGCTAACATGGACTACAGATCTTAGAAAAATAGAAGTAATGTGAGGAAAATGTTTGCTACAGCAAAACCTGTTTGGCAAATGTATTTCCATCTCCTGTTTAGCGCCTTAATTCTTCTTCGGAGAAGCCAAAAACCACCTCCATCGAGCATAAAAGCTTCAAATTTTGAAGTTTCCATTAGAGCTGGACAATAAATCAATGACATATATTGTGACAGACACATGATCAAAAGATAATGCATCTGATGGGATATTTAATAATTTCACTTAACTTGGTGATGTCAACTAACTCGCTTGCTCTTTGGTTGCCTGGCAACAACCTGTTGAGTAACTTGCGCAGCAGCACTTTGCGGTTTTGCCTCATAACTGCTTAAAAATATGAAAAGTTGTGGAGCGAAAACTGTGGATAAAACGAGAACGGTAACACCACCAGTTTGGGAGTATTTAAAACATTTGAAACAAAAAAAAAAATGAATTAATAAGTAGCGATACGGACTGATATGAAGTGCTTATATTGTGATAGGTTTTTCAGCCATATGTGATAATTCAAAATGTGCATAAAAGCACGTAGATAGAAACACGGCTTGGCATTGGCAGCTCCACATGATTCTCATCTCACTTCACAGACAATTTGGCCTTTCTTCCATTAACTTGGTTTGTCTCCGATGGGACAATTCAAGTGAACAGAAGGAGAATTTGTGAGCAATTATGTACATTTTCTACCCTGTTTTTGAACTGTATTCTGACTGTAGTTTTATTAATGGCAGCAGAGGAAGTGAACAAAGCCATTCACTCTGTGTTGGCCATTCTTCCAAAATATTGAATTAAAATTAACAGACGTCTTGTTCGGATTAGCAACTCTTTCTTCGCAGAGGAGGATGGATGATTACAGCACAGGAAATTTATGGCAAGTTTTGTAGTGTTGAACTTTCGCATTACATACGTTAGCGGCAGACGTCAGCAATTGGACAAAATTGAAAACTTCAAGGAAGCAATCATTTCTCATATAGCTTTGAATGAAGCAAAGCGTCAAACAAGGGGCTGGTTTCTACTAGCATGACGCAGTAGCTCCACCCTAATTGTACCGCTTTTATAATGAAAACAGACAAAACAGCATAACAAACCACATTGACCCTAACAGTACCGCTAAAAAGATATTACCCACACAAAGACACTATGATTACCAGCCTAAACTGCCATTTTGCCTTAAATGAGTTCCTGGAAAATGCTTCTGTGGAGGAAACCTGCCTTTTGTTTC
Organism: Poeciliopsis retropinna; assembly: GCA_010277075.1. Classification (NCBI taxonomy): domain Eukaryota; kingdom Metazoa; phylum Chordata; class Actinopteri; order Cyprinodontiformes; family Poeciliidae; genus Poeciliopsis; species Poeciliopsis retropinna. Next base: position 3,755,184 of record VMRM01000014.1, on the reverse strand, counting down.
AAATATCCCCACATAGCGTGTAAAAGTGATAACTGGAACATTAGACCAAAACAGTAAAACATCCTACGCAAGACAGCCAAAAAAACAAAAAAAAAACACAGCGATAAAAGGCAGCGATAAAGGTTTCAGAACATAGTCTACGGTCTGATGTTATGACCAGCCGATAAGTTTTTGCTCCAAATCCTGTCAAGCTAAACAAATCCAGGCTTCATCTTTGTTTATCCTCCCAAAGCCAGAAATAAACCCTCCCATTCTTGTGTGAGCAGCACCAACCGTCACATGTTTGGGCCTATGCATTCGCTCAAACACATATGTGACTGTCAATAAAATTACAAACTTTATATTTAACTCTGGCGGTCTTCAACCACCATTCAGCCTGAGGGCCAATAAAGTTTTTATTTGACTCTGTCTGTCTAAATCAAGTCCCTTCAGGAGGGAAGAGGTTTGCTCTGCCCAACTCTTGATCACAAGACTGAGGAGACACTGCTGCGCTCTCAGAACGAGGGGGAAAACCAGCCAAGACACATTCAGCAGAACAAAATCTGTCCAAAGGCCTTCTCGCAACATGGTGGCAGCGCTTCAGAGAGAAATGGTGATCGATGCATGGCATCTGAACGCAGAACCTGCAGGAGAAACATTTGTTTGAGTGTGGATGCTCTCCTAATGAGAGTCTGTTTGCCTGGCAAGTCTGCGCTCCTGGAAGTCAAAGGTCACAGGCAGCGTCAGAGCTTATTAGACCGAGAGGGAAAAGGGTCAAACAGGAGGTTAATGAGGCGTTTACATCCACTCATCAGAGAAAAGGTCGTCATATGATTTTAATGATTTATTTGAACTGTTCTCATAAGACACACAGCTGCAGATATTTGAAGTTTGTTGTGGGAACGTTGAGATCAAAGCAACGGTAGGACGAAGTGTGGGCTTTCTGGCAACGCTCGCTGCGTTTCCATTGACCATAATGGAAAAGGCGCAAAGATAAATTTGCTTACTGGAAACACACCAATTTTGATAAAACGTTTTTGCACAAAGATAAGGTGTTTTTTTTCCAGCAGTAGCGAAATTTGCGGATTTCGAAAACCTCAGAACAATCAAAAAATTATAATAAGTTAAAATATGTGCACTAAATAGGAAAAAATTATTATTTTTGTTGTTGTATAATTATTTCACTACTGAAAAGGGTATAAAATACAAAACTAAGGGTTTTTTTTGCTTCTAAGAACAACAATTCAGCTCATTTTTGGAAACAAGTTGATATTCTTGGGTGTATATAAGGTATATAAGGATATAAGGTCATTTCAAAAACCTTCCAGCAGTCACAAATCAGCAGGAACTGCTCCTCGCCTAGCAACCCCACGGAAGCCCGGCCCGTTACCTAGCAACCCCAGAGCAGAATCCCTCCCCCCCCCCCCCCTCCCCCATCACCTAGCAACCCTAGCGCATTTGGCTAGCTGCTTTTACCACTTTGTGCGCTGGAAAAGATAAGCGTTTTGCTGTTCACTTACCACTTGCTGCATTCTTGTTGGCTGTGCAGGAGGCTGCAGCCATTTTCACGTGTGAGTGAGAATGTTGAGCTGGGAACTGATCAGACTGAAATCTCATTATCTAAGACTGATTTTGTGCCATAAATTAAATATAATGTTTTGGCTAGCCCATAAATCCATCCTAGCCTGTTCAAGGAAGCATAATAGGTCGCCCTTAGAAGTTTAGTATTAACATTTAGTTTGTAGTTTTAGCATTTGTTTCAGGATTAGTTTGTGATTGTGATCTTTAATCATACTGTGGGTGGTCAGGATGTATTAAAAGCATTTTAGATGTGTATTTTTCTCGATGGGGAGTCTGTCAAATTCCTGCAAATGCGTCTATAATCTGTGAAATCCGTATACACACGTATGACACCAAGGCCTTTAGAAATACTTTCTCCTCTGCTGAAAAGGGAGTAAACTTCCAGAGGAGCTGGGCAAAGAAGTATTTACGGCAACACTCAAAAGCCCCTCTGCGGCATTAATCTGGACATTTTTATATGTACATGTGGAGTGCAAAGAGAGGAGTTGAGGCAGCGTTGAGATAAAGCCGGCGGGGGCCTTGGCTGGAATGCAGTGAGCAATCTTCGCTCTGTCAGCTTTGTTTACAGTTGCATTTATCTCCACCACGATATCTCATCGACATCCATCCGTGGTCACGGAGCGTAGCGGGCCATCGGTCTGCGCTTTAGTTGGACGACGATCCCCAAGCAAACAATATCACTGGATACAAGTTATTTCAGAAAATACACATCTGGCATTCCCACAGACAATATCGAATCCAGGCTTTCCAAACACTCAAATACACATAATTGTGTTTGTCTGAGCAGGAAATGTGTTTATTCTCCAGCTCCAATGAACCAAGAGAACGCTGCACACACAGAGAGCCAAATATTAGAGTGGACAAGCTGTCACAATACGTTTTCTGCTGCCAGAGATCACAACCACAAAGTCACGGTAATAATAGGGACCAGATGCACAACAGACTGCACAAAAGATAAACTCCCAAAGATGCAATTATAGGAATAAGTTGCAAAACAACTGCAATTCTCTGATATGAAGGAGGCAAATTTGACAATTAGGCTACTAAAAGAGAAATAAAACCAAATCACTACGACTTAAAGAGATAATTTCCATAATAGTATTTTTCATTTATTATGAAACAAATTCTCTCACAAGCACATAAAAATAACCTCATGCTCTAATAAGAAGAGCATTACATATCAGAAAGCTGAACAAGGTGTTGTACAGAAGACTAAAACCACATGTAGAAGATAAACAGCAGCAAACTCAGCTGGGGGAACAGCGTTCAGAGGCCTTGAGCCAGTAAAAATACTCCATAAGGAACCAGACAGAGGGCTCTGGAGCAGAAAGCCCTGGGAAAGTTAAGAGCTGGATTACCCAATGACTTCAAAATCACTTTGGATCATGCAGGGCTCAAAACTTCACTGACTGTAGGTCAAACTGCAAACCTTATGGAAACTGGACATTTAATCTGATCAATCAATACTCACAAATGTTTTTCAAGGATAAATTTATGCTCTATGTTAACAAAAACCAACAAGAAAATAGATTTACGGATATCAGCCAAGCTAACTCTCCTGTGAGGCAACATTTTTACTGCCTCTTGGCGTGTCAAAGTAATGAGCTAAAAGTTACACAAAAATTAATAAACCCCATTACTGATGTAACAAGAAACCCATTTTACAGGGTCTCTGTTATCAAATAGAAATGAGGTAGCAGATATATTAAAATTCAAACCATGCTAAATTCTCTGCAAGACTTCATTCTACCAACAGCTAGCATGCTAATTGTGACAAAGAAATACGCAAAAGATTGTACAGAAACTTAATAAAAGACGCTTTACAATTGTACAAGGCTAACACAGAGTCTGTTATGAAATAGAAACAAAATAACACATCTCCCAAGCTAACTATGAAGCTTCACTTTAACAATAGCTAGCATGCTAACTGTGACAAAGCAATATGCTAAAGTATTTAGAGAAGTTTTAATAAAAGCTCACCTTACTATTGAGCATCGCTAATGTTTCTAAATCAAAATTACAGATCAAAAATATCAACCAAGCTAGCTTCTCTGAGCCTTTATTTTGGCAACAGCTAGCATGTTAGGTGTGGCAAAGAATTTAGCTAACTGTTAAACAGAAAGCTAACACAATCAACTGTAATGTTGTAAAAGGATCATTTATAGTGACTATGTTTGTAAATAGAATTGGAGTCATTTTAATAAAAAAAGGCAACCCAAAGCTCAGTTTTACCCCCAGTTAGCATGCTAAATGTGATAATGCTAAAATACTAATCAAGCTAATGTTAAATACTAGATCAGTCATCCTTATTAAACTAAAGCTAAATGTTGGTTAGCTGATTTTGCTATGAAAAGGGTAATTCTGTTATATTAATATGAAGATGCTGAAGAGCTATAATACTTCGTAACATTAACACCAAACTTTTGCATTTTACCATCACATTAAACAGCACACACCACATTGTTAACCCAAGTTATTCGCTAATAAGGTCATTTTATCAAAGTGGTTCCAGTGCTGGACCAAAACTGGAGTTACAGCTGGTTTTTAACAGGTTCTATAAAACGGAAAAGATCCGAGTGTGTTTTCCGCAGTCAGAGTTTAGTCAGAGAAATGCCCAATGTCTTAGTGAGGAAACAATGCTGACCTACAACAGATTGGTCTCCATCATAACTGCAAACGGGTTTTTAAACCCTGTCTTAAACAACAGCACCACTAACATCATCAACCTGCTTTTTCTAATCTTTAATATTTGCACAAGACTTTTTAGATCTTATTTTAAGCAGGATTTAATGACACCTTCGTTCATAGTAGGAGACCTGTCAGTGTTTATAAACTGTGAGAAATTGTATTTAATCCAAAAATACTTAAATTACAATACAAAATAAATGAAGTTGTAAGTTGGGATTTCAACTCATTGTAATATTTAAAGAGACAGTAGAAGCTTTGAGCTTTTATTATTTTAGCAACAATTTTTCATTTTACTAAAATGAAATCTCCATGTTTTGTTGTTTTCAATGCAGATTAAAACTTGGAACTAACAGAAGTTTATATTTCAATTTTTTGCTGATTTAAATTAGCAGCTTTTCAGTTTTGAATTAAATCAAATGTTTTTGTGTTTGTTTGAATAAATAAAAGCTCTATTATAATTTCAATCATTTTTAGTCGATTTTTACAGAGAGTAAATCAAAAAGGAGAAGATAAAATTAACCTCATGTTGCTGCAGCTCAGCTTCTCAGCTGCACTTCAGCTGGACATGATGATTATAAAATATATAAATGCATGTGGGAAAAACACTTGAAGCCATGCCTGCCGTCCATTTCAATTCACTTTTCTCCAAACACTTGAAGTGTTGTTTGACAAGGTGCTGCGAGGTAGGATTCTTCCAAAAACCTTAAAAAGCAGTCCGCAATCTTTCAAACAATTCTCCAAAGCAGAGCCAATATGGATTCAACCAAAACGAGGGTTTAACTCATAAACAAGATGACTGCTTACACATGCAAACTCATTTTGAGCGTGTGATTCTTATATATCGTGATGTAAACATCGTAGCCACGGCTAACTGTGTCACCACGTGTTTTTGACAGCAAGCGTACGCTCATATTTAAAATTTAAAAAAAGAAAAAACACAGAGATCCACCCACATATTTTATGATTTACAAAGTTTTGATCGAGCTCAGAAGTTTTCACTGGTCAAACGTAAATAAATAAATAAAATCACCAAAATAAAATAAGCATCAACTATTTTAATTAAACAAATAATCAGACCTTTTTTTGTAGGAGTGAGATTGTACATCCAAAACTTCATATGTTTTTGAACGTTTTCCTTGTAAAATGAATTGTAGCCCAGTTTGTTTATTATTTTGGGCTCGATTAAAGAAAACTGGAGAAACATTTCGTCTGTTCCCAGCAGTAAAAACAGGATCTAGGTCACTCTTCATCTGAAAGCACTTGCTGTACTCGGCCAAGTTTTAATACAGGAAATAAAAGCAGATTTGGGCGCACCGGGCTTTACTTCAGAGTACAAGTCGATGTGGATATGTGGTCCTAGTTACCATGGCAACAGCAGGGAACCAGGAAGCTTGGACAAGATGATCTAACATTTTTTAAAGTAGATTTTGGTTTAAAAGTCTTATTTTTTTCCCCTAATTTATCCTTGAATTGTGGTTGGGGGGCCGCAAAAACATCAGTTCAGGCACCACAAATGGCACGCACACCCCACTTTGAACACACTCAGTTTAGGAGGCAGTCCAATTATTGAAACATGTTGAAGAATATTGAATAAAAGTCACATATTTATCAGACTGGGTGATATTTACGTGACTATTTAAAGAGTGATTACTCCTCATATCATCGTTTCAATGTAACTTTTTCTGCTTCGTCATTCCTGCAGGAAACCTGAAATCTGAATCTGTGCAAAAGCCAATCTTCAGTCAGGGCGGTGTTACAACAGCGCCCCTCGGTGGCGATGCTTATTCTGCAACTTAACTTTGAATTTTTAAAAAATGCTTTCAAAGTTGAACACGTTTTTTTTTTACATTCATGCTGGTAAAGTCCTGGAAATTATTCTTTTACTATTTTCCCACTGGATGTCTGCAGAACGCCTCAAACCTAAAACTCAGTAGAGTAATTAAAGAGAAAGGGAGAAGCAGCAGACCTGTTCTTCTTTGAGTGTTCGTCTTTCCCTCTCTTCACGCCAAAGATCCTGGTGATCAGAGTGCTGAAGAGGAGCGTGGAGGAGTTCCTCACCTGGAAAACAAACAGAAGAAGAGAGAGGCTGGGAAACAGGAATCAGGAGTAAGTTTTAAAAGAAGCATTCTTGAACTTCACTTAACTTAGAAACAGAAATAATTCAATTAAAAAAATAGTTTATCGATCGCAAAGGGAAATTAAATGTTGCTGTAACTCATATAAATTCAAAATTCTTCAAAGTTATGGCAGATAGTGATGGAATGACCTCCTGTAGCAGTCTGTATTGCAGTGTATTTGAAAAAGCCTCTGACTGAAGACACTGTTTTTCTAAGATGTACAGCCTTCAGTGAAATTCATGTGTGACAGCAGCATCTTGTATAAAGGTTCACAGGAAAAAAGTTCTTAAAATGTTAAAAACAAGATTAACAACAACAACAACAATAACTAATAATAACTGCATGTATCGTATCGTTTATCAGGATACATTTCTTGAATTTTCATTGATCATTTTAACTATAAATGAACCCGAATAATTTTTAAAATCTCCCAAAACTATCCGTATTGTTGAGATTGTTAGCTTGACTACACAGGGCATCAATAAATACCAATAAATTTGAAAAATGTAAACATTTGTTGGGGGGAAGGATCTGCTATAACGCCCCTTTGTGCAATTAGGATGCAGCAGTCTGTCAGTAATAAGACCTTAATGTTGCTTTTTATGAAGTAAAAGCTTCAGATTTAGACTCACCGCCCACACAGGAGAGGTGAATCCCAGCACAGCAGCTTGCATCCCGTCTGAGACGAAGGGAATGACGTTTTCCCCCAGACGAGTGTCTCTGTACAGAGCTCTGAGGATGTTCAGAGCGTGCACCTGTAGTGAGGGGAACACATGTTTCGAAACCACATCGGAAAAGCTTAAATTTGTGAGTGAGAGGGTCCAACCCGAGGCACGGTGGAGGCGTCGGTGTTCCCGTCAGCCGCCGGCGAGGCCAGAGTGATCAGCTGCCTCATGGTGGCCTTCAGCAGGCTACAGCTGGACGCCTTCGGCTCCGAGGAGAGCAGCGCCTGCAGGGGAACGCGGAGGAAACGGAGGGATCGTTTAAAAACCGCAAAATTAAAACCTGCCTCACCTGAAACAGAGAGTTGGCCTGACACTTTGCCTCCTCGAGCCACAGTTTGAAGAGTTTACAAAGGATCACATGAGCAATATCGATAGATAATAATAATATTATTATTATAATAATTAAAATATTCAGATCATTCACTGAACTCCAATCCAGAACCGCACAGCATTCTGGGAGATGTAGGCAGAGGGAAAACCTTAGCCACTCAACCTTTCACGGTCAGCTAAGCCAGGTTGGTGGAATCAAACAACTCTCAATTTTTGGTTACCTAGCAACAACTTGCTTGGTAACAAGCACTTTTAAGTTCTCCCTCAACTATTGTTATTTTGTAACGTGTTACTGACGGACCACTTTTTTCAGTAACGAGTAATCCAACGCGTTGCTATTTGAAATCCAGTAATCAGACTACAGTTACTTTTCGAAATCACTTTGCGTTACTGTTGCGTTACTGTCTTCTTTTGTTATTTAATTGTATTCTCATACGTGTCTTGTCAAGTAACCGACGTCTCTATGCGACAATATCAGCGACAGACGTGAACAATGGAGGGAGATGCACATTTTGTTGGTAGAAAAACAGGAACTATTTTGAGTTTCTGTCTCCAGGTCCGATTATTATAAGTGGCTTTGAGCTTGTTTTTTTTTTTTGTTTTTTTAAAGTCGCTTGAAAATTTAATGAGTTGCGGGTCGTGCCTTTTTGGGCTCGTTTTTGAACGTGAAGTTGCTCATTTGGACTTGGAAATAAGCAGAGACTCATAATAAACCCCAGAATTTATCTGACATCCAGTTAGTTTTAGTCAGACTCATAATCCGTCACCCTATATCTTTGTTAATGTCAAGTTAATATTTTACCTCTGAACGACGTCAAGCTTTGCGTTGCGCTCCAGAAACATCGGGACTAATATGAACAGAGTAATGAACGTGGAAACAGCCACGAAGTAACGACTCGTAAAGTTGTGAAACTATACGTTATTATAATAATTAATATTAAGATTAATGTCACAAATTTGTGCAGCCATCTGAGTTGTAGAGCGGCAGGAGGAGATCTGTGGGCTGCGCTCTGACAGCAAATGCAGGGCCGTAACGCACAACCTGGAGGCTGGGGGCAGGGTCGGGGCTTTAATATCACAATAGAAACACACAAAAACACACAAATTACTTAAGTTTTTTTTTGTACTGTCGTAATCATTAAACAATCTCCCCTTCAGTTGAACCATAAAAGTGGAGACACATTGTTGATGTTACTATCATAAAATAGTTTGCAATTAAGTTTTGGCAAAGCTCAATGTGACTTCACTGGTGGCGGAGCACTGTTGTTAGCAGCTGGTGAAAGTAACTAAAAAAGTTACTTTTAATGTAACTTAGTTACTTTCCAAATCAAGTAGTCAGTACTCTAAGTTACTTTTTTCAAGAAGTAACTAAGCCATCACTGTATATCATATGATATATATATATATATATATATTATATATATATATATATAATATATGACATTATATATAATGTCATATATAATGACATTATATGTCTTATGATGTCATGTATTATATGACATTTCTGTAATAACATTCTTCATACAGCAAAGTAACACGAAGGCTTAAACTAGCTAAAAGTAAACGTTCTTGCGAAATATAGAGTTTTTAATCATTAATTAAGTGCCAACGGCTAAAACCAGATCAGATTCAAAGCTGTGAAGAACCAAACTAATGCATACGAGTTTAACTCTGAACAAACAACAAGCTAAATTCTACTAAAACTGAAGAGAATTGACTAATAACACCGAGCAGCAGAGGCCTTCCTGCCTAAAAGAACTAAATCACATTGGTATAGGATAAAATGTTCACGGCTACAAACAAAAAAGTAACCCAGAAACACAAAAAAACTGTACCAGGTTCTGAGGAACAAAAACACCAAGCGACAGAAACATTGTTTGTGTTTCTGCGACAGAAACATAAACAATGGAGGGAGATGCATTTCTTTGCTGGAAAAACAGGAACTATTTTGAGTTTCACTTGAAAAGTCCGATTATTATAAGCAGCTTTGGGCTTGTTTTTTGTTTCCCTGCCCCCCAAAGTCACTTGCTGTTTAAATGAGTTGCGGTTTTTGGGCTTAATAAGCAGACATAAACCCCAGAATTTGTCTGACATTTTAGCTAGACTCTCCCTGTCCATCATTTCCTGGATGATCCATCCCGCTGTGTCTTTGTTAATGTCAAGTTAATATATCACCTCTGAATGAGGTCTAGCTTCGCATTGCGCTCCAGAAAAAGAAAATGTCTAAACTAATAGGAACAGCGCAACAAACGTGAAAACAGCCACGAATGAACGTGTCCGTAAAGTTGTGCAACTAAACGCCATTGTAATTATTAAAATCAAGATAAGTGTCACAAATCTGAGCAGCGGGACATCTGACAATAGAAACACACAAAAACACACAAATTACTAAAGTATTACCAGTTTAACCATATAAGTGGAGACACATTGTTGATGTAATCATTATAAAATTAATAGCAATTAAGTATCTGCAACGTTTGTACTTACACCGAAGGAGAATTTAGAGAACACTTAACTAAACGGTGGTGATTTCAGACTGAGGCAGGAAGCCGGAGCGCCCGGAGAGAAACCTGCAAACTGAAAACTACTTTTAGTTTCAGTTGGCTCTCGTAGCCAAAACTACTTTAAGCAAAAGAGAGGGGAGAAGACACGGGGCAAAGGTCAGCGATCCATCTTTTTGGACTATGGGAGGAGGCCTGAGACGGCGGAGAGAACCCACTAATGTACTTGGAGAAGAAGCCATGAACACAGAAGAACCCAGGAACTGATTCAAACCCAGGGAACGGTTTTATTCCCAAAAATAAGTGTTTTCATCTCTAGCAGAATTTAGAGACCAATTAACTAAACGGTGGTGATTTCAGACTGAGGCAGGAAGCCGGAGCACCCGGAGAGGAACCTGCAAACAGGAAACCTGTCTAACCTTTTTACACTTTTGTCCCATAAATTTAAGTCACACACATGTTTGGTCCCAGTCAGATTTCTCCAGCCTCAAAATGGTTCCTAATTAGGTCTTCTAGGATTTTTTCTTTGAAATTTAAGATTTTTAGCTCCTCTCCAAGGCACCTTTATCGTCTTCCAGAGGAAGGGCTGGAGAAACTGTAAAATGATTTCTTTACATCTTGTAAATATAAATCAGTCCCAAAATGGACTGATTTATATTTTCTCGTAAATATAAATCAGTCCATTTTGGGACATGTCTTCACTGCAGTCGCTGCCTGCAGTGAAGACATGCTCGTTCTCTGCCTTCACGGTTTGTTCTCCTTTCATTAGATATGAGTAGAAATTGGCTGAATCTCCACAGATAACAGAGGACAGGTGGTTCGTCTCCGTCCCACCGTCACAGTCTGCAGGAACAGCTAGGGTCCGGTTGGCCACAACACGGTATCTCCTGGTCAACCTATGTCGAAAAAACACCATGACGTTGTAATTAGCCAGGCAGTGTCTCCTCTTTAAGGCTGACCCACAGCTTGAACAGTGTAGTTTGCCCCCCAAATCCAACCAGTAGTAAAGAAGGGAACCCAGGCTGGTTGAAAACATTGCCGGTGGCAGGGCGATCAGGGGGCCGTTGTTCAGTTGCTCTAGGAACGAAGCCTGACAGTTGGAGCAATAGTTCTTGTTGTAAAGCTCTCTGTGGGATTCTCTTGACTCCGCCAAGAGAATCCCAGTAGGCCAACACAGACTCCAGCAAACATTTGATATCGTTGACCCTCCCCACATCCGACGGCAGCTTCCTCTCCTTCAGCTCCGTCAGAACTGGGGAAAGGTCTTTACGACAAAAATGTTTGCCCGGCTGGCGGACAGCGGAGCGAACGAGGCCCACACAACAGGGGATGGACGACGCCTCCAGAGAAACCCTGTCCTGAGCCAGACACCTCCTGGTGACGCTCAGGTTCAGGACACTCTGGAGAGCAGCGTTCATCCAACTGTTGTGTAGCTCGTCTGAGAACTTGGAGTAGTTCTCCTCTGCTTGTCCGTATCCTGCAGCTGCCGTCCTCCGTACAGCTGGGAGATCCAAGCCAATCCTGACCTCTGAATTAATGTCCAGGGGCCGACGTCTTTGCACCGATGTCTCTGGACAAACCTCCCCAGCCGGGTCGATTTGTCCAGAGACAGTACCGTCGTCCCCTGGACAAACCTCCCCAGCCGGGTCGATTTGTCCAGAGACAGTACCGTCGTCCCCTGGACATGTAATCCGAGTTTGGTCACAGTCCGACGTCCCACTGTCATCCATCGTCCAAAATAAATCGTCCTCCTCAGTTTGATGGTCCTTGCCCGAATCCTTCCCCGAAAAGAAATGGTCGCAGACTTTTTTCATCCCAGTCGTCACTGCGTAACCTAAGCCCCAGCCAAGGGGGATGAAAAATGCGACGAGTGCTTTTGATAAACCGAACATCGCTGTCTACAAATCTCTAACACCAAGAACCGTTGGGATCTGACTCATGCTTTGAGATTCATGCATTTAAGAATCAGAACTTCTTTGATCCACTATGATGTACATGATGTCATCTATGACCCCATCAGTGAGCTCACTGGACTTCTGGTGCAACGTCTTGCTTCTGATCGTTGCTATGGAAACTTCCTCTACGCGCCTTGGGGAGAGTCTATGCGACAGTATCAGCAGTGACAGAAACATAAACAATGGAGGGAAGAGGGGAGATGCATTTTGTTGCTGGAAAAACAGGAACTATTTTGAGTTTCACTCGCCAAGTTTGATTATTATAAACAGCTGTGTGGTTGTTGTTTTTTTTTTTTTTTTTAAGTCGCTTGTAGATTTAAGGGGGGCGTCCAAAATCCTATTTATAGTTTTTCAGACAATCGAAACACACAAAAACACACGAAAGAAGGAAGGAAGGAATTAGGAATGAGGAATTACAAAATTAGTTGACGATTATTCAATTAATCGATTCGTCACAATTAATCTTAATCATTTTATTGGAAACTAAGTTTCTCTTCAACATATATACTGAGATATTTAACATTTCATGAAAGAAAATGTAAAAGTTTTAAGTTTTTATTAATTGTAAAAACTAAAAATAGAAATAAAATGGAGTTTCTTGAAAATGTCAACAAACGTCCCATGGTAGAAATTCATCAAAATAAAAAGTTGACTTGTTTTTCAAATCTTTTGTAATATTTGTGTCTGTAAGTGTTTTATTTTAGGCAACTTTAATCTAACAGGAGGTCCTGGTTAAATAAGTTCAATCACCTCCAGAAACCTTTCTTGTAGAGGAAAACACTCTTCATATTCAAAACTACTTAAATAAATGTAGAAGTTCAGATTATTTTTATTATGTACATAAATGCAAATTGCGGAAATGAATGACTTTCTTGTTACCATTACCTAAAAAATGCAAACCAAACTCCTTGTGTCCAGCTTAGCCAGGAAGAACAATCTCCGTTATAACAACAGGAATGTTCTGTTCACCTGCTGGTTCCGAGTCTCGCTGCGCTCTCAATGGGTTTATTTAGAAACTTCTTTAAAATCGTCAGCGTGACTTCCCAGGATCTCAAGCCCCCTTCGGACTCTCTAAGCATCTCGTAACGTCTACCTGGATGTAGAACGGTATTCCCGCGCTTCGCCGCGTGGCACAGAGCTTTGACGTCGGGTCGCTGGATTTGACCTCTTCCAGAACCTCGGAAAGCCAGCGGGACGGAAGCCGCTGCAGGTTCCGACTGCCGCTCCTTAAAACACAAAAACATGAGGAAAATAAATCAGAATTCATTCGTTTACTGCTAAAAGATAAACAATAAAAAAGGAAAGCAGTTTGGCAGCATTGCATATTTCTACATTATCTGAATGAACCTGAATGTGTCAGGACCTGAGAAGACTTACAAAAGCAAAGTACAGCACGTATTACTCCACATTACGGTGGCCGTAATGTAATGTAACTAAAACATTTTGACTGTGAGCCACACAAAATGGCTTTGAGGTCAGTTAGCACAACCATATTAGTCCATATTACTTCACTAAAGTTTTCTGATAAAAATGAAAGTGTCCCTTATATTCCAGAATATACGGTATATTGTTCAGCCATGTTGTCCAAATCAACACGAGGAACAAAAGTGGCATCTCTGTAAAAAGTTTTATTTGGAGGCGTTTCGAGAGCAACAATTTGGGAATCTGCTGCAGCTAAAAGTACAAAAAAAGGAAAAAGGAGAAAGTGAATAAGGACAGAAGAAGAGGGCAGGACAGAGACGCAGCAGAGAGGGGGTGAAAACACAGAGGAACGCAGCAAAGGCAGAGCATCAAAGGCCTGCGGTCAGGCACCCCGCAATCAACACCCTGTAACGCAGCGCACGGTCTGCATACCATCCACACAGAGCAGCGCAAACACACACTCCCAGCAACCTTCACAACCACCAGAATGTCGCCCTCGTTATAAAACAGAGAGAGAAGGAGCGACGGTTTCCGCAGAACAACAAAACAGGAGGACGCTTTGCTGAGCTCTGGGTGGTTCAAAGCGAACGGCACTGCGGCGGCGGCGGAGCGGCCCGTCACCTGCCGCAGGAAAACAGGAACGCTGACCATCATTCATGCTAATACAGGAATTACTCCTGCAGCGTCGGCCATGCTTGTTGGTACACCGCCTCGTAATAAACCCAGGTTTTATTGCAGCAGCATAATCTCACACTGAGACATTTCAGACAAACCCAACCTTTAATTTCAGTCCTTTTATTTAGTCGGGGAAAAACCCGACATTAAGAGAAAAAAAAAAGAATCGGCTTTATAAAATCCGAATGTGACATGGTTAAGTTAATCAGAGTACAACAAAGAATAGAATATACTTGATTTCTAAGTTGAAATTCCTTATTTCCTGACAAGCTGCTCCCTCCAAAGTGTTCAATATTCATAAATCTTATCAATTATTTTTAGTATAGTTTGTAGTGCAAATATCTCACTTGAAATATGACAAAACTAACTTATCAGTAACTGTTCAGGAATAAATAGGAGCTTATTTTAATATTGATGATTATTTTACTTAAAAAATGACATTTTTCCCATGTTGTGAATTAAATAATCTGCCAGAGGAATTAGTTGCTTATTCTGGTCAAAACAACATCTGGAAAAGTATAAAGTGTGAGAATATTTACACATAATCAGGATGTAGACATTAGAGGTAAAAGGTTACCCAGCAGGTCCCCATAGCAACCATTAGACACCATCAGCAGGCTTGTGAATGAATGTGAAACCACCAGAAGTGTGACGTTTTTTGAATGATGTAATGTCTTATATATATATATTTATTTACAGATACAGATAAATGAGTTGAGTTTTAACATCAGGAGAGGAAAAGTAGGATTTAAATCGTCCAAACACTTCTGAACTCGCTAATTACAGCCCACAGCTGCTCAGCAGCAGTCCTGGGTCCGGCGACATTTTTTCTACAGCAGGAGAAGTTGTGTCAAAAAAGCGTAACAGACTAAATTTCAAAATGTTGGAAAAGTTTGTTTTTTCTATGAAAATTTGTGAATAAAAAAAAAAACAGTCCACAAGCATCACTTAAATTTTCACTTTATGGTCCATGTTCACATTATTTATTGACTGTATCTAAGAATATCAAATATATTATTAATTTAACTCAAGATATGACTTAATACAATATACAATAAAATACAATGACTTAAATCTTATTGTGCAGACTAGGTCATCAAATCAGTCTGTCAACTACGTTGCCTGTAGGGATTTTAATGTCCAGCAGGTGGCAGTATTCAGTGACACAGTATCGACACAGTTTAGCTGTGAGTCGAAACGCTTCATGACGCCTCATTTACCCATCACAGTGTTACCTTTCAGCCCCTGTTGGCCCGAGTATAAACACACACACACACACACCTACACACACACACACACACACACCTGCAGAGCATGTCGGTGAGCCGTACGAAGCCCACGTACGCCAGTTCAAAGGCGCCTCGATGGCGGGACTGGAGGAGCTGCTGGCGGAAGTACAAACCGACTCCTTCCACCTGGAGGAGAGAGAACCGGGATGAGAGTCATGTTTTCACAGCTTCCTGTTAGCAATCAATCAATCAATCAATCAATCAGTCACAAGGTAAAGTAAAACAAACTCCATCCTTTCCATTTGCCTGGTTTTTCCTCTTTTCTCTCTACCAAAGAGAAAAAAGTTCATGTTCTACTGGATGATTGAATTATTAGGCTTTTTTCTTATTTTTATGAAAATTAAAATAATTAAAAAAATTTATCTTATCTGATTAATCGTCAGGATAATCTAAAGGATAATCAGTAACTGAAATTACCTTCTCATCTGGATGTAAATTCAGATTAATAACACTCAGGTGGACTGGATTCATTTATTAGGTGACAATTAACTTTATTTACAAGAATCAGAGTTAAATATGTTACAATAAACCAATTAATTATATGAGATTAAATGAAAACAAGCTCAATTTCCATTTGCTGGAGCTTTAATATTTTATTTGTCATTTTTGTTTCTTGTTTATTTATTTTGGATATTTAAAATGTATTAAATGTTAATCAGAATTTAACGTTTATTGACTCAAAACAATATTATTGTTTATCACAATAACTTCTCCAACAATTTATCGTCTGGGACAATTTGCTATCACTTCCTTTTTCTAAAGAAATAGAAATAAATGCTCACTTTCCTTCCTGGTCTGAATGTTTCCTTTGTTTTAAATTATTTAACTGCTTCATATTCATATCAAGTTCTGCAGAGGTCGATAAATGAGCCGTTTATGAATCGGAGAGACTGGTCTTAAAGGTGCAGTACGCAGCTTTAATAAAAATGTTTATCTTATTTTATTTGATAAAACAATATTTTGTGACAGATAATCTGTGAAAAAAATCTAATTATTCTGCTTTTTCTCTGTCATCTACTGCCATCTGCAGAAATACACAGACACCAGTCAAAAACAACCAATCAGAGCCAGGAGGAGGGCCATAGCGCTGTCAATCTAGCTCATGTACGTGCCACTTACCCACTCCCATGCACAGCACATGTAAGCTCAAAATGGCCGAATTGTTGCGGCTGTTCCAATGGTGGAAAAACAGCTTATCATAACAGAAAAACAAATCAAAATTTGTTTTATGTGATCAGTCCACGTTATGTAGCCACAAAGCAAATAAAATGTGTCTAAAAGTTTATTCTCTATTTTTTTTTTTTGTCAATATAAAAATTTATTCTACACCCGAGAACAAAATACATGGAACAGAACATTGCATTAGTAAAAAACTAACAGAAAATAATTTGTATTAATGAATGAATATTGATTGTGTGTGTAAAACATTGTGGTGATCTGAATGTGGAGCAATTAAAAAGCAACAATCAGGTAATAATAATAACAACGATAAAAATAACAATTCAATAAATTATTGTTGAGAAAAAGAGAAATAAAGATAATTAAACACCAGTTTATAAATTATTTCTACCAAGTGGAGTTTGTTGTGTTGCAAACAATGAGATGAGAAGAATAACGCAGAAAAAAGGAAAAAGAAGAAACAAAAACACCCTAATTTAACTGATTAACTGATTTATTGTTAAGTACTGCAGCTTTAAGCATGATGCTTCATGCTGACCTCTGAGTCAGGGTTTCTCTGCTCGGCCCGGCCGAAGCGCTGCGGTGGAAACGCTCCTGAAAGAGCAGCGGTCCAAAATGCCTCCGCAGCGACCGGAGAGCGACCGCCGCGCCGAGGCAGAGCGACTGATGAAAGTCGAGTCCTGATAAGTGTTTTCTGTTTACCCTGACTGTACTTCAGAGGTGACTAACCAGAACTAAAAGGGTAATTACATGTGTGTAACCCAGAGACCAGAATAAAACCTCATAAAACAGAGCGGACACTCTTGATGTGGATGTGGGTCAGCTTACGACGAACAGGTGCTCCGAGACTGGAATGTCCCGACACGCCAACCATCGGTCACAAATTCAACGTTTTACAACAAATATGTGATGTGAACAATAAAAAGATCTCCTTTGTGGCCTTAGCACATCGAGCTGTGAGAGTGGCATGTCAGTAGCGTGACAAGTGTGCTGAAATAAGGACGCTGAGACATCCGCATAATGGCCACTGTCAGTAAAACCATCCAGTTAGTAATAGTGTTACCGACGGCGTTCTAACTATACACACGCAGAGACGCGCCGGGCCGTTTCTGTGGCAGTGTGTAAACTGTTGAGCGTGCTGCAGGTGAGGCGGCAGGGCGAGGCGGACGCAGCGCTCCGGCTCCCTGTCATTAAGGCTGTGGTATCACCACCACCGGAGCAGCAGCCAGGCCCAGGCTTAGTCAGGGGTGGCACGGAGGGCACGGGGAGGGGTGGCACAGTCCGGAGGCCCGATACGGCCTGCGGGGCTCGGTTCCCACAGTAAAACTACAGCTTTTTCAGGTCTTCTCACCTTTGGAGACTAAAACAATAAGAACGAACTATTCCTGCAGGGAGGAGGTAACAAAAACTTTACAAGCCAATTTTTATTTCAGTAGATTGTAGAGCTATTAGGAATAACAAATATGATTTAGATGATCGCCTGGTGATAGGATGGATGGATGGAAATAGGATTTACATTAAAGCAAACAAATCATGTTAAAGGTGACCTTCCTTAAATAGGTTCCTGTAGGTCTACGATTTATGCAAAACATGTTCATTACATTTTCTGCACAAATTCATTCTTAGATCTTGGTCTGTTCAGTTCTGCCCATCAGCTGTTAAATCCAAATAATCAGCTGCTGATTAGCCACGCCCCCCCCAAAATCAAAGTTTACACTCAGACATGAAAACGGCTGCAAACAGACGCGCAATTATACAACCGTACATCTGTGAAAAGCAGAAGTGGAGCCTCCTGCACAAGCAACAAGACTGCAGAAAGTGGTTTCTGGATGGCAAATCGACAACAAAACACTTGTATTTTCCAGCGGCCATTGTGTAGTTCATACAGCGGTAAAACCAGCTGACCAAATGCTGCTGGAGCTCAGCTCGGGTTGCTAGGTAACGGGCGGAACTCTGCTGGGGTTGCTAGGTAACAGACCGCGGCTACTGATTTGTGACGCAACATTAAGAATGTTTTTGAAACGGCTCATTTTCCAGACACAAAAAAAACCTAACTTTAATTTATTGCCAAAAACCAGTTGGGTGGATTTTTTTAAAGCGCTTTGCTGTTTTTAGAAACAGTAGAAACCCAAACAGACGTACAAAAACAGGCAAAGTGTGAGTTTTGCTTAATAGATCCACTTTAAGGTGAATGACTTTTCATATCACAAAATTTCTCGCTAACTTTTCTGGCATTTAGCAAATAGAAATAATTTTGGTAATTCTTATTAACCTAAAATAAGAAAAGTTTTGTCTGATTTAACTTCAGATGGTGAGAAAAATAATCATGTCTCTGTCTTTTTATCTGGTGTATAAAATAGTTAGTTTCAACCGTAAATAATGTATTTTTTCCCCACATTTAGACGTTTAATCAAACATTAGGCTGCACTTCATTACTAAACTTTGCTGTTTGAATGTCAAGCGCTTGAAAACATCTAATTGAAACGATTTCAAGCGTCTGTGTGTGGAAAAACCAGAACAGGAAACTCAAAAACCCGTTTTACTGAAGATGAAGCAACAGATGAAACCGAGAATCCTCAGCAGGAGAAAATACATAGGGCTTAGACGTAGGTCCGATCTTTAAATCTGCCTCACGACGGGTCAGTCAACCCGACTGACCCTCAACCGGACAGAGCGGACCGCAGCAGAACCAAGCCCAATGACTTATCACGACGGGCTCCGGGACAGGACTGACCTCACCGGGGGTAAAAATGGCAGCGACAGTCACCGTTAGACGGCTGGCGGCCGCCGGAGCCCAGACCGCTGCGGTGCCGAGCTGGGCCGAGCCTATTTAAAGCCTTCCCCCTCCGAAGGTTCCCGTCTGTGTAACCGTTAAAACGGGCCGTGCAGGTTTCCTGTGCAGGGCGTGGGGGGCAGGAGGGAGGCAACATAGAGGGCTTTATTTAGACATCAACTTCCTGTTTGCAAATGTTTCCCAGAAAAAAAATCCATGTGGAGGGGGAGAGATGGAGAGAGAGAGAGAGGGTGAGGAAGAGAGAGAGAGAGATGCTTCTCTGACTCTAATTACATGTACGGCTCGGCGCGCTGGCAGGAACCTAAATAGCAAACTTCCTCTTACAAAAACGTCTGAAGATTCTGCTACAGAAGAACCGGTTCTGGTCCGAATACGGTCCAATAATTAAAACCAGCTTAAAGCAACTATACCTGAAATCATTCAATTTTAGATTAGGACAAATATCCCAACTAAACTTATTTAATTTTATTTCCAGGAATATGTGTTCTTTTTACCCTCTCAAAACTGTATATAAGCAATATTTGACAAAAGTGTAAATATGTAATAATCTCAGATTTTCATAAAATATAACATAATTCAATATTTTTTTAATTTAAAGAAAATAGTTTTCAATTTTTAATACACTATATAAAATATTTTTAATTTAGCAAAATATTCAGTTTATTTTTTAACATAATTCAATTTTTTTTTTTTTATTTAAAAAAATATTTTAGAATTATATTATGGTACCTTCTGTTTATAGAGCATATAAAAATATTTAATGGGACAAATCAACCATCCAATCTACAGTGAAGAGAAGGGATTGCTGAAAAGTTAACGACTAGTTAAAAGAGACGATAACAAAGCAGCAAAGACGCCAACAGGTGGGAAAGGGAAACTATGAGGAGTGGATGTACTGCAGGTGGATGAAAATAACAGCAAGAGCGAAAAGAAAAGTAAAGATTTCAACCAAACTAAAAGTATTCCTCTCCACCAGAACCAGATGAATCACAGTGCTGGTGGTCTGCTGCACACAAGGACACATAAATCACAACTGAGCCCAGTGCAGGTTACGAAATGGACCATGCATGGATGAAAAAGGTCAATAAATGGACCACAAACGTTAAACTAAACAACATGTGAATCAGCCTGAAAACCAGCATCTCTTTTTTATTTTAGTTTATGCTGCTGCGGCTTCACTCCAGTGCAGAGGAGACGACTCAACGGACACGACGTTTCAGAAAACGGAGATATTTTTGAACGAAAAGCAAAGTGGCAAAACAGAGCTGGCGCCTCCATAAAACGCCCCGTCGTGTCTTTTGCTCGGTTTATTTACAGTTTGATAAATTTAAGTAAATGAGGAGCATCTTTGGAAAATTTAGAGTCTGAACTTTGATGAATCAATTTTGAATAATTTATTACATCGATTTTAACTTTACATTTGCTTGTTTCTGGTACCAACTGAAACAACAAACAACAATAGACAACAAAGCTGCTTTTCTTGGGTTAGTTTTTGGTTTAAAAAAATTATCTTATTTGACTCTGGAAAAGACTATTTTTGCGTTTAAGGAATTAGCGTTTTCCTGAAGCCTTAAATAGCATCTCAACGCTAAACATGTTGCAGCAGCAAAACATCCCATGTGAATGTTAGCATCCACAGTTCACATTTTTTCACAAAAGTTACATAAATTACTGATGTCTGTTTTATTTGTTTTAGTGCACAGCATTTGGGCAAACAGTGTTGTTTTAAAGTGCTTTATAAATAAAAGTGTATTGTGTTGGAAGATGCACTTTGCACTAATCTGATGATTGAATAACCTAAAAAACAAACTAAAAACAATGAGCATTTTTGTTGTTGAGATCGTATTTTTATTCATTCAATTATTTAGAAGCAAGAAAGGGTTTATGAATAGAAAATGTTGCTTATTTTGTCAATTTATATAATTGCAGACTGACGAGGTCAAAGGGGTCAGATGGAAACCATTTATAGTAAAACATTACACGTCCTGTTCTCAGTGGGCGTGGCTTAAGTGATGTCATAATTTGACCATTGGGTATTGCAGCTGCAGATGAGTCACTAAAGGTTTAGTGTCTCGATGAGTTTTCGTTTAGAAGATTTAGCCGTTTTGTGTTTCATGGTAAGACGTCAAACTTCAAGGCCCTTCAGCGTTTTGATAACTTTTATTCCCCAGTGGGTAATAAACAAAACGACCATGTTTGAAACCAATTGGTCAAAATCGCGAGGTAGAATTCGATCAAATGCAAAAGTAGGGTTCCATATTGACTGGAACTTCAGTCAATATGGCCGACTTCCTGTTTGGTGTAGAGAATTTTCTCCAACTGTACCCAATTTAATGCCTCTATGATAAAATAAGGTAAATGTGGAGAGTATTTTTCGTTTCTGCTGCGATTTTTGTGACAACCTTAAAAATACGCAAGTTTCCCCTTTTTGTCCGTCAAGTCTGTTGAGTTTTCAGGCAGGTTTAGGCCTCCAAAAACCCAAATCATCTGGCAAAGAAGTGCTATGATTACAATTTGCAGTGCTTATCTGCTTGGGTCTAACAGGGTTGAAAACGCTGAAACCAACACATCTGTGACCTTCTAGGAATGCGATGCTCCTGTTGCCATGGTACCAACCCAAAAACAAAAACCGGGCCAATGGCAGATCCCAGCTAAGTTCCTTTTTTAAAAAAGATAAAATTAAATATTTTGAGCTTAAAATGCAAAAACAGAATTTATTTAGTTAACATTTGATCATTTGAAGAACTGGAGCTATAAAAAAAAAAAAAAAAACTTTTAACATCAAAATGTGAAAAGCTCAACCCTTTTTGCTAAATACAGTGCAGGGTTAATATGTTTATGTTTTTTAAATGAATAATTGCATAGCAAAAAGTGCTTTTGTTTGTTTCTCATAACAGAATTTGAACCAGGTGAAGCTTGACAAGTTTTTGGCAGAACAAAGAAGGTTTATTTAACCTTAAATATAAAATACATATATTTTTGTTCAGTTGTCAATTGCTCTGAGAATGTTGTTTTTTCAGAAAATTGAGGTTTTTTTGGCGTCTGTATACTCTGATTAATGAGTAATTGATTATTAAATTAGTTGACGATTATTGTGATAATCAATCAATCACGATTAATTTGATCAATCGTTTCAGCCAAACAGAACGGCCTTAAAACATAGGGCAAAAGTTTTGCCAAAAGCTTTAAAAATAAATATACTGTCACCGAGTTAAAAAGATTTGGTGGTGGTTAGAACGAAAATCTGCAGAATGTACCAATTTTTTATCCGATTAATCAATTAATCGATTGTGAAAATAATCAAAAGTTGAAGCCCTAATTCAGAGCGACACTAAAAACACAGAGAAGCCAAATCAGGCTTTTACTGGATGGTTATCAACTTGAACTACCAACCTTTGGCATCCAACCTGAAAATCAGACATTCACTTCATTATTTGATCACTTCGCTTGTTTTTATATTTTTTGTGTGTTAGTAAAAGTTTTTGGGATTTGATTTTACTGATAATGAACACAAACATTTTAATTCTTCCTGTTTTCTCTTCAGATCCAAGGGAAAACACAAACATGTAGCCTTCACCCCCCACCAGACAAACACAGGCGATGTCTGGGTCTCATGTTATTATGGACATGCTGAACCGCTCAGACAACTATTCCTGTGTCTGTGTGTGTGTGTGGGTGTGTGTGTGTGTGTGTCGGTGTTTTCCTGCTGGTGTTGGAAGTGATTTGGAAAGAATGCAGTGGAAAAGGGAGGTGCGTCGCGGCCGTTAAACCAGCAGGGTTGCGCCCCAAATGAAAGCGCGCCACTAACGAGAGCGGATGCTAATTGAAGAGCCTCCCAGTGTGGGGTCACAAACGCACAGACACTCGATTTAAAACGCGGCTGAGGGCGCTGCGGCTCGACAACTGCTCCGGTTTCTGCAACTTTTTCAGATTCAGCTGGAAGGACCCAGTTGCAGCATCATTATTACGCTAATCAGAGACAAAGTAGAGGTAATTAGTAGCAATCAATCATCCCCACTGATCTGTAAACACATTAGCTTGAGAAATATCAATTCTTAATGCCTAAATTTATATTGTTACTGCTGCTCTGCTGTCTTAATTAGAGATGATTAATTTTAAGTATGATGCTAATTATACCCATCAGGCACTTAAGGAATGAAACAGACTTTTTATTTTATTGATGTAGCTAATACTCAAACAAGAATATGAAATTAAGTAAAAAATATGTTTGTTTTACCATCTTTGCTTCTGAAATGCAGCTAAATGGTACAGAATTTGCAACCTTTTTAAAGATTGTTTTATTATATTGTCCAAGAAATCTTTACACTGATTTACAATAAAAA
Source organism: Poeciliopsis retropinna (assembly GCA_010277075.1). Taxonomy (NCBI): domain Eukaryota; kingdom Metazoa; phylum Chordata; class Actinopteri; order Cyprinodontiformes; family Poeciliidae; genus Poeciliopsis; species Poeciliopsis retropinna. The sequence continues at coordinate 3,731,603 of VMRM01000014.1, read as the reverse complement.
TATATTGTATTAGGATATGCACTTATAATATTAATTATTAATTAATTTCATCATTATTTATGTATGTATTCATGATCTGAAGTTATTAGTGAAATCAAAGTTGAACAATTGAGTCAATAATATTACAATTTCTACAATTATGCCCAAACTTTACAGGAGGGAGAACGAGTCCAAGGACCATGAGATTATCGACCCGCTGCCTGTCTTTTTTATATTTATCAATGTTATATTCTAAAACGCTATTTAAAAGTGGTTCAAAAAATCCTCCTGTCACTATGTTCAATTCCCAACAGGAAGTCATGGTTGTTTTAAAGCAATCTGATTGGCTGACAGGTTTTAGACTTGTTCTACACTGCCCCCTATGAGTCTGGCATGTTTACAACAACCCTCAGAGGAACATTTGACAAAAACTTTTCTGAAATTGATCTTGTGTCTAATATATTATTTTTAAAGATGTGGCAGAGACATGTGCTTTTATAAAGACCTAGCTACGTGTGTATGAGGACAACTGAGAGGTGGGGGAGACAGAAGTTAATCTTTTTCTATATTAACATGCTTTTACATGTTTTTATATAAATACTTTACTATTATTACAATAATCCTGATTATTTCTCTCTAGGCCTAAATAATAAATCAAATGAAAATTATCGACCTCATTTTAATTTATCGGTTTTATCGTTTCTTTCTGTCATTTTCTCTTTCTATTGATGACACTGGATGAAAAAAGGCTCAACTCCGGTGCTCTCCACTGACCCTCCCTTTCTCATTTCCTTAGCATAACGCCCAGTTCACATTACACAATTTTGGAATTGTCGGCCGATTGTCGGCTCATTTTCAAATCCTGAGAGACCGCATACTAGCTGACAGAAATTGGAGGAATAATAGTTCGATCGGGTTCGATCGTGGAATCTGGTGTCCAACAATGGGCACAAAATAATGGCTACAAGTCCAGTTAACTAATTGTAAAACCAAGCATTAATCAATACTTTACTACAATGTACCTGTAATGCATGTGGCTAGCGTCAGCCCTGACTGAATGAAAATCATTATAACCTATTTATGCCACGTTAACGAAGAACAGCTGAAATGTTACCGGGTTTATCAACTGCGGTAGTGATTTCGCTCCAACTCCTCCTCTTGTTATTTATATTTTCTTTGCACAAAATGTTGAATAAACATTAATGTCGTTTTCACATATCATCTCCGATGTCCGCTGGACTTCGGGTGGCGCCATGTCAGCTGTTTGGGATTCCCCTCCGTTGTTTCCCCTCAGAAAGCACAGAGGGGAATCCGCGCTTTCTGATTGGCTACCTGCCACATGCAAAAGGCTGTGTTAAGGCTCCCAGTCGGGGAAAACTCCACAGGCTGCAGTGACAAACTGGCCAAGACAATATAACATGTTGAATATGCCTGATTTAGATCGGAGCGGTTCTCCCAACTGGACCAGATCAGTCGGAACACGCTACAGGATGATTGGTTGCAATTATAGCAAGTCCAATCTTAAAACATTGGATGTTCTAAGATTGTATTAAGGGAAAAAAATTGCGTAGTGTGAACTATTGCATCAGGTAGTCGGATATGCCCATCTTCTGTATCTAAATAAAGATTATTGAAGGGCAAATATAATATACAGACGTCATAATCTGTACTCTTTTGGTTGAATGTAGTTTTTATTTCCACTTTGGTTTTATGTTGTTTACCAGTTCCAGTGTTAAATGTTCTTTTGAGAATAAAGCGTATGTATTTTTGGCAGGATATCTCTTACATTATTATGTCATTAACATTATATCAGTTTAAAATGGTCTTCAAACAGTATTATCGTTTATCGCAATAATTTTTGAGACAATTAATCGCTCAGCAAAATTTGTTATCGTGACAGGCCTATATCTCACTAGCCTGATTTATTTGTAGCGAATGATGTATGTAGTTCTTAAACCATGGCAGCCTCTTCCTTAATGACTTAATAAAAGCTTCTGACTGTAACTCTATCTGTAGTATTAGCAGTAAATATTGCTGTGGTATCAGTTACTATACACCCAGACTTCCCGTCCGTCCCAGTGCTTCTCCAGTGACGAGGAGGTTAGCATACCTGCTCCTCTGTGATTAGCCCGGGGTGTGTCGGTTCGTTTTCATTGCTGTAGTGCAAAGGCAGAGTCTGACAGAGCTGGCCGAGCAGCATGGCCACTTCCTTCATGCTCCGCCAGCAACATACCAGCACCATCTGAGCCGTCACCCTGTAGCCCTCTCCGTCTGGAGAAAACACACACAAACACACGCAGAGTGAGGTGGGAAGGAAGACATGTGTGGTTCCAAATATGGACTTTTTGTTATTATTTACTCTTATAGTTTGGAAATGTCACACCGATTCATTTGGATGAGTAAACTGTAAGAATTACAGGGACTAATTACAAAAGTTGCAAGCATGTCAACCTTCCAGACCGGTCAGGTCTTCTGGTTCTGGTCTGCTCTGGACCAGAACCAGAACCAAACATGGAGAAGCAGAACTCAGTTTTCATGCTCCACAAATCTGGAACAAACTTCCAGAAAACTGCAAAACCGCCGAAACACTGGGTTCCTTTAATTCAAGGCTAAAAACCCAACTGTGTAGCGCTGCCTTTTATTTACAATAGCTGGAATATTAATCAATATATTTGCTTGATGATGGGATTTGACAAAATGTAATGTTCATTGCTCTTTACTGAATGGTTACTGTATTATTGTTTTTATTATAAAGCACTTTAAACTACCTTGTTACTGAAATGTGCGACACAAATAAACTTTAACAAGTAGATAAACATAAAAAGATGAAACACCTCCCCCTTTTGGATATCCCAGGTACTGCAAGAAGAAGAGATTCAACAAACTAAATATCATGATAAAAAGACAATATAGCCTCGAGCAGCTTTGTTATTTTTATTATAATATTGACAAAAAGATTGCTCTGTGATAAAAGCTATTTCAAAACTTCCTGCTTCCTCAATTGATGAGATGGAAAAGTAGCAGCCAGGTGTTCCTAATCAAATGTACTTACATAATTGTCATCGTCAGTAAAATTGGCTCTTTAAAAGCTGGAATCTAGACAGTTTGACAGTTTGCTCTGGAGCAAACAGGTGTGTGTTAAAACAACGGCAAAACAAAAACAACAATCAACCCATCGGCAGTAACCTCAGGAATCACTGGCCTACCGTTTAGGAAAGGTTACAAAAACTTTTCCAAACACATTGATGTCAATCATTCCACAGAGAGAGAGAAGTGTGTTGGGTTTCACACCAAAAGGCGAAACCCAACATGTGTCAAGCTGTGAGAGGGAGAGAAGGAAAAAAAGCTGGGACAGAAAAGCTTTTTTCTGTATAATAAGTAATAAAAGTAATAAAAAAATATAAACACGACAATATAGGAAATTAAATAGCCCTTTCATGATTAAATTTAAAACATGTAATTTATGTATTTAGGACCAGCTTTCATTTATTTTTAAGAATTGGAGAAATTTTAAGGACTTAAGTTTTAGATACATGAATTAAAGACTTTTTAAGGATGAGCGGATAGTCTGGTAGAATCGATTGCATTAGGACCCAAAATTGTAACATTTGTTACATTTTCGGCTGCTGCGGTTCAATTTCACATAGCAGCGTGTCAAACAACGCAAGCTAATTAAAATCCCGTTCCCCTCCTCACCTGTGGGGGCGCTGCATCAAGAACTGCTTAAGAAAACAACATTAAAAACCTCAGAAAAAAAAAACACTGAACACAACTTCCTTTTGCACAACATGTAAACAAAAATAAAGATTTTAGCAATTGTAGGATTTATCTTTTATTTTTGGTAAATCAACCATTTCTCCCGTTAGCGCTGAATTAGCATGTTTGGTTAGGTTGTATTTACCCAGAATGTCCTGAGCTGTAGTCCACTTGCTGCTTTTGGAGCGGTTTCTTGTCCGCTTGCATCCACACATGCATTCAAACCTGATGCTTATTTTCATTTTTACACAGATGAAACGGAAACTTTCATCTGAACTAATCTCATTTAGTGCTTTTAAATCCAAACTAAGAGCTCTTGAGGCTGATTCTATGACATGTACCTGTTTTTATAGTGTGACTTTTTCTTTTAACTGTTTAATTAGCTAAAGCCAGGCAGGGAGTCCTGTGTTTTTTTTCCTGTTTTTTTCTGTTTCCACTCTGTCCTGCCAGGACTTCTTTGGGAAAGAGGTTTTTAATCTGAATGGGATTTTTATTTTTGTAAAATAAAGGTTAAATAGAAATAAAATAAGAAATAAAACTGACCTTATAAAGCATTTTGAACTATCTTGTTGTTGAAATGTGGTATACAAATAAACTTTAACTGACTAATGTAAACAAACATGAAAAAAGATGAAACACTTCCCCCTTTTGGACATACCAGGTACTGCAAGAAAAAGAAAAGTTCAGCAAACTAAAATAATAGTAAAAAATAAAAAGACAATGTAACAAATCTAACAATTTATCAGGATATAGTAGAAATATGTATTAGTTTAAGTTAAATATTGACAAAAAGTTTAAATAAACAAAAAGAAAAAGCTGCCTCAACCAACAAACCAGAGTTTCTAGGTGATAACAACAGGAATGTGAATAAACCCTACGAGTTATCGCTACTAAAAGTGGCCCTACAAGCTCTGGAGTCATGGGGTGTACTTAGTTTTTCCACACATAGGTTAACCATCTTGTTTTTGACAGCAGGGAATTTCCTGTACCTGCGTTTAGCGGCGGTGTGCGCTGCATCTGGGGCTCAATTCGATCATCTCCTTCGGGTTTCTCCAGCTCTCTGGCGCTGTTGAAGAAGTCGTTGGAGTCTCTGGGCTGAATCTCCTGCAGGATCCTCTGCAGACCTCCAGACGTCTCTGTGTAAACACTCATTATTAACACACTGCACAGGTTTTCCCCACAGGACGGAGGAGAAGAGGACGACTACACTGTAAAAGCAAACACTGTATTCAATTGAAAATAGTTAAATCAATTTCACCAAATTTCTATCACTCATTTTTAGCAAATTACTTTGACTTTGTTCATGAAAAGTCTCACCACCTTACTCTACTTGATTTGTTTGAAAATTGTGATTTTTCTTCTGTGTTGAAAAGTACTTTACTGCATGTATCCAAATACAAATACTTGGTTTTAGCACTTAAGCAGCAGTTTTAGCTGCTTACTAGCAGCTAAAACCGCTGCGTACTTAAAGCAGCTGCTGCTTTAGCTGCTAGTAAAGCAGCTAGTTTTAGCTGCTTACTTAAAACAAATAATGTTTACTTACTCACTAATCTTAGGCTTACTGTTCTTACCAGAGTCGGTATCCATGGGGATGAGTCCCTCCGGGGACGAGCTCTGGACCACCGGGGACACCACGTCGGACATCCGGTAGCACACGGCGATCAGCTCCGACACCAGACCCGTCCACTGCTCCGTCTGTCTCAAACACCTCAGAGCCCAGACGCAGAGATCAGATTTATACCAGAGGGCCAACCACAGGGTTTCACCAATTCAAGCTTAAGACTGTTTAAGAAGACTTGTATCACTGTAGAAATGTATAAAAGAAAATCTCTTTCGTTCAGAGATGATCATCACAGATTACACGTAGCGTCGTACGGGTTGGTGTCAGGAATGAGCCAGTGGCGAGGACAAACATCGTTCAGCAAACTGCCGATGATTTAAACATAAATATAGATGATTGGAGGGATTCTGGTCAGAGTAGAAGTAGAAAATACAGCCCTGGACGACACGGCTGAAAAATGTACTATGATATAAACATTTCATATCAGTCACAGTGCAAAAACACAAAATACACAAAAAGTATTTTTGGTCTAGTTTTTAGTGCAGATATCTTATTCCACTTGAAATAAGACAAAATTAGCTTAAAAGTAACTTTTCAGCAGATATAGATGCTTGTTTTAAGTAAATTATTTCTTAATATTGATGAAAAAGTGATAATTCTCTTGGTAAATACATTAACTTATGACATGAAAAAATGTCTTGTTTCTAAATTAAATAATCTACTAATAGAACAAGTGCAGGTACTTTTTCATTTGCACTAGAAATTAGACCAACAATCCTAAGTAAGAGTTTGTGCTTTTGCAGTGTAGATAGTTTATCTATTAGTTTTCTTGTTGTTGTTTTAAATATCTGAAATACTTCCCAACTGATGGCTTAAACTTTTCTGTTTTATTTACAGTTTTCACTCCACTCTGTTTTTATTATTATTATTATTATTTTTACACAGCTATGAGCCGCAGTGGCAAAACTTTAAAAACCTTTTGAGTAACTGAAAAAGTCAGTTACTGAAAAAGGTCGTTGCTAGGTAACCAAAGAATGTCTGAGTTGCTAGGTAACCAAGTCAGCTGACTCCACCAACCTAGCTTAACTGGCTGTGAGAGCTAAAGTCTTTTCATCTGCCTACATCTCCCAGAATGCTGTGAGGTTCAGTGAATAGTCTATAAATTGAATAATGAGAATTCTATCAGACTTATTATTACGTGTTGATATTTATCTGATATATATTGATTTATTGTCCATCCCTATTTACCAAAGATAGAAGCAAAAAAGCTAGCTAGCTTTCTGGCTAGCACCGCAGCTAGTTAGCAGTATCCTCAACCTAAAGATGTCTCAAAACATTTGTTTAATGAAACATAAACTATATAGAGTATTTTGTTTAATTAAACCACAATTAAATTAGGATTGCGATCAACAGATTTAAGGCCAACTTACATATTTTCAGATTCAACTAAGACATTTTAAGGCCTAAATTTAAGATAAAAAGTGATTCTCATGCTCACTCTGTGCTCAGGCGCTGCAGGACGGCAGTGATGCAGTGCGCTCTGCCGTAGAGCGGGAACGAAGCGGCCGCCTGCAGCAGCGACTCCTCGGCTCCGGACAGCTCCGCCTGCAGACGGCGCAGCAGTAACCGGACCACTGGCACGAGAAAAACAGTCAGAGGTGACAACAGCACTCTGTATGTTAGTAGAATTACAGACACTTGTATGAAAAAACATTCCAGTAAAAGTAAAAGTAAAGAAGTACAAGACATGAAATCTACTTAAATAGAAAAAGTAAAAAGTAATTTCCACCTTCAAGAATACAGAACAACTCCGACGAGTCTAAAATACTTAAAAAGTTCTATTTTTTGTGCAATCGGTGGATTTTTTCCCCATTTGATTTTGTTTTATTCATCATGGAAGTAAAGAGCCATAAGTGAATATGTAAGAAGTTGAACAAACTCGAGGCCCGGGGGCCAAATCCGGTCCCTCATAACCTTTTTAATATGGTGCTTAAATATTAATAATGCGGTTTTTTTATCTATTTTCTGACAGATTACAATCAGTCCCTCCAATTTCTTGCAAATTATCAGAAAAATTAATGCAAAATCAACAGATCCCAGCAATTTTTGGAGCTAATGCAGATTTTTCACAAAAATGATCAAAACATTTCAGTAATGCAAACAGCGAAGCACAAATAATGTAAATATTTCTAAATTAACACCACAAAAACTTTTTTTATTGCAAAAATAATCACAAAATCTTGCAGGGACTGAAAAGATCTTCAATATTGTTTAATTTTAGTAACTTATTAATGTCTTAACGGGTTTTATTAATACGTTCTGGCACAACCAGCCCTTTAAGAGCATTCATGATCTTAATTTGGCCCAAAACGAAAATGGGTTTGACACCGCTTGAGAAGAAAAGTAAAAAGATAAATACTCAAGTAAAGTACAAATACCTGAAAAATCTACTATAATGAAGTAATAAATTACTTTTAGTGTTTTACTGCAGACATGTGATCAACGCTACGATCTGCAGCGGTCGCGGTTTTTACCAGCCAGCGCGTTGAGCTCCAGGATGAGCGAACGGGACGCATCAGGCCGGATCTGGAGGTCCAGACCCGGATCGCATCGCAGCAGAACCGGGATCAGGTCCGGCTGCTGCAGCAGCAGCTGCAGCAGGTGGGCGGCGGTGACGCTGTCGTAGGGTTTGGTGCTGGTGCTGAGGTCCAGAGCGGCCCGGAGAACAGAGAGCATCGTCTCCGGAACCTGGAAAGAAACAAGTGGATCAAAACGGCAAATCAGAGAAAAACTGGAGGAGAAACGAAAAGAACGAGAGAGAAAGAGTCATCCTCACAGAGTTACAGAGAAAACCAGTTTAATCAGTCGGATTTAAAAACAAACTCACAGTGAAGGAAGGAAAGAAGGAAAGAAGGAAGGAAGGAATGAAGGAAGGAAGGAAGAGAAGCAAAGAATAGAAGGAAGGAAGGAAGAGAAGCAAAGAACAGAAGGAAGGAAGGAAGGAAGAGAAGCAAAGAATAGAAGGAAGGAAGGAAAAGAAGCAAAGAACAGAAGGAAGGAAGGAAGAAAGGAAGAGAAGCAAAGAATAGAAGGAAGGAAGGAAGGAAGAGAAGCAAAGAATAGAAGGAAGGAAGGAAGAGAAGCAAAGAATAGAAGGAAGGAAGGAAAAGAAGCAAAGAACAGAAGGAAGGAAGGAAGAAAGGAAGAGAAGCAAAGAATAGAAGGAAGGAAGGAAGGAAGAGAAGCAAAGAATAGAAGGAAGGAAGGAAGGAAGAGAAGCAAAGAACAGAAGGAAGGAAGGAAGGAAGAGAAGCAAAGAATAGAAGGAAGGAAGGAAGGAAGAGAAGCAAAGAATAGAAGGAAGGAAGGAAGGAAGAGAAGCAAAGAATGGAAGGAAGGAAGGAAGGAAGAAAGGAAGGAAGGAAGGAAGGAATGAACACAACAAAGAAACAGACGATGCAAAGAAAGACAGTCAGATGGACAGAAGGAAGGAAAGAAACCAATTAAAGGATTCAAGGAAGGAAGGAAACGAGCCTGCTTCCTTCCTCCCTTCCTTCCCGGTGTTTAGTGTTCCTCCAGAAGTCAGACGGGTTTCCTGTCTGAATCTAAGCTCACTGCACACATGGACAAACTGTTAACCTGGAGTCCAACGGCGGACGGAGGAAGCTGGCTCAGCAACACCGTGGCGAGCTGCTTGACTTCCAGGAAGTTGCTGGCCACGCAGTTCAGGACGTTCTGAGCATGTGCGGGGGTCACGACCTCACCGAGGGCAAACGGGCCGGGCTCTGGGAAACACAGTGAGGAGGAGGCGGTTAGAGACAGGTGGATCCGTTATCAGCATCTATATAAGCTCTGATCGTAACCACGGTTACCAGCAGTGAAGGAGAAGAGCTGACTCAGCAGGTTCAGCAGGCTGAGGGACAGGAGGCATTTGGAGAAGGAGGCTCCAGGGAGCAAAACCTCCAGCAGGTTCCCACACAGCCAGCGGAGAAACGCCTGAAAACAAGAAAAATCCCTAAAATTAGAGTTTTGGTTCCGATCAGATTATCGTAGCAGCGACTCGTTGCTCACCCTGTACCGATCCAGGGAGCACCGGTCTTCATCCCGGCGCTCCTGGACGAGTCTCTTCTGCAGCAGCTGGCTGCTGTCCTTCACCCTGCAGAGTAACTGTGACGCACAGGACGAGGTTTATCAGGCTGTGAGGAACCGACCACCATCGATTTACTAGACTGGACAGAAGCTGCTAGCCGCTACAGCTAGCGACGCGCATTGAGTCAAACTGTTCCGATGCGTCATGAGCAGGAATCAGTCACAAAAATGATCATAACGCCATAATTTCTTCTATAAACTATGGCTTAAATCATGGAGTTATTTAATAACTGGCCTATTTCTCAATATTTTAAAAATAAAATAAATTGTTTACTGATCTCTTGGACCTTGTTAGCTAGCTATTGCAGTGTTGACAATTAATGACAGAACATGGCGTCACTTTTTCAGATCATTTCTGACTGACTCGACGAACAGCAATGGCGTCCAATCAGGGCCTCACCTTCTTCATAAGGCTGACGGTTTGCTGCCTGACGCCTGGTGATTGGCTGTTCATATTGGGAGGGAGGAAATGGCGGACGAGATCCAGTTCCTGTGAGGTCAGAACCTCGGTGCTGCGGTGACTCTCACACACCAAACCCAGAGCGTCCATCCTCACCTGCAGGAACCGGAGAACCAACTCTATAATTTACTGGGATATTTTGGGATTCACCAACAGAAAGTAGGGATGCAAAGAATTAATCGATTTACAATTAATTGTCAAGAAATGGTTTATTAGATTAAAATTTGTTCCAATGTTTTAACTATTAGCGTCCCTTAGACGTTCTTTCAGTGTCGTAGTTTAGCCGCCGTCCAGCAGAGGGCGCTGATTTTCATCCTTCAGTGGAAACATCCAGGAGAGAAACAAAGATGGCGGCTATCCCAGAACAGGCAAAAAGAGAAACGGCTCAAACAAAGTCCGATGCGGGATGCAAAATGCGCCGTCTCTGGTTCTGTTCTGAAATATAAAGACTCGACAAACGCAGAGCTCCATGACGGCGCAGCGTCGCCTTTGCATTCAAAAGTTATTGAAGCGCTACGAAGGCGCTCCACAGTTGTCTCCTACTTTATGTTTGGGTTGTGACCTGGAAAAGTGGGAGAGCTCACCTGATCGTGTTTGTGGATGAGTGCTTGTTGCAGCAGTGAGAGCGGGATCAATCCCCCCCACAGACTCTCCTCTGAGGCCGCGGCGACTCCCTGGGCTCTGGCCGCCCGCAGGCACGTCATCAAGGCTCCCAGAGCTCCTCTGCTGGATGAAGGACCTGATAATTCGGGAACACATTGGAATTAGGGATGCTAATCAATCAGTTACCGCTTAATGGTTTATTTTGTTGTTGTATTTGGCCTCCATCCAGCAGAGGGCGCTGGTGGTCCTTCTTAAACGGATACAAAATGGCGGCTATCGCAGAACAGGAAAGAGAAACGGTCCAAACGTAGTCTGGTTTGGGATGAAAAATCCACATTCTGCGGTTTGAAATCTAAACATTCAGGTGGATTACGTTCTCAGCTGAATTCAGCCGGACAGATGTCAAAGAAACTGCAGCTCATAGGAGGAGCTTCACCTCGGAGGCGGGGCTAAGTCCATCCAGGCGTTTTGCAAGAATCAAAGCAACATTCCAGGTGTGTTTTTCATGAGAAAATAACATCATAGCATAATGTAACGCTTAAAAAAAGTCGAGTTTACATAATACTGCCCCTTTAAGAAAATAGTTACTCAGGTCAATCAATGTTAGATTAACTCATTAATCAATAACTTGCATCTGTAGTTGGAAGTCTTTGTTCTTGAGGCAGAATAAGGTTCCTACTGTGTGAGTTCTGTACCTGTCCTGCAGGGCGGCGCCCCCTGCAGGGCGGGCACCATGTGTGCCAGACTGGAGGGACTGCACCGCAGCAGCTTGGGCAGGAAGTAGTCCAGTATGTAGGAGGTCTGGTCCGGCCTGGTGTGGCACAGAACGTCCAGCAGGGGGTTCACCCAGGTCCGGTGCCACAGCTCCAGCCAGTCCGATTCCCGTGCCGACAGCTGCGCCTTGTGGCTGACGAAGAGCCTCTCCAGCAGGTCGCTGGCATACGGAGCCAGCGTTTGATCGCCCATCAGGTCCAGGAGGAGAGAGGGCAGACGGGGCTGGACGGCCAGCAGGTGCTCCGCCCCGTAGAGCTCCACCAGGCAGCCCAGAGAGCCGTACTTCCCCCTCATGTGCCACTCCAGGCCCAGCAGGCTGCGGGTCAGCTCCGCCACGTACGGATCGGAGGCCGGGTCCGAGTCCGCCGGCTTCGTGCGCCGGTGCAGGAGCAGGAGGTTGTGGAACAGAGAGCGGGTTTGGTGGCGGATGCCGTCCAGAGGATGCTCCCAGTGGGAGTAGATGTGCTCCAGCAGGTGGCGCTGCAGTTTGGAGCCACCGCGGAGCGCCACCTGGAGGCTGGGAGGGCAGAGGCCCGTTTCCTCCTGTAGGCAGTCCAGAGCAGCGCTGCTCCAGAGGGTCAACACCCGAGCCACCACCATGGCTGTGTTGGACTCCTTTACACTGCAAGAAAGACAAAAAGACCTTAAAGGTCACCTATTATTACAGTTTAGAGTCGGTTTATGGTCTATACAAAACATCTCCAGCACATTTCTTTGCACAAAATCATTCTAAGATAATGAGATGTTAGTCTGGTCAGCTGTTTTAGGGCCCATTGTCACTTTAAATCCAAATCAGCTGCTGTTGGCCACGCCCCCAACTCAACGTTTGCAAACAGAAGCGGAATTATACAACCGTATATCTTTGAAAAGCAGCACTGGAGCCTCCTGCACAACCAACACGAATGCAGCAAGTGGTTTCTGCATGGCAAGTCAACAACAAAACGCTTGTCTTTTCCAGCAGCCATTGTACAGCATATGCAGCGGTAAAACCAGCTGACTAAAGGGGTTGGAGCTCAGCTTGGATTGCTAGGTAACAGGCGGAATTCTGCTGTGGTTGCTAGGTAACAGGTTGCAGTGCCACTCAGTAGCTGATAGGTTTTTGAAACTGTTCATTTTCCAGACACCAAAAAACATTAACTTATAGCCAAAATGCCGCTGGGTGGTTTTATTAAGCGGCTGGACTGTTTTTAACAGCAGTAGAGACCCAAAAGAAAGTATAAAAATTAATTTGCATGATCAGAATTTTTTAAAAACTTGCAACTAGAACCAGGATATACACTTTTCCCACAGCAAAATTGAAGCATTTTCAGACGGCGTACCTGACATCCAGGTCCAGCAGCGTCTCTGGGACCAGCAGCAGCAGCTCCTCCCACTGCGGCCCGGGCAGAGAGCCTTTCCAGCCCAACATGGCCAGAGCGCCGTGGCTCAGATACAGAGCCACACCCGCAGGCCGTCCGCTCGTACACAGAGCCTCACACCTCAGCTGGAGCCACCGCGGGGCCGAGTCCAAACCCGGAGCGGTGCCACGCAGCAAACTGCTCACCTGTTGAAATCATCAGACACACAGAAACATACAGAATGACTCAAATACTGATTCAATGTTTCTGGGTTCTTCAGAATATTGTAAAACCTTGGTGAAGAAAACGTACATCCCATTTCAGATCAGTTCTTTCTGCCTTTTTCTGCACAGATCTTCAGGTATTTTCACTCAAGATATAAGAGCTTATTTCCAGGTAACAGAGCATAAAAAGCACAAGTGATAGCAGATTTTTCAGTCAGAACAAAACATTTTCCCCATGTTATAAGTGAAGAAACCTGCCAGTGGAGCGAGTACTTTTTCATCAATGATAAGGAATTATTTAGTTAAAACAAGCTCCTATGTCTTTCTAAAAAGGTTTCAGTGTACTCAGACGTTTGCACTAAAAACTAGATCAAAAATAATTGGTAATATTTTGTGTGTTTGCAACACGATGTGATAATCTGCACCTGCATCTCCTAGATTTACTTCAATCTTGGAAAGCTTATTTTTTTTGTTCATAATTTCTTTTTCTTGTAAATGTTTACCTTTACAATATGAGAGAAAGTTAGTTTTAATATAATAAATTATTTATTTCTTTTTGACATCAGAACATCCATGTTATGTTTTGTTTATTTACTCCAAAAAATTAATCTGGAGATTTCTCATCAATTCATTTACTTTTTCTGTTCTTTCTCTCCCTCAGAGAAGTTTTTTTTTCTTCTATTCCAGCTTAAATATTGAGAAACAGAATCGATTCTTGGAATTAAATAATTCTAAAACCTGTTTTAGATCCTAATATTAACATTTATTGAGAGGGTGTACTTTCTTTTTCCAGACGGCAGGACTCACCACTGAGGCGACTTCGTCTCCGGCGCCCATGACGGACCTGATGAGCAGAACCACGGCCATGCCTGCGGTGCTCTGAACCGCCTGGATGAACTCTTCTGCAGGCGGAGAGAAAAACATAAGAATCCAGTTAGATTCATGTTTGATTTATTTATTTCAAACAGGATTTTAAAAACAAGAAAAAGATCAAACTGTAGGACAGAGAAAAAATGTGCCAAGAAACAGAGTAGGAGGAAGTGAACATTTATTTAATCCCATTTATCTCAGTTTGATTAAATATATTACCTACCAACACTCTAATTATTAAAATTTGTCATTAAAACCATGTTATAATGTCCATGTGTTAAAGAGCCAACAAATAAATTATATTACATAGACAAAATAATGACAAAATAACTTTCATGACAAGACAGTAAAATCTATGGATAATAATAATCCTAATCGTATTTTCAGACCATCAGTGAGGATGTGGATGTAGCAGCTCAGCAAGCCGCCCAGCGGCTCCGGCAGCGCCGCCCCAACGGCGCCCTGAGATCTCTGGAGAACCAGCATGGACGTTTTAACCGCAGCCAGGCAGGACTGCATCAGCTGGGCCAGGGCGATGTGGCGCCCTGCAAGACCGCTGAGTGACCAGCAGGGGGCGACAGACGCAGGCAAATGAAAGAGCTGCTGTTTTTCTAGCATGGAGAAATGTTGTAAAATACAGAAATCGGCTGCAGAAGTTTTGATTTTTTGAGGGTTTTTAATAATTCACACAAGCCTGGATATTCAGTTTGAGTTACTGAAACCACTTAAGCTTTTTAAATACAATGTTAAAAATACATTAAAACATGCAACTGAACAAATATTTCAATTTTCGTTTTAAGTAAATAAATATTGTATCAAATAACATTTTATTCATTTAATTTAAGCTTGATCATTCGTAGCACTGCAGATACAAAAATAAACAAATAAACAACGTGTGAAAAGTTCAGTCCTTTCTGTTCAACTTATCAATACAGTGTTTTCGGCTGATCTATTGATTATTTTTGATTTACTGATTAATAATTTCATAACAAAAGAAGCTTAATAGGAGATATTTTTTTCAGTTGAAGCTAAAACTGCCACTTGAGATCTGAGTAAGTTATATTTACAGAAAATTTATTTTTTTGTGTCTTAAATGCACGTTGTTTTGTACTATTTGTACAGTTTTAGCTTTAATACTTCCTTTTTTGGTCTGTGTACTCCAGTTAATGATTAATAGATTACTCCATTATTAGATGATTATGCCAATAATCAATTAATCGCAGTTAATCAGATTAATCATTTTAATATTCATTTATATTTATTAAGTATTATAGTTAAACAAATTGAAGGTAGTTGTTATTTTTTGTTATTAAACCAACTACATACGAATGCCAGTGAAAAAGCTCCACACCATGATGCTGCCACTACCATGCTTGATTGTTAGTATAGCTTTCAATCTTATGTGGATTAAGGAAAACCAACAATAAACACAAACTGGAGCATCCAATTATTGTTTCTAAACTCCACTCTGGAAAAATATTAGTTCCCATAAATCATTAAAGGATTACATTTTAATCAATCAGTTGAAAAACACAGAGTTCGTCTTCATACCTGTTCTGCTGAAGGTATTTGTGTAAAACCTCGCAGATGAATTTTAACACTATCAAAACAAAACAAAGAGAGATTTAGTCAGCAAAGAGAAAACTCTTCAAACTTTTTAAACTGAGTGGAAACAAACCTTGAAGCAGCAGCTTGTTAATGCATCTTTCACCTTTCCAAAAAACAAAATAAAACAAACTCATTGCTTCCTATTAAAGTGATTTAATAGGCAGAAGTGATTTTTTTTTTGTTACTTACCAAGATGGAAGCCATCCAGGCAGGCGGCAATGGTGTCTATGGTGTGTGGATGCTGTTCTGAGTATGGAGTGGACAGACAGTCGGACAAACAGGAGGACAGACTGTCCACAGCCCGTCCCTGGAGACACTGAGGCACTGAACCTAAAGCACTGAGGAAAGACACAACAAGGTAATTTTATTTATATTACACATTTTCAGCAACAAGGCAATTCAAAGTGCTTCACATAAATTAAAAGGAAATACAAACAAAATAACAAACCAAAGGAAGGAGCAAAAGAAGAAAAATAATCTAATAAAGCCTAAACATTTTTCACACTTGTTCATCCCAGGAAACTCCATGAGAAAATCTGAAAAAGTTCAAGAGATGTGAAATTAAAAGCGAGTTCTACCTGGCTGCAGCCCGTCTCAGGGGGTTCTTAGCCTGCACAGAGGTGTAGATCAGCGATAGGGCGTTCAGACAAGCATCCAGTGCTTCACCACCGTCTTCCTCACTCAGAGCCTCCAACTGGGATCCAGCCTGATGGGGCATGGACACAAGCACATCACAACATCCATCTGAATACGCAGAAACCTTCAGTTGTGATAGAAATGGTATATATATCAAATATGACTTAAAATAATTTAACACTTTGAAATTGGGCCTGTCTCTTTAAAAACTCCTGCTGTTTCTGAAACTCCGCTTTCACGAAGTGATGAGAACATGGCTCCTCTACTAAACCCTTTGAAGTCGTTTTTAGCAGCATTTCACTGAGAAGTAGCTCCTATAATGAAACGTGCAGTTCCACCAGATGTTTGCTAATTGCTGCTGGCTAGTCTGTAGGAGCTGAGTGGAAGAGGGTTGCTCTGTGAGACGGAAGCTCTGAAGCTCGGAAACTGCAGCTCAAAGGAAAAATGTCATTACAATGGGAAGACATTATACCATAATGTAAAGCTCAAATAACACTACATCATAATACACTGACCTTTTTAATCAGCTGGATCTGCTGCACGGCGTCAGTCAGCTGTAAGCAGGTCTGTAGGGTCTCTGCAAGATGTCTGACTCCATCTGCGTCTCCGTCCACAGAGAGGGACGCTGGGTGGGGCAAAAATGGAAGAAGACAAGTGAGCAGATATTCGGGAAAACTCAAAGCTGGAGCAGAAAGATTGAAGATATCTTACCTATAAGCTGGCATAGCTTCTCCTCATCCAATGCCACCGCCTCCACTTTAGTAGTTTTCTTCTTCACCACCATGATTTAACACTATAATAAGATGTCACATAGTCAGATGTTTACACTGTATGCTGTTAGACATGTTATATACTTTAAAAATCACATAACTACTTTTATAGAAGCACAGAAAGAAACCAAGCTTTGTTGCTAAAGTTCACCTACTTTCACAAACCGCCTGAAAATAGCTCAAAGTCTACATTAAAAAGACGTTAAAGACAACTAAAGCTATAAAACTGCAACATAATAACAGTAGCAACTCATAAAATGCGGTTTGATGAAAAAAAAAGGCATTTACCTCAGTTCTGCATGTGGTCTAAAGCTTTGCTACAGCCGGTGTCTGTACCGGATGAAAATAAAACAGCTTCCGGTAGATTTTCGCAATAAAAGATTCACAAACAGCTTAGCTTACTGGGACATTAGCCATACGATCTTTGTGAATGTTTCTGTTCCTAAATTACCCGAAAAGTCAAATAGTGACAAAATTGTTTGGCTTAAATTAATTGCAAAATAAGTGTGCGAAATTAAAAGATCTTATTTTGAAGCTCGATTATTTTTGACCTTTCGTGGACCCCCGCATTGACTTCAGAGAGGAATAAAGCGACACGTAAGCAGGGCCGCCATATTGGAAGGGTAAACAGCGACCAGTTAGCACATTAGTATTTTCATGTGCATTTATTGTGCATGGTGTTTAAAATTATTGATAATCTAAAAATGTCCGTCGAGTTGTTCGTTAAACAACAAATTATAAAATAACAATCCAGAAGAGGGATATTTGACTGTAAATATGATTGAATACTTAATAACTTTGAATGTTGTTAATGTTAATTTATTTCTCAATTTATTTAGTGAAACACATCATACATAATATTTAGATATATATTGATGTTTAAAAGCAATTATTTATGTTATTATAATTTTCCGCGTACAGCTTATGAAAGTACAATATTTAAGATTTAAATATTATATCTCACCAATAAGTGCCTAATGAAAAAATATGATTAATACTTTCCAAAAGGTTGTTGTTTTATTTTTTTTTTTTTCAAAATATGTTTTTAATCTTATAATCGACCCTTATTGTAAGATTTATATTACGTGTATATAATTTACTGAATATGTGTATCATAATAAATTTAGCAAATGAAATGTCCTTTGGCAAAAGCTGTTTATTCCTATTCATTTCGATTAATATGTGTACAAATAATGGAAGACTATGGGGTTTTTTAAATTAAATTTTGTGGACCCAGCATTAAATGAATGAAATGTATTCTAATATAAACTGTCAGTGTTATTATTATTATTATTATTATTATTATTATTATTATTATTATTAGCAGAAGCAGCAGTAGTAGTAGTAGTAGTAGCAGTAGTAGTAGTAGTGGCAGTAGTAGTAGCTGTATTATAACGGTTCTTAAGACATTTGCATCTCTACCGCCCTGCGCTCCGTGTTTTGATTGGTGGATATTCCTTTCAATCATTGCGGTTGCAGAATGATGGTGCATTCATAGAAACCTCGGAAGTTCGATATCTAATCGTAGAAACCATAAAACCCGTGTCTCGTTCCTACATGGTGAAGTTTGCTGTCTGGGACAAAATGTCAGTTAATAACAGTAGGAAAGTAGGCGTATGATTCATTTAAAATGACAAATCATATTTCCGGATTTTACCGTTTGAAAATCTAAAAACAGTCCACATTCAAGTTAATTTTTCATCTTGAAAATGGGAAAATCCGATTTCCAAGTGCAACATGAATGCAGCATGTAGATCCCACAGCTTGTATAAACGCCTCCCGAGCGTCTGATTGGACGTATTTCATAAACGCCCCACCCTCCTTAATAAAAAAAAAAAAAAAAATCAACCCGTGTCCAACTTTTCTCTGTGAGCTGAAATGAAAACCTCCCGGAAAAGGGAGAATCCCCCTTATTTTTCCTCATAACTTAGGATTTTATCATCAGACACAATATGGCCGGTCTGAGCATGGCGTGAAGACGCTCTGAAAACGCATCAACATCAGTTTTATAGCAGGTAAGTTGGACAAAATAGATAAAAATGGCTGGGACGTTTTTATTACAAAGGGAACGTGGGGTTTAGATTTGGAGCTCTTTTAATGCTTCCATATTTATCTATGGGAATACTTAGAGTTTTCTATCATCATTTGTATGTTTTGAATAAGCAGCTTTAAGTTTCTTTTTACTATTTTATTAAATAAGTTAATATTGAATGTGTTCAATAATCACTATGTCTGAGTCAATTCTGGTGGGTTTTATACTCAAAATGGAATTATTCTATTCCATTTTATTAAAGAGTTTAAACATTTTACAGCTTCATCCTCACATTGTCATAACGGCACAGAGTAAATTTATAGTTTAATTAATTAATATTGCTTTTGGAAACTGAAGGGTTGATTTTCACTGATTTGCTAATGTATTCCTATCACTTGAACTTTTTAAAAACATACATCATCAGTGTAATTTATTGGGTTTTACGTGTTTAATTGAGAAGTTGATGTCTGTTTTCAAGAAATAAAAATCCAAAAACGATGCATTTGATTACCAGTCCTTCTTTAATTTGATTTCCCTTTGTAATCAATATTTAATTTCCATTTCAATAAAAAAATTTGAATTTGAAAAAGTTAGTAGTTGTAAAACTGTCTTTTGCAGCAGTTCCAGCTCCAAAAATACTTAATTTATCCCAAAAGGATGTTAAATATTATCATAATTCATATCACTGAAGTATCTTTAAGGAGTCTTTCTGGATGTGATGCTATGAGGGGGAACAATAGCAGTAGCAGTCAGTCTTACAACGGCTTTGAAAAGGCTTCTGACTTTCTGAATGTTTGCCCACCTGGCAGTCCCGTAGGCTCTTTTAAATTTGGGACCAAAGTTGTAAGATTTGTTACATTTTCAGCTGGTTTGGTTCACTTTCACTGCACTGTATTAAACAAACCAAACCCTTTGAAAAACCTGTTTCCCTCCTCGCCTGTGGTGGCGCTGCACTGAGAACCACAGAGGGAAATGACATGAAGAAGACACTGAACGCAACTTCCTTCTTCACTAAATATTAACATAAATCATGTTAAAATATTTATCTTTTGTGTTTGGCAAAAGACCATGAAACATCACTGGACTCTGTTTGTTGTTTTGATTGTATTTACCCAGAATGCCCGGCGCTGTAGCCACTTCCTTTTTTTTTTTGACCTAGATTTGTAAACAGACCAGAGTTTACTTTTTTTTGCCCGCATACGAGTTCACAAAAGAACCGGACTTTGTGTAAAAGTGAACTTGAGTTTGATTATAAAACAGACTAAACAGGACTGGACCCTTACATGACAGGCTAAATGTGGAATTTATGATTTTCCATCGTAACATGGCCTTGATGAAACCATCAGTTGTTGGGAAACATTGCTAATCCACCTCATTCGCTTTTCCCATTCGTCTTCAAATTTCTGTTTAACCTTATGGTTAGAAAGCCAAGCAGGGAGACTCTGGAGTAGGGGATTTGATACTCGCCCATTATGATGTTGGAGTGGGGGATTTGATCCTAGCCCATTATGAAACTGAAGTAGGGGATTTGATCCTCGCCCATTATGATGTTGGAGTGGGGGATTTGATCCTAACCCATTATGAAACTGAAGTAGGGGATTTGATCCTCGCCCATTATGACACTGAAGTAGGGGATTTGATCCTCGCCCATTATGACGCTGGAGTGGGGGATTTGATCTTCGCCCATTATGACGCTGGAGTAGGGGATTTGATCAGTAGAAGATGGTTTGAACTTTCTTCTTTTCTCTGTGCTCTGTATTCATGAAGCCTCTTTTATTTGATGTTCTTCCAGATGTTATTTTAACTGCAAATTTTTTGATATGCTAATCGGCTGCATAATAATGGCAATAATACATTGTTACCTTATTTAAGCAACAAATCATATCTAATGTGACAGAGATTTCTTCCCTATTCTCCTTTGCAAACAAGTCAATTAGCTTGTCTGAACATCAATTTTCAAGATTCAGGAATTTACTTTAACTAGGTCATTCTAATACGGGAATATGCTTTAAGTTAAGCCGTTTCATTGTAGCTCTGGCTGTATGTTTAGGGTTGTTGAATCTCTGCCTCAGTCAGGATCTAGGGTTGCCTAGTTTTTAGCTCCATCAATCTTTCCATCAACTTCAACCAAACGTTCCCACACCATGATCCTGCCACCACCGTTAGTTCCCCACTTCATCTCATGTTCTCTAAACTCTCAGCTCCAAATGCAGGAGTTGATTCGTTTCTGTTCATTTCATCCTGGTGAGGTATGTTGTGTAAAACTCCCTCCTCTTTCAGCCTGTTGTTTTTGTTTTTCTCACACGACGGGTCTTTCATTTCTTGCCTCCGTCTGTGTTTACCGCGACCGACCAGCAGCATAAATAGGGTAGTGGAAAAATCGGTTTTATGGCCTTCATCCACACACTGTGAGACGGAGCTCAGGCTGGTAATGAGAGGTTACAGTTGGAGGAGACAGAAAACCATCATCTCCGTCAGAGATCCTCCTGCATCTCCACCGCCCTCCTTGCTGCACTTGATGCCTGTTTTTCCCAAAGTTTGCAGTGGAAAATGTGACAGAAGTTTGTCCTATAAGGAGTGTTTTGGTCCTGCAAAGTGATGCAAGGCCGATGCCCACAGTGGTTCAGCTGGACACAGAAATGGAAAAGACATTTAATGAATTTTCCACCTGCACTACAAAAACACAAAATCTTACCAAGTATCTTTGGTCTAGTTTCAAGGGCAAATAATGTTTTTTTTAAGGATTAATCTCTTCTCTTCGATAGAATATTTAATATGACTTTAACATCCTAATATTAGATTCTAATCCCAGTAAGTCTACATAATGTCTTTGTAATTTTTTTCTTACTGAAGTGCCTTTATAGGTGATCTGTTGTTCTTCCTTGAACAGGTTAAGATAGGTCTACTGGCTATATAAAACATGTTCATTGTATTTTTCTGCATTAATCATACCTATATAATGAGATTATCTAAGTTGTGCCCATTTTGAGCTCCTTTCAGAAACGCTGTTTTAGGGCTCTGTCACTTTAAATCCGAATAAGCCACACACCCCCAACTCAACTTTTACACTCACACTTGAAAATGGCTGAAAACTGATGCGAAGAAGTACGACCTTCTTCAGCCATTGTGCAGCGCATAAAGCAATGAAACTAGCTAACCAAACATGCTGGAATTCTACTTGGGTTGCTAGGTAACAGGACTGGGCTTGCCTGGGGTTGCTAGGTAACAGCTCAATGCCCATAGATTGTGACTTAACAATCGGGACAAATTGTTTTCTAGCCAACAAAATTGCAAAATTAACTTATTGCCAGAAACTGGGTGTTTGGTTTTTTGATGAAGCTTTCACTAATTACTAAATAATTATTAACATTTCAGGGGATAGTTGTCAGAGAAGAGCCTTAAAATGCTCGGACAGGTGGAATAATAAGACTTTGTTCTTGCGTCTCTGTTTCTCACTGCTGCTTCTGTCTGTCTGTGTCTTGCTGGAAAGGTTCGACATCATGGCAGAGGGGGAGGAGGCAATGAGCCAGGAAGACTGGAAGGAGAGGTGTACGGTTCTGGAGGCGCTGCTCGTGAAGTTCAGGGTCCAGATCGTCAAGATCCGGGAACTCACCGCAGACAAGGTTGGTCCAGGGCAAAACCAGGCCTGATGAATGCACTGATGAATCTTTGATGGTTCTTCTTGGGATGAATGAGGGAGTTTCCACAGTCACAGAAGGTTAATTTTGATTTTTTTTTTTTGCTGATTTAGCCTAACGTTTTAATCATTAACCTGCACAGAGACCCAATGGGGACTAATTTGTTCCCTCTTGTGGCTGAAACCATCAGATTTTAATTACAAAAGATGCCACATATCCAGAATCTTTGGAAAACTGCAAAAATACAATATCCTACCAAGTATTTTTGGTGTAGTTTCTAATGCAAATATCTTTTTACATTTGAAATAAGACAAAACTAACTTACAAATAACTTTTTAGCAAGACACAAAGGCTTGTTTTAAGTAAATAATTTTCTAATATTGATGAAAAAGTACTGGTTCCATTGGCAGATTATTTAACTTATAACAATACCAATGGAAGTGGTATTTTAGCTGTAACTTAGCTTCCCAAGCTGAATTTTCTTTGGAATATTTTAGATGTGCTCTGCAAAAAAATCCATGAAAACTGAGCCAGTGGTAGATGGGACTGTAAACCCATTTGAAGTGTTTGTCCCTCACATCAAAAGCACAAAATCTTACCGATTATTTTTGGTCGAGATTCCAGTGTAAATATCTCAGCAGGCTTAACTTTTCAGTAAAATATAGGAGGTTGTTTTTAGAAAATAATTCCTTAATATTGAAAAAATGTTCCAATGGGAGATTATTTCACTTATATAATGAAATTTTTGCCATGTTATCAGTGAAATAATCTTCCAGTGGAATTGGTTTATCAATATTTGATACTTTTGGCCACTTTTTATATTTCTTTTGTACTTTTATCTGGTCCTATCTTGGCTTTTCATTTTTCCAACAGTCGATCAACAGAAAGCTAAGCAGTAATTCAACTCATGCATGTATTGTCTGATGATCTCTGGGAAGGTTTAGCCTCTCATGAGTACAGGACGGGATCTGGTGGTGGGTCTGCTGGGCGCAGACCGGCCTCTCTGGGCCGGCCCAAACCGCTCCATGGCCTAGATCTGAAGCCGCTCCCTGGGGATGCTGATTAGAGCTCTAATGTAAACATCAGTCTGACCACAGGGCTCCGCCATGCATTGCATGATGGGATTGACCCAGCTTCAGTCAATTACAGATCCCTGCTGGTGCCCCGCTGGACAGCAAAACAAACTCCCACTGAGACTCGAAAAACCCGGATTTGGTGGGTTTGTTCAGCATTTCTCTGCTTCTGCTGATCCAATCATCTAATATGGACAAGTTTGAGATGCACAACAATTTATTTTAAGGGATTTTTGCTCTTTGATTGCATTATTTCATATCATTAAAGAGCAAGTAACGTTAAGAAAGTATTGGATGGAGAAATTGTAGCTCAAGAGAAAGGAAACATTAAAGAAGATCAGTAATCCTTCAGTCTCTCCTGCAAATGGGAGATCACTGATTTAACTTCCCAGCTCTAGAGTTCAGTCAGAGTTCAGCAGACTTCAACTTAAGAGGAACAAAGAAAACACATGGGAACCCACAAATGCGACAGAGCCTTTCAGAAATATTACCACCTCTAAAATTTTGCACATTTTGTCCCATTATAACCCAAAATTTATTCGGGATTTTAAGCAACGAGCACAAAATAGAAAATAATTGCAAAGTGAAAGAAAATCTGTCCTAAAACCCCAATAAAATAACCACAGATTGTGGTTTCAATGTGAAAAAATTTAAAAAACATCAAGGAGTACAAACATTTTTCAAAGCACTGTCATATAATTAAAGGGGACCTTTTATGAAAGTTCACATTTTAGAGGTTTTTGTTCTTCATTTGCATCTCAAATGCAGCACAAGAGCTTAAAAAACCCACTCAGCCAATTTTTGGCAATAAGCTGAGTTTTTTGTTGTCTGGAAAAGTAGCTGTTTCAAAAACCTCCCAATTACTAAGTCACATTCCACAGGCACTGTGCTGCTGCCTAGCAACCACAGCTACGCCAAGACCAGTTACCTAGCAACCAAAGCGGAACTCCAGCACATTTGGTGAGCTGGTTTTACAATGGCTGCTGGAACAGACAAGTGCTTTGTTGTTAGCTTACCACTTACTGCATTCTTGTTGGTTGGTTGTGCAGGAGTCTCCACTTCTGCTTTGCAAAGATGTACGGTTGTATAATTGCGCATCTGTTTGAAGCCATTTTTAGGTGTGAGGTTTAACGTTGAGTTTGGGGGTGTGGCCAGCAGCAGCTTATTTGGATTTAAAGTGACAAGACGCTTTAAAACAGCTCATAGGCACAACTGATCAGACTAAAATGTTATTATCAAGGAATAATTTTGTGGAAAAAATGTAATGAACATGTTTAGTATAGACCATAGACCTATCCTAACCTGTTGGAAGCATAATCGGTCACTGTTAAGAGGTTTGTTTACCGTTGGAAGGTATATGATCCCTGGGTTTCAGCATATTCCTAATAATCACCTAAGTTTTTTTTTTTTTTAACAGATTTAGCAGTTATATGTAAAGTTAATGGTTTAAACTCAGTATTTACATTTATTTCTGCACAATAGTACACTCGTGTAATCTACAAGTCAGGTATGTGTGTGCTTAAAGAAAACCCAGATTTTCAAGATTTGGCTTTAGAAAAGTGGAAAAGAAGCTTTGTGTGAAGAGTGAGCAGCCCAGGGGAGGAAATACCCGCTTTAGTAAATATTATGTGAATGTGTGTGATATACAGGAAGTGAGTTTTCAGGCTGAGGCACTCAGTTATCCTGGGAGCACACATGTACAACTGCTGGTCACTTTATTTCTAAATGGTTTAAGGCTGTTTTTTTGCACAAAAATGTTACATTTCATTGTGCATGGGTGGGTTGTAGATGTTTGAGATGGATGTTGGTTTTGGCCAACGGGTCGTGAGGCAGGAATAAAAGGCCACATATGTTCCTAAAGTGTCACTTTCACTGAAAGTTAGTTTAATTTTTAACAACATAACTCAGAGTTTAAGATGATCTTTCATTTTTCACATTTTTAAGGCACTTAAGTCAGACCTTTGAATTAACCAGAACAATTTCAAAACCCGGTCGTAATTAGGGCTTCAATTAATTTTTTTATTATTCAAACAGTAACTTAAACAGTCTGCTAACAAAGTTTACATTCTGCAGATTTTTTTTATTTAATCACTTAAACTTATTTTATACAATATTAGGAATGCATAAAAAAAACACAAACAAACAACTCCTTTTCCAAATTTAAAAAAATCTATAACAGCATTCCTTTAGTGAATGTGTGATCATTTGTAGATTAATTCACAATTTCTTTTGGATTAACCAATTAACTGGATTAAAAAAAAATGAAACAGGAAATTTTGTTTTTTCACAGAATTTGAACCAGGTGAAGCTAAAGCTATGGCATTGTAGGAGTTATGAGAGGAAAATATTTACAAATGTTTTTTATATCATTATTTTTTTCCGTTGTTTTTCTAGTTTTAATCAGTTTTGCGGCGAAACCTAAAACTGCTGCTGTGCAAGTTACTCAGCAAGTTGTTGCTAGGTAACCACAAGTTACTCAGCAGGTAGTTGCTAGGTAACCAAAGAGTGAGTGAGAGTTGATTCCACCAAACCTGCTGACCATGAAAGGTTCAGTAGTTAAAATCTTTCATAAGACTACATAACCCACAATGCTGTGCAGTTCTGGGAATTACTGAATAAGCTAACGTGGCTCCAAATTATTATGGCGCTAAATTGGGGACATAAATTTTGTTTAAAAAAAAGCAACAACAAAAAAAAGTTGAAATTGAACAAAAAGGTTTTGAAACTGAAAAATTATTTTGAAATAGACAAAAAAAGTTTGAAACTATAAAAAAAGATTTGAAGCAAAAAAAATTCTTTCAAACTAAAAAAATTAAAATAGAAAATGAACATTTGAAGCTGAAAACAAAAAGTTAAATTTTTTAGATTCTAATCTTTTTTTGTAGTTTTTTTTCCCCTTTGAAACTTTCGCTCATGTTTATTGACATCGATCACCTCTATATCTCGACATGTATTGTTATTGATTTATTGTCCATCTGATTGAACGTTAGTGACCGGAACTCACTCTTTAAGTTCTACTTATGCAACAATCAGTTCCCAAGAATTAAAATTTCAAGAAGACGCGTAAAGTGCTGCATCACACACTAACGTTTCAGTTTGTTTTCTTCTTGCTAACATCTGCTTGTGTTTTGTCTGCAGCTTCCCAATTAGCTCGACACAGACACATCTGGTTAATTTACCTTTTTTCAGCCCTCAGCACAAACATTAAGTTCCTGCATCTGTCCTGATCTTTACTTCCTGGTTTTAGGCCCTGTTCTTTACTTCCTGGTTTTAGGCGACTGAGCACCATGGTGAGGGTTGGTGAGCATCTGGGCCTGTGTTCTTGGTGAATGTTTATCATGGGCAGCAGCATGTGGGTCGCAGCCTACAGAAGGAGGCTTTGTGAGCTGGCTGCCTGGCCTGCAGGGTGTAGTTCAGGGAGAGGTTGACCACACTGCGGCAGCTCAGGAATCTCAGGAATTAAACTGGATTTTGGGCCTGAAAGGAGAAATTGACTGTAGGTGAGCCCAATGGAGACGGACATGGAGGGAAGATGTTATTTTGGGTGGATGTACAAGAGCTGAAATGCAGTTTAAACTAATTCACCTTTTTCTTAGCCTGAAGTTAAAGGTGCTCACTTACAAACAGACAGAAATAACCATACTCCCTATTTCTTTTTGCTGCTTTTCGTATAGATTTTTCTGCTTGTTTGTGTCCAGTGATGTGTGTGGACCCCAGCTGTAATCTCCAGTACACTTGGCCTGTAATTGGTCGGCTGTTTTTGTGCCAGATGCTAAATGTGTTTTAAAGAGAGGCACATGTGGTTTGCAGTTTGTGGTGCAGCGGCAGATCTAAATAGGGAAACAGCGTCTCAGTTTGGGTGTCATGGCGGGTTCGTCTGCTTTTACTCAAATGCTCAGGCTATAAAAGAAAATGTTTGGATATTTTTTAGTTATCGTTTGGTTTGAATAGAATTGCCTTCAGCGGCAACACCCAGTAGCGGTTTCTGGTAGTAATAATAATAAAATAAAGACCACTTCGTCTTTTTCTTTCGCCGCTCTCTGCTCACGGTTGCTAGGCAACACAACCGAGGTGGAGGCTAAACAGCTAGCTGAAGGCTAGCCCTGTCCGAAATCACAGCTTTTTCTCTTCCGGTCGTCGATATTCGTGGCCTTTGAAGGAAACGTCCTACGTGGATCAGGTCCTTCGAAGGATGTAGACCCTAAATTCCCCTATTGTAAGAAATCGTTTTGTGTCACTTAAAGTGTAATATAGTAAAAATAATTTGCCACTTTGTCTGAACTGCCGGTTTGGACCCGCAATGAATTATGGGATATGGTAGGGAATTTGTACATAAAAAAATAGACATTTTTTAAATGTCTATTTGTAATGTATATACATACAATATACATTACGTAAAATGTATATGTTTTTTCTACAGTTTGGTGTTTTTTCAGAACATTTGCAGTTTTGAGTCTTAATACTACAATTTATCAATTACTTATTTAGTTGACGATTCATTCATTTAATCGATTCATCACGATTATTGTTATTAATCGTTTCAGCCTTAATTCACAGTTTGGATTCATCTTTATGTAATAAGTAATAAAACAATGAATCAGTTCTGATATTTTGTACACTTCAGGTTGGATGGAAATAATTTCAGAACCAAGTAAAGAATCAGATCATTTATGTTCTTTTATTAGTGCTAGAGCTGCATGCTCTTCCTGTTATGAGCAACAGAGGACTTTGTATTCATGGTAACTGGGTGGAAACCGCTGGGACGCTGTTTTTAGCCTCAAGGTGTGTGCAGGCAGAGGAGAATGGGATGGCGCCGTTCCAGTTTTCCTTTTGGTTCTGCTGACTTCCAGAGACCCGGTTAGGCCGGAAGTGGACACTCCCGGCCTGACGACCTCACTGTTTTCACTGCATGACCTTTAACCCGGCATTTCACTCCTATTTTAGGTAACTTCAGGGTGCTTGGAACTCTTTAATATCAGTTATTTGATTTCAAGGTTTGGGAAGTGATTGATTTCTGAATCAAGTCCTTGAAACTGCACAGTTTTGTAATAAACTGCAATCTAACACTCAATTAAAAATGTAAGTTTAGAAAATGTTATTGTCAAAAACAAAAAAGTGGCAGACTTTTTTTTTTTTCTTGTCTTAACGTTAGTTACCAAGATTTTAGTTCCAGAAAACCTAAAAATAAAAGCTTTTAGAGATTTTTTATAACTCTCTTTGTAAATTGATGTCTATTTTGTTTGCATAGACATCATAAGAAATTTTATTTATTGTTTCAGTTGTGTGTGGTTTTATTTCCATTTTATTTACTTAATTTGGTTGTGTTTTATTTAGAAATTTTAAAATATCTACCGGTTCTGATCGTAAGTATTCTTTACAAAATTAAAGTTTATTGGTCTTTGATTGTGTGATCTTTCATTAATGCAATTATCAATATATTACTTGACAATATTCTCAAGCAAGAATAATTAGTGCAATAATTAGAGGGACAATTTATCACCCAGTGAAATTTAGCATGAGAGGCCTAAATATGACCCATATTTAGAGAGAAAATTTGCTGGCAGGATGAACTTTCACCTTGAATCAGACCTCTGAAGAGCTCCTGAGGAGATTCAGACATTTGGTTCAGGTGTGTTTCAGAAATATCTACAAGTTGCAGCTAAGCAGATCTCAGCCTGGACATCCCGGCCTTAAATCACAGATAATCTGTCAGGATGAAACGCGTGTAAAATCCCCCTGTAATCTTTTCTGAATTCATGTATATTTTCACATGTGGCAGAAAATCCAAACTGTACATTTCCCTGCACATTTCTGCGTTTTCCGCCCCTTCATGAATTTGCTGAGGTTTGGGAAAGCTCCCATCAAAAGACACTGAGCTTTGAGCCGAGGAATGCCAGAGGAATGCAGCGCATGAAGTCATGACTCCTTAACTCCAGAGCCGTCCTGTCAGCCCTGAATGGGTCTGTGTACACTGCAAAAAAATAAATAAAAATCTTACCAAGGAATCTGCCCTCTACTGCAAATACCTTAGCATATTTGAAATAAAACAAAAATAACTTACAAGTAACTTTTCAGCAAGATAGAGGAGCTTTTTCTAAGTCAATAATTCCTTAATATTGATGAAAAGTACTAGATTTATTGGCAGATTAGTTCACTTATAATATAGAAAAAATGACTTTATAGGTGAAATAATCTACCAATGGATCTACTACTTTATTGTCAATATTCAGTATTATATTATATTCAATATTCAATAAGTAAATTAGTCTTATTCCAAGGAATAATAAATTAGTCGTGTTCAACATCGACTGATATTGATACTTGTCAAAATTGATCATTGCTATATTTTTATGTCTTAAATTTCTGAAATGCTGACAAGCTGGTGGTGTGATAATTCCTTTTTTACCCACAGTTTCACTCTGTGCCTTTGTTTTTTTTTAAGCGGTTATGAGTCACAGTTGTGAAACTTTTGCACCAGTTACTCAACAGGTCGTTGCTAGGTAACCACAGAGTAAGTGAGTTGCTGGGTAACCAAAAAGCGAGTGAGTTAGTTGATTCCACCAAACTTGCTTAGCTCACCGTGAGACTTTGAATGGATAAAGCTTTTCCTTTGCTTATATCTCCCAGAATGCTGTGCGGTTCTGGGAGTATTCAGTAAATATTCAAAATGTTGAATATTCAAAATTTTATCTGATAAACTTTTCTGTTTTATTTACAGTTTTCACCCCACTTTGTTTTTTTTTTTTTTTTTTTTTTTTAAGCAGTTATGAGCCATAGCGGCAAAACCTGAAACTGCTGCTGCGCCAGTTACTCAACAGGTCGTTGCTAGGTAACCACAGAGTAAGTGAGTTGCTAGGTAACCAAAGAGCGAGTTAGTTTGTTGATTCCACCAAACATGCTTAGCTCACTGTGAGAGTTTGAATGAATAAAGCTTTTCCTCTGACTATATCCCCCAGAATGCTTTGCAGTTCTGAATCAGATGTATTATCTATTGATACTGATCATGTGTGTATCACAATATATGTTGACTTATATTCTATTGCCCTGTTATTATTGGACAATATGGCTGAAAAATTATCACAACATAAGGGTTTCATATCAATTTACATAAAATGAAAGTAATTCATGAAGTTTCTTCCAGATTGATTATTTATTGTGGTATCACTTCATTTTTGTCAGGGGAAATCGTTAAAAATTAAAGATCCTCTGCAATGTTTTGTAGATCCAGCAGCTGGAGATGCAGGTGATCGATGCAGAGAAGCGAGCGTTTGCTGCAAACCAGCAGGTGAGGTTTAAAAACGTCTTCCTGTTTGTGGTGAAAGCTCGGCGTCTTCACATGTGGTTATGTGCTGCGATCCCAGGTGAAGTGGATGGAGGAGAAGCTGAAGGCAGCAGACGGCCATCTTGGAGACTCTGAGAAGCGTTTGTTTCAGCAGTGCCAGGAGCTGCAGGCCTCGGTGCAGGAGAAGGAGGAAGTGATCACCCAGCTGGAGCAGCAGCTGGAGGAGCAGGTAGAAACCCAGATCTTCAAACACTCTCTACTATTTGTTTTCACTCTGTTAAAGCTGCAGCATGTAACTTTTATAAAAAATATTGAGCTCCTCTACCTCCTTCCTAAGCTACGGTTGCCGTCTGAAGACATGCATCAAAAACGACCAATCATAGGCAGGAGGCGGGTCTTAGCACTGTCAATCAATCTCATGTTCAGCAACTTACCATTACAGGAATATTGTTTATCTGCCATTATCAGTGGCCATACTAACTAGCATTAGCATTCACAAAAGGCTGTACCAGCTGTAGCATAGCAGAGAGCAGGGCTATTATGTAAGGCAGACCTCCCAGCTGTGATTGGTTGTTTCTAGTTACCACTGGCAGTACACTTTTTTTCTCCACAGATTTTTGGTTTCATCCTACACTGTTTTAACAAATATGTAAAATAATATTTTTGTAAAAGTTTCACACTGCAGCTTTATTTTAAACAGAAACAGACTCGACTCCAGGATGCCAAGTCAGTGGAGGAGAAAGCAGCTAAGATCAAGGAGTGGGTGATGCTCAGGTTGTCAGAGGTAAGAATGAGATAAAGCAGTAGTTAAGACTTTATGTTTCAGAGCTAACAATGCGTTTTACTTTAGTTTGAGGTGGAGAACGCAGCATTAAGAGAAACCAACAAGAAGCAGGAAGCTCAGATCTTGGAGTTGCAGAAACAAATGCAGGGTGAGATGCACCGACTCCTCGCTGCCACTGCCTGTCCGCCGGCTGCAGGTTTTCTTCCTCTTATCTGTGTTTGTGCTTGCAGCCTTTGAGCAGAGGTGCAAACCCGGGGAGGCGCAGCGTCTCAGCAGCCTCACGTTTGGATGCTTCCAGGTTAGGGGTAAAAACCCCCAGGTCCGAACCGGGCCGGCGCCATGTCAGCGGACCCTCAGCACACAGGAAGAGATGGATACAACGCGTAAGTCTTCACATAGTGGAAACTCTTATTTCTCAATTTATCTAAACAAGCAGGAAGACTCAGGCTTGAGAAAGCAGGAAAATGTACATTGAAGGAACTTTTATGTTTTCTTTCATTGTTTAACATCCAAATGAAACCTGAAACCTTTACAACAGAACTGTGTTGCACAGCATACCTGCAGAAAAATGCCACTCACAACATGGCTGCAATATTGCTGCATGATTGGACAGTTATGGTCATTTTTCTCTCTCTGACCTGCTTTAGACTTTTTTAGGACTTTTGGTGCAGTTAATAGGAACATTGGTGGTATGGATCCATAAATCACAACATCATTAAAAGTGATTTATCTTAGTAATTTAGAAAAAAGTGAAATAACATACCCAGGTGAATTAACTGAAATCATTTGAATTACTTTCCGTCATAAGAAAAAAAATTGGGTTCATATTTAGCTTCAAATCAAATATTTGGGTTGCTAATGTAATATCTAACTTGTGAATTTGATATTTAGTCTGCTAACTAATTGTGTACTTTGTTGCAAAATATTTAGTTATATATAAATAGTTAGTTTATTAACTAAATATTCTACTTGGAGCTAAATATTTGGGTTGCTAGATGGATATCTTCTTAGCAAACTAAATATTTAGCTAACAAGCAAAATATTCAGTTTCCTAACTTAAAATGTAGGTTGGTAGCTAAATATTTAGGTAGCAAGCTAATTAAAACTAGCAAACTAGTAACTGTCTGCTGGACAATTGTCAGGTCTTCTCAATGTTTATGTAAGTCGTAGCATTTCTGTATTTAAAATGTATTTTATTGGTGAAATATAGACCTGTTTTTAAAGATTATCAGACATGAAATATAGCATTTGTCTGTAATTAATCTGTAAAATGTATTGTTTAACTGAACTATAATGAGATGCACCAGTCCAGAGTTCTGCCAAAGGATCTCAGCAATAATACAGTTTTGTCAGGAAAATGTTATTTCTCTAGTGTTTATTTGCTACAGTGAAAGTTTCTGTCTGTTTGGCAGAGACAGGCGGAGACGTCCAGGACCAGAACCAAAGTGGGCTTGGGATTTCTCCGCAGGAGGACAGCAACGCACCAAAGAAAAGTCCTGAAAATGCTTCAGAGGGGGAGGAAGTGTGTGAGGGCAAAGGTCGCGTCTCCGGGTTCAGCCGGCCCTGCAGCGAGAACTACCTGACGGCTTCGGACGACAGCAGCTCTCTGTTTGACGATGACATGCAACGTGCCGAGCGACCCGTTTTCGGCCTGGTCCAGCTGTCAGACGCAGCGCCGGCAGACGGTTTGAGCGGGGCGGAGGCCAGGCTGGAGGACTGCGCCTCCGAGGAGCTCAACCAGCGATTTCAGTCTCAGAGACTCGACTCCTCATCTTCTTCCAGCGAGCCGACCACGCCCAGCCCTATCCTGACGCCAGCCCTGACGCCGAAGCGACCCAACGCCCCTCGGGACCCAACAGACAACCCGGCTTCCCCCAAACAGCCGCGTCTGAGGACCCCCGCGCCTCTGGTGAAGAAACATCTGAGCCAGCCGCCCGTCGGCAGCGAGGTGGCGCAAGGACAAACACGCAACGCGCTCAGCATGCTCCGCCCCCTCCGGCCGCAGGAAACGGACCTGGACCTGGAGGACAGCATGGAGACAGGAAGGGAGACACCTCCGAGCTCACCAACATCCAACCAAATGACATCCGAGTCCAGTTCTGAGAGGCCGGATTGTGACGCCTCAGGGCCCTGCAAACCCCCGACTCCTCCACTGCACAGACTCCCATCCTGGGTGCGGCTGCAAAAACACAAAATCTTACCAAGTTTTTTTTGGTCCAGTTTCTGGGGCAAATTTTAGCACACTTGAAACAAGACTAAACTAGATTACTAGTAACTTTTCAGCTAAATTTAGGAGCTTGTTTTAAGTCAAGAATTTCTTAAAGTTGAACTATTATGCTTCCTTGAACTGGTTAGGAAATTGCTAATATCTGTGAAAATACATATAGCTACCTATTCTAATAGTTCAAACACCAAATATATCTTAAAGCTGACTTACTAGGTTTCCTGGAGGTGATTAGGGTAGGTCGATGGGCGATACAAAACATGTTCATTATATTTTATGCACAAACTAATTGTTAGGTCGTGAGATTTCAGTCTGCTCAGTTCTGCCTCTAAAACAGGCAAATCAGCAGCAGCTGATTTAAATCCAAATCAGCTGCTGCTGGCCACGTCCCCCAACTCTACGTTTACACTTACACATGAAAATGTCTCAAACTGTACATGTTTGAAAAGCAGAAGTAGAACCTCCTGCACAACCATCAAGGATGCATCTAGTGATTGCTAACTATAAAGTCAAAAATAAATCACTTGTCTTTTCCAGCAGCCGTTGTACAGTGAATACAGCAGTAAAACCAGCTTAACAAGTGCACTGGAGCTCAACTTGGGTTGCTAGGTAACGGGCTGGACTTGGCTGGGGTTGCTAGGTAACGGCCAGTGCCTTCTGATTTGTGATGTTACATTCCGGAGGTTTTTGAAACATTTTCCAGACACCAAAAGAAACATAAACATATTGCCAAAAACGATCTGGGTGGGGTTTTTCAGAACATAGGCTGTCTTTAGAAGGAGTAGAAATCCAAATGGAAATCCAAGAAAATGCGGAAAATGTGAATTTTGCATCTTAAGTCCCCTTTAACTTTGATGAAAAAGTAATAGTTCCACTGGCATTTTATTTGACTTATAACATGTTAATTATGTACACTTGAAATAAGACAAAGCTAACTTAAAAATAACTCTTTAGCTAGATGCTTGTTTTAGGTCAATAATTCCTTAATATTGATGAAGTACTTGCTCTAATTGGCAGATTACTTCACTCATAAGACATTTTGCCCATGTCTTGCTAAAAAGTTACTTGTAAGTGTAACAATATTATCTGAAATGTTATTTTTGCTATTTTGCTATTTTCTCCACTGTTTGTTACTGACGTCAATAAATGTCAGAAAATAAAAAAATACGGCTAAATACAGTTACTTTGTGTAGTTTAAGTCACACTTACAAACACCATCAACAAAGATGTTTTTGTCATCATTTTTATCACAATAGTACCTCAAAATAACACGATTAAATTCAAAGTACATACCACCCAGCATTACATGTTATAAGTGAAGTAATTTGCCAGTGGAACCAGTATGGTTTAATAGTACGGAGGAATTATTGACCTAAAGCCAGATCCTATATCTTGCTGAAAAGTTTGTGTCTTATTTCAAGTTCACTGAGATATTTGTACTAGAAACTAGACAAAAAAAATACTTGGTAAGAGTTTGTGTTTTTACAGTGCTGTAAAAATCTAAAGCTTTTTGACGTTTTATGCTCTAAACTTTGTTTATGTTCCTCACAGGAAAGTCGTATCTATGCTGTTGCTAAGTCCGGGATCAGATTGTCCGACACGTCCTGTTCGGGTCATCCCAGCAGAGGTAGGTACTTTTGAGAGAAACCTTTCGTTTCTCTGTTGTTCTAACTGAAACTGGGAACTTAATTTATTTAAACGTAAGTTTTTTTAACCATTTTGCCCAGCCCTAAGAAATGATTAAAGCTAATTTAATCTGTCATCTGATTAGAAAAGTGGTGACATGTTGGGGTTGGGATGATTGAAAACGTTGACAGACTCGGGTGTCATCCCTTCAGATCCCTCTCTGCAGGCGTCCTACCCCGCATTCGTGATGTACACGTCGCTCATCTATAAAAACATGACAGCTCCAGTCTACACCACGCTGAAGGGGGTGAGTGCAGCCGGCTCTGTGCTGATGGGCGGCGGAGCAGAGCGGACTCTAACCCGCTGGTTCGTCTGCAGAAAGCCACCCTGCTGAGCAGCAGCCCGTTCTCCGACGACTCGTCCAGCTCAGACGATTCCTCCAGTTCAGGAGAGGAAGACGGCTCCATCTGCAGCTCCCACAATTCCTCTGGGTCCAGGAAGGACGGGAGCTCAGGAAGCCCACGCTGCCTCAAGAGAGGTAGAGAAGGAGTGATGGGGGTCAGAGGTCAAAGCTGCTGCCTGAAAGGAGCGTCCATCCTTCCATCCATCCATTGATCCATCCATCCATCCATCGGTCCATCCATCCATCGGTCCATCCATCCATCCATCCATCCATCCATCCATCCATCCATCCATCCATCCATCCAACCATCCATCCATCCATTGGTCCATCCATCCATCCATTGGTCCATCCAGTCGTCCATCCATCCATCCATCCATCCATCCATCCATCCATCCATCCATCCATCCATCCATCCATCTGTTGGTCCCTCCTTCCATCCATCCATCCATCCATCCATCAAACCATCCATCCATCGGTCCGTCCATCCGTCCGTCCGTCCGTCCATCTGTAGCTTTATCATTTCATTCTTGGTTTTTGCAGATTCCAATTTTAAAGTTTTGACCACTAATCTAATATCTGTCATGAAACATGAGGTATTTGTATTCAAGGACTTGCTTCAGTTTAAACCATGATCTCAAACATCCATCCATCCATCCATCCATCCATGTTCGCCCTTGTCCCTATTGGGGTCGGGAGTTGCTGGTGCCTCTCCAGCTGCGTTCCGGGCGAGAGGCAGGGGTCACCCTGCTCAGGTCGCCAGCCTGTCGCAGGACAACACAGAAACAAACAGGACAAACAACCATGCACACACACACTCACACCTAGGGAGAATTTGGAAAGACCAATTAACCTGACAGTCATGTTTTTGGACTGTGGGAGGAAGCCGGAGAACCCGGAGAGATGATCTCAAACATTAAAAATTAAATTCTTTGTTTTCCGTTTGTTCATCGTTCCCTCACTTGTAATTCTCCTGAATGTCCTGCAGCCGTGTCCGTGGCGTCTATGACGTCAGAGAGCGACTATGCCATCCCTCCTGATGCCTATTCCACGGACACAGAGTTCTCCGAACCCGAACAGAAACTCCCCAAGACCTGCAGCTCAGTCAGCAGCAACGGCAAGAGTGTGAGCCGCACTTTTCAGCACATAGCCTTAAACTGTACTCAGTGGAGGGAAAATTTACTGCACAATCTAACGCTGAATACTTGTAGTTCAGTGAGGTTTTTTGAGATGTACTTTTTCAGAATGTAGTTGTTTAAACTGTCGTGTCTTTCAGGAGCCAATGGAGAAGTCAGGCTATCTGCTGAAAATGGTTAAAACGTGGAAGAAGACCTGGAAGAGACGCTGGTTCGTCCTCAAAGATGGAGAACTGCTCTACTATAAATCACCAGTATGTTAGAACCTCGATATTAATATATTTGAAACATATCTTCCTTTACTACATGTTTAAGGACCGAGAAGTTTAACTAAAAAATTCCTTTAATCTCTTTATTTTCTAGTCGAGATGAGAAAAACAAGCGAACATGCTAACAGGATGAACACCAAACAAAAATAACTGAAACAGAAATGTTTAAAAGCAGCAAAAAGTTCTCCTATTTGAATGCCTATTACAAAAGACATTTATAATCACTTCTAAAGGGGTCTCAAATATTTTAATTGACTAGTTTGCTGTACATTTGGAAGCGTGTAATTGTGTAATAATTGTGGTTAGGACAGGGTTAAACTTGTATTTATTTATTTTGAAGCAGACCTATGAGCTTTATTTTGAAAGTCTAAGATAAATCCAGTTTTATAGACATTTTTTGGAGCCTTTCAGTGAATTTACACTCTATTTTCTTCTATTAGTTTATGGTTGAAAGCCAACAGGCTGAGTTTTAGCAAGCAGAGACCTAGAAAAGGCTTTGTCACTGCTTTAGCGGGAAAGCTGGAAGTTCATCAGACAGACAAGCAAGACTTTAAGACTTACACAGTCAACATATGACAACAACTATAAGTAACAGTGGAAACAAATATTGAATCTTAAGAGGCACAGCCTTCTGAGTGCCAGACAGAGACATTTTTATGCATCTACATTGTTTTATTTAGCAGATATGATGAGTTAAAGAGACCCTTCACTTCCAGTTTTTAGTGGATGTTTCAGAGGAGAATTATGTTGGTGTGAACTCTCCTTAAGCCTTTATATCAGTGTGAAACATACTGGCTGAAAGGCAACCAAAATATCCATATTCTGCTGTATAAAGTCTACATGAGATGAAAAGAGTGTGGGGATGAAGGGAGTTTAAACTAAAAAGGTTTGGAGTATTTTCTAGAGCGTTTGATGTCATTACCTAAAGCTGAACAGTCTGTGGTTAAAATGTAGAAATATTATGAAATCATAACTCTGTTTGTGTAAAAACCATAAAAGGCATCAACATGTAAATTCATTCAGTTAAAGTTTGGCTATTGGTGATTTGTTTAAACTTTGATTTGTGTTTCTACTGTATTATATGTCTGACATATGGAGCGTCACAGAAGATTGACTTTGACTTATTTTGGCAAAATCCCATTGGAGATATTTTTTTTCCTTTCATAAATTTTTTAAATAGAAATCAAACTTAAATATACCCTGGCTTTATCCTTTTAAACTGCTTTTCACACAAAACTTTTTCTGATGAGAAAATGTTTTGTGTGGCTTTTATTTAACCTACTGCGTCCCATTAAACCATCATTTCAAAAACATGTTATTGATGTTGTAATTATCTTAAATATCTAAAGTTGACTCTTTCTCCAACAGAGCGACGTGATCAGAAAGCCTCAGGGCCAGATCGAAGTGAACGCGAGCAGCAGCATCACCCGTGGAGACGGCAAGCAGGTTCTTCAGGTATTTCAGTTTAAATGAAAAGTTTTAACTTCAGTTCTCAACCACCCCATGTGTTAATGTTTCTATGTCTTTTATGCTTTAGATAATGACGGGGAAGCATGTGTATTATCTGAAAGCAGACTCTCCTAACCTGCTGGAGGAGTGGCTGCGTGTCCTGCAGAGCGTCCTGAGGCTGAAAGCTGCCAGTCCTCTGTTCACTCAGCCAGACATCCGTCCCATCATGAAGGGACTTCTCATCAAGGTCCGCAACTATTTACTCACATACTCCAACACTCTGCGTGGAATGAACAAATGAAGGATAAGATTTCATAGCCCTTTTGACTTTTTTTCATTATCAAATTACATCATCCTACAACTGCTTCCTGTCCTCTTCTTTGTTGTTTCTGACAATAGTAACAACACTGGTTATTGATCATGTGACTCGTGTGATGCGAAAAAATGTTTCCATTGCAGTTTTGCAAAATAAACTAATTCTGATATGGCCAATTAAATTGACATGTTTCTATTGAAGCCAAAATCTTAAATTAATAATCTACAATTAATAGGGACCCAATTGGAAGTACAAAAGCATGGAAAACGTTAATTTTGCATAGTGGGTCCGCTTTAAAGTTTGTGTCTGTAAAGTTCATGGGATATTAATGGTAATTTGCAAACAAACTTGTGTATTTACCAAATTATTTGTTTTTTATGCTGGATTTTAACGTAGGACTCGTAACTCTTCTATTCCAGGTGAAGCACGGCTACTCGAAGCGGGTCTGGTGCGCTCTGATCGGCAAGACGTTGTACTACTTCCGCACCCAAGAGGACAAGGTTTGCTTCTCCATCACTCGAGACCAGTGGCGTACACAAACATTTTGGGGGCCTGGGCCTCAAATGGAACAAAGGGCACCCAATGGAGAACAGAGAACCACCAGCTTAAACATATATATATATATGTATATATATTCGTTTCAGGTTCAGTAGGTTGGATTCACATCAGACACTCTCAGATTCACTGCATTTATTCTAAGAAGAAAGAAAATCAAGTCGGTGGTAACATTAGTCCAGCACCAACTGGCATACTTGCAAAGAAAGCACAGCTGCAGTCGGCAACAGAAAAGGGGGCGGAGCTGTCAGTTAGTGGTTGCTATGGTAACCGCCAACTGCCAAGAGCAGCACAGCAGAACTTATGTAGCAATACAAACCAGTAGAAACAAATTGAATTTGGAGAATAAATAAACCAATTTTGATCAATTTGATAACTGTAATATGGTTAAGATAAAACTCTGTTTCATAGAAACCAACTTGAGTTATGAATAGTTACATTCTGTCTGATTTATACTTTTCATAAACAAAGTATAGCAACGCAGTAGCACAGAATATGAATGTAAACAGTATAATCTATACTTCTGTATGTAGCCAGTATGACATACGACAGGAATTATTCCTAGGGTTAAAATTAATGACAGTAAACTACAAGCCCTGACAAAAGATAATACAGTTATTATGTTTTTTGTTTAGTTTCTTGTACAAATATCTTAGTACGCTTGAACAAAACGAACTCACAAGAACATTTTCCTCAAGACAGAGGAGCTTCTTTTAATAATAATAATAATAATAAAAATTTTATTTGTAACGCACCTTATATTTAAAAGAAATCTCAAAGTTTTACAGGGACAAAAATAAATTGTAGAGCTTAAAACATACAATAATACATCTCACACCAAGTGGTGCCAAGTTTAACATTAAAACTAAAAATTTAAAGTACCGGGGGAAAAAAAAAAAATCTAAAAGGCCTGTTTAAAAAGGTAAGTCTTAAGACCTTTAAGTACATAATATCTTAATATTGATTTCTAAAAAAGCACTGGTTCCACTTGCATCTTATTTTGTTTTAACAAGACATTTTTCTGATCTTACAAGTGAAATAATCTGAAGCAATCATCAACATTAAGGAATTATTAATTTAAAACAAGCTGCTATGTTATGCTGAAAAGTTACTTTAAGTTAGTGTAATAACATATTTGCACTAGAAATTAGACCAAAAGATTTTGTGTTTTGTAGTGTATCTGCACCTGCACAAGATATAAAAACATGGAAATGTATGTTTGCTGTCTGGTGGTCTAACCCAAACTGCGCCTGCTTCCAGTTTCCTCTGGGTCAGATTAAGTTGTGGGAGGCCCGGGTCGAGGAGGTGGACGGGTCAAAGGAGTCAGATGATGAGTTGAAAGCGTGTGGGCGGAGCTTAGAGGCGGCTCCCTTTACTATCGCTGTCCACCCTCAGGAGCAAAGCCCGACATACTTGCTAATTGAGTCCCGCCATGAAAAGGTCAGCGTCTGAAACTCCTCAAAATTTAAGTATTTAAATTGTTTGGAATAATATGTGAGCTTATATTCTTATGATGTTAATATGTGGGGGTTTTTTTGTAGGATTCATGGCTGTACCATCTGTCTGTGGCAGCAGGTACCACTGTGGGTAAAGTTGGCACCGAGTTCGAACAACTGGTGGGAAAACTCTTCCAATTGGACGGAGATGCAAGTGAGCAACTTTTATTAAATGGATTTCAAGTGCAAACGCTACAGTCGCGACATCCACTCATCATGGACCTGAATGTTGTTTAAACTATGGGCTTTATTTTAGTTTAGAACCCTATTGCATGTTTTTATACTTCCATTTGGGTCTCTATTTCTTCTAAAAGCAGTCCAACAACTTAATAAAACCACAGAGCCGTCTTTTGTCTATAACTTAATGTTTTTTGGTGTCTGGAAAATGAACGGTTTCAAAAACCTCCCAACAGTTGAGTCACACTGCTCTGTTACCTAGCAACCCCAGCAGAATTCTGCCCGTTACCAAGCAACTCAAGCTGAGTTCCAGCACTTTTGGTCAGCTGGTTTTACCGCTGTATGCGCTGTACAATGGCTGCTGGAAAAGACAAGTGGAATTAGTTTGTTGTTATTTGTTGTTGACTTACTTTCCAGAAACCACTTGCTGCAAACATGTTGGTTGTGAAGGAGACCCTACTTATGCTTTTCAAAGATGTACAGTTGTCTGTTTGCAGCTATTTTCACATTCTGGTGTCAATGTGTCAAGAGACCAAAAGCAGGACAGGGCAGGGCATTCTGGGTAAAAACAACCAAAACAAACACTATTATCTTGTGCCAGTGGGAGAAATGATTAGTGTTCTTTGGTCAGAAGGAGGAAGTTGTGCTCAATGTCTTCTTCAGATGCATTTATGTCATTTCCTTCTGTAGTTCTTGGTGCAGCTCCATCACAGGTGAGGAGGAGAGCAGGTTTTTTTTTTTTAATTTAACAAATGTTGCAATTTTCTCTGCTTTCTCCTCAGATTCTCAGATCTGGAGAAATCCCACGCTGTGTTTCAGGAAGGAGGCTCTCTCTTCTCCTCTCACCACTCTGCCATCACAAGCCCTGCAGACAGAAGCCGTCAAACTCTTCAAGGTACGTCACACACTACAAAAACACAAAATCCCGCTGAGTGATTTTTGTCTCGTTTGTAGTGCAAATATCTTCAGACACTTGAAACAAGACAAAACTTACAAGTAACTTATCAACATAATATATGAGAGCTTGTTTTAATTCAATTATTTCTTGATATTGATGAAAAAGTGTCAGTTTACTGTTTACTAAGATATTTGCAGGAACAAGAACGAAAATAGTTGCTAAGATTTTGTGTTTTTGCACTGAAAAAAAGTGAACTAATTGTTTTTGCACAAACACTTTGAAGTTAATGATTTACACATTTCTGCTCAAGCTTCACCACAATAAAAACTTTGTTTTCCAACATGTCTGCTGCTCCCAGACCTGTCAGCTTTTCATCAACGTCGCCATCGACGCTCCGGCCATCGACTACCACGTGTCTCTGGCTCAGAGCGCTCTGCAGGTCTGCCTGGCCCATCCGGAGCTTCAGAACGAGTTCTTCTGCCAGCTCATGAAGCAGACCCGCATGAAGCAACCGCAAAGCCACGCAGGACCTCTGCAGGTTGGAGCTTTCGCCGCTAGATGGCGCCAGTTGCGCACTAAATCTGGAACTCTACGTGAGAGGGAAATAAAGGAAGCAAATTAAAGCTCTTCAGTTTTTGTTTGTCCGACTGAAACTAAGAGAGTTTAACTTTTTCACCGAAAATGTTTAATTTTGTTGTTTTCTCTTCTTATCAGTCATTGGCAGGAGTCATGGAAACCTTTGGTGTGTTTCAGATTAGATTCCAAAGTATGATAGTGTCACCCAGCCGTACAATAAAAACTCAGGCAGAATGAATCATCTCCCTTGTGCACATAAAGAACCGGTTCTGTCACACCTACATTCAAAGTTTGTTCGGATGTTTTGTTCCTATTTCACTAACAAATCCCACGACTCAGTCATGTGACCCTGCTGAATACGTAAGGCCTCTGTGTTTGTTTTTTCGCCCTGCAGGGTTGGCAGTTTCTGGCTCTCTGCGTGGGATTGTTTCTGCCGCGGCATCCATTCCTCTGGCTGCTCCAGGTTCACCTGAAGAGACACGGAGACTCCAGGTGGGAAAACAGCCGAGACGCCGACACGGAGGCGTGAAAAACCACAAACGGAAGACAAGACACACAGCATTTCAAAATGATTTGTTTACAGGTCCAAACGTGAAGGAAAACATGGATGGTGCAAACTCCAAAACACGAAACACAAATACAAGAGAAAAACACTGCAAACAAAAATATCCCAAAAACAAAATCAATTAATTACTAATTAATGATAATTATTAAAGTTAATAATTAACTTTTTCCATGGTTTTAGTTGTGTTTTTGTTTTTATTTTTTTTTGGTTGTCATGTTTTATTTTGGGTTCTTAAAATCTCTTCCAGTTCCCTTCTGGAGGCTATTTCCACAAAAAGTCAATTAATTTCAGGAACTTTATCACTAAATACCTTGTATGGATTTATTGCACACAGATTAATGTTTCAAAGTATTTATTTCTGTTAATTATGATGAATTGTCATGAAAATATGACATTTAAAATTAGAATATTTCATCAGATCAAAATAATAATAATTTAAAAAAAAACATCAGAAATTTAGGTTTATTTAAATACCTGCTTAGAGGTTTTTATTTTGAAAATATACTTTTTAATCTGACAAATCTGGGCATATTTTGAACTTTACTGAATTACTGTAATCACTGCGCCCGTTGAACAGAGCCATTTTGAATGTTGATCTATAGTATAATAATGTTGAGGAAGTTACATATTGACGCAAAGTTCCTCATGAAGTCAAACATTATAAGTTCTGCTCCTGCCAGCTGTTTGGCTTCCCGTTCTTGCACTTCCTTTCAATGACTAACTTGCTAAATAATAAATCAGTTTTAAATGGTTCCCTTCTCATTCTTCACTGTTTATTCACTCATATGTCAAACCTTTTGGACTCTTATTTACATTCAAAATGCCTGCAAAATTAGTAAAAATTGGGGGAATAAATGGAGTGATCCAAAATGTGTATGTCAGAACTTGCAAAAGTCGTGATGTTAGGTTGTTTCATTCGTTATTTAAGCTTCTTCTATCAAGCTAGTTTTGTTTTCAGATGATAGCTTCTTTTGCTATCATCTGAAAGCAAAAAAGCTCCAGATGATAGAATAGAATAGAAATACAGTATTATTTTATTTTCTCTGAGTGGGAAAATTCAGGTGCAAAGAAACAGACAGGCTGTAGCATGAAGGGTTACATAAATGTAAAAATCTAAAAAATGAAAAAATAAGGATGAGAGACTCTACAGTAAGGTCAAAATAATACTGCGCAGTTATTAAAAATAACATTCTCATATTCAAAGAAATGTGCAATCGACTCGAACCAAAGAAGGTCATTTAAAAAATTTACAAAATGCGGTGTGAGATGAGATAATAAAGGCAATAAAATTATTATGACAATAAAGCCATACAGGAATGAAGTTAAGATAATCCGATAATAAAGTCATAGTATTATTATAATATTACAAATTTATTTTAGTAAATCTATTACTTTATTCTTATATGATGAGAACTTTATTTTTGTATTATTATTATTATGACTATTTTTAAAATAATTTTATGGCTTTGTCTTGTATTACAATGTTATTTTTGCAATATTATGACTTCTTAAAAACAAGAGTCAGAGTTTTTGCTTAAGGAGGATTAATCTCCCTCCCAGGACCGAGGTGGGAAAGTATGCCATCTACTGCCAGCGCTCTCTGGAGCGGACCCAGCAGAAGGGCGAGCGGCAGGCCCGGCCGTCCCGAATGGAGATCCTGTCCATCCTGCTGAGGAATCCGTATCACCACTCTCTGCCTTTCAGCGTCCCCGTCCACTTCCTCAACAACACC
The DNA here is from genome assembly GCA_010277075.1 of Poeciliopsis retropinna. Classification (NCBI taxonomy): domain Eukaryota; kingdom Metazoa; phylum Chordata; class Actinopteri; order Cyprinodontiformes; family Poeciliidae; genus Poeciliopsis; species Poeciliopsis retropinna. The sequence continues at coordinate 3,686,648 of VMRM01000014.1, read as the reverse complement.
TATCAGGTAGGGGCACCGGAGTGTTTGGTTCACTTTCTGGGCTCAAAGACTCTGGCTAGCAACAACCGGAGCAAATCAAGGTTTCCCTTGGATGTGAGCCGATTTATATGAGTGATATAAGCTTGTGATTTATCCCATTTTGTTTATATATGTCTAGTGTGGTTTCATATTGACAGTTGAACTCAAACTTGCATGTACCATGATTTATAGTATGTGAAAAAGCTAAGTTAATAAGTTCCTTTCCTGAGACGAGAACTTTTCCCAAAGTTCAGGAACCAACGTCTCTCTGTTTTCCAAAGCATCATCTGTCTTGTCATGTTCAGGTGGTGAGCTTTGATGCTTCAACAACTGTGGACGAGTTCCAGAGTCGCCTCAACCAGGACACAGGGATGAGGAAAACCGGACTTTCCGGCTTCAGCTTGTATACAGACGATCCCACCGGACGAGAACTGGAGCACTGCCTGTCAGGAGGCATCAAGGTGCGTCTTTCAATCGCAGGACGAGTCTGGCTTCCTCCGGCTTAGCGCCACAATACACTCAAGATCTGCTGTTGTTGTAGCAAGCTTCCAGAAAACTGCAAACCAGCAGAAACACTGAGATCCTTTCAATCAGAACTAAAAACCCAGCTGCTTAGAGATCAATTAAACACTGATCAACATTTTTGTTGAGTATTGATGATTTTGCTGATGGCTCTCATCAAAATGTAATGTTTGTTACTGTTTTTCCTCAACTGTTGACTGTGTGATGCTTTTTTAGGCCCGAACATCGACAGCGCCTTGAACAAATAAATTATATTGTCTGAGTTAACATGCTAACACTGGGCTGTATGGGATTTTTGTTGGTAGATTTGTGACATTCTCTCCAAATGGGAGCAGGCGTCCAAAGAGCAGCACTCTGGGAAGTCTGAAAACACCAGAACCGTTCGTCTTACCTACAAGAACAGGTGCTTTGTTTTATTCCTCAGTTCTTCTTTGCTGTGATCTGAAAAATTAAGAATAATTATTAGTCATTTTCTAATCTTTCTGCATTGTCCCTTGCCAGGCTGTACTTCTCTCACCAGATGAGAGGCGAGTCAGAGAGGGAGAGGTTGCTGCTAGCTTACCAGACTAATGAAGCCATCGTAGCCGGACACTTTCCCGTCAACAAGGAACTGGCTCTGGAAATGGCAGCGCTGCTCGCCCAGGTCCGATAAACAGCTCTCTCTCGTTGGTTTTAAACTCAGAACTCCAGCATATCTCATGAAGCATCACTGAGCAAAAAAACTTTTGGCAAAAGCATTTATTTCTTATGCAGGGGTGTCCAAACTTATTGTCAAATGGGACAAAATAATTGAGTCAAAAGGACTCTATGGCCAAAAAAATGTTTTTTTTTTTGTTGTTGTTGTTTTTTTAACCAACTCAACAATAAACTAAGACTGCAATACTTGAATTAAGCAAAAAAGTATTTAGATATGTTGCTGAAAAAGGATGAGTAAATTATTCTAGATCCAAAACTTGAAATAGAGCCTAGTTTAATCAATTTTGAATAATTACATCAGGATTTAGGTCAGTCTTACTTTGAAAATATTTGCTGCATTTAGCCAAATGTATTAAATTAATTTTAAGCAGATTTGGGTAGAGCAAGATTGCTTTTGAATAAAAGTCACTAATTCTTTTAAGAGAATGCAAAAAGCAAATTCTTTTTTTTATTATTATTATTATTTCATGCAATACATTTTTTTCATTGTGAAAAGGAATAAAATTGTTTATTTACATATTTTAAAGTATTTCTAATATTGTAAGTTTAAGTGGTAAAATAAAAGAAATTGCCAATTTTTATCCGATTAATCAATTAATTGTCAGAATAATCAATAGAATAGTAAAATGATCATTAACTGCAGCAGGTTGTGACTTTCTACAAGCTTTTAACCTAAAGTGAAAAAAAATAAAATAAAATAAAATTCAATTTTGTTCATTTTGTAGGAAATGTAATTTATGTGAAAAATTTTACAAAAATTAATTTTGTTAGACAAATATATATATTTTTTTCAAATAAAAAGTTTAACTTGTCAGATATTCTGCTCATGCAGTAAAACATTTTACTCTTCATCTGAGAGGCCAATGCGGGTTTGAAAGTGTAACAACCTGCTGTGTTTGTTCTCGTTTTCAGGTGGAGTTTGGAGATTTTGAACGGTCCTTGTTTGCCTCCGGATCGGCCCAAAGTAAATCCAATCAGAACTTAAAACAAGTGTTGGACAGATTCTACCCTAAACATTACCGCAGAACCTCATCTGAGGAGCAACAGAGGTAAAAACATAAAAACAGTTTGGTTTTCATCCTTGCATACGCTCTCAGCTCTGATTTTAAGGCCTTAGATGATGTTTGCGCCATTTTAGGCAATTGATGCAGCGTCTGTCGGCGCGCTGGGCCTCCCTGAAGGGGCGCGGTTCATCCGAGTGTGTCCGGATCTACCTGACTGTCGCCAGGAAATGGCCGTTTTTTGGTGCGAAGCTGTTTCAGGCAGAGGTGAGGGAATCTGTCTGAGAGGGAAATGCAGCTTTGCCACGTTTGGGCCAAGATTGAGCCTTCAGGCTTCACATTTGGAGCCTGAAAACAATCCCGCATCATCACCCCTCCTCCACCGTGGTTGACAGTTGGAATGAGGTGTTTGTGCTGACACGCCATGGTTGGTTTGAGTCACCCTGTTTCAGGTTAATCTGAAACGATTAATCAAATTAATTGTGATTAATCAGATCAATCATGATTAATCAATTATTGAAATAATCGTCACCTAATTTAGCAATCGATTAATCATTAACTGGAGTATATACACTCTAAAAATGGCCATTTGTTGAAAGAACACATTCAGAGCAGTAATTAAGCCAAAACTGTACACAAAAATTTATAAATTTCGCATTTAAGATGAAAAGCTTTCACTGTCTATAAATATGTTCCACCTTACACTCTTCAAGCGGCATTTTTAGATTCACCGGTTCAAATTCGATTAAAAAAATCTACTATTAAGCGCCTTTTGATATCTAATTATTAATCAGTTAATCATAAAAATAATAAACAGATCAAATGTGTGTGTATACAAGTAAATTAATCATTACTTGTATACACATAGATTTGTAAAATATTTTCATTTTCAGACTACCACTCCCTCCCCTGAGTCGGGTCAGAGTGTTTGGCTGGCGGTGCATGAAGATGGGATCAGCGTTCTGGAGCACAACTCGATTGTAAGCTGCTCTTCTGGAACAGACATGCAGTCTTAAACACTTTGGTTTACAGCCTGTTCATTGCCTCCATTGTCTTGTCATTTAAAACAAAAAACCTGTATGTGCTCTGAAGTCCACTCAAGAGACTGGTGTCAGTTTAACCTGTGTGTCACCAGAAACTGCTGGTGACCCATCCCTACAAGAATCTGATGACGTTTGGAGGCTGCAAGGAGGACTTCATGCTGGTGGTGGGCCAAAACATCGGCAAGGACAAACCTACCGAGAAGCATCTGTTTGCGATGGACGCCTCCAAAGTGAGCAATAATTTATTGGGATGATCTTACCACATGAGAATCTGATTTTTCACCTGAAAATGAAGCTTGTAAAGCTGAAATACCTTGACACAATGCTATTTGGTGTTAGCAAAGCAGCCAATCCTGGAGTGCAATAAATTTTTTTTGTCACTGATTGGCTGTAACCTCCAAAAGCGGACATACAGAAGAAGGTTTCCACCACGGGTATTAATGCATATTATGCAAAATTCACATTTTGCACATTTTTGTACTTCCATTTGGATCTTAACTGCTTATAAAAACAACCTATGTATTTAAAAACACACCCAGACATTTTTTGGAGTCCTGAAAATTAGCCGTTTTAAAAACCTCCCAATGGTTATGTCACATTCCACGAGCGCTACACCGTTACATAGCAACCCCACCTGATCCCAGCCCCATTACCTAGCAACCCAAGCAGAGCTCCAGCACATTTGGTTAGCTGGTTATACTTCTGTATGTTTTGTCGCTGACTTACTGTTCAGAAGCCACTTGCTGCATTCTTGTTGGTTGTGCTGGAGCCTCCATTTCTGCTTTTCAAAGATGTACCATTTTGTAATTGCGTATTCTTTTTGTAGCCATTTTCAAGGGCGAGTGTAAACGTTGGGTGGGGGTCGTGGCCAATTCAATGTTTACAATTATTAAATACAATTATTAAAATGATCGTCAACTAGTTTAGTGATTGATTAGTTGTTAACTGTAATAACAACTAATCTAAACAACAACAAAAATTGACATTTTCTCTAAAAATGTCAATTTTTAGAGAAGCAGGCGAAATAGTTCCTGGTCTTTTACCAAAGACTAAAGAGAAATTCTACAACCTCTGAAATCTGATACCACTCCATTTTTGTCTACATTCTGTGAAGAAGGAAGTTGTATTCATGTCTTCTTCAACGGTTTTTATATCCTTTTTCATCTGTGGTTCATGGTGCAGCGCCACCACAGGCGAGGAGGGGAACTGGTTTCTCAAAGAGTTGTTTTTTCACACAGTGCAGTGCGAAAGTGAATCACAGCAGTTGAAAATATAACAAATGTTGGACCGAGTTTACCGGACCATCAGGTGTGAAAATGCACTTAAAGTCATGGCCATTGTGAATGCATGGAAACTTTTGCTTGAAAATGTCGTCTGAAAAGTTGCATTTCAGTTAAGTGATGCAAAAATTGCAATCAAATAAAGAAAGATATGTTAGATTTTAGCTAACAGCCAATTTACCCCGCTTTGTTTTTGTGTCTGTTTTGCTTCGTGGGACAGATCAGGGAAATCACCCTCCTCATCTCCAGTTACATCAACAGCGCTCATCAGCAGAAGGCCGCCGCCCACCACCTGTCTGCCCCGGCTCTGATGGTGGCCCAGCCCGTCAGCCTCAAGAGCAAAGAGCTGAGGAGCAAATCCCCGCCGGCGCTGGGACGCCCGAGCAAGGCCCCCACGTTGCTCTGACACACACCGAGTTTCAGCTAGAAAAACAAGCTCCGACTCCGTTATTTCTGCAAACAGAATGTCACTTCAGTTCATGCTGCAAAAGTGATCTGTTTGGTATATTTTAATGTTAAAAAGTGGAAACCAGACCTCTCTTGGCTAGCAGAGATTTTAGCATCTATTCTAAGTACATTTGTGCTTGTGATGAGGAAGGTAATGCTATTTATTATTAACATTGTTCCTAAACCGCTCATCAGTCACTGTGAGTTTGGTTTATTTCCTTCAGTAAAATTTTATTTAAAGTCTGTTTTTGCCATTTTTATTTTTATTATTATTATTTGTTTTGAATACAGGTAAGAAAGATGCAACAATTGCAGCTAGAGTTAAATCTAAGCATAAAAAACTCATCTGATTACCAATCAATAAAGATTTTGAGCATATTTTTTATCCAGAGAGCTGTTTTCACATGCTTTATAAAAGGAAAAATGAGAAAATATTTACTTTTTCACAAGCACTTTGCAAGAATTTCTAAAATCTCCGTGCTCATGACGGCAACATGTTGGAGTAGCTTTGTTATGTTGTATTACTGTTGCAACAAGGTATTGTTTTTACAACTGAGAGCAGTTGATTAACACTAACTAGAGTTGAAAATGAGATTTTATGGATGCAGAGCTGGATCAAAGTGCAGAAGGAGAAAGTTCAAACTATCTCATCAGTCATAAGAATTTTATCCCCTACTCCAACATCTGTCTGCCCAGATTTCTTACCAAACCTGCCCACAGCATCATCGTCCACGACTCCTTGAAAATACATGGATTATGTGAGTTTATGAGTTTGGATAAATAAAGTTTGTTTTTATCATTGAATTAAAGAACAGAGAATTTCTTTTACTCCAGGCTTCAAGAACAAAAGCAATATTTTTTCTGGGAATAAAATTTTATTCTTCCCAACAGCTCAACTTCAGAACTACTAAAACAGTTCTTAATGCAGCATATTACTGTAAAAATCTTTGAAGTGTAGATGCAAGGTTAAACATTTGGACGCGTACTTGTATGTTTTTCATTTTTTCCATCAACCAGTTGAATTTGGCCAATTGTCAATATGACCACCATTTCTGAGCCTTTTAAACCAATTATTACTGCCATAAAATGGTACCGATTTTTATGACTTGAATGGACTTTATGTCACATCGTTTGATTTTGACTATGTGTGACAGAATTCCTTGATTTATTTAATGTAAGTTGAAGATTGTTCTGTTTTACTGTAGAAATTACTCAACGAGCTGTAAGCTTGGGAGTAATCGTGTAGTTGCAGCAGTTCGCCAGTAGAGGGCGTATCGAACACTGAACACTCCAACGGAAATTCAGCGCTCTAAAGGCCGGTGATTAGCGCGGAGTTGCTCTAATATCTGCTAACAGGTAAATATAAATGATTAATTCAATTTTTAGTAATGTACATGTATTGTAAAAGACCATATTAATGTAGGAAAAGTTGGCCGTTCGTCGCTGAATGTGTAATAGTTACATATTATACGTTAGTTTCAGTTAGCTAGCTAGCTAGCAGCTTATGATTGAACCATTACAGTTGATGTTGAGTTACAGAATAGTGCAGCTATAATTAGTGTACTGGAAGAAGTGAACTAAGGTAGAATATTTATTTATTTGTAGAATATTTATCAGTAATTAGTTTTTTAAGCCAGGTTGTAAATATTTGTTTAATCAATCAATCAATCAAATTTTATTTGTATAGCACGTTTGAGCAGCAAGGCATTTCAAAGTGCGTTACATCATAACAAACACAAAAACACAAAGTAATGCAACATAGAATCAACAATCAGAATATGACATTAAGTCAAGTTCCATCATTAAATTTATAATTGATTACGTTTCAAATATAATTCTAAACAGGTGGATTTTTAGTTGAGATTTAAAGGAAGTCAGTGTTTCAGCTGTTTTACAGTTTTCTGGAAGTTTGTTCCAAATTTGTGGTGCATAGATGCAACTCATAATTGCTAACATTTTTTTTTAAATATACCAGCCCCTAGGAACTTATGTACCAAGTTAGGTTCTTATATCTTCATGTGAAAGGTGTTTGGTGTTCAAGGTATTCAATTATCTGCTCAGAATATGCCAAAGGAACAACAGAATGGTCATTTTGTTCAGAGTTAAAAGTTAGAAAACATTTATTTTTCTTCTTGCACACTATGCTTTGCCTTTAACTCTTTCCCTTTTTCTTGTTGTGTTATTCAAAAAGTAATCATCACAAATCACTGAGGACTTTGATATGAGCCATAGGGTGCAGTCCCTCAACAGGAGGTGAAACCAAATGAAAGCAGGAAATAAAATGCAGACACTTGTTTAGCATAAGCAGTATGCGGTTGTTTTCTAAACCACAAGAGATTCAGGTTTGCTGAGCTGGTTGTATCCAAAGTGTAGAGTAGGTTTTGTTTTGTTCTCCTAGTTACTGAATAGCCAGGAGAGCGGTAAATTTTAATCCCCTACTGCCTTCAGGCCTTTCTGAAAAAGAGAATAACTGGAATCGGTTGACTCACTTGTGTCAAAGACTGCGTGGCACAATCTCGTATGGGCGAGTTTTATTGTCTTTAGGTTTCACAGAGAATGAAACGTAAAGCTCAAATTAGTTTTTTCAAAGTAAGAGTATTGCATTTGTGGTGTCTGGGCTATACCTTAGACCAGTTCCGTATTATAATCTGTAAAAAATGGAGCAGTCTTGATGGAAAACATGTTCTTTAAAGCAGAATACCAAACATAGGACTCTGTTTGCCACTGTAAACAGTTTAAATACCACAGGTCCAGTTTAACCTGAATTCAAAGTTGTTCTGCATCTAGGGAAAATTAGCTTTCTGATTTATTTGTAAGAACCAAACTACTAATCTGTGAAATATCAATTTGTGATGTGGCAAATATGATTGATATTATTCATAATTTGGACATTAATGAGTGTGGAACTAGTTTCAGTTTTACATAAAAAGATTGTCAATAGTTAAAACCACATGTTCTTTATTTTGTCAACATGTACCATTAATTGGAGCTTAGATAGATCAGATTGGATGAAGTCAAAATACACTGAAGATGTAACTGTTTATCACAGAATAGGAATATAACACTTTATCATCAGCAAAGAGATGTAAACAAACAAAATGAGCAATTTTTGTAGAAATTTATTTCTAAGTATTGGATTGAGACATTGCTTTTTTGGTCAGCTATTCCCTCTGGTTTTAGATGCGGCCAGAAGAATTTCTCTAATACTTTTGGACTTTTGGATAGTTTTGTGTAACCATGGCAACGAGGTATTTTTATCTTATTTTTTACAAGTTGAAGGAAGCTTCAAATTCAAACCATTTCTCCCATCGATAATAATGGACAATAATCATATACCCTTCTTCAACGTCTCTCTGCCCGGCTTTCTAAGCATATGGTCAGATAGAGATGTAAAGAGGAGCGGCAAAAGCAAATGAGGTGGATTAGCAATGGTTACCAATAACTGATGGTGCCATCCAGGATGCATTACTGTGGAATATTGTCTCTGCAGCCCAGAAATCGACCCTTAAGACACCTGCTGGCCGAAATTACAGGCTAATAAATATAGAAAACTGCAATGGTAACACTGTTTTCGCATCATAAGTTGTGATCAACAACCAGATGCTACTACCTGACAGAAAAGACGAAGAAGATGACAGAAAGTTGTACGAGGATGATTTCTAATGACTTACCGTGTGAATAAACTTATTCACATATGATTTTAATTGCATTTCTTATTTAATGGAAACACTGCAACGTATAAACCAAACAGTACGAAAACGTAACGTTGCACCATTTTCAGCAATAGGAAAATTCAACTGACTGGGGGCAATTCAACCTAAAGTAGCAAGCTGTGAGACAGTTTTAGGCAAAATAATCTAGAAATAAACATATTTTTAATATATTTGAAGCAACTGCAACTCAGTGGGTAGGGTAGTAGTCTTGTGATTGGAAGGTGACTTTGTGTGTTTTATCTACAGTTTTAACTTCATGTTGTTGTAGTTTATTTTTAAGCAGTTATGAGTCATGGTGTCAAAACCTTAAACTGTTGCTGCGCCAGCCAGCCGGTTATTCCACAGGTTGTTGCTAGGTAACCAAAGAGTGAGTGAGTTAGTTAATGCCAGTGAGAAGTTGAATAGTAAAGCCTTCTTTGCCTACATTTATCCTATAATATCCTATCAGATATGTTTTCTATTGATATTAATCATGTGTCTATCTGTATACATTTGTTATTGATTTATTGCTAACTTGGGTTACACTTTAAAGAGCATCAAATTGCCTTCAAGGGACTTTTTTTTTGTCCCTTGGTAACAGATAGCTTTCAAGCTAAATATTACCTCAAAAATTTTCTCAAGTAAAAGTAGCACTACTTTTTTATTTTACTCAAGTAAAAAGTGGCTGTTCAAGAAATTACTCAAGTGTAAGAAAGGAAATGTTTTTGAGAAAAAAAATACTGTTCATATGGGTAGCTTTGTTCAGTGAAATTTGATTTATACAGTAATAGTTTATGACTTGAAAATTATACTAACCATCATTTGCATTGACAAGAAAATATCACTTGCATAATAATTTGGAACACGGTATGACTGTTGGATCACAGCACCTTAATTCTTAGAAATGATGTCCGACTGACAAAACTAGAAAGTTAAGTGCAAATTCTGGTATTTTAAAAACTAAAATGTGAAAAATCTTTCAAAGTGACTAAAAGACAATGTACTTTTATGAGAGTATGAGACAGTAGAAAGTTTAGTGTTTTGTGGACAAGGGGATAAACACGTAACTGGTTTCTGTAAATGTGAATCATAAAGCCCACGGAAAGCTACTGAAAGCCACAGAAATCATAACATTCAGTCATTTTCCTGCCTCCTCCTCCTAATTGGTGCAGAGGGAACCGTGGTGCGATACCTGCAACAGGTGCCGACAGCGATAGGCCCGCCCTCATTCCTGTAACACAGAGCTGGGGGGAGGGGAGATATAAGACACTCTGACCTGCCTGAACAAGTTACAAAACCTGCTTTTGGGGCCTAGTTGCTATGGAGACAAAGGGCAGGCAGAAGGGTACAAACTGGGTGAGGCAGGCGGCATCAGTAAACTACGATACTTTGTTCAGTTTTTGTTTACGTTCTTTTGTTGGGAAGTTTTAATAATTTAGCTTCTATGGAAAGTTTTGCTCCTGCTACCTCAGAGCCATTTTGTTTCACGACTCTGGAGCTTGAATTTTCCATTTCTGTCTCATATAAACACCTGGCGTGTCAACTTAAGCAACCAGACCGACTGCTTCAGCATGCAAAGAAAGCAGTTCTGTCGATAAGACAAGGAATTCTCAGTAAAGGGTTTACTGTGGAAAAATAAACCTACAGTGTGTGCAAGTATGTTTTAGTAAATTAAATGACAAAACTATTTTAGAAAACTTTAAATACAGCGGCTTTCGAAGTCAAGTGACATTACGGTTGGAAAACAAAGCTCCCAGAGGTGCCACACCCAGGTGACCCTCACCTGAGCCAAAAACCTTCCATTGAAACTGCAACTAAACACGTCAGGCAAATCATTTCAGATCAAAGTCGTGTGTTACGCAAGGAAGAAATTCTCACTTAAAATGAATTTTACATGGCCACTTAAAAAACAAATAACTTAAACTCCAGAATACATTTTAAAAGTAGTTTTATTAAAAAGTCAAACATCATAAGAAACTGTACAATCTAAGAAATTTCCAGCTTTTGAACAGATTAACATTAAAATGCATTACATCAACCAGGAAAAAAAAAAAAAAAAAAATGTCATGATCAGATAAATGTTGAGCCAAGAGTTTCCACATGTTATAAATAAACAGGCAACCATGAGAAAGAGGAAAAAAAAGGTTTCCAGAAACAAATCTCAGTTTCTCAAAGAACAAAATGTCACTCTCCCTCAGGATGACTCTCCAGACTTCCTGCTGCTTTAGTTGTTCAACTCCCCGTTCTTGATTTATATGAGAAGAGAAAAAAAGGCAGGTTAAACAAAATCCATGGCAAAGCAACTAGTTTTATAGCGACAGTGTACAGGAAGCTGCTTTTACCCGAGTCTTGCTGTAGCGCTGCTGCCGTTTCCGATTAATGAAGAACTACATGGGAAAGAAAGATTGATTAGAGATCCATATAGGTTCATGCAGGAGATTTAGGCATTTCAACTTGGAGAGAGCACTCACCAGGGCCAGAAGGCCAAAGACCACAACCAGCACCACGACCACGATGACAGCAATGATGCCACCAGTCAGGTGCTGCATGGTGATAGTTGGGCGCTCTTCATCTACGTAGTAGACCACAATCTTATTCAGGTCCAGGTTCTGGCTGCCCCCGTTGAGCTGGACTTTGGTCGGGTCCGTGAACAGAGGGGAGACCTTCAGCTGCAAGAGAAGAGAAAGTCAGTGAGGATCCCTTCAGAACAACTCAACTGTATCCAAGACTTTTAGAAACTTACATCTTTCTCCATGTAGTAGGCCATGTTGCCAAGGTTAACGGAACGGTCTCCTTTTGGCTTCTCTATGTCTATCACAATGTAGCGGCCATCAGGGTCATACTAAAATTAAGACAAAAAGGTTTCATTAGGAGGATCCGTGTTCATAACATTAACTTGTTTTAAGATGTGGCAAAGCAATCCAGTCATTAGCTAGAAGTTCTCACCTTAACTTCTTTAACCAGCTTGCCGTCGACCTGGTAACGAGTTTGAAGGAGGTTTCTTACGGAACTATAGGATGGAGAGGTTTTCATTAGGAATTTAGTCATAAACAAAGTCTGAATAAGAGTAGAGTCATTGCATAAACTTACTTTGTCAGAGCTTCTGCGTTCACCTTATTGTCACCCTGAACTTCTTTGTGTGTCAGCTCAAGACGAATCATGCTGGAGAGGGGGGGGGGGGGGGGGGGGGAGAGAAAAAAGTTAAATACATCTCCTCCTAACATTCACCTGGAACCAGAACAGCAGGAGTTTTACTCACAATGTCTCCACCAGCTTGGAGCAGTTCATGTTCTTATCGCCCTTGTCGGTTCTGCGAACACCAGCGCTGTTGACGCACCAGCACTCCTCTGTTTTGTTGCACTGCTTGGCCTTGAATTTACCATCAGACTCGCACTCTGGGTCGTAGATACCGTCGTTGTCCATAATGGCATCCTCATGTGGCTTTCCACCAATGTTAAGACGGACGTCTTGGCCCATTCTTCTTCTGAACATCTCAGCCTTCATCAAAAAGCACTTTGGGACCACTAAAGGTGGACAATAAAAAAAAAAAAACATGAGAACACAACCAAACATATGCAGCACACATGTGTCACAACATATATAGCTTACTCACATTTTTCACAGTCGATTTTTGGTCTGTCACCATCATCAAGGGTGATTTGACATGAACATGAGGGTTCGGTACCCTCACAGGTGACCCATTTCATTGTTTTACATGTATTACCTGAACAATGAAACAAGACAAATTTGTGTTTAATCAGAGGTGAACACCACAACCTGCACTTATTGCACCCCTGCCATTTGGAAAATAACCAGTCGGAAGGACCAACAGGTACTCTGGCAGGTTTGTCTTAACACCTGGGCGTTGGTTTCCGCAAACTGACAAAGTCCCCAGAGTGAGGTGGAGCTCCCATCCCCCACCTCTACCAATCTGAACGTTTTCAATAGTTTCCATACATTAAAAGACATAAAATAACTCCAAATGTAAAGTTAAACAATATTAATAATAATTTTAAAAAAAGACCACATTAGTGTTATTAAACCTAATCAGCTTAAGGTACTTACAGACAGAGTCAACGGTTTGCAAAGCTGCAAAGACAGCCAGGGCCAGAAGGATGAAACCCTTCATAGTGATCGTTTCCAAAAGAATAAACTTTATTCTCCTTTAAAAAAAAATAAGCGTCTCTTTAAGCGTCCGTCGTCCGCAGAGGTCAGACAAAGAATGAAGAAGGCGCTCAACAGTACTTCCTTTTTCCTCCTGACGCAGGTGTGTCTACCGGCCGAACCTGTTTGGAGAGAAACTTCAGCGGGAGCGCGCACGCACAAAAGAGCAAAGTCACGAGCACGGCACAGGTGTGGTAAGGAGCAAAGTTTCTGCTGATTGTAATCCGTGGAGTTTGTTGTCGCCTTCAACTGACAAAAAGTCTCGCGACAGAGTAGATTTATAAGAGAGCCGCGCTTTACGTCACTCTAATTAGCATAAACTGTGATGGAGAGGGGAGGAGGGAGTGGGCGAAACTGACGCTCACCTGGTTCCGGTGTGACCATATTTGTTGTCTGTTTCGGTCTTTCTGTCGCTGTTGACATATTTTCTGCTTTCGGCTGGTAAACATTCCTTATTTTGTTTCTGTCTCAGTTTTGTCTTTTAGCAACACTTTGTAAAATATGTTTATATCGAAAGAAGTAAGTTGATTTTCAAACAGCATTAAAAAGACGTTTCACGTTATTTACATAATGATCCAAATGGCTATTAACCAGTTTTGGTGCCCCATCCACGCAAGTTTCTTTCTCACATAAAATGTAAATATAAATTATTCTTTATTTTTAAGACCTCCAGCAGAGCCGGCTCAAGGCATACGTGAACTAAGGAGCTGTTTAGAGCCCTCTGACTTTCAGCGGCGCCCCATAAACATTTTAATTTTACCACAGACCACAGAGCTAGCATTTTAACATTTGTTTATTGAGAATGTGAATACTATCAAATACTGTACTATTAAATTTTATGCCATGAGTTTAGTCTTGTTATCTGGAACAAACTTTCAGAAAACTGTCAAAACCGAATTTATTTAAATCAATATTTTAAAAACTCACCTGTTTAGAGTTGCCTTTGATTCATAATAACTGGAACAATGATTAACATATTTAATGTGTATTTGATTGCGACGTTTGACAAAATGTAATGTTTATTTATGTTTCATAATATTATGTTTTTATGGTGTGAAGCACTTTGAACGTATTAAAATATAGTTCATTACATGATTAGTGTACTGATTTAACTATTTTTCTAAGCTAATAGTTAATGGAAATAAGTTGGCTAACAAAATAAAATGTCGTCCTACATTTACATCAGCTTGTGCACAAACAAGAAGTTTCACTGAACTCAGACAGAAGGCGTGTCTGCAGCTCGGGCATTTTTAGTTTGTTCTTCATTCAGGAAAGCTTCTCACAGTGTGTAGAGTATACAGAAATTTTACTAAAATAGGAGTAGCAATATTTTACAAAATATTACTCAAGTAAAAGTCAAAGGTATAGTGAAATGGAAATACTCCTATGAGTACATTTTGTCCCAGAAAGGTGTTTATGTAAACGTTTCTCATAGTTACCAACTCTGCTTAAATGCCAGTTGTGGAATACATAACTAATAATTGATAAAAATATATATATCCCTTATATTTCACAATTATGTACCACTTTCTAATGGTCCATCACATAAAATAAAATAAAAAATATTAAAATATGTGGTTGTGATGAAATAAAATGAGAGAAATGGTCCAATGTAACTATTGAAGCTCATTATATTACAATATTTGTGTTACGGCATATGGAGCTAAACCAGTAAAACTGAAAGTCAGCTGGATAATAAACAGTTATGTTTGTTATCCATTTTTGTTTTAGAGGAAAGACTGCAACTATTATGTTTATTTCCTCAACTGTTATTCAGTTTTCTTGTGTGATTTAACCTTATTTCTTGATACAATGTGATAAACAGCTTGTAGTGGAGTCAAAATCTTCTTTTTGGTTGAACTAAAACCAGCATCCTGTTTGTTTATCTATTATCGTTTCATTCTCTGACAGGATAACATCATCAGGCATTTATCATAGAAGAAACTGGAGGCTGAAAACAAAAAACTCTCAGCTGTTGTGAGTCACGTTCTGACAGCAGAGACGGTTGAGTCACAGCCTCGGGTCTCGATCCAGGTGAAAGAACATTCTCAGGAGTTTAGAGCTGACTCATTAGTTTTTGTCATAAATTCAGTGGAGGGAAAATATTTCATTAGAAATAACGCTTTGAGCGTTACTGGTATGAAGCAACCGAAGCACAAATTTAAATAAAAAGCTTCCTGGTAGAGCAGAGCAGAATATAGGAAGAACAAAGTCTGGTTGTCATTTCCTGGAGTCGCCCATACCTCCACACTGTAAAACATTTCAGCTGTGTTTTTCTACCACTCTTTAAGTCAAATAAATTCAGTGAGTTTTCAGGTTTTTAACCTAAATATGACTTTGTGAAAGATAAACTTAGAATAGTAAGTCGTGTTAACTTTTTATTAATTTTGTCAAACCTCCAAGAGTTTTTAGGTTAGCACTTAAAAAACTTGAAAGGAGAAAAAGACAGGAGTGGAAACTATTTCTGAGATGGACGTGCGCTACATTGATCTCACTCTTGTGTTTATTTTAATGTGTGAGGATAATGTCCTGTTCACACTAAAATTCATTGTGATGTTTAATAAAATTCATTATCAGACCAGAGATTTTATTCATGTGATTTGAAACAAGAATTTAAATTATTCTAAAGTAAAATAGTTATTTTAACTTCACATTGTGAGTAAAATAATACAGAAATGTGGCTCTTTAACTCGATGGGGGCAGTTTTTTTTTTCTTGCATATTGTGAAATGATTATTTGGTTTAAATTGCAGCATCAAGTTAAAACTCACAATTCAAGATTAATAAACTTAAAAAACAATGTTTAGGCAACTTTTCTCTTGTCGTTAAATCAACGCCAATTTCTGAGTTAAAAAAAACAGTTTTCTTGTCGACTTAAATTGCATTTTCAAGGCAGCAGGTGGACTTTTATTTTCAAATTAAACCGCCTTCAAATGTTTTACAGTGTACTTGTGAGGGATTTACCTCCCCTCCCTCCCAACAGGTGCTGTTGTTTTGTACTTCCTATATTCTAATTTATCTGGTAAATGTGGTATTCCTTTATTTAATATTTAGTTTTAATCATTTTCCCGTCTCTTTGAGGTCACCTGGTCAGGTGTTGCCATGGAAGCAGTGCTGGTGTTTTCAATAAGCCTTACTGGAAAAAAAAGAGGGAGGGGAGATGTTTTTGGATTTGTTTGAGCCCAGATTGTTTTTATTTTAGTGTTGAAGTTGTCGGTTAATTGTAATTGTGTAAATATTTTTCTAGGAATATAGTCTAGTGTTTTCCTATCTGTAAACGTAAACGTTGTCTCCACCCCTTAATTAGTCCTGGTAGGAGCCAATGCTTTAAAAGCCAGGTGGTTTAAAGCAGAGGGAGACTCTCCCTCCTGTTGTTTCAATGGATGTCATGCTGTGAACTGAGATGAAATGTTTGGGGAAACTGCATAAAGAAAAAATGTTTTTAGAGTTTTATAATTTCTGGATTCTGTCTGATTTTTCATTGCAAACCAACAGTACCTTTCAGGGCTGTTTCCGTGACTCTCCTACAGGAAGCTGTCACATCACAAATACACGATGTGAGCCCAAAGGCTGTTATGTTGACAGTAATCAGTCCTGGAACATACATTTATGTTCATAATTACCATTTTTTGGTCAGATGGCAGCTTTTCCTGGAACTTGATAATCATCTATAATCTATACACCGCAAAAACACAGTCTGAAGTATTTTTCGTCTAATTTCTAGTCCAAATAAGATAAAACTTACTTAAACTTTCCAGCAAGATCTAGACTGAGGCTTGTTTTAAGTCAATCATTTCTTAATCATTTTCTTAATGATTGACTTAAAACATTAAGAAATGATAGTACTTTCTTCATGAAAGTACTAATTCTTTCATAAAAAATTAGTACTTTATGAAAAGTACTAATTCTATTAGCAGATAAATTAATTTTTAACATAGAAAAATGTTTTATGAGTTAATTTATATGACAATGGAGCAAGAGCTTCTTCATCAATATTAAGAAATTATTTACTTAAAATAAGCTCCAATATCAAACTAAAAAGTAACTTTTAAGAAAGTTCTGTCTGTTTGAAGTTTGCTAAGATATTTGCACTAGACACTAGACCAAAAATACTTGGTAAGAACTTGTATTTTTGCAGAGTAAGTAGTAAAAGAATGTTTAAAAAACGCAAATTAATCCAGATAACATAAATCACAATGCTACAGATGATTATTTGACCAACTGAACAAAGTATTATGTTTTTATAATGTTGCCTAACAGTTGATAGTTTCCAGTAACCCTAAAACCAGTTTGGTCTGTCCTTGTTTCTCCCAGAAGGCATTAATCATGATGTATATTAAACCTGATTGACGGCATGAATTTTCTCCCAAAGTCACATGTGGTGGGGAGGGAATGGTTAAAATGTTCAAAAAAGCTTTTTATGTGTACTTTTATCAAATGGTCTTAATATCTGAGCTGTGAAAAACATTGCTCCCACTCATTCCCACAGGGCGTTTGATATGTTGTCAGCCTCCAGAGGATCCAGTTTGTCTGGGACGATGTGGAGCATGTCGCAGATTCTCAGAAACAAGGCTGGAAAAAGTTTTATTTATTTTGCACATTTCAGCAACAAGTCGGTTCAAGGTGCGTTACATGATGGAAACATGAAGGAAACTTTGCATATTCTCAAATGTCATCATTAAAGTCATCATAATAAAACAGGAATAAAGACAAAAATCAATAAGGTTCCAGGAGGAAGTTCAAAGTTCATTGCATAACAATAACCCACCGCAAAACAAACAGCAAACGTTTCATTTTGTTAAACATCAAAATCATCAAATTTAGAGTTGTTACTAATCAAAAGCAACTCTAAGCAGGTGAGGTTTAGCCTTGATTTAAAGGAACTCTGTGTTTCGGTTGCTTTTCAGTTTGTTCCAGATTTGTGGTGCATAGAAGCTGAATGGTTGGTTCTGGTTCTGGTTCGGAGCAGAACAGAACCAGAACCAGAAGACCTGCGAGGTCTGGAAGGTTGCTATGACAACAGCAGATCTTTAATGTGCTGTGGTGCTGAGCCATTTGGTGATTTATAAACTAACAACAGTATTTTAAAGTCTATTCTCTGAGCTACAAGGAGCCGGTGTAGGGACTATCTTCCTAGTTTTAGTCAGAACGCCAGCAGCAGCAGCGTTCTGGATCAGCTGCAGCTGGAAGATTACTTTTTTTTAATGCAGACCCTGTGAAGATGCTGTTGCAGTTATCAATTTAACTAAAGATAAAAACACTGATGAGTTTCTCTAGGTCTTGTGGAGACATTTCTTTAATCCTTGAAAAGTTGTTCAGGTGATAGCAGGCTGAATTTGTATCTGTTTTTATGTGATTCTGAAGGTTGAGTCTGTCACCACACCCAGATTTCAGGCCTGATCTGTAGTTTCTAGCTGGAATAACTAAAGCTGTGTGCTGACTCTAGATCTCCAAAGATAGTTCAGTTTTTCTTGGCAAATGTTCGTAGGAGTTAGGTGTTGTTGGGTTTAATCTCTAGTCTCTAATCTCTAATCTTTTAGATTAGAGATTAGAGATTAATATTGCTTGATTCGCGATATTATAACCAAAACACCAAGGAATGAGACACTGTTTCTGCTTTTGCTTTAGCTCACCTCAAGGAGTTTCTAGATAATTTAGATCTGAGGACTGAAACGTCCATGAAAACGGATTGATTTTGTGTCTTGTGAAGCATTTTTGTGTTGATTTCTTCCTAAATATTAGGTGGTTATCCTAATAGCCACCTAATATTTGGGTCCAATAGGATAACCATTATCCAATAGAATAATGGTTATCCTATTGGACCCAAATTTTAGGTGGCTATTAGGACCACCTAATGGACCAACTAATGGTCCATTAATAAACCATTAATGGACCATTAGTGGTCCATTAATGGGTCCATTAAGGAAGGAGTTTTAGTCTTCTGGTAGAGGCCATCATATTTTTTTTTAAAAATGCATTGTTGTATTTCAGGGATTATGATGTTGTTTTGGAGGAAAGTGGAAATAAATGGGAGAGAAATGAAAAGAAAAATGATGTAATGGGAAAAAGAAAAAAGTAGGAAGAAATGGAGAAATAAAGAAAGCTTTGATGGAAAAAGGAAGCAAGACAAAATCAAGAACAATTTTGAAAAATGTTTAAAAGAGAGGTCATAAAAATCACTTTCCATGCCTTTCAACCAGATGGCATGTAGGTGAATCTGGTACTAAAGTTATCTACTGGTGAACTGTTCACAAAACCAACTCCAGTTCATCTCCAGCAATGTTTGACCCCATTCCAGTTCTGCTGAAATTATTCCGCTGTATAACAGCGTATGGTACGCAGGTTCAGACAAGTGAAAAACATTTCCTGATTGTGAGATCAACCGACAGCCGCTTTACTCAAATGACTTGCTTTCTTGTCTTTCCTGAAAATTGTCAGAGATTAATTAGCTTTTGTGCCACTCCCTCCTTAATTCCCAAGGAATCATAAAGCATTGAATACGAACAAAAGAGTTTGAAAAATTTTCCAATGTGACATAATGTGACTAGAATTAATAACCTGTTAATTTCGAAGCTTTTTGCTCTTCTTTATCAGGGAAGTGAGTCAGTAACCCAGCAATGTTCCCAGTTTATGATCAAGTTGTTGCACAAAGTCTGCCTGTTACATTCTTTCAGTGGGAGTAGATTTTTAAAAGGATAAAAAAATAAACAAGCTGACACATGCAGAAGCTTCTTCTGTATCAGTATTTCAAGTTTTGTTCAGGCCTTGCTTTCTGAAAACGCAATTCAATCAAATGCTAAAATCTGTTATTGTCGTTTAATAACAGCTTACTAAATGCTCCTTTCAGGGAAGGAATGCAACTTCCTCATATGTTCACAAAAATGTTAAAAAAAAAAAAAAAACACATTTCACACTGTGGTTTATGGTTGTCTGCATGCATTGCTTCGACTGCAACTTCTATATTTCTTTGTCGAGTCAGTACATGTTTAAAATGTATCTGAGTTACTCCATTACTGCAAAGTATGTGAGTGACAGTCTTTTCACAAGAGACTGAGATCCCATTTCTGATCACACATTTTACAACTTAAATTACTCAATTTTGTGTTTGTAGCTATAAAAATATAAAGCCTTTTAAATCCTCATCAGAGATTTTAAACTATGAGATCAAGCTTGCATGGAGACGGCACATTATCCCATGAAAATACAAAAACATCCCTGGACGACCAGTCAGGTCTGCACTCTCCTGCTTTCAGGTCAGGTGGCCCAGATCTCCACACAGCTGCTCAAGCCGACCCAAAAGGAGCCAAGGCGACCACAGGGTGCGGGGCACACAAGACACACAGAAGACATCCCAAACTTTACCTGTGGCCGCTGACCTGCAGACCACAGGTACAAAACACTGGAATTAAATGGCTTAATTACTTCCTCCTTGTGGAGATAAGGAGGAAGCATCTTGCCAATGACGTAATTATTCTGTTCAGGTGTGGTGCAGCAGAGTTGCACAAAAACATTTGCGCAATCAACTTAGTTGGGGCTTTCCCACCTATTCCACCAAAATAAAAGCTTCTGCCAGGAAGAGGACTTTCCCCTCAATCCTGTCACTTTCTGCAGTTTCCCTCTTTTTGCAACTTCAAATGATCCAGAACGCAGCGACACAGCTTCTTACAGGAACCAGGAAGCTTGACCACATAAGGCCCATACTGACCTCTGTACACTGGCTGCCCACCTTTTATCAAATAGATTTTAAGATTCTTTTATTAACTTATAAAGTTTTAAATTCGGGACCTTCTAAAACTTCAGTCTGTGTCCAGAACCCTACAATCAAATAATCAGCTATTACTGACAGTTCCTCGGACCCGACTAAAGAGGAAAGGAGATCGGGCTTTTTCTGTTGTTGCTCCTATTCTGTGGAACAATCTACATTTCACAGCCTGGATAATTTCTGAAGAGGTTTAAAAAAAAATGGTGCTAAATGGACTAATAATCCAAACAGGATTAACTTGCTTTACGCCATTAATGTTTCCTGAACAAACAGCAGAGAACATTGGAGGGAATCAATTACAGAGAGTGAAACCTCCAGATTATTAAGTCACGTTACCTAGCAACCCAAGCCGAGTCCTTCCAATTACCTAGCAACCCAAGGCAAGTCGGGCCTGTTACCTAGCAACCCAAGCAGAGTTCCAGGACATTTGATCGGCTGGTTTTACCGCTGCATGTGCTGTACAATGGCTGCTGGAAAAGATGGGGGGTTTGTTGTTGACTTACCATCCAGAATCCACTTGCTGCATTCTTGTTGGTTGTGTGGGAGCCTCTGCTTCTGCTTTTCAAAGATGTATGGCTGTATAATTTTGAATCTGTTTGCAGCCATTTTTATGTGTAAGTGTAAACGTTGATTTTGGGGGCGTGGCCAGCAGCAGCTTATTTGGATTTAAAGTGACAAGACGTCCTAAAACAGCTCATTCTGAAAGGAGCTCAGACCAGAATCTTATTATCTAAGAATGATTTTTTGCAAAAAATGCGCCAGATATGTTTTGTACACAACTGTACGTCTTCGACAAGCAGAAGAGGAGCCTCCTGCACAACCAACAATGATACAATTGAAAAGATAAAAAATGTAAACAGGCTGCAACCAAACCATCCTGTGTCATGAATGGTTGAAGATTAGTTTGGCCTTTTAATGCTACTGCAGATTTTTTTTTACATCAGTTTATGTTAAACATTGGACGACTCATGGCAGCCAGGAATGTGTCTCCTTTGGTTACATTGAAATCTGTTCCAGAAAAGTCAAAACCCCTCTCTCCCCTAACAAACAGATGAATAAAAGTAAATTGGCTGATTATCAGCGACGTACAGTAAAGAGGACAAATGGTGTCCTCAGGTTGCTGGAACATTTATTGTGTATTAGTTGACACATAACCAGAGGAGCATGGGTGTTCCTCTTCCCAGAGGTTTAAGATGTCAGGGCTGAGCGTGCTGTGGCGGAGAGGGGCATTGTCCCAGGTAGGGTGGAGGTATCCCAAAATAAAAAGCAGAAGAAGCTCCTCGAGGATAAAGGTGTGCAGCAAGAGACGAGCAGAGGGACGGAAATCTCCCAGTCATGGCAGATACAAACGGGACCATCAGCATTATGAGGTGAGTTAAAATCTCTGTTTTCTCTGTCTTTGGTTATAGTCACAGGGATTAATCCAGCAATTTTATGTCTCTCATGAGAAAAACATTCATGTTTTTATTCATCGGTTTCTGTGTGTTTGAGGAAAGAAAATAGTTAGTAGTTAGTGTCATAAATAACTTTTGTGTAGTGCTAAATATTTTTATATGCTTTGCAGTGACCAATTGGGTATTTATGTAAGCTTTTATAAACTATTCAAAAGAAAATAATATTTCAAAAGGTAAAATAGACAAAAGAAAGGAACCAATTGATTGAAGCATGTGAGCCTGTGAGGCAGAAAAAAATAAGTAAATCATAAAATATAAATAAAATGTACAATATAATGTAATATAAATTATTACACCACCTGTAATTACAGACTACACGTTACACTTTAAATCTGTCTTAATCCAGATTTAAATCTGGACTCTCTTGGTAAAGTCGTTTTGGACTAAAGTTACAGATTATCTCAGCTATTTCTAGCCCAGTTAAATTTTAAACATCTGCACATCGAAACCCAACTCTGTCTCACAGCAACGCTTCAGAAAAGGTTTCACTTTGCAGTAGGTTATTAATTCAGTATAAAAAATACATTTTTCTCCATTTCTGTCAGTTTTAGTTTTATCACCGATTGAATTCAGATGCAGCATCTGGGATTAAGGTTTCATTCAACATAAATATTGATGTTCAATCATTTTAGGCGAGGTTCTGTTGAAATATTATAACCAACTGACAGACTTTTTAATGCAAAAATGTTTCTTAATGTTTTAATATTTATTGGGGAAAATAATAAAAAAAGTGAAGTTGGATTTTTTTAAGGATGTTTTAAAGAGCTTTTTACACTCAGATGGAAAACATAATTTTCTGAAATTTTCACTCTGAAATTATAAACAAGGCATATTTTTAGTGTAATAATAATAAACAAAAGTCTGTAGAATTAACGTAATTAATAATATTGCCAATGAATTTAAGCTATTCATAGAAAAGAACAACAGCAATAAAATATTTTTATTGGTCTAGCTAGCTAGCTAGCTAGCTAATTAGCTACCTTTCAATCTGTGTCTCTATAGTGGAAAATGCTTTTTTTAAATCCTTCACCTATTTAACCAATTCTGGACGTAGATTAAGGCCACACTTCACACTACCTGTAAATACATATATATGGCTGTAATTTATCAGTCACTTCATAGTTTCTATATATCTATATTTCTTCAGCATTTACCTGTAGGACTCCTGAAATATTCCATATAAATAACAGTTTTATGCAGGATTTTATATATTATATTCAATCAGTCATATATCCAGCTATTATATTACCCAACAGCAGGCTGCGCACAAATTTTTAAGCTGAGCTACATTCATGTATTTTTGTTGTATATTTTTATCATTTATTTTAAATTATTTCTATTCATACTATTTTCAAGTCTTTTTTCCCACTGTTTCACAAATTTACACCACAAACTCCCTAGTGTTGTCTCTTTTTCTTAAATTAAACTTTATGTACATTATTTGACTTCTTTTGAATTTGTCTATGTCCATAAAAAGTCTCCTGTTTAATCTTAAACATAATTAATTGACAATCACTGTGTTTAAGGTAAAGACTGTGTAAACACTGATGTTCATTCTCTCATCATGAGGCTACCAACTTCTTTAAGAATAAAAGTACACATTAAACAACTTTTTAGCCTTTAGTTATGATAAAAGCATTAAAAAGTCAAACAAAAATACAGAAAAAATCTAATAAAAAAATTTAAATGCTGCTTAAAGAGTATTGGTTGTTACCTGAAACGGTAAATTTAAATTTTAACCCATAATTTTGTCCTAGTTGCAGAACCTCAGGGGCGGTAGGTGATCCTCCATGTATGTAACTGGAGTCTCTCCTGCTGTCCATCCAAAGCCTCGGTCTAAGTCAGACAATAGCACTGCATGTCCTGAGGGGCGCTTTAACATTTAGACTGAAACCTAATAAGAGCAAACAAGAGATTATTTTCATTCCTGTACAGATTTATGGCAATCACTTCTTTGAGTCATTTTCTGTAAAAGTACTTCAAACAGTGACAAAGCATTCAGGCCTGGAAATATTTACACCAGTTTGATAACAAACTTGAATGAATCATCTTGCACACGTGTCAAACTCAAGGTTCTTGCACAACCGGCCCTTTAACAACGTTCAGATTTTTGATATGACCCAAAATGAAACTAATTTAGGCACCAACTGGAACTCAATACACATTTATTTGTCAAATTATCAAGGTCAACTGATATTTTAAAAACATCAAAGCTAGACACCCCAAAATGCATCATTTGTCCTGAATATTGCTTTAGTTAATAAAGTAAAATCTGTCTTATGTGAAAATTATTTTTTTCCCTTTTAGGTTTTCTATCTTATGGCTGTTAACTGTCTTCGCCCTGCTGGTTTACTGCTTAGCAGGTTTGTGCAGTTCATGTGCAATAATGAATAGAGTGATAGGAATTTCTTAAAATTTAAAATAATTTGGGTTTTCAACGTCTTCTCTTCTTTTTTTTTAGCTGTCGTTGACAAGAGTGAATGCGAGGCAGAAGGCATTAAGTGCCACGCTCAGGCCGACTGCCTGAAGATTAGCAACAACTTCACCTGTGCCTGCCGCGTGGGCTACCAGGGTGAAGGTCTGCAGTGCAGCGACATCAATGAGTGTCTGAGTGGCATTCAAAGTTGTCACTCAAAGGCCCGCTGCACAAACTCTCCAGGCAGCTATTCATGCGTCTGTCTCGAAGGATATGTTGGTGATGGTAAAACCTGCCAGGACATCAATGAGTGTCTAACGAACAATGGGGGCTGCCACCCCACTGCAGTCTGCACCAATTTGGATGGTGGGAGAAAGTGTCAGTGTAGTTCAGGTTTCACAGGTGACGGCTTCCAGTGCACAGATGTCAATGAATGCACAAGCGAACGAATCTGCCATTGGAATGCCACCTGCACCAATAACCCCGGTTCTTATGTATGCACTTGTAATGCGGGCTATAAAGGAAATGGAATCTACTTGTGCATGGACATAGATGAGTGTTCAGAGAGTCGTGTATGTTCTACTTTATTAGGTTTCAAAAGCTGCGTAAACACACCTGGGTCCTATCGTTGTACGTGCCACAGTGGTTTTCAAGCCACTGGACAGAACTGTATTGACATTGATGAGTGTGCAAGCAACATCTGCAGCCCTAATGCAGTTTGCAAAAACTCTGTTGGATCATACCAGTGTACCTGCAAAAGTGGGTTTGCAGGAGATGGGTTGACATGTGCTGATATAAATGAATGCATTGCAGGCAATGAATGCGACTCGCAGGCTGTTTGCATCAACAGGTTGGGCAGTTATCAGTGTCTGTGTCAGGAAGGTTTTGTTGGAGATGGACGACGCTGTGAAGATGTTGATGAGTGTGCAAATCCAAACATTTGCCCATCTTTCACTACCTGTGTGAACAATCCTGGGTCCTACAAATGTGACTGTGGCAGTGGATTAATATTCAATGGCTCCAAGTGCAAAGACATTGATGAATGCAAAGCAGGGCAATGCAGCCCTTCTGCAAACTGCACTAATTCATATGGTTCCTTTTCTTGTCAGTGCCTGCCAGGTTACAGGGGAGATGGTTTTACCTGTGACGATATAGACGAATGCTCTTTGAATTCAAAATGCCACTCAAAGGCCATTTGCAAAAACTTACCTGGTTCTTTCAATTGTACTTGTATGACAGGCTACTCTGGTGATGGGCTTCAGTGCAATGACATCAATGAGTGCCTGGTGAATAATGGAGGTTGTAAAAACAAAGCAACATGTGTCAATAACCAAGGGTCTTTTGCTTGCCAGTGCCAGTCAGGTTTTATATTGATTAATAAGACAATTTGCCAAGACATCAATGAGTGTGTGGAAAAGAGCAATCCGTGTGGAGTGAATGAAGAGTGCAAAAACATTGATGGGTCTTATGAGTGCCCTTGCCAGGCTGGCTACAACCGCCCTGCTAGCAACATGGCCTGCGTCGATAGGGATGAGTGTCAAGACAAACCGTGCCATATCAATGCCACATGTCTCAACACCATTGGCTCGTACACCTGCACCTGTAAGAGAGGCTTTACAGGGAATGGCTCTCATTGTTTGGACAAAGATGAGTGTGCTCAGGCGCAAATATGCCACACAAGGGCCACATGCACTAACACTGTCGGGGGCTTTTTTTGCTCTTGTCAGCAAGGTTTCATAGGGGATGGATTTTCCTGCGAGGATGTGAATGAGTGTTCCCGCTCCAATACCACCTGCCCTCCTTTCTCACAATGTGTCAACTCTCCTGGTTCTTTTGTTTGCTCATGTTTGAATGGTACGGTGGCCTCTAACGACACCTGTGTGCCACCAGCTTTTCTGTGTTATTCTCCATGCCATAGTAAAGGTTTGTGCCACCTTTCACCTTCCGGATATCAGTGTGTTTGTGACGTGGGCTTTGATGGCAATGGAGTGACCTGCACAGATATCGATGAATGCCAGATGGACAATATTTGCCCTGACAATGAAACTGAATGTTTGAATACTCCTGGATCATTTTCTTGTGTCTGCAAACAAGGCTACACTCTCAACGGGACTCAATGTGTCGGTAATGATTTTTTAATATTTGTTATTTAAAACATTGAATGCCAGGGCCAGTTGAGCCTCAATATTAGGCTGTGTGATATTAAAGTTGAAAGACAGAATTTATACAGAGATGGAAAAAATTACATCCCCTCTAATTATATCAGAAACAGATTACCGTAAGTAGAAAATGCAGGTTTCAAATTAGTATTTAATTCATTAATGGAAGACAATGGACCCAAACCAATATGACCTCAAGCGAAAATGGTCATATTTATTTTAAAATCATAAAAATATTTTTGTTGCAGTTTTTCCAGCCACACCAAATACTTTAACAGTCTATCTACTGATCAGGCATAACATTATGAACAGTGAAAAACACTGGTCAGCCTCATCGTGGCACCAGACTGGTTTTTGTTTTGACCAGGTACCATAAGACAATTCATTAATTTGATGACTATACTTGAACTAGATCAATGATTTTAGCTTATTCTGATTGCTAAATTATTTACCTTTCATTGCTTCTCTCTTATTACACTATTTGTTCATGACTTTTCCAGATGTGAATGAATGTGATACAGGGCAGCAAGAGTGCAGTGAGTTTGCCCAGTGCAACAACACAGTGGGCAGCTATTCCTGCTTTTGTCGAAGTGGCTACACAGGAGATGGGAAGAACTGCTCTGGTACGTATCAGTTCCTTACCATGTACAAACTGTAGAACTTGCTGCTGTAAGTGGACAGTCTTGTGAGTTTTTTAGCACATTTTGGGGCTGTTTCCCTGACACTGTCCCATTTTGGATAAATTATAGACATTGATGAATGCCAAGACCAAAATGGAGGATGCCACCCATTTGCCAACTGCACTAACATGCCCGGATCTTTCTCCTGTGTCTGCCCGACGGGCATGGAGGGGGATGGCTTTTACTGCAAGGATGTGGACGAATGTGAGCAGAATTCTACCATGCCAAACAACTGCAACTCGGAGGCTGTGTGCCTCAACACCTATGGTTCCTACCTCTGCCGGTGCAATCATGGATACCAAGGGGATGGCTTTATTTGTAATGATGTTGATGAATGTGAGTTGGCCACTGCTTGCAGCAAGAATATGACATGCACCAACTTTCCTGGCTCCTACAGCTGCTCTTGTATATTGGGAAACGTCTACAATGAGGGAACGTGCATCAGTGAAGATACCTGCCTAAATGCTACTGATTACTGCCACCCGCTTGCCAAGTGTAACACATACCAGGGTTCTTTCTACTGTCAATGCACAGATGGATATGAAGGAAGTGGGACTGACTGCTGGGACGTAAATGAATGCGATCAGTTACAAGATAAAGTCTGCGCTCCCTTCTCACACTGCCGAAACACGAATGGTTCTTTCATCTGCGAGTGTTGGAAAGGTTTTCAAGACAATGGTACACACTGTCAGGACATAGATGAATGTGAGATGGGAAACGTCACCTGCCCTGACAACAGTACTTGTAATAACACAGAAGGGAGTTACAACTGCACCTGTGACCCAGGATTCTCAGGCAATGATTCCTTGTGTTTGGACATTGATGAATGCTCCCTTGGCCTGATCCAGTGTCCTGATTTTTCCAACTGCCTAAACACGATTGGATCTTCCATCTGTGAGTGTTGGGAAAGTTTTCAAGACAACGGTACACACTGTCAGGACATAGATGAATGTGAGATGGGAAACTTCACCTGCCCTAACAACAGTACTTGTAGTAACACAGAAGGGAGTTACAACTGCACCTGTGACCCAGGATTCTCAGGCAATGATTCCTTGTGTTTGGACATTGATGAATGCTCCCTTGGCCTGATCCAGTGTCCTAATTTTTCCAACTGCCTAAACACAATTGGATCCTCCATGTGTGTGTGCTGGGAAGGCTACCAAAGCAATGGCACAGAGTGTGAGGACATTGATGAATGCCTGGACAATTCCACTTGTCCTGATCATAGCACATGTGTGAACACCATAGGAGGCCACCAGTGTCTTTGTGACACTGGGTTTTCCAATAGTACTGACTTATGTGTGGACATTGATGAATGCAGTGAAAACAACGGACAAGAGCTTTGCACAAATGGGACATGCAAGAATGCTCTTGGTTCTTATTACTGTGATTGTTTTAATGGATTCTTGAGCAATGGTACAGAGTGTGTGGATGTGGATGAATGTTCAGAGCTTCTCAACTCCTCAGTGTGCCAGCCTTTCTCCACATGTGTTAACTCTCTAGGTTCATACCTCTGTCCCTGTAATGTAGGTTTTATTCTGAATGGTATCGACTGTCTGGATGTGGATGAATGTCTTGACCCATATGGTAGCCCATGTCCAGAAAACTCTATATGTAACAATACAGAAGGGTCTTTCCTCTGTCACTGCTCCCCTGGGTACAAACCCATTGATACTGGCTGTGAAGATATTAATGAATGTAAGAGCAGCAACACCTGTCGCTCTGATCAGGTGTGCACAAACCTACCGGGTGCATACAATTGCTCTTGCCCTCTTGGTTACCATGAGGAGAAAGAGGCATGTGTCGACAGCAATGAATGTGAGAATTCACCATGTCATCCCTTTGGCATACTGTTGGAATACACCTGGCTCCTTCTCCTGTCACTGTCACAGAGGCTTCACTGGGAACGGCTCCTGGTGCAAAGATGTGGATGAATGTGTTGCCTTTTCCAACCCTTGTCACTCCCTCGCTCAATGTCATAACACCCCAGGATCATTTGTTTGTGTCTGTATGCCAGGCTTCCTCAGCGTTGGGCCCCTATGTGTGGACATTAACGAATGCCAGCAAGAAAATGGGCAGTGTCACTCAGCTGCAACCTGCATCAATTCTGTAGGAGGATTCAAATGCTCATGCAACCAAGGCTGGGAAGCTACCAAGGATAATGGTCTTGGAAAAGAAGGCTGTGTAGACTTGAATGAGTGTGTGTCCCCCAACTCGTGTCCTCATCAGACATCCTGTACCAACCTACCAGGGAGCTACGCCTGTTCCTGCCTAGCAAACAACACAGTTTGCAATACCTTAGCCAGAATGGGTTAGCTATGCATTTGTTTTATTACATTTTTATAACCAATTCTTTATGCAGCTCAATTTGTTGATTGAAAACAACCTGATCAACAAAAAAAAAAAAAAAAAAAATCAAGTCTATAAGAAACCAATCAACTTCCAGTCAGTTATGTAGTTAATCCCAAAGTTATTGTTATACCTGACAGATTTAGATCTAAAATTATTTTTAATTTAACCAAAAAATTCTGAGACAGACATTTCTAAAATGCTAATAAAACTATTTAAAAGAAATATTATTTAAAATAAAGAAATTGATGTTTTCTTATTTAAATTTAATTTCCTGAATAATAAATTATAAATATTTTGTGGAATTACAGCAATTGAAATCTTATTTTTATGTTTTCTTTAGTGTTTTGACCTTTAGTAATGAGCTTCAAGTCTTTAAGATTGGAAGGCCTCTTACCATTACCCTAATCTTTAGCTCCCGTCACATGTTTTCTATTAGATTCAGGCCTGGGCTATAACTGGACTAGTGCAAAGCATCAATATTGCCCTCTCAGTTACCAGTGCTGCCTTTAACAAAAAAAAAAAAAAAAAATATCCTAATTTGTTTTACTTTAATAATACACTGCTGTAACAAAAAAACTAAGCAATATTT
Source organism: Poeciliopsis retropinna (assembly GCA_010277075.1). Taxonomy (NCBI): domain Eukaryota; kingdom Metazoa; phylum Chordata; class Actinopteri; order Cyprinodontiformes; family Poeciliidae; genus Poeciliopsis; species Poeciliopsis retropinna. The sequence continues at coordinate 3,656,374 of VMRM01000014.1, read as the reverse complement.
GCTAAGACCATTTAAAACATTTTGTACTTTGAAAAATAAAAAAGCAATAAAAGTGAAACATTACAAGTCTAAAATAATTAAAATGCTAAATTTAGTTATGTCTTAGCAGAATGTCTTAAACAAAGAGAGCAGAGAAAAACCATATTGTCTTAGGCTGTGTTCACACTGCAGCCTGAAATGACCCAATTTCGATTTTTTTTCTGTCAAATCGCTGTTGTTCACACTTCCAAATATATGCGACCTGTGTGAACTGCCAAAGAGCTCAAAGTATCTCGCATGCGCAGTAGAGGGCGCAATGACGTCACACATAGAGAGCGCGCTCAGTGTTTTGCCAAGCTCAAAAAAAAAAAAAAGAGAAGAAGTCCTCAGTGTTGGCGGAAGTAAACACAGGATGCTAACAGTAGGGCATAGCTAATGATTTTGAAGTTGTTGTCCGGCCGGAGGCTACATTATAGCCCGCCGTGGTTGTTGTTTTTCTTCCCGCTTACGCGTATCAGGACGCAGAATGGTGACGTTTGTCGAGTATGAGTGACGTTCAGGACCTGACCGTTAGGATTCGGGTCACGTTTGAAAAGATCGGCTACGGATCAGACATCCAAGTGGCCCTGGGTCGCATTCGAAAAAAAAAACAACAACAACAACAAAAACACCCAACCTATGTTGTTCAGACTGTCATGAAAAGATCAGACACAGGTCTCATAATGGCAAAACAAAAAAATCAGAATTGGGTCACTTCGGGCTGCAGTGTGAACGCAGCCTAAGGTTGACAGCTAAAACACCCAACTTGACTAACTGCCTGTTCTCCACACAGAGAGCTCTCTGTACCCATACGGAGCAGAGGCTGGAGACAGAGAAGTGAAAATAGAAACAGAAGATGGAAATTCTCCATACATCGCGCCACCAGCAGGGTTTCCTTTCATGGAAAACTGTACCACAGAGTATTTGTGAGTCTGACTTTTCCTTCTTGCAGTTTGTCTACATCATGTTTGCTTTTCCTTAGCTCACCTCAGAGGTTTTCTATAGGTTTGTTGGACTGAAATCACCATGAATGAAGGATTTGATTATATGTTTCAAATCGTTATCCTTTAGTCAGATTTTGCTCTAATCAGAACTGTTATGCTCCCATGTAGTACTTTACATATTTTGTCCATTTTGGTTCTTAAAGCTGCTGTATTTTAAATTTTAATCCTTACTGGGGTTTTTTGTTTTTTTTACACTGAGTAATTGTACTAAATTGAAACTTTGTTTTCCTCTGCAATGTTTCTGTTTGAAATTATTCTAAGCGCCAATAGAGGGCGCTGTGTGACTAAAACTATGACCAAAGTAACATCCTGTTGAGTTCAGGAGGTTTTCCCTGCAGAACAATTAACAAAAAGTTATGAGATTAGTCATTTTCAGCAATAACAATGTTCAGGCGTAATATTTACATCAAAGTATTTGGTTATTCACAGTTCACAGAATAATAAACTCAACAGAAAGACAAACTTTGATGGCTGAACATTGTACTAATTGTGATTTACTTTCAGTAAAGAGCCTGACTGCGTCTTTATTTAATTTTGGCAGTTTTCTGATAACGGCCTGGTCCAGTTTCAGTCGTTGGCTGAGAACGAACAGTACCTGCTCCCGTCTCCCTCTGCTGACGGTTTCACTGACGACATGAAAGTGCCATTATTGGCTGTCTTTTGGGATGATGGTGACCTCACCAAAGGCAATGGAAAGTTGCACTATCAGGTCAGATAAAAACTAAGGCCAACCCTCTGAAAAACATGTTTTTGTAATTGAGTTTAATTTAAACTTACTTAATCTTTGCAATAATTGCATCGTTGTTGTTTGATTCTTTTAGGAATATTCAAAACTGGATGCATCAGATGTTTACTCCCAGATGGTTTTCAACCGCACAGCAGTTGAAGTGACAAAGTTTGAGGGTTTGAAACAGAGGCCTTCGTTTTCCCCCACCTGGATCCTGAAGATCACTTGGGAAAACGTGATGCCCGTCTCCTTTCAGAAGGTCAACCTGTCAGAGGTCAGGTCACCTTTAAAACCCTGACACAGAAACAATAAGTACAAACATAAAATATATTAAATTCCTCGCTAAATATGCATCTCTGATCACTAGAATAAATAAATTCTTGCATATTGAGCATTTAAACTCTGTTTTTTTATATGACCTGAATGTATTTTGACTCATAAAGATGTGAAGGATCAGTTAGCGTCATTGTTTGGTTGTCCTACTTTAAATGTTGTTGTGCAATGTGAGATTTTCAAGGTGAGACAACAAATAAGTCGTGGTTTCTGTTCAGATTTCCAGTTTGGTATCTGGTGCCACCTTGTGGTGTCTTAGTGGGATTTGATTTTGTCATTTGTCTTGTTCTTCTGCATCAACTGTCTGTGAAGATAGAAAACAAAGAAGTAACGTTTTGCCAAAAAACATTCTCGAAAAAAGAAGATTTCTGAGCTCCAGGATTTTCTGGAATGTCTAAAAACACAGACATTTTTAGAATAATCTCAGAAATCTTCAAGAAAAAAATACAAACAATTCTGAGCTGCAAAAGCAACAAAATTACTAGAAAAAACCCAGAGACTGAGCATAATCTCAGAAATGTTCTAGGAAGAATTTTCTGAGTTTCAAAAGATGAAAAATTTCAACTTTTTCACATTTCTGAAACTTAAAAATGTCCAATTTTTTTCTAGAAAATTTCTAATTTAAATTTCTCACTTTTTACTTGCAAATTTTTGACTTTTGAAACTCAGAAATTTAAAAACTTTTCTTGAGTAGAAAATTTCTGAAACAAATCTCAAGGGTTTTTTTTGTTGCACATTTTTGAGCTTTCAAACTCAAAAATGTAATTTTTTTTGCAAAATAAAAGTTCTGTGATTAATCTCAAAATGTTTTAGGTTTTTTCTAGCAAATGTTTGACTTTTGGAACTCAGAAATGTTCAAGTTTCTTGTAAAAGATTTCTGGGGGTTTTTGGTGGATATTTACTCCTGTTTGTTTTCCTATCTTCAGTGACCTTGGTACACCTGTGCAGTGAAGTCTTACCTGTTCTATCACAGTTATTCCTTGTATTTGATCCAATTTAAAGAGTTGGTAACCTTTGTGGCATTTGGTGAGTTTAAATGGTTTTCCTTTGCAGACCAACACCTTCCAGTGTATCTTGACAACAGATGGAGAGCGTTCCTTCGCCCTCCTGAGATTCGGGGAGATGAAATGGGGACCTGGGCTGAGGAAGCATCACAATGCTCTGATCGGCTACACAGACGGAAAAACCGAGTTCAAGGAGAAAACCAAACCTCCAGGAAACCTCTTTGGGCACGCAGGCAGATACAGACCCAATGAAGTTGTGGGAACACTGGGGATGCTTGGCCAGCTGGTGTATGATTTAACTGGACCATTAGGGTCGGATCCAGATGCTGGGATCAAATGCCAGCGGTGGTCGAAGGAGGAGCCGGACCCGGCTGTGTGGACAGTGGGGCTGACCTCCTGTCCCTGCACCCGGATGCAGGCTCTGCAGGACCTGGCGCTCCTGCTGGACCTCTCCGACCCGGATAAGACAGTCCAGAAGCGGTGGACGGGCACCTCTGGGCAGGTCTTTAGGTCGCTCCTGTCCAACCAGTATGGCGCCGGGAAGAGGTGCGTGTACGAGCCAGAAGGTCCCCTGCTGGCTGGGTTCAACGAGCGCTACTTCTACGGACACAGCGCTCAGAAACACGTCGGTAAGACTCTCAGGTGGTTGGTTTCCCTGGGAAAAGTGGCTTCCCACTGTAAAATTTACACTTGTAAATTTTACCGTAAAATAAAATAATATTTCATTGCAGGAACATAATTACACAAAGAAATTTAACCTATAATTTAGCTCATTCATTCATTCAGTGAGGAAAAATCCAACGTTAATTGGGATCTTTTATGCAAATTTCACTTCCATTTGAGTTTCTACTTCTAGAAACAAACCCACCCAGCAGTTTTCTCTGAATAGGTTAATGTATTTTGGTGTCTGGAAAACGAACCTTTCCAAAAACCTTCTGATAATTAAGTCACAATTGGTAGGCGCTGTCCCGTTACCTAGCAACCACAGCAGAGCCGAGGCGAGCCTCGTTACTTAGCAACCCGAGTGGAGTCAGTCACCTGGTTTTAACGCTTCACAATGGCTGCTGGAAAAGACAAGTGTTTCGTTGTTGACATACCATCCAGAAACCACTTGTTGCATTCTTGTTGCTTGTGCAGGAGGCTCCACTAATGCTTTTCAAATATGTTGTATAAATGAATTTGCAAGCAATTTGGTTTGAGTTTGGGGGCGTGGCTAGCAGCAGCTCATTTGGATTTAAAGAGACAAGACGCCCTAAAATAACTCAAAGCAGAACTGAGGAATCTCATTATCTAATGACGATTTGGGGCAAAAACGTAATGAACATGTTTCATATAGACCATACAAAACATTTGTTTTTGCTTTCCTCAAGGCTGATTTTCTCCCTGCTGTTTAGAGATAAACTGAATCATAGAGTTTTATGGTGTTTTCTTACTGCAAGAGTTGGCTTTAGATTTGGAGAGCTAGCTCTCTAAAAACAACAGAATATATGGTTGTTTGGTTAAAATCTGCAATGCTTTAATACGCAGACATCTCGTCTGATCGTCCAGCTAAAACTGAGCATCTTTAAGAGACTTAATTTAACCAAATGTTTCCTTGCAGACGGGGATCTCCTCCCATTTCAGTGGTGTTGCATCGACTCTCCCCAGTGCCATCTCTACCTCAGAAAGAGACCTTTGGATCGCTGTCAAGGTTACGTCTCCAGCATTCACGGCGGCTCCAGCGGGGCAGCGCGGGGCATTGGTGAGGAATCCCCAGAAAAAAGTTTAAAACAAGCAAATTGTGTGGTTTCTACTCTTACTTCAAAAGTGAAAAACAATATTTCCCTACAGCGTTGGTGTACGGCAGTCTGCATTTCATCACCTTCGATGGGGCACAGTACTCGTTTAAGGCCCTGGGGGAGTTTGTGATATTACGTCTCTCATCCGCAAGCGGCTCTAATATCTTCACCCTACAAGGGCAGATTGAAAAGCTGCAGACAGTCGCAGGAGGGATCATTGAAGTCCCAGTGATGGTGCGCGTGGCTGCCTTCCACCAAGGCATCGGCAAGGTCAGGGTCTGAACGACAGCAACGCTCACAGTTTGGAAAAGTCATGTTGACCTCTGAGAATAATCCTTTTAACTCAGATTAAATCAGATTATTCAAACCTTTTGGAGTTCAGGCGAAGTTGTATGTGTTTCATTGGGATGTTATGTGATAAACCAACACAAATGGTGCATAATTGAAAAGTGAAATAAAAAGAATACATGATTTTCACATAATTTGGACTAATTAAATGTGACAGTTTTGTTCAACTTTTACTGAATTTATATCTTTAAAACTGACAAAGTGAAAAAGTCTGCCAGTTTTCAACAACATTAAAGAATAATTTACTTAAAACAACCTCCTGTTTCTTGCTGAAAAGTTACTTGTAAGTTAGGTTTGCCTTATTTCAAGTGTGCCAAGATATTTACAGCAGAAACTAGACAAAAATACTTTGTGCAATTTTGATTTCTTTGCGGTGTGAGGTAGATTATGAGGTCAGTATCGAGAGCTACAAAAGGACATACAGTAATCCAGCATTTTTTACCTTTTATACAAGTTTTAGTAAAGCAAAACAAACTTGTACCTGCACCTTTAACTAGTTTTAATCTTGATCCATTTTCACCAGATTGAGTGGAGATGCTCTGACAAAGAGAGCGGACTGCAGATTTTTGTGGATGACGCTGAATTCTCAGTCAGAATCGGTAATATGCATCACACACTTTCGATGTGCATGACTAAAATATAATTTACAGATCTTAAGGCAAACACCTCGTGCCTCTACCTGTCCTTCCAGGCGTCGTGTACGAGAACAAGCAGAGCTTTGCAGTGCGCTGTCTCTCGGTGAACCGCTGTGCAGCGGTCTACGCCAGCGGTCTCAGAGTGGTCGTCTGGCGAAGCGAAGGTCACCGTCAGCTGGCCGCCATGGTGGAAGTCCCGGAGAACTTCTACAGACGTACCGTGGGTCTGATGGGGCTCTGGAGCGCCAACCGGTCCGATGACTTCCTCATGTCCGACGGGAAGGTCGTCCCCTCCCAGGATCTCAACCCCCCCGAGGAGGAGCGGCTGAAGCTGTTTTGCATGTCCTGTGAGTAAAACATGGAGTTTTCTGACAAAGGATTCCCAGTCCAACCTCAACCCAAACTTATCTGAAGTTAATTTCCAGTCTGAATTAATTACCAACACAGTTAATGAGCAGTGCCTCTGCTTACCAGTGAATTAACAAAACTACAACTTCAGAAAGACATTTTAAGGTCTGATTGCAGTTTTCTGGCAGATCTTTAAAAAGCCGCACTGCAAAAACACAAAATCTCACCAAGTATTTTTGGTCTAGTTTCTGGTGCAAATATCTTGGCAAACTTGAAATAAGACAAAACTTACTTATAAGTTATTTTTTAGCAAGATATAGGAGCTTGTTTTTTGTAAATACTTCCTTAATATTGATGAAAAAGTTCTAGTTCCTCTGGCAGATTATTTAACTTATAACAAGACATTTTTCCCACGTCATAAGTTAATTGATTTACTAATAGAACAAGCACTTTTTCATCAATATTAAGAAATTATTGACTTAAAGCAAGTCTCTGTGTTGTTCTGAAAAGTTACTTGTAATAAGTTAGTATTGTTTTATTTCAAGTATAGTAGGATATTTGCAGAAACCAGATCAAAACTACTTGGTAAGATTTAGTGTTTTTGCAGTACCTGACCTGCTGATTCTGATTTTGGCCAATGCCAAATATTATTTGTTTGAAAAGCTGTTAAATAAAGAAAGACAGTTGCTGAGTTGGCAAAAGTGGGGTGAACATTGTTAAATGTGCAGAGATGACCTGCACATTTAACTGTCAGTTGGTTCACAGCAGAGTAAAAGAGGACAGTGGTTGATTTATTTATTTTTTTAGCCCTTTGCTCAACAAGATAAGATAAGATCAGCTTCACATGTAAGTATCGGCTGATCATTCATCTCCCAAAATTAAGAAAATCTGACCCCCATCTGTTCGTGTGGAAAAAAATCTCGTGGATGTCTTTTGGAGGATTTCTCAAAATTGTTGGATTTTTTACAGGGCGGTCTTTACAGTTTTAAAAAAGGAACTGCACCAGAACTAAATAAGACTGTTGCCCGGGGAAGCTAAGGCTAGCTGTTAGCTGCTAGCTGACTGAGCGACTGGCGGCGCTTTGGACTTTCCATCAAAAACGATTCACCGAGCCCCAGGCGCTGAAGTGTCTCTAATATATTATCAAACTCCTCTAAATGTATTAATTTACTTGTTTATATCTAGTCAGTTTGAACTTATCACTCTTAAGTATATATATATTTTACAAACGATCTTAGGTTTATTTGTTACCTAAGATCTAGCAGCTTTCAACAAATAAGCAATTTCCCCTTTGGGGATCAATGAAGTCTATTCTATTCTATTCTATTCTATTCTAAATAACTTGGTATTTTTCTTTTTCTTCTTCTTTGTTTTTAACTGCAATAGGCACAAGATGTTCTCCTGAACTTCAATGCGACCAGAGTATGAATTCAAATAAAAAATCATATCAAGTATAATTTTTTTACTCAGATATGATCATAAATTTTTCAGTTTCTCTTTCCTTTATAGAATCATAGTTTTGGATTTTTGTGTAACATATCTGCATAATTGCTTAGAACGTGCTGCACAAATGTTCAGCAATCAGGAAACCATTTTATTATGGTGATTAACTGTTTACAGTCACATTTTGTAAGAGAGGATGTTTGTTTTACCTTGAACAATGTCTTAAAAGTGGTTTTTGTTGCTCACCAGCTATGTTTGCTGGGGCAGAGCCCCCCCTTGTCCTTAAACCCTAGTGACGCCCCTGCTTCTCACATCTCACCTGTTTTCCAGGGGCGGTCCCGAAACCTGAGAACCTGCTGGTCTCTTCGTCTCAGAACGTCCCTGTGGTTTTGGACTCCACCGCGGCCCTGCTGGAAAGCCTCAGTCCTGCTGAGCTGGAAACGCAGATGAGACTTTGCAAAAACAGCATTGAGTGCGTTCAGGACAGCGTGGCGTCTGGCATCCCCGACCTGGGCCAGCAGACCCTGGAGGCCCAGACCCAGTTCAGGAGCCTGGCTCTTCTCTTCGGTACATTTATCTGGCATTTCCAGAACTTGAAGTGCTTCTGTTTCTGCCTGAGCCTAATGTTGTGCGACATGTTTGTGATCCGGCAGGCAACATGCCGCCTGTAGTGACAGAGCCTGCTGTGATACACACAAAGGTCAACTCTCAGGTCAGCGTTCAAATTGTCGCCCAGGACACAAACGGCGACCCCATCACCTACTCATTGCTGTTCCCCTGGCCTCCAGAGGCTCATGTTGGCAGTGGTGAGACACACACACTCTGCCTCCATCCATCACTGTTAGCGATGGCATCACTGTTGACATTTGTTAGCTGAACAGAGAGGCCCCTGCTGCTGAGTCACACAGACAGAGAGCCTCTTCCTGCTATGACAACTGCGATGCGTAATTGGTATGTGCGTGACTTTCTTCTTCCCTTCCAGTGAACGGCTACCTGACATGGACACCGCGCAGCACTCAGCCTTACCAGCTGACTGTCAAGGTCAGTGATGGGCAGACGAGCTCCTTGTTCACCCCCGTCCTGCGAGTCTGCAACTGTCTCAACGGAGGAACCTGCCTGTATGACAGCGTGGCTGAAAATCACCTGCAGGGAAAGTTTCAGGTACTGCATTCCTGGATTTAAGCTGTTATTTACCCTTTCTTCAAAAGACAAAAGCAAAAGTCTAAATTAAATTTTGAAAGCGGAGGTAGTGGAGGTGTTTACCGTTTGCAGCTTTGGCTACGTTTTAATGCTCAATTCCTTTTTTTGTTGCGAAATTTGATTTGTTTTACAGGATGATAAATTGCACCAGATGTTTTTGCGATAAACAATAACATTGTTGTTTTGACATTTTGGAAGTAACATTAAAGTAGTGGCACATTCTCAGAGATCGTTCTGGAAGACATTTAATTATCCAAAATAAACTAAACAACAAAATTAATTATGAAGATTCTGTAAGCACAAGTGTATCATCATAATTTGCTTGTGTGGTAATTCAAATACTAATCTTTTGTTTTTGTATTTCATTGTAATCCTAAAAATGGTTCAGTGACAACCCTGAATATTAAACATTCATCAGAATGATTAAAAAAAAAATCTACTGTTGCCACGGTGATCCCCCTGGCAACAGTGGGCGTGTCCCAATTCAGCATATGTCTTGTCACCTAGCAACCGTGGCAGCACCAAACACAAGCTGTAGTTAACATGGAGTTTTCTTCTTTACTTACTTTATCGTTTTTAATGTATTAAATTATTTGTTTAAATTAAATTAGGCAAAAAGTATATTCAAAAAATGTTTATGAAAATGACATAAACCTAAAAGCACAACCAGTGTAAGAGCTTCTAACTTTTTTCTTCTGCAGTGAAAGCAAAAATAATCCATTCAGCCTGCAATTAATCTGTTGTTTGGTGGTTTGTTTATTTAGATCCACCATGTTTCTGTTTAACTTCATTAGTTTATGACTCTAGTTTGTTTATTTATTGTGTCTAGTTATGCTTTAGTTTAACTTTGCTCCTTACATCCACTCATTCTTTAGTTTTAGATTTATTTCCCTTGTCCCTGGTGTTTTTGCTCTCCTCTGGCTCCCTGTGTTCGCCTTTAGTTTTTCTAAGTTCTGATGATCATTTTTTTACTAAAACATTCTTCATCTACATCATCTAAATTTCATCACGGCAGCATCTTGGGATATTTTGGTTTGTGAAGGAACTTAACAGTGTAGCAATAACAAAACACATCAAATAACATTAAATGTGTTCATTACTTTTCCAATAGGACACTGTATAATTTTGTCTTTGTTGAGAATGACACTAGAAAGAGTTTAAGCTTAGAATTGTCACAGTTTCTTAATTTGAGAAAAACCGTCCAGTGGTGTAAAAAAGTGTCCGTTTTTAAAATTTGTCCTACCTTAATCTTGTCCTTTTTCATTGTGATGTAATTTACAGGTAGTTGGGTGCTTGTGCCCGAAGGGATACGGCGGGATGTTCTGTGGAAACACAACAAACGCATGTCGGGGCAAACCGTGTTTCAGTGGGGTGCGGTGTGACCCAAAGTCCGGCCCCGACCAGTTCAGCTGTGGAGACTGCCCTGACAACACCATCTCTAACGGCAAACAGGGATACAAATGCTTTGAGTATGGTCTGTAGTACAAGATATATCGTTTTTAAATCTGACAACCTGAGACCCAATTCCTGTCCTTACCCTGGTTTCCTGGTGTTCCTCCTCAGACATGTGCAGCCCTCCTTTCTCCTTCCCGTGCCACAAGGATGCAGAGTGCCTGTCCACCAAGCTCAGCTACTCCTGCACATGCAAACCTGGCTTCAGTGGAGACGGATACAACTGCACAGGTGCTTAATATCGACCCATTGTACAAGTATTTAAACTCAGTTTACTCCATTGCTTTACAACTGCTAAGCTTTCTTTGTGGTCTGATTTGGAAGTCGAATAGCAGTCGCAGTCTTGAACACTGCAAAACACAAAATCTTACCATCTATTTTTAGTTTAGTTTCTAGGCAAATATGTTATTACACTTGAAATAAAGACAAAACTAACTTGCAGCTAAATTAAATCGGAGTTTAAGTCAATAATTCATTAATATTGATGAAAAGCTATTGGCAGATTATTTTACTTATAACATTTTTCCATCTTATATTTTTGCTGAAAAGACATTTTCATAGAAACTGAACTAAAATACTTGGTAAGATTTTGTGTTTTTGCAGTGTAGGTGGGGAGGTTCTGCTATAGCAGTCTGGATTGCAGTGAATTTGAAGAAGCCTCTGACTGAAGACACACTGTGGTTGTGTAACAGTCCCATGGAGATCAGAATTAGAGTTGATTAGTGAAAAATCCTTCTTAGAAAGAATTTTTTCTCTGCCTGCATTTATTCTGAAATTAAATTACACACAGCTGTGCTCTATTTATTAATTAATTGTCTTTATATTTAGGCTGATCAAAGTGAAAGACACTGACTCTCATTTATTGTGTTTTCTTCAATTTGAGTTGATTTATCACAAAAAATCCCTCTAATACTCAAACGTTTGCAGTTGTAATTAGGCCTGTCATAATAATCAATAAATCAATGAATCGCCTGATAAATTAAAGTAAATAATGTCTATTGGCATGATTTATCGTTTATCTCTTTGCACCAGACAGTGGATGATGAAAGTCTTCACGTGTGATGGGTGAATGTTTTGAGTCATTGTTGGTCTTTGTGTTGCAGATGTGGATGAATGTGCGACGCTCATGCCATGTTACAACGCCAAGTACGAGTGTGTGAACAAGCACGGATCTTACGATTGCAAATGCAGATATGAAGGCGGATGTGGTACGTACACTGATATTAACGGTAAATTAACAGGAAAAACGATTTACTGAACAGACAGCGTTGATACTTTGAGAGGATCAGAGATTTAAAAAACAAAAATCAGGCCTGAACCTATGGAACGTTGTATTTCTGTTTCGTCTGGGGTTGTTTTGAGTTGTTTTTTCAGGTTTGTTTATTCTGTTTTTTAGTCTTTCCTTGATTAGATCAGTCTTGTTTCTGTTTTACTTCAGTTCAGTCCTTCTTAGTCTGTCTATGTTTGTTTCTTGTCTCTTCCTTGCTATATTTCTTATATCTAGTTATTCTTTAGTGTTAGGTTCATTTCTCTGCCCCAATGTGCCACTTTCTCTCTCTCTCTCTCTCCTTTTCTGACTCTAATCTAATCTAATTTGCTCAGTAATCAACCTTCCCATTACATATCCATCTCATTCTCAGTTCCTCCTGCTACATCAAGTCAAATCCTGTTATTTCCCGGCTTGCTTTTGTTCCTGTTTTTGTTCTGCTCTGGCTCCTTGTGCTCTCTGAGGTTTTTGTTGGTTTTTCCATTAAAATGTTCAACATGCTCCCAGGTATTTTCTGCATTTTATTCCATCCACAAACTCACAATTCATGACACAATCTGTCTAAAGAAACCAAAGAGATAATTTTTTAAAGAAAATCAAGGAACAATGATTAAACATATTGATTAGGTAAAGTGCTGCATCGTACAAAGATAATATGTTTTTTTCTTTATTATAATCTTTACATGTGCACATTGCCTGTTTTGTGTTTAACAATGATTGATTGATGTTTAGTAGCTTCTGGTATAAGGAATTGTCTTTTTATAAAAATTTGAAACTTGAAATTTGGACTTTTAGACTACAAGATTTTTGTCTTCAAACTAGTCAATTTCATTCAAATTTTGTTTGTCAATATATGACAAGAACATTTTAAACTCCAGAATGAAATAAATATTTATTCAGTAGTTTATTACAATTCAAAGAAAATAGCTCACAATCGGAACCGTCTTTGATTTTTATTTTGTTTTTTATGCAGGTAACTCGCTGAATCCTCCAGGTTTGGGCTCCTACCAGCAGATTCATTACTGTAGCTCTATCTACCTTACAGAGACGTTTGTAAGTTTCTCTAAATTTGTATCTGTTCAGGGTGCAACATGTTCAATCTGTCCATTAACTGGACAAAAGAGAGAACGGATGGACGCGAACAGGTGTGTGATCAGGCAGCACGCTCTGATTTCCCCCCATTGCATTAATAGTTTCTGCTTGATGGCACATTGATGGTTTAATGTTTTCCTCAGCTGATTGGCATTCTGGCCAAAGGTTTCACAAACAAGTTCTACAACATCAGTGAGAAAGTTGCAGCCAACCCTGGCATGGAGGAGTACCGGCTGAACGTGTCCAGCGACACGCCCCACTGGTACATCCGGGACTACCTGGCCAGAGTCAGCAGATACTACGGCATCAACTCAGTGGAAGTTGATGGTAAAATACCTCTGTGTCGCTCAAAACATAGTAAACAATACAGCAGAGCTCAGATGTAGCTACTTACATTTATTCAATTACATTTGTTTGAGTATGTTTTTTTTAGGAGTAGTTTTACTACTCTACATTTTATTTTTACTTCAGTAATTTTATTATGAAGTATTTGAGTAAAATTTCTGTATTTTCTACCCACTGAATGAAAAACAAACATGTTTTAACCAAACATCCACCAGACAGATACACACCTGCAGTTTTTGTTAGTTTTTTATTGAAAGAAATTTATTTAGAACAAATTTCTTTTGTCCGATTTTGTTATTTTTAATCATTTTTTGTCAATTTGGACTTTAAGATACCAAAATTTCCTCTTAACCTTATATTTTGTTCCGTTTGCTTATGTACTTTTTAGATATTAAATGACTGATAATTTGATCAGTTGCTCAGTATTTGAGTAGACTTTTTACCTCATACTTTTTATTTTTACTTGAGTAGAAATGTGGTGAAGTACTGATATTCGAGAATAATTTTTGGGTTCCCTGCACACGTCATAAAGAAACAAACCATAAACTTGCACTGCAAAAACACAAAACATTACCAGGTATTTTTGTTCTAGTTTATAGTGAAATATCTTAGTTTTTTCTTATCTCGACTGCCTAGAAAATAGGCCAAAAATACTTGATGAGATTTTGATTTGCTGCTTCACTTTGATTCTTTGAACAGATTTAGATGAATGCAAGGCCAAGGAGGCAGAGTGTGGCTCACCTGCTTTGTGCACCAACACCTACGGAGGCTACATGTGCATCTGCAATGGCACAACTGTTGTGGATGGAAACCAGTCCTGTGTAACTGGTGAGTTTACTGGAAAACCTACACAGAAATCAAAACACAAAGCAAAACCCGACAAGATTGCAGTGAAAATATCACTAAAAAGTTTGTTTATTTCAATAATTAACTCGCATTGTCCTGGTAAGCAGAATAATGGAGGAGCATTGTTGTGATGTCGGTGTGAAAGCGGTGTAAGAGTAGGAGCTTCTTAAAGAGACAGAGGCCTAATTTCAAGGCATCAAATTGAAAAGTCTCTTTTCAATTTGTTTGATATATGCAGCATTTTTATAACATTTAAATGACACATAGTTCCCTGATTGTGCTATAAAATGGCAACATGTGCCTGGAAAATATACATTAGTTTATCCGCTTTAAAAAAAAAAATATATATATATATATATATATATATATATATATATATATATATAATAATTCATGCAACAGGAGCCCTGACCAACTATTAGAGTGACATTTATTATACATCACCATTTCTACATTAAAAACCTTTTTTATTGGAGAATTCAGAAGGAGGCCAGTCAACTTTAGGTTCTTTTAAATCATGTTAGGCTCTTCTTTTATTGGCTTCTCAAATTTTCCAAGAAATTGAATTTTTTCATCAGCTGCAAAATCATCAAAGTAAGGATTCTCTATAATATGAGTTTGAATTTGTTCAGATTTATTAAGCTGCACATGCATTTTACCAATGAAGGGACACTCCCTGCATTCATTAACATAATAAGTGTATGGTTTTACCATCGTTTTCTTTTTCTCCCTCAACCAGCCGAGCGATCAGTGGAGTCTGAGTCGAATATGGACCTCATCCTGGGTTTGGTTCTGGGCATCGGGATTCCTCTGCTCCTGCTGCTGCTTCTGGCTGTTCTGCTCTGCCTCTGCTGCAGCAAGAAGACTGTTACTGGAGAGTGAGTAGCATCAGCAGGATACAGATGTTTTTAATAGGACACAGCATTCAAAGCAGACTGAAAAAATGACTGCTGAGTGCTTTTAATGTAAAAGAGGATTAGGGACACTGGAAAAATTAATTTGAGAGTTTTGACTTTAATATTCTGAGATTAAAAGTTAGAGTTCTAGAAAAATAAGTCATAATTCTGACTTATCGTCTTCTGTATTTTAATGATCATGCAGATTAAAAAAAAGGTTAGATTGGGAATCCTAATCTGGAACAATCCCTAATTGTTCTCACTCTGCAGACAATAAAAGCAGCACATCAGACTTCAGGCGGTTCAGTTTGTGTTTCGCTGAGTCGCTTACAAATCTGCATACCGGCAAACATCCTGCCGCCTGATTGGCCTGGAAAGCTGGCAGTAACGGAGCTCTGAATGGGATATAAAGCCCGGTTTTTGGTGGGATCAGCAGATCCAGGGGGCGGGGCGAAGATGAGGTTCGTGCAGAGCGTTAGACAATAAACTGCCGTAAAGACACACAGATTCGCTGCTGTATTTCAAGGTACAGTAGTCAAATTGGCTTGGCGAGAAGCCACTCTTCTTCCCAGAAACTATGAGGCTGTAAATCCCGTCTGCTGCTGCTGCAGCTCCAGCCTCCTCCCGTTTAATTTCTCAGTCGGAGGACAAACTGCCCACTCTATTACTATATTAAACTAAACACTTCCTACTAACAGCCTTTGTGCGAGTTATGAAACTTTACTTTTATACCACACAAGATTATTTGAGGAGGCATTGCTTGATAAAACAGAGCAATGAAAAGGATCATGGATGGACAGAAACTGTTTTCTTCCAAACTGAATAAAATCACATTTATATGTACTTTTAAAACCAGCTGATTTTATAAGTAGTTTTATAAGTACATAAAACTACTTGACTTCTTACTTTCTTACCTGATTTTATTTGAGTTTGTTCTTTCATTTTGTAACTTTGGTTTTTAGTTAAAGCTGTTACTTATTTTATCTTAGCTGGATTTTCTATTTCCTGATTATTTCTATTGATTTTAAGTTTAACTAAGTAGCTAAGTGTAGTTTGTGACAGTAGCCTGGAGAAAATACACCTTATTAGTGTATTTCATTGGTTTTCTTTGGTTTTGAGTTATTTATTTCACAGTTTGTTTAATTAAACTGCATTTATTTTATCTTTGCCAATGATTTAGATCAATTTTGAGAATATTTTATTGCCTATCTAATTAAACTAGCGTGTCGTAGCTTAGTTAATAGTAAACTTGTTTTATTATACTTTTCCTAAGAAAAACGTAGCTGAATTATTTTATCTGGACTTAAATTACCCAAACCTCTCGTGTTTTTCTTATAGAGTCTATTTCAGCTTAGCTTTTTTTTCATTTGATTTGTTTATTGGCTAAACTAACTTACACAAAGCTTAATGTTAGTTTGCATTAACCTCTAATTGTTGGTGTTACTTATCAGCATAGCTTGTTATCTTTAGTTTAATTAATCTTATCATAATTTGTCGTTTTATTTTGTTTATACATGCCTATCTTAAGTCATAGGTCTTAATTGAAATCTTATTGTATAAATGAACTTTTACGTATAATTGGACACAAATCGTCTGTTAATGAGCAGAGGTTGTGATTATTGTCACTTCAGTTTAAAAACTGCTGGAAAGCCTCTTTTTTCCAGATGCACGGCGTTGTGTTTTGTAACGTGTCCTTAGCAGCAAAGTGTGCCGCCGTACGTGTGCAGATGTACGGCATCTGGACCAGGTGCTACAGGGCCGCAGAGATGCCGAATCCCCCTGATGACTGGCCTCCTTTTCCTGCTTTCACTCAAACACACTCCGAGTCCAACAATGCCGTCTGCGGCAGCGTTGTCGGATCACCTTAGATTAGCAGGCAGAAAAATAAAACCCACAGGAACACTAATTCTGTTTTACTTTAAAAAAAAACAACTAAGGTTCACTCACTTTTTCTGAGAAAGCCGTAAAAATCTGATGATGCCTCTGCAAACACTGCATGAAATCATTTCACAACTTGTGTTGTCTTTGTTTTTAGTTTATCGTGAGATGATTAAGCAGTGCCTCGTTATCCAGAGGGACATTCTGCACATATTTACACAGAGGGCAGTGGTAATAATGCGTTTTAACTGCAAATAAGAAGCATTCAGATGTGAGCTCCGTGTTTTTAATCAGCTTTAGCCCCAGATCTCCGTATCGCTCAACTCTCTGGGTATCTAGGCCAGAAGATTCATGAATATGCACGAGTCACTGTTGCTCATCCGAACATTTCCATAAACAGTCATAATAATATTATGTGTTGAATGAGAAACGGCAATAAACACAACCCAGGACATTCAAACCACATGGAAATATAAGACTTATTATTCAAAGGAGTATACAGACGACCACAATACAAACAAAACCTTTTTAGCCCAAATTGCAGAAATTATTCCCCTAAATTATTCCTGAGCTCAACGCTGCGACAGTGGCTCAGAGAAAGACGACTAACATTCTGTGTTTATGTGATTTAAAGGACATTACACCACGATAAATGATTTTAAATTTCTTATTTTTCCCTGCACAATTCAAACAACTCATCACAGTCAGTTCAGGATAAAAATCTAAGACAAACAAAAAAAACGTGCATAAACTTAAGGTAATGCTTACATAAAGGTAATTTTGGTTCAAATCGTTCTTGAGTGCCCACCCAGCATCAGTTGTAGTTAATCTGAATTACCAGAAATAAATGATGGCGCTCCTTTTAGGATTTTCCTGCCATTTAGACAGATCCTTCAGCTGAACACAGAACCTGTTCAATAGTATCAGTCAGGAAAAGGGTACAAAAAAAATGCACTGAATAAAATGCTAGTTTCTCTGCAGCTTGGCTTGTACTGTGACTTCCTGTCTAGATCAAATTATATATGTTTTTGTCCTCTTTGATGATTTTTACTTTTTTTTTTTTTAATGAGACTTCTAGTCCAGGTAATACGGTAAATCCAGTTGACATGCAGGCTTGTCCGGCTAAGTCAAACTTTCAAAATGTATCACACAGTAACAAACAACAAGAGCACAATACCCAGAGTGAAGCCAGGCGGTGGCAGCATCATGCTGCGGGGAATACTTTTGCTCAGATGGAACTTTGTTTTAGTAAAATGGAAACAAATCCAAATACGAACCAATTTTGATTTAAACAAGTCGGATGTCTACTAGAAAGCTGAACACAAAGAACGTTTTAATTCTTCATCATTTGATCTGAGTTATGAGACATTCAGAAGAACAAAACCCAGAGAAAATCTTAGAAAGCAGAATAACATCTTAACACTTCAGTCACCTGAAGAGGGCAACGGACAAGAGATTTAGGAATCTTTTGCAAACTGGAGTAAATAAATTTACCCCGGGCAACTTGTGGCAAAAAGACTTAGAGCTGGAGTATGTAACTTTTACAAAAATATGCTTCTTTCCATATTTGTTAAAACTGTGATCAGACTGCCACCTCCTCCCTGAGCTGTTGGTGTCACCTGAAGACATGCACAAAAAACAACTGCTAAATGCAGCCAGTACACAATGGCGGAGAAACAACTCACCATTTCAGAAAAACTGTTTATCCACATGATGCTAACTAGCTTTAGCATTTGTGGAAGAGTATGTTGTGGTGAACTGGCTGTAGCTTAGCAGAGAGCAGGAGGTGTAGAAGGAGAGGGGATAAGCAGTGCCGCAAACATGGGTGATTGACAGCGCTAAGACCCGCCTCTTGACTCTGATTGGTTATTTCTATGTTGCACTGGGAGAAAACAGAACAGCTGCAAACTCTAGAAACAGTTTCAACAAAAAAAAATTTTTTAAATAAAAGTTACTGCTGTTTTTAAGCTAAAATTGAATAAAAAGATGCTTCAAACATTATTTTCCACTTACTAAACTAGATTATTATAGTATTTTTATTTTTTTTTTACATCTTTCACCGTTTGTAATTTAGCTAAATTGACCGGAATATGAGCCACATTAAAGGTGGAAACGGCTTAGAAATCATTGTTTTGAGATCCACTGCAGGCGGTAACGTTTGCTCCTGGTTCCTGTTCTCTTGCAGCCTCCCCCACCTGATGCCAGACCACATCCAGCAGCAGTACAACCCCCCACCCTTCAACTACGCCGATCCGGCCCTGCAGTACATGAGCCACTGCAGCCCTCGGGTCCTGGACAACGTCACGCCCCGGCAGCGGCCAAGATAGCGACACCCGCGGCTTAATAACGGCAACACAAGCACTTTCCCTGACATAGTACCACATAATAACGCTGGGGGTGAATGTTGTTTATATTTACTTGAACACCCATTTCAATCTGCAAAGCTGAATTACTTTCATTTTCTGATCAACGGTTTTCATTTTGTCTGACCCAGCAGAAGCCGCCAGTGTCTTGGCAGGAAGTGTTGATTAAAAGTAAAACACTGCAGTGCTCTTTATCTTCCAGTTAGTGGCTGGCCAGCAGTAGCATTTGTCAGAGTATCAGCTGTCAGATTCACATAGGATATATGATTTTAATCTACTGGGATCATTATTCCAATACACCAATCCATAAAAAGGTGCTACCGTTTTCTGTAAACCATTCGTACAAAGTTGAGTTTCAAACTCTTGAATTATTGTTTGTAGCTAAATTGCATCCAAATTCATTTTCCATATCAGAGTGTTAGCTGGAAGCTGCTCTGCAAGTGAAAAAACATGTAAATATCTTGTAAGATATTAATAAAAAATGTTCCATTCAAGAAAATGTAACGGTGGAAATCATTTCAAGAACAAACTGCTGGTACAGTGTTGAATTAATGCTGACAGTTAATTCAATATTAATGTGAGGAGAAAAGTTTCTTCTGGAAGCTGATGAGCAGCAAAGAGCTTATGCTAAATATTTATCCTTTCAGTCTTAATTAATAATCTTCAAATCATCAAGGCAAACGTAAATAAGTTTCACATTACATATAAAAGTGATAAATCTGAAAAAGTCAAAGATATTTAAGTCCAAGATGTTATGAGGCCTATTAAACATAAAACTAGCTTATTTATTTTATGCAAAACCTGCACACAAATGTGAAGGTATGAATTATGCATTCCTTCATAATTATTGATATCCTTGTAAAAATGTATAAAAAGTCTTAAAATAAATGAATCTTTTATTGTAGTAGTATAATCTCAAACTGTGAATGTAATAAAAATCCAATCAATTATCTGATTGATTGGATTTTTCAACAGTTTGTGCATCTCCTCTTCAGTTGACGGCACTTTTTTTGTTTTTCTGGGTTTCAGACATGGAAGAACATTCATTTTTGCCTCAGGTGATGAATTGTGTCAGTGTGGATTTGATGTCTTGGACATTTCTCTGCTCCGGCTCCCTGCAGTTCCTTGTCTGGTCAGCAGGTGTCACCGTTGAGTCGCTCTCTTGAGGAAGATCAATTAGACTTGTTTATATGCGTCTGGTTTCAGCAGAGACGCAGCACTCTCGCAGCCTCCGGCCCCGTGAGCAAGCGCACACATCTAACGAGGCACCTGCTCTCTCTGCAGCCTTGATCTGAAGTGGCCACAGCATGCGGAGAGCCTGCTGACCCCCGCAGAATGAGATCATCCGAGAGAGGGGCGCGGGCAGCGAGGCGGCCCTGCAGGTCCCTGCCTCTGCAGAGACGGACGCTCCGGCTGAGGTCAAGGACTGGAGAGCTGGATCTATCTTTTCTTTACTGTTGTTTACTAAATTGTGCATTTTGCACACAAGTAGCATGACCCTTCGTCTATTTCTGTTGCTGTAATTAAAGCTGCAGCATGTAGATTTTATACAAAAATATTGTATTTTTAGAAAATTTTTCAAATTGTCACCATGTCATGACAGATAGTTAATTTGTGCTACTATTGACATCTGAAAAAAGCACAACTCTCAACCACAAAACAACCAATCAGAGCCAGGAGGAGGGTCTTAGCGCTGTCAATCAACCTCATCAGACGTGCTAATGGTGGAGAAACAACAAAGATAATCTGGAAAAAAATCCTCTGCATTCTTCCAGCGCTAACTAAAAACAACCAATCAGAGCCAGGAGGAGGGTCTTAGTGCTGTCAATCATGCCTGTGCACGCATGATCCATTACAATACAGCTTCATGTCCTGAATGCTAACGGTAGTTAGCATGTCCACCAATGACAGCAGATAAATGTTCTTTCTGTAATCCACTGCAAAAACACAACATTTTATCCAGTAATTATGACCTAGTTTCTAGTACAAATATCTTAGTACACTTCAAAAAAGACAAAACTAACTTGGAAGTAACTTTTCAGCAAGAAATAGTAGCTTGTTTTAATTCTGTAATATTAATGAAAAAGTTCTAGTTTTATTGGGAGTTTAATTCACTTGTAACACCACATTTGTTCATGTTATAAGTGAAATAATTTGCCAATTGAACTAATACTTTTTCATCAATATTTAGAAATTATTGACTTAAAACAAGCTCCTTTATCTTGCTAAAAAGTTACTAAGTTAGTTTGGTCTTATGTCAAATGTACTAAGATATTTGCACTAGAAACTGGACCAAAAATTCTTGAGATTTTGTGTTTTTGTTGTGAGGTTAGTTGTTTCTCCACCATTAGCACATTTAGCAACATGCTTACAAGCTAAACATCCGCCGTCATTGGTGGACATGCTAACTAGCCTTAGCATTCAGAACAATGAATGAGTGAAGCTGTGTCATAGCAGAGAGATCATGCGTTGTCAGTCATGCAGGAACAGACATGATTGACAGCGCTAAGACCCGCCTCCTGGCTCTGATTGGTTGTTTCTTGTTAGCGCTGGGAGCTCGATTTTTCCAAAGATTGTCTGTCTCATCTGACATAATGACAATCTCTACAAATATGTTTTAGTAAAAGTTACATTCTCTGACTTTAAGGAGGGTTTGTGTAAACGAGGAAGTTTCTGGTGACACCTGTGAGTCCTGTGGTGTTCGGCGAGGATGAAATCACCGTCAGATTTCTGGAAGCTTCCTAGAAGCAGCTGAAGGCTGCAGTGTTTGAACTCCTGCTCCTCTCTGACTGCAGCAGACAAGCTGGAGGAAAGCCAATGAGGGTAAGGGAGAGCAGGCAAGAAGGACAGTGTTGGATAGTTGGAGAGAGCGACAGGACGAGAGAGGGAGACGTGGAAAGAGGGACAGCAAAGAGCAACAGCAGGGACTCTGTTTTTTCAAACAGAAATAATGGAGACACGTGCAGGTTTAGCAACACTTGATGACTTTCTGGCAGACCCAGCAAACAGAAATACATTTGTTAGAAAGGAATGCTCAGCAGTATATTCATTTCGTCATAACATGATTGAAAGGGGCTGGGAACTGCAGCAGACGAAAATCCTCTTATCTGATTTAAAGCCATTAATCTTTTCTTAATTTTGGAATTCAAGTAATTTTCTCAGGGACAGGTAGGCCAGTCACATCCTGCTGTTGGACTCTGTGTGGCTAATGGTCTTATTGCACGCTGTAAAAAAAGCCTTCCTGCTGACTGGGTACGGTTTGCTGCAGGTCATAAAGTTTTCCATCGGCCATGAAGTAACGTTTGTTTGTTTTGAACGCCTGTCATTATCTGGTCACAGTTTGAGTGAGGAAATAAGCATCAAAACACTTTGTTTTCTTGCTACGCACGACCTAATCTGCACATAAACACAAACATTCAGTTGTGAAATAAATTTGAACGCCACAGGGAATGGCCATTGGCCGTTTACGGAGATTTATTCAATTCATAGTCCGAACCGGAAGTGATACGCTCAATCTTAGCAGGAAAGCACAGCGCAGTGCAAAGCGAACCCATGGCTTCAAGACCAACAAAATAAAATATGTAGAAACTCTTGACTAATGTGTGTTAGAGAAATACATAAACAAAATGGCTGCTGTGGGAGAAGAAAATATGTCAGAAAAGCAGCCTCCGATTGTTCACTGTTGTCATAGCAACTGCCTGTCAAGATGGCCGTCGGTTAGGAAGTTCACGGAAGTGTGAAGTCACATGAAAACTATGTAAATTTTATAGATGAAGAAAACTTCAAGACACCAATTGCATCAAATTGGTCAGTTTGAAAACAATTGTTTTGAGAAACAAGATTCCCAAAATCGCTAAGTCCGCGTATCTGTTCTCACCGCAGTTGGATTCAAGCTGTGTGGCTGCTTGGGCTAAGACTCTGTCACTGTCCTGCAACCTTTGGATGCATCCCTGCCCCGACACACCTGAGCCAGATGAATGGTTAATGACCTGGTCTGTGCAGAACTTGCTAACATGCCAAGGAGGTAATTCAGCCTTTTAGTTCAGGCGTGTCAGAGCAGGAATGCATCCAAAAGGTTGCTGGAGAGTGAAACTCGAAGACTAGATTTGCCTTTCTCTGAAGAAAAAAGAGATTTTTCTTTGAGATTCTCCATCCATCCACCCTCAGCATAATGTAGCAACATGATGCTTCCACCACCAAACTTCACTGTTGTTTTGTGGTTGGTGTGAAATGCTGTTTTTATCCCATCCTCGTGTAACCTAATTATATTTTCTCACTATTTAATGGGTTCACCCAAATGTTTTCCTGAAGGGCTTTAAAGATGTTCAATCATGCCTTTCCTTCGGCAGTAGAGTCTTGTGCAATGAGTGTCATTGTGTTGTTTCGACAGATGACTCATTGTTTTCATGGAAAAAACTATTCCAGGTATTTGCAGGGGAAGAAACACATGGTTTATGTTGAAATAATGCTATTTTTTGCTTTCTAAATCAGTGCTCGATATTGTTTAAAAATATATCTGTAATTAATTATCATTGTTGTAGCAAATATTTATGTTTTGTCTTCATTTTTTGTTCCTTTCTTGTTCACTGTCATTACACAGACTTTGCATTTAAAGAGCAAATTGCTTTGATTTCTTCGTCAGCAGGGATTACCTTGGTTCATCTCACTACCCTGATTGGAACCATATTTACTGGAAAAAGCAATGACGTGTTCAATACCTATTTTTATGTGGATGAGCACAGCTCCTCCCCCTCAGATCAATCAAACACGCCCTGGAAAGCAAACACATGCAAGGCTGCATGTGCGCTCTGAAACAATGCAAAGGTCTTTTCACTTCCAGCCTGACATGCCCAGGGAAACAGGCAGCAGCCATTGTCTCCCGTGAAAACCGATCCCCTCACCAGGCAGGTGCATTACAAACCCCTCATTCATTAGTAATGCTGACTCTGTATTTCAGTTACACAGGCAAACATCTTCTCATATTTGTCACCAGGACTTAATCTCCCTAGGCAACCACAAACCTTCACTTTTTTGCTTGTAATCTGCTTTATTTCCATCTGAAATCGTGGATTAGCATCACAACATCCATATTCTGCTCCAGGCTGCAGAAAATTACCTAACCGTTTAATTTCCTGTGAAGGAAACAATGCCAGTTATGGGAGTTATTCCTTCCCACTGTGGCCATGTGCTTGCTAAGAAAGAGGACTTGCTGCAAAGCTCAATGCAGGCTTTTCGGTTTACTTACACTGCAAAAAACACAAATGTTTACCAAGTAATTTAGATCTATTACAGTACACTTAAAATAATACAAAACAAATTTATAAATTGGGGATTGCAGAGGTGAATTAGCTTATGCTATAATCTGGTGTAAATGTCAACATAAATGGTGACGTTTATGTCTGAGTTGTACATTGTCCCTTTAAAAAAAAGTTTATTACGATTAGATAACTTTTCTGCATGGTAAAGGAGATTATTTTAAGTCAGTAATTCCTTAATATTGATAAAAAAAGGGAGATTATTTCACTTATAACATGGGAAAAATGTCTTATTATAATAAGTGAAATAATCTGCCAATGGAACTAGTAATTTCTCATCAATTGTTGACTGTAAATAAGCTCCTATATTTTGCTGAAAAGTTACTTGTAAGTTAGTTTAATCTTATTTCAAGTGTACTAAAATATTTGCGCTAGAAACTAAACCAAAAATATTTGGTAAAATGTTATGTTACTATTTATATTTTGAGTTTGACTGCATTTCATAATAACACACCTGAATCTACCGATGTGGTTGGTTTGATTTTATCATAAATTTCTGCCTTCAGATCATATTTTTAGTGAATTGGTACCGGATAGAAGAAAAGGAAATGAAAAGTGAAAATCCAGGAAGTAACTTCAACCATGCCCTTGCTAAACTAAAGTGACCTTTGAACCCTGTGGCACAGAAATTAAAACTGGCGCCGCCTGATAAGCAAGTATGATGTGGAACAGCTAATATTCACAGAGCTGATAAGGAGGAAATATGGCAGTAATAGATTCACCAGAATTGGACACAAATCAATGCAAGACTAAATTATTATTACATTGGCATAAAAATTACAATAATACAAATACTACAAAGTAATAAATGCTGTACTGGATGTTACATCATACATATTGGTTTTAAGTTTTATTGACAATTATGTAATGACTCACAGGTTTCCCTTTGGACCAATTTGTATTTACCTGCATGGTAAAACACCCTCTTCCAAATTCAAAGACGTAATAATTAAAAAAAATAAAATAAAATCAGGATCTAAAAATATTTCAGTGTCATGCAAATTTGAGTTCAGCTGGAACAAACTTCCAGAAAACTGCAAAACAGCTGAAACACTGAGTTTCTTTTATCAAAGCCTTGATTTTTTTTTTTTTTTTTTTAAACTAAAGTTTGTTCCATATTTGTAGTGCGGAAAGTGGACATGGAGAAGGAACATTTTTATTTAAAGACAAACAGCAGGACAACTTGGATTTGAGGAAAGCATAAAAACACCAACGTACTTTGTTCAAATAAGAGCAAACGCTTCATACCAACTGTCAAACGTGGTGGAGGGGTTGTGATCTGGGGCTTTTTTACAGTCATTTAATTGAACATAGTGGGTTTTCTAAGGCGACATGGCTTAAAAAAAAAAAACAGAATCAAAGTGTTGTAGTAGCCTAATCAAAGTCCTGACCTGATTGAAGTGGTCAACGTTGGACCAAAATTCCTCCTCTACAATGTGATTGACAGAATATGTGGTTTAACTGTTGTGTTTTATGAAACTTTGCCTGTATTTTGGTGTTTCTGGGGTATTTTCGGGGATCTAAAGGTGAATCCACACACCTCCAGGTACAGTCATTTGCACATGCAACAGCTTATCTGGGCCTTGTGACAGATTTAGGCTTTTGTGCCGCCACCTCAGGAATTACATAATTTGTACACTGACATAAATCCCTGCAGCACCAAAACAAATTTAAAAGAAAAACAAGAATCTAATTTGCTCCAGATTTTGACAGAACCTCTATCTATGTATAAACTATGAGCTTCCCACATGTTCTGCACCTTGTATTTGATTTAAAATAACTTTATGTCCTTCTGCATCCTTCTGAATATCAGATCCCATCCACATGGAGCAGCAAAATTAGGCCCAGAAATCTGCTGCAACACCTGCAAAAGTTGCGGTTGCTCATAAAAAATAATGCACAACACAAGCAATCAAAAACTGGAAACTCTTCAGGTCTGACGCTGCACAAGTATTAAAAAAGTTTTTTTCATAACTGTCAGTAACTTTACAAAGACATTATAAACATGAACACAATACAAATATAGCGAGTACAATTAGAAAGCTGTAATAGATGACAATTAGAAGTGTAAAAAGAAAGATACATGTGGCTAAAAGCAGAAAAATCTTCCTGAGGCTGGAAAACTATGCAACAAGCTTGTCTGGTGCGCCTCTATGGCACTGACTGGATGTCTGTAGACAAGATGCAGCGGCAGCGCAGACCATGGGAGTGACGCATTGCAGGTACAAACGGACCAATCAGAAAGCGCGATTTATTTCCGCTACGTTTTGTGCCTAACCACTTCGTAGCAGAAAGTATTCATGCGCTGATATTCAGTGCACCGCCGAACCGCGCGGTGACGTCCGGGAACTACATAAACGCTTCTCCAGAAACAGCATTTTTTAATTAAGGTGTGTTTTCATTTACCTTTGTATAAAGCGCCGTAGTAAAATGTGATTTTCTAATAGTTGAGCAGCTGAAGATAGAGGAAGTTGGCGGAGTGATACCGCAGAGAAGGAGGGGTTTAGGACAGCCGTTAAAGGCGAGTCCAGTGGTCTCCCTCTCAGTGTGCTCGCAGGGCTGCTCGGTTCTAGTCACAGCGGGTTGCGGAGATTCTTTTAGGGTTTTTTTTTTAAAGCGGAATTTGTGGTGAAGACCCTCCTGCACCGACGCTGAGATGGTAAGAACAATTACTTTATGCATTTCGTTTTTGCTGGAGCACTTAATGTTACGTTTATACAGCGTTGTTAAGCTGAAAAACAACGTTATTACAGTAGTATTCGTATTTACTTTAACGCATCTTCTTTATAACAGGTGTGTAATGCTTTCAAATAATTAGTTGAACGTAACTAGTTTTATACGCCGATCCATTAATTAAAACGCAGGATTGCAATGTTTGAGCATCATGGGCGTTGTTTGCTTCTCAATGCTGCTTAAAGTCTAAACTGTTCCTCTCAAACGCTCATATTGTTCGATTTAATAACTAAGAAAAAAAAATGTATCCGCACTCTAATTATACTCTTGTCTCCTTTTATATGAATTGAGTATTTTATTTCGTCGTTTGAGACAGATATGTGGCTCAGCCGGCACATTATGGTTGCTAGCCAGCTGTAGCTCTTCCTAGCTAGCAGTTACCGCCAAATAATTAGCCGTTTATTGTCTGGCGTGAATGAATGGCCAACGCGCCTCCGACATCTGGGCTAATGTGCGGAGCAACGTTTCCCATTAGTGCCGCTTCCTGTTATATAATTATCGAAAAGAATGAAGGGGGGAACTGCTTCCCTTTTGAGCAGGGTTTTTTTTTTTTTTTTGTTACAGCAGCTTGTGTAGCAAGCTACACCCACCATCTTTAGAGCTTTATGGGATGTTTATTAGCATCACCGTGATTTTAAAATGTTGAATTGCAGCTTAACTCTGCATGGCTTTGACCTCATTCAGCTCCTACATTAAGAGCTACTGACTAGATTTAATCAGTACTAGTTGAAATCTAAATTGATTAGTGATCAGCATTGAGAAAGAGCTAATTAATGTCCTATAAATGCATTGAAATGGCCTCTTTTCCCCCTCATAACTAAACTTTTTATTATTTGGTGTGGTTTTTACCTGTGTAAGTAATGCATAATTCAGTTATTGGTCCAATCTATTGCTGTCAAAGTACTCAAAGCATTTTAAACGTATATTTAACATATTAAAAGTTTGAATCTTTTGCAAATGGCAGAAAAACCCTCCTCAATTTAAAAAAACATAAAGGAATATTTCATTTAAACTTCATATTTAGATATGTTGGCTATTGGATGATCTAATTTGGTTAATCTTGTGTGGCATTTAAAGTGATATTGTCCGTTTTGTTTCTAAACTTATAAGCATAATAAAGACTTCACTAATCAGTCTGGATTTTGCTCTGAAGTTGTAGATCCTGGAAGCTAAAAAAGCCTTTTCTCATTGTGTTTCTGGCTCAGCCAGATGAGCTTGTATTAATGGTTTCATTTGTTTTTCTAGGCTGACCAACTTACAGAAGAGCAAATTGCTGGTAAGACATGCTTCATTGATCTCCCTTCCTCATAACCAGCAGCCTCCGTTAAGGACTCTTCGTCTCGTGTGGTGGATTTACACTTTTGCCTTTTAAGGCATTCCCACAAGGCAGCGTACCAGTCATAAAACTGGAATGAAAGAAACTGCTGTTGCTTGCTGTCAGTGGATTGCTCAAGGACTCCCTTCCTGAGAACTTTGCATTTTCATGGCCGCTGTGTTGTATATGATGTAATCTGGAGGAGCTGTGAGGTGTTGTCACTCAGCTTTACATGCTGGGTACTTTAACCTGGGCGTGCTGGCCTTTATGAACGCTGCATTTCGGGTTTATTGTATGTGTGATATGCTGACCTGGGACTTTGATGTTGTAAATTATGAGTGGGAGATCTTCCTGCAACTGCTTGCATTTATTCATTGAGTCATGGTTATAATTTCAATGATCTGCTTTCTCTATTGGATGGATTGCATACAATTTTGCAGTGTTAAGTTGTTGTATCCAGTAGCAATACTTTGAATCTCCCTGTTATCAGTAAACACGATTTTATTGTTGTGCTTGTAGTTTCTGACTCCAGCCTTTTATTTCCCGTTGGCTTGTCGCTTGTCGTTTCTCATCCCTCATGGCTCAGTACTGTCAGTGACATCCTGATGATGGGTCTCGTGGTTGTTGTTTTAACTAGAAACTCCTCCAGTTGGAAGTATAAACATCATCGCACGCACGACTTGACCTCGTAACGTTCACAATCAATGCTGCTGTAAGGCTGAAAGGATTCTCTCACCCAAGGTGTTTCCTTTCCTGTCACCAGAGTTCAAGGAGGCCTTCTCGCTCTTTGACAAGGATGGAGACGGCACCATCACCACTAAAGAGCTGGGCACCGTCATGCGCTCTCTGGGCCAGAACCCCACGGAGGCTGAGCTGCAGGACATGATCAACGAAGTCGACGCAGACGGTGAGAATCGCTGTTTTTCTTAAAAACAAAGTTTCCAACTGTTATCGGCTGTTCCTGTAACTCTTCTGTTTTCTGATCAGGAAACGGAACAATAGACTTCCCAGAATTTCTCACCATGATGGCCAGGAAGATGAAGGACACAGACAGCGAGGAGGAGATCCGAGAAGCATTCCGTGTCTTTGATAAGGTCTGTTTGGAGTCCCATCTTCATGTAATAATGCCAAGTTTACCCTCATTTCACACTGGAACTGGAAGACATTTTAAATATCCAAAATAAAATAAACAACAAAATTGGTTATGAAGTATCTAAAGAAAAGTATCTTTAAAGAAAAAGCTAGTTGAGACCAAACTGAAGCTTTTTATTATCCACTTCCTGGCATAAAGGGAAGTGATTTTTTTGTTTGTTTTGTTTTGAATAATTCCAACAGGCCTAGTTGATTTAAAAACAAACAAAAAACGAAGTTCTTTCTACCTGACCTGATTTCCAGGATGGAAACGGCTACATCAGTGCTGCTGAGCTGCGCCACGTGATGACGAACCTGGGAGAGAAGCTAACCGACGAGGAAGTGGACGAGATGATCAGAGAAGCAGACATCGATGGAGACGGTCAGGTCAACTATGAAGGTTGGTAGTTAGAATCCCAGTCAACCTTTCAGTGTCTTCCAGTGAAACGGGGTGACAAGCTACAACTCTCCTCTTCCTCCCGCAGAGTTCGTACAAATGATGACGGCGAAGTGAAGGCCTTGTACAGATTTCTATATAAATTTGCCTTTTTTTCTTTGTGTAATTTATCTGTAAAATCTTAATAGCCCCCATTCGTCCCTGCCCCCTTCTGCTGTCCAAAGGAACTGCATGTAAACTGCATAGGCTCTTGTCCCCATGTCCCTTTCTTTTGCTGTCATGGTGTTTTGGAGTGACAGAATGGCGCCCCCTGGAGGCCTCTGGGAGCCGGAGAACTTGGGATCTTCTGTCAAGTGAGCTCGAGGCCCCTCCATACCTGGCGACGTTGGAAACCTGTCACCTGGTTGTCGCTTGGCAACACTGTTGACATGGAAGCAATGTAGAGGAGTCTAAACTCTGCATGGACTATGGACAAAGTATATAAGGAAATCTCTCAGCATTGCACTACTGCAAAATAATGACACGGGTGTATCTCCTGGGTACTCGTACAAACTCTTTTGTATCTGCTGTTCTATATTGGAAAATGACTAATCTTAACATGCTTTTTAATGTTTTACTCACTACTTTTACTTTCCTTTCTTTTTCTTTTATGTATGGCCGCTGGCCATGCCTCAAACAATCCATTCCAAGTTGTATATTTTTGTTTTCCAATAAAATTTACAATCTACCCATATTTGAAACCTGTCTTGTTTTTGCAGCTCAAAAATGAAACATTGAGTTTGTTTACCCTGTAATTGCTGTTTTTGTATGAGGACAGAACACTCCAATTTATAAGATTTTACTTTGTTTTCTTTTATAAAATGTTTAAACCCTCCCTGTCAATCTAAAAAGCACTGAGGAGCCTCTTAATGTACTGAGCTCAAATTGGATTTGTTTAGAAATTTGAGGACCTGATGTAGATCTGGTGCGGTCACCAGTCCGCCAGCCGAGTCCCTACTTCTCCTGGTACTGTGTCAAAGATGGCCGCCTTCTGTCTATCTTGACCTTTGCCCCAGTTTGAGGTGCGGGGTGAGGAGTGCACATCAGAAAACAATGTAAATAGAGCTGTTCCTGTCTTTCTTTTTTTCTGAGTTTGTTACAGTAGCTTGCAGAGATACTGAAGTTGTTTGAATGATGAAATAAAGCTCTATTGTAGACCTCTCTTCTGTCTGGTTTTTCTTTCAGCTTTATTTTTATTCAGCTTTATGCATCTAAAATGTCATGTTTTTTTTACATATTTGAAATGTCCTTAGTTTGGTATGAAAAATCAGCTCTTGTCTTCCCTCTAGAACCAACCAATCAGAACCAGGAGGCGGGGCTGTGACACAATATTACAGCTAGCATAGCCTGTTATAAATGCTAAAGCCAGTTAGCATAGCCACCGATGACGGTGGGTAAACAGGTTTTCCTGTAATGGTAAGTTGTTTTTCTGCCATTAGCACAGTTAGCATTAATGTGAAAGCACGAAGACCCGCCGCCTGGAGGTGATTGGTTGTTTTTGGTCGGGAGCTGTACATTTATTCAGATGACAATAGCAACTCAGGACATGAAGGACATTGATCATTTCACTGATTATCCGTCTCCTATGACTGTGAACTAATATGGAAAACGTATATCCTTTGCCTCTCCTCGGGCTGCCACCTTAAACTGGTGGAGGGTTTGAGTGCCCCACTGATCCCAGGAGCTATGCTGTCTGGGGCTTTATGCCCCTGGTAGGGTCACCCAAGGCAGACAGGTCGTAGGTGAAGGATCAGACACAGCACAGCCTGAAGACCCCTTGGATGAATGAGAACTTTAAACCAATTGTGCTAGCTAAAACTTTAGTTTGCTATCTAAATATTTGGTAAGCAAGCTTAGTATGTCCCTAAACATTTAGCTTACTCACTAATTATTTAGGTTGCTAACTAAATCGTGCTAGCTAAAACTTTAGCTTGATAAAATATGTAGCTTGCTGGCTAAATATTTAGGTTGCTAGCAAACTCTTTTGACCATGAGCCATTTCTCCTGCTGGCAGGTTTGGTTGTATTTACCCAGAATTCCTTGCATATTATTCCACTTTTGGAGTGGTCTCTGGTCCTCTTGGCGTTCATTCGAACCGCACCATTTCACTACAACCGTACCAAAACCAAGGTTTGTAGGCACTCGGTTACGGATTCACACAATATGTATTAATCAATTAAAGGGACATGTTGTTTACAGACATATCATAATCCCATTTTATGGTTGTAATTAGTTTATATATTGGTTTTGGGTTCTTTATTTTGGATATTTCTACCAGTTCCAGTGCAAAGCGGTCTTTTAAAAAAAATAAAGTTAATCGGTGTGGCAGAAGGTGAACTTGCAGTATTACTCCATTGTCAAAATGGTCTAAAAGAAACAATCAGTATAATCGTTAATCACAATGGGATAATATATTGTAGAGGACATTCTAAAGCGAAGCCTGGCGTTTAACGTGGCAGACAAAATAAACAGAGCAGCAGATTAAACAACTCATGCTAAGGCTGTCATATATATATGCGTGTGTGTGACAGGGTTTATCTTTATTCCTTGCGGCGGCACATCAACACTTCGCCATGTGACAGCAGTGAAGCTCTCCAACACGTAGAGCGTCTCTTTAACTCTCAGTCAGCTCATGAATCATGGCTTGATCGCTGAACCCTTCCCTCTCGTCTCCAACGTGGAGGAGTAATCACCAACCTGCTCTCTTTCTACCTTCCTCTCTCCTCCCGTTGTTGAGCTTTTCCTTTCTCTGTCCTTTTCTTGTGCAGCGACCTGATGTTTCGCTCGACTGTGCAGCAGATCAGCTTTCTCCCTTTACAGTATCTGGTCACCAAGATCGGTTATTAAGACCATTCAGTCTTTCCATCACTCCGAAAAAGCCTTCATTACAATCTACTTTCAATAGGTTTTGATTACAAGCTATGACCTAACGTGGATCTGCCATGCATTCGAGCAGGTTATGACAACCGCAGGGGTCAGAGAAAACCGATCCTACAGGCTGCCTGATTGTATCCCCACTTGAGGGCCTATTATGGCGCTGTGCTGGTTGACCAGTCAGCTTTGGCTCGTGTTGCAGAGTGTTGCAGCCTTAGCCTGGTGTCTAAGCTGGTAGCCGATGGATATCTGAGCTGCGCTGGCAGCTGCTGAGTGTTGAGAGAGAAGGAAGGGTGCTAAGAAACCCCAAGGGTGCTATTACTGCAGAGCTGAGAGCAGTTTTCTCTAGCTGCATCGTTGCGACATGAGGGATTTTTTTTTTTTTTGGTCAAAGGTTAAGCAGCCAAACAAATCCTACAGTGTGGTTAAGTGAAAGTGTTGCTAATTGACACTCCGGCCTGATGAAAAGGCTCATGTTAAGGTGTTTTAATAGCTTATGCTCAGAAATGTAAATCTTTCAGCTGCTTCCTCAGGCACAAATCTGATTAATGGGTAACGAAAGTACAAATTACTGACAACTGTTTGTACACTGCAAAAACATAACGCATTAGGTTTGGTCTAATATCTAGTGTAAATATCTTACTTAACTTGGTATAAGATAAAGCTAACTTAAAAGAAACTTTTCAGCAAGATATGGAGGCTTGTTTCAAATAAATAATTCCTTAATATTGACGAAAAAATACTAGTTCCATTGGCAGATTATTTAATTTATATTTAACAGGCATTTTCCCCATGTTATAATCGATTAGTTCTTTTTCATTAATGTTGAGGAATTATCTCGCTAAAAAGTTACTTTTAAGTAACTAAACCACAATTACATGATAAGATTTTGTGTTTTTGCAGTGTATTTTGGGGAGAATTTTCATTCCAACTATTTTTTTCATTCAAGTCTCTTAAATAGAGCATTATCTAATAATTGTCTGCTTTCGCAAGTTGATAATTAGCTACTTTAACATGCTATTAATTAGCTGCTTTAGCTTATATACACTCTGAAAATGAGCTATTTTAGCGTGATGATAAATAGCATACTTTAGCAAGCTGACAAGCCATTGTACAATGCTGATAACTGGCTACCTTGGCATGCTGATTAGTAGCTTCTTTAGCATGCTATCCATCCATCCATTTTCTGTTCACCCTTGTCCCTTATGGGGTCGGGAGTTGCTGGTGCCTATCTCCAGCCGGGCGAGAGGAGGGGTACACCCTGGACAGCTCACCAGTCTGTCGCAGGGCCTTTAGCATGCTAAGTAGCTTCTTTAGCATGGTGATAAATAGCTATTTTAGCATGCTGACAACCATTGTACAATGCTGGTAACTGGCTACCTTAGCATGCTAAGTAGCTTCTTTATCATGCTATGTAGCTTCTTTAGCATGCTAAGTAGCTTCTTTAGCATGGCGATAAATAGCTATTTTAGCATGCTGACAAGCATTGTACAATGCTGGTAACTGGCTACCTTAGCATGCTAAGTAGCTTTAGCATGGCGATAAATAGCTATTTTAGCATGCTGACAAGCCATTGC
The DNA here is from genome assembly GCA_010277075.1 of Poeciliopsis retropinna. NCBI lineage: Eukaryota > Metazoa > Chordata > Actinopteri > Cyprinodontiformes > Poeciliidae > Poeciliopsis > Poeciliopsis retropinna. The sequence continues at coordinate 3,622,016 of VMRM01000014.1, read as the reverse complement.
ACAATGCTGATAAATGGCTACCTTAGCATGTTAAGTAGCTTCTTTAGCATGCTAAGTAGCTTCTTTAGCATGGCGATAAATAGCTATTTTAGCATGCTGACAAGCATTGTACAATGCTGATAACTGGCTACCTTAGCATGCTATGTAGATTCTTTAGCATGGCGATAAATAGCTATTTTAGCATGCTGACAAGCTAAAGTGAAATATGAAAATACCCGACCTTTTGTTAATTACACATTACTGTTGTCTGAACTAAAAAACAAGGATCTGAAAAACAAAATACAGGTCAAAGTTAAAAAATCTCAGACAGAAGGAGCTGGCCGTCCCATTCAGGACAACATTTCCACATGCTGCCCCAGTGGAAAATCAGGCCAGGTGCTTCGGCTTGAGCACACTGTCAAAGAGGCTCAAGGATTTCACCACCAACTCCCCTGAAGCCACCTGCATTATCACCTGTGGGAGCAGGTGGGACAGGTGAGGCAGGAGCTGGTAGCTGGGATCAAATGGCACATAGCGGTACCAGTCGACCCTCTGAGCGACAGTGCAGAGGAGAAAAATGTCGCCCTGTCTCTTTTGGTTAAAATCAGAGAACAACTGGAAATGAAAAGCTGGTCCTGCGTTCAGGGACGGAGGAGGAGGGCGGAGGAGGGGCAGTGCTATTTCTGCTTGGCCCACCGCTGGTGATGACCAGTATGTGTGTTAGTGGGTGAGAGGAAAGGAGAAGTGAAAGACAAAGACAGAGATGGAGAGAGACTTTTGAAAGGCCTATAGCAGCCAAAATGTGAAACACAAAGTACAAAGTACAACTTCTAAATTGTCTGTCATTCACAATAATACAGTTATTAGTCGAATGCTAGGTTTGTTTTTTACTATAGAAATCAGTAACATGTAATTAAATGATCAGACATTTTTCACATGAACTTATCAGCATGCTAAAGTGATTTGCAGCATTCATTACTAGAAAAAGAAAGAGAGGAAAACTGAAACATGGTGGCGTTGTCTCGCTACTACTTTTATGTCAGCAGGAAAATGAGCAAAACATTTGGTCCACATTTTAACTCATCTATCATTTTCTCTTCACCACTTTGTGTCAGTCAGTCATCTAAAATCCCATCGCAATAGATTGAAATTTGCAGTTGTAGCAAGAGTTCAAGGGTTATGAACACTTTAGCGAGGCACTAAGTAGATGGAGGTGGAAGGATAAAAGAAAGGATAAATCAACCTGAAGCTTTTTTCTTGCACTGCAAAAACACAAAATCTTATTTTTGTGTAGTTTCTGGGGCAAACATCTTGGTACATTTTAAATAAGACAAAACTAAGGTGAAAATGGCGGCAAACAGATAAGCAATTATTTAACCGTACACCTTTGAAAAGCAAAGTAGAACCTCCTTCACAATCAACAAGAATGAAACAAGTGATTTCTGGATGATAAGTCAATAACAAAACACTTGTATTTTCCAGCAGCCATTGTACAGCTGATCAAACATGCTGGAACTCAGCTCAGGTTGCTAGGTAACGGTGTGGGCTTTGCTGTGATTGCTAGGTAACGGGCAGTGCCTGCTGAGATGTGACTCACTGTTGATTAGGCTTTTGAAATGGCTCATTTTCCAAACACCAAAAATTACCAAAAACCAGCTGGTTGATTTTTTTTTTAAGCATTTAGGCTGTTTGAATGTGTTGAGAAACTACAACACATTCAAATTTTTTTCATTATAACAAGATATTTTTTCCATATTATAAGTTAAAATAGATATTAATGAATTATTTACTTAAAAGAAGCTGTTACGTCTTGGTGAAAAGTTACTTGTAAGTTAGTTTTGTCTTATTTAAAGTGTACTAAGATATTTGCCCTTGTGTTTTTGCAGTGTGTGTGTGTGTGTGTGTGTGTGTGTGTGTTTGGCACGACGACTGGCAGCCAAACCGTCCTGGAAGGCAGTGATCCCACCCCGTAGTCTGATTTCACACAAGCGTAATCCCAGATCACCAGCTCTTTTCATGCATTCTGTCCTCCAACCGAATGCGTAAAAAGAGGGAAGAGCCTTTTATTACTTGGTCCAGGGTTTATCAGCACGCTCGCGAGGGATTTTGTGGTTTGCCACCAACATAATCAGCTGCATTTGTTGTGCACAAATTGCTTCGGTGACGCCAGCCAGGCAAGCAGAAGGATCTTATCTGCTACAAAGGGTACTTCATTCCACTTAACTGCATGTTCTTGGTAATGCTCCCTTCCCTCTTCGTCTTTCCCTCTTTGTTGGCAGCCCGCCGCTCTTTCTTCCTACTATCTCGGCCCTGCTATGCACTCAGGAGGAGGAATGCTGTTCAGCCATGCGTCACATGCACATAGCTTAACGCGGCATGCTGCTGCACCCTCAGATAACACATTCAGCATGAGGAGGCCAAGGCAGTGGCACACAATAAAACAGCTATTCTTATCGCTACCTACTTCACATGCCTAGCACTTTGTGGCGATGAAACAAAACCAGGGCGGACAACAATCCCAGAAAGAAGAGATTGGAGTCATCGCCGCGCAATCGGGGACAAATGAAACGTTTCCTGTCATTAGAGCGGCGCGTTTATTCAGTGAGCAGGCCTGCTTCATCCTCACAGCGAGCAAAGCGATGCCCAAGAGCAGAAGAGTTTTGTGTCGTGGCCAATTTGACAGTTGTTGAGGGAGTGGAGGGTTATATTCATCCCTTTTCTGTCCGCCCGGACTATCAGATCGTATCCCAGGATTAAAGCCCACTCCATCAGGCTTTACTTGAGTGCTTTATTGATTGTAGAGGATAAAACAATAACACCTCTGGCTTTTTTTTTTCTTCTATAACCGTTATTAACAGATAACAGGTTCTGCAACAGAAAACAATTGGATTGAGGAAATTTTAGGCCTCATTTGGATTTGTTGCACCTGGAGTGTCTATTACTTAAAAGCTCCAGTACTTCATTTTTATAAAAAGTAATGTACATATTTGTTGAAATTATCATTATGTGAAGAGAAAAAACTGACCTCCTGTAGCCACGCTACAAAACTAGTTCACCACTAGTTCACTAGCCTGTGACGAATGCTAATGCTAGTTAGCATGACCACTGATGATTGGTTTTCCTGGAACGTTAAGTTGGTTCAGCACATTTAGCAGCATTGATTGACAGCGCTAACTTCAGACCTCTTTTGAAAACTCTTAAAACTGCTTATTTTAATTGTTCAAACACTGAATATAACTTGACATGCATCCATAAGCAAAGTGGAAGCTGTCTTAGAAGTCAACATCTACAGTCTCCCCTCCTTTTCAGAGGACAGCCAATCAGTGCCAAGAAAAATAAATGGAGCTCTTGGATTGGTTGTCTTGAAAATATTAGCCAATAGCGTGTCAAGTATCATTGTTCCTTTGTATTTTAGCTTCCCAAGCTGCATTTTCTTTAGGAAATTTTTAGATATGAATATCTAAAAATATTCATATCTAAAAATGAATATTTTTAGATATGAAAAATATCTACAAATATTTTTATTTTTAGATATTTTTATTTGTCTATCTGTATTTTAACTGTATACAGTTAATTATACAAATATAATTATTTGTATAATTCACAAATAATTTTCTGTGAATTATTTGGAGTTTCGATTCACATAAATGTAATTTGCTTTCTGTTCTCTGTAGTGCTAATATTTATGTCCTTCCATGCTAGTTTTACACATATTCATGGAATCAATATACAACCACATCAATTTAATTTCACAATAATTGATGGAGATTATATTTACATACAACTGTGTGGCTAAAATATTGTCAGAAAGACATTTTGCTAAAATGTCCTTTTTATTTATATTGTGTATTTTGGTCAGTGAGTTTGTTGTGATATCCAATCAAAACCTTGTTTAATCAGAAAATATTGGATTTCCACAAAAATTTGCCCCCATTTGCTCAGAAACAAAACTTAATTAAATCTGTTGTTTGGTGTGAGGCACACTGCAAAAACACCAAATCTTACCAAGTATTTTTCTAACTTATAGTGCAAATATCTCATAACACTTCAGAAGTAACTTTTCGGCAAGATACAAGAGCTTGTTTTAAGAAATAAGTCCTTAATATTGCAGAAAAAGTACTAGATTATTTCACTCATAATATGGAAGAAATGTCTTATAAGTGAAATAATTTTCCAGTGGAACAATTACTTTAAAAAAAAAACTATATTCAAGAATTATTTACTAAAAACAAGCTCCTATATCTTGCTGAAAAGTAACTTGCAAGTTTAATTTGTCTTATTTCAAGTATACTAAGATATTTGCACTAGAAGCCAGACTAAAAAGTAAGATTTGGTGTTTTTGCAGTGCAGCCAACATAATGAGGATTTTTCATTCCTTTGTCATTTGAGCGTGAGCTGCATGAAACCACCGTAACTTTGAGTGAAAAGAGGTTTTCCCCAAATGGAGGAAACAGTTAAATTCTCAGAATTTCTGCAACTGCTGATACTTTGAAGCTCATAAAGGTTCAACAAGACGCGGTGAAACAGATTTAGATGTTAGCTGGTGGTGCGTTGAAAGCAAAAAGCTCTCAGTAACCTCAGTGTGTCTCAGTCTCCAGTCAGAGCTCTTATTCCCGCCGCAGTCCAGGCCTGATCTGGGATAGATGCCTCATACCGAGGACTTAGCACCGCCCGCCTTTCCTCGGGCCAACCCCAGATGTCTTGTCCTCGATTAAGCTCCCTTTTGTAGGTGCGCATGGTTTCAAATAGCCACACCACAAATAGATGTTTTTGATTTAATTTACACAAAATTCACCTTTTGCATGTTTTTGTGCTTCCAGAAATGTTTTCTGGTGCTTTTAGAATTGAGACGTTTGGAAAACCTCCAGATTGGTGAGTCACATTCCATGAGCACTTTGTCGTTGCCTAGCAACCCCAGCCAAGTGCAGCCCTGTCACCTAGCAACCCCAGCGGAACTCCACCGGCTCCTCCTCCGGAGTTCCGCACATTTATTTGGAGCTATTTTTGTTACATGCAGCATTTTTATAACATAACAAACAGTAACCAGCTGTTTAAACTACAAAATGATATAAAAAGAATAATAAAATAAATAAATAAATAAAAAAAAGGGGAAGGCAGAATAAAAAATAAGTGCAAACCTTTACAACTTTTAAAAATAGAAAGTCATAGTGTTGCTTGACTTTGCTATAAAATGGCACAAAGAGCCTGAAAAGCACAGAAAATCCCCTTTTAAATGCAAAGCACTGAGGAGATCCATAGTCAAATGCCTTCAGGAAATAAATAGTTATTGTTGAACAGGACTGACAAATATTTTAGTTTTATTTTGTTGTGACTTTTTGTCTAATTCAGCTAGTTTTAGTTATTTTTTAGACTGTGCCAGCAAGTTTTTATGAGTTATTATTAGTTCAATATTGTTAAGTTTTTATTAGTTATTGTAGTAGTTTTAGTTCTTTCATACTTTGCCTAATTTTTAGTTGCTGAATTCAAAAAGTTCTTGTATTGAATTGCGATTGTGGGTCATTGAAATACATATTTTTAAATGTTTTCATTTATTTTTGAACAATCAGCTGACTGGTGTTTTCTAACAACTTTTCTTGTTGCCATTTTGTGGCTGACAGTAATTTGCAGACAACTGATGTCGCTTTGGGAAAAAAGGTTAATAAATAGATTCATGAACATAAAAATGAAGAATATTATATTAATAATTTCAGTATGACATAGTTAGTTTTATAAACACACAACATAGCTCCAGGTAGTTATAGTTTTTTCCCTTTTAATTACTATTTTTGTTGATTTCAGTTAATCAGTTTTTGTTTTTCATTAGATTTACTTAACTATGCTAACGTTGGTAGCATTGAAAGTTTTCAGCTTGGACTGGAGCTTCCTCAACCCAACTGAAAATGTCTGAGTTATTTTGAAAAGAAGAGCTCATTCCAACCAGTTTAAATGAACTGGAGTTTAATTTAAATTGGTTGGGGAGTTCAGCTTTGAGAGGCTGGCGCTGTGACCAGGTGTCTCTTTACTCCTTCAGCCAGCAGCAGACCCACTGCAACGACATTCCACTTCTAATAAATGACATTTAAAAGTTTAATCAGCTCCAGAGACGCCTGTTAGCGAACAACAGGGTCATTGTCTGGGTGGCTAATGGTGTTGGCACCACGGCAGAGTGTGTGTGGATGGAAACCAAGAAAGCTGGAGGCTATCAGGTGAGCCTGGACTGATTGATGGAGGCCAAGCTGCTGTTTACAATCGCCGCTTGTGGATAAACACCAGAATACACCAAATGTTTACCTGGAAATTTGTTACTTCTGTACTTTTGTGTTGTGCTAGCTTATGTTATGAAGGCCTAGAGATGATTTCACCTGGTTCAGACTTCATTTAAATGTTGCAAATCAAAAACATGTTGATTTTAAAAAGGCTTAGCTTCTGTTTAAAACACTGGTATCATCACATCACAGCCAAGAATGAATTAAAGGGCAGTTTGTGGCAGAATGAGTTGATAAAACTACCTGTTAATATTGATAAACAGCTGTTTCTGCATTTGGTGAGAAATTAAATAGTATTAAACATGTTTTCACCTTTATCTAATTTGGCACAATACAAATAAAACTGCTGATTGGTAAAATAATATTTAAAGAACACAACTGTTATTTTAAGCATTATTTCTAGAGTCCAGAGGCCAAAATTACATCTTCTGGCGGGCCAGATTTGGCCCGTGAGCCTTCAGCTGGCTGTTACTACCAGCTCTTCTAAAAAGCAGCTCACTCTGCCATGATGGACGTCAAAGCAACTGCGTTAAATCCTGATAAGGTTGTTTAAAAATTAAAAAGGTGTATTAAGGCTATTTTAGATTTTAAAAAATGAAAGGAGGAGTACATTTCCACCAAAAACTCAGATTAATTTCTGTAATTTTGTAGAACAAAACAGAATTTTTTTAATTCAAGAAAAAAAACCTCTTAGGTTAATGTTTTCTAGAAAAACAAATAAGACATTTCTGAGTTTTAAGTCAAACGTTTGTGAGAAAAAAAATCTTGAAAGAATGTTCAACTTTTGAATTGAAAGTTGAAATTAAGTCAAACATTTAAAAAAATTTTCTAAAGTCCAACATTTTACACTTTTGACCTTTAGGAAATGTCAGAGAGTAAAAAATAAAAACTTGACAGTTGAAGATCAGAAATGTCCAAATTCTTACCATAAAATATTTTAGATAAATCTCAAACTTTGAGGCTTTTCTAGCAAATTTATTTTCTAGCAAATTTCTATTAATCACAAAACTTTTCAAATTTTCTACTTTTGAAACAAAGAAAATCCCAAATTTTATTAGAAGATTTTAGAGATAAATATCAAAATTTAATTTAATTTAATTTTTTTCATGAGCAAAAAAAAAAAAAAAAAAAAAAAAAACACCAGCTAATCCATTAGACTTACTTGATAGCAATTAAGAGTCACATTTTACCAGCCATTTTGTGATAATTTACTGTTTAATTAGCTAGTGCTAAGGGTTAGCCTTAGCAGAGCTAGCGCAGTGACACATTGTATGTAATTTGGGCTGGAACATGTCAGATCTGGCAACCCTCAACATGTTTCCAGAAAACTATTATTAACAAACAAAACCTATGTGTACTGTTTCAGTCGCTTAACATTTTCCTAAAGAGCTATCTCTGGATTAAATTCTGATGTTTAGACACCAGGAACATTGTACTGAGTGCTTTCATGTATGCATTTGGGAACATGCATGTGAACATGTTTAGCAGGGAATTACAGTGCAGTAATGCTGCAATCATCACAACCTCTTTCACCTTGGGGATAAACTATGCATGTGGCCGCTCTCATTTCATTTCTAAATGAGATTACGGGACACATTTGATCCTCATAACCTCTCTCACACCCCTCACCCGTTTTGACAGCCACGGTTTAGTATTTCTTTCTTGGCGTCCAACTTTAACCTGCCTGTGCCCTCTGTGCCCCTTCCTGTTTGTAAAGTTACACGAAAATCAACAGAAATATTTTGGTTTATCATACAGAAAAAAATATGGGTGTTTTCACTATTTTATTTATACATTTGCAAACTAAATATTTAATTTTCAAGCTAAATATTAATTTGCACATTAAGCATTTAGTTCCAAATAAAATATTTATTTTTTTATAACAATCATTTGATTTTCAAACTAAATATTTAGAATGGACCTACATATTTAGTTTGCTAACTAAATATATAAATAGAAATTTAAATATTTAGTAGATTAGGACATCAACTAAATATTTAGTTAGCTTACCAATTATATAATTTGTAAGCTATTTTATTTGTAAACTAAATATTTTTTTCCAATTAAATGTCTAGCTTGGACCTAAATTCTTTGTTTGCTAACTAAATATTTAGGTAGCAAGTTAAATATTTAGTTCACAGGCTACTGTGCTAAATGTATGTTTAGTCTGCAAACTAAATATTTAGCTTGGACTTACATATTTATTTGCTAACTATATAGACAGAGAGCAATTTAAGCATTTTGTTAGTATGTCTAAATGTCTAAAAAAACTAAATATTTAGTTTGTTAACTAAATATTTAGCTTACTAACTAATTTGGATGCTACTGCTTTTGTAAACTAAAATTCTTTTTTCTGATTAAATATTTAGTTGCTATATATTTATCTAGCAAATTAAATATTTGGTTCACATGCTACAATTTTAAATATGTTTAGTTTGCAAACTAAATATTTATCTTCGTAAGTGTTCAATGTGTAAGCTAAATATTTAGTTTTACAAAATATTTAATTCCAAATAAAGTACTTATTTTTCAAACTATGTATTTAATTTCCAAGCTAAACATGTATTTTTCAAACTAAATATTGAGCTTGGATCTAAATATATAGCTAACAAGTTAAATAGTTAATTAGCAGGCTAACGAAACTAAATATTTAGCTTACTAAGTTTTTAACTTGCAAGCTAAATATTTGTCTTGCAAACCAGATATTAAGTTCCAAATTAAATATTTATTTTTTAAACTAAACACTTTATTTCCAAGCTAAATATTATTTATATTTAATATATATTTTGTTAGCAGGTTGGGCTAGCATGTTAACTGAATATTTAACAGGCAAACTAAATATTTAGTTTTAAATTCCCGTATGAGGTTCTTCTGTCTTATTTTGCTGTCCACTCTCCAACAGTCAGTAGCAACAAATTATGTTTTTTTAGTTTTTTCCTTCTCTTTGTATTTTATATCTAAAATACCTTAAATTTTAGTGTGTAAAGAGTGATATCCATACGTCCAAATATATGAGGAAACACGCAGGGAGTAAGGTTTGTGTCACTGGGGTTTCATAAATTCAGGATTTTAACATTTATACACATACTGTTGTATAAGAAATAGGAAGAAAAGAAATGTATGAATGCTCTGACATCACAATGACGCAAACACAAAGAGTACAATCTGAAGCGTGTAAGCGTGCGTGTAAATAAATCTTTATCTGCAGGCTGTCAATCCCCAGTTAATCTGTCCTGACTGTATTTAAGCATGAGCACAACGTGTTGAATGGTCCCCTGTAATGCAGCACATTTTAACCCTTTATACGTACTAAAAAGCACATTTATAAAGTGCCCTGTTGTATATCTACATGGGACGCCAATTGTTTTGATTACCTGCACAGTATTTTATGGTGTCATTGTATTAATAATGCTACAGTTTGTAACTTTTATTAAAAAAATGTATGTTTTTTTTTTTTTTTTTTTTTTTACATATTTCTTATTCACCAAATTAACAATTAAGAGGAGGGTTTCAGTGCTGTCAAACACCCTCATGTACTTGTTGCTAAATGTACTAATGGCAGAGAAACTTAAAGTTACAGAAAAACCATTTATTCACTGTCTTTGGTGGCTATGCTAATTAGCTGTAGCATCCACAACAGGCTCAGCTATCTTTATCAGAAAGAACGCACCACACAGAGGTTGATTGACAGCGCTAAGGCCCGCCTACTGGCTCTGATTGGTTGTTTCTGGTTGGAACTGGGAGAACGCAAAGGAGATTTACCCAGATTATGTTTCCTCTTCTACTGTCACAACATGGCGACAGTTTCCACAAATATGTAATAAATAATGTTTTATAAAAGTTACATACTGTAGCTTTAATGCACAGTCTATTCTTCCTCTTGCTCTTTATCTAGTTTCAGCACATAAACTGCTCTGCACTTACATGCTGTTTATATTCTTCAACATATGATGAGCAGAAAGTTTTTCTTGGAAACCATTTTACATTTTTAATGTTTCCGTTTATATTTCTGGGGTTTTTCACACTGCATGTGTGAAAAATTGTAGCTAATTTTAGCTTTTTTTCACACGGCATGGTAAATGTTACTGAAAATCAAGATGATAGTCCTAACCAAGAGATTAGCATTTCAGCTAGCGTTAGCTTTTTAGCTAATTGTAGCTCATAAGCGTTTACCTTACAGCTTTGTAAACAACGTTTTGCACAAATTTCTGATACTCTGCATGGGATTTTTTGGTTTGGCAGAAAGTTTTCACTCCTCTTCTACAGGTTTTCCATTTGTGTTTTCCAGGCTTTTGCTTTATTTTGCTGCTTGTTTAATTCTTAAATTTCCTGCAGTTAACTTAAAGGCATCTGCAGTTTTCACCAAAAACATTCAGCTTGCAGCATTCATACTGCATTTAGTAGAAAATGCATTTTTTTCTAGTTTATTTGTAGTTTTTTATTTATTTATTTATTTTGGAGTTCCAGCATAAAATGTAAAGTTTCTTGATCTTTGAGAATGCTTTCTTGCATTATTATTATTATACTATTATTAGTGTGTTACCTGAAATTGGCTGCAAAACAAAAATATCGCAATAACTTCCAGCAACATTTGTTATGACAGATCTTACTCTAGTTTTTGGAGTATGCAACTGGAGTTTATTTTTAAAGGGTAATGCAAGTCAACTCCAAAAGCACATTTTCAGATTTGTAACCTTGCAGATTAATTATTGTACTTTTACAATTATGCAAAACAATGAGAAATGTTTTAGAAACTAAGAATATTGAGCTGAGTCAATCCTGATATTCTCTTTTTTTTAGAGCAAACTACGAGTGTCTCCAGATTTGTCAACAGGGGTTTGCAGGCCGGCCCCTTCTCTCCTTCACTGTGTGTATATTTGTGTGCGTGTGAGCACACAGTGTAATATTTCACTCTCTCCCCTCCGGGATTAGACCATTCATCTCTCGAAGCCCCGGCGTAGGTGTCTCACATAGTGCTAATGAGGAGAGGATGGAACAAGAGAGAGCCTGTGAGTCAGGAGGGAAGGAAGTAAAAATAGATTTTTCTCTTTCTCTCTTGTTGGACAGCAGAGATGACAATCAATTACAAAAAAAAAAAAAAAAAAAAGTATTGATGAATGGGGAAGTTTTATTCCAGGAGTGATCCGTGCAGTTTATGTTATTTTTGTCTTTGCATAAAATAAATTAATTTACAACCAGACATTGATTACAGCTGACATCCAACAGATCCAGAGTCTGCAGCGCTGCACGACGGCGGCGGCGGCGTTATTGGCCTCCTCTGCCTGTGTGCGTGTTGTTGAGCAGAGCGGATATCTCCCTGCTTTCCCCAGTTACTCAAACAAGAGGCTGGTTGCTAGGTAACCAAGCCACATCACATCACATCAGCGAGCGACGCAGACCAACAGTGAGGTTGGAGGCAGAAGATTGTGCTTGCAGGATTACATAAGTCAGCAGCCCGAGTCGCTTCGCTCACGGAAGTGGCGTCTGCTAGTCAGGGGAGACAAGGCGGGTGAAGACGAAGCGTTTATTTAAAAAAAAAAAAAGAAAAGAAAGTGTTTGATTGAGCTACGTACCTTGAACATAGCTCAAGTCATTTTGGAAATATTAAAACAAGGCTTTAAATACTTAAAGAAAATAACTTTTTCCCTCACTTTAGATAAATCAAACTGAACGTTTTACCCATTTAGATGAGTCAGAATGACTGTTTTTAGGTCTCAGTTTGGAGCATCTTCATTTATTTACATTTTCAATAAATTTACATAGAACAGCTGAAAAAGTGTCTTCTTCCATTAAACCGATCAGAAAAAGCGAGTTTTTGCATGCAGGAATCAAAACGATCATTAAATGTTCAGATAAGGAACATTTAATGGTCATTATTTATGACCAGAAATATGATCTGTTTTGAGTTAACTACATAAGAGATGCATGCAAAACATCAGAACATTCATTTCCTTGAGGTTGCTTATTTGCATAAATCCTCCATTTCACATGTCTTACTAATAACCAACACTGATGTTCAATGTTCTTGATCAATGATTAGAAAAAAAGATAATTTACCATTAATGGTGCAAAGAATGCTCAGATTTTGATTTGGAAAAAAAAAGCAAATCAATCTATAGGAAAGTGACAAAGTTATAAACACGTTTCTGACATAAATACATTCATTTCTTATGTAAAGAGAAAAACAATTGATTTTACATGGTACTGCCCCCTTTATAAAAAGGTCAGATTTGTCGCCCGGGTCGTCAGAGCTCTCTGGGAATGATGGTGAAGGGTCGGATGGGACTGGACGCCTCCAACTCCAGCGCCGTCAGGAAGCAGTCCGGAGCTTGGCTGGAGTCCCGAGCCTGCAGCGCTTCGCCCAGGCCGCTCCACGCCTCGTGGGACGTATTGTGAACCTGAACGGCGTCACGCAGCACCTTCTCTCCCAGGTGGACACGACCCGTTTTTACCAGCAGGCGACCCTGAACAGCACACAGGGGAGACACAGGAAATATGACAATAAGACACCCAAATATATATATATATATATATATATATATATATATATATATATATATATATATACACGTACATAAATATATAGTTTATTTGATTCAGTACTATTTGAGCTATATAGTATAAAGCTCAAATAGTACTGAATAATATTTTAAAAATAAAGTAAATGTTACGAGAATCAAGTTTAAATGAGAATAAATTCATAATATATAAAAAAAACAATGAGAACATAAAGTCATATTTAAAAAATAAAGTCGTACAAGAATAAAGTTGAAATATTACGAGAATAAAGTCAAAATAATGCAAGAATAAAGTCAATATATTTAAAAAATAAAGTAAATATTATTCCTCACCACAAATGCCTTTTTTAAAACTATGGTATATTTTCTTTACTTCAGTTTTAAATATTTTGTAACCAGAATTGTTAAAATTTCAATAAAACAAAGGCTGCTGTCGGTTGTCCTATTTTCACATGAGTATATTTATCTACTAAATAAATATTAAAAGACAAACCTGGTGCCTAATGTTGAGTTTTATCCTCAAAGTCAGTGAGCATCAGTTTACCACCTAGCTTTTAATACTCTAATATATTCATATTCCAAATATCTGTCATTAAAACATTTTATTGCATAAAAACCCCAAGTCAGCAGATGGTGGCTTTTTAAAAAAAATATATATATATAAAAAAAATAATAAATCTTGGATTATGATGTTGCATTTTTGTGGAGTTGAGTTGTTTAGGATAAAAAATTAAAACAAAAGCTCAACAGCAGCAACGAGAGTCACATTCAGCAGGGATTGACCAACTAAATGGAGAAAATCCACAAATGATGAGATTAAGAGGAAACCTCGGCAGAGAGGACGCACATTGTTAAATACAAACACAGCAGTGCTGCAAAGTAGGTTCTGATTTAATACAAAATCATCTTTACCATTTAACGTTCAGCTGCTACCTGCCATTTCTTTTCTAACATCTACATTCCTGTTACAGACATTCAGTTGAAACCTACCCAAAGTGTTAAAATATAAACTCTGAAAGCAAACCCGACAACTTTTCTATGGAGCCCCACAAGGCTGTGTTTAAGACCCAGTGACGTTTTCTTTTCACATCTCTTAAGTCGCTTGTTAAAAGTAGTTATGAGTAAGATATGCAGAACACTGACTGAATATAAAACACATTCATTTGTAAATAGTTGCAAAGGTCAGGAGTGTTTTGGAGACAAAATGTTCAACGCTCTCTCACATTAAAGCTATAGATGCTGTGTTGCATGCACATAGAGGACGACAACAGGCAGCTGTTCCTCCACAATATCACACACACACACACACACACACACTGAGCTGGCCTCAGGTCAAACAGACAAGTCTCGTTATGCAGTCTCTGCTCACAAGTACCAGATTAATTGGGCTGAACTTCACATAGCTGTCTGCAGACTCTGATGCAACTTTCAATAACACACACTCAGTCGTGTTTTTGTGATTTGTGGGGACCCAACATTGACTTCCTTCCACTTTCTACAGCCTAACCCTTTCCTTACCCCTAACATCACACACCTAACCCCTGACTCTAACCAAAAGTCAATTCACACCTTAGACCTAAACCTGATCCAAAAACAGCAGTTCCCGTCATGGGGACCGCAAAATGTCCCCACAAAAAGCAGAGGTCCGCACATCCCAGACAGAAATAGGTCCCCACAAAGACATAAAAACCTACCAGACACACACGCACACACACACACTTATCTTTCTCTTTCCTCTGTGATTCTGTGAGGAAAACACAGGAACAACAAATCTCCTGAGCAAAGAGGATGTACGCTGACGTTTACCAGTTCCTGTCTGAGCCTGCAGCCCTATGAGTTCATTCATCATTATTGTTCTCTTTTCCACATTTAGCGTCGATTTGTCAGAATGTGTCAGTTTACAGAATAATTAGCATTTATGGCATCAGTTCACCTACTCCAGATATTTTTAAACATTTTGTTCCTCTCTTTTGTTGTCTGTATCTAAACTCTGAGTGACCCCAGTCAAAGATGCTGTAATTACTATGCTACTCCAACAGGTGGCGATACTTCGATCACAGGCTGCATGAGCATTCAAAAGCATAAGATCAATTTGAAATAAAATATACTTTTTATTGTTGTTGGTTTTAGTTAATGAAGGGACTCGATTAAAACTTTATTCAAGTTAATTGAATAAATACAGGTGGGCTCAACAACATTTATTGTTTTTAATCTTTTGTTTGGAATATTAAACCATCAGATTAGAGTAAAGTGCTAATATACTCATTCAACATGTGTCTCACCTCTGACCATTCATGCAACGTCTTTGAAAAAATACTTTTTTAGAAATGTGGACTAGGATGCTAACATTAGCATTGGAAACATCTTTGCTAGCTCATACATGTTTAGCATTAAAATGCTATTTTAGGCTTAAATAGCTTCCATAATAGGCTAACTCGTTTTAGCACAATTTGAACACAACAATAGTCTTTTCTAGCATCCCACATGGTCGTATTTTTGAAACAAAAATTAACCCATGAGAGGTACGTTCTAGTGCAAATATCTTAGTACACTTGAAATAACACAAATAAGTAACTTTTCAGCAAGAAACAGGAGTTTATTTTAAGTAAATAATTCCTTAATATTGACGAAAAAGTATTTGTGCAACTGGCAAATTATTTCACAAAAAGACATTTTTCCCATGTTACAAGTGAATTTATCTGCCAATGGAACTTAATATTAATCAATATTAAGTTATTATTTGCTTCGAATAAGCTATTTCTTGCTGAAAGGTTATTTATATGTTAGTACACTTGAAATAAGAAAATACTAAGATATCTGAACTAGAAACTACACAAAAAATACTTGGTAAAATTTTGTGTTTTTGCAGGGAGAATAAATCTGTTTCACAGGTTAGGAATCAACGACAGAAGTTTAAGATAATTTTAAAGTCAGCATTACTTAAAAGAAAAGAGAACAACTTCTTCAGTTTCTTTTCTTGTTCAGTCCAACCATCTGTCTTGTGTTTTACCTTAACTGACCCTCGTCGGTTTGTCCCTGCAGTTTTTATCTCGTGTTGTGGGCAGCGGCGCATTCAAGCCAAAATTAGATAAACTCCAGAGGAACTTCAAACAGTCCAAAACAGCTAATTAAGCGTGTTTAGCCAGAGAAAGATCAAAGAGATTCCCCTCCCAAAATAAGGATAAAGAAACTTTCAAACATCCCAGCAGAAACCTGATTATGGAATCCAGATTAGGGATGTTTGGCATCATCTGATGCTGTTTATGTGATTCAGTGCAACAACTAAAACAGTTAGAGGTTTATTTAGAGCAACCAGATTAATTTAATCACTTTTACTCAGATAAATTAACTGTCAAATAAGTAAGGATGCATTAAAGCCTTAAATTATCCTTCTATTCATTACAGATTTATTGATTATTTTAAAAAATGATGCTATCATGGATTACAGCAAATCAACTTAAAAAGCAGCAGCATAACTACAAATTCAGGAACTGATTTTCTGTCTAGTGAATAATTTGTTTATTTGATAAATGTTTTGAATTAAAAAGCACAGTAATATCCCACTTTTAGTTTCCTGGCTGATTTAGTCAGCTTTTGTTTAAGATGTCCTGGTATTTCAAAGACTTCACACAGATATACATATACAGAATAATTTAACATAAAGCATGGACACCTTAACAGGGTTGCAGTGCAATAAGTTAATTTTAAGTAATTACTAAGGACAAACTTTACCTACACAACCCTAAAATTCTTGCAATCGTATGTTGAACATTTCCAAATTTTGGCAGCAACTCTCCCTGATAGTATTTATTAAAGTTGTGTCTAGTCATTTTAAAAAATATTTTTAAATTGTACCAATAGCTGTTTTCCAACTGTTTTATTTGTTTTCCCTTATTTATTACAATTATTAGTAAAATATCTCAGAACATGTTCATTATTAATTCCACGAGCCATCATCATCATCATGTGTTACTCCAGAGTTTTTCTGACTACCTGGAGCTTAGTGTTAGCTTAGCGTTAGCTTCCCCCTCACCTGCCTTCCTTCCTGTATGAAACTTTTTCTTTATAAACATTTTCACGCCTTCTTCCCGGGCAGCAGCAGCTAATCTGTCCCTGGTCACGTCTTTCTCATCAACCTCCTCCGACGACAATAAAGCCCCTGAATCGCTAATTTCCTCTCCTTGTCCGCTACTTAATCTGCTCCAATGGTCAAAGTTAGTGTGGTAATTAACATATAGGTTAGCTTTACACATTTTTCTGAATGGGCTTATGCGCTTTTTAGTTTTTATTGTAGTTTTCCTGGCCCGCCCTGTCTCGTATCCGCTCATTTTCTCAGACTCAGGTTAGCTGAACTGGCGCTATTTATAGTCTTAGAGGGGAGGGGCGGGCCAAGGAGGACCAATGGATAAGCCGTTTGTCGATCAATAAAAACCATTGGGGTGTCGCGGTCGATAAAAATTTGATTTAATATTTTTTGTTAAATTATGACAGCATATGGACAGTAAATGCATCAGTCTGGACTCCAGATGGTCAATCCTCCCATGGACAGAAGTTCAAACTGAATGCAGCTTTTTTTTTTTTCTGTTCAAATGGTCAAAAAAAGGTCCATAAACCGATTGTTACCTGTTTAATGTCATCTCTAAGAATCAACCTGGCTCAGGAAGACTCTTACCCACAGAGATAGGAAGGAAGAGAGAAAATGAACGTGAGATTAAAATGAGGAATGCAAGAAAGAGAGACAGAAGGAGCTAAAAGAAGCAGGAGATGAAAATTGACAAAGATTAAGAAATAATTTAACGCAGAGAAGCTAAACATAGCAACAGAGGCACCAGTCGACTCCCAGTTGTTTCCCAGTTTGCCCCCTTCCAGTTTTTCCGTCCTCCTCAGCCTTCTTCCCTCCCTCCATCTATTCATGGTTATCAGAGGTTTTGCTCAGTAGAATATATTTCCCTGGTTGCTAGGCAATCCCATAAAGCGGTGAGAACGACCAAAGTGTTATAAATAATGTATTTGCATTATCTAATCAGCTGACAACCGCCCCCACCCACACAGCCAAAGAGAGAGAGAGAGAGAGAGAGAGAGAGAGAGAGAGAAACAGGGAGCGATGGGTGAGCATTTGATAATTGGAACGCGATTAATTCAATGAGCACAAGTCCTCGTCCTGAGAGCGTTCATGCATATGCGAGGCCGCGTGCGAATATGCATCTGCCGGAGAGGAGTAGAAGAGGAAGCGTGCGAGTCCGACTGACTCACAGCCGGCTCCACTCCAGACGGGAAAGGGACGAGACATGGAAGACGCAGGGAACGGGTCGGATTCATGCCGCACTGGGAGCAAGGCTGGGGTTCAGGATCGGATCCAACCCAATGTGTTCGGTACCAGAAACCACAGGCACAGATCGCATTTAATTACTCAAATAAATTTTAAACATTAGTATTTGTCCTTTTATAATAAATAACACATTTACAGGCAGGGGATTTGGTCCACTGGACAAAAAAATTAAAATACAAAAAAAAAATAATCAGAAGATAGAATTTTTCAGGAAAAGATAGAATTCCAAGAAAAAGTTGGAATTCTGAGAAAAAAGTAAAAATTCAAAGAAAAAAAAAAGAAAAATTAAAATTTTCCAAAACAAAAAAAAAAAAAAGTCAGAAAAAACAGCAAAGTTTCCAATAAAATAGTCAGAAAAAAGATAAAAGAAAAAAGTTGGTAATGTCAGAAATGAGTAATAATTTTAGGGAAAAAGTTGGAACTCTGAGGAAAAAAAAATTCCAAGAAAAAAGTCTGAATTCTGAGATTAAAATCAGATTTTCTAGAAAAAGTAAACTAAAATTTTTCATGTAACTTTGTACAAATTGCTAAAAGTATCACTCATGACAGTATCTGTAGTCAGGTGATCAGATAAAGTCTGTTCCTCGTCTGGCAGTTTGCTTCTGCATCAAAGAACGGTTGGATGTTTGTCATATTTTAATAAAGTGGAAGTTATTATAGCAGCAACTCCGTTTTTTACAGAG
This sequence comes from Poeciliopsis retropinna, assembly GCA_010277075.1. Taxonomy (NCBI): domain Eukaryota; kingdom Metazoa; phylum Chordata; class Actinopteri; order Cyprinodontiformes; family Poeciliidae; genus Poeciliopsis; species Poeciliopsis retropinna. The sequence goes on along the minus strand of VMRM01000014.1, from coordinate 3,603,241 downwards.
TTGCACTGCAAAAAACACAAAATCTGATCTGGTTTGTAGTAGAAATATCTTGATACACTTTAAATAAGACGATTTCAACAGGCAGATGTTTTCACTTATAACAAGGCATTTTACCCATGTAGTCAGTGGTGTACCACTGACTACCCAGAATGCCCTGTGCTGCAGTGCACTTCCTGCTACGGACCGCTGGGCGTTCACATATGCATTCGAACCGTTCCAGAGTTCACTTTAACTGAACTAAGACCAAGGTTTTTAGGCGGACCAGAGATTGACCTTTTAGGCAAACAAAGTAGAATTTGATTAAAGCGGACTAAACAGGGCTGGTGTGAATGAAAGCTTAACCTTTTAAGCTGACCAAGAGACCCAATACTTAAAGTGTACATGATAAGAAAAGTACCAGTGTAACTGTTAAGGTTTGTTCAAATGAAAATGGGTGAAAAATATTAACATAACGGAGAAACCTTTTAATCATCCAGTATAAAACGCCAAAGGCAGCCATCTTTCTGTTTCACAGATCCAACAAATTTCACAATTAAAATCAGAACGACTGAATGAAAATACGAGGACCTTACTGTCATTTCCCTCAGGGAGCGCATCTTTCATTTGTTGCCAAGTCAATAAAAAAAGCACAGTACAGTATGTACTTTTGCAGAATAATAGTTCAAGAGTAAAAATACCAACCAAGAATATCGTCAGAATTCCCCTTAAGGCGGAGCAGAATAAATGGGCTACTGGCACACAATGTGTCCACAGCAGAACCGGAATAAAAATAAATGGCTCTGCCGTCGAGGAGCAGAGACTGGAGGTTGTATTCTATGGGTAGGCTTCAAATAAAATGAGCCACACTGTGTTTTCACTGTAAAAACACCAAATCTTACCAAGTCATTTTACTCTATTTCTAGCAAATATATCAGAACACTTTAATTAAGACAAAGCTAACTCAAAAGTATCTTTTCAACAACATATAGGAGCTTGTTTTAAGTAAATAATTCCTTAATATTGTTGAAAAAAAAATACTTGTTTCATTGTCAGATAACTACTTATAACAAGACATTTTCACATGTTATAAGTGAAATAATCTGCCAATGAAACTAGAACTTTTTCATCAACATTAAGGAATTATTTACTTAAGACAAGCTCCTATATCTTGCTGATAATTTAGTTTTGACTTAATTTAAGATATTTGGGCTAGAAACTAGATTTGGTGCTTTTGCAGTGTTACTTTAGGTCAGATATGTCAGTAAAATTAAACTAACTGAAAAGTAACGTAAAGACTTGTTTCTTCTAAATATTGATGAAAACGTTCTGGTTGCATTGGCAGGTAAATTAACTCATAAAATGGGTTATTTAAGTTATTATAAGTTAAATATTCTGCCAATGAAACTAGAACTTTTTCATCAACATTAAGGAACTAATACTTGGTAAGATTTCTTGTTTTTGCAGTGTTTTCTCTAATGTTGCTCTTTCTCTCAACTTTTGACGTATTCATTCTTAATTTTTGCCCAATTCAATTGCATATATTTAGTTCTCTAAAGAAAAAGCAGAAGAAGAAAAAAAAGGCACAAGGAGTCCACATTTGCATCAAATCCATGGAGGAATGCTGACACGCACAAACAAACACAACACACACACACACACACACACACACACACGGAGCAACGTCACGCTGAGAGCACATCTGTCCTGTAAGAGACGCAGAGCGGGACTCGGCCAGCTGGCTTTGCTTCAACTTTTCACCCTCTGGGATTGGTTCTCCCACAGGCCAAATAAGGAAGAGACGCGAATCTTCCTCCACCTCTGGGACTGCAAACACACACACACACACGCATACAAATCCATCCAAAAGAGCACAGTAGGAGCAAAACCCATTAGCCTTATGTGGTCACAAGATGGCAAGAGCTGGAGTCAAAATATCAAGCAGCAGCACATCTACTGTAACCATGGAAACCAAAGTGGAAACAGTGGATGTCTGCGACAGCCTTTTCTTTAGGGATATCCCTGTCTAAGACCCCTTCACCATGACAACAGAGGAAGTTCAGAGGTCATTGTAGCTGTGGATAATCCAGTGGATCATCTGGAAGACGGACTGAGTGGGAGGAAGTGGAGGACGAGAGAAAATAGGAGCTGGGATGAAATAAGGAGGGAAATGGACTGACTTCAAGCATCACTCTTCATTTGTGGGTTGCAGTTAGTGGAGTTCAGGGTGAGGAGATGTTTCATCATTATAAAAGTGGTCATAAGAATTACTTATTACTTCTTTTTTGGTACGGCTCCACAAACACAAATTCTGCTCTTGAAAAACCTTTGCTGCAAAAACACAAAATCTTACCAAGTAACATTAGTCTAGTTTCTAGTGCAAACATCTTAATACACTTAAAATCAGACAAAACTAACTTACAAGTAACTTTATAGTAAGATATAGCAGCTTCTTTTAAGTAAATAATTCCTTAATATGGATGAAATGTTTCATTCACAGATAAATTTATTTGTAACAAGATATTTTCTTCATGTTTTAAGTGAATGAAACCAGAACTTTATCATAAATATCAAGGAATTACTTAAAATAAGCTCCTACATCTTGCTGATAAGTTACTTTTGTCTTAATTTAAGTGTAATAAGATATTTGCACTAAATTGCAGAAAAATACCTGGTAAGATTGTGAGTATTTGCAGTGTTGAAATGCAAAATTGAAATTTTTTTAAGACAAAAGTCACACAAAGAAGTGTGATTTGTATCACTAAACTGCACAGAGTAATAATATTTTCAAGATTATTGATATTTATTGATAATTTTAATGAATACACAGCTTTTGAGGGGTTTTAGACAATCACTGGTAACAATAAATCAAATTTCTGATCATGATTAAGTGTTTTTGGTACATTTTCATTGCCAACTTGTGGACGAAATAGAACCACAAGTCAACAAACACAGAGGTGAAGATGTGAAAGTGGGTCTGGGCCGAACCCGCCTCACATAAACTAACAGATTATCTTCAAACAAGCCCTGAGTGAATCCCAGGTGAAGAAAATGGCCAAGTACACAACCTGGGAAGGGATAGTTCATCCAAAAAAACCAAAAAAGAACAGTTCCCTCGCAGTCTGTGACCAGCAGGGGAAGGTACAGCGCCCAAAAAATTATCCAGGGAAGAGTAAAAAGTATTTGGTAAAAGGTTTACTCAAGTACTGAGTAACTGGTCAAATTATCAATGATTTCATATTTAAAGATTACACAATCAGACGGACCAAATATAAAGTTAAAATTAAAATTTTGGTATTTTAAAGAAGAAAATGACAATAATTCAGATAAAAATAAAATCAGGCAAAAGAACATTCACCAGACACACACCTGCAGTTTCTGTTAAAGTTTTATAAGTTTTTAAACTGATTTGAAAAATTTCTCTTATGCCTGATATTTTTTGTTACTTGTATGAATTATTGTCATTTTGGTCCTAAAATTACCAACATTTCCACTAAACTTTATATTTTGGTCCATCTGATTATGTAATTTTTAAATATTAAATCATTGATAATCTGAAAACTCAATTGAATAATTTCTTGAATAACTACTTTTTGCTTCTACTTGAGTAAAACTATGTTGGAGTTGTGCTACTGAGTATAATTTGTACCCACCTCTGCTTACACTGTTAGCACAACATGTCAGAGTTAATTTAATAGCCTTGAATAAAACACTCTATCTATTAGTGTATTTCTGCATTGCTAGAGTAACTCTTCTTGTTCACTCAATACTGTGTTTATGCACAAGACACAGAACAGAGCAGCGTTATGTAAGTTTTAATTCAGTTTCAAAGCCTCTTAAATCCTCTCCACTCACTCACCAGTTGCACCAGTATGCGCTCTCCTCTGGGATGGATGGCCAGGGCCTCGTCGTACAGCACCTTGGCTTCGTCCAGTTGGCCCCTGAGCTCGGCCAGGCGGCCCCGCTGCAGGAGAACCGAGTGGGAGTTTGGGGACAGAGAGCTGGCCTCCGCGACGCAGAACTGGGCCTCCTTCAGCCGGCCGTCCACCATGAACAGCTCCCCTTCAGGAAGAGAGAGAGAGGCAGTCAGAGGGAGACGGGTCAGAACAAAACGGAGCAGGGATAGAGAGATGAGGAGGAGGACAAAGAGAGAGAGAGAGATTCCATTCTGTCCAAGACGAACTTTAAAGAGTCAAACAAAAGTTCAGTTTAAATTCATGACATGATGACAGAAAATACTGGAGAGAAGAAATAGGATGAATGCATGGATGGACAGACAAATGGATGGAGGGATGGATTGATGGTTGGTTGGTTGGATATAACAGATGGATGAATGAATGAATGAATGAATGGATGGTTGGTCCGTTGGGTGGATGGATTGATGAATAGAGGGAAGGATGAATGGATGATGGATGGATGGATGGATAAATTGATGGATGGATGGATGGATGGATGGATGGATGACAGACAGATGGATGGATGAATTGATGGATGGATTGATGGATGGATGGATTGACGGATTGATGGATGAATGGACAGATGGATGGATGAATTGATGGATGGATGGATGAATGGATGGACAGATGGATGGATGAATTGATGGATGGATGAATGGATGGACAGATGGATGGATGGACAGATGGATGGATGGATGCATTGATGGATGAATGGACAGATGGATGGATGAATGGATGGATGGATGGATGGATGGATGGACAGACGGATGGATGAATTGATGGATGAATGGATGGATGAATTGATGGATGGATGAATGGATGGATTGATGGATGAATGGATGGATGGACGGATGGATGGATGGATGGATGAATGGATGAATGGATGAATGGATGGATTGATGGATGGACGGATGGACAGACAGATGGATGGATGAATTGATGGATGAATGGATGGATGGACGGACGGACGGACGGACGGATGGATGGATGAATGGATTGATGATGGATGAATGGATGGATGAATGGATGGATTGATGGATGGATGGATGGATGGACAGATGGAAAGACAGATGGATGGATGGATGAATTGATGGATGAATGGATGGACGGATGGATGGATGGATGAATGGATGGATTGATGGATGGATGGATGGATGGATGAATGGATGGATTGATGGATGGATGGATGGATGAATGGATGGATTGATGGATGGATGGATGGATGGACAGATGGAAAGACAGATGGATGGATGGATGAATTGATGGATGAATGGATGGACGGATGGATGGATGGATGAATGGATGGATTGATGGATGGATGGATGGATGGATGAATGGATGGATTGATGGATGGATGGATGGATGAATGGATGGATGGATGGATGGATGAATGGATGGATTGATGGATGGATGGATGGATGAATGGATGGATTGATGGATGGATGGACGGATGGATCTTGCGGTTCCTGCTGTTAGTTGAAGACGGAGGGAGAGAAAAGATGAAGAAAGAAGAAAATCCAGGAGAAAATTTGTCATTTTTTGTCTCTTTGTAGTCGATGAAACAGATCAGAGAATAAAAGCTGCAGGTCTCAGAAACTCGACACAAACTGCCTAGTTCAGGAAGGAAACGGAGGCCGAGTGCAACACAACGAAGCCCCTGCCTAAATATGGCCATCACATACGAACACCGAGGGCCTCCCTGCCCTCAAACAAACCCCAGACACTCAGTAAACCAACCACACGCTCTTCCCTCCTGATGGGGGCCCGACGAGGCAGAGGACCAGCCGGGCAATGAGCTGCCAGGCGGTAGAGACACTGGACATCGGCCCACACCCAGAGGAACCCTGACGTGGAGGCTGAGTGGAGAAAACACTGACAGCGCCGTCTGCCGTGTGTGTGCGCGTTTGTTTCTAATACCTTGTGGGGATCATTTTCCTGACACATGCTACGTTGTGGGGATTGAAGCCTGGTCCCCACAAGGCCAAACGCTGTTTTTGGGTCAGGGGTCAGATTTAGGACTAAGGTGTGAATTGAGTTTTGGTTAGGTATGTAATGGTTAGGGTTAGGATAAGGTAAGGGTAAGGTTTAGGCTGCAGAAATGGAAAGTCCCCGCAAAGATAGCTGCGCAAACGTGTGTGTGTGTGTAGCGGATGCTTTGTTTGTTTACCTGTGCCTCAAAGATGCACAGATGGGAAACACTTAATGCATGCTACCTCTGTGGGACGTCTGCTCCTAGCCTCGGGGTTCCGGTGCATAACGTTGGGATGGTTTGGATCCGGTTACATAAGGTATTTTCCCGCTCTTCACCTGAGCTCTTTAAATTAAAAAAAGCTACCAGATCAGAGCTTGCATAAGCATTTTTCTTCCTAACGTGTCTCATATGGAGACCATTTTGATCTGATTTTAAAATCATCGGACATGATGAAAATAATAACCGGAGTTGGGTAGTAACTACATTACTTGGAAAAAAAAGTACTTTTAGGCATATTTGTATGTTTGATTTTTATATTAAAGCATTTATACTGTTTCTACTCGAGTAAAATTTCTGGATTTTCTACCCACTGAATGAAAAACAAACATGTTTTAACCAAAAATTCACCATAAACAAACACACACCTGAAGTTTCTGTTAAAGTTTCATCAGTTTTCTTTTTGATAGAAACATTTTCTTTTACCTGACTTTTGATAATTTCTTGTTACTTTTACTAAATACTAAAATTTCCACTTTATATTTTATTTTGGCTCGTCTGATAATGTAATTTTTAAATTTTAAATGATTGATAATTTGATCAGTTACTCAGCAGTTAAGTAGACGTTTCTTGGATGGCTTCTTTTTACTTTTATTTGAGTAAAAATATGAAGTACAGCTACGTTTACTTTTTCTGGCTACTCTCGAAATGCTTCCTACTCATAAAATTCTCTCTATTTGATTATATTTTGATCTATACATGTATTCTCCACAAAGATTACACCAGAAGTGGACGATGTCTTTGTGTTGGGGCCTAGAAAACCTTCTTTCTACCTGAAACCATCCAGAGTTTCTCTTTTCAGGCAGATGAAAAGCAAACTGTGCAGCCGTAGCAGTGAAAGCTGTGCAGCCTCAGAGTCTTACACAACTTACTGACCTGTTTATATGCTCAATTTAATTTCAGCCTCTCAGGGGAGTAGGACATTGTTTATGCACTTGATGCAACGTGAGCACACTTTTTTTTGTTGCTGTGCGCACTGCAGCATCAAAAATTCACTCAGACGACTTGTTTGTTTTTTGAGAAAAGCCAGAGAACGTCTAGAATCGAGTTTATCTTACACATTACGCAACAAGTAATGATATGAATGATCTTATGATTTAATCGGATTACCACGGGAAAAAAGTGTAATCTAATTACTGGGAGTTCGTATTTAAATAATCTCTTAATAGTTGGTTTGTTTTTAATTTCTGGTATTTCGGCTCACCAGGAGTTGAGCCCGCGCATTTCGTTCTGGGAAATTTAAAAATCAAATTTTCCAGGAAATCCCAGAGCAAAGGGGCCTAAAAATCCGAGTCGCTCCAGGTCATGTGCTGTGAAGTCCTACCAGTCTGCAGCCAGATGCGCTCCAGAGTGGCCCAGATGTAAGAGGGGCCGTGGCGCCGGGTGGAGCTCAGCTCCGACACCTCCGACAGCGCCGCCTCCAGACGGGACACCGCCATCGATGGCGGGCTGAGGGATCCTAGAAGAGGAGGGAGAGGAAGCTTTACCTCTGAGAACAACTGTTAATGAGGAAAATAAGGCGAAGCTTCAACACAGACGAACTGATCCACTGATGGTTGGTACTGACGAACAGAGATCGGTTCTTTAACAAGAGGTCATTTTATCCACTCGACTTAACAAATTTCATCGTTAAAGCTGCAGTATGTAACTTTTACAAATATATTTTTTACATATTTGTCACCATGTTGTGACAGTTTGTTATAAGGGAGACAATTTGTGGAAAAATTCGATCTTCTCCACCTCCTCTGAGCTTTTATTGCCATCTGAAGAAATGGATCGCTCCCAACCAAAAGCAACCAATCAGAGTCAGGAGGCGGGGCTTAGCACTGTCAAACAATCCCATTTACTCAATGCTAAAGGTGTTAATGGGGAATAAACAACTTATAGTTACAGGAGAACCATTTATCTGCTGTCATTGGTGGCTATGCTAACTAGCCTGAGCATTCACAACGACCTCTATGCTAACAGAGAGCAATGGGGGTGAGCAACGCCACACAGAGGGGTGATTGACAGCACTAATACCCTCCTCCTGACTCTGATTGGTTGTTTACAGTTAGCACTAGGAGAAGGCAGAGGAGATTTTTTTTTTCTGGTTTCTCAATTCGTCACTATGAGGTTTTTATGACTTTTTATACAGACCTATAAAACGCCTTGTTGCTAAAATGTGTTTCACAACAAACTTGTTTGAGTAAAATTATCACAGCTTTCTTTTGAAATATTTGTTTCCCTATATCTCTATATAATAAGTGAAATATGGAACAATAAATAATGTTGATAGATCTAAAATAACCTCTAAAAATGTAACTTTTTGTTCTCGTTCATAAAGTTAGATGGAAAAATGTCAGCAGATCTTCTGATTTTGACGGATTTCCTGTTTGATCCTGATAGAAACGTGGGTCAGAGGTCGAATTCATCACTTTTATTTAAATACAAACAGAGTTTTAATCTAAAACGGAATAAAAGTGGAAACCAAAGGAAAGGGATGTTAAATCCAGCATTTTAAATCAGGTTTTGAATGAAGAAAGCAGACCTGTGGAGGTATCCTGGAAGTCCGGGATGTTGAGGTGGATGGAGGGGTTCTTGACAATCGGGCTGGCCTCTGACCTCTCACCCATCGGTGTGCTGCTGCTGTCATCCGTCTCACTGTCAAATGTAACGACCAAATCTGAATTAAAATTAGATCCATCATGTAAAAACAAAAACACAGTTACTAATTGTAGCCAAACATTGAACAAAAAGTGCCAAAACTTTTAACAGTGATGCTTTAAATATTATGTAACATTAGGTACTGCACATGTGTTGAACTATTAAAGTCAGAGAAAGTGATACCTCTGAAAAATGATTCATCATCATATCAAGTGAATCACAGAGTGGGCAGTAAAGTAACACTGATGATCTAATATCAGCGCAGGAACAACAATTAAAGTTATAATTCAATTAAACTAAACAAACTGGATCAAGGCAGCAGTGACAGCAGCCATTATGTCTGCTGCTGGACACTCTGCAGGGATCTGGTAGCGACGCAGCGCTTTCCTCTTTGCACTAAAACACCCGAGTGTCGTGTGATAAGCAAAGCAGCAGAGGCTCATATCTGCACGGTTACCTGGAGCGGCTGTTGTCATACTGGCTGTGCCAGCGCTGCAGCATCTCCTCGCAGGTCTGCAGGGCTGCAGCGGGTCCCAAAACGACCTCTTCAAGCTTCACCTTCGTCAGCAGCAAACTAAATCGCAACAAACATCTCGGTTAGTTGGTTTGTTTGAATTCAAACTCGTGCTTTTACGTTTTGTTGTGTCCCTCACACTGCAAAAACATAAAATCTTACCAATTATTTTGGTCTAGCTTCTCGAGATGCTTGAAATGAAACAAAACTAACTTACAAGTAACTTTTCAGAAAGATATAGAGGCTCGTTTTACGTAAATAATTCGTTAAGAGTAGGAAATAATTACCTGTTCCATTAGCAGATTATTTCACTTATAATCAGACAGTTTGAATTTTTATAAGTTAAATAACCACCAAATGAAAATCAAACATCGCTTTCAAAATGTGGTTGCAAAAGAATAAAAAATAAAACAGACCTATACAAATAAATTTTTCTTTGGCAAAGTGGTCAAAGTTCAAAGAAAAATACAGACAGCAGGAAATTTAAATTAATTTTTTAAAAATATGTTTGTTTTTTAAACACATTGTGATAGTTTTAGTTTGAAAAAATAAAAGTCACACACTGCAGCTGTAGAGTTTATGATTTTGACAAGCTGTGAAAACGTTTAAAGGGTGTGATTACTTTTACAAGTAAAAGTACCAGCAGCAATGGCTGCCTTTACTATTGTTGGCAAATGAAAAAAAAAAAAAGATTTCAAAACAACCAAAAACCAGACGGCGACGCAGACGGATTTCCAAGAAATGAGGATTGTTATCTCATGAAACAACGTAGAAAAACTCCGGCCACATTAAGAGCTCGTGAATTATTGCCGATATCTGAATCATTGAAGCCAAATGGAAGAGAAAGCTGGTCAGCAATAAGCTCTGACAGGGTTTTTGACGTGTGTGTGTGTGTGTGTGTGTGTGTGTGTTGAGAAGCAGCAGAGTGTTTCCACTTTGCCCTTTTAGCTGAAGACAACTGGTTAAGTGATGTGGGAGTCTCTGATGTGAACTTCTCTGAGTGTGTGTGTGGGTAATTGCCAGAAGGGAATCTCAGAGGATGCAGTCTGTCATGGACATCCAGTCACCCATAAGACTGAAAGATGGGGATCAATGATGGAGAAACTGGTTTTGGTACCAACTGGCGAAAAGACAAAATAAAAACGGGATGAAAAGATGGAGGGATTTCTTTGCAGAAGAGGTGTGTGTGTGTGGGAGGAAGGAGGCTGGATTTACTGGCGCACAGATGACAAGTGGTGCAGAGGGAGGCTGTGTTAAGGATACGGCTGCCAGCAGGAGTTCACCGGAGCGGGCGTCTGTGTGATGGTGGGTGTCTCGGTGCGACGGAGCTTTTAGCAGCAAGGCGGCAGCTCATCCAGGTGACAGGAGCTACGGATGCAGCCGCATTTCCTGCGCACAATAAAACCGATTCTCTCTTTGTCGCCTTGGTGTACGACATGAGAAATCCTTCTAAGCTTAGATTAGTATTAGTTGGTTAAAAAAAAATACCAAGAGTATAGCTTATGCTTGAGTTATTATTTAATGATGTATCTGAACTGAACTGTTCTTTCTCAATGGATTTCAACAGGAGGAATTTGTTCAAAGCTTAAACAGGGTCAGAAACTACAACCTAACTACAACTACTCGCTCTTTCATTTCATATGTAATCATTAGCGCGTTTGATTTATGTGAAGTGACAGTTATAAACTTACACTAACAAAAAAATAACAGCAATTATTTAGGTTATCTAGCCCGTCATAAAAGAAAAAAGTTTTATTTTCACCATGTTACTCATAAATGTCACAGTCTTGAGCACAATCTAAACATTTAGCTTTCCAATTAAATATTTAGCCACAAGCAAAATATACTGCTCAAAAAAATAAAGGGAACACTCAAATTATTTATCTTGCTAACAAAATTGATAACTACAAACTAAATATTTAGCTTACCAAACAAATGTTTGCTTGCTAGCTAAATATTTAGCTACAAACTAAACATTCAGCTTGCTAATTAAATATATAACCGCTACTTGCAAAATATTCAGCTTGCAAACAAAATTTATAGCTACAAATTAAACTTTTAGCTTGCTAAATAAATGTGTAGCCACTAGAAAAATGTGCTAACAAAATACATAGCTAAAAATAAAATGTTTAGCTAGCGAACCAAATGCTTGCTAATTAATTAATTAGCTACAAACTAAATATTTTTGCTATATTTAGCAATTTTTGCTATATTTAGCTATATTTTTGCTATATTTAGTAAATCAGCCTGTAAAAAGGCCTGATTTACAAACTTTCAGAACTAAAAAATGTTTGAAATACACATAATGGGCAGCACATTTTGCAGCAAGAAGATTGTGGGTTTGAATCCCCAGTCTGACTGTTCGCTCTCTTTCACATGACTGTTGGGTTAATTGCTTTCTACAAATTATCCTTAGCTGTGTGAGTGTGTGTGCGCATACTTGTTGCGTCTCTCTGTTGCCCTGAGGTGAACTGACAACCTGAGACCCTGCAAGAATAAGCTGAAATAAACAACGGATGGATTTATTCAGAAAATCACCCATTTTCTATGAAATGACTGATAATAGGGTAGAAACGATTTCACCTTGCTCTTCTGTACCTCAGTACAATCTGTGTTTTCCCAGGCATCGTCAGAAAAGATAGATTTCACCAAGATTACAACACTTGAAACTACGCAGCGGATTACACGGCCTGTCATTTTCCTGCCTCCTGGGACAGAGCCGGTCGTGTGCAGAGCGCAGTGTTTGAGAAGTGCAGTCAGCGCGCGGCGCAGCTCTGAGTAAACGCTCGGCGTCGGAGTGCTGAGAGTGGTGAGCGCCAGCGTAAACTCCACGCATAAAAATAGCTAATGATGTTCCCTCCTGGAAAAAAAAAAAAAAAGTAGTACATCTACTATATTACTCATTCCGCACTCCCACAGATCAGAGAGCGCAGTCTCTGGAAGCACATGAGGCGTGAACGCAAAACTGCAGATGTTTTGCGTTAACAAGCGTAAATATATGCACACGCACATTAACGCACACGTGCATATATAACACACACACACACACACACACTGGCCTGTGCAGATATGCTTTCAGTTTGCAACCTGTCGTACAGTAAGCCATGCAACACCTAAAATGAATGCTGGATCTTTAGTATAAACTGTGACACTCACTCAAATGAATGCTTGTTTACTCTGTGATTAAAATTTCAAAGGAAAGGAAGAAATTAAGAGAGAGAGAAAGATAAAGTGTGTGCAAGGAGGGTGAGAAAAAAAACAAAGCGCGATTGGACGCAGCGGATACAGAAGAAGGCAGAAGCCGGGGGTTGAGGATGTGGGAGAAAACGAGGAAGCAGAAATTTGGTATGCTACAGCGAGCTGACAGTTCGCTGTGGTGCAGAGAGCCAGTGGCTAACAAGAGTCACACACATCCATGGGCACGCACTCCATACAAAAAAAAACACACACACACACAACATGCATGTGCAAGATTGGACAAATGTTCGCACACTCGCACCCACACAAGTGCAAGCATGCACATATGAAACACACACCAGTCAGAGCTCGCTTTGATCTCTCACACATCCAGAGCCGATGATATTCTATGGGCCTCCTGCTGAGAAAACACCTCCTTTCATCGTCTCCCTCCGTCTCTGTCGGGAGTCTTGTATTCCAACTTTGAGCTCTGCAGCCGGGCCTCGGCTCAGCGGGCCGCAGCGGTGAGGTTTGAGTATGAAATCAAAAATGCTTTACTGAATAGATGCTCTGTGTTTCATCATTCTAATTTAAACAGTGCTCTGTGTCTTTTTATTTAGGCACGACTGCCTGAGAAGATCAGTTTCAAGGCCTGGCATTGATTCTCTGTAGAACTTTAAAGCTGCTATGTGCAGTTTTTACAAAACATAAATATTGTTTTTACATATTTGATCAAACTGTCTCTATGTCATAACAGATATGAGACAAATCTCCTCCAGTTCCTCTCCGAGGTATTAATACCGTCTGAAAAAATGCCCCGCTCCTGACCAACAACGGCCAATCAGAGTGAGGAGGCGGGTCTTAGCGCTGTCAATCAACCCCATGTAGTCGCAGATAAATGGGCTACTGGTGGAGGAATATCTTACTGTTACAGGAAAAGCTTTTTAATAAATCAGTAACATTCACAATAGAATCTGCTGAAAAAGCTGCAGCTGTAGCAGAGAGTAAAGAGTGAGGACAGAGCAGCACCACGAGATTGTGATCGAAAGTGCTTAGACCCACCTCTTACATCTGATTGGTTGTTTATTGTTAGCACTGGGAGAAGAAGGAGGAGATATATCTTCACTCTTCACAGATTATCAGGAAACCGCTACAAAAGCAGAAAGTGGACTACAATGCAGGGCATTTTGGGAAATTACAACCAAGACAAACGCATTTGTCTAACGTTAGCGAGTGAAACGGTTCATAGTTTTTACCAAAGACAAAAGAGAAATCCTCCAGCTGCAAAAAAAAAGACGTCACCCCAATTTTGTTTACTTTTTATGAAGGAGGAAGTTGCAATCAGTGTCTTAAGAAGTTTTTGTGTCTCTAAGTTCAGTGGTTCTTGGTGCAGCGCCCCCACAGGCGAGGAGGGGAGCAGGTTTTTCAATCCGTGTGGATCATTTGACACAACGTGGTAATTCAGGTGAGCAGGTTATAACTTGTCAGATAATGACGGTTGGTATATGTTTTCTTAAACAGTTCAAACCAGATATTTACATAGACCGAATAAAAAGACAAGTTTTTTTTTTCTTACTGTCTGAAGTTAAATCAGACCAAAGTTCTCCTGGTTTAGGTTCGTAAGAATTATTAAAATTATTTATGAATAAGCATTTATTTTCCTTTCGACCGATTTTTAGGTGGAACGGTCACAAGATAAAACCTGCTCATGTAGCTCCAACATAATGTAATCATGCTCCACTTCCAATATTAATTAATGAGATTTTCAATCATCATTTATTGGACAACATTAATTAAATGTTAAACATGCCTAAAAAAAGAAGTTAGTTTGCGCTTTGAGGTGAAGTTTGGTCGGAAATCTCCAACTGCTCTGGAGTTGGAGATTCCAGTTGGAGATTCCTAATTCATAAAAAAAAAAGTTCGTTTTTTTATGAATTAGGGCATAATACGACCACAATCAGAAAGGTGAGCGGTTTACAACCCTACAGCGACCGACATGCGCACAGGAAGGACGTTGACGGACTGTTTTGGAAGTGATGGCCGCCGCCTATTGACTGATTTTAAAGTTGTTCAGCAGACGGTATCGTCCAAGATCATAAAGAGGGAGCTAACAAAAGAAAGCACAAGTAATAGAAACGGTCATTTTGCGGCATACTGATTCATAATTATAACTTTCAGATTTTGTTTATGTCAGGATTTACAGCGTCTGGTGCAGAATTATGACCGTGCCTCACATTGGTGATGCAAAATGTTTAGACTACAAATGCTTTGAAAACTACTGGATTCATACACAATTCTGAATTTTTGGGGAAGTTAAAAAAACTGGAAATGGGTTATTCAGACCGCAATGAAAAACAAGTTAAATTAATCTCATTTGATTGAATATCTCTTGGACGTAGCGGCCATTTTGATTGACTCTTCTCACTTCAATCTTTCTCTGTAAATCGAAGTAGATTTCCTCTCTTCTCTGCACTGATGCCGAATTTGAACTTCAACAAATTGTCCTTCACACATCTAATTGTATAAATGCATTGAGCTGACTGGCGACTTGCATTAAGCAGTTGAGCTGCTGTGTCTAATGTTGGGGCGTCAAACTCACATTCGTCTCGGGCCAAATCAAGATCATGACTATACTGATAAAACTCGCTAATAAACAGTTAAATATTAATAATTGCTGTCTCTGCATTTTATAAATACTTCTTAAAATTAAATAATGTTGAACATGTTTCACATTGGTCAGTCCCTCCGGAATTTTACGTTTGTTTTGGGGATTTTTTTTGCAATCAAAATCAGTGATTTTGAAATATTTGCAAGGAATTTTGAGATATTTGCACGCAAGTATATCGTTACGCCATGTTGATCCCAAATAAGACACCAAACAAGGCTGAGGCAGCAGCAGTGTCATAAAAGTAAGAAATACTGCCTCCTACAGGAGAGAATTATCACTTAAACTGAATGTTTTTCACAATTTTGCAATAAACTTACAATTATGCACGAGCATAAAAAAAATGCTGGGATCTGTTGGTGTTAATGTGAATTTCCACAGAATCACAGAGAACTGGAGGGACTGACTGACCTGATTTAGCTCCGGAGTCCAGAGGGCCAGATAAACAGCGATGACGGGCCACGTTTGACCCCTGGGCTTTGAGTTTGATGAATGTGATATAATGAGTTTACAGTGTCAAACCCTGATGCAGCAGAAAAGATATGGCACATCTTGTCTGATTTTTATTTTAAATTTCATGTTTTTTTTATTTTTTATTTATGTTAATTTGTAACCTTATAAGTGAAGCAAATCATGAAACAAAACATTTCAAGTCAGACATCGACTACAGACTCAGTTATGTCACTCTCCCTGCTTCCCTCTGACTCAACATCCTTTTTTTTTTTTGCAGAACCGTAGCAACGGGTTGACGCGACAACCACTGCCTGCTCTACCAGCGTGACCTCACGGTTACCGGGGCAATGGGGGATTCCTGGCGCAGCGAGCGACGTGATTGGCCGAGCCCGGCAAAGAGCTCTTAAATGGGTCAAAGCAGTCAAGTGTCTCCAACAAGGAGGTGTAAAAAATGTGTGTGCGCGTCTCCGAGTGTGTGACTGTGCATCCAGGCAGACTGGGAACAGACTTCATCATCCGACTGTACATGCAGCGAAAAGGATCGGCCTGTGCGGTTATAAAAGCGCCCACCCACTCCCTTCCTCTCCGACGCTTCCTGTCAGGCTCTGATGTCCTTCGTTATTTCATCAATTTTCTTGTTTTTCTGCTCCCTCCACCAATCTCTCTCCCACTTGCATGTTTGACAATCACCCATCTGTTTGTGCCGGGGCCGCGGAGGACAACACTGACCCCAAATGGCCGCGATACGAAATGCTCTTCAGCGCTCTGAAAGCACATCAGAGGAATGATGCAACATGCTGCCATATTAGTGTGAAAGGATCGGCCTTGGCAGGTTTTATTGCACACGTCCATCCTCCTCAGGTAATGAGCACATTCCTGGTGTTATTGCAGCTCTGTGATACACCAGAGAGACAGATAATGTAATAATGCTGCAAAATTTACAACATTTATTGAGAAACGCCTTCAGATTTTGTCATTATTTTACTTATTAAATCAGTTATAGTTGCAAATGTTGCAATAAACTAACATATACACAGGATGGATGCATGTACTTCTGAAACGATTAATCGGGTTAATTGATTATTCAAATAATCAACTAATCCAGTGATCGATTAATCGTTAACTGGAGTATAAAGACTCATAAAATGTAATTTGCTGACAAAACTGTACAAGATAAAAATAAACTTCTTTGTCTATAAATATGTCCTACCCAGAACTCCTCTGGTGGCTTAGTAATAAACACAAAAAACAAACATCACAAAATAAACAATTAAGAAATGACGGCGATAGAAAATACATGAGAATATTACAAAAGTAGCTCACAGCAAAACAAAATCATGGCTAGCTCTCTGATAATTGTGATCAATTGATTAATCATCAGCTAATTAACTAATTAATCGTTAACTGGAGTATATGGATTCATAAAAAGGCAGCTTGCTGCTCTAACAATCTGTAGAAAACTCCTCCGGTGGCAGTTTTAGCTTCACATCGTTCAAGTTCTGTAAAAATATATATTTTTTAAAAAGGCACCTTTTACTAGGATAAGGATTAGGATTCATTCTTATTTTATTTTTACACAAAATCTTTTAAAATCTTGGGTAACATGGTGAAAATTAGCCTGAAAGGACTAATCATGATGAATCGATTAATCATCAACTAACTTAGTAACCGATTAATCGTTAACTGGAATGTAAACTCATAAAAAGACAGTTTGCTGAAAGAATAACACACTCAGCAGTAATTAAATCAAAATGTTTTATGTTCTACCCAGAACTCCTCAAGTTGCAGTTTTAGCTTCACCTAGTTCAAATTCTGTAAAAATATGTTCTATTAAGTCGCATTTTACTGTCCAGCTATTAATCGATTAATCCAAAAATAAATCAACAGATCAGCCGTAAACTGTATTGATGTGAAGTTGAGCAGAAGGCCTTAGTTTTCACATGCTGATGTCAGAAGTACTTATTCACCTGCAGATGCATCATCCTTTGCTACAAATGATCAACCATATGCTAAAGGAATGCTACGCTATTGGACTTTAAACAAAAAAAATAGATTTTCTTATTAAAAAAAATACTTGAGTGATTAAAATAATCTGCAGAATGTGGCCTTTTTTAAAATCTGATTAATTGTCAGTATTACTAAAATAATCGATGCCTGCAATGCAAGGCGACGCGTCCCTCTGAAGCAGCTGTAGGATTGTTGTCAGAACTGCAGCGGTGAAAGGGTGAGGGTGCATGAGGGGCATCGGTGCTGCAATGCAGGCTTCCCACTCTGGCACGTCTAAATAAGGCGTCGAGACGGCGCCTGTGTTCGTGCGCTTGGTTTCCACCATAGTGCAGCCAAGACACCCAATCCCTACAGAGAGCGCTCTGTCAGGACAGCTCTGGAGCTGCTTTCCATCACAAACACTCGCAAAAACAGCAAAAAAAAAAAAATCTTCTTTACGCTTTTCCAACAATACTTCTTTCTGTTTGATGTGTGATTGGGTGAGTGCAGGTGTTTGCTTTACTTCAAGTTGTCTGGATGTTGGCTGAGGGCCAGGTTGAGGGTGTCCAGGGCCTGGCGGTGATGTTTCTGGGCACTCAGCAGCAGGGTCAGCAGGTGGAGGGACAGCAGGTCATCGGCGCACAGAGACAAAGCCGTTTGTAGCGGCTCCATGGCTGCAGACACCTGGAAAAGCAAAACGGTTTTCAGGTAAAACGTCAAGACGCGGTAGCTGCGATTCTGTTACAAATGTACACAAATCTTTGTCGATACTTTGCTAATGTTGAAAAAACAAAACTTTGCAATTGCAGTGTTTTTATTAAATACGAAATTAAATTAAAGCTACATGTGGATAAACTTGTTCACACAGTAAGTCATTAAAAATCATGGCAGAAACGTTGACGAAGACAACAGGAAGTGGTAGTAGGATGATGGCGCTGAATATTTTTAATGACTTATTGAGGAACAAACTTTTTCACACATCATTTTGATTGTTTCTTATTTAATGGAAACTTCACAATTCCAAAATGTTTTTTTTTAGGCATTAATGAAACATTGACAAAGTTTTGCACACATTTGTTATGAAAACGCAGTAATGTGACATTGCTGAAAGGCTTGCTTGTACCTGGCGTACGAGGGCCAGCTGGAGAGCCAGGTACATGGAAATCTGAGCATCCTGGGGGTCTAATGAATTGGCTCTGTGGAGGAAAGGCAGAGATTTTATGTACTACAAACTCCTAAACATCAGCTCCTGAAACCATGCAGTTTTGATAGTCATATTGAGCTTGTTTATTGCTTATTATGACAGGAATATCGACAAATAAATAAAAGGATATGAAAACAAGTAACACATACTTGTTTAATGCCTGCAGGGCTTTTTTGTTGTACTCATTCCGATCAGCTGACAGAGAGGCTGAAGACGAAAAACAAAAACAAATCAAGGTTAGCGAGTCACACAAAAGGTTAGAATCTCCAGGTCCAAATATACATCCGTACAGATTCGCACTCATGTGGACAGACTGAGGTGAGACTTTACCCTCAGAGGCCTGAAGGCTGAAGCTGAGTCCCAGAGCCAGGTACGCCCTGGGGAGGAACTCCTTCGCCTCCTCGCCCATCGATGCCACGCACTTCGACAGATTCTCTGCCTCCTTGAACTTCACATGAACGCACAGACACACTTAGCCTTCGATACATGGACTTTTTAATTATTTTGTACCCGATTAATCGATTATTCTGACAATTAATCGGATACAAATATTGCCACGTGAGAAAATGCAAATGAATAATTCAAATCCTTCTTTAAATAAGAAAAACAATATGCAACAAAAGCATTCTTTTTTAACGCTTGATCATTTGTAGCAAAGGATGCATCTGCAGTTAAAAAATCCTAAGAACATGTGAAAAGCTCAGCTCTTTCTGCTCGACATAAATAAATCGTATGGCTGATCTGATGATTAATTTTTGAGCTGATCAAGGTTTTCTCAAGTTTTGTGATTGGATGAATGTGTTTTATTTCCACATAGATGGACAATAAAGGTTTTGCTCCAACTTGTCATTTTCTCAGTTACCAATTACGCCTGTCGATAAATTATATTGTTTCAAGACCATTTTCATTATCAAAGATCAATAAACTTTAATTTAACAGTGGAACTGGAAGATTATAGCCAAATTAAATAAACAAAACAATGCAAACAACAAATAAAATGAATTATGAAGTCTCTATAAATAAAATTGCTCTTGCTAGTAGAGACAAAACACCAGATTGACGTATTTTGCCATCCAGTTTTTGGTAGAAAGAGAGAAAAATGATAAATCCTGCAAATGTAAATTATTGCTTTCTCTTTAATTTATCATCAGATTAGTTGATTTATTTTATACCTAATTGCAATAAATTCTGTTATAATTTGGCTTCCGGGTAAATTTCCTACCATGACAGAACTAGGAATGCACGCAATTCAATTCATGCAACACAGTTTAAATCGCTTGGAATCACCTTGGGTACGAAAGGTGCGACACAAATAAAGTTCCTCTGCTGTGCAGCAAATGGTGCTGCAGCAGGGAATGAAGTATTGATGGGCTGGGCCTGCTGGGAGTTTAGTGTGGGGACAGTCAGAACAGATTCAGCTGAAGGACAGCGCAGAGTTTGTTGAAGGACACACACACACTCGCCCACACACAGGCGGCAGCAGCAGCAGACTGCAGGCGAGGGAGAAAGTGTGCCATATGGTTTGAGAGCTGCGACTGGTGGCGGACAGGCAGGTGGGGAAGGTGGGAGTAAGGGGGTAACGTTAATGTCGCGCTCCCCTTCATCCTTTTCTGTCTGCGTTTCTCTGAATCCCGCATTTTACTGCACAGCCTGTCCGCGAACATCTTAGGAGGATTACGCCGTTGTTGTTTTTTTCTCTCTTGACTGATGTGAAGATCTGCAGCGCTGCTCTTCAGGAATTTAGAAAAGCAGCTTTGCTTGCAGATCATCAGTCCTGCTGCAGATATTGTGGAGTTGTAGAGAAACCTCAGCGATGTTCAGAAAGCTTCACGTGGGCTGGCTTAAGGAACATAATGTCGCTGGACAGATTACAGCCCAGACTGTCCGGTGGAGCTGACGGTGGAGAGCGGTGGCCCATTTCTGTAATGCTGCTCTGCACTATGGCCATAGTGTCCCATTGTGATTAAAACTGTAAGCTCCTTAGTGTCTCTGGCCTGCCATGATCTCCAGCCACTAACAGATGTGCTGTCTCCATTCGCCTGTTGGTTCCTCTCTTCTAATCTGGCCTCACTTTCTCTTCCTGACTCATTTCATCTCTGCATCCATTGATCCCACTCTTTATTGATGGATGAGGTTTTTTTAGGGAGAAAAGAGAGGAAGCTAACCCAACATATCAACTTTTCTGTTCCGGATGAATGATAAAACAGGGCAGAAAACTTCTGACCAATCACACAACGCGTCACACAAAGCGGCACCAAATTATTTCGACCAGAGTTTATGTCAACAAGAGTCGATTTCGGTACTTCAGATGGATTTTGTGTGAGCCTTCACTGTGAAGTATGATGACACGATATATTATGCTGGACGATAAATTGTCCCAGAAATTATTGCGATAAATGATAACGTTGTTTTGAGACCATTTTAAAGTAATATAAACAATGCAAGAACACATTCTCAAAGATTAATGGGTCACAAAAATTGTCACATCCTGCAGATCCTGCAGCCTTTTAATGTAATATTAGAAACATATAGGAAAATGCAAATAAACAAGTCAATTCCCTTTTTAAATGAAAAAAGAATCAACATTTTGTTGTCTAAAATGCAATAGCAACGTTCCTTTAGTGAAAGCTGGATCATTTGTAGCAAAGCAGGATTTCCCCCAGTATATTACAAGCCTGGCGGCCCACCAGGCTTCACTTGACCCCCCACCAGGCTAGGCGTCGTTTGTTTATTTTAATGCAACAGTGACAGCAAAAAAGGGTTAAGATATGTTTACATATAATAAAACATCAGTAATCTTTAGCAGACTATTGTTGATTTAAAAAAACAAAACAAAAAGTAAGTCAATAATTCCTTAAAATTCAGAAAGACGTTTCCATTGGCAGATTATTTCATTGATAAGACCATAAGTGAAAATAACAAGGACGTTTTTTTAAAATCAATATTAAGGATTTACTTACTTAAAATAAGCTCCTTTATCTTGCTGAAAAGTTACTTATACCTTAGTTTAGTTTTATTTCAAGTGAACTAAGATATTTGCAGTAGAACTAGACCAAAAAAACTTGGTAAGATTTTGTGTTTTTGCAGTGAATCTGAGTGCTTTCTGAAATGTATTTCATTTCAGGTTTATGTGTTAACATGCAGGTGTTGGGATGCATTCACCCAGCGCAGATGACCGATGCAGATCTTAGCGGCCAGCAGGGGCAGCGAGGGGTCGTCTGGTCTCATCCTGGCGCATTCTTTAAACACAGACACAGCGGCGACCCACTGCGAAACACACACACCAGAACGAATGACAAACTGGGAGCATTAAACACACATTAACTGTCCTTGCACAGCCCTAACAGACCCTTTTAGACACACAGTCACTTAATACATGTAGGTCGATCATTAATGGACCAAACACACACACACACCCAGCAGGGCAAGCCTGGGATAAAAGCGGATCTGACGACACCGAGGCTGCCCCCCTCTCCTTTTAGGGGGCAGACTATTTCTAGAAATCCCCATTGATCAGAGGTATCGCTTTATCGCACAGCAAGGATCAATTTTTCTGCTGCACAAAAACAAGCCAACACACACACACACAGAGAGACATGAGGGGAGGAAACTGGAGTTATTCTACTAACAGCATTGCAATGTTTCAGATTGCATTCACACTGCAAAAACACAAAATCTAACCAAGTATTTCTGATCTAGTTTTGAGTGCAAATATCTTGCTACACTTGAAATAAGGCAACACTAACGTAGAAGTACATTTACAGCAGGAAATGGAGGCTTGTTTTAAGTAAATAAATCCCTAAGATAGATTAAAAAGTTCTAGTTATATTGCCAGATAGAAAAATGTCTTGTTATAAGTTAAATAATCAGCCATTAAAACTTTCACTTTTTTATCATTATTAAGGAATTATTTACTTTCAAGCCTCTATTTCTTACTGAAAAGTTAGTTTAAACAAAAATACTTGGTAAGATTTTGTGTTTTGCAGCATCAACTAACTCACGTTTTGGTTATTTAAATAGTTAAAATAGCCGAGCATTAACCTGGTACTAACTCACAACTTTTCAGCAAGATATATGAGCTCAAGCTTTTTAAATTAGTTATTAAAAACTAATATTTTAGTAAAAATGTACTAGTTCCACTGAGATTATTTCACATATAAATAGACATTTTCCAGTGTTATTAGAGAAATAATCTGCCAGTAAAACTAGGATTTATTTCATCAATATGAAGAGTTATTTACATAAAACAAACTCCTATCTTGCTACAAAGTTACTTCGTCTTATTTCAAGTAGAAACTGGACCAAAGAAATACACGGTAAGATTTTGTGTTTTTGCAGTGCATGCAGTATAAAATGTCCACTAAGCTATTCGCTGCACGTGCGGGACATGATGGTTGGACGGGAGGCGAATGTCTCCTCTGGGTGTAGAGTGTTAATGTATAAGGAGAAATGAGCTCACCTTTCCGGCCGCCATGAGTGACAGGCCCAGCTGGTGCCAAAGGTGGAACTCGTCGCATGAAAACTTCATGGCTCGCTCCAGACACTGCGAGCAAACACACAGACAGGCTGCAGCTTTCACATCGCCGCAGGATGCTCAGGAGCTTAGAAAGCACAAATAAACAGTTAAAAATGGACTTTTTTCCTTTGATGGAAACTTTTTTTAACTACTTTGAATAACTAACTGAGGATACTGGACTGTTTCATAACTGAGATCAATTTGCTGAATGGTTGATTTATTTTGTAAATGACATTTGTTGTAAATTGGCACTATGGAGATAAATTAAACTGAATTAGCGAAAGTAAAAGTCCCACATTAACATTATTACTTGAGTGAAAGTAAATAAGTGCATACTCTTAAAAATACTTTACGTAATGAAAGTGAAAGTAATATTTTACTGGAACTATCACTTTTTTTAATCAATATTAAGAAATTATTGACTTAAATCAAGCTCTATATACTACTGATAAAAAGTTATTTGAAAATTATTTTTGTCTTATTTAAAGAGTAATAACATATTTGTACTAAAAGCTAAACGCAAAATAATTTATTAGACTTGAACAAACCTAAAACAGATGGAAGTTTTGGCACAAATTTACATCACACACACACAGTACCTTCAAAGTATACAAAAGAAAGTTTAACTAGAGGTAAGTTAATGTGTGAAATTATAAGTAAATTTGTTGAATGTGTTCCCTGATGTCTTCATCAGTGGTGTCCAAAATGTACATATTTGCTGAACAATGGCTGCTGGAAAAGACAAGTGTTTTGTTGCCGACTTATCATTTAGAAACCACTTGCTGCATTATTGTTGGTTGTGCAGCGGGATCCACTTCTGCTTTTCAAAGATGGTTTGCTTGTATAATTTTGCGTCTGTTTGCAGCCATTTTCACCTGCGAGTGTAAATGTTGAGTTGGCCAGCTGCAACTTATTTGGATTTAAAGTGACAGAGCCCTAAAACAGCTGACCAGAGTGAAATCTCTTTATAAAAGAATGATTTTCTATCACCCATAGTTCATCCTAACCTGTTCAAGGAAGTGTAAAACTTCACCTTGAAGTTTAGAACAAACGCATTAGAAATGTATTTAACTACAGTAACAAATTATTTGTACTTTTCTGCTTCCCACCTCTGATCAGAGAACATTCCTTTTAGAGGTTTTGACTACGTCACATCCTTCCTGAAGTAAATTAGCTTGAAAGTGCTTGTCAGTCAGCGCTCAGCGCCCACTCTGTGCTGCTTCACTGCACAATGTGATTGACATGTGTGGGGTTTCGCTCAGTCAGAGGTTGTCAGTCAAGCAGGAAATTAGGTCCGCCTGATGTTATGATTAAATATTATTCTCTAAATGGAAAAGACATGAGCCCTCCCCCCGTCCTCCACCTAATTCTGGTATCCATTTACAGTGTGGGGTACATGCTCTCGCCCCAATTCAGGTTTTCACACTGCAAAAATCACAAAACGGTATAGTTTCTAGTGCAAATATATAAATAAGACAAAACTAACTTACAAGTAACTTTTCAGCAAGAAACAGAGGCTTGTTTAGAGTCAATAATTTCTTAATATTAATGAAAAAGTTCTTGTTCCCCTGGCAGATTATTTCACTTAAGACTTTTCCCCGTATTATAAGTGAAACAATCTCCCAATGGAACTAATATCTAAGTATTAAACATACAACAAGCTCCTATATCATAGGTTTTGTATAATTTCAAGTGAACCAAGAAAGGAGACAAAAATACTTGGATTATTTGACATTTAAGCTCCATTTGGGATAAAGAAAGTATTTTTTTTTAATTCAGTTGCAATCTTCTGGGTGGATATTTTGCCACTGATCTGGTCAGGATTGGCAGAGAATTTGTGAACTGGTTGGTTTTCTTAAAACTTTTAATTACAGTCCATTCATTTTCAGTAAGGTTCAGCGTAAAACCATTTTAAAAGCTCAATATTAGCCTCCTTTATCCCATCTAAAACCAGTTTTCATGTCGTTTTGGGATCATTTTTGTGTTGGAATACCAAACTGTGTCCCAGTCTAGCTGCTGATTTGAGGGGGAAGTTAAAGAATGTGGAAGTAATTTCTTTTATTTTGTGAAATGTACAGTATGAGAATGAATTGACAAGATTTGTCAATTCTTAAAATCAAATAATATTGCTGATCATCTTTTCAGTCCCTCCAGGATTTCATGATTTTTGTAATAAAATTCAAAGTGTTTGTGGTGCAAATTTGGAATTATTTGCACAATTACGATGGTAAACGTGACTTTTTATTACTCGCTGTATAGATCAGGGACTATAATCTGACATCAATTAAGGCTGAGGCAGCTGTTTAGTTCAAGTAAGAAAGTTTTTGCCATTTTTAGAGAAAAATCTGCAACAGACTCTCAACTATTAGCACAGAAATGCGTGGAATTGTTGATTCTGCGTACATTTCCAAGATAATTCTCAAGAATGTGGAGGGACTGACTGATATAATTTGGCAGATAAAAACTGCACTGATTTGACTGATAACATAATATTTAAGCACATTTAATGTTTAGAATCTAAAGGGCCACATAAAAAGCTACAATGGGCCGGATTTGGCCCACGGGCCTTTAATTTGACACACTTTTCCTAAACAATTTGGTTTGGTTTGAGGTGACTGTCTGTGTCAGGGGATTGAAATTTGGACTCAACTGATCTCTTTTTTTGCTTGATGCTTCCATTGCATCTCTGTCTGTTTGTGCGTTTTATTTTTCAGGAAAAATGTTTGCAGAAACGCGGCTCCTGGAAAAAGATGTTGTCAGAAATAAACGATCAATGCTTCCATCAATCAGCCTTGCCAGAGGCGAACTCATGAAATAACAGAGCCTGGATTTTGCTCTCATTTCTAAAGAACAGGCTGGAAAAAATGTATTTTTGTTTCATGCAACTTTCAACAACAGGCATTAACAGTTACATGACATTTAATTTTGCTCTGTAAAACTTAAACTGATGAAGGCTATTTTATGTTAATTTTTTCAAACTTTACTTCGATAAATCATAATTTCATCCAATAAATTTCCTGAAGTTCAGCTTTCTCTGGTGTACTTTGCAGGTACTATGTGGGATGTAATGAAAGCTGGTGTCAACTATTTAAGGTTTGGGCTTCCTACACTGTAAAAACACAAAATCTGACTAAATATTTTGGTTTAGCTTTTAGTGCAAATATGTTAGTACACTTTAAATAAGACAAAACTAACTTACAAGTAAAATTTCATGAATACAGGGGCTTGTTTTATATCAGTAACTCTTTACTATTGATGAAAAAAGTACTAATTCCAGTAGCTAACTTTTTCACCCATTTTACAAGTGAAACAAAGCACTTTTTATAATAAATATTAAGGAGTTATTGACTTCAAACAAGCTCTTATGTCTTAATGAAAAGTTACTTGCAAGTTATTGTCTTATTTCAAATTGTCTAAGATACTTTCACAAGAAACTAGACAAAACTTCTTGCTCATATTTTGTGTTTTTACAGTGTAAAACAAAGAAAATATGGATTATCCAGTTTGATATCAGAACTGGCAGCCAAAGATTCATTACTGCTGCACTGAAAATGCTAATTATCTATTATTTTATTATCAGAAACTTAGCCAAAACCTAATCTGAGAATTTCCCTGCGGTGGGATTATGAAGAAGCAGAAGGGTCTGAAAACAGAAACCTCTGACCTCCAGAGTATGACTTTATTCCCACACCTCAGAGAGCATGGCGAACTGCCCCCTCCTGGCCATTCCGATGGATAGCAGGTCATAGACGGAGGTGGCATCCTGCAGGCTGGCCTGGCGAGCCTCGGCCTGGTCCGGCTGTCGGCTGATTACTGCTTCCCCGCTCGTCTGTTGGGACAAAAACACAAAAATCAGACGGGTGTTGGACGTTGTCTCTGCTGCTGTAGCCGGACCACGCAGTGAAGGATAGGAGTGAGTGTGCGTCTCACCATTGATTCTGTGATGAGCAGCAGCAACACAGCCTCCTCCACCACGTCCTGTGGACAGAAGCAGCTGCCAAGAAGAAAAAAAACAACAAAAAAAAAAAAAAACAGGAAAAGCTCCAAAACAGGAAGTTTATCGCTCACACAAACACAAACAAAGATGGAGCGACGGCGGATGCCGACAGTGTCTGGTTTCTGTTTCACCTGTGGGGCTGCAACACAATACGGACCACCGTGGATGTATCCCTGCACAGCATCATCTCAGATGTCACACACACACACACACACACTCATGTCCTACTGAAGGACACAATCCGCAGACAACATCACAACCTTTTATGAAACAACGACGTGACGATAAAAAGCAATCAACGCTGACACATGGCTGTTCCTCCGGGGGGAATTCAGCTCCTCCACGCCTGCTAATCTCAGACATGGATTTAGATCTTCACTTATGATAGTGTGGGCAGGATTAGTCATGTGGCGGTGACTAAGTATGGCTCATGGGGGCCTGAGCAATGTTTGCAGGATCCCTCCAACGAGCGAAACGTAGAAATGAAGCAGACAATGAGTTTGATGTGCGTATCGGATGACAAGATTGTGCTTTTAAAGATCGGAAAAAATATCTGCGTTGATCCAACACTGCAAAAATACTAAATCTTACCAAGTATTTTTGGTCGAGTTATTAGGGCAAATATCTTAGTTAAGATATTTGCAGTTGAAACAAAACACAACTAACTTCTAAGTAACTTTTCAGCAAGAGAAAGGAGCCAAGAGGGGAATTTTTTAGTGTTGATGAAAAAGTACTACTTCCATTGGCAGATTATTTCTCTTGTAACATGGGAAAAAAAATATTTTTATAAGTGAAATAATCTTCTCATTGAACAAGCACTTTTTCATCAATATTAATGATTTATTAACTTTAAAAAACAACAACTCCTTTATCTTGTTGAAAAGTTACTTTGAAGTCCTTAGGTCCTCAGGTCAGACTCAGACTCCTGGGAAACGAGGGTGAGGCGTACCAGTCTGTGGCGTAGCGTTGAGGCGGTTTGAAGGCGGGGTACATGGCGTCTTTGGAGGCGGCGGCTCCCTCTCTCTGGAGCCAGACTGCGGGCGGGGGGCCCAGCGGGGGCCAGTAGCTGTCCTCGCTCACAGAGGTCAGCAGCACCTGCGCTAGCTTCATGGCTGCACACTGGCATGCAAAAAACAAACACGTTTTTAATGCTGCAACAAATTCAGTTAGAAATCTCGGGCTGGGCGATACCGCTGGCAAACGTATCACAATATAAGCATTTCATATCAGTCGATTTTGATAATTATTGATTAGTTTTTTTGGTTTGCTTTAAATGTGAGACATTTTTCAGTTTTTAATTCTCGCCATTGTGTTTTGTATTTTTAAGCCGTTATCAGGCAGGGTGGTTAAACCTTGAACTGCTGCTGTGCCAGTTACTTACCAAGCCGTTGCTAGGTAACCAGGGTGACCTAGCAACAGGGGAGGACTTGAAACTGATTGGTACCCAGCAGGTTGTTGTGACGTTATTTTAGCTATTTAACCAACCAAAATGTGAGTTAGTTGATGCCATCAACACTGCAAAAACACAAAATCTTACCAAGTAAAAGTTGAAATAAGACAAAAATAGCTATACAAGTGAGTTTATTTTAGCAAGAGTTTTGTTTTAAGCAAACAATTCCTTAATATTAATAATGCTTGTTCCACTGGCAGATTATTTTGCTTATAACAAGACATTTTTCTCATTTTATAAGTTAATTTATCTACCAATAAAAAAAGTACTTTTTTTTATCAATATTAAGAAATTATTTACTTAAAACAAGACTCTATATTTTGCTGAAAAGCTATTTTTAAGTTACTTTGTCTCACTTCAAGTGTACTAAGCTATTTGCAGTAGAAACTAGAACAAAATTATTGGTAAGATTTTGTCTTTTTGCAGTGAATCTTGCTTATCTGGCTATTTGCTGCCTGCATCTCCCAGAATGCTGTGCAATTGTTGATTGTAGTGCAGTAAATATTCTGTCCTACAAGTTAGTATTATCTATTGATATTGATCAGGTTTCTGTCGGTTAT
The DNA here is from genome assembly GCA_010277075.1 of Poeciliopsis retropinna. Classification (NCBI taxonomy): domain Eukaryota; kingdom Metazoa; phylum Chordata; class Actinopteri; order Cyprinodontiformes; family Poeciliidae; genus Poeciliopsis; species Poeciliopsis retropinna. Next base: position 3,573,893 of record VMRM01000014.1, on the reverse strand, counting down.
ATATGATTACCGGCCAGCCCTGCAGAAATCACACCAGATTCTTGTTTTAAACGTTTTTCATTGTAATGATGAGACATTTGTTGAGTTCCTCACCTTCCTGAAGCTCTGAGACCCTCGCGACTCCACCACCCTGAGCACCCTACGCAGCTGGTGGGCGCCCTGCGCAAGATGACTAACACACACACACACACACACATTGGGCTTATACACTGGTTTTAAAGATTGACTAAAAATAAATGAACACATAACGGTTTTCAGATAACATAAAACAGCAGCAAATTGTTTTCCATTAACACATGCAGAATCAAATTAAAACTATTGACAGTCAATCCTAAACACCAGGCCTTCATTAGAGAGAGCTGATAGATATTTTTTGATTTAATGCAACACTGACACCTACTGGCTCAAAACTAGAGTTGCATTATTTTCTTTCTACAAGTTTAACCTCAACACATATTGAAAGAGCAAACAGATTTTTACAAATGTGCTGCAACTTTACATGAATAATTTATGAAACTGAACATAAAAGCGTCTTCCAAAAGTCTAGAAATCCTTGTTAAAATTTTTTAATTAAATATGTTTTTGAAATTAAATAAATTAAGATGATACTTTTTCAACTTCTTTCTGACATATTTCCTGTATAAAAATAAACAAAATTCAGGTATGAGCAAAAATACAACGACAGGTTACACTCCTTTAAACTACTATTATGAATACTAAAATTAAATTATAAAAAAAAGGTTCATACGTCAGGTTTAATTCACAAGTAGGGCTGAAACGATTAACCGTGATGAATCAATTACTGAAATAATCATCAACTAATTTAGTAATACACACTCAAAAAAGGCAATTTGCTGAAATGATCACCAAAATAAGGTGAGATTTTCACATGCTGATCTGACATACATTGAAGGAATGATGTAATTGCATTTCAGGCAATGAAATGTTTGTTTCCATATTTAAAAGGGAACTGAATTACTTGTTTACTTGCATATTTTAATATGTTTCCAATGTTGTACAACATGTTAAGTGTCTAAGCGAAAAGTCTGACGCAAAGAAAATGTCTCCAATTAAAGTGATCAGAAGCTGGAAAGATTCTGAATGAGAAGGTTCCTGATTCCCAAGTTACTTAATCAATTACTTAATTAGTTGACCACTATTTAATTGATCGATTCATCAAGATTGATACAATTAATTGCATCAGCCCTAGCAGAAAGTCCCTGTCTTTAAAAAAGTGAGACTGCAAACTTCCATCTGTAAAACTAGAAAAAGCAAATGTTATACTTGTGAAAACTTTTTCAGATAGTGTAAGAAGATTGTATTGATTTCTGCTGCACTCACCCCCTCTGCAGCAGACAGAGGTAGGCGCTCTGCAGGGCTGCCTGCAGGAAGTAGCCCAGGTCAACGTCAACAGCTGCAGAAAAGAGGCTGCCTTTGCCCATTTTGCCGTGTGGAGTGGTTACCATCTGAAAACATAAACTTTTAAGTAAACATGCCAGCACACCATGTGAATTGTGCATTTGTGAAGGCTCACCTTATCGAGCTCCTGCAGGTAGGACAGAGCTGCGTCACACGCCTTGAGGAAGCAGGACAGACTCTCCTCCTCTTTCTCCGAAAGACGGATACGAGACACGGCCGACAGCGTCTGGTGGTCCAGAGAAAGACCTGAAACATGGTGGATCAAACAATTAGAGGAAGTCGGATGTAAAGAAATTGATCATTTTTAGGAAAATGTAAAGTTGGAAACGTATTTTTCTCTTCGAAAGTCGATCATCTGCCGACATCTCATCATGTAGCATATCGCTACAACCTCGTCCTAATCCAGTCATTTTGGAATAAGTTGACGCTGCTCCGTCAAGCAGCTCGGCTGAATGAAGCACTGCTAAGTTTATAAATTAACTTGAGTGTTTATAATTTAAAAAAAAGAACCATACAAACAGCATTTTTCATCTCACACGGTAACCTGTTTGGACAGTTTATCGTTCCCTTTCTGGGATAGCCGCCATCTTGTCTTCTTTTTCTTCTTCTTCTATTTTTATGATGGTTGGCAAACAACTTAAGGTGCATTACCGCAACCTTCCAGATTGGAGTATGGATCAGATGTTTTATTTACTATATTCTTCCCAAAATCCCAGTTCTTAAAAAAAAAAAAAAAAAAAAAACTTCTTTAAAATATTAGCCGTTGTCTTTTATCAACGGCTCCGCTTAAGAATAACCAGCAGCGCCTTCTGCTGGATGGCAGCCAAACTACAACACTAAAAGAAGTAACTGATGTTACTAGTTAATCGATTGGAGATAATTTTGATATAACGTATTAATCGACAATTAATTGTCTTCTTCCCTAACATAAACCCAAAGTATGCTCTTCATTTTGTTTTCTTTTTACACTTTTATGGATAAAAAGGAATAAAAAGTAAAATCCTCTCACTAACTAACAGAAACATGCATGCGCATTATGCATGTTCTGTCCTGTTTTCCTGATTGTTTGGGTTTTAGCTTTTGGAACATTTGAATTTTGACTTTGTACTCCTTCCTGTTTCCCTCTATTTCTGTTGTTTGGATGCATCAACATGTAAAAATAAATTTGCCTCTATTTTTATTTCCTCAACTCACAAGTCAAAGCAAGGACTGACAGACACAGAAAGCAAATGTACTTAAATGTAACATCAGGTATACAAATTCAAAAGCTGAGAGTGAAAAACTAAGTACACCCTTGCTTTTCTGATAGGACTTAAGACGAAAGGTCTCTTCCAATGCAGTAGTTAATCATCGTCAGTAATCATCTGTGTTTTTTATTTTATTGTTATTATTTTTAGCATATTTCTTTTTGGCAGTGTAGCAATCAGTATTATTGCCTGAGTGCCGAGGGAAAACCCTAAAGGGTTTGCTTTCGCAGGAGCAGCAATATGGCTTTCAGAATGCTTCACTTGATGGACAAAAAAACTATCCAATCGTAATAGAAAAAGAGATGGGTCAAAAAGTTAAAATAAGGGAAGAGGGAGATAATAAAAGAAAAATAAAGAATACAATACAAGACATATTTAATGGCAGCCCAAGATGGAGTTTATTTGTAAACTCCTGAGAAATGTGCTTTGTTTATCTTAAATGCAAAATGCATCTATTTTTTGTACAGTTTTGGCTTAATTACTGCTTAAACTCGTACTTTCACTCAATGGCATTTTTATTGAAGTAATCGATTACTTAAATAATTGATTAATCATGATTAATTTGATTAATCGTTTCAGACATAAACACAACAGGCTTTTATTAGCATGCTAATTTACCTTCAGACGTTCGTTATTTCTTCAGTGTGTGTGTTTGCAGACCTCCACACAGTGGATACACAAACAGAGAGGAAACTAACGTCCCGGGAAAACCAGATGCCCAAACTGGACTGATTATTACAAATATTCAAGGAGTTCAAGAACTTTCCAAGTCAGGAAGAAGCCAGAGGCGCTGAGCAGCCTTGGGCTCGACGCCAAGCCAAATCAAATAAGCAGACAGCTGCCAGCCGTCAGACATCATCCATGTCTGACTTGATTCCCACAGCAGCCAGCTCCATATCCCACAGAGAGGCCTGAGAAGGAGCCAACGGTAAATATAATTCAGGAGGAATCAAAACAAGCAGAGGAAATCTAAATCTGACAGTTATTGCTGTAATATTCCTTAACGTTTCATGAGCATGAGGTCATGTCCGACTGTCAGGAAATGGAGAGGGGGTGGTAGCGACATAATGATGATGAGTGAAACGAGATTACACCGAGTCCGGGTGTTGTGTTCTGTGAATCTGATCTATGGCGATCGGAGTGTAGCGACGAATCTGCCAAGAAAAACACCAAAATACTTCATAACTTTACCCCAAAACTGTCACATTTCACTCTCTGATGTGACTTCAGAGCAAGAAAAATATGATTTCCTTAACAGTGACAAGCTCAGGTTAGGACTCAGCTCTTGGAAAAACACAGAGCGCTCCTTGACCGACTATCTACCCGATCAAGCTGATGGATTCCAGCTGTGTCCCATCTGCCTCGTAAAATACTCGCCATGCATCTTAGATCCACACACAAGGTCAATTTGGCGTTACTGCTCCCATAACTACCAGGAAAGGAGCCTGAAGTTTGGTTTTGATTGTTCTTTTATTAATAGCTTGGCTTGGAAGTTGACTGAAGAACACTACAGTTTAAAAATCAGGTGATACTCACAGGCGTCCTTCATTTTTATTACAATTTCATATAGAATAATTACACAAAATCATATATTTCCAGCTAAATCTATGCCATTTGTGGAGTTCTGGGTGGAACATATTTACAGACAGGATTTGTCAGTGCAGGGCATTCTGGGTAGCTAAAATCTGACACTACTCAATCTTTGTTTACATTTTGTTTATAAGAAATTTGTGCTCCGTGTCGTCTTATGAGATTTTTTTATGTTGTTTTGTTCAGTGGTTCTTGGTGCAGCGCCCCCATAGGTGAGGAGGGGAACATGTTTTTCAATTAGTTTGGTTTGTTTTACACAGTGCAGTGTGAAAGAGAACTGCACCAGCTGAAAATGTAACAAATGTTGCAATTTTAGTCCCAAATTTAACCAAATCTACTGGAACATCAGGTGTGAAAACACAAACTAAATGGTTCTTTAGTTTGTAAAGGTTGGAGACCTGGTTTAGAAGAAGGAAAAATGTGCACAAGCAACAGGGATACCTGCAGCCTCAACCGGATTTTGAAGCAAAGCCTATTGAAGAGATGCTTGTTTCATGAACGCTCTGAATAACAAACCAGTTAATTATGAGGTACCTTTAATGACGAAGGCCTCAGCCAGTAGGCGAAAGTGGTAGACGGGTTGGTCGTCCTGGGTCAGCTCCTCCAAACCCACCCTGGCACACATTCCCTGGGCGTCCCGGAACCGGCCCTGGACGTAGTGCACTTTGGCCATCAGCAGCAGAGCCTCATTCAAGTATCTGGGCTGCAGGAAAACCAGAAATACACGATCACACCAATGATGGCATGACAAATGGTTTGGGTCTGATATTTCCTGGTAGTTATTTCCACATGATTTGAAGATTAGACTCACGATGAGGCGACCTCGGCTCAGGATGGTGTTCAGGTAACCTTTGGCCTTGTAGAGTCTGACATGACCCTTGTCCGCTAAAGGTGTGGAGATGCGTAAAAAATGCAGGTTTTCCAGCAGACACTCTTCCAGCAGCGCCTCGGCCATCAGCAGCGTGCCGTAATCATCTGCAGCGTGGGATTGAAGAACGTTAAAAGCAATGGAACATGGGGTCAGAGGTCATCCATTTCTGTAGCCAAAGAAAACCTTGTCTCAGCAAAACCAGAACTCACAGCATAGAAAAAGGATTGCTGAAACGTGGTTTCTAGGACTGGAACTAATTATTATTTAATAATTGATTAATCAGATTGATTGATCTGATTTATCATTTAATCTGATGATTAATTATCAGATTAATCGATTGCTGCTGATTTTTCGTTTCATTTAAGCCTTTTTAGCTTAAAAGTTGACTGATGAAGGCTAATAAAACAGTTCCTTGGCTAAAGTGCAATAATGCAGCATTTCTTTACCATTTATAGCAAAGGATGCATCTACAACAAAAAAACTGTTTCTAACATCAACATGTCAAAATCTCAGACTTGGCATCAAAGTTAAGGAATGATCTGTTGATTATCTTTTAGCTTTGTAAATTAATAACTGGAAAACAAAAGTTTCCCTTCAAAAGCTAAAAAATGTGCCATTTCAGTTTTGGGTAGAACAAACTTTCAGAGGTTTGTTTTTTATTTAATCTTAAATGGAAAATATGTTTTTTGTGAAATTTTGGCTTGATTACTGCTCTGAGCATGTTGTTCTTTTAGCCGATGGCGTTTTTGATTCTATCTAAGATTAACTGATTTCTAAATTAGTTTACGGTTACTTCAACAACCGATTAATCACTATTAATCCAATTAATTGTTTCAGTCCTAGTGGTTTCTCTTCCGTACAGTTTCCATTTGAATCCTGCACATACAGTAAAATCTCATCTAACTCATGATATTAAGGTTTACAAAACCATTCTCCGACCGAACCTCTGTCTGTGTAAACACACACGAACACACACTCCAGTAAAGATTTCCTGTTTAGCTCCCTCAGCCCGGGTGTGTTCTGATGCCAGCTCTTTGAGACGGTTTATGCTCAGATATACTTGTCATTTTTGCTGGTTCGTTTATCAGCACAGCCAGGGAGAAACCTATCTCTGAGGAGAAGGTAGGGGATAAACACCAGGACGTGTTTTCCTCCAAAACCACAGCGAGAAACACAGAGTTCACCCATTTACTGAACCAAATTGTGATTTACTCTTCAATTTGTTGCTACAGGCTACCATATGTTACTTTTCTTCCTTACAGCAGTTTTCTTAACCTCCTTTTCCTGACTGGATAAACCACCTAAAATATTCTTTGAAAACTTTACTATTTTCGTTTTGGGCCAAATCAAGATCATTAATGCTCTTAATTCTGGTTGTGGCAGTTAAAATATCAACATATTCTTAAAATTAAATTATATTATTGAACATCTTTCCAGTCCCTCCAGGATTTTGTGATTCTTTTTGTGATTTTTTTGCAATAAAAATCAAAGTATTTGTGGTACTAATCTGATTGATATAATTTGGCAGATAAAAACTGAATTGATTTGATTGATAACATAATATTTAGGCACACTTAGTGTTTAGTCTAGAATATAGAGGGCCACATAAAAATCTGTGGTGGGCCAAATTCAGCCCACAGGCCTTGAGTTTGACACACGTGCTAAACTTCAGCAATGTTTCGCTCTAAAATTTTCCTCCTCCTAAAAGTAATATATTGCCAAAATCAAATTTAAAATCATTCCAATATTTTCTCTGGACTTATCAGATCATAGAAATTCAACATAACCTCTTAAAGGCACAGTACACAATGACGCCAAGCCTAGCATAAACAACATGGCTGCTGTTTATTGCTGTCAGAGTTGGGCGAAGGTATAATATATGACCACCTTAACTACCATGAAGTTCCTCTATCTGAAACCAACTCCTCCCGGTGCACTCGCTGCTGGTTCAGCGAATGAAAACCATGCAAGCGCACAGTAATAGCATGTTAATTTAACACCTGAGTGAACCATCAGTCCGTTGTAGACGCCTGTAGCCAGGACACTCAAACCCATATTTACTCTGCGTAGGCAGGTGCATTAGTGAAATGCCTGAGCCTTGCTTTATGAGGTGCAGAAAGAAAAGTGTGTTTGCTTTTCTTTTGTGGAATGATTTCGAGTGTAAAGGTGGAAAATTATCAGGCTGATGGACAAACCTGGTTTAACATTAAAGTGAGCAACAGAGAGTTTTCTGCTTAAATGTGACACAGACTTCTTGTGTTTACTGTAAACTTCCAGGGACAGGTTTTCTTTAAAAGGGCAGGTTGTGATGCACGAATTTTCACTGGTTTTATCTGTGGAGGAGATCTGGTTAGGAGACCTTCCACTAATCTTGTTTGGAGTCCAAGGTCCAACTGGTGTAGTGTGATAGTATGCTCTCTGCAAAAAATACATATCAACTCAAACAGTAGGAAATCCTTAATTTTTCTTTCAAAATTAGTAAATTTATAAAAACTTTCTGCTTTAATTAGTCGATATCAGTGTCTGTTTTACCTGAAAACTTTTCCAATATATTAAAATTTAAATATGGGCGAGAACCACGTTATTTTTCTCTAACATTTAACAGTGAACTGATCGTATTTGCGTTAACGGAGCAACCAGGAAGTGACTAGACGTGCGTGCAGCGGCTCCCCAGCCTCCAGGTGCGCCCCGCGGTCACTCACCGTCCTCGTGGATCCGCGCAGCGTGCATCTGCTCCACCAGCGCCAGGATTTTGCCCCACTGGCACTCGGCCCGGTAGCGCTCCAGCTCCGCTTCCAGCCGGACCTGGGCGAAGGAGACCCGCGACGCCATGGCCGCTCTGTCCCGGTGGTGGCCGTAGTCCCCGGACACAATGGGAGTAACTGCGGACTAACCAGGAGATGTTTGAGTGCGCAGGGTTGGGTGGGGTGAGGTGTCCGGGCGCGGGGAAACAACAAACTAAATCCAGATTATTATGGTTTATTTAACGTAAACTTGTTGAAACAAGGACAAAATCCAATTCAATATATTAAAAATATTGATAGGAGCTTTATTTATTTATCTATTTATTTTAGCAAATCGATTTAAAAAGTGAAACTCAGATTGATTTATTTTTCTTTCATCTTTTTCATTTTAAAGTTTACGTCTGAAACGTCAAAGTAGTTGCATTAAAACAATAAAAATATATATATTATTACGCTCCACCAGGAGGATAAAACACGTTTATTGCTAAAAGAGTAGTTTTCTTAATGGAAAGTTGAGTGGAAGGAAAAACGTGTCATGGAGAAAGGTGAGCAAAGGATATGATGGAATAATAAAGCAAAACTGATTTAACTTAAACGCAGATTTTTGAATTTATTTTGTTTTTTTAAGTAAAATTCCATGAATTTGAGGCAACTTTTAAATTCACCTCTCCAAAGAGCAGATAATTTTAATATTTATTTATTATTTCCAATCTCAATTAAGGAAGCCCTTAATTTTGCATTTATTTATTTCTAACTTTTCCCATTTTTATTTATTATTTGTATTAATTATTTATTATTATTTGTTTTAATACATTTATTGTTTTATTTTATATTCATTTGTTATTTTTGTAGCCTTTGCTCAGTATGTATGTGGTAAATTTGCAGGTAATTGACAATAAAATCTATAATATAAATAAAGTAATTTACAGGCTTCCTGCTAACATATAGGTAGATTTGTTGTTGATAGAGTCATGTGTTTTATTAATATAGCAACAGTTTTAATTATGTACTTTATATTTTCATATATTCTCATTTTATTATTCCAAATTTATTAAGCATTATTATTTTTTAAGCTTGATTTCTTTTGTTTTTTATTGAAATTGCTGTAATTTTACTTTTGAATCTATGAATTTTTCTACAGTCATAATTCAATGCTACTAAAGTGTCACGATTTAATTTATTTGGGTCAAATAAGTACCTCTTCATAAATAAATCTCAAAAAGTATTTAAACTTTTCAGTTTTTCACAATTTTGGCTGCTCTTTTCCTACTGCATGGAAACACTGGAGCAGCTGAGTAACCCAAACTGCAATTTTTTTTTAATAAATAATGCAAGCTGGCTGAGATGACTGTCTAAAGGATTCATTGCTGCCTAACTCTTAAAACATGTTATCTTTAATGCAAAACGTAGCAGAAATTAGTAAGGGTGGGTTAGCAAATCATTAAACTGTGGGCCGGCCCTGCCTGGGAGAGCTTGATTTGTAGCAGTGTGAAGGCGAATAAGAGCCAAGTCTCTAATCTTTTTCTCGTTAACACTTTAACTGGATCAGGCAGGGCTTAAGAAACAGCAAAGCAAAACTGTGGCTGGACAGCAGAACATGCAGACTGTAATATAACGCCATGTTTGTAAAATAATATTGCTTGTGGATGAGGGTAAAAAGCGTAAAATGTCTGTCTGGCTCTCTGATCTGGGTTCTGCCTCACTGACACCAGCTTACCTCCCTTGGCTCAGATACAAGCAAATGCATGTGTTAGTCTCTGCTCTATGACATGTACTAGAACTTTATGAAGCACTAGAAAGTGCAGCCGAGTTAATACTGCCGCCACTATTAAAAACGAATAATTGAGGGAAGAACTCTGTGGGTAAATTGAAGGGAAACTACTGAATCTAGTTTGAATAAAATGAACCACAACACAAGGGCACCAAACATAAGGGAGAATTGCAATTCACTACAGAGTCTAAGTCAGCTACTGGGAGACATTAAGAGAAACCTCAAGCCTCTTGAAGAGAGATTTGGTAGCGTCATTTTCTCTTGGGAAAGTTGACATTTGCGCGACATGAAAAGCGCCTGTCCGTCTCCTCAGCCGGCGTCCAACCACAGCATGATTAATCTGGATCTGGGCACTCAGCGGCGGGTTTGCGCCCCCTGCTGACTGGAGAGCGTCACTGCGCCCTCAAAGGTTTCTGTCTGGCAAAGATGTTTCACTATCTCCGCAGGGTTCCTCAAAGTCCGTCCTCGAGGCCGGCATCCTGCATGTTTTAGTTCTCTCCCTGATTTAACGCACCTGGATCAAATGATGGCTCGTTGGAGGCCTAAGAAGAACATTGGCGTTCTGAAAAGGTTGTCGCTACCACCAAGGAGAGAACAAAAACATGCAGGATGCTGGCCCCTGAGGACCGACTTTGGGGACCCCTGATCTACAGGAAACGTGGCAATTTATGGCAAGTCATTCTAGCTAATTAGAGAGAAAATATAACCAGTCAAATAAAATGCTTTACTTTGAGGAAACAAATAAGAAGTAAGATTTTATGGTGACCCAGAATGGTCAACAATATGCAAGAGACCCAAAACAACAACAAATGCTACAACGCAACAACAATGTATACAGTACAAAAACAAAAGCACCAATGCAACAGCAAAAAGCACAACTCAACCGCGTAGAGCACAATGTGTCAGGAAAATCCACAATGAAACCTCAAAAATCACAACAACAACAACAAAATTCCAACTCAACAGCAAAAATTTCACTCAACCACAATGTCACAGGAAAGGTCACGAAAGAAGTCAAACTACAACTGTGGGCTGTCAAGTGTGCCAAGAGTTTATAAATTAATGCACTAAACATGTTTACTAACTAACTTACTGAAGTTAGTTAGTGAACTAACTAAGTTACCCTCAGTTACCCTCATTTGGGTTTATTTATGTAACTGGCAGCAGTGCTTGGACTGGTCCTTTAGTCTAATCTATTAGATTAATATTAGGGCTAAATGTCTAAGTTTGGGTAAAAAAAAAAAAAAAAACGGAAGAAAAGTCAATGTTTGTTAATTTTTAAGCTTGAAACTGAGATGTTGTAATATTACAACACCGAGTCTTAGACTATTGACCCTAATTTTCACGCCACAGCATCCCCAGAGGTTTCCCAAGCGTTTGTTTGCTTATCTTAATACTGAAGCTAAAACGTTGCTGAACAGAGACAAGCGTGAAGATAAAATATTTCTTCTTCAAAATCTTTTTTGTGAAATGTTAACTCTGGGCTTTAAAAACTGCACTCACTTTGAATAAATTCAGTAACAGCTTCCACTCCCAATATGGCGGAGACGTTGACGTGTCTTACAGCAATTCTGATGTTTTTAGTTAAAACACAACATAATATCACTTGATATCAGGGCAGTCCCGATAAATATGGTTTTATTTGATTTATTAAACTGTTAAAACCTCTTCGGTTAAATATTTACTTGTACATGTAACATTTTTGAGTTTGAAACGTTGCAAGAGTTGACCGTTGGAAGAAGGAAAGTGTCCGTTACGTCAATCTTCGATCGTCGTTGACCAATCAAAAATGAGCTGTCGTGTCCATAACGCGGTAGGGGAAGCTGCTTGGTCCAATATAGTTCTCAGCGCTTACCGTCGCTCGCTAACAGGAAAGCGAGGAAACAACACCTTAGCGGTTTACAGCAGCCATACCGACTACTTGAAAGTGAGTATTTGAGTTGGCTGTTTGTATTCACTGTGGCTGAGTAGATACTGATTTTGTTTAGTGGGATTTCTTGTCTGGAAATAAGTAATTTGGCTAGCAAATGCGCATGTTTGTTAACGGTAATGTTTGTTTACCCTTCCGTTGGGCATTTTACTGTAACCATATTTAAAGTATATAAGTCCGTTTTTGTTTATGTTTATCCTTATGATGAACAGTTATTACTAATCTTAGCCTGTATTTTTGTCAACAGGAGAGAAGCTGTTTTAGTTACATGGATTTACGGAGAAATATGCATTTCTCTCCCTTGCAGGATGAGGCGTCGTGCACAGTGGGGGGGTCTGATCCTCTTCCTGTCCTGCTCTTTTCTGTCTGCTCACTCCCAGTTGTCTCCACACCAGCAGCAGCCTCCTCCTGTAGTGGGAGGCTCAGCTCAGATAACTCGCCTTGACAAAAACATGGTGCAAGACAAAGAGTGAGCAACACCTCTGAAGTCCAGACACATCGCCCAGCTTAGTGGCTGATGGGCCAATTTCTGATTTTTCTCCTTCCTCTGCTCTCAGCCACATCATGGAGCACTTGGAGGGGGTCATCGACAAACCTGAGAAAGACATGACGCCCCAGGAGCTTCAGCTGCATTATTTTAAGATGCACGACTACGATGGGAACAATCTGCTGGACGGCCTGGAGTTGGCCACTGCTATTACACATGTACACAAAGAGGTAAAATAAATAAACAAAACAAAGCTACTATAATTTTATACATTTGTGTGATTACCAGTAAACTCTATAGATGATGTCGATAAATGATTTATGCAGTTAATACATAAATCATTTGTTTATTGGCATCTTGTATTAAAGTTGCAGTGTGCATTATTACGTTTTAATTAAAAATATTCAGAAAAACATGTTTTTTTTTTTTTCTTGTTTTTTGTAATTGAGTTTTTTATTGATTCCCAAGGAAGCCAATTTTACAAAATCTAGAAATCTTGGTCTAGTTTCTAGTTCAAATATCTTAGTTTTGTCTTATTTCAATTCTACTAACTTACCACACAAGTAACATTTCTGCAAGATATAAACTTCATATTTGTTAAAAAGTACCAGTTCCACTGGCAGATTTTAACTTAAAACAAGATATTTATACATTTAATATAAAACACACCTTGGTCTGGATCTAAATACTTAACAAGTTTTTTACCAAGTGGCATCATTTTAACTTCCTCTGGTTCATATTTATTAAAGGAATGCTGTGATATAATACTTTTAGGCAATAAAATGTTTATTTCTTATTTAAAATGGGAATTTATTTGTTTATTGGCATCTTGTATTCATAATATTGCATTATAAAGGCTCAAGTGGTTCAATAAAAAATGTTTAAAATGTGGCAATTTTTAAAAAATCTGATTAATAATCAATAGATTTATCAGTTAGGAGTTTGACCCCATAGTCATAATGTCAGATGTGAGCCCTTCTGTCTGACGACTGAAGCTTGATCTGTTCTTTAAAAGAAAGTTGCCTGAAATTTCTCCAGAATTATACAAGATTTAAACAATTTCAGAAATCTGTATAGAGCACTTAACTTTTCTGTCCTGATATTAAAAAATTAAATAGATTTTAACTGTTGTTTTTCTGCTCTAAATCGCAGGAGAGAGGGGAGAACAGCCAGCCAATGAAGGAGGAGGAACTCATCGCGCTAATCGACGACGTTCTGAGGGATGATGACAAAAACAACGACGGGTACATCGACTACGCAGAGTTCGCCAAATCGCTGGAGTAGATCGCCTCGCTGTTTCTTCGTTTTCAATCCTGAAGGAGAATCCTGAACGAGGGGAGAGGCGGCAACCTGCTCCGTCTTTCACGGAAATCATCTTTGTAATTTACAAAGCTTGTGACAGTTCTTTCATACCAGATGGAATGTAATTCCACCGAATTACGAAACAGTAGCCTTTGTACCCTGTTTTTGTAGATTTTGCCATTTTCAAAGGGTCAGTTTAACCAAATTATTTTTTTATTCAGACTTTAGTGGCCTCTACGCTACGTGTTTTCTACCAAAGTACGCCAGCCAGCCACCGTACTGCAGTAAACAAACCGATGAAGTAGTTTGGTTATACTGACCCAACGGACCAGTTCATTTCAAAGTCATACGCATTATTTTAAATTAAATTCAACACACCAGCTGTTTGAGTCTCTGCATTTAGGACCAAATGATTCCTTGTGAAGATAATTGAGCAAATATGTCGTTCCCACGGCAACAGATTAGCTTAGATTGCAGAGAAAGAAGGGTAAACCTTGTTTAAATGGTGAGCAAGTTAGCAGCGCCCCCTTCCGGTCAGCCGGAGGACGCATGGCTCTTAATCAGTCGCAACAGGAATGTATAGCAGAGCTGCATCAGATTCTGCGACACTGAATAAGCTAGACTGGAAGCACACTGGCAGACTCTTCTGTAGGCTGGAGTTTCAGGAAAGCACTTGAATGCAACACGATTCCTTCAGATGTTAGCTGCCTTTTTTAAAACGCTGAGCTTGAACGCATCAGGTCAGGTTTGTTCAGTCCATCTGCGTTTGCTTCATATGAATGAACTCTATTTTAATTTTCTTTGTTTTTGCCAACCAGTGTTGATTCTTCAACGGGCTCTGATTGTGGAGACACATGATGTAAAGGTTAGAAAATGTAACTCTGGAATGTGAAAAGAAAACTGTTCTGTTACTTTTAAGGTAAATTATGTCTGGTTCTGGTAAACTGGTGGAGTTTAATCTACCAGGTTAATCTGGTAGATTAAACTCATAAAATCAAATTTATTCTCTGATCTGCTTGTTTTTTTTGTGTGTGATTTTTATTTGAATTTTTAGGGCTCTTTGAACTTTCTACGGAAAACAAGCGCACACGCCTCCAAATTGCACAAAAGTTAAGCTGTGCTTGTTGCTATGTAATTGCAGTTTTATCTACTAAAGAAAAACTTTTAGTGATGAGGATAATAAAAAAAGTTCCATGGGGTAACTAATAGGTTTTATAATTTGATTTTGAATTCTAGCTGTAATGTGTAATTGGCTTACAAGGATCAGTGAAAACAAAGATTTGTTATTTTTATTTTGCGATAAATATAACAAAATTAATCTTCTCACCTTAAGTCTGCTGCACGATAAGCAATAAATGTTCAAATTAAATTATTTATGTACTTGTTAGTAGGATATCGATGATTGTGCAGCTTTTAAAGTAAGAAATCTGTTTCTTTCCCTGCAAAAAATGTTTCACAGAGGAATGTCATATTTACTGTCACATGGCGAACGCTGAAACTCTACCGACAACTCCTCAAGAACAGAAAATTAAATATGACAATTTAGATCATGCAGATCTTAAAATGATCACTAGAGGGCAGTGGCTTCCCCAGACATTTCAAATAAAGATGTATTTATAGTTTTTGTACTGGCTTTATTTAGGAAGAATTGACATGTACAACAAGTGGGCTACGACGGAGCAAAATTGGGGCCATAAACTTTATCCAAAAGAAAAAAACGTTTGAAATTGAAAAATTATTTTGAAACTAGAAACTTGAAAACATTTGTTCATTATTAACATTTGTTTCAGCTTCACATCCTTGTTTTCAGTTTAAAAACTGTTTTTCAGTTTTGAAAAAAAAATTTTTTTTCAAAATAATTCTTTAGCTGTCAATAATTTTTTCCTTTCAATTTATTTTTCCAAACTGAAATTATTTTTGAAACAAAAACAAAAATTATTTGAAATGGAAAATCTTTTTTTGAGTGAATAATAAGATCTGAAATTGAAAAGAACTTTGAATTTGAAAAATAGTTTTGAACATTCTTTCAGTTTCACTTTTTACTTTTTTCAGTTTCAAACATTTTTTCAGTAATTTTTTTTAAAGTTTCAAATAATTTTTCAGTACCAAAGTAATTTTTCAGTTATTTATTTTTTTGCTTTTGAACTTAACAAAAGTTCAAAAGCAATTATTTCGAAACTGAAAAAATGATTTAAAACTGAGGAAAAAAATTAAACCAAAAAGATTTATACCCCCAACTCCCAATTTTTAAAAAACTTTTTCAGCTTCAAAGTTTCAGAACTTTTTATTTTCAGTTTCAAAATAATTCTTCAGTTATTTATTTATTTTGCTTTTGAATTTGCAGGAGAATCAATTATTATTTTGAAAACTAAGGAAAAAAATTAAACCAAAAAAAAAAAAAAGAAGAATTATGATATGCCCCCCACCCCCCACAAACCCCCCCCCCAATTTTGAAGCTTTTTTCAGCTTCAAAGTTTCAGAACTTTTTATTTTCAGTTTCAAAATAATTTTTCATTTACAATTTTTTTCTTTAAACAATCTTTATGGCCCCAATGTAGCTCTGCAGGTCTACCCTATGAGCTGCTACATTGGGGCCATAAGAGGAGCCCTAAGGGGAGCTCCGTAGGAGCCCCTTATGGCCCCAATGTAGCTCCGTAATCTCCCCTTCCCTGCCTAGCTCCAGGGGGAGGCTGTCTCCAGAGGCTGCACGGAACCCAGGGGGAACATGGGAGCCGGGAGGTTGGTTCTCAGCGACCCGTACCAGTCGTCGTGTTGCCGCTGAGGCGCTGCCTGTGGCGGGCTGCTGGGACACGGACAGCGGCTGACTTGGGTTTGGTGTCGGGAGTACGGCCCGGGCGGCAGCATGGAGGACAGGTGGGAGATGTGGGCCAACGGCTGAGGGTAGTACTGTCGGGGCATGCCGGCCATCAGCGTCCTGTGGCCCGTCACCACACCCACCGGGAAGACTTTCTGGGAAGCCCGCTCATGTTTGCGCTGTTTGGCTCTCCTGTTCTGGAACCACACCTGCCGGGACAAGACAACAGAATCTGCGTTTTCATGTACCATCGACTCGCGCAAATTTAAATTACGAAAATAAACTAGAAAATTCCTGAAGAAATTTAACCGGGGCCTGCCAAAGTGTGCCCGTCGGATTGGACCCAACGTTCTGATGCTAAACATTAGCATAGCTTGGCTAAAAAAATTACAAAGTATCGTGGAGAATCACAAGAATGTTGACTAACATGGACTTGCACCATTCAGTCTGTTAGAATAAGTGTATATGCTAAAATGATCCAAAATGCTAATGTTAGCATGAATACTTTAAGTAGCATGTGGAGCATCACTGGCATGTTCTCTGTATTTGACTTACTCCATTCACTGTACCAAACATGGGTAATAAGTCAGAGAAATAGCTAATACCTCATTTAAGGTAAAAGGCTAAATGATAATGCAGGATAATCTTTGCACTAGTGGGGAACAGTGAAATGCTAATGCGCAAGACAGTGCCCTAACCTGAGAGAAAATGATAATGCAAGCTAATATCATTGCAGCGCTGCCCTAGCCACAGACGAATCTTAAGGCTTTTATTTAGCAATTTTCGGTAATCTTCATTTTAAATATCCAAACTAATCTCATAATTAACATTGATTGGGTTAAATCAGTTATAAAATGCCCAAAACAAAAATGAACTGATGTAAAAGTTTCAGGGCTTTTATTTTGAAATTTTCAGTCAGCTTCATTTTAAATTGCCAAACTAATCCTGTGTGTAACAATGATTAGTTAAAATCAGTTAAAAAATGCCCAAACACAAGTAGTTCTAATGGCCAGCTCAGTCCTCCTCAGTAGTAACTCAGTTCCGCCATGTTGTAGTTCTGACAAATCAGCTCTGACCTCTTCTGTAGGCACTGAGTGTTCCGCCATGTTGTAGTCCTAACCTTCAGTCATTGTAGTTCTAAAGAGCAGCTCATTCCTGAGTGCTACTATAGTTAAAACTACAGTGATGCGTTTTTGTAGTCCTAATCAGCTTCTGGGCCCTGCTGTGTTCCGTTGCTATGGTAATGGATCCTCTGCCAGCTGTCATGTGTGTGAGACAGAAAGGTGGAAAAGATTTCTATCTTTGTGAGACACCCAGTCAGTTTGAATGGAAACAGCAGCCCAAACTACTCCTTCCCGTTCGGGAACCGTGATACGTATCGGAAAACCGTTTGAAGCATATGAGAGTGCTATCTGTCGTCTCCGATTGTAACGCGATTCATATCTGTAGCACATTCACAGTAATTGCAGCGATGAGAGAAAAATGGTGTGCGCTGAGGTGTGACATTTTACAGAAAAGTATGAAAATGAATAGCTGAGAGCGTCAGTTACCCTGGAACATGCTTTCGCTCTGAAGCACCTTGACAGAAAACCGTAAGCCCTAGCAAAATTTCGAAAACATTTTACCGGAGCAGGCACTCGTATCGATGTCATGACAGAGTTTGATACCGATAGGGCGATATTTGTGGGCGTGACGGTGATTTCAAAATTTATTTGGGGTCAAAATCGCTCTGCTTCCCACACTAATGAAACGTCAGTTACACTCTAGTTTTGGCAGTTATGCTCTGCGTTTCGGCAGTTGGAAATTTGGCTCATTTTTCGCTTTTTACGTCGCCATCGTAAGTCCGATTCCCTATAAAAGTAATAGCTCCAATGCCGGGATCAAGCCCACAAAAGTGGTTTTGATACCACTTTAGTGGGTGGGCTCGCAGCGGTACAAGCCGCATTCCGGTCTACGGAAGAATAATAAATAATCTATAATAATAATAAAGAAACAAGTGAGTCACTGCTCTCCTTATGCATCGCTATGGGCAGGCCCCAATTAGCTTAAAGGAAATGTGGCACATGAGTCATGTATTCAACAGCCGGATGTTACTACTGGCGAAAACGACCAAGAAGACCACAGGAAGTAGTAAGAGGATGATGGTTTGTTTTTGTTTTCAGACAGATCACAGCATTTAACAGTTAATAATAATAATTTAAATTTAATACTAAAGTTTGCTGGACTTCTCATACAATTACTACTTTATTCTCCTAATATTCTCACCTTATAGTATTACTACCACTGTGTTCTGGTAATATGCCTTGAGTCTTGTATTATTTTGACTCTATTGTCATATTATTTTATAATATAATTAAATTATTTTTGTAATTAGCAAAAGAAATGTCTTTTTGGCCCTAATATGTCATCATAGAGTATTAAGTTTAATACATGCTTGTTAAACAAGATGGCTGACACTTTGAACTATGGACTATGAAACATTTTCCAATTGATAAAATCGATTGCTACAGAAATTATGCAAATTCCTGTGGACCAAACAACGCATCAAGTAACCCAGAGATGAATTTGTCCCACCTGTATGCGAGCCTCGTTGAGTTTGGTGATGCGCGCCAGCTCCTCCCTGCAGTAGATGTCCGGGTACTGGTTCTGCTGAAAAGCCAGCTCCAGCTGTTCCAGCTGCTTGTGGCTGAAGGTGGTGCGGTGGCGCCTCCTGGCGGGAGACGGGTAGGCTTTGCCCCCCCTGCTGATGCCGGCGGCCATGGAGGTCTCTGACGTCGCCGCTTTCCTCCCGGGTTCACCTATATCTGCTTTCAGAAGCAAAAAGACTGAGGCTTTGCCTGGAAAAGACCTTCATTTTTACTGGAGACAATTCTCCAGCTCCTATTTCTTGACTTCCTCGGCGAATAAGGAACAAAAAAAAAGAAAACACAACAACCTTCAGTTGTATGAGTGCAAATCACCAAAAAGGAGGGATTAGAGTGACTCGGCAACCTGAGAGCCGCGGAGATTTGGCCACCTACAGACAAGCTCGTGAGAAAAAGATACCAGAAACTGGAGGATTTGACCAAGATTATGTCCACAATCACTGATGAAGGGGCCAATCTGTGCAAATGGGGGAGTGAGGCGTCACTGCTTCTGTTGTTTTGTCTAACATCTAGGTTGTTTTTTTCAAAATATATTCACTAATTTTCATTTTTAAGAACAAAAGAAGAAGAAAGTTACATATTCTCATCATTGTATTGTCCAAGTCTAAGAGTTAATACAAGCTGAAGACAATATGGTGGACAAGAGTTTCCATATGCATCCAAACATGTCAGTCTTGTATTCCAAATTAAGCTTCCTCCACCCAAAAATAACAGACGAATTATTGGAAATAAAATATTCTTTCAAGGATAAAAGGTTAGAATATCATGCAACTTAAACTTAATGTATAGTTTTTAATAGGAGTGCAACTGAAAACTACTGGTAACACCAAAACGAGAGTGTATTTCTGGAAAAAAGTGTCAGTATTTCTCTTAAAGTAACTGTCCTAACCAAAATCTGATAGAATTACGACCTAAAATAGCTGAAAACATTGATCATTTCTATAAATAAATGAGTCGCAGCCAACAGTTTTTCTCTAATTTAGCTGAACGCTTGCAAACTAATTAGTTATTTCCATAAAATGGTCACAGTGAACCAGACCTTTTACGCTTTGGGTCAAACCAGTCGTTGTTAGTAGCACATTTATCTGCTTTTTCGACCAACCTGCGCTCGAGCTCACTGTAGCCATGTCAGAGTAAAGTTCTGCAAAGTCCTGGTGGCTCCGTGGTGTTGCACCTGCAGCCTTTACCTGGGCCATCGCTGCAGCTCTGCATCCCAGCAGAGACGCTCAGTCAAAATTAAAGTCCTGCGTCCCTCCCATCTCGGTTCCTTCACTCGCTCTGTGGGAGCCAATAGGAACTGGAAACCAGCATCACTGGAATGAAAGTAACCAGTTACAGTAACTTAAGAGTTACTTTTTGAGAAAAAAGTACATTATTACACTGAAGTAGCACTTCAGAATAAAAATCAGAGAATCTTTAACCAAACAGAAACACACAATTTATGTCAGAGTGAGACTTCCTGTTTGCGTGAAAAAGCTTTATTGTATTTTCTATCCAGTTAATATTGTCATTGCACTGCAAAAACACAAACTCTTACCAAGTATTTTTACAATAGTTTATAGTGTAGTGTAGTTCAAATGTCTTAGTACACTTTAAAAAAGACAAAACTAACTTTTCAGCAAGACATAGGGGCTTGTTTTAAGTAAATAATTTCTTAACAGTAATGAAAAAGTTATTGTTTTACTGGCAGTCTAGTTTTACTTATTACTTCATTTATAATGTGTGAAAAATGTCTTGTTGCCAGTGGAGCTTGTACTTTAAAAATAATAATATTGACTTAAATCAAGCTCCATTTTGGTGAAAAGTTACTTATAAGTTAGATTTGTCTTATTTCAGGTGTCATTACATAAAAAAAAAAAAGCTGATACGATGTCGTGTTTTTGCAGTGTGGATGTCTATATAATAGTGTTGGATCTGTCAGGTTTTTCTACACTAGTGGATACAGTTTACTTATTTTATAACTTGATGAAGACAGGTTTATTTTTACAGTGACTCAGACTACTGCAGATGAATTAAATCACTGGGTTTAAACTCCTAAAGTCAACATAATGACATCATAATGAGTATATGTTCGTCTTTTTTAGGAACTTCAACCATTTTAAACATTTGGTTGAAGGCAAGTCAGATTCTTAAATTTGAAAGAAGAAGACACACTGTGTGACCACCAGGTGGCGCTGTTTGGTCAACTTGTGGCAACCAAATGAAGAGGCACATCTAGGAAATGTGTTCAATCCATTATTTTGGAAGAGGATGTGAGGCGGTGAGTGTGAAGAGTCATAACAGGGGGCAGAGCAGCAGCTGTGCTCAGCATGAAGCACCATGTAATGCTGGCAGCACAAACTTCTCCATGTGTGCGGCCCTTTAAATTGTTTTTGCTTTTGCTTTCTAGTCACCTGAATGTTTTCATATCAAACCATCTGAATTGCAAAATAACCTGAGTAAATACAGGAAGTAGTTTTCATATTGTGATCAGGGATTAAACGATTAATCGGATTAATTGTGATTAATCAATTATTGAAATAATCATAAACTAACAAAAAAATCATAAGTATTTTTGGTCAAGCTCCTACCTCCTGCTGAAAAGTTACTTGTGAGTTAGTTTTGCCTTATTTCAAGTGTACTAAGATACAATGTTTGACAAACTAGATTAAAATTACTTGGTAGGTTTTTGTGTTTTTACAGTGTAGCGATTGATTAATTGTTATCTACTCAAAAAATGCCTCTTGCTAAAACCCTCCAACATATTTAGAGTAGCAATTAAGCCAAAACAATATATATATGAACTGCACATTTCTGGACTGAGATGTCTGATGTTGTTCCTGGGATCTGTTGTAGCCACTGCTCCGGTTTGGGGGTGACTGCCCTGAGGGCCCCGATGACCACAGGCACCACTGTGGTCTTCACCTTCCAGGCCCTCTCCAGTTCCTCCCTGAGGCCCTGGTATTTCTCCAGTTTCTCGTGCTCCTTTTTCCTGATGTTGCAGTCACTCAGTATTGCTACATCTACCACAACGGCTTTTCTCTGTTGTTTATCCACTACGACAATGTCCGGTTGGTTCGACCTTACCATTTTGTCTGTCTGGATCTGGAAGTCCCACAGGATCTTAGCTCGGCCATTCTCCACCACCTTTGGGGGTGTTCGCCACTTTGATCTCGGGGCTTCCAGTCCATATTCTGCACAGATGTTTCTGTACACTATGCCTGCCACTTGGTTATGTCGTTCCATGTACTCTTTCCCTGCCAGTATCTTGCACCCTGTTGTTATGTGGTGGACTGTCTCAGGGGCCTCCTTGCACAACCTACACCTTGGGTCTTGTCTGGTGTGGTAGACCTGGGCCTCTATTGCTCTGGTGTTTATATATATATATATATATATATATATATATACATACACACACACATTTTGCATTTAAGTTAAAAACATCTTTGTCTGTACATGTTTAACCAAAACCACTCAACTTCTCGTCTTTCAAATTTACTAAAGGAATGTGACATTTTTGCATTTTAGCCAATAAGATGTATATTTTTTAATTTAAAAAGGGAATGGAATTATTTATTTATCTGCATATTTTAATGTATCTATTATATTTTATAGCAATGACTTAAGTGGTTGAATGAACAATATGTTGAATGTGGCTTTTAAACGATTAATCGAAGAATAATTGATAAATTAATTGATTACTAAAACAATCAGTTTACTTACATCTTTTAATGTTTTTTTAATATTATATAAAAAGGCTTAAATGGTTTTATAAAAAAATCTGTTGAATGTGTCATTTTAAAATACAATTAATCAATTAATCGTCAGAATAATTGATAGATTATTCGATTACTAAAATAAGATGCAGCCTTAGTTGGCTTCGGCTCAATAAAGGCTTATAAGGTTAAATGAAAAATCTGTTGAATATTCCAGTTTTAAAATACAATAATCGCTTAATCACTCAATATGATAATTGCTCAATCGTCTGTATAAGGATTATTCAGTTACTAAAACAATTGTTAGTTTATTTGCATCTTTTAGTGCGTTTTTAATATTGTATATGAAGGCTTATGTGGTTTAATGAAAAAGCTATTGACTGTACCATTTTTAAAATATGATTAATCGTCAGAATAATCGATTAATCGATCGCTAAAATAGTCGTTAGTTGGAGTCCTAGTTGTATCTAAACTCTTGCTTCCTCTTTGGTTTTTCTGTCCAACTCCAGAGGTCGGTGTGACTCACTGGGAGCAGAAATCAGACTCGAAACGTAGACAGGAAACGTGTCAGACAGCAGATTGTAGCTCTCCCTCGGACCAGAATCCTCGCCAGGGAAGTGAAACAGACAATACTCAGCGACTGAATGACCTATTGAGGTAGCGGGCCCGCAGAAACGCCTGTTACATATTAATTCTCCGGTTGAAATGACAAATGACCCTTGAGACTGAACAAACGTCTTGAGAAAGCCCCTGCCTTGTTTTCTGGTTCTTTGCGGGCGAACATCTAATTTGATTCCTTGTGACAGCCTGTGAGGGCCAAGTCCTGTGTGTGTTGTCAAAGAGCCCCCGTCCTGCCTGGACTGTGAGTAATTGTGTGCACGCTGCTGCCAAGCTTGCTACGCGTCTTATATTCTGCTCACATGTTTCCTGTCCCAGACAACGACTCGACCACAATCCCCCAAACCCCTCAGACAACAAAAAACCCAAGAAAACGGCATGACTATGGTTCTGTTTAGACTTCTGGGGGAATTAAAGCTGGAAAAAACACACAAATAAATCAAACTTTTGACGGTTTGAATTATACATAAAGGAAGAAATCCTTTATGCTTTTCATCTTTACACATTAAAATCCAAAACGTGTAGCGTGTGGATATCCAACCCCAATTCCAATAAAGTTGAATCATAAATAAAAACAGATTATGATAATTTGCTAATGTTTTCCCACTGGTATTCAATTGAATTCATTACAATGACAAGATTTTTAATGCTAAAACTGATAAACTTTATTGGGGTTTTTTACAAATTTTCACTTATTTGGATTTTTTTGCTTCTGTCCCAACTTTCCTGTGATGCGCTGCATCAGTTTCCTAATGAGTGAATATTTGTAAAACTACATTTAAGTTTTTCGTTTGAACATTCAATTGAATATTGGTTGAAAAAGCTTTGCAAATTATTGTATTGTGTTTCTATGTATGTTTTACACAACTTTCCAACTTCATTGGAATTGGGATTTTTAATAAGACCGTTCGATACTATTAAAAAAGTACAGTAAATATTTAAAAGTTGAAGATGAACACAAAAGAAAAGTCAGGGAAAAAGTTATGGTCGGATTTAAAGCAGACGCAGTTTATGAAACAACATTCATTTAATTTATATTCGAGTTAAAGGGGACGTATTATGAAAAGTTCTAATTTTGCAGGATTTTTGTACTTCCATTTGGGTTTCTATTGCTTCTAACCCAAGTGCTTAAAAACCAGCCACCCAGCTGGTTTTTGGCAATAAGTTCATGTTGGAAAATGAACCGTTTCAAAAACCACCAGAATGTAACATCACAAATCAGCAGGAAATGCCCGTTACCTAGCAACCCCAGCTGAGTCCTTCGGTCAGCCAGTTTTACTGCTGCATGTGCTGCACAACGGCTGGTGGAAAAGACAAGAGTTTTGTTGTTGACTTACCATCCAGAAGCCACTTCCTGCATTCTTGTTTGTTGTGCAGGAGGCTCCATTTCTGCTTTTCAAAGATGTTCAGTTGTATAACTTTCAAGTGTGAGTGTAAATGTTGAGTTTGGGGGCGTGGCCAGCAGTAGCTTATTTGAATTTAAAGGCCCTAAAGCTGCTCATTGTAGGCCAAACTGATCTGACTACAATCTCATTATCTATGAATGATTTTGTACAAGGAAATTGCACAAAATCGTGTTTTGTATAGACCATAAACTTACCCCACCGAAGGTCACCTTAAAAAAACCCTTATTAATCCCAAAGGGAAATTAAATGTTGTTCTAACTCATATCATCCAAGCATCTTCAAAGATGGTGATGCTCTGGGCAGGAAGAATCTCCACCAGCAGTCAGTCTAGCAACTAATCTATAAACGCCTCTGTCTGAAGACAGTTGATGTCATGACATGCCAACAGCTCAATTTTTAGGCAGGAGAGACAATATTTTACAGTCACATGTCCTAGATGACACCATCAGGGCTTTCCATGCACTGCTAATCCATCTC
Source organism: Poeciliopsis retropinna (assembly GCA_010277075.1). Classification (NCBI taxonomy): domain Eukaryota; kingdom Metazoa; phylum Chordata; class Actinopteri; order Cyprinodontiformes; family Poeciliidae; genus Poeciliopsis; species Poeciliopsis retropinna. The sequence goes on along the minus strand of VMRM01000014.1, from coordinate 3,548,876 downwards.
CTTTGCTTTTGCCTCTGTAAATCTGTCTCTGGAAGTGTGGCTAGGAGGCTAAGCAGAGAGATGTTGGAGTAGGGGATATCTATCTTGGAAGGTATGAACTTCCTCCTTCTCTCTCAGCTTGTCATGGTTATTACATCTGAACAACTATCCGACGTAAAAAATACGAGTAAAAATTCTTCCAAAATAGGTGCCTATGCAAAAAAAAAGCACTTCTGTCCAGCAGGATGAGTTATTCGTTGACATTTGTAAGGAGAGAGGAGGAAACTTTATGACAATTCAGCATCAGATATGTCTCTCTGATCTTCTTCCTGTCATGTTACCATAGCCTGCGATGCAGAAACCGGTAACAAATGAAAAATATGACTCAGTGAGCACGTGTACACACTAAACACTGAGCAGAACCCAACGCCTGTTACAGTGTAAGGAAATAACATGCAAGTCATATTATCCTGGGTGCTGAGTTTCAGGGGTTGTGCATGCACACATGCCCCGGTGCACACAGGCCTCTGCCTCTGAGTGGCTCCGGCTGGGCCCAGTGTGGACACAGAGGAAATTCTTCACTCCCATTTTCCCGGGACTGAACTGGGAGTGACCTGGTTGGCAGACAGACAGCCCCAATGGAAGGAATGTAACCCAACTCCCCCCACCAGCTCACCCTCCGCGCCCCATACAGCCAGTAAGCTGGCCCAGCTGTGAGAGAAACATCCAGCATGTGGGGTGAAGAAAGAGAGGCTTTTGCATCAGCGTTAGATCAAAATGGATTATTAAGAGGGGGGAGGGAATGTGTCTTTGTTGTATGTTGGATTTTTGTCAGATCTTTATGTGAGAAGCCCAAGATGTCACGTTACAAAAATAGAAAAACAAGACAAAAAAGGAACTGAATCTAGAGCTGTAACGATTAATCAGATTAATCACAATTAATCACGATTAATTGATCATTGAAATAATTGTCAGCTAATTTAGTAATCAATTCATTTGTAACTGGAGCATTGACCCCTTGTACGGTCTTCAGAACTCCGCCCATTCCGCCATGATGGACGTCAAAACAAACAAACAAAAAAAACAAACATCTGTAACTTAATATTTCTTTTTTTTTAGTTGATTTCACTTTAAAAATGGTCACATGGTGCTGCGCGGTCGGCTGCACAGATTGACAAGGATGCAAACCAAGCTTGTCAATTTATTTTATAACTTTTAATGAGGAAAGATGCCGTAGTGATGGATATCAGCTAATAATTGTTAGTTGCAATATTTTAAAAAGGGACACAGATTTTTTTTTCGTTGAAGATTAAAACAGGTTTTGGCCAAAGCTCATCATGGTTTATAGCTTCAGCTGCATCCAGTTCAGATTTGCTAAAGGAATACTGCAATAAAATGTTTATTTTTTTATTTCAAAAAGTAATTTAATTATTTGTTATTATATTATATTATATTTTAATCTATTTTTCACATTGTATAAAAATTCTTCAGTGGTTAAATGATACATCTGTAGAATGTGCCAATTTATACGATTAATCAATTAATCGTCAGAATAATTGATAACTGAAATAATTGTTTGTTGCAGCCCTTAAAAATATTGAAACTTTGCTTTAAAAAAAACCTTTGTCAGTAAACAGGTTTGAAACAGAAATTCTCAATCTGGTTGAGATTTACTGTGATGTTATATTTTAGTCAATAAAATGTTTACTTTATTTTTTATTTATTTGTAATCTCAAAATGTATTAGTTTTTTTTTGGTGGAAATGTACTTTCTACAATGTATAGATGGATGTTATACAAAGCAGGTCGAGTAAAAACAACAAAATAATGCTTTTAAAGAAAACGTGGCTTTTTTTACTCTAAAGTTTAAGTTAGCATTGTGACTGTCCTGTTTTCTCAGTTTTTCAACCATTAAAAATATTATTTGGAGCTTTTTTTTGTCGTTTTGCTTGCTTGCTTTGCTTTGAACTGCCGCTCAGGTGTTTTACAACCTGAATCAAGGTGAAGATCTTTCTGCCCGTCCTGCAGAGCTTTGGGAACTGGGTGAAGTGGGAACCATTATGACTCAGCAGCTCCACCCTGCATGGTACTCTGTGTTCTTTTCTGATGAAATTCAACGCATCTCGCAGGCGATATTACCCCGCACGCTGGGACTCTCATCTTCCCCGGCTAAAGATAGGAAGCCAACATGGACGGGCTGGAGCTGGACAGGTTGTCCCCTGGTGCTGCACATGCGAAGGCCATAAAAATGAAGCAGCAAAACGCGCCGTCGCTTTGTGCGCTCCACTTTAATTTAAGCTGCGTTATTGAGTGATTGAGATCACGGTGGCGTGTAGAAGCTTGCCCTGACTGCAGTCTGTGACATTTGACTGTCTGGCGAGGCGGATTTCTGAGAGCTGTCCTCCTCCAGACTCCCCTCGGCGGTGTCCGCTTTCCCCCTCGACAGCATTTTGCTGGCTCCGCCGGCCTCCTGGTCTCCTCCAGGGCGCTCCTAGACATGATAGCTGGAAGATTATCCACTGTTGCAGAGGGACGACCTGGAGGAGGGAGGGAGCGGAGCAAAGGTATAATTATCGTCTTTCTACATCTCTCTCTACACCTTGGTTTCCTAACTATGACTCCCATGATCCCTGCGTGACTCAACCACGCAACCCGAACAGGGTTGGAGTGCTGAACATTGTGGGAAAAAGTATCTTCTCTTTCCACAGAACTCCTTGTGTTTTGCTGCGGTTTTACACAACAGGCCAATGCAAACTGGAATGAAAATGACTAAACACAAACACTTTTATAGACTGAATAACTTAGTTCACTTTAAATAAGACAAAAGTAACTTTGCAGCAAGATATAGGCGCTTGTTGTAAGTCAATATATAGTTTTTGTATTTATTTTAAAAAGTAGTAGGTCCACTAGCAGATTATTAAACGTATAACAAGACATTTTCCCATGAGATATGTGAAACAATATTAAAGTCTTAATCTTATTCACTTGAAACAGGACAAAACTAAAAGTGACTCTAAAAGAGCTAAATTTTAAGTAAATAATTATTCAATGTTGATACAAAAAGTAGTTTCACTAGCAGATAGTTTTCTAAGTTTAAGAGAAACTGTTTTTTTTTAAACAATATTCAGGCCTTATTAATAAATTAACAACAAATATAGATCAAAAAGTGCCAGAGTATTTTGGTTTAGTTTATAGTGCGAATATCTTATTTAAAGAACACTTTAAATAAGACAAAACAAACAGAAAACTATGTTTTCAACAAGTCAGTAATTCCTTAATATTCATGTGAAAAAGTAGCTCCACTAGCAGGTTATTTAATTTCTAACAAGACATTTTCAAATTAGTACTTTTCCACCAATATTAAGGTATTAACACCTTAAAACTGCAAAAACACCAAATCTTATTAAGTGTTTTTGATTTATTTTCCAGTGTAAATATCTTAAAGGAAGCAAAATAAGACAAAACTAACTTAAAAGTAACTTTTCAGCAAGATATGAGAGCTATTTTTCCTTATTTTTTTTATTTATTAAAGCACTACTTCCAGATTATTTCACTTCTAAGAAGACATTTCCCACATAAACGAATTAATCATACAGTGAAACTGTACAGTGAGCCTGTTTTCAGTAAATAATTTATTAACATTGCTGAAAAGTACCAGCTCCATTGGCAGATTATGAATCTTTTCCTCCCACGTTATGAAATAATCTGCCAGTGGAACTAGAACTGGGTTGCTAGGCAACGGGCCGAGCTTGGCTGGCGTTGCTAGGTAACGATTTTGAATAAGTTACATAACCTGCCAGCAGAACTAGAACTTTTTCATCAATATTAAGGAAATGTTGACTTAAAACAAGCTTCTGTATCTTTCCGGAAAGTTACTTGTTAGTGAGTTTGTGTTATTCATTTCAAGTGTACTAAGATATTTACAGTAGAAAAAAAGAAAAAAACAAAATACTTGGTGGATTTTTAGTTAAAACATGTCTGTTTTTCATTCAGTAGGTAGGAAATAGAGAAATTTAAGAGTAAGAGTAGAAATACCTTATAATAAAGTTATTCAAGCAAAATTAAAAAGTACAAATCCTCCAAAAAGTATTTATTTCCCCCCCAAAAAAGTTACTAAAGTAATTGTAGCTGAATAAATGTAACTAGTTACTACCCATCTCTGTTAAAACACTGTGGTATGTTATTCAACCACATAGATTCCTTCTTCTAGATTGTGTAGGTTCTGAAAAAAGTGAGTATTTACATTTTTGCGTAGAGACGGGGGGCGGCTCGTATGGGGAACATCGTGAGTTTGGTAGGCAGAGCAGAAAGCCTCTCAGTGTTTGAGTCTGCTTGTGGTCGAGTCTTTTTTGCAGCAGGATATGACCGAACTCGACACAGAGGCTAAAAATAATGCCGTTGTTAAGGGAAAACAGAGCCAGAGAAGCAGCAGAGTACAGAAAATATTATTTCAATAAAAACCACAAGCCCCAAAACCGCCCGCCTCTTTTCCAGATGAAAGCCCAGCCTGGAGCGAGGAGGAGGGGGCGTAAAGTTTGGGTGTTGGTGCGAGGGTTTAGGCAGTGCTGGTGGTTCTTTTTTACTTTCTTCCTCTGAATTCACTCCGTTACCAGAGAAAAAGGCGTGGCCATTTGGATCAGAGCTGCCTGGCAGTTCTCTGCAAAAACACAAAGTCTGACCAAGAGTTTTGGTCTGGATTCTAGTGCAAATATCTTAGTATTTGAATTCAGACTAAACTAACTACATGTAACGTTCAGTAAAATATAGAAGCTTGTTTTAAGTCAATAATTCTTGAATACAGAAGAAAACATTTTTCCAAACCACACGAGTAACTTGTGATAATTAGCTTAAAAAAACAAGCTCCCATATTTTGCTGTAGTTACTTGTAATTTAATCTTTTCTTACTTCAAGTGTGCTAAAATATTTGCACAATAGACTAGACAAAAGAAATCCTTAGCATTCGTGAAAAGTTCTAGTTTTATTGGCCGATTATTTCACTTATAATATGTGAAAAATGTCTTGTTATAAATGAGATGATCTGTTAGAGAAGCTAGTATTTTATCATCAGTATTAAGGAATTATTTACTTAAAAAAAGCTCCTATATCTTCCTAAAAAGCTACATGCAAGTAGAGCTGCAACTCACGATTACTTAGCAATCAATTATTTTATCGATTACTCTGACGATTCATCGATTAATTGGATAAAAAAGGCACATTCTGATTTTGCATTTGACCACTATTGGATTAGTGGTTAAATGCAAATAGGCACTTTAAATAAGAAAATAAACATTTTATTGCCTAAAACAGAATTCCTTTAGATAATCTGATCCAGGTGAGGCTGAAACTACAACTTGATCAATTTTGGCGAAACATATTTACATATTTAAGTGTAAAATATACGCACACACACATACATATATATGTACAGTTTTAGCTTAATTATGGCTCTGAATATGTGGCATTTTTCAGCAAATTGCCTTCTATTGACTCTGTATACTTCACTTAATGATTAATCGATTACTAAATTAGTCTACAATGATATCCCTAATCGATTAATCACGATTAATCGTTTTGGCTTTAGTCTTTCATATTTCTCTAGACTCAGATTCAGAAACTCTTTTCTGTTCGTTTACTGTTTTTGTGACATGATGTCACAGACTCTTCAGTCTGTATAGAAATCTGAGGGGCTAACAAACAGGAATTATTTTTTATCTAACCCTGATGCAAAAGCTTCTCTTCATCCTTCCTCTAGTAAACCTGAACCAGGTGAAGCTAAAGCTATTGGCTAAAACTCATTTACAATGTTAGTATCTTAAATGCAAAATTTATAGATATTTTGTATAGACTTGGCCTAAATCCTGCTCTATGTACTTTTTTCTTGAGTTAGCGACTAATCAATTACTAAATAGTCTGTGATTAATCATCGATTGATCATGATTAAGGTGATTAATCGTTTCAGTGCTAGTTGTAAGTTAGTTTTATCTGATTTCAGGTGCCAGCAGTGGAAGCTGGACCAGCAGTTCTTGGTCAGATTTTGTGTTTCTGCAGTGCACCCCCCCTCTCGCTGCGTAACCTTCGCGCTGCCAGGCTCCACATACCCCTGGCACTCAGCGGCGCCCGGGCTAAGAATGGAGCACTCCTCCAGCTCACGCGATGCGGTGTGGCAGAAATTTCCTGCAATAAAAACCGTGATTGGGACGATCTGAATGAAGCCTGCGAGGAAGAGGAGGAGGATGAGGAAGCCGGGTGGGGAGCGGGACGCCCCCTCCGCCCCCCCAGTTGACCCTGGCTAATAAAACACACGTTTTGGCCTCGTCTGTGTTCTCTCACACTCTGTGCTTCACCCTCGCCCCCATTTTTTTTCTCTGAATCCTGTTTTCATTTAGCACATGGCAGAGATCCATCCAACTCCTCAGTTTCCCAAACCAAAAAGCTATTTCCTGATTCCCTCCCTCATTCATGTAATTATTCTGCTGGACTCGGGATCCTGGTGCTGCCTTTCTATTCTCTGCTCAGCCTTTTCTGAACCGAGGTGACATCACAGGCTCAGTGGGGCAAAGGTTGCTGGAATCAGGTCAAAGGTCAGGACTGAGTCTACTCATATAGTCAAGAAATTCGAATGTTTGTCAGATTAAAAGTACTTTTATACAGCTATTAAACATAGCAAACAAGTTCACATTCCTGTACTCAAAATAGTTAGTTTTTTTTTGTTAGTTTAATTCTAATTTTAAATGTCATGTACACTGTAAAAACACAAAACCTTACCAAATATTTTTGGTCTAGTTTTTAGTGCAAATATCTTAGTACACTTGAAATAAGACAAAACTAACCTGCAGCAAGACAAAGTAGATATTAATGTAAAAGTTCTAGTTCCACTGATAGATTATTTTATATAAGTGAAATAATTTGCCATTGGAGCAAATAATTTTTCATCAATATTGAGAAATTATTGACTTAAAACAAGCTTCTATATCTGGTTGTAAAGTTACTTGTAAGTTAGTAAACTTGAAATGAGACAAAAAAAAGATATTTGCAGTACAAAACAAAATATATTTGTGCATTGTAACGATTAATCGATTACTATATTAGTTGATGTTTATTTCAAGAATTGATTAATCGTGATTAATCGATCATTTCTAATAACTATTTTCCTCCAAAGAGAAATTTCGAGCCAGCACAAGTTGACTAAAAAGTAATAGCTCAAACATAAAGCACAAACTTAAAAAAAAAAGAAGTAAATATTTATGAGCGGGAAAAAAAATTAGTTCATTTGAAGCATTTAATGCATCAGCGCTAGCCACTGCACTCACAATTCTGCTTTTTCTGCCCATTTATTGCCCAAAATGCAGATAAAATACTTTGAATGTCTGTGGTTTTAACCAAACAGAACCTGTTGAAGTTTGACGGATGTGAAAACTTTCACATCACTTCGTTTTCAGCCTGATCGTGTTTAGATTTTCAGTATTTCAAGTTAAAATCATGCGGTCAAAGGGCGAGAACATGAGCTTAGCACGCAATGATTCACCGCTCGGTTGCATGTTAACAGTCACACGGTTAATGTGTTGAAGACTGTGGTGATCCGCATTGTTCCCACACACACACACACACACACACACACACACACAGATTTAACTGTTTATATAAAGCTGATTCCAAAACTCTCTGGTAAAAGAGCAACTCATTTGTTTTTGGGGCTCATTTTAGCAGTTTATGTTTTGGTCTTTTCGTCATCTGCTAATGTTAACCGTTCTAAGCTGTAATAAAAACAGCCAACATGTGCTTCTTTATCCCCATAAAACAAAATGAGTTAATTCATTCACAAACTGCTGCAGAGCAACGACACAAACCTCACCGCAGGAAGATCATTAACCTAAAATCATGTCTAAAACTTTAATATTAAATGGTGTCAAGTAAGAGTAGCAATATTTCACCTAGTAAAAGTAAAAAGCAGCTGTCCAAGAAATTACTCAAAAGTAAAAAAGTGTTTGGTAAAAATGCAACTCAAATACAGAGTAACAGGTCAGAACATCAAATTAGGCCATCAGGTGGACCAAAATATAAAGTTACATGGAGATTTTTGGTATTTTAAAAGTCAAATGAAAGTAATTCACACAAATAAAATAACAAAGCAAACATTTTTCCAAATAAATCTCCATATAAAACCTAAAAAACTGCATATGTCCATCTGTGTTTGGTGATTTGTTTTTCTTTTGGTTAAAATAAGTTGGAGCATCCAGAAATTTTACATAAGAAATAACATTATTTAAGGAAAAGTAAAAGTGAATTTTTTCCCAAAAAAGTTACTCAAGTAAATTAAATTCGTTACTGTCCATCTCTGGTACTGAGGAAGAACACAATCAACTAGCTGCTGTTTGCAAATGTCGATTGTGCGTCAGATTTATGGTTGTATCAGAAACGAATGAATACAAAGGTTCCACCCAGAACTTTGTTATTTAAAGAAAAAAAATTTCAATTGATTAATGCAAATTAACATGTTAAATTCAAGTGAAGTAACTAAAAGAGTGATGCTCTTAGTATAATAAATTACTCCTCTCTGTTTTCTGTCTTATAACCTGGAACATGAAGCGATGTCACCACTTTGGACATGCAAAGATATTTTATATTACCAGTTATATAAACAAGAAAGACCAAAAACAAACATTATTTTGAGCTTCCGTAACTATTTATCCAGTCTACTCTTTAAATTATCTTACATATCTGTAAAAATTACAGGCATTTTTAAGTACCGTATTTTCTGGACTATAAGTCGCTTCAGAGTATAAGTCGCATTTTTGGGGGAAATTTATTTAATAAAATCCAACACCAAGAACAGACATGTCATCATGAAAGGCAATTTAAAATAAAAATAGAATAGAGGGAACAACAGGCTGAATAATTGTACGGTATGCTAACGCTACATGAGACATGAACTGAGAACGTGCCTGGTATGGTAACATAACATATTAAGAGTTATTCAGATAACTATAGCATAAATAACATGCTAACAAGTTTACCAAACCATCCGTGTAACTCCAAATCACTAAATCTTCATCTTCGGTGTCGCTTGTAAACAACTCGGCTAACTCCGGAGCTAGCTTCTACCGCACACATTATCAACACAGGCCTACAGCGCCCTCTGGCGGTGTAGTGTGAAAATAACATGTGATATGATATAATAATTTGTTAATAATTTACACATAAATCGCTCCGGAGTATAAGTCCCACCCCCGGCCAAACTATGAAAAAAACTGCGACTTATAGTCTGGAAAATACGATAATACCAAATATTATCAAGATGAACTTTAGGAATGATGCTTTAGCAGCAGCTTTGCTCCTAAAATGTGATAAGATTTGTGTTGCATTTCAGATAGTATGCATGTTTATGAAGGAACTTGGTGGGATACAAAGATCACTTTGCCTCATTGTTAACAGGAATAAAAATAAACTGGTAGATTGAGGGATAACCTCAGTGATCTTTACCAATACTGACTTTTCTTATCAGCAGCCAAACGTCTTGAGTTTACAGCCAGTAGCAGACAAAGCAGACTTGTGTCATCTTCTTCTGGAAAAACTGGTTCGATAAGAGCGAAGTGGCTGGGCTGAGATCAGCAGATGCCCCTGAGCTAGTTCTCCGACACAGAGGAGTTACTCAATGGCCTGCGGTTTTCCTGGGCAGCTCCCATGCAGGATGTGAAGCCGAGCTTTGTTGAGAAACCAGCAGAGAGTGCCAAGGACTTTTTTTTTTCTCATCCACTGAAACAAAGATTACAAGAAACAGCAGCTAAATTTACTCTCTGCAAAATTCCAGAAAAGTAAGCGTGACAGTACCGGTTCTGAGCGAAAAGCTGAGGCACCATCATCCGGATCAAAGAGGCGAGTATGCAGAGGAGGGCAGAGTACCCAAAAGTATACTCAAGTAAGAGTAAAAAAGTATTTGGTAAAAAGTCTACTCAAGTTATCAATCATTCAATATTTAAAATTACATCATCAAACTAACCAAAACATAAAATAAAGTGGAAATTTTGGTATTTTAAGGATGAAAATTGCAATAATTCATGTAAACAAAAAATCAGGTAAAAGAAAAAAGTTTCCAAATTAGCTTCTTTCAATAAAAACTACAAGTGTGTGTCTGACAGTTTCTGGAGAAAACATATTTTTCATTCAGTGGGTAGAAAATCCAGAAGAGAATAAAATTACTCAAGTAAAAGTAAAAAGCTCAAATATTCCTAAAAGTAGTACTTTTCAAGAAAGGTGACTGAAGTAAATGTAACTGAGTAAATGTAACTAGTTACTGCCCAGCTCTGCTCGTCTGTTATGTTTAGGTTGGTGGTGCAGTCTCTGCTAGACATAATAAAACATGTCAGCTGCATGTAAACAGCATATGTGGACTGAGGGAGTGGATATGCCAGGGAAAATATACATCAACACGTTAACAGGCCGCCTGGGTGGGTCGTCCCGGTGCAGCAGCTGTGAGTCAGCGCCTCTCCGCTGCTGTGACAGCGGAGAGGCGGTTCAATCTGAGCGCACGTTCTCTGTCCCAGTTGTCCTGGAAGAGGCCCTGGGGCCCAGATAAGGAGCCTTTGGGCTCCTCTGCGGCTGTCCTGAGCTGATTCACGCTTCTGGGAAAGTTGAGTCAAAAGAGAACCGCAGAGGAGGTCTCCTTCCTTTCCCTGCTGTTTCACACACTGAGCTGGAAGGAGCCTTAGCAAGGCTGCATTCACACCGCAGGCCTTAATGCTCAATTACAATTTTTTTTTTTTTTTTTTTTTGTGAAATATTTATTTATTTATTTATTTTTTCATGGTCGTTCGATTGTATGTGATCTCCAGTATGAACTGCAGAAAACCTTAAAGTATTCGCTGGAATACAGACTGGTCTTTTCATCGATAACTCCAAAGAATTTGAATTCATATGAGCTACAACAACATTGAGGTTCTCTGTTTGAGTGTTTTTGAATTTAAGAAAGTTGTAAAATTACAAAAATACGTGTTTAAAAAGGATCAAATTAATCATAATTAAAAATTGTACATTCAACAGCAATTTTATTTAACTTCTTAAGGCTTTTTATACAATGTTAGAAATAAATTTAAACATGTAAACAAAAAAATCTTTTTTGAATAAGGAACATTTTATTGCCTAAAATGCAATGACATAAATCTGAACCACTTGAGGATTTTTGGCTAAAATGTATCGTACAGTTTTGGCTTAATTTCTGCTTTGATTAAATTATTTTGAGTCAGCATGCGCCAGTTAATGATCAATTGATTCCTGAATTAGATAGTTATTTCAATGAGATTGATTATTTAAGCTCTATTTGATACTTGGAGATCGAACATGACCAAGTCGTCTGGTCATGTTCCATCCAGTCGTTTGCTGAATCATTTCAAAGTCCTGCAACTGATAATAATTTGATGCTAATGTGCTAAAAGATTAACTATGTTCTTATCTTTAAGAACATTCCTCATTTTATGTTCCAATTATTTTTTCATGGAGGAGTTCTTATAAAATTACTGCCTTATTTTGCAACCTTTATCTGGTAATATTATGACTTCATCCTGAAAATATTACGAACCGAGTCTGTCAAGTATGAAAACAACCCAAAGCGTCACTGTCTGGTTTTTTGGGTAGCATGAAAGAAAACAAACTTCTGCAACATGTCTGTCAGGAAGATAATGTACAAATGTTGGAACTAATCAATCAACTCATTTGAGTTGAGTGTTTTCAGCTGCTAAATAAGAAGCAGCTTCTTTTGACAGAAGTGGAATTACTTAGATTCATTTTCTAAACCGTTTTTATCCTCATCTTCAAATTACATGGTAAATTATGTAAAATTAGCATTTGAATGATTTTGTACTTCCATTTGGGTTTCTATTGCTTTGCAAAACAGTCCAAGTCCTTAAAAAAAAAAAAAAAAACGAACAATCAGATGGTTTTTTTTTTTGGGCTTAAGTTAATCTTTTTTTGATGTCTGGAAAATTTGCTGTTTCAAAAACCTGTAGAATGTAAAGTAACAAATCAGCAGGCACTGCTCGTTACCTAGCAACCATAGCAGATCTCTGCCGTCTCCTAGCAATCCGACGTGAGCTCCAGGACATTTGGTCAGCTGGTTTTACCGCCGTATGCGCTTTACAATGGCCGCTGGAAAAGACAGGTGTTTTGTCGTTGACTTGCCATCCAGAAACCCATTGCTGCATTCTTGTTGGTTGTGCAGGATGCTCTACTAATGCTTTTCAAAGATGTGTGGTTGTATAATTGTGCATCTTTTTGCAGCCATTTTTATGTGGGAGTGTAAATATTGAGTTGGGGGTGTGGCCAGACGCAGCTTATCTTGATTTAAAGTGACAAGATGCCCTAAAACAGCTCATTCTAGGCAGATTAAATTCTCATGATGAAAGAATAATTTTGTTTTCTGTAGACCATAGACCTATCCTAGCATGTCACCTTTAGCTAACATGAATGCAGTGTGAGCAACTGTTCCACTGTGCAGCCTGTGGTGGAAACCCGTATTTCTAAATTCAATTAATTACAGAGTGACCAGTACTTCCAGCACCAGTGACCCTGGCATTTCCCTACAGTAAGAAAACACAGCCATGCCCCAAATCCCATAGGTCTACCACAAGACCTATGTGAACCCATCAGTCGCCCGTCCCGCTGCCTCCATAATGGTGCACCAGCCACCGCAGAGGCCATGGCTCCATCTCCGGGCCCTATAACTCCTCAACTGCACTGCCTCTGGCTGCACGGGGAATGAGGAATTAAATATAATGCTCTCGCGTCAAGCCCATGATGCGAGCGAGGGAACGAAGAGGAAGGAATTTGTCAGAACCCCGTAAACACATCGGTGGATTTGTTTCCTTGTGCCAGTTCCCTGAGCGACGAGGGGTGAGAGTACGCAGCCCGGGGTTTACCTAGAGGCCAGCCAAGCAGCAATGATACACTGCTCTGGAAGAGAAAGAAAGAGCAGGGAGATGAGAGAAGCCATGGAAATGTAGAAGATGTACAACCTCACTGCAAAAAAAGAAAATCTCACCAAGTGTTTTTGGCCGAGGTTCCACTGCAAATACCTTAAAATAAGAAACAACTTACAAATAACTTTACAGGTAGATATAGGAGCTTGTTTTATAAGTCTATGTGATATACAAAACATGTTCATTACCGTTTTTTGCACAAAATCATTCTTGGATAATGAGATTTTAGTCTGCTCAGTTCTACCTAATTTGAGCTTTAAATCCAAATTAGCTGCTGGCCACGCCCCCCTGAGTCAACGCTTGCACGGGAAAATGGCTGCAAACACATGTGCAATTATATGGCCATACGTCTTTGAAAAGCAGAAGTGGAGCCTCCTGCATAACCAACAAGAATGGAGCAAGTGGTTTCTGGATGTTAAGTCAACAACAAAACACCTGTCTTTTCCAGCAGCCATTGTACAGCAGATCTGGTCGTGCAACTCTGGACTCAGTTAACATATTTTTCACATATTTTTCATGTATATACTTTTTTTTTTTTTTTTTTACTTCATTTCATTCATTTTCTATTTAGGTCATTTCCAGCAGCCATTGTACTGAACATACAGGGGTAAAACCAGCTGACCACACAACATGGAGCTCCACTGGGGTTGCTAGGTGATGGGTGGAACTCTGCTGGGGTTGCTAGGTAACGGGCCGTGCTTCACTGGGGATTCCAGAGGTTTTTAAAAACTAATTTTCTTAACACCTTAAGCCTTAATTTATTGCCCCAAACCAGCTGAACACATTGTTAAGAGTTTATTTTTAAAAGCAGTATAAAAACATGCTAAATGCAAATTCTGCATTATAGGTCTCCTTTAAGTTAAATATTCCTTAATATTGATGAAAAAGTACTAGTTCCCCTGGCAGATTTTTTTCTTATAAGTACTTTTTCATCAATATTAAGCATAATTTATAATTAAAACAAGCTCCAATATAAGTTATTAGCAAGTTAGCTTTGCCTTATTTCAAGTGCACTAATATCTCTGCAGTAGAAACTAAGCAAAAACACTTGGTAAGACTTTGTGTTTTTGTGGTGCTGAACTGGATCTGCTCAGAGCTGCTGTACCTTCCCAATGAGACGGGAGCTGGGGGGAGTAAGAAAGAGAGCAGGAAAAGACAGAGGAATTAACAAGTCATGCCCTCTGAAATTTTCCACCGGCTCTGCCAAAGAACCCCAAAATGGAAAAAGAAAACAGACCGTTCACATGTGGGCCAAGTTCTTCGGAGTCGGGGTCTCCAAGGAGGAGGGGAGTTGGAGAGAAACTGCAGTTTGGTTTTAATCAGATTAAACCTGGACATCATTTGGCCTGCAGATGTTGAGCAACTATCTAGGAGGTCTGGGAATGTACGGAGGGAAAAGGTCAGCAGCTAAAACTACTGATGAATACAACCTGCTCTCCAAGGCTCGGCAGTAAAAGTTTCCGTTCTGCCACACGCAGAACAAAGTCGGTTATTCAGTAAAACTACTCAATAAATGGAAGGTAGAAACAGCAGGAGCTGCTGCATCTTCTCCACACTGGATAATTGGGAGGCAGCTTGGCCTCCACTTGAAAGCTGCTGCGGGACCGGTGCTCCTCGTGCCAGGTCGGCCCTTGGAAGGTGAGCCCAACAGTGGGTGTAAAATACCGCTGGGCAGATATGTTTCGCCTATGAAATATGGATGCAGGCCTCGTGTGAGGCTGTGCGTGCGTCTCAGTGGAAGGTTAACTGGAGGGCACGGGTTATTTTGCCACCACAGACCTGGCTGTGCTCCAGACCCGGGAAAGAAGCAGCAGCATAAGTGTCACTCTATATGGCAACACATTTGCGCATTTAATTGATAGCCTGGGCGTCAGTCAGCATCCTTGTCAAACAGTTTGTGACCATGCTGTATACAGAGTAACTTGATGACATGTTTAAGTTCTGATTCTCTACTCATTTTTTTGTACAAATAGTCAACATTTTGAGAACAATACTCACGTTTAAAGGGGCGGTATCATGTACTTTCCAGGCCCAGTGGCATTTTACAGCACAATCAAGTAACTATCTGACCTTCAGTTGCTGTATACAGCAAATATAATTTAAGTCACCTTGAAATTGAGCCTGTCTCTTTAAGAAGCTTCTGCTCTTCCTGAAACTTTGTCAACATGGCTCTGCTATTAACCCTTTAACATTTTTACCAAAGTTGCTTGTATAATAAGATGTGCGGTTCCACCAGGTGTTTGCTAATTGGTGCTGGCTAGTCTGAAGGAGCTGAGGGCTGCTCTGTGGGGCGGAAACTCTGGAGCTTTGAAACTGCAGCTCCAAAGACGAGCTTCGTCTACTCAGGCGTTTTGCACAGCTGATTGGTTGCCATGGAGATTAAATGATTTCTCAAGCATGAATGAAATAAGGCAACACTATTAATGTTTTTGATGAGGGAATAACATAATAGCATGATGTAAAGCACAAAAAAAGTTAATTTTTACATAATACTGCCCCTTTAAGAGTTGCTAAACTAGTTTACAAACATTTTGATGAATTATATCCCAGTTTGGTTAAACAGCTAATGTGCAAAACAATTTTGTAGCTGTAAAGTTTGTGGTAGTTACTGGGGTTAGATAAGTTACAAGACATTTTTCCCATTTTATAAGTGAAATAATGTGTAAGGTTTTTATCAATATAAAGGAATTATGCACATAAAACAAGTTGCTCAAAGTTAGTTTTATTTTATTTAAAGTGTATCAAGATATTTGCACTAGAAACTACAGAAACAATACTTGGTAATATTGTGTAATATTTCTTCAGATGTTTTCAGGTTGAATGTCTTTGACGAGCTGCATTTTTTTTTTTTTTTCCACTTGTAAACTACTGGCATTCGTTTCGGTAAACTTAGATTTAGAAATTTAGAAAACTAGCTAGTAGAGGTTTGATGTCAAGGTTGTTGAATAAATACACAAACAGCCTGCCGTACCCCAAGCGGACATCCCGCTATGCCTCTTCTTCTGGGTGGTGTTGCTGCAGCTTGGTGCAGATCGCTTGCAAACAGCCATGTGGTGTGTATCGTGGTTGAGCTTTGGGCTTAGCAGCTTGTGTGGGCGAGAGACGTAAAGGAAATGAGAAGCCTGAACGGTTCACAACTGGACCAGGAAATCAGTCCAGATGATCCCATGAAACGGCAACGAAAACCAGGCTTTATAGTTAACCAAAAGCTAAACTCATCTTATAACCCGACCTGCCGAGACAGACTGCATATCTGCACAAGCTGAAACATTTGAAGTCGTTTCTGAACTGGTTTCCAGCATCTTTTCTGTTTTATTGCTCGAGACATTTCAGAGGTTTCACTGCGAGTTGCGAGTTCACTGCAGCAATCTCATGGCAACTTATAACTGAGATACGGATTCATACGACGACTTACAGGGGCCATTGTAGATAGAAAAGAAGGAGTAAATTTCCACCAAAAACTCAGAAAGTTTGAGGATTAATCTCAGAATTTTTCTAGAACAAAATTGGTAAAATTGCATTTCAAGTCAAGTCAAAAAATTTTTGATTTTTGAAAAGCTCAAATTTACAATATGTACACAACTAGAGCATATCTATATTTTAAATCAAAATGCTTTTTCTTTTTTTCTGGTGACCCTAACCCTCCTCCATACACCCCAGATAAATTGGAACCTTCCTCTACGGTGGATCTTAGTCAACAACAACAGAGCAGATTAAACGTTAGTTAGAGCAGGGAGACGAAATCTGAAAGCGTCGACCTGCCGATAAACGAACTTTGATTCTTCTCCTCATCCGTGACCCACATCCAGCTCTGCAGTCTAACTTCTTGCTGCCTGGTTTCTATTTTAGCCGTGCCCGAGGTTTGAACTGGGAGGAAGCGCTGAGGTTATTGAGCGGCGCTCAAGTTTAGGCGTTTTCTCCCTCTCTCCTTCCCGGGGCAAGTGTTAATTATTCAGAAGCCCTGGTAGCAAACTTGAAACCGATAACCTACATGCTATATATACTTCATTTCGAATAAACAAATAGTTAAGCTCCAGGCGGCTCGGCCGCGTCTGTCTGCATAGCTGCTGGTGGGTGCAGTTTGGGGGGTGAGAGGTCAGGACGGGTGAACCGTCAGAGACGACGAGTCCATGCTGGAGAACAAAGAGGTTTTCAGAAATCCACCGTTTTTTAAAATCTTTTTTTTTAAAGGGGAAGTATGTGTTTTCCAGGCACATAGTGCCATTTTATAGAACGATCAAGCCTTCAGGCGTTATAAAAAAATACTACGTATATTAAATATGACAATATAACACCTTGAAAATGGGCCTCTGTCCCTTTAAGAAGCTTCTGCTCTTTCTGAAACCCTGCCTACAGGAAGTCATCACAACATAGCTCCTCTATGAAGCTTTTTAGCAACATTTTTAATGCACTGTGAAGAAGCTCGTATGTGCAGTTCCATCAGATGTTTGGCAATTGCTGCTGCGTGGGGGAGGAGCTGCGTCTCGAAGGCGGGGCTAGGTCCACCCAGGCGTTTTAAAGGATTTCTCAAGCATGCATGAAAGAATCAAATCAGCATGAGTGAATAACATAACATGATGCAAAGCTACAAAAAAAGTTAATTTTACAAAATGCTGCCCCTTTAAGACAATATTCTTTTAGGGTGTTTGCACGCCTGATGGTCCAGAAGACTCGGTTTGATAGGGCAATAAAGTTGCAACATTTGTTACATTTTCAGCTGCTGCGGTTCTCTTTCACCCTGGACTGCGTCAAAAGAACCAAACTAATTGAAAAACAAGTTCCCCTCCTCGCCTGTGGTGGCGCTGCACCAAAAACCATTGAAGAAAATGACAGAAGAACCTGTGAAGAAAACACTGAGCGCGAATGTAAACTTGAATTTTAGTGGTTGTAGGATTTCTCCTTTCTCATTGGTAAAAATAAAAAAACTAGTAATTTCTCCTGCTAGCGCTAGTCTAGCATGTTGTTCTTGTTGTATTTACCCAGAATGCCTTGTGCTCTAGTCTTTTTCTAAAACAGAGTAATTTTAGAAAAAAAAATTAGCCTTTCTCTGCCTTCAGTGTAGCTAAATCAAACTTTATAGCTAATGATCTGTTGGCTATAAAGAGTCATAATTTCGATAAACAGCCAGTACAGGAAATGTCTTGACATTCTTAAAGACAATAAAGAAAAGCATAAAACTTTTACAAGATGATGAATAGATTTTTTAAAATAGGATGTTGTGGATATTTTGAGGAAAAAGTTAGAAACCAGTTTCCAAACAAATTACACTAAAACAAAAACACCAGCAAATAATGTTTTTAGTTATATTCTGCTTGTGTTTGTTGTACCTGAGATTCAAAGCATTTATTCCACCACAAAAACTGCTTAAAGCAGCATTTGTTGCCTTTATATTTAAAAATATTAGCTTTTATTCATGTTATTAAGAGCCACTTGCAGGTTGAAGATTATTTTGTTGTTTGAAAACCCAACATATTTTCAGTAGGCTGTTTTAAATATATATTCTTGGAATTTTATGCCATTTAAAATTTACTAGAAGCTTTAATTCTTTGAACATTTGCCTCATATGATGTAGGATTCACCTTTCGATTAAGATTAATGATCTTTCATGATTTATTTACTCCACTCAAGTTGCATTAAATTGATAAATGTCAAGTTAATCCCAAGCTAATAAATTACGCTCAGAATTGTTTAAATCTCGACAGAAACTCAAAATTAAATGACCAAACTACGGAGCAGATTCTGACCAGACAGATGTGAAAATTTCTAGTTAAATTATAATTAGAGCTGAAACTAATGATTATTTTAGTAATCGGTTATTTTGACCATTAAATAGATTTTAAAAATTGTCACATTTTGCAGCTGTTTCTTTTAACCACTTAATATAATATTAGAAATACATCAAAGCATACAAATCTTTCAGTGAATGTTCTTTTGAGTCTTGATTAATCGATTACTAAATTAGTTGATAATTATTTTAATAATCGATTAATCATAATTATTCATTCCACCCTTGTTATATTCATGTTATAAACACCAGAAGCTTCATTTAACTCACTCGTTAAACAACAATAAACGACACAAAAACACACAGAGATTTGTATCTCTTGGGCCAGTGTGGATTACACTTAACAGTTTTATTTGGAATATTAAGACAATGAAGCATAAGCCAAGCACCAAGAGTGACAGCTACAAGTGTCGCTTCGTACGGCTCTTATTAAAAATGAGCAGATTAAACGACGGGATTTTTTAAAATTCTTTCTTAACTTGTCTTGAATGGTTAAACGGATAAACACAGAACGGACACTAAAATGTGAAACTAATAATGCCATTTACACGCTCCACATTCTATCAGACAGCAGAAGAAGAAAAGAAACAAAACAGTGAAGGGAAAAAAAAAAACAGAAGAAAACGAGAGCGGCGGTTTTCGTCTGCCTGCGGCAGCGGCCCCCGGGTTTGAATGAACGAGTGACGACCATTAGCTCCTGTCATCGTCAAGTCCTGCATCCACACTGCAGCTACTGTGCATATGCAGCATTAAAGTGACAGAGGATTGCAACCATTGTTAAACTACACTCCATTGCATATCAGGGAGAAGGAAAATAACTTTCATACATATTTTCTTTTTCTGTTTGCATATAACCAAGCTGTTTTTATTTATTTTTACAATATATCTTTGTGGGAAGATAAGAAACAAAAAAAACGTACTGTTGCTTTGTGGCCAGTGGGGGTATTGCTGTCGCTTTCAAGCTCAAAATAGTGCGACAAACTTGTGTCATAACAGCAAAATAATAATAATAATAATAATAATAATAATAATAAAAAAAAACATACAGAAGGACCTTTTATTTTGTTTCTGTTGCTGGTTCAATGTGTTTCATACGACTGGGTTGCAAGAAAACACGCAGGTGAGAATAAACTCCTTTTCTGTAAAACTTTCTGCTAAATCTACAGGCTAAACGGCGAACGTGTGCTACGGTTAATGGCGGACATTTCCCATGGGGAAAACTGGGCCTGAGGGGGAAACGACGGGGAGCAGAGGTTCATAGGGGTCACGGAGGTCACCCCTCACTTCGCTGGCTCCGTCCACACACGCCGTGAAATATTTCTGGACCCCCTGCCTGTTTTATCCTCACTGCAAAAACACCAAACCGTACCAACTCTGTTTAGTCTCGTTTCTAATGCAAATATCTTTTTAGACTTGAAACAAAACAAACTTACAAGAAACTTTTCAGCAAGATATAGGAGCTTGTTTAAGGTAAATACTTCCTTAATATTCATGAAAAAGTTCTAGTTCTCCAAGTACTTTGGCAGATAAATGTACTTAAGACAATTCCTCCATGTTTTCAGTGAAATAATCTACCTGTGGAGTGAGCTCTTCTTCATCAATATTAAGGAAATATTTACTTAAAACGGGCGTCAAACTCTTAAAGACCAGAATGTTTTGATAAAACCTGTTAAAATATTTATGAATTCTATAAATTAAATGACATTACTGATCATCTTTTCAGTCCCTCCAGGATTTCATGATTCTTTTTGTGATTTTTTGCAATAAAAATCAAAATGTTTGTGGTACTAATTTGGAAATATTGGCAAAATTTCTGACAGTAAACGCAACTTTTTATTACTCTCCGTATAGATCAAGGATTATAATCTGACGTCAATTAAGGCTGAGGAAGCTGTTTAGTACAAATAAAGAAAAATCTGCAATAAACTCTCAATTATTAGTTCAGAAAAATGCAGGGATTTGTTGATTTTGCAAAAATTTCCACAATAATTCTCAGCAAACAGGACGGACTGATTGATAAGATTAGACAATAAACAGGTAAAAACTGAATTGAGTTGATTGATAACATATTTAAGCACACTTCGTGTTTAGTCTAGAATCTACAGGGCCACATAAAAAGCTACGGTGGGCCGGATTTGGCCCACAGGCCTTGAGTTTGATGCGTGTGACTTAAAACAAGCTTGCTGATAAGTTACTCTCAAGTTAATTTAGTCTTAATTCAAGAGTAATAAGATATTTGCACCAGAAATTAGATAAAAACTTGGTAAGATTGTGTGTTTTTGCAGTGCTAACACTTATAGGTTTCAGCTCACGGATCTGGTCAGCGCAACATTTTCGCCGCTTTGTTTGCCCTCTGCAGGATATTGGATCCGTAAACTGAGAAATGATGGTAAAAGTATCATTTTTCTTTCTTTTCCAGATGAGTTAAGTCCAATATTCTGGGGATTAGGGCAAACGAACGACAAGCGTGGCTGACCGAACACTTTCAGACACATGATTAAAGTGCTATTTACTCGAAGGAATCTCTTGCCTTCTCTACGGCCCCGTAAATCTGTACGATACTACACACACTTTGTTGCTTTCTGACTGAATCTCACTGAGTTTTAGGAACTTACTGCATTTTTTATTTTTTATAAATAAACAAATTTAGGTGAAACAATTTTAAAAACACGGCAAAGTACCAACAGGACGCAAAAAACCGCAGAACAAAAAGGCCTCACATTTCGACACCGCAGTCACATCTGCCTCCCTGTTGAGCAACAACTAGGATTTCTTATAATTATAAAAATAAGTTGCAATATCAGAAGAATGTCGTAAGATTACAAGAAAAAAGTTGTTTTATGAGAATAAAGCTTTGATTGTTAAAGTCCATGTGTTTAATTTAAAGTTTGGCCACTGATGATTTGAAGCTGATGTTTTAAAAGATTAAGGAAAAACTGATACCAAAGTACAATGTCACAAAATAATCAGCATTCCTCATTTTAACGTTTTTGTGTAGAAGTTCCTGAAGTATTATTACTTTATTATAGCATCATTACAACTATTGTAATATTCCAACCTTATTGTTGTAAAATTCCGACTATTCATGTATCACAACTTTATTCTTGTAAGTTTATTCTCATAATATCACCACTATTATTAATGTAATAATACATCTATTGTAAGACTTTATTCTCATACGACTTCATTTTCATACATTTTATTCTTGTAACATTACAATTTTACTCTTGCAATAGTGCAACTTGATTGTTGTATAGCTTTATTCATGTAATACTACGGCTTTATTCTCATGATTTCATAAACGGATCTCAGGAGCGCCACGACAAAGAGAGCGGTCAAAGTGTCAGACATTAAAAAAAAAAAAAAAACTTTGAACAGGAGGAAGTGCGAACATGCAGCGCGAGATTCAGATTTGTGTATGAGGAAACGAAAACGTCCTGCAGCTGAAAACTGGTTCTGTCCGGTCCAGTCTTAGCATGAAGACTTTACTTTATCTTTAATTAAAAACTTTATCTTTACTTTACTTTATCTTAAATTAAAAACATAATAAAATGTTACAAATCTGATGAATAATTTAATTCTATATAACTTTCCCCATTTCCATTTATTTGGGTGTTCATCAGCCGACTGATTGGGATCCAGACAAACATTTGATCTGAATATGTAATAAAAAAGCAACTTGGGTAACACTAAAGTTTGGTCACAGACATTTACTTTAAACATAAGGAAAATATTAAAACGCACATGTGATGTTGACTAAAATCTGTTTGCATGTTCACACGTCCCAGGAAGTTTCACTTTTGCATTTTCCTGAACAGTTTGGGGAACCAACACCGTTTCCTCATGCAGCTCAGTTTTTTACTGGGAAAACACAGTGAATTCAAACAACCCTGCTGCTGTATTTTTTTTAATACTTGTTGGGTTTTACATTATTCGGTTAAAAACGCGCTCGCAGTAGAGAATAAACTGCGCTTGTTATTCCAGCTGCAGACCAGAACCTGTTGGACCGCGATGCCTACAGCAGAACAGCAACCTAATGACCCACTAACAACCTAACACTATGTGACAAAAGACTAATGCATGCATTAGTGAGTGACAACAGTAACAAACTAAGCTAATTTAACGATCAGCTCCTAATTAGACGTAGCACCACTAAACTGCAATCTTTAATGTGCAAGAAAGTTAGTGAGCTTAAAGCTCGTGCACCTCTTCACGGTTATTCGGCCGGTCTCATCTGAACGGACCGAGTTAAAGCACCTATTGCTCCAGGTTTAGACTATCAAGCAATGAGACCGATGGCTACTGAAAGGCACAAAGGTAAAACTTATTTACAGAAGTGACAGGGCAGCCAGCAGCGCTTCCAGGCCAAGTCACACCTGAAATGTTTGAGGATATGCTAAGAAAACAGAAAGAAAATCTTTAGGTGTGAAAACAGTTTGGACTCAGAGCTACACTTTGATTTGTAAAAGTATGTTTTCCAACATTTTGCATGTAAAGACGAATGTAATAGAGCAGAACAAAAGTGGAGAGAAGGGATGTTTTTCAAATAGAAGCCTGAAAAGTGTGGCATGTATTTTTATTCTGATACCTCTAAATAAAGACCAGTTCTTCCATAACAGTCAAAGTTGTGTTGCTTTTTCTCAAATCAGTTTTTATCTATATTAAAATAGAAGTATTCATTGAATACAGTCAGCCATGTAAATTATTTTTGAATTGAAAACTTGTTTCAAGACGTTTTTCGAAAGAGAAGTCATAATTTTAGATAATATCTGGTATTCATGTTTTTCTGATTTAAAGTAAAGATAAACATAAAATTTAGCAAAAAGAGATTTTTTTTGTGAGCGGTGGAAAATGATAAGTTCACATAATTTCTAAAAAATAAAATCATTACTGGTACAAATTTAACGCACACATTGCAGGAAATAATTAAAACCAGCATTTCTTATTACATGTATATTTAGATCATTAGTTAGGTCTTTATCATTTTTAACCAAAGTTATAAAGAGTCATTGTGGAAGGTACAAAGAGCCACTCGCAGCTTTGAAATCGCAGGTTGCCAACCTCCGGTCTAGTCAAAGTCCAGAGCTAAAACCTAACAAGGAGCTGAGGCACAACTTAAACGCCGTTTATAAACGTTCTCCGTCTGATTTGCATGAAGAACGGGGAAAAAAATTAAGTTTGTAAAGTTGGTAAATGTACCACTAGATGCAATAAAGCATTCACTGAGGGGGACAAATACATGCCACACTTTTCAGATTTGTATTGTTTAAAAAGACAACAAAAAAACAATCCAATAACTCTGAGCTGCTTTCTGCTTGCCTGTCAAACAAAATCCTAAAAGAATACTGAGGTTTGTGGTCGTAAGGAGGCAAAATGAGGAAAATATTGAAGGTGCGTTCATGACGAGACGCCGGTTAGTCACAACGTTAAAGGCTCTCGCAGAAATGGACAAGAACGCGTGAAATGGATGATGTTACAACCCAAAGCTACAGCGGTTAACTTCCCAGAGCCACACGACAACCTCAGGGCGAACCCTGCTTGGGGTCAAAGGTGGGATTTTCTCTTTGAGTGGCGGTGGGTCTGACAGAGGCGTTCCTAATATCATGGCCGCCTGGCGTCGTGTTAACTTGGCAATGAGTGGGCGAGATTTTTGGGTCAAGAAAGCGGGAATGACGGCTACGCATTCAAGACAAACAACACTGCAGAGCTGACGACAGCAGAGTTCCTGACTGTTGGACGAACGCGGATAGTGAAGATATGACTGTCATGATGAAGAGAAGTTCTGGAATAAATCAGTTTACCGATCTGAATCCCTATGCTTAGGATTTAAAGGGGACCTATTATGCAAAATTCAAATGTTGCAAGTTTTTTTGTATTTCCATTTGGGTCTCAGCTGCTTCTGAAAACAACCCAGCACTTAAAAAAACAAAAACAGACGTTTTCTGCATCTGGAAAATGAGCCATTTCAAAAACCTCCGCAAGCGCTGTGCTGCTACCTAGCAACCCCATCCCCGTTTCCTAGCAACCCGAGCAGCGCCCCAGCAAGTTTGATCAGCTGGTTTTACCGCTGTATGTTTTGTTGTCGATTTACTATTCACAAACCACTTGCCGCGTTCTTTTTGACTTCTGCTTTTCAAAGATGCACGGTTGTATAATTCGTGTGCATCCGTTTGCTGCCATTTTCACGTGAGAGTGTAAAGATTAAGTAGGGGCGGCAAAGGGATGGTAGACAGCAGCTTATTTGGATTTAAAGTGACAAAATGCCCCAAATCAGCTCATTCTAAGCAGAACTGAACATGCTAACATTTCATTATCCAAAAATTATTTTGTGTGGGGGGGGCAAAAAAAAAAGAAAAGAATGGAAATTGTTTTCTATTTTCTATAGATAGACCATGGATTTATCCTACCCTGCTGAAAGAAGCATAATAGGTCACCTTTAAAGTGGCTTAGCTGATCTCATGCATGCAAACAGGAGGCAACGAGTGCATCGTAAATAACAGGAGGCGCCTGCAGATGCCCTCTCCACTCTAGTAAGGTGCTCTATGAAGTGTTTCTGAAGGTAAACAGGGACGCACAAAGTGAACTGTACAGCTTGAAATAGTAATTTGGTATGAAGAGAGAGAGGGGGGGGGCATGCAGGCAGGTGTACGAGTGGGTTGGTGGTCGTGGTGAGGGTTTAGCACAGACGTTCAGCACAAAAATAGGAACCTGTTCAGCTTAAAAACGTGCTTGACAGACAGCGTTACACTGAATATAATCATGTATTCTCAGTGATGTAAGTTAATACCAAAAACAGAGATTAGAATGAACTTTAGCTTGTTATACTTGATTCTATTCTCCAATAGAAAGGAAGCCAAGTTAGTATGGCCTCTCAACGGGCGAAGAAGTTCTGCAATCGGCCCGACTTATTTCACCTTGAGTGGCGGCTCCCTCTCTAGCCAGCGGACTCGTACTTTCTGTTTATAGTGATACTCCTTGAGGAAGTCCTGCAGGGCGGGAGGCAAAGGCAAGGAGCCAATCCCATCGTAAGTGGTCCATCGGCAGATGGCGGCGCGGGCCAGGTGCTGCAGGGTGAAGGGGAAGGTCCGGTTGAGAGGCACCGTAAGCAGCGGCTCGAAGAACATGCAGGCGCTGGGGTCCTTGTAGTGCTCCAGAAGTCCGGTGACGGTGGAAGAGTGGAAGACGCACGGGTCGTGGGCGTCGAAGCTGAAGTTGTGGTTCCACTGCTCGATGCGGGCGTGCAGCGATCGGTTGTAGCGGCGGAAGCTGACGGAGAAAAGGTAGTCCTCCTGGGCCGAGTCACGCAGCAGGAAGGTCCCCTCCGGCCGGCCGTCCAGCAGTGCTTCGGCCTCGTAGCGGTCCATCACGCCCCAGTAGCAGGGCAGGGCGGTGATCTGCAGCAGGTCCGGCACCAGGCAGTGGATGTAGTCTATCTGGGTGTGGACCTTCCAGGGCCCGGGCTGCTGCCGGCTCTGGTGGCCGTCTCCGGAGGCGTGCCGCTGCTTCGGCCTGCGGGCTTGAAGACATAAGGTGGTGGAGTCCTCCTCAGAGTCGCAGTCTTGGGACGCCGCCGTAGCCCCCAATATCGACCCGCACGCCCCTGATGATGCAGCGCCCGCTGAGCTGGACGCTCCGCCGTTGCGTGCTTCCCCGGAGACCTCGCCGATGCCGGGAGCCATCTTTGGTCCAAGTTTGTAGAGAGAGGGGCCCGGCACTGAGGCCTCCAGAGTGTGAATCTGTGCATTAGGAGGTGGGTCGACACCTTCCTCGATGCTGAGCCTGCGGCGCTCGCGCAGGCGCTCTTCTTCATCCTCCGGCGACGGGTGGGCCGGGTCGAAGGCGTCCAGCAATGCGGTGGAGGAATGAGGGCTGACCGGCGCCGTGTGCTGCTTGATCAAGTGCCATTTGTGTGCGAGGTCGGAGCCTGGCGGGAAAGGGCAGGTCTCCAGCATGAGCTCAGTCAGGTGGATTTTCCGTTTGGAGTTGATGGGGTTCTTAGGGTGCGAGCGCCCCCGAGCAGGTAGGGGCAAGCACAGCCCAACAGTGTCGCTCAGCCGCTGGCGCAGCGAGCGAGCGTTCAGGCTCCGCCCACTGGATCCAGAGTCGCTGATCTCCTGGATGGAGCTGATTCCGTAACGCCGGTCACGGCGGTTCCCACAACCTCTCAGCCGCCCGGAACGCCGGTCCGCCTCCAGAGAGCTCTGGGTTTTCGTTGAGCACGAGTGCTTCTTCTTGCCCCCCCAAGGAGCGTGTCGGGAGTAAGAGTCCCTGCGTGCCATCGGGACACCACCAGATGTTCCTCTGACATCCTCCGACTCCTTATCGATGGAGATCTCTACGATCTGAGGGATGTCCGACACACAGTTGTGATGGCGGCGTCCTGTGGTGACCACCGGCACTGGCATGAGGCTCCATGATGGGCTGGCGGTGGCGGCGGCGGCAGGGCCCCGGGCCTCGACCGCATTGCTTGCCTCACCCAGCTCCACCACACACTGGACTGTTTCTACCTCTACTCTGCTTTCAGCTGATCCCGTGCTGTGGAAGAGAGTCTGGCATCTGCTCTTCAGGCTGCTCCACATGTTGCCCACTGTCGTCAGGAAAAGGAGCCCCTCGGACCTGAGAACGACAGGAGATGAGGGGATTAACCCACAAATTTATCCAAAGCAACAGCATAAAGGATCAACCCTGTTTAGTCCGTTTTAATCTATTTGCCTCAAAGGTTTGGGCATTCGTTTTGGATTGCGTAATCAAAATCTGATGCAGACCACCAAAAGTGAATTCTGGTTAAATTTTGCTTGATGATAAATTGTCTCAAAGTCTTTGTGAGAATATTGTTGTTTTCAGACCATTTTGAAGTAATACAACGGTATTAAAGTAGAAAAAGTCTTCAATGACCCACAATGGGAAAATATCTGTGCAACAGCAGCAAAGTGAAAGGAAGTCAAAGCAAAAAGAGGCACACAAAGACATAATATAAATTGATTTTTAAAAACAGAATAAAGAATAAAAACACTGTATAGTATTGGCATAATAATTCAAGTACACCCTGTTAAAGATAAGCTTTCAATTTAACACATTTAACATTGGAACTGGAAGACATTTTAAAACAACTACAACAACAAATACAATGGTTACTGGAGTAACAAAAGCACCAGACTAAAGACTTATCATGCTGTCTATTAGAAACAAAAACAAAAAGAAAAAAACAGTCATGCAAATGAAAGTTGTTGGGCTTTTTTCAACTGATCAAGCCATTAATTTATTTATTCCTAAGTGCGGCAGGCTTAACTGCAGGGCATTCTGGGTAAATACGACCAAAACAAACACAGGGGTCAATCACTAGCAGAAATGATTCGTCGTCTTTTGCAAAAAATAATAAAGAGAAATTCTACAACAGCTAAAATCTGACGCTACTCCATATTTATTTACATTTCCTGAAGCAGAAAGCTAAAGTGTCTTCTTCAGAAGCTTTTGTGCCATTTCCTTCAGTGGTTTTTGGTGCAGTGCCCCCACAGGCCAGGAGGGGAACAGGTTTTTCAAAGACTTTGGCAGAGTGGAAAAGAACAGCAGCAGCTGAAAATGTGACAAATGTTGCAACTTCGGTTGGGATCAAACCAAGTCTACCAGGTGTGAAAACCGCCTTAAACTGCACAGAAGATCCAGAGAGGAATCTCCTCCGTTTCATTCCTCAGGCTACTGTGTGTGCAGTAATTAGACATGGTTGGAGTGTAACAGGGCCAAAGCGTCTGAGAGGTGGGGGAGCGGCGGTGGTTTTAACAGCAGCAGATTTAGGAGTTGCCAGGCAGACGTGAAGAGACACAAGGCCACGGCTATAAATGAACCTGGGATCTGCTCACAGCTGATCTGCTGGTATGTACTGTATTACAGAGCCAGTCTAGACCTGACCCGAAACTTTCCCTGCAACAGCAGCAGCAGACAGACGGGGCACAATCGCATGCTTTCTCTCCGTCTCCCCCCACCTCCCTTTCTCACACACTCACTGCTGATTTATGACATTCAACGCTATTAAGGTTTGACAGGGATTTGGAGGGAATGAGACGAGACTGTTCTGGGAGCGGTTCTTTTAACATTATTCCTCATGAAGTTAATTTAGTTCATAGGATTTCTTAGAAAGGCATTCAAAAACAAGTGATTTATTTCACTGAAAATTAGCGAAAAGTAGCAAAACTTATAGAAAAAGAAGTAGCTACCAAAAATATGTCAACTACTAAACTATTTTTGCATGAATCAAACAAATTAGTGCATAACTGTAAAGTGGAAGGAAAATAACGCACAGACTTCAACATGTTACGGACTCTAAAGTGTTAATTTAAACCTTTAATCAATTAATGACATTTTGTTTTATTTTCCAAACAAAAGTTCCGGTCTGAACTTTCATGTTGCGTTTCTGGTACCCCAGTAAATCTGACGCACAAGCGGCATCCCCAAAAACAGCAAAGAACAACTGAGCCATTTCTCTTGGCTCACTGAAGTTTAATGTTTGCGTCAGAAAACAATCTGATTGGTTGCTGGAAAAGATTTTTGCTTTGTTGAAGTTGTATTAAAAGGAGTTAGCCTATCCGTGAAGATATTCAAGCTTAAAATATGTAAAAGAAAAATACCGTGTTTTCCTGACTATAAGTCGCAGTTTTTTTTTTTATAGTTTGGCCGGGAGTGTGACTTATACTCCGGAGCGACTTATGTGTGAAATTATTAACACATATGTGTTAATAATTAAATATTAATATGTGTATTAATATTTAATTTATATCATATCACATGTATTAATATGTGATATTATATAAATAAAACATTATTATATCATATCACATATTATTTTCACACTAAACCGCCAGAGGGCGCTGTAGGCCTGTGTTGATAATGTGTGTGGTAGAAGCTACGTCCGGAGTTAGCCGAGTTGTTTACAACCAAAGATGAAGATTTAGTGATTTGGAGCGACACGGATGGTTTGGTAAACTTGTTAGCATGTTATTTATGCTATAGTTATCTGAATAACTCGTAATATGTTATGCTAACATACCAGGCACATTCTCAGTTCGTTGTTCATGTCTCATGTAACGTTAGCATACCGTACAATTATTCAGCCTGTTGTTGTCTCTGTTCCATTTTTATTTTAAATTGCCTTTCAAGATGACATGTCTGTTCTTGGTGTTGGATTTTATCAAATAAATTTCCCCCAAAAATGCGACTTATACTCCGGAGCGACTAATAGTCCGGAAAATACGGTAAATAAAATCAAGTACATAGTTTCCAATTAAATGGCAAGGCAAATGGATATAGATAGAGAACCATTACTGATACTATTACAGGAGCCACTTTCTCCACTGTGAAACAGAAACATAAAGCGGAAATGCTTTTATTGTCTATTTATTTATGTTTTGTAGTGACCGGTAAGCTAGTAGCACTTAGTGAGAAAAAGTGGAAGATAATCTGTCAGGAGGTGGAAACAAATAGAGACTGGATTTGAGTTGTCTTCCACAAAGAAACATCCTTTCTTTCCACATCACTGTTTTGTGATAGTCTGTCAAATAAAACGCAAGAAATTTGTTGTGACCAAAGTGTGAAAAGGGCAACATATTTGAGTAAAGTTTTTGCAACCTTCAAATTAAGTTTGATAACCACTAATCACGTCAGGTAGGTTGTGTTTGCTAAAACATGCTTTAAATACAGAGTAAAAACAAGATGGCAGAATAGCAGAACTGAAAGCAACATACTTGTATTTAACATAATTTAACTCTTTTTTTAAAAATATATAATTTATAAATAAAGGAAAATGGGAAAGACTGAAACTCTGCTGCAGTCGGTGGAAGAACCAGGGAAAAGATCTGAACATCTTTAATAAAAGATATAAATGATAAAAAGGATGGTTATGAATTAAAAACAGTGACATAGAGGTGCATACAAGTACAGAAATTCAAAACTCGGAGTTTGACTCCAAAAGATTATTTGTTTTTATAGAAGCGCTATAAAACAAATGAAAAATTTAGATTGGAACAAAATAAGGATCTCCCAAAAAAATTACATCAAGTCATGCAAGATTCTCACACAAATACAATAAATTCCTCCAAGTTATGGGAAGTATCTACTGCTAAAATATATGTTTATATATTTCAAAATAGATTAAAGTTGACCAACTTATTTTTTGCACAACAAAAGAAGCAACATGGATTATCCATCCATTTTCTCTCAGGTTGCATTGGGTTGGTGCCATAAAGGACGAGAGGCAGAGCTTTTCAGATGGAAAATACATTTTTAACTAGGTGTTTTCAATAATTAATTAATGAAAGCCGTGTTTAGATTAATATTTGAGAGGGGTGAGGGAATCTGCTTCTCTGCAGGGTTGAATTATGCAATAATTTTTTGGAATTGCACAGTACAGCTGCAGTGTTTTAGAAAAACATGTAATTCCAGTGACGTTGTTGTTAACTTTCATCACTAAAACCTCTGAGGTGTTTTCACCAATACATTAAAGCTTTATCCAGCTGGCTCGGTATATATGCAAGCAGAAAATTAATGAATGAGCCGTTTAAATCTAAACCTACTAAACCATAAACTGGTGTTATTACACACTTTTTAAAATGGGAAACAAAAAAAGCAAAATATGGGCTCAATGTAAATATTAACTACTTTGAGTCAAGTTAAAACTGAATGTTTTTCTAATGTTGATGAGATAAAGTTTTAGTTCTATAAATTAGAGCATTTTGGAAATGCTTTTAAACACCTTTTAAAAATGTTTAATGTTCTCTTAATGACAGTAAATGTGAAACTGGCTACAATTCAGTCCATAAATAAATAAGCTCTGGGTTGTAAAATATGGCTAGAACGGAAAATAAAAACAGAAAAAGTCAAATTTGGAAAATAATAAAGTGGATTTCATACAAATGATGCAGATTTATTCTCCAAATCTATCCAAAAAAAACCTTCAGTGGGGTTTTAGGTGTGGGTTGATGCACAATCTCCTTGTAATTAGTGATGGCTCAGTCTGCTATGATGTGAGTGAGCCCAGTAATCAGATTATGTAAGGGTCAGACATTATTGACAGAGGAATTAACTAAACTGACTGAAATCCCCTCTGCTGCCACAGAATAGCGTTTATTCTCAGGCCGTCAACAAATCAGTTTGATCTTTGTCATGATTTTGTGATTTATACAATTAAATTAGCAAGATTAACTGGTGCCGTCTCCAATAGAAATCACACAATCAAATTAAGAACAATAAATCATTGTCTGACCAAGACGCTGGTTGCTGAAATGACAGGATCCAATAATAAGTGCCAATAATATATTGATATTAATGAACTTAGCCTGAAAAGAAACATAAACTACACCAAAGTTAGAGCTTCCAGGTACAGAAGTTTCAAATAATAATAAACTGGAAAATCAATTTAATGACGAGTCACTCACCTAGTTGCAGATTTTTACGTAAAGCAAATCTAAAATATTAAAAATATCTATAATATTTCAAAGAAAATGCAGAGAAAATACCTAGCTGCAATGCTTTTTGACAAATTATGAGCTGTGGTTTGCAAAACAACCAATCCCTGAGCAGCATTAGTTTTCCTAGCAGCTGATTGGCTGTACTCCCCAAGAACAAACATAAGACACAAAATGTTGGCTTTGACGGTTTTCACCCTGCATATTAAGGTGTATAGCTAGCTTTACAGATAGCTATAAGTGATATAGCAGATCTTCATGGTCTGAATCTCAACCCTGTGCTCAATAAAGGTTTTTTTTTAAAAACCCACCAGTCCTTAGCATTAGCGATGCACCAACTTAATTTGTCAGATTGAATTCGACAAACTTTCCTCTCGATTGGTTCCAATCAATGATTAGCAAGTCAATCTGACTTTTTGCCTTGCATCAAACAATAATTACATTTTCAGAGTTTAATAAAAAATAAGATGAGCTATGGACCTCTGCTCTGATGGTTAAATTGGGATAATCTTGCAATTCCTTGAGATACTGTTGGATACAGAGCTACTACCACTTCTAGCAAACAATCTGAAAAACATTTTTACTCTTTTGTGCTGTCTGGCGTTTGAAAAATATGAAATTAAAATCAAAATCCAAAAGGTCAGGGCTGAAAGAAAACCAGAAATCTGTTTTGGTGAGAAACAGCCTGATTGATGCAGGTTTACTGCAGACAAATAAAAAGGTGCTTCAGTGAGAAAAATGACCATGAATCAAAAAGTGTCAAAATGATAAAGCTTCAAAATCTTTTAAATAAACTAGAAATTAATTGATTATCTAAACAAGCCATAATGTTGCTTTTGCAGCAACAGACTGTGTTCAGCACAAAGTTGACTTGAAGAAGCAGGAAGGATTTTGTGGCGGATGATCCAAACTGATCAAAGGTCAGAAAAAGACGATTTTTCAGCATCAAATCCCTTCCTGGGCGTTCAGATGTAAAGTGGATCTTCTAGTTTGAGCTCTAAAATGTGCAGATTATTCTCATTCAGGTGAAGAATCTGATCCAGTAGAGTCACTAGTTAGTCACAAATCAAATTAGTCCAAATCTCCCTTCTATTAATGATTGGCCATTGACAGGAAGGTCAAATAAAGTCAGTTTTTTTTCCCCGAACCAGCCACAATTTTCTTAATTTTGGTAGATAAGTGATCGGCCAATACTTACTTGTGAAGCCAATCTTATCTACATGTGGCAACAGTGGGCATCATCCCACTGTTGCCAACTCAGCAACATTCTTGCTATATTTAGCAAGATTTCAGACAACAAGAAAAAGTGTATCAGCAAAAATTGGAATAGGCAGGTCAGGCTTTTAAATGTAACGCAACAGGCGATCAGCCATAAAACTTCAATCGTTGCACCGCTAAGAGTCATTAAATGATTTTCTTCCAGTCATTAAATGAACGCCAGACAAAATGAAAATCTGATTTTTGAGTCTGTACAGAAGACAACAGTTGTTTCTCATCTCATTTTCTTTCTCTTTGTCTCTCTCTCTTTTTTTGCAATGATACATTAATGCAGTGGTGTCCAAACTTTTTGCCCCGGCTGCTAAAACTGGCAAATATTAACTACTGGCGGGCCACAAAGTTTATTAAATAAACAAAGCAAAACTGAGTTTATTGGGTTTTCTCTTCCTTTTTTTTAGTTTTACCTGCTTAACAATAGGCCTGTCAGGACAGATTTTATATTGTTTCAGAAGTTATTGTGATAAAAGATAAAGTTGTTGTGCAAATGGAAAATATTGAGTTTGTTCTAATTTATTATGTGATTAGCTGATTATTGCTTATTGTGAGAGGCCTACTTAGCCATAAGCAAAAATATTTAAAATCTAGATATCATTGAAGATACAAAACATAAAGGTTTTGTCCTGTAGGAAGAAAAATAAACAATTTCCACATTTTTTGTGTCATCAATTACTTTCAATTTTGTTGGCCAAATCTTGACTTGTGTTCAGGGGGCGAACAAAATAATTTCAAGGGCCACGCATTGGACACCCCTGCTTTAATGTACAATTATATGATGCTTTTAGTTTTTGCCAAATTCATGACTACAACCGTCGTTCTGGTCAACAATCCGTCGTCCATTTTAAGACAATTACATGAACTGAGTGTGATCTACAACAACCATAAAATCGTTTCCGTCAACCTACATCTACGCTCAGAGAAAGCCATTGTTCGATTCCTCCTGAACAACCGTGTCGGTCGCCAACAGCCACAGAACTTGTTGCCCGATCTGGTCCACATCCATTTTGAGCCATCCTGAAACTGAACCAGGCTACTTTTGTTCTCCAGCAGCCCAACACGCCCTTCCTCCAGGGAGCACGGCAATCTAAGAGAGGGCTGGTGAAAAGACGAGATTCAGGGAGAGAAAACGCCTTCCCCGCTCACGCCAGAGTTAATGAGAGCTCTGTGGACACCTAAGGTTTTTATTTTTTAACAAATATGGGAGATGGAGGAAAAACATCCGGAGTAACCCATCTAGTTTTTATTGTGTGCATCATGGAAGTCTCATACAGCAATAGTCGCTTTAATAAATTCACATTTTATTTAAACTATTTAAATTGATATAAATGTTGAGGATGTAATAACAAAAGTTTTAATGTGTTTGCTTGATAATAACCAAAACCTCTTAAAACATGTTAAAACATTTTATTCAACTTGAAATACCTTCATATTAGTAGATCATCATCGTTCATTTGATCTGATCTCATAGAGACATATAGTTCAATATTTTCTGAAAGTAGAATCAGATCTTTCAGCCTTGAGGTGGAAACTTTCTATTTTAAGTTTAAGTTTAAAGTGTGCTTTAACATGAGAACCATTTTCTCTCCCTCTGTGTATTAGTGTATTATTAGAAAATACTGCTTAATGTTCTGTTTGGTTCATCTTTCAAAAAAAATAAATGCAAAATAAATGCGAAAGTAGGTGCTCCATTTGCTTCTGCAGCATTTAATGATATATAAATATGATATTTCTTTATTGTAATATAAAGAAATATCTCATGGACAACTCATTGTCAGCTAATGAGTTGAAGTAATATATTAATATCTAAAAAAAGTCCACTGTGAAGAAATAGCGTGTAATATTTCAAATGCATAGTTTTATTTTGGTTAAATTCCTAAAAATAAAACACAATTTAATTGAAACTACAATGCAAATTTAAGCCTAAAACATGTCTCCATATAAATGATGGATATTCCTAATATTTTGGGTATAAACACCAAATAATTTTGTTCGGAGATACCAGTTAGCTAACTACTCTGGTCATTGCCTTCCCATGCAAGTTCCCTGGATTCTCATCTCCCTTCAGTGCTCCTCTGGGATTTCTCCCATTAATCTCAATTTCTCCAGATGAATTTCATCCTGGGCCAATCAGTGAACAGAAGGAGAAGTTCTGAATGATGACGTCCATTTTCTGTGCCATTTTTGAATCGTAGTTTACCGATATAGAGTTGCAGTTTGGTAACAGCAGCGGAGGAAGTAAACAAAGCTGTTTACAGCGATGGCAAGAAGTTTGTCGCTAAAATATATATATTTTTTCTGTTTTTTAGTAGCAAAAATGCTCTAAAGGAAGGAATCTTTCCTTTTGTTTCAGTGAAAGGAAATATTACAGTTATTACACATATTACAGTTGATGGATGCATTTAAACACACACACAAAAAAATCAAGAGTTCTTAGTTTTGATGTATTTTGTCAACAACAAAAAACAATTGTTGACCTGCCGATCATCAGTGCTGACTAAAGATGCACCAAAAAATAATTGACTGGAATTCAAAGATTTTACACCCAATCTGCCCTGATTAATAATCAAAAATAAAGAATCACTCTTAGATATGGAAGACGCAACCTTGGATAAAAAAAATTCCCTCAACTCTCTATTTTCCATATCAGCTTCAATCAGAAAGTCAAAGGAAGCATAAAAGCCTATCTGGCTGTTTGAGCGCAAACAGAGCTGCAGTGATTTGTTGACATAATCAGTGAAGTTGACTATAATGATACACTGACACAAATGTGCTTACTTCAATACATTTAAACTGTTTTTCTTTGAAGTTTGAACATTTTCATTGTGGCTTAGTAGCCATCTTGCATAACAGAAACACAAATGTTCTCCAAAGCAAAAATAAAAAATCCCAAAAGGTTCAGAACAGAACAAAACTCCAGTGATTTTGTTTTTGGGGAGGATTTAGAGAACAAAAGGTACTTAGAGAAAATGTTCTTTTCTCTAAGTCTTGTCAGCAAACGATTAACTAGATGCTTAAAAATACACGACGATCACTTAAAAGTCAGAGTCGAATCAGAAACAGGGAGAAACGCAAGCTAGCCAGTCACGCATGCTAACCCTCAAACATTCAACTAAATCAGTAAAAAATTATTTACTTGGAAAAAAATTGCAGGTTTGTGCATTTCTATCAGATACATTTTGGTATTGAGTTAAACTAATGGTATTAAAACATGTGAGATCATTTCATTTTCACACAAATCATCATGTTCTACAGCAAAACAATGTTAATGTTTTGCAAAACCACAACACTTGTGGTTCAGTGATTTGTAAAAGTGGAATTCAGGGAAAATTAAACTGAAGAAAAAAATACAACTGAATATGGGAAGAAAAAAAACATGTCCTTACATGTTTATGTTCAGCTGGGCAGAGTAGGTGAACATACACTGGTAAGCACTTTACACTTGTAAAGTCCTTTGAGAGGCCAGTATGACTAGAAAAGTAGTACATAAAATCCAGCTAATTTACATGTAATAAAAATTTGAGTATACTCTAAATTGCTATGTGTGAAGAGAGTCCACTGGTGTTTATACGAGTGTTTATAAATGCTTGTCCCAAAGTTTTCAAAGGAAAAAATTGGCCTAAAACATGGAAATACCTTGAATTAAGAGTTTGTATGGTTTTGTTATTAACTGCTATGTAAGAGGAGCTAAATAATCACCAACTGGGGTAACGCAAGTTTTTATGCGCGAGTGTTGTTAGTTTGGGCAGAAATCCAAATGGATTTTATGCAGTAAAAGGTATGTTGACTTCAAATTAAATCCCATTTAAACCAGTCAAACTCAAAATATACATATGGCTAATAAAAAACAGGAACAGCCGATCTTTGAGGTTCTGTATTGGTGGATTTTTCTGTGGAACGTAACTCCAAATTATTTACAGAAAATAAGCACAGTCATTTTTTTCTCCATAAAGTACATCTAAAAATATTTTAAGGAAAATACAGTTTAGTAAGTAGAAATACATTTCACACCATTGTTGACATTTGCAGAGCAGCCAATCAGGAGTGCCATCAATTTTCATTGGCACTGATTGGCAGAAATAAGGAAGACTTTAGATATTAGCTTCTGTGGTAGTGCTAAGACTGTTTCCACTGTGTACATTAATGAATATATGAAGGCATATTTGGTGTTTGAACTGTTAAAATATTCAGTTACAATTGTGTTTATAGGTGAATCTATACCATTTGTGAAGGATTGTAATCACCAACCCTTGGAAATATCATGTAGTCATTATATTTTGATGTTACAATTTCCAATATCACATTTTATGTAGAAGATTTAATTAAAACATTTTAATGTTTTTACTTGGAATTGCAATCTCAACTGACATAAAGACATGTGATCACTCTGAATGTTAAAGTTGTTTAAGTTGGAAGTGCAGAAATGATTAGGGTGTCATTTTATGTATATTAGTTCACATAACTTGAGGTTTAAAACACACATTTCTGGATGCAAAGTGAAATTTGCAAACAAAAGTAAAAATGCCCTTTTTGAGCTTAATGCTCAAAAGACAAGAAGTAAAAACTTGTAGATGCAGCAATTGGAGCATTTAAAAAAACATCAACCTGTCCTGAGAGTAGGATAAAAAAAGAAAATTGCATTATCTGTTAAAATCTGCATTTGCAAGTCTGAGCTTTACAAAACAAATGGTGCCTGGAAATCCCAGTTTCTTGCCAGATTAACTGCTGCACTCTCCTTTTGCCAACTGCATGAAATAACTAAAATCATTGATGTATTATAAATAGGATTCATTTGAATGTGAATCCAACCGTGTTGCATTGGAATGATTTTACCTAAATCGAACACATTTGGACTAAATTGGACTGCATTGCATGCAACTAGATGTGTGTTTAAGTTTGTCGTGTAAAGTAACCCGATATCACTCATGTTGTGAATTGGTGCTTTATAAATAACCCGATTGTCAGTAAAAACCTCTATAAAAGACTATGCCATCATAGCGGGTGTACAGGAACCGTAGGGAGGCCTTCGGGTTTCTGGAGGCCCCATTTTCCCCTTGTCACTGCCAAATTAGCGGAGCTGCTAACCCGCTAACGACCAACAGCAGTCCCAGCACACCACTAAATGTAGCTACAGCCCTAAGATAACATTATCGGCGCTCACATTTGACAAAAAAGCCTGATCTGTTCAGACAAACGCATAGAAACAGCCCCGTTCAAGGCCTAAACAGGCTTTAAACTTAGCAGCTAACTGTTAGCATTTCCAGAATAGAAATTTCCTAACATTTTAGTTAGCTTCAGCTAGCGAGGTTAGCATGCTAGCTTGTGACAATTATCGACAGAAAAATGCAGAAATAAAACAAGCCGGTGTTGAGTGGTTTTAGGTCGTCAAGGAAACAAAGGTGACACTTTAGACAGGTGAGTTGCTGCTTGAATTAGTGACTCACCCCTCTCTTTCTGGAAGCCCTACTCAACGGCTCTCTTTGTCTGTAAAAAATGGCTATGAAGAAAAGTCGGGCATATATCCCCCCAGAGGACCACGGCGTCGGACGAAAGCGCAGAACGAACACTGATTCTTGATGGTATCATCCCGAATACTTAAAAATAATAATAATAAATCCCTAAAAACACTGTCAGAGCGATCTGAACGCTAAGCTGATCTTTAACCGCCGCGACAGTCCGTTCCTCATCATGGTGGGGCTCCTCTTCTCTGCCTGGAGCAACCAATATGACGGCTGTCTGAGCAGACACGGAGCCGGGGAGGAGGACGGGGCTCAACGTGAGGCAGCCTCGACTGACAGTGGCTCGGGCCAATGGAGGGCCGCGGTGCGGTGACTACTTCCTCCGGAGCGGATAGGGAATGCCCCGGCACAGGCTGGACTCAGGCGGCCACCAATGGGTGCGAGGCGGTGAAGGAAGCTCTCCGCTGGCTGCTACTTGGAAACGTGGAGCGGCGAAGGGGATGCTGGTTCCTGCATATCCAGGCCAGGCCGAGGGTGATGCCAACAGGGGCGGTCCAAGCGCACTTTTACCAGGGGGCCCAGGGTGCGCCCAGGATTTTCTGTTCTGTTTTTATTTATTTACTTATTTTTCAATTAATTTCATGGGGAGCACAAAACAAAACATTTTTAAATATTGACTGTTT
Organism: Poeciliopsis retropinna; assembly: GCA_010277075.1. Lineage (NCBI taxonomy): Eukaryota > Metazoa > Chordata > Actinopteri > Cyprinodontiformes > Poeciliidae > Poeciliopsis > Poeciliopsis retropinna. The sequence continues at coordinate 3,509,277 of VMRM01000014.1, read as the reverse complement.
GAAATGTATTTTTCAAGGACTGAAAAATACATTTCAAACAGTCAATATTTAAAATGAGCAATTTGATATAATTCTCTTAAAACAGGTTTTTCCAACTTTATACATCCTTTTTATTTCTTATTTTTGCATGTGTCTTATTTTTATGTAGCAATTTAGGGCCAGACAATTTATCGCCGCTGATTTCCTTAATTTGGGGGAATCGGTGATCGGCCAATCTGCCTGAATTTGATATTTTGTAATCATGTTATTTTATTATTTTAAATAATTTCACCACAACAGCATTCATTTTGATAATAATTATAACAAAATTATTTTGTTGACAACCCTTTTTGATGATGATAAAAATTACAACATGTGTCATTGATGACAAAGACATGATGAGATGTCTGTGAGTTTTTGTTGACGAGACGAAACTGGACAAACATTTTATTTAATGCTCTGTTAGACAGATAAAATGTATGACATATCAGGATAATATAACCATAATTTTCAAGCAGTCCAGGCTAACTGGCTGACATATTCTGTTATTATTGAAAGCAAAGTCAGAAAAATTGACATTTCAGAAAAATAAAATCTGTTTTTTTATGTATACATATTCAGACAATAGTACCTGTAATTATTACACTCCTGTGAATGTGACCACATCTAAAATAAATAAAAGTTGTATTTTGTTTGATTTACCCTCAGTGTTTACAACATTTGTTTGTGAAACTAAAGGAGTAGTAGTACTGTGTCTTTATTCTGCAAATACTATGACTTTATTGCTGTAGTTTAAATAAAAATCTCTTAGTCTGGCCTTCATTTAAAATCTGTTTGTCAAATCATACATCACTTCTGCAAAACCATCTTAAAGACCAGAAAATGAGTGATAATTGTTAATAAACTCTGAACATTTCAGTCTGCCATGGTCCTCTAAACAAATGAGTCATTAAAAGAAACATTCAATGTGTTTTTTACCAGATTTTTCAGAAATTTTTGCAACATTTTGCTGCAATAAGAATTTGGTTAAAAACGTGTGAGAAATACAAACAGGTGTCAAAAACTGATCAGTGACCTTGATCACACAAGTTACCTTGTGTGATGTCACCAGAGGCATAAAAAAAAAGATAGATCTTATTTTGAGATTAATCTCAGAAAATTTCTAGAAAAAATTTCGACATTTCTGAGCTTTAAAAGCCAAAGCTAGCTAGAAAATGTTCAGAAACGTTTTGATTAATCTCAGAAATTTTCTAGAAGAAACATGGAAATATCAGAGTTTGAGAAGTTGAACATTTTCTAGAAGAAAGATGGAAATTCAAAAGGCTACAATTTTCCACGATTGAAACTCAGAAAATATCTGAGATTATTCTGAAAAATTCAGAGTTTTTTGTCAGGAATTTGCTCATTTTTTCTATCTTTAATGTTCCTAATACAGCGTCATAAAAACAGTCCAAATATTTTAGTATTATTTAGCAGCTGAGCAGAGCCGAGGTGGAGAGCAGGAAAAACCTCCATGGTCAAAACAAATCAGCTTCTACATCTTACTAATACTGATCTGATTTGTGTGTATGAAAGAAAAGAAAAAGGAAATTGGATTAGCGCTAATTTCTCCATCGGAAGTAATTTACACTATTTTAGTCTCAATGCAGATCTCTCTGGAAATGCTGTTTCATTTCCAAATCATCCATCATAAAATAACTCACCCGGCTGATGCAGCAGCAATGTTAGCAGCATTATGGTCTCACACTGTATTTATTTTTAAACCTTAATTGAGAAATGCATGTCTAAATGTCCAATTTATGCTTCCAAGACACCTTAACTGACCCTCACCGTCAGAAGGAGCAATCTAATAATCTTTAATCTATTGCAGCAAGCATCTAATCCACCTTCAAATAAATAAATTGAAAATAATTAGTGCTGTCAGCTAACATTTGTCCCTGTGTATTCACTTAGCATGAGAATACATCTGGATTCAGATCAGACGCGATTTGGATTAAAGGCCTAAAATACGCTTTTGGTTCTGTGTAACGTCTGTGGTTTATTTATTCTTTAAATCAATTTTGTTCAGTCAAAAAGTTATTTTCTCCTCACATTGCTGCTCTCTTGACGAATGGTGGTTACCATAGCAACCAGTAACCGACAGCTCGTCCCCGTATTTCTGTCGGTCGTAACTGCGTTTTCTTTACAAGTATTACATTTTAACACGTATTTTATTCACACACAGAATTTCGTGTGTAATTTTGCCATTTTTTGTACACGTTTTTAACTGTTAACATCATTAATGGTGTGAGTTTTAGTTGTGTTTAGTTTTACAACCGTTAGCTGCTGCTAACTGGCGTTAGCCAACTACTTGACTTTCTCTCTTGATGTCATATAAACCGTGAACCTGAGTGTGTTAGTTGTGAAGTCAGCCTACTGGATCTGAGACGAACAAAGAAGGGTTACACATATCTGTAAATATTGGAAATAAATCTAATTTAAGCAAAAACACCATCACTAACGTTATTCTTCACAAATACCATTAGAAACAACTTGAATGACAGCTAGCTTGTTGACGCAGAGCTCCCAGAGGTCTACGCTGTTGTAATAAAGCTCCTGTCGCCATCTTGTGGCTCTAGGATGGAAACATTTTCAGGTAAATTTTAATGGGAAAAAGGAAATGCATTATACCGCAGGCAGAGTGCGAAACTGCTTTTGGGACTTTACAAATCCAAAATCGGGATTGTCTTTGGAGACAAATTAAGAAAATAATGTGGATACTTGAATAAACCAAAGTGCAGAGGGATATCTGTTAAGTTATCGGGGATATTTCAGCATCCATTTTGTAATCAGTAAGGGTTCTAAAGTCCATTTTGCTCAGCAGAAATACAGAACCGTTTAATACAAAAGTGATGCGATGTAAAACTACTATGGATGTTCTCTTTATATGGTACTCTATGACCTTATCTGCTGTCACAAGGGATTTGAATATTTACAGTCCTCTTACTGCAGCCGTCAGGGCTTTTTACAAGAGGAAAGTCTCAAGGTGCTCTGTGGCAATATGGAGAAAAGTAGTTGCCCTCTAAATCAAATGACTTGTTGTGGCCCCCTTGGCAGCAACAACTGCCATCAAGCTATATAATGTTATATACTGCCAATAAGTTTCTAACCTCACTGGGGAATTTTAGTTCAGAGAAATGTTTTTTTTTATTTACTTCAGTCACATTAGAGATTTTTCAAGCATGAAAGTTTAGTTTAAGGTCATGCCATGTAAACTCAATTTAATTTTAAGCTTACGCTGCAAAATCTTTTGAAAAAGTGTTTGTTCCACTTTTTCACTTGATGATGTCACTTCTAACAAGACATTTTCCCGTGTTATAAGTTAATTTATCTCCCAAACGAACAATTTTTTAAATCAAAATAAATAAAAAAATAATTTACTTTATATCTGCTAAAACGTTACTTTTAAGTTAGTTTGTCTTATTTCAAGTATATTAAGATATTTGTACTGGAAACTAGACCAAAATACTTGGTAGGATTTTGTTTTTTCAGTGCAGTCTTTGACTAGACCACTTCAGAAGCTTCCTGTTGGTTTTTCAGCCATTCATAGGTAAAACACAGGATGTTTTTTTTTTTTATTTACATTGTTTTTATTTATTTTTTTATTACAGGGACAGTGCATATTAATGATAATTCTGTAACTGTGCCAGAGTTAGCCAGAAGACTATTTTTCATCTGCCTCCATTGAAAAAAGAGAATAAAACTCCATCTTTAAACAATTGAGTTAATTTGCTGCATGTAATCAAATTAAGTTTTTCATACTTAATTTATTTACATTTCCTTAACATGACAACTTAATAAACTCAATATATTTACTTGGATAAACTTAATTTGATTACTTGGAACAAAATAGCTCAACATTTTTAAATTGAATCACTTAATTTTTATTTTTTCAGTGCAGATGAAGGGATTAAAAGTAAAACTACATGTACAAAATAAAGGATTGTTTTTATGTGCTTGGAAATTTTGATATTTTAAGGACAAAAATGACAATAAATCATATAAGTAGCAAAAAATTACAAAATCAGGTTTCTTTAATTAAAAAAACTTATGAAACTTAAACAAAAACTGCAAGTAGAAATTTTACTCAAGTAATAGTAGAAACTTTATAATGAAATTACTCAAGTAAAAGTAAAAAGTACAGCATAGATCAAAACTCCTAAAAGTATTTGTTTTCTTTAAAGTTAATACTCAACTTTGCTCCAGTGTCTAGGTCAGACATACCTGCATACACTGCTTATGCCTTGGGCCGGCTCTGGTGTAATTTACAGGATGTAAACACAGAAAAGCTCAAAAGCACAAAGTCATGAGTGCTTCCTCTTGGACAGTGATTGAAACTTACCAAATGGTAGATTTTAACCATTTTGCTTTTGCAACAATCATTTGAGCTGTAAATAAACAGATGTTACTAAATTAATCTGAGGAGTTGACAATGACCCCCCCCTTTTAAATTAAAAAAAATGAAAGTGCAAATGCAGGATATGTTTTTGTTAGTTTCCTCTGTTGCTATTCAACAAACATAAAACTGGCTCTTACTTCTGCATGATACATGCAGGAATGTGGTCTCTAATATTATGTTCACAGATACTCTAACACGGTACATGAGAGAACTGAGGTCAAAGTAATTACACTCCATCAGCTGAGCCCCAATTATCTCATAAAGCCCACCTGTTAGGCTATAATTATCATTATTATGGTAAACATGTAAAGCTATTTTAGAGATCCTGCAAAAGAATAATAATAAACAGATGAACATAAGAAAAATTTGACTCAACCGAGCTGACGATAAGGTCGTTTGAAATCTAAAAACAGGTGTGCAGTTTGAGTGTGTGGGTTGTAAACACAGCTCCAGCACTGAAACATCATGTGATACATGCACTCTGCCACATCGTATCACTCTTACATATCAATGTAGGAAGTGTTCAGTTTGAGGCAGATGGTGAAAGCAAGGATTTCGAAAGAGGAGGCGAAGCGCTAACTGCTCACTGTCAGAGAAATGATGAAACTGCTCTTATCACATGGACCTCCACTTTTAAATTTGAGATGCATACACAAAAACATACTGCAAAAACACAAACTCTTACCAAGTATTTTTGTCTGTTTTCTAGAGCAAGTATCTTAAAACACTTGAAATAAAAGGATACTAACTTACAAGTAGCTCTTCGTTAATACATAGGAGCTTGTTTTAAGTCAATCATTCATTAATACTGATAAATAGAAGAACGAGTCCGACTGGCGGAGTTTTTTCACTTTGGTTTTAAGGGAAAGGAATACTTTTGTTTTTATCTAAAGTTCCTTTTTTTATTGACAATATAATTGCATAACTAAAATTTTGAAAAACAAATTCACTTTATGAAAATGCACCTATTTTGAAAAAGCTCACGTTTTTGATAAAAGGTTTTTGCAGCAGGATGAGGCGGGTTTTTTGGCTAGTATTACACTGTTTATGAATTACACTAAACTAGTATAATTTCATGTAGTTACACAAAATTTTTGTAATTTGAAAAACTGCAATGGAAAAATGTTTTTGCATCACACATGTCACATGATCAACGATCGGATGTTACCACTGGCGAAAACGACAAAACAAGACGACAGGAAGTGGTAGGAAGATGACGGCGCTGGATGTTTTCTAATGACTTATTATGTGAACAGAGTTATTTACGTGTGATTTTAATTGTGTTTCTTATTTAATGGATACACAGTAAATGCTAAATTTGTGTTTTTCAACATTAGTGGAAAATCATCCAACTTTTCTGCACATTTGTAATGGACATGCAGGTAATGTTAAGGAATTGTTGACTTAGAACAAACTTTTATATTGTGCGAAAAAGTTACTTGTAGGTTTTGTCTTATTTCAAGTGTACCAAGATATTTGCACCATAAACTAGACAAAAGTACATGATCAAATTTTATGTTTTTGTACAAAATTAGTGGCCAGTTAACTAAACCAAAACCAGTGTACACATTGTAAAACATGCAAACTTCACCTGTGAATATAGTAGCCCTTCTTAACATTATAATCTGTAAGACACCAATTAACTGCTGCCCACTTTGTCTCTTTATGTACAAGAAAATCTGCACTTCCAGGAATCATCACATCACAGCAAAAGTTATAATCACTCATTTCCTGCAGCTGATCACAGAATTAACCAAACCCAAAGCCAGACTGTTAACACAGGAAACATGTTTATTGAGAAAAGAGGATCATCAATGGGAAAATGCATTGCTGGCTGTGGCACTTCGGTCCTTGATCCTGAGGAGGAGAGGGGGGACCTTCACATGACAAAAGCGAGCAAAACTGTCCGAGAAGCTCGGCCGCTCCTCGTGCTGCTGACAGGACCGTTACGCAACACAGGCTGGGACAGAGAGAAGAAGCACCTTCAACGTTAAAGCTTAGTTAATCATATGAAACGAAACAACAGGGAGAATTGGCACCTTTGAGAAATGTCTTTAAAAATGCTAGAAAAATTAAATGCATTTTAGATAAAAAGGGACAAATGTTTAGACATTTGGCTGGCCAAGAAAAAAAACCTTAAAGTTTCCACTAAAAGTTCACATCTTGTTTCTGCCTAAATTCTGTTTAATTGACTTTCATAAATTGGATAGCACCAGCTATTGTTTTAAAGCATTAGTTTTCGATAACTAATTAAAACTTGTGACTTACAATTACACCAACAAAAAGCAAAAAAAAAAAAAAAACCCAAACAACTGACAAAAACAAAATGGGATTACTACTGTTGGAGAATATTCAGACTTTTCATATCAAAAACATAAAAGTCAACGTGTTTTCTGGTAACTTGAATTCATTGACGCGTGGATTTTATTCTTCAATGTTCTTTCACAGCAGCTGATAAATCAGTTTTTCCCATTTAAAGCTTATGCTTCCATGTTTGATGGACTGATGTATTATGATCCTTGGTGGTTCATCGCAACCAAAACCTACTTTAGATTGATGGAATGAGAAAAGTGTCCAAATTTATGGAAATATGTGTTATTTTCTTTGTGCAGTTGTCTTTACAAGTTTTATGGTGATGGCATCAATCAAATAATGGTTTCCTCAAGATTCCTCACTGAAATCTACCTCTATTTGGTCTGATTCTGTTTAGTTTCAGTTAGGCTCCTTCCCTATAGTGATTTTTAAAACCAGAACCTTTTTGTATCTTTGTTGGTCGACAAGCTGAGCTTGACAGACTGCATCTGGACACCTTTATGCCATTTCCAAAGGAAATTACGACAGGATAGTATCAACGAGTGGTTGCAAATTTATAAAATTTCATTTGTGTGAGAAGAATAATCTTACTCCACATGCAATACTCAGAACATGGCTTTCATGCCCATTCTATCCCCTATATCTATTCTACCATTACAAAAACTCTAGCATTAGGAAGGATCCTCACAATTTGCTAATGTTTTCTAAATATTTGAGAGGTTGGGAGGAAAACTGCTGCTCTTCCACCAGCAGTTTTAATCTTGATGTGAAAGAGGAAACCTTTATATACGCAATTTGGAGGTGTGGGCGCATCTCCCCAACTCAGAGAGCATACCAATTTCCATGTGCAAAGAAAGACAACATGTGTTGTTTGTTTCAGTTGATTCATAAGATGACGTTTTTTGAGCAAGAGCAATGCCATGATAGTATGTGAAGAGGAGCTCTGGCTACTTGTTGCAATTTTGGACTGGTGCGGGCGTTATAAGGATGTAGCCACTGCACAAGCCTAAAACGGCCATTCCTTGTTTATTCTACTCGATCTGGTCAAGTTTGAGAACATTCCACAAATTAAAACTAAAGACAGACCATACAAGATTGATGTTCGTTTATCTTTTTGCCAGAAACAACGATAACCTATTAAAACAAAGAAAGCGTTGTTTTTCCAAAGCAAAGTGCTAACTAGTACTTATGCTAACCCTTATCTTTTAACTTCTCTTGGTTATCTTTGTGAATGTGATATTATGTTGAAATATATCTTCCTTTTATAGAGCCTTTTGACATCATGACTTTGTCAGCTACATTTTAAAACACACGATAAATTAAGCTGAGTCGCATTGATTAGCTAGCTTGCTGTTATTTGGCGCTAACACAGCTTACATTAGCTTTGAAAGTTGTTTCAGTTAGCAAAGGCTACGAGCTAAATGCCACCAACTAAGTTTTTAGGTAAATACTAGTGAAGACCTGATATTCATCCAAAAGTGGTGATTGTTTATTTTTTTGCCAAAGGTAAAATATACATACAACTGTAATCTAAAAAAAGAAAAGTGTTTTTCAAGGCAAAGTGCTAACCTGTAGTAATGCTAAACCATACTTTTTAACTTTTCTTGGTTATAGTTTTTGTAATATTTTGTGTTTAAATATATTTTGATTTTATAAATGTGTTTTAGAATTATTTGACATCATAACTTTGAACGCTACATTTTTAAAACATACGGTGAATTATGCTAAGTTTGTATTCGCTAGCTAGTTAACTAGCATTATGCACTAACATAGCTAACATTAGCTTTGTTAGTTGTTTCAGTTAACTAAGGCTAAAGAGGACCAACTAATGTAAATATTTTGGTAAATACCAGTGAAGAACTGATGTCTGTAGCAAAATCTAACTCAATAATATATTAAATGTTATTGTTTTTAGCATTTCTAAATGCTAGAAACTTAGCATTTAGATGTTTAAACTGTAACTTATCTTTTAAGGCAACCAAATTTCATTTCATCTGACATAAAACTGTTTTAATTTGTGTCTTTACTGTATTTGGTGATACTGGAGATCTACAAGAGAATCTTGTTGCAGGATTTGGGCATAGTGAACCTCTGATTGTTGTTGCTGACATGGTGTGCTATTCCTGCTGTGCCTGACAGAACCGTGTGCATCTTGTGTGCTTCAGACAGCTGTTCCTGGGACAATGGGTATGTTTGAAAGCACTGGGAATGTGCATTGTTGTGCTGGGAAATGGAGCAGCAGCAGCTGTGCTTCATTGTTGTGCCATAGACAGTATTGGGTCATAGTAGCCAGATGATTTTAAAAGGCATATATCATCAAATTTTAGAGGCAGAAAACCTAGAAAATTATGAAAGAATGAAACAGAAATAAATCACAATCAGCATTCTGATGTTTTCTAAAGTGGATTAGTGATTTTGAAACACAATTTTCCCAAACAAAAATAATTTTTTGAGTAAACTAAAATTGGGAAATACTAAAACAGAGGAAGACTTTAGGATTCAAGGCCACCTATCCAGTAGCGTGGAAGTAATTAGGCAAAGAGAACAGATTGTTTCTCACCCACCAAAACGGTCGTCCTTCCAGGAAACTTTTCACTCTGTGCTTCTAAAACTTTTTAAATCTTACATTTAAAGGATGATCCAGAGTTTATGTTTTTGGCTAGGACAGCTAGCTATATCATCACTTTATTCAACTTTATTCTCCTTCTTACAACTTTGTTCTTTTTTTCACATAATATTGACTTTGTTCTTATACAAGTTTGTTGTCACAAATTACTCTATTCTCATGAAGTTTTAAAACTTTTTCTTAGTTTTTCCTAATAATCTGTGGTAATACAAAACTTCTGCATAAATCTAAGATTTTTTTTTTCTATAATCAATCTTTGTGGATATTTCGAGGCAAAATTAGCTTTGTTAGCCATTAGCAACTGGTTTTTTAATTTATTTTTGTCTGAGCCAAATGGAAAAGCATGTCTCATTATAGCCGTAGTCTGATTATATGTCAGTATCTTACCTTTTATATCTTGATTGGTGTAGCATTAGCTTGAAGTGACATTTTAGGGCAAAAAAATACAGTATTGTAGAAAAACTTAACTACAGAAAGGTCTATAGCGTCTGAGTGGCATGAGACACCTCAGAGTAACATTTTGACAGAGTGATTATATGGAGAAAAGTGAGACTTTCCTTAACCACGGTCTCGCACAGTTGTTGGGAGAATCGTACTTATGCTTGCCTGCGAACAATAACAATTATACAAGTTTGAACCAGAGCAGAAATGATGGTTTTCTGAATCCCGAGTTAGTGGCACAGGCAGAAATTTGAAACAGGATAAAATTACAAGCAGACTCAGCTTGAGAAGGATCACCTTTAAATCCGTTTATAGGGTGCCGGTTTGCTAGTTACTCTGAATTCTTTCTCCTGACTGGATAAATCGGCTAATAATTTTGTTGAATTCAAACTTTTGCCATCCCAATTATCATATGCTCACCTTTATTTTATGCTTCTAAACACAACTCTTGATCAAGAAGTATGTAAAATGTTTAAAAAATATTTTAAAAAACAATATGAAAAAATGATGATATATGCCCTTTAATGAAAGCTGTGCATTCTTTGGGAAATATACGAGTTAGTCTACAATTTCTCTCTTTAAATTGATAAAAACATAGCAAGTTACTGCATGATAACAAAAAGTTATTTATCAGCTGATAAACTATCTCAATGATATTTGATTTAGTGATACAATCTTATAAACTCTAGGTAATATAGTTTCTAAAAATGGATAATAAACATTTTCATTTTCTTGTGAACTCCTCAGTTTCGTTCTACCTTGGAGTATTTTGGCATGCCACACTACAAAACAACCTTAAAAACAACATAGCTGTAGGTCCACAATTCCTCCGAATTTAAAGTTTTGAAATTGAAAATGTAAAACTGAGTCTCCCATGACAAAATTTCAAAGCTAAAAACTTATTCTCTTCCATAATTTTGGAGATAAACCTAAAAGTTATTTCCAAAAATAATAGAGATATTTATGAATTAATATTAAAGCTGAAATGTCTTTTTGTCTTTCCTGTGACGGCATACAGCGACACAAACAAACAAAAAATGATTAAAATGGTTATAAAAGAAGGTACTTTTGAGGCAAAAGTCTTGTAGAAGAAGAGAATGATGGGTTTTGAGCTCCTTTGGTAAAAACGGCATTCTCAGCTCAGGAGAGACTTCTGGTATTTCAAGAGTCTCAGAGCGAGCTCTTGTTTTGTCCGTCAATCCTCCTAGTTTTTGTCTTTGCATTTTATCCATCTTTTGCCGTCAGTCCATGTTTGGTTTGCGGTCTTTCCCTAGAAGGATTCAGAGGAGCCGCCACATCACGTGATCAAGCAGCAGTTGATGCAGCGGGGTCCCAGTCTTCTCTTCATGGATCCCTTCTTCCTCTTGGGAGCCAGAATGGCGATGATGGCCTCGTCAAACACCGTCTTCAGGCCCTTCTGGGTCAGCGCCGAGCACTCCACGTAGCAACACGCCCCGATCTGACATGGAAAACAGGAGAAACCGTCACAATTTCACCATTTATTAACAAATAAGGGCCGACTCCACAGGTTAAACTGTAGTAAAGGTAACACAGGGGTGTTCAAAGTGTGGCCCCGGGGCCATTTGTGGCCTTTGGACGGATTTTTTGTGGCCTCCAACTACAGATGGAGGTTTTTTATTTGTAATCAGGGTAAAATTATTACCAACATAATTTTCGGTATGGGAAACATTCAGTTCAACACAAAGTATTTGTGTTTTTATAACCAAATAGAGAGTTTTTTATGGCTCCAACTTACATTTAATACTTTTTAAGGCTATTTAAGATAATTTTGAATTTAATTTAAGACCTTTACCTCCACAGAAATGTACAAACTTCATTCAGCCAACTGTGATAAATTTGCTGTTACCCATTATATTACAAAGCCAGCTAGGTATATTGGCAACTAGTTAGCGGTAGCCTCAGCCATATTGAGTCACAGGTTTTTTTGCATGACAAAAAGCCCTGCAAGAGAAAAACACACATATAAAACATACAAGATTAAATAGTTCTGTCAAGACAAAATGTAAGACCAGTATTTAATGTATTTAAAGCCAATTTGTGCTTTAAAAATTAATAAAAGATATTTTAAGGCCTTGCTTGTAGAAGCATGAATTTAATGCTTTTTAAGGATTTGCCAGCACCGTGTAATATCCAGAGATTCTTACTGAAAAGCTGACTCTGCTGCACTCAAATCAGCTTTTAATTTATTTTACTTGGCTAAATATAGCAAGAGTTTTGTAAGAAAGCGACCTAAATCCTATTTTTACAATCCAGATTTGATCTGATCAATCGAGCCTGAAAGAATTTTAAAACTGGATGTTAATCTTTTCACACAGCAAATGTCATTTTAATGTTTTGGATCTATGATGAACAGAATCCCTTATGTTCAAAAAACTAACAAATCAAATCTGACAACATTATTTGTTTGATTTTTCTGTTTTCTTGACTCACAAGTACTTTTGACTTGATAAAAGTTCTTGTTTTGACGCCTCTGACCTAAGATATGCAGCAGTCAGAAAATATTTAGTTTTTTTTCTGTAGCTTTTGAAGGAGAAATATTATGAAAAATTTATATTTTGCATATTATTATGCTTCTATTTGGGTCTCAACTGCTGGGAAGATTGCTATTATTGTATTTTAGGCAATAAAATGTAAATTTTCCTATTATTTTAAGGAAGTAAATTATTTGCATGTTTGCATCTTTAATGTATTTTTAATATTGTTTAAATAAGTGGTAAAACAGAAATATGCAGACTGTGCCAAATTTTGTATCATTTTAAACTCTTGCTTTTATAAAACAGGTTATCAAGTCAAAGGTTGATTTAGGTTTCCTCACACAGCATTCTCCATTTTTAATGTTTAGTAACAGCATTATTGGAATCGATTTTGCCGTTTTAAACACTTTAAGTTAAATAAAAAAATGTTTTTAAGCCAGATCAAAACACCTTATTTTGGCCTCGGTTTTCCAGAAATCCATGGCGTTGTGAAGGAAGCTTCATAGCAATTTTTTAAAATCATTTTAAAGTGGGTAATTCTTTGCAGACACATTTAGGATGTGAACTCTGCTGGACGTCCATATTGACCGGGAATGTTTTCCCGGACTCGTTTTACAGCAAAGAACGCTTACAATTTACCATCCACCCACAGCCACTTGTTCCAGCTCCTCCGGGGGAATCCCAAGGTGTTCCCAGGCCAGCCGGGAGACACAGTCCCTCCAGCGTGTCCTGGGTTTACCCCGGGGCCTCCTCCTGGTGTGAGGAGGCCCCGGGGTAGACCCAGAAGCCCGAGCCTCCTCAACTGGCTCCTCTCGATGTGGAGGAGCAGCGGCTCTACTCTGAGTCCCTCCTGGATGACTGAGCTTCTCTATCTAAGGGAGAGCCCGGCCACCCTGAGGAGGAAACCCATTTCGGCTGCTTGTATCCACGATCTCGTTCTTTTGGTCATGACCCAAAGCTCATGACCATAGATGAGGGTGGGAATGTAGATCGACCGGTAAATCGAGAGCTTTGCTTTTTGGTTCAGCTCTCTCGTCACGACGGACCGGTACAGCGCCCGCTTCACGGCAGACGCTGCGCCAATCCACCTAACGAGCTCCCGCTCCCTTCTTCCCTCATTCGTGAACAAGATCCAAAGATACTAAAACTCAGGACAGGACACCTTCCCACCCTGGACCCATGGCCTCGGATTTGGAGGCACTGATCCTCATCCTAGCCGCTTCACACTCGGCTGCAAACCGCTCCAGCGAGAGCCGCAGATCACGACCTGATGGAGCCAACAGGACCACATCATCCGCAAAAAGCAGAGATGCAATCCTAAGGCCACCAAAACGGATCCCCTCAACACCTCGGCTGCGTCTAGAAATTCTGTTCATGAAAGCAATGAACAGAATCGGTGACAAAGAGCAGCCCTGGCGGAGTCCAACTCTCACCAGAAACGAGCCCGACTTACTGCCGGCAATGCGGACCAGACGCTGACATCAGTCATATAGGGACCTGACAGAACGTATCAAAGTGAAATACCAGAAATTAAACTCTTATGTTAACATTCCTGCATCAAATCCACTCGCAGGAATCTAACAGAGGCCATCAGCTCCGTTCTGCAACAGTAAAACTAAACATAGTTGCTTCTCCCTCATCAGTGGATCAATACGAACCTCCTTGGCCAGTTTCTGTCCCTGCTCCGTGGCGATTGGTTTCTCCTTCATGTCGTTCAGTTTGGCGATCGTCTTAGGGTCATCACGAAGGTCAATCTGGAAAACATTAGCAACCTTTTGTCTGAGCAAGCCAGTAAAACAAATATACACATGACTAACAGATTTAGCTTGACCTGAAACCAATTTATATGTTGTGCAAACAAAACACATCTGATTTCACCTTTTTATCTACAACAGATGGAAGGTTTTTACTAAAGTGATTACATTTTGCTATTTTAGAATTTGAGAAATAATGCATAATTAGTCCTAACTTCAAATATTAATGATTGTTCTGAGTAGCCCTGTCACGATAAACTTTGCTGGATGATTAATCGTCCCCCAAGTCATTGCAATAAACGATAATATTGTTTTAAGACTAATTTCAATATAATGCACTTTCTCAAAGATCGATAAACTTTAAATTATAACAAACTTTTAACACTGGGACTGGAAGACATTTTAAATATGCAAAATAAGTAAAGAAAACAGCAGAAAAAGAGCAGAAAAAGAGAGAAAAGAGAAAAACAATAAATCATGCAAATGTAAATTCTTGAGTTTGTTTTAATCTATGATGTGATTAATTGATTGATTGCTCATTGCGACTAGTTTAGAGTCTAAAACATAAAATTGTCTTTTATACAATAACATTGTATAAAGCATGATCCAATGCATGCTTGGATCATCTGAAGTGATTAGAGCTGAAATGATTAATCAGATTAATCAAACTTACAAATATGAAGATTAAAAGAAATAATAAAATTGCATAATTACTAATTGGAATGAGGATAAATGAAAACTATGGTAAGAAAATCAATAAAAAGCAAATCTAAAAGTGCTAAAAAGCTACTTAAACTTACGACTGAAACGATTAATCAATTACTGATTCAGCAGAATCAGTAACCGATTAATCGTTAACTGTCAGACTCTAAAAAAGGCTATTTGGTGAAAGAATAATACATTAAGACCAGTAATTTACTCAAAACTGTACAAAAATATGCATATATTTTGCATTTAAGATAAAAATGAAAAATGTTTGTCTGTAAATATGTTCACACAGAAATAAATAAATTAAAAAAAATATTTTAAAAAATCTCCTATTATTATAATCGCTAATTATTAATTGGTTAATCCAAAAATATTCAACAAAAAAAATGAGTGTGTCAACAAAACAAGACATGATTCAGTTTTCAAATTCTGCAACAACTAAAAAAAACGAACAAAATCTCCTATACAGTATCTGTTGCTGTCGAATTATTAATCTGTTCATTTTTAAAGATATTCAACAGATCAGGTTTACGCTGTATGGATGTTAAATTAAGCAGAAACGGCTGAACTTTTCACATGGTGATGTTAGAAGCTGAATTGTTGGAACCAATAGGAAAATTCAACTGCAGTAGCCACAGCTCAACCCAAAGAGGGCAGCACTGAGGCGGTTTAAGGCTAATATTGGAGAATTAAACCAATTTACACAAAAACATGGAGATATCACCTTTAATGGCCAATTTAGATGTTTTATCTGCAAGAAAAAAAGTTGATTTGGAGTTTACTCTTTAAGTTGATTATTAATATGCTTAATTATTGATTTATAATCCCTGTTTATTTTTCTAATAATCTTTAGCTGAAGTGCAATTATTTTTCAAATATAAGGAAAGAATTACCAAATTATTCTTCTTAAATGGTGTAAAAGACATCTGTCGATGCAAATTAAAATATTTGATCCTCCAGATTGATTCTGTCAGCTTGACTGGTTTATAATATGAGCATAATTTGATGCAGCACACTCAGGTTTATGTACATTTTGCAGAGTCAAAAAGCTTAACTCTGCAGATGAAACCGGGATTTCTCAATTTCAAACATAATCATGCTCAGCTTCACTTCCTGATTTTGTGCAGTACTACTTCAGAGCTGTTCCTCTCTGTTTTAATCCACTGCAGCTCCCTTCACCTCCTCACCGGCGATAATAACCGTCTCCAATCAAATCTTCCATCTGCTTTTCTTTTCTCCATCGTAAATGTCGTAGCACACAGCCGCAGAGCAGCAAACGAGTCATAATGGGGACTGACAAAAGAGCGCACAACATCAGCTGACACAACATAAATCAGACACCCACTCTGTCCTCCTCATCACCGCCGCGCCGGCATTCAGTTGCCGGGGAACACTGACCAAAACACCAGCTAACGATAAAAGATGTCCGTCTGTTGTTTTACTTTATAGAAAAATAAATCAAACATAATTGTTTTGTAAAACGCCAAAAAAAAAAAAAAAAAAAAAGATCAATAAAACCACATTCTTGTAATTTACAGCAAGAAAAAAACTGCAGTGTTTGTGTAATTTGCATTTCTACAACAAACACATGCACCACTATTGATGCACGCAAACGCCCTTTATGCAATTTATGCAAACCCTCTGCGGTGTGGTGGTTTGGAGTCAATCAGTCTTTGTAGAGGACTTCAACACCACCAAGGCAGATCAAAATGTTTTACATAAAAAACACAAGAGGCGATGAAAAACAACTTAAAAAACAGAGGTAAGCGTGAAATAAACAGAAATTTAAGATATGAAGGACTGAATAAGCCTGACTGTGTGGATGACAGTGATAGAGACTAAAATCTAGAGATTAAAAACATGGATTATGAAATGCCAAAGAATGTGTTAATGCAAGAATACAAATAGTAACACACTCTTCCCAAAAAATGTAATTGCATCAATTGCTAATTACAATAAAGATAAATGAAAACTATGATAAGAAATTCAATGAAAAGTCAATCTAAAAGTGCTAAAAGAAACCTACAAAATATTTAATCTGAAAAGATTATCCTAATTAATCGATTACTGAAATAATCGCCAACTAAATTAGTAATCGATGAATTGTTAACTGGAGTACACAGACTCAAAAAATACCATTTGCTGAAATAACAACACAATAAGAGCAATAATTAAGCCAAAATTGAACAAAATAAATACATGCATTTTTCATTTAAGATAAAAAACATTCTTTGTTTACCAAGATTTTCTACACAGAGCCTCAAGTGTCAGTTTTAGCTTCACCCAATACAAATACAGTAAAACAATCTCCTATTATCCACCTTTTGCCATCAAATTATTGATTAAAAATATCAGATGGCATGTTTTTGGCTGGTGATTCATCGTTTGCTGCACCTGATCAATGTTCGCTAAAGGAGTGCCGTTACTGCATGTCGGGCAATAACATTTTTATATTCTCATTTAAAAATGTGAATTATTTGCATCGTTTTAATGCATTTATAATATTGTGTAAAAAGGCTTAAGTGGTTGAATTAAAAATCTGCAGAATGTGGCAATTTTTTTTTATATGGTTAATCGATTAAGTATCAGAATAATCGATTACTAAAATAATCATTAAATTATTTTAATAAAACCTGACATCCTGGACAGGAAGTAAAACACTGACCTGGGTGCCAATCAGCAGGTAAGGAACGCTGGGTGCGTACTCCTGCAGCTCCGGCACCCATTCCTCACGCACGTTTTGGAAACTGGCCGGGTTGACAACGGAGAAGCAGATGAGGAAGACATCTGTCATCGGATAGGACAAGGGCCTCAGGCGGTCGTAGTCCTCCTGCGAAGGTGGAAACACAGCAGATCAGATGCTCTGCTGTCCTCACTGGAAACTAAAAGTGTTTTCACCTGTTTTAGTTCTGTAGACTCGGTTCGATTGGGGACCAAAATTTAAACATTTGTTACATTTTCAGCTGTTGCGCTTCTCTTTCACACTACACTGAGTCAAAGAAACCAAACTCTTTAAAAAACCTGTTCCCCTCCTCGTCTGTGGGGGCGCTGCACCCAGATCCAATGAAGGAAACAACTTCCTTCCACCATTCTTACCTCCGACTTTGCATCCAAACAGAAGTTGCAGTCAATGCTCCTCAAAAGGCAATCGATATTAATTGTGCTTCCTCTTCTTTTCATTAGCTTCTTTCGTCTTGTTACGACCTTGTGACGGTACTGTTTCATTGCTGAATAACTTCAAATTGATCAATAGTCATACATTACTACTTGCTAAGACAGTGTGCTGTTGTGTGACATCGATGTTCATCTCTGCAGGCCGGAGGAAGACTTGAGGCTGGACTTGGATTTACCATTTAGAGAATTTTTACAGAGACTTGAATTGACTTGAGAGATGTTAGCATTAAAGCTGTAACAATTCCTCGAATGATTTGAGTACCTTGATTATTAAAATTTCTCGGGGCACTTTATCAGCCTTGAAGCTTCGTTAAAAATTATGTTTTACTATTTAGCACACCGTTTTCCAGCCAGGTGATTATTTATGTTGCGCAACGCTCTCACTTCCGCCTATGAGTTGTTGACGAAAGCTAAGTGCTAGCAGCATAATGTCCAATTTCCAAGTTTGGTCAGGGGGGATAATGTCCGGGTTTTTATCATTTTTGGGGGCAAAAAATAAAAAGAATTACTTAAAATCACAGATGCAATGCCCGGAGTACGACAGCCTCTCCAGCTGCTGCCTGGTAGCCGGTCCAGAGCGAACGTGTGAAGTGTAGCTTTACAGACAAAAATAAATTTCATGTCATCTCGGTCACAACAAATGGGTGGTGGAGCCCGCTGCGGCGGTACATAGCTGTCAGACATCTTTCTGCGTGTGACGAAGGAACCAAATCCTGTCGTTCACATGGATACAAAAGCTATAAATGGTGGGGCAAAGTGAGAAAATGAGTGAGTAAGACTGGAAATAGACAGATTTTAAACTGAACTTGGGACTTGCCACTTAAGAGACTCGTGGATAAAGAAGTGATACTCGAAATTCTCTTGTGGAGTGTTAGCATCTTTCAAAGACATGAGACTAGAAATGTAGTTTTGGAGAAAACTGCTGGGCTTGACATGGTGGAGAAAGACTTGACAGAAAATATAGACTTGTGAATGTCTGCAAAACTGAAAAAGGCCAAGAGTCATATGTCATGAAGGTTCTTCTGAGTCTGACCCACTCCAAAGGAAGATCATTGTGTCTACCGTTTCCAAGGGAACGGACAGGATTTTTGTGGCCGATGTCCAATCCTGGTGCTTCTAGGTACCCAACTGTTGTATTGGCGCTGATGATGAATCTATGATAACACATGCTGTCCTGGCAGCCCAAACTGCAGATGAGTCAACTTTGCATCAGTGGATGTGGGATGATGAGGAGAAATGATTCACCAATGTAGGAGCTGCCTATCCAATTACCTCCCAATGAGAACAGGCTCAGCGAGGGCCTTCAGAGAGCTTTCAGGCAAAGTGATGAGCGTCCCCACGTCTCCAGTGACCGACAGGTCTGACGTGACGAGGATGAGAAAGACCTTTGTTTGGTATTGGAACCAAACGTAGCTACTTATTAAATCCATTTGTTTAACATCTACTTTGATGGAATGATGCAATAAAGATGCAGTATGGTTCGGATCAGTCTGGTTATCTTATACGGAGGCAAGAGAAGTGCAATAACACAAATTTTAAAATGTCTTTCATTTTAAAATGGAGTGTAAAATAAGAGAGAGCAACTGCGAAGGAACATCTACATTTTTTATTTTAAAACTAAAATTTTAAAAATGTATTTTTTATATCTACATTTTTTTAGGATAAAAAAAATTTAGACATTCCTTCACAGCTTGCACTCCTATTATAAGAAAAATCGATAGAAATATTTACCCTCCAAGATTTTTTCCCATATTTTACAAGCAAAATAATGTCAAATAATTGCTTTTCAATCAAGAAATAAGCTACAGATTGAATTGGGCAGCTGGTTGTTAGTGTGGCAGCTTATTTCCATCGACTGGTTTGGATGGATTCAACCAGGCAAATTATAGCATAATTTTTCACATTAATAAACAGGAAGTGGAGGTTCCTACCAGCAGGGACCCTCATCTCAGGAAAAAGGAGAGCGGTTTCTGAGAATTTGTTGCTATCCAGTTATAATTGTTCTGTCATGTCAACTTGTACTGCAGATGTTACATACTATGAAGACAGCTGTGTTTCCATTCAAAGAATATAATTGAAGAATTTTACATTTTGACAGTTTGCTTAACAGAAACAGGACAATTTTGAAAAAACTTATTTTTGATAAATTCTGACGCTAGGATGAGGTGGGTTTTTTTGGCTGTATTGAAATTGTTTTATTTCACAAAACTGCAATGGAAACACTTTGTTTCGCGCCATACGAGTCACATGATCAACAACTAGATGTTACTACTGGCAAAAACGACAAACAAGACGACAGGAAGTGGTAGGAGAATGATGCTGCAGAATGTTTTTTAATGACTTATTGAGTGAACAAATCTATTCAGATGTGATTTTAATTCTTATTTAATGGAAACACTGCAATTGCAAAATAGTTTTTTCATATTATTGGAATATTGACAAAGTTAAGGAAATTTGGTGAAAGAAATGCATGGTAAATGTTTGCTACATCAGAACTTACGCAGGAAATGCATTCCTATTTCCACTATAGCATACGTAAAAATGTAAAAAGATTTCATAAAGTTGAGGAAGTTGTTTCGGATTATGACACTTTAAAATGTGCATTACAAACGATGGATTGTTAATGTTCACTACATCAAAGCTTACTCAGCAAATGTGTTTCCATCTCCCGAAGTCTTTCATGCTGTCATATAAAATATCCTCCAATAAAAGTTTAACAGTCTCAAGTTTATTCAGAGTGATTCCAAATAGACATCGTGACTACTGGTTTTCTTAACCTTAACAGCAGCAACATTTGCTTACAGAAACAAAAGAAGTCTAGTTTTAGTCAAGCAATGTAGGTCAACTTCAAAAACTCAATGTAAACAATAAAGGTAATTAAACTAATCTAAGAAAACCAGCCGAGATCGCTACTTTCCTAAAACCCAATCAGGTTTTTTTCCTTCTTTGTGTCCAGTAATGTCAGATATCTGCATTAAGTCACACTCTTCCTCTCTCTCCATACATGGTACCTGCTACTCGGGATGATGAAGTGCACCGCGTCCTTTCTTGCTCTTATCCTTCTTTGAGCTGCAGACTCTGTAAGCCACTGTAAACAGAACTGGAACTTGTCTGATTCGGCTCCAATTCCTCAGCAAACCTCCAACTTGTTACCAAACACAGTAAAGGCCTCCAGGCAGTCCTCGGTTTAATCTGCGCTTCCCCCGCAGATATGTTTACACTCCTGCTGAGATGCTTAGGATGAAAGTTTCCACCAGAAATAAGTCACAGAGTTTTATTAGCTCAGTGCAAGAGTTCATGAGTGAGACGTGTGTGTCTGCTATAAGCGTACAAAACGAAGAAAAAAGGTCGACCAGCATAAATACGACGTGGTTTTACGTTATCGCAACAATTTACAATATTGAAGAAATAAATGCTCCAGTTTCTTTTAAAAACATATAGGTGGCGCTACATGTTGTTACACCTGATAGTCCGGTAGACTCGGTTTGATTGAGGACCAAAATTGCTAAATTTTTTCCATTTTCAACTGCAGTTGGTTTTCACTTTGGAAAACCTGTTCCCCTCCTCGCCTGTGGGGGCGCTGCACCAAGAACCACTGAAGGAAAAACCATGAAAACCTCTGAAGAAGACACCAAGCGCAACTTGAAATGTAAACAAAAATGGAGTGGCATCAGATTTTAGCTAGCTCTAGACTCTCGTGTTTGTTTTGTTTCTATGTACCCAGAAAAGTGCCCTCTTTCAGCCAGCTGACTTGCAGTGTGTTACCACATCATACAGCTGAGGAAAATGCCACTTTCTCCACCAACCTCTTTAATGGGAGCTTAAATTGTAGGAGCGAGAAACCAGAGACAATCATCAGGCAACTAACAATTATTTTACTGATTGATTAATCAATAAGTAAATAAAAATAATTTATACACTCTGCAAATTTTTTATTTAAACCTCTTTTTAAACACAAAATTAGAAACATATTAATAAACAAATAATTACATTGATTTTATAAATAGGAAAATAAACTTTTTAATTGCCTAAAATGCAGCAACATTACAGCATTATCTTAATGAAAGCTTGATAATTTGCAGCAAACAATTAATCTACAGCTAAAAAAATACTTCTGACATCAACAGGTGAAAAGGTCAGACCTTTCTGCTTGACTGAACTTCAATACAGTGGATTATTTTTAGATTAATTGATTAATAAATGTACAGGAAAAAGGTGCTTAATGGGAGATTTTATTGTAAAATTTGAAAACCTTCAGAAGGTAAAAATACCACATATTTATTTATTTTTTTATCTTAAGTGCAAAATATTTATATTTTCTGCACAATTTTGGCTGAATTACTGCTCTGAATGGCCTCTTTTTAGTCTACGTACTCCAGTTAACGATTAATCGGTTGCTAAATTTGCTCGAGATTACTTCAATAATCCCGATTAATCACAATTAACTTGATTAATCGTTTCAGTCCTATTTACTTCTAATGAGACATTATTCTCTAGCCTTCTTTTTAAATCTGAAAAATGCATTGCACTTGTAATAACACAGGATTTTTTTTTAGATCAAGTGGAATCCTTTAATTTCGAATTGTAAAACAAACACCTGCACAAGTCTGCTGTTGCTTGAGTCTCAGAAATTAGTTCGTAGCCTTTTCCAGTTTCTCATTCGTTGTTGATTTTCTTTTGCTCTTTAGATACTCTAGCCTACTTCCTGTTGTCAGACAGGTTTGTGTTTCAGGTCTGGCAATAATCAGCGGATTCATTTGTCCACAGTTTGATTTTTGTGACGGTGACAGTGCAATGATATCAGTGAGTCACTCCCACCTCCTTCTCATCTCCTCCCTTTCCCGGCTTCTCCCACTCTCTCCTCTTCGTCCTCGGCTCCTTGGGGCCCAGTAAACCGCCTACGGTAAATCAGCAGATCCAGAGACGCCTGCACCAACATGGCCGACGGCTGACAAGGCAAGCCCCGACACAGACCCAGCTACACTTCTGCTCCTCTGATGTGCAAATCTGCACATTTTAGACAGTTGTATCCAAATGCAAGAATAAAAGTGGCGTGATAAATGACGAATAATTACAGCGCAGTCTGTCCGAGCATGCCTGCGTGGTGAGAACATCCCATCAGTTCAACACGAAAACACAATTTTACTTTTAAGAGCAACACTCTGCCTGGGGAAACTGTTGGATTATTTTATTTGTGCCTCTGGAGGAGCTTCGCCAAATTTCTCACGACAAAAACACAAAGTCCTACCGAGTAGTTTCTAGCGGACATTCCAAGTACACTTAAAATGAGAAAAAATAGTAACTTTTTAGCAACATATAGGAGTTTGTTTTAGGCCAATAATTTCTTAATAACAATTAAGAAGTACTAGTTCGACTGATGGATTTTTTTTATACTTGTAAGACATTTTCCTCTTGCTATAACTGAAATAATCTGCCAGTAGAACTAGAATTGGTTGCTAGGCGACGGGCAGGGCTCGGCTGGCGTTGCTAGGTAACGACTGTGAAATAAATGAAATAATCTGAACTAGAACATTTTAAGATCAGTTTTAAGGAATTACTGACTTAAATCAAGCTGCTATATCTTGCTGAAAGGTGACTTAAGTTTTTGTTTAAATTTCAAGATGTTTGCACTACAAACAAGCCAAAAACACTTGGTAAGATTTTGTGTTTTTTGCAGTGCAAGTTTACAAAGCAGAACACTTTTTTTTCTGAATTTTTTTCCTGCTCTTTATGAACTCGAATGTCAAGAGTCGTATCATCAAGGATAACATTAGCACTTTGGCTAACTGGCTTGTTTTAAGTCAATAATTCCTTTCTATTAATAGAAAAGTATTTTTTTCATTTATAACAAGACATTTTTCCTACAAGTGAAATAATCTGCCAGTAACTCTAGAACGTTTTATCAATATTAGGGAATTATTTACTGGAAACAAGCTCCTATGTCTTGCTGAAACTTGTATGTTAGTTTAGTCTTACTTTAAGTTTGCTAAGACATTTGAACCAGAAACAAGACCAGAAATACTTCAGATTTTTGCGTTTTTGCAGTGCTGATGGCTTCATCACACGTTTTGTCAAATTTACGATGAGGAGTTACAATTTATTTAAAAATTGAGCTTTGCAAACTCTCAGTTTTTTAACACTAAGAACTAGAAAACAGAAATAATCACAAACAGTTAGCCTGCTGCCCAAACAGATGTTAAAAGCACAAAAACGTGGCATCGTTACAGACACCATGACCGGATCCAAATGTGAGCAATCCTGCAGCTGCAAAAAATTTCCCCGCAAAACATCCGTGTGAACAGATTCAGGCCTCGACAGCTGATTGGAGGAAGAAAGGCAGAATGATACGACTGCAGCAGAAAGTTTGGATTAATGCTGGAAAGACGGGAACCGCCATGGAAGGTCGGCATGACGACTGCGCCAGCCGAAAGAGGATTCAGTGTTTCTGGATCTGGACCAACGCTGCGTCATAAATGGGGTCAAAGTTTTGCTCCGACTGTCAGCCATCAGATGTTGCTTTGACTCTGTTAGCTACTCATTTATCAAACAAATTATTACTGTTAGCTTGTAAAGTGTGACAATATTTTACATTCAGTCAAAATTTATGAAATGCCATCTAGTTGCAGATTCGTTGCAGGCTCATTTAATCCCATAGTTTGACATTTTCTCTGGGTTTGCACTGGGATTACATGACATTTTATGAACAGGACCAATAATCCCCTGGAGCACCGACTGGTTGCCAGGCAGCTGGTTTGTCAATGTGACGGACAAGGCGACAGTTTCCTCTGAGCAAATTATGCTACTCTTCAAAACGCACTTCATTTAAATCACTGATCATCTGCATAAAAGCAAAAAGCAGAAGGTTTACAGCCCTGCAGAGTAAAGCTGCGTGTAAAAACATGATGCCAAGACGAAAAGACAGCAGCAAAGGTCAAAGGGCTCACTGCACAGGAGAGGTCTCCCTCTCCGCTACAACAGGCCGGTACTAATGTTATTATAGTTAACTAAAAGAAATAAAGAAAGCTGAAATTGAGATAACATTTTAGTTAACTGAAATAAATAAAAAGGAGAATTAATGGGGAAAAACTGTAACTAACTTTGACTCTAGAGGATGGTAGTTGTAACTTGCACAACTTTTACACTTTGGTGATAAAATAAATACTTTTCACAAAATGTTTTCGGCAACATTTAATTTGAAGGGGTGTGAATAAGACTGACATAAACATGAAGAATACTCCAATGTTTACTGTCACGAAGTGTCATTTGGTAAATAATGACAATTTTTCAACATTATTTACTTGCAAATTTCCTTTTTGGTTCTGGAAAAATCCTGAGATTAATCTAATAATTTCTGAGTTTTTTTTTCTTGCAAATATTTTATTTTTGGGGCTCAGAAATTTGCTTGTTTTTTCTTTAAAAAAAATATTTGAGATTAATCTAAAAAAGTTCTGACTTTCCGAGTTAAATAATGTCATCTTAATGCAAATTTGCATTAAAAGTGTCAACTTTGCAATATTTTCTCAAAAATGTTGACCTTTGCAAACCTGAAACTTCTGGGAAAATTCTGAGATTAATCTAATAATTTCTGAGTTTTTTTTTTTCTTTTTCTAGAAAATATTTTTTTTAGGAGCGCAGAAATTTCCTTGATTTTTCCTCTAAAACATTTCTGAAATTAATCTCAAAATGTCGGAGTAAAACAGTGACATTTTAATGCAAAGTTGCATTAAAATGATCACCAAACGACACTTCATGGCAGCCGTTATAAACATTTATAGACTCCTTCATGTTTATCTTATGCAGCCCCTTCAAATAAAGTGTTATCCAGTTTTCCAACCAGGAAATGTCTATCATGTCCTAAATTTATTGTCAGATGCTGCATTG
Organism: Poeciliopsis retropinna; assembly: GCA_010277075.1. Lineage (NCBI taxonomy): Eukaryota > Metazoa > Chordata > Actinopteri > Cyprinodontiformes > Poeciliidae > Poeciliopsis > Poeciliopsis retropinna. The sequence continues at coordinate 3,483,468 of VMRM01000014.1, read as the reverse complement.
CTGTGATTTGGCTCATCGGCTTCAACCTTCACCTCCATCCTGACCTGCTACCCTGCAGGAGGACTGAGGCTCTCTAGCCCAGAAAAAAGCCTCCATCAGGCGTTGCGGCTTGTGGATTTGGATTAATGGGTGAAGTGAAGTGGCAAAGGTGATTACAGGATGTGCAGCTGAGTGTGAGGGCATCTGACGGGCCGAGCAAACGAGGAACAGGCCGAAAACAAAGTGTGGGTTAATAGGGCAGCAGGATACGGGTCATGGCACCTGAGTTTCTGTCCCCGAGGCGTTTCCATGGACACCGCAGCACTTAGCATCCACTTCCTGCTCCTCATCAGGCGGGCAGCGGAGCTGAGTGCAGCGGCAGCAGGAAGGGGAACGGATGAATAAGTAAAGACTTTCCCCTCTGCTCCCACTCGTCGTGTTCAGTACGGATCGGGTCAATGAGCAGAGCGGGGCTCTGGATCAGAACCTCTGAATGAGAACCAGATACGATGATGGGACAAAGCCCCATCATTCAGCCCATACCTTTTGGGATTTCCCACAAGCATTGTGGGAAATCCGGCCGTCTGGAGAGTAAAAATGTTCCAGAGAGCATGAGATGAAGATGAACAGCATCGACTCAGATGTGGAGATGATAAAGACGTTTTACGACTTTTTCCATCGCTTTATAATACGAAACTCATCGTATGTCAACACAGTTCACTATGTTCACTTAGCATCCACTTCACAGCAGTATGAATGGCCTAATTTAGACATTTTCACCCCAAAAATAATCATAAAAAAAATCAGATTTGAGCCACTTCCATGTGTGGAACTAAATCATATATGTATCCGATTATTTTTAAATAATCTGCGTCATTTTATCCAACTTTTACATCATAAACATGAGACCTGCGTCACATTTCTGCACCTAAACAATTGGACCCTATTTTTTGTAAAAAATAAAATAAAAATAAAAAAATTCTGAGGTTTTATCTCACAACTTTTCAACTTCTCAGACTCAGAGTTTTTTCTACAAATTTTTTTGAGATTAATCTAAGACTTAGTAAGTTTTTCTTGCAAAATTTAAACATTTGGAGCTCTGAAATTTTCTTGTTTATTTCTAGAAAATTCTGAGATGAACCTCAACATTTCTGAAGTTTTTTTTTCTTTGCAGATGATTGATTTTTGGAGCTCAGAAATTTCTTTGTTTTTTCTAGAAGAATCTCAAAATTTCTAAGTTTGTTTCCTGCCAATTTGTCATTTGGAACTCTAAAATATTTTAGAAGATTTTCTGAGATGAGTCTCAAAATTTCAGATTTTTTGTTTTTTATGCAAATTTTCAAACTCAAAACTCTTCTTATGTAGAAAATTGCTGAGATTGATCTAAAAATCTGTGAGGTTTTATCTCAAAAATTTTCCATCTTTTCAAACTCAGAAATTTCCAAGTTGTTTCTTGAAAATTTCTGTGATTAATCTAAGAATTTATGAGGTTTTTTTTCTTACAAATTTTTGACTTTCAGAGCTCTGAAATCTCTATTTGTCTAGGAAATTTCTGTGACTAATCTAAACATTTCTGATGTTTTTTTTCTTGCAGAGGTTTGACATTTGGAGCTCAGAAACTCCCTTGTTTTTACAGAATATTTTAGAAATTTACTCCTCCATGTTTTTTATGTCTTTAATGCATCATTGTAGTAATGCGACAAACTTAAAAGAGGCACGAATACGCTTCAAGAAGCCGTCACAAAATTTATGAGTGCAATTAAAAGGAAAATGAAACTGAAAGAGCTGAATTTAGCCACTTCAGAGTGATTCCTTCTCTTTTACCTCCTCCAGACCAAATCCGTCTCTCTCTTCCTCTTTCTGACTCCGTCTCACTTTCTTCTCCTCCTCCTCCTCTCTTTGGGGCTCTGGGTCTTTGATCAGACTCTGAAGCTATAAACATTACCAGCTGGCCTTTTGCTCCACACGAGGAGGTCAGCCGAGGCGGAGAACGGAGGGTGGGGGCGCGGTAACTCTACTCTCTGCGAGCGGCGGCATCCGAAGCAGACATCTGGGAGAACTTCTCCATTTCAGAGACACCCTCTGATTCAGCTGAAATCAAACTGTCCCCCAAACACACACTCACTATGAAAGTGGCGTTCTGCATTTCCCCAGCCAAATGTAACACTTCTGCCATCTGTTTTTGTCAGAAAAACAGTAATGTAGCTTCGTAACAATTGTCGCGTCTAAATCAAAGTTTTGAAGCTCGTCAGTTTTTAGATAAACAGATCGTCTTTTGTGTAAACGTTTCACCGTTCGCCATATGCAGTTTTAGGCTGCTGGGGGAGACAAAAGGGCAAAGGTCACACCGGCTGAGCTGCCTCTACTGAATCCTGCCTGCATACATTTAATGTTTCTCACCAAAACTCGCAACCGCCTTTAGGCCCAAAAATGCTGAATCCACTTCCTTCCTCATTCCTCAAAGCTGATTTTTTTTTCCCTCTTTAAAAAGAAAAAAGTAAAAAAGAAGTGCTGGCCAGCATTCTTCTTCTTCTGCGCCATTAATGGTGCAGTGCTAAGTTTTTATTTTAGCTAGCAGCAGCAGGAGGAAACCAGATCATCACCCTGGCCCTAAGAGAAAAAGCTCCAAATATTTGCATTTATTAACATAATAATGTAAGAGAAACATCCTTTACTGTGCTTCAGTGGGGAAGTTCAGGTGTACCAGCAGCAACCAGACATAAGAATATGAAAAGAGAAGTAAAATGATCAAACTGTCCAGTAAGAGCAACTTTACAGCGTTGGAAAATACTGTGCAGTTGATAAAAATAACAAAGTTCAATGGACCAAGATGTGCAACTGAGTAGAATAACTCAAAAACGTACATATATTGGAGCATAAAACACAATAAGCTGTTTAGGAGAAGCGGAAAGAAATGTGCAAACAACAGGAATGTGCAAAAAATATCAGGAATGTTATTTGAAATTAAATGAACTACAGGAAGGATCTATGTTAATGCTCCTTTGTCCACCAAGGATGCAGAAGTTTAAGAGTGCAAAGAAGGATCAAAATCTGTATTTTGTCACTTTTAAAAGTAACACCAGAGCAGTGGTTGCTGCGTCTCAGTCAGTTTCTGTGCTTAGAAGTGTGACAGTACACATAAAATAAATCCAAAATCTAAACGCGAGGTTTCGTTTCATATATTTTAAATAGAAAATCACACTTTAAAAGGAAGCTTGAAGGCCACAGGTTCTGTACAGCAACTTCAAATTTTACAAAAAAACAACCAAAACAAAAATATAAGTAAGCAGTGTCTTGTCAAGATCTGAAGAACAAAATCTCCCATCTCAAAAATTTTCCACAGTAAACCTGGTGAACTTTTTAAATCTGTTTACCTTTCTGTTAGGGACACTGTAGATAGAAAAAAAGAGGAGTACATTTCTGCCCCAAAAGTTGTAAATTTGTGACAAACAAAAAACTAAAATTTTGTGATTAATCTCTGAAATTTTCTAGGAAAAACTCAGAAATTTCTGAACTCAAAAAGTCATACATTTGTGAGAAAAAAAACAGAAAATTTGAGATACATCAAATTTAGGACATTTCTGATCTTCAAAATTACTTGAAAAACATGTTCTGTAGAACATTTTGTAAATTTCTAAAATTAATCTAAAAATTCCTGAAGTTTTTCTTACAAATTTTAGGATTTTCTTTGCAGAAATTTACTCCTTGTTTTTTTTTGTTTATCTACAATCTCCAAAACTAAGACATTATGCAGAATTTGACATGCAAATGTTTTAAAATGTTCATCATACAAACACCATTTCTATTTACTCCATTGATTATCCAGTCTTTATCGAAACACCAACACAAAGCAACATGTTTGTGAAGCGACGGTAAACAGACTCATGTTTTTTTATATATATTTTGTGATCAAACTCATGAAAACTTCACAGGCGTTTATTTTCTGAGTGAATATGTTGCAATAACAGCTGCATGTCGTCTGTGGTGTGGCTCCACCATAAACAGATTGAAACTCGATAATTCTCATTTGCATGATTGTTTCTCTTTCTACCAAAACCAGATGACAAAGTCTTCAGTCTGGAGTTTCTAAACTCTTTTTTAAAGGGAAGTTTTGTTTTCAGAACCTTCAGGATCCATTTTATTTGCTGCCTGATTGCTTTGTTTATTTATTTTGGTTATTTAAAATGTCTTCCAGTCCCAGTGTTAAATGTTTGTTAGAGATTAAAGTTTATTTATTTATTTATTTTCAACTCCTGCCACCAATTCTCAATCAGATCTGGGTTTATGACTTTGACTAGACCGTTCTAACACTTGAATAAGCTACTTTTCGATGCTGGAAGATCAACTTCATCCCCAGTCATCCATCTTCTGAGCGCCACACTGCCGGACAGGATAATCAGCATGATGCTGCCACCACTGTGTTTCACTGTGTGTTCAGGCTAACAATGTCGACCAAAACGTTCAGTTTGGGCGTCGTTCGACTCAAGCAGCTTTGTTGACTGGCCCTCATTCATACTGGCTTGTGAAAACCTTCAACTGGAACATCTACACTTCAAATATGACAAAGTTTTAGTTTAGTTTCTAGTCCAAACAGGTTAAAACACAATAAATTGGATGAAACTAACTCAAAAGTAACTTCTCAGCAACATACAGCAACTTGTTTTAAGTAAATAAATCCTTAATTTTGATGAAAACGTTCTAGTTCAACTAATTATTTCAATTATAGGAAAAATGTCTTGTTATATGTAAACTAGAACTAGAACTTTTTCATCAATATTAAAAAATTATTAAAATGCTAAAAAGTTACTTATAAGTAAGTTTTGTCTTATTTCAAGTGTACGAATAGATCAAAAGTACTTGGTAAGATTTTGTGTTTTTGCAGTCGAATTCTTAACAATTCTGTTTTTATCATAAATTTTTTTTTTTTTAAAAAGTCAACGAATGTCGCAAACGTCTCACAGCGAATAAACCAGCGCTTGTCTTCTCCTGTCTGTGTGTGGACTGGCTGCACTGCTGAGGGGGAAACATTATTGTGTGTGTGTGTGTGTGTTGCAGTCTTCAGTACAGTGAATGACACATTGTGGAGAGAAAGCCCAAGCATTAGGCAGCAAAATCTGTGACATCACTACCGGACATAGGAGCCCTGTTCTGAGCATAATAGAACTATTGAAGCCCCGCGCTGCCATCGCTGTCCATGACACACCAGAGTCTGGCAGCAAACCCATGTGTGAAAACCATCACCTGTTGCAGCTTAGTGGCTGGGAGCCCCGTGGGCGTTTTGGAGGCCATCTTGGATAACTTTTGGCCCATGGAAGAGCACATGGGAAAAGTGCTAGACAGACGGAAAACACGCAGCGCTGAGAAAAATCATTTACCCCTTTCTACGCAGCTCTGGAAAACAATTAAGAGACCACTTCAAATGATCAGTGTCTCTGATTTTACTCTTTATGGGTTTACGTTTGAGTAAAATTAACTTTCTTTTTTTTTTTTTTTAATGAACTACTGACAACATGTCTCCTAAAATACCAAGCAAAAATCTATTATTTACTAGCAGAAAATGAGAAATGGTCAAAATAATGAAAAAGATGCAGAACTTTCAGGCCTCAAATAACGCAAAGAAAACAAGTTCATATTGATTTAGAAACAGCAATACTGATGTTTAACTCAGGAAGAGTTTAGAAATAAATATTTGATGGAGGTTTTCGGTGAAAAAAAAAAGAAAAGTGTTTTTAGTTTAGTTTCTAGTTCAAATACCTTAAAACACTTGAAATAAAACTAACTTAAAGTAACTTTTTAGCAAGATATAGAGGCTTTAAAATAAGTAAATAATTTCTTAATATTGATGGAAAAAGTACTGCCAGATTATTTGATTTATAACAAGACATTTCCTTCATGTTATGAGTTAATTTATCTGCCAAAAACAATCACTTCATCAATATTAAGTTGATGAAGTCACTAAACTACATTCACAAAGCAAACAAATGCAACCCATATCTGTTTTTACACCAGAAGGTCCGGTAGACCCGGTTCAATTGGGCACCAAAACTGCAACATTTGTTACATTTTTGGAGCAATTTCCTTTTGTTATTTCTCTTTTGTCTTTGGTCAAAGACCACAAGCCATTTCTCTCCCTCGTGCGTTTGTTTTTGGTTGTATTTACCCAGAATGCCTTGCACTGTAGTCCACTTTCTGCTTTAGGAGGGCCTCCGATCTACAGAGTTCGCTTCAACCGAACCGAAACTGAGATTTTTAGGCGGATTAGATTTCAGTTGTACAAGTTCAAATGTGGATTCACCACAAATGAATCCGACTTTCTAGACAAACGAACTGGAGTTGGATTACAAGTGGGCTAAACGCTTTAATCCAACCCCGTCCAAAAATTAAATTTGTCTGACTTGAAACAAGCAACAAACATCACATTTTATTAAATACTATCATCAAAACCATCAAGCAAATACACATCAAATATCGATCAATATTCCAGCTGTTATGAATCACAAGCTGGGCTTTTGTTCTCGATTAAAGGATGTTTCAGCGTCTTTGCAGTTTTCTGGAAGTTTGCTACAGATTCGTGGTGCATAGAAGCCGAATGCTTCTTCTCCATGTTTGGTTCTGGTTCTGGTCCAGAACCAGAAGACCTGAGAGGTCAGGAAGGTTGATAAGGTGCAACGTTAAGAAAGGGAGAAAAGTGACATTTTTCATTTAACCACGCAAGCCTTTTTGTAGAACCTTAGCAATAAATTAAAAAAAACAAATAAACAATAATTTTTTAAAACACTAAAATAAACATTTTCTTGCTTAATATGCAGTAACAGCATTTCTTTACTTGATCGTTTGCAGCAAATAACACATCCACAGATAAAACAAACCAACATGTGAAAAAACTTGACTTAACAATACAATGAAGGGCTGATCAGTTGATTATTATTTTGATTAATCGATTAATAACTGGAGAGCAGAAGGAGTTTTTTTTTACAGATGAAACTAAAACTGCAACTAGAAAGAATGATGTTTAGCTTAAATTAAAAAACAAATTTGTTTTTGTACAGTTTTAGCTTAATTACTGCTCTAATTTGAGTTTTTTAGTCTGTATACTGTAGTTAGTAATTAATCGATTACTAAATTAGTTGATGATTATTCCAGTAATTGATTAATCCAATTAATCGTTTCAGCCCTACGTCATTTTATATTTACTCAGAGTGTCTTTAATGAGATGAAATATTTAAAAACATGCCCCTTGTCACACTAACAATAAATATTGCCGCCCGATCTATTGTTCCAGGAGTTATTGCGATAAACGATAATATTGTTATTTTGAGATGGGATTGGAATAACAATGCAAGATCAATAAACTTTAAATTCTGGAACTGGAAAACATTTTAAATATTCAAGAGAAATAAACAAAACAACAGAAACAACAAATAAAGTGAGTTTTTACCATCCAGTTTTTGGTAGAAAGAGAGAAACAACAAATCCTGCAAAGGGACATCACTGAGTTTGTTTCAATTTTTCATGTGATTAACTCATTTATTGCTTATTTTGACAAAAAACACACAAAAAAGAGCAAAAACTGAAGGGAGTCAACACTTTTTTTATGTGACAGAGTGAAACTGAAAACATACCTGACCAGCTGTGTCATACAGTCCCAACAAGTACTGCTTCCCTCCAACGTTGACGCTCACTGCAAGACAAACGACAAGAGCAGTTGAAAGGTGAGGGTGGCGTCAGGGACTTCCAGCCCCGAACAAGTGGTTCTGATTACAGCAACAGATGCAATGCAGTTGCAGAAAGAGTGGCAGAGGAGTCAGGGTGGGGGGGGGTTCAATCACGCCTCTCTTCCCCGCTTATTGCATTTCAAGCTGGTAAATTAACCCCAAAGAGAAAGGAGCAGTTCAGTAAGTCGTGATGTCATGGTTAGGAGAAAGAAATGTGACCCCACCTGCATAATGATCAAACACCGTGGGCACATACTCCTCTGGAAAGGCGTCGTTGGCATAGCTCATCAGGAGACACGTTTTACCCACTGCGCCGTCTCCAACCACGACGCATTTCAGCATGATAGAACCGGTTCCGTTAGCCATGATCCCGGCCGAACCACCATCATCTCCCCGACGCCCTGTTGTTCCGACCTGCTGCCGCTGCAGCTGGGTGGGGATCCCCGCACCGCGGCGGGCATCACCAGCCTCGGAGGCGGACTGCGCGGTGCGCCGTGTCGGGCTGGAGCAGCATCCCTCCCTCCCGCCGCTGGCTACGGATCCAACCCGGAGTTTGTTCCGATGTTCCCACCGGTTCGCTCAGTCTGAGGAGACGTGTGGGGGTGTTTTTTCCCCTTGAAGGCGAGGAGGGATCGTGTTTTGTGATCCGGCGGGTCCGCGGCGTGTCCTGCTGCCTGACGCTCCCCGGCGCACTGAGCCGCCGCCGCCGCCGCTGCTGGACAAGCTGGGTGGAGAGGCGGAGCCTGGCTCTGAAACCTAGAAACCAGGCTGCAGTCCGCCTGCTGGGGGATCCTGGGCTACTGGACCAGGAGAAATTACATCATGAGCTAAAAAAGAAGGAAAAGCAGGGCCGTTTCTAGAATTGTCGGGGCCCGAGGGGAAATGCTGGTTGGGCCCCCCTAGTCTAACAAACTACAATAAATAGATTCGCAAAGGGGCAGAATGTAACTTTTAAATATGTACAAAAAACAAACAAATAAAAAAACAGATTTCTGAAGAAAAACAGTCATAACTGAACATCAAAACCTGCTGTGTGAACTTGGCATGACTCCTTTTAATTTTGGGCTCATATCAACAATATAAATGTATTAATAAAATCTATTAACAAAAGTTAAATATTGAAATAAATTAAATATTTATTTTTGAAATAAATCTTACAATTAAATAATATTGGATCCCTCCAGGATTTGTAATTTTTAATTTTTTTAAACTGATTTTGTGGCTCTTTTTATCTGTCTATCTATCTATATACATATAAGTATATATATATATATATATATATATATATATATATATATATATATAAAGTCACATTTACCGTCATACATAAGCACACAAGTATATATATATATATATATATATATATATATATATATATATATATACTTGTGTGCATATATATATATATATACTTGTGTGCATATATATATATATATATATATATATATATATATATATATATACTTGTGTGCTTATGTATGACGGTAAATGTGACTTTTTTGTTACTAACCACATCGATCCCAGACCACAACGTCACATCAAGTAAGGCCAAGGCTGCAGTGAAATAGAAGAAACACTGCCCCCTACAGGTGGGAGTTAGCATCACTTAAACCCAACGTTTTTGATCATCTTTATGGAAAATTTGCAATAAACTAAGTTATGAATTGGCGCAACAAAACCTGTTGAGCTTGCGTGAATGTTTGGAGTCTGGGCCGTATAAAAGTTTGTGATTGAACTTTAGTAACCTACTGTCTCCATTTTCTTTAATGACTTTGTGTTTTTGATGGGTGGATGAGTCACCCTTGCTGCGTTGGTCTTTGTTTCTGTGTGATGGATGGGATGTGTGGGATGGGAGCACAGAGCTGCAGATGGAGACGCCACAGGAGGAGGTGTGAGATCCTGAGACAAGGAGAAAAAGATCTGACCTCTGCAGCACAGTGTGGGCTGTCATATTAGCCCTCATTTCTGCCTTAATAAAGCACGTCTGCTTACGGAGTAAAAAAAAAAAAAACTAAGAAAAAAAGGAACCAGCTTGCATGTGTAGATATGTGCGCAATTTACGGCGAACGAAACCACAACCACAAAATAATCAGCGGAGTCACAGGAAGCTTCAGCTCGTCACTGGTATCTGAGTGTTAGTCCGATAATGTGTGAAAGTAAAACAGCTCAGCTGCTGGAGATCAAAATGTTAAAACACCTCAAAGATGCATTTGTAAAGAAACCAAGCAGATTTCTTCACTCTCTCTTACACCAACGCAGCAGAGCCTCATAGTGAGGCAGATGCAAAAAATAATATCACGTTTTCACATTCCGGACATCTGAAAAGTGTGGCGTGCATTTATACGCAGCCCTGAATAAAAGTCAGTCAACAGAATGACTAAATAGAGCCAACATGAGAACGTCAGCAAACAGAGAACGTCATGAAGACAGGAAGAAACATTTAGATGTAAACACCAGCTGGGCAGGATTCAGAAAACAATGAAAGGAGGAGGATTTTTTTTAATGTTTTATTTTTTTTTTACCAGTCAGACAAAAGCAAAACATTGGACACACTGCAGCAGAAAACCTTTACAGGAAAACAAACGTAAACACTAAGATAAAGTTTAGTGTTATAAATGCAACTGTAAAAAGACATGAAAGTGTGTTAAAGTGAAGTTGGTTGAGTCTTATTCTGTAAAGTGTCTTCAGATGATATTTGTTACCAACTTGTAACTGAACTGAATTCAGTTTTAAAACAAACTTAACGGACTGAATTGAATGGAACTGAGAGTAACCGATTCAAATTTCTACATAGAATTGAATTGAATTTAACTGAAAAGAAATAAACTGAACTCAATTGAATGTGAAGAAGTGTGATTTGTATCACTAAACAGCAAATTAATTTGTATATTTCAACTTTTTTTAATATATTTATTGGAAGATTTTATTGAACAGAAAGTGGAGAAAGTAGTAAAATTGCAATTTATTGTGGCAATAATAAATCAAGATTCTTATTATGATATGTAATTTATCACAATAAATGATACACAAAATGCCCACTGTAAAGCTGAATTGACATAATTATGATATTACGTTGATTATCTGTGATTTTCTAATGACATTCGTGTATTTACAGAGAACTGAAGTCCGGCCTGCTGAAACTTTGCTCTTCTATTTTAGGAAAGGCAAACAAATCCTAAGAGCCTTCCCTTTCACATTTCCGACCGGCTATCCAGATGCTATCTCCCAGTTCGAAATGCATGAGCGCATGCAGGAACTCGCACATGAACACACACTTCCTGTCTGTCACAGGCCGAGATCAATCACGGCGTGGGAGTGCAAACTGAGGCTGAGGCCGAAAGTGGCGCAGTGCAATCACGACCAGCGCCTGAATTAGAGCGGCGGCCGTAGGCTCCCAGGGAGGGTTTGGTCAAATTACAGGCCGTATTTTTAGAGAGGCTTCGCCCCAGAAGCAGCTGAGGACCATCACTCACAGGTTGCTCTGGCGTATCTGGGGAACTTCCTTCTTCAAAACTCAATGTCACACCTCAGGATGGAACGGTATTGATTCAGTGCATCTCCTAGTAGGAAGCTGTTAAGCCAACCGTGCTGTGTATCTTATAAGCTGCACAGGAAGCAATGAAATCACATGTCAACAAGACACAGCTCTGCCGGGGTCAGAGAATCTGTCAGTCCTTGATCATACAGAAGTTGCTGACTTGGTTGGAGTCCATAACCTTTTCCAGGCAACAAGATCCCTGCGGTTTTTGGGACCAAGGTGGAGAAACAAGCAGCCTGCAGTGTGTTTCCTGTTTCTGGTGCTGCCTCCAGGTGGCAGCAACACGCTATTGTTTTTTTTTTTTTTCCTGTTTATCCAAACATGCATATTTTTCACATTTTTGTGCTTCCATTTGGGTCTCAGCTGCTTCAGAAAATAAAAAAATAAAAAATAACCCAAGCTCTTTAATACCCCACCCAGACGATTTTTGGCAACAAGTTAATGTTTTTTAGTGTCTGGAAAATAAGCCTTTCAAAAAAAAAAAAACTGCTTATAACGTTTGAGGCGTTACACCGTTACCTAGCAACCCTAGTCCAGTGAGCCCAGCCCTGTTACCTAGCAACCAAAGCAGAGTGCCGCCACATTTGGTCAGCTGGTTTTTCCTCTAAGTATGAGGGATTGAAATGGAAAGTGGAAAAAAAATTAAACAACAACAAAAAATGGTTTGAAACTAAAAAAAAAACCTGAATCTGAAAAGTAGTTTTGATTTTTTTCCCCCACCCCCTTCAGTTTCACGTGAAGTTTTAATTCCAGTTTGAAACGTTTTTCTTCATTTTCAAATATTTTTTCCCCCGATTTATTTATTTATTTTTTTCCTTTTGAACAAACTTTAAGGCCCCAATTTAGCTCCATATGAATCCACTGTACAAGTGTTTTGTTGTTGACTTACCATTCAGAAATTTTTTTAAATCATGTTCAAAGATGGTTGTATAATAATTGTGCATCTGTTTGCTGCCAGTTTCACTTGCGAATATAAATATTGAGTTGGGGGCGTGGCCAGCAGCAGCATTTGGATTTAAAGCGACAGGACGCCCTAAATTCAAATTCAGATTTAAAAAATCAGCTTCTTTTGTTTTTGTATCTCTCAGCTTGTTGTTCTCAAAATTTATTTTTATTTTCTGTCTTCAGCTGGAAGGATTTTTGGTCTTACTTTTTATAATGTGTAACCATGGTAACAAGGTATTGTTTTATATATATATATATATATATATATATATATATATATATATATATATATATATATATATATATATATAAAAAAAAACCAGAAAACAGCTTTCTCTGTTGAGAAAAGCTCAACAGATCCTGGAAATATGACCACAAATCGAAGAGAAGTTAAAAAAGAGGCTTCATGGATGCAGAACGGAGAGAGAAGGAGGATGCTAGAAGAATCTCAGATCCCCTACTCCAACATCTCATTTAAAGAAGTGCGGCTAAAGCGAAGAAGGTGGATTTGCCCTATTCGCCAACAACTAAAAGTGCCATCCAGAATATTTTACTGTGTAATATTGTCTCTGCATCCCAGATTTTCAGCTGTTAGCATGTCATGCTACATTCTTCAGCCAGAGGCCTCTTCAAATTTGTTGCAAGACTGACTGCTACTGGACATTCTTCCATTGTGAACAACAAAAACAGTTAAGACATGTGGATGATATGAGTTTCAAGTTTATTTATTTATTTTAGTTGAAATAATCATCTTATAGATTACCCAAAGTTACAATTCTAACATTTCTAAAATATTTTTTACTCTAAAATATAAACCAAATGTGTCTTGGTTTATAGGCGGTTTTGTTTAAAAATGCAGATGTCATAACCCGTTTACTCCTCACGTTCTGGTCAACTCCTGCTGGAGACAGTCTCCAGCGTTTCCTGCGCTGATCTATCTTTAGTGCATCCAGTAAGTCATGTTGCCTCTTGTGTCAAAGCTTATTGTATGTCTTTTTCATGCATTGAGAAAGGAACTTGCATCAAACACTGACATGAGGCCAACACCCTTCCTCCCAATGCGAGCACTCAGGCAGGAGGTCAGAACAAGCAACATCCTGTTTATTTTATTTTCACGGTTCATTGGTTGAGGAAACATGCTTTATTATGTCAGGTGAAACAGGATGAAACAACTTCATGTCTTATTTTGTGGATAAAATAAAGAAGCAGCAATAAATGCCTGTTTGGACAGAAAAACATCTCACTCAAGCTGAGTTTTGAACCAGATGAAACTACAGCAGGAAATTCACGTTTTTACATTTATTTATTTATTTTTAGAACAAAAATGATTAGAAACTTATTTTGTGTGTTAAAAAGTTTAAAAGTTAGTTTAAAATTGTGGTAGGCAGGATTAGATAACCGAGGACCTCTAGTGGTCTAAGCAGGAACACAAAAAACAAATAAAGAAAAAAATCTAACAAGCAGAAAAATATGAAATCACACTAATTAAATAAAGCCAAAAAAAAGAGAAAAAATACCTAGCAGCAGTTTATATTTTGCTCTTTAGATAAAAACAGCTTGTGTGACTTTCAGACTTTCTTCCCCACCTCAAAGGTCAGTCTGCTGACGCAGCGCCGGCCCATCTCTGGGTTTTTAAAAGACATTCGGTCAATTTCTCCACTGCTGACCGAGACAGATGAACTGCACACATGCAAAAACACCCCGATAAACATTTCTGACCCAGTTCGTTTTGGGCTTTAAATAAAAAATTCAAATAGATTAAAGACCATTTCCTGGGAATAACCGTAACCATGCAAACCTAGAAGCAGGAACAAGGATCCTCAGGATTCTCATTATTTCATGTGATTAAAGGACTCAAAGTCCTACTCTCATATTGGGAGAAATACAACTTGAACACATGATGTGGGTAATGTTTACCTCAATGTAACAATTTTTGTCTTTTCTTGCCTGTGCAATGCATCAGATTTTTGGAAATAATCATCATTTGTGTCGCATTTTAAAGTTTACATAAAAACATTTTGTTGCACCCTTTGCAGAAACGACCTACATAGCAGCTCACGTGACAGCAGAGCTGTCAAATATCAATAACAGAGGTATTTTTTCTGATAACGTGTCAGATCGAACGCTGTGGTTACACGTTAACGGGGAGAGAACTCTTGAATGAAGAAAGAGAACATAAAAGTTGTATAAATTTTACAAAGTGCATAAAATCACTTTGTATGAATGTGAAAAATACTCTCTAGAATATGTGACTAGAGTCAAAAAACAGATTCAGAATCAGAGTTGCAGTGGATTTGTTTGCATTTAAATGAATAATGTACTTCTAACATAACGGGGTTGTGACTATATGATACTTTATGTGTAATAAATTAAGTGTATTTATAAATAAATACACTTATTACTCATTCTTATTTGTCACTCTTACCTTTTGAGTCACAGCATCAACTTTGAAAGTGAGAATTTCTTCTCTGTTTGTTGCTTTTTACCCTAATTAGCTGCTACACATAAAATAGGTTTTTAAAGTTGCAGCAATAAAATGTCTACTTGGGCTTTTTTGGGTTTGTGTTTCCTTAAACTGTTTCATATGATGTCGCCCTGTCAGATCACTTTGCTGTTATCTTTGACAGTTCTTTATCCTTTAACCCACTTGGACAGACAGCTACTATCACAAAACGTTCTTTCACAGAAAACACAGCAGAAACATTTAATTAAATCTACTCTTCTTCCTCGCTCTTAAGCTGTAATGATGTAGATAAGTTGGTAGACGATTTTCAGTTTAAAGCTTCAGATATATTGATTCCATTGCCCCAATTAAAGTAAAGGTTGTGTCTGGTAGGAAGAAATCTCCATGGAGAAATGCACAAACAGTTCAATCTGAAAGACAACTCTGCCGTAGGGCCAAACGAAAATGGCATAAAACTCAACTTCACGTTCAATGTGACATCTATAAAGAAAGACTACGTAACTATCACTCAACACTAAAACAGGCAAGGGAGGCTTTCTTTGCAGACAAAACATTAACAATGCTTGAGCTTTATTTGCAACAGTTGACAGGCTCACAAACCCTCCGATGACGTTACCAACCGGAATTCCAATCTAACGCCGCTTGTAACAAGTTTTTCAGCTTCTTTTCAGAGAAAATTCAAAAAATCAGAGGATTAATTGGCGCATCAACTATAAAGTCAGGACCAATGCTGTATTCAAACAAAACAAATACAGGAAAAATGACCCAATTTCAACTACTTAATTATAAAATCCTAGAAGAACTTATAAGCTCCAGTTCCTGCTGTCTGGATGTCCTATCCACACATTTCTTTTTGAAAGTCCTGCCTGTTATTGCTAATGATCTGATCCAAATAGTAAACTCATCACTCACATCAGGCGTTTTCCCACAGGCTTTGAAAACAGCAGTTATCCAACCGCTGATAAAAAAGAACAGTTTGGACAAATCCCTACTGCAGAATTACAGGCCGATCTCCAACCTCCCATTTATCAGCAAATTTATTGAAGAAACTGTGTGTAAACAATTGACTAGTTTCCTCACAATAACCAACTGCTTTGACTCCTTCCAATCTGGTTTTCGTGCTCACCACAGCACGGAGACTGCTCTCGTTAAAGTGTTCAATGACATCCGTATAAATATGGAGTGTGGGGACAAGTTAAATATGTAATTTAAATTTAATACTCCACCAAAAAGCCAAGCAAAATTGAGCTAACAGAAACTTAAAGTTGAGCTAAAACTCAGCTTAAAGTAAAAAAAAACAAACACTTACATTATGCTATTGCTATTACCTTGACTTAACTCAGATTTCAGCTAGCAGTTACTCTGCAAACAGGTCTAGCTGAGTGTTAATCAAATTTAGCTGATAGCTACTTCTTGTCTGGCGATGTGCTAAGTGCTATGCAGAGTTGAGCTAACAGTCTTGTTAGCTTCCTACCAGGACTCAGAGTTGCTCAGAGTTCAGCAGAGTGTGACACTGAGTCATGCTAACAGCATTTGCTGCTCAAAATTAAGCTAAGTGCTACGCAAAGTTGAACAAACAGCTACAAACGGCTCGCAGCTAAACAGAGTCGAGGTAAACCACTCAGAGATAAGCTTATTGCTACACAAACTGCAACTTAGAAACCAGCTAAGTTCAACGCAGAGTCAAACTAACAGATACTCAGAATCCAACTGACACTTTTTCACAGCTCTGCTAGCAGCTACTCAAAACTAGCCACCATCTACACCGAGTCAAGCCGACAGCAACTCAGAATCAAGCTAACTGCTACATGTAGCCGAGCTACCAGCTACTCAGAGTTGAGCTGAGTGTTACATAGAGTCAACCTAACATCTACTCAGAATCAAGCAAATGGTGAAAAATCTTCATTTTGAGACAAAAACATAGACCATAACACATCTTAATAATACAATAAGAAGAAAAAATAATATAAATCATCATGTAAGCTATTCAAAAAAGTACCAGAGGCAACTAGTAAGTAAATATCGGACGGTTACACTTAATAGATGTAAAAGCACCTTTCCCTTAGGAAAACAAAAAATACGCGATAATCAAACTACACAAAGTTTACTTTAGATTGCATATCAATTATATTCAATGACTTTGAATGCTGAATGACCTCTGACCCTGGCCATCCCTGCATTGAACTATATTAACTTAAATAAAGATAGTTATTACTTACTTTACAAATAAAGCACATTAATTTTCAGTTCGCTCAGTTGACTTGCATTTTCTTCATTGCTCATTTAAACCAAGTTGTTGCTTTTCAGACTGCAAAGAAAACAATGTTAACTTTTAGGAACACAGATTTATTATTATTATTAATTTTTTTAATTTAAACATGCAGAAATCATCATTTGGGTAATTTAAATATTAGATGGATTAACAAATACATTAATACAAAACTGCAGTAATTGTGTTAAAAGAGAAAACTTTCAATTAAAAACCATTTTCATTCATTTCCAACATTAGACCGGGATTCTTTCATCCTTAAATTTCATCTTTACCTTTCATCCGCTAAGGCCTGCCAGAAGGCAAGCCTTAGCGCTGTCAATCAATATCATGTATGCAATGCTAAATGTGATAAAGGTGGAGAAACAGCTACCATTACAGAAAAATCATCATTGGTGGTCATGCCAACTAACCTGAGCTGTAGAAAGCAAGGGGATGAGTGGGAAGGGTGATTGACAGCGCTAAGACCCGCCTCCTTGCTCTGGTTGGATGTTTCTAATTAGCACTGAGAGAGAAGCTTATCTGATTATCTGTCTCATATATAGTGACGTTTTTAATAAGCATATAAAAGTTACACATTGCAGCTATAAATAAATGCAAACATATCCAAAAAACTGATCCAGCTTCAATAGGAAACAATTTTTTCTTCAGAAGCACAACCCTCTAGAGTTTCTTCTTCCAACCAATTATCCTCTAACTCCCCCAGGATGTCTTGCAGGGACAGAACAGGAAGCGAGGCCTGCTGGGCCGCCCACGGCTGCTGCGGCTCGCCGCTCTCCTCCGGAACCATCCCGGGCCAAACCCTCTCCAGCTGAGCGTACGGAGCTCCCAGCTGAGGGCTGTTCCTGACGCTGCCGTCCCAGTACCCAGAGTCCAGAGTGCTTGAAGTGGAGATCTGTGAGCTGGAGGAGGAGTTGCTGAACATCCGCTGCTCTGGGTACAAGACGTTTGACCCGTTGCCGGCGAAGCTCATCATCTCCGACGTTTTGCCCCACATAGGGTGGGCAGGAGAGGTTTGGGTACCACACTGGGGCCACATGCCCCACATAGGCGGGCTGGGCTCTCTGGTATGGCTATTCTGAAGCCCCAATACGGATCTGTATTGTGAAGGGGGAGAGTAAGCTTGAGGATATTGAGTGTAATAGGTGACTTTGTCCATTTCTTGTTTGACGGAGGCTGGGAAAGTGGGCGGCGGACCCAGAGGCCTCAGCGGCGCCGATGACCCGCCGCTGGCGGCGCTTGGAGGTGAAGAGACAGTATCATGATGCGGGCTGCTGGACAGCCACAGAGCCTTTTTTGCTTCTTTACATTTCAGGGTGCGGGCTCTACGGTTCTGGAACCAAACCTGGACAGGAAACAAATAAAAACAAACAAAAAGAACCCGTCAGAGTTTAAATGCGGAGATGATTAAACACAGGTTAGGTTAATGATTCGCCAGACAAACAAGAACAGAAATCAGGGGAACCTCAAGGGATAAAAACACATGGATTAGTAGGATCTGAATTGTGGGAGGCTTTTAAAAACTCTGATTTTCATAATAAAAGCATAAAAACAACAAACTGATTCAATATTATAAAGAACGCAGCTATCTCTGCAACCGTAATATGGCATTTAGATGAAAGGGAAATTATAAACAGTCTTAGATTAACTGTTTCCACAGAGTTGGATAAAATGTCCAATATGTATGGATCACTTTTTACATAAATTTTTACAAAAACCTTATGCATAAATATATTACTTTACACTTTTTCATCAAATCTAATATTAACCTTAATATTAGAAACTTCAGAAATATTGTTTATCTATTTCTGCATTAGTTTTATCTTGGTTTTTATTTATTTATGTCAGTCATTTTTAACCTTTCCATATGCAAATAATAAAAAAACAACAGAAAAACCACAACACAAACAAAAAGGGGGAAAAAAGATAAATACAGGATAAATACTATTACAGAAGTACATAAATAATATTTCCCTATGTGTCTAGTATTATAATTATTTTTAGATTTGACAGAAATAAGCAAAGTATAAGAAGAAAAGTGTAAAGAAATATATTTATACATATTTTTCCATTTTGCAAAGTATATTTTTGGCTGTTATATTTTTTCTCTCTCTCATGCATTTTCTCTTTGTTGTTCTGGTACTGGAAATTATAGTTTGCTGAAGTCAAACTTAGAGATATTTTTTTGTTCTAACTCATTATTTCTGCAGATTCTTACCTGAATGCGTGACTCTGGTAAGCCAGTGGTCTGGGACAGGTTCTCCCGCAGGCTGATGCCGGGGTACGGGTCGGTTTCGAAGGTGGCGCGCAGAAGCTCGACGTGTTCTTTGGAGAAACTGGTTCTCTTCCTACGGCTGGCGCTGCGAGACGAGCCGTTGCCAGAGGGCGCAGTCCTGACCTCATCTGGGGAAAGAGATGATGTCCAATATATCAAGGCACTGAGATAATGTTTATATTTACATTTCCTTCGAGAAACATCTAGCTCTCGGGGTCATGCAGATTACTTTAACACAAGAATACAATCGATTTAAAATGTTTTTCCATTGTTAAAACACATTTTATAAATGAAATATCAATAAACTTAAAGTAGTGCAGTAGAGCAGTGATAAATAAATTGCAGTTTCTACTTTGCAAGATGCATGTTTTTCCTCGGTCTCTAAACGCTTTGCCTCTGACCGTTTCAACAAAACTGAAATCTGGATAAAATAGCTGATTTTTAGCTTGAAAAAATCTACTTTAGTCACAAAATAGTAGATTTTTTGCATGATTTAAAATAAAAAAAAAAACCATGCAATTTTATTCTTAACATGGTTTATTTTAAGCTTGAAAAAAAAAACTCTACATCACTTTATTCTTAAAATAGTTGATTTTTAGTGTAAAACATCCACATTTTCAATAAAATAGTTGATTTTAGCTTTAAAAAGCAACACAGTGTTATTCCTAAAATAGCTCATTTGTAGTTTAAAAAGTAACATTTTTCTTAAAATAGCTAATTGTTTTTTTTTTACATTGAAAAAAAAAATTTCTCATTTAAAATAGTGGATTTTTAGCTTAAGAAAATCTACTTTAGTCATAGAAGAGATGATTTCTAGCTGTATAAGTTGATCCTGTAAGTCTTACCGTGACTGGAGTCCTTCCACATCGTAGCCGCTGTTCTAGGTGCTGTTGCTGTTGGGACGGAGGTCACTGTCTGTCTGACTTGTCGTAGCAAAGTACCTTTTTATATTGATCACCTGAGAATTCTGAAAAGGCCCCACCAGTGAGTGGGAGGCGGAGCTGGGTTTGTTTAATGCTTGAAGATGGGACTCTGACCCCACAGCATCCCCCAATCACTCACCAGTCACCCAGTTCACATCATGACCTATCCAGATCTGAGACAAGGTCAACGACATATATGGAAACAAAATGCAACGAGTCGCTAAGAAAAACTCGTTTATACCACTTTTGTGTTTGCTAAAACACAGAAGAACACTTCCTGCATATTTTAAATTTTATTTTTCAGTGGATATAATTTAAACATTTTTATTGAAACTGTCACATTGTTGCCATAGTTTAGCCTTCTTCAAGTGGTAAATAGAAACAACCAATCAGAGCCAGGACGCCAGACTTTGCGGAGACAAACACTATCTTGCATAGCCTGTAGTGAATGTTAAGGCTAGTTAGATGTTAGATGGATTAAAAGGTTTGTGTAACAGTAAGTTGTTTCTCTCCCATTAGCACCTTTTGCAGCATACATGAGCGCTAAGACTTGCCTCTTGGCTCTGATCGGTTGCGTTTGGTTCATTTCTGCAGACAGCAATAATAGCTTATGGAAAAAATAGAAGAAATCAATATTTTCTCTGATTATCTGTCTCATATTACACTGGTGACAGTTTGAACAAATATATAAAAATATACAACATATTTTTTAAAAATAGAAGTTAAACACTTCAGGTTTAACCTTACCAAAAGTTTTTATTCTAGTTTTGGAGCGAAACCTCAGATTAACCATTAATAAGGCAAAGCCGAAGCAGGGATGATAACAACTTTACACTAATCAACAATCTTAGGGAAATAGTTTCAGAAAAAGGTCAATGTGGAGCAGTGACCTCATACCAATCAGTGGCATTCATATGCAGATCAGATCCGTGGAAACAAAGGCTGGCTGAAAGAGACCGCCGTTGTCTTGTGCTTAACCCTTTCCAGGCAGATGTTGCAGAAAACACCAGAATTTTCCTGCAACTACAACTTAATTTGAGCCTGAGAGAGTTAAACATGTCTAGGCCTTTGCCAGATCTCTGAATAATAAAAGAAAAACATTCATGCTTTCTGAAAGTTTGGCCTTTTCACATTAAATACTGTCATTAGTTCTGAATTTGGAGGTTTGAAATCTGAAACATAAAGGATGAACTTGCTGGAGGAGACGTTTGGACCCCCAGAAGCCTTTTTGGGGCCCAAAATCATTTTAGGATGAAATTTCCATGGGAAGTTTGCATCTTAAACAGAAAATGTGCAACACAGAGTTTTCTTTTAGTATCCTTTTTTTTTGTTGTTGTTTTATTTTTATTTTATAAAAAAAGTTATGTCACAAATATCCAGCAACTTTTTACTAAGAAATACATTTTGAATACATTTCTTGTTGTTGTAAATGAACAAAATGGAAGATAATTGGGCCAAAAAGTTAAATAACTGTAAACATTAAGGAAAATGTGATACTAATGTGGGTTTCATTAAACTGAAACTTGTTTAATTTATTGTTGTGAATGTAAATGAGAAAAAAATCACACTAATATTATTTTTGTGGTTTTGATTGGAGAGAAAAAACTAATTTTGGAAAAAATAAGGACTTTCGAATTGGGGATTTCAATGTTGCACCACTACAGTAAAGCCTGTATGGTTTGAGGCTACAAACAGGAATTATTATATCTTTATTTCAAAAGTGAATTTATCATCTCAATATTTGTTTCCAATTGGTTGCACTAAATTTTATTGAAGTGTTTAAGAGTTTATCCTTTTCCTAACAACTTTTTGTTGTTCCATAACATTGAAATATGTTGAACTTTGTGTTTGTAACCTGAAAATGCATTAAAAACCATTTGGACCTCTTTGGTTGAGTTTAGGGTTATTGGGAAGCAGCTACATTTGAAATGCACTGATAATCTAAACGCCAATGTTGGGCAAAGGGCAGGAGCAGATCTACAGTTTTGCAAGTATAAAAAAAAGACAATGCAGTCGTTAGTTATCAGAGCATAGCAAGCGCGACTATTTTATCTTTTATCTACGAAAAGGGGGAAAATCAATGTCTCAGCTGTGTGGAGAGACAAGCTTTCTCCCTCTGCGCTTCAGCTAAATCCCATCAAACAACCTCAGAATTTATTTTTTCACAATCTTACCTAACTCATGCAAGACCTGCATATTTTAAACAACACATAAAACTCAAAATATTAATGAACTTTAAGTTGCGTGAATATGATCTAAGATATTTCAGATACATTTCTGAAAAAGGGGAAAAGTCCTGTATCACCGAACAGTCCCAACAGATTAAGTCTCATGCTCCAGGTTTACATACAATGATCGAGTGATTAAAGATAATCAGGAATCTTTGCTGCCTGAGAGCCATCCAGTTAATGTGAAATCACTACAAGCAGCTTCCTTTGCCTCAGTCCTGCTTGAACAGAGATGTGTGCATATTTCTTTTCTGTTAAAAAAGGAAATATCTAATCAACTTATCGCTTAAAAGTCAAAGTAGTAAACTAGAGATGATCTCTTTCAGTTTGAGTGAGGATGGATATCTTATGTTATAATTAAAACTTGGGAGTGAGAGAAGATCAACTCCCAGTTTTAATATACATTACATCGTAACAAACACAAAAACACAAACTCATCAAGTGGGAGGGTCTTGCCTTTGCATCCACAAAAGTTTTACTGGTTTCACTCCTTCTGTGTTGCATGGAACAAACTACCTGCTGGTATTTTTATTCCCACTCACGCTCACAATCACGCAGTTTATAAAGGTGTTAACAGAGTTTCAACGGGCTTCCGGCTCGAGGCTCCGTACACCTCTTTCACGGAGTTTCGCTCAGGGACTGAGTAAGTGTAAGTTAATACCTTATATTTTCACAACAATGGCAGCAGCTGCAAGTTGCAATTGCACAAACTGCCTCAAACTTAGGTTTGTGCAACAGTCAGAACATGACATTAAGTCAAGTTCCATCATTAAATTTGTAATTGATTATGTTTCAAATCCAACTCTAAACAGATGGGTTTTAGTCAGTGTTTCAGCTGGTTTTACAGTTTTCTGGAAGTTTGTTCCATATTTATGGTGCATAGATGCTGAAAGCTGCTTCTCCTCATTTGGTTCTGGTTCTGGGGATGCAGAGCAGACCAGAACCAGAACCTGAGAGGTCTGGCAGGTTGATACAACAACAGCAGATCTTTAATGTATTGTGGTGCTAAACCGTTCAGTGATTTATAAACTAACAACAGTATTTTAAAATCTATTCTTTGAGCTACAGGGAGCCAGTGGAGGGACTTTATATCTGGTGTTATGTGCTCTATCTTCCTGGTTTTAGTGAGAACGCCAGCAGCAGCTTCTGCATCAGCTGCAGCTGTTTGATTTGTTGGACAGAACAGTGACAACGCTGTTGCAGCAATCAATGCTACTAAAGATAAATGCATGGATGACTTTCTTTAGATCTTTAGTCCTGGAAATGGAAATGGAAATGGAAAATCAGCCGACTTTGTGACTGTCTTTATGTGGCTCTGAAGGTTCAGGTCAGAGGTCATCACTACTCCCAGGTTTCGGGCTTGATTGCTGATTTTTAGTTGTAGTAATTGAAGCTGCGCATTGACTCTGGATCGTTCTTCTTTAGGTCCAAAAGTAATAACTTCAGTTTTGTTTCTGTGCAGTTGGAGAAAGTTTTGTCTTATCCACACATTTATCTGTTCTAAACATTTATTCAGTGATTAGAAGGGGTCAGAGGTTATCTGATGACATCGTAATGTAGAGCTGAGTATCGTCTGCATAGTTATGGTAGCTAATATTATTTTCTGTCATAACCTGAGATAGTGGGAGCATGTAAATATTGAATAAGAGGGGTCCTAGGATTCAACCTTGGGGTGCCAAGTCCATATATATATGGATATCATTCAACACTTTTATCAAGGTATTATGATGCATATTGATTCAGTAGAGTGCTGTATCATTTAAAGATACATGATTTTTCTTTGTTATTATTTTTATATATAAAAATTTCTTGTTTTGTGTCTTTATTAATATGGATAAAACTATTTTAACTATTAAAATTAATTTAGTAATAAAAATTTAATAATAAAATTAGTTTTTATTTCATAAAATTTTTTACTTTAAAAAAAAAAATTAGAAATAATCTATAACATTGTTTTTTTTTAAAGAAAAATAAAGCGTTTCAAGCTACCCCACTCTCAAAAATCAATTTGATGTGCTGGAAGCAAGTAAACATGTATCTGCTATATTTTTTATGTCAAAAAGAAATTATTGGATATTTTAAAAAGATTTTTAATAAAAAATCTTAAAAAAAGGATTGTTTTTTAACTTAAAAAGTCTTATTTTATCTAAAAAAAATAGTTTTTTTGTAAATGAAATAAACTTTTTTTTAATAAGAAATGAGTTTTCTCTTTTAAAAAACTGATTTTTAATAGAGAAAAACATTTTTTAAAATAAAAAAGACTACTGTATATAAACAAGGGGATTTTCATTTTTCATTTAATTTCTTTTATTTTAAAAAATCCTTTTTATAGAAAAATTAGTTAATAAAACTCATATTTATTAAAATGTTCTTCATGTCAACATGTAATATGTTGATTTTAAACTATAAATTAATGAAATAAACAAACAAATAAATAAAACATAAGAATAAAGCTGTCAATATTCACAGGCCTGGACATTTTAGCAAATTCACCACAAAAGTAAGATTATGAACCGGCTGCAGAAACTCACAGGATTATACAAACCTCAAAACTGCAGTAAATGCATAAACCCTCATAGATAAAAACACAGTGAGATGCTATCTGCCATGGATTGGCCATTGCAGACACTGGGTCCTGGAAAGGCCAATCCATGACAGATAGCATCTCACTGTGTTGAGACTCCATCTTTGGCAAACAAAAGATGGAGTGTGGATCATCTTGGCAAACAAACAAAAACCTTTCCAAATAAGACGACCAAGCTGCAACACAGAGACCTTGGAAGAAGGCTTGGGAACGGGTCTAAGTTTTGCAAGAGAGAAAGCAGCTGTTCAAGCTAAAATTAAAATATCATGTAAATTATTGGTTTTACTGCTACTTCAAACTAATAAATCCTGTTTTTCTTTATAAATGGTATTTATGTTTAATACATTATCAAGAATCAAGAAATTTGAACATTTTTGACTTTTGAAATTTTCCAAAAGTAAAAAAAATTGAAATTTTGAAACTCAGAAATGTCCAAGTTTTTTTTTTTTTTTTTTTTCTTTTTAGAAAATTTCTGAGATTAATCTCGACATTTCTGAGTTTTTTTTCTGGCAAGTGTTTGACTTTTGAAACTCAGAAATGTCTAAGTTTTGATTTCTAGAATTTTTTTTGGGATTAATTTTAAAAACAATGAATCTTTTGGAGGTAATTTACTTATTTCTTTTCCGCCTACAATGGCTCTATTTTGTACTTGTACAAATACACTGGGCGGCCATGTCTTCCTATTTTCAGGACATTTTACCAGTATTAAGTGAAATATCCAAAACCTAGAATATTATTTCATAACCTTTAAACTTTATCCTTGACTTTCCCGTCTTCACTCTGACGCCTTCACAGAACATAACATTTACACACACCTCATATTATTACGACAGAATTACTATTATTTTTAAACGAGCTTTTGACTGAATTTCTTTTAAAAAACAACAAAAACGCCTCCCCTGTCGTTGACGTGTGCGCGTTGTTTCCAGTCGGTCGTATTTGACGGCGACACCACCACCGTAGAACAACGTTAACCAGCAGCAATGGCTCCTAGCGGTTATTTTAAACGGACCACTAAGTTTTGGATGGGTACTATAACGGCCTCATTTGCGTACTTTACTGTAAGTAATTCAAACTTTCTCCGACTGAACACAACCAGGACAATTATTAACAGATTCCAACAAACTTTTATTAAGTATATTGGGCAGTTGGGGTTACCTAATATATCCTCCCCCGGGTTTATTTAAATTATTTAAACAACGTCTGCTGCTGCAGTTCAGTTTAATGTTATTCTCTGACGCCATTTAATGTATCCTATTAAGGTAAAAACTGTCAATGCGGCTATCGAGTTGATAGCTAATCTTATCACTGTTAATTAAGTCGTCAGCTGGGTTAAACAGACCAGGTTAAAGTCCATTTTCTACGTTAGCTTCTCATAGACTGAAGCTGCCGGACTGACACGGCAACCACCAGCCAGTTCATGTTGAAACAACAAAAAGCTTCCTTATTCCCCGTCAAAATGTCCGAATTTATTAACGTTATTATCATCTAATGTGTGCTGACCTGGCAGATTAGGCAAAAACATCAAGGTGGGTCAGGTTGCCCTACAGTGTAAGTTGTAGATTTGCTATACAGCATTGGAAATAAAGAAAGTTACCCTGTTGTGATCCCCTTAGAAGAGATTAAACATTTCCAACATGCCAAACTGTATTTTTTTTAAGAATTTATCCTGACAATGCTGTTCAATGTCAGTTTTTTAGTTTGTTTTCTTTTAAATTAAACCTGATCTATTGCATTCACAACCACCTGCAAATAGCTAAAATACGTAAGGCTTCCTATAAAAACGCTGATAAGCGCCTACTTTAATATTTCAAACACCAAATATGCATTAATATCCATTAGTACATAAAGTGGAAGCTATCTAAGCATGGCAGTGGAAGCTAATATCTACAGTTTTCCTTTTTTTCCCGCTTTCCCTTTTCCTTGGTATACTTTTCTGGGTACCAAGGAAAATGATTGATTTGTTTACATTTTCTGTTGTTATGAAACGTGTGTAGAATAAATAAAATAAATCATGTATTGCCTTTACTGAAATTCTGCCATCTTTGTTGAAAAGATAAGCTAAGAAAGCAAACATTTTCCTCAAGTCTACAAAGATAAATCCTGGAAAAAGCAAAAATGTCATATTTGACATGTTTATTTATTGATTGATATTAGAAGTTTGTGCTTCACATCCAGTTTCTGGTTAACTTTTACTTTTTATTTACTATTTTTTGTTATTATTCCAGTTTTTCTTTTAAGGAAGAAGCTTGATAGCTTGCCTGTGTTGCACTGTATTTTATTAATTGAGGAATGCAGATGAAAACTAGCCTTTTTGACTAAGTTTAGCATATTTTCTGAAGTTCATTATCTCTTTTAAAATAAAAATAACAACCAATGCAGACACAAAGATCACAGAAAATTGAAGCAGAGTTTAATTCTGTTTGTGCCGTTTTAAATGTCAAGGAATCAGATGATTCCTCGCTAACAAATTTTGTTCATCTAACTTCATGTGACTCTGGTTGTGCAGAACTGACGAGTTAAAAGCCAAACCGATTTGGTTCGGACTCTTGAGAAGCCACACTTCGTTGGTCGGGTTGGAAACTGAAGCAAAGACTCATTTGTTGGAGTTTCACACTTTGTTAGTGTCTCTCTGTAGCTTATTGTTGAACTGGATGCCGACGGCCTCCTGGACTTCAAAGCACTCATAAATATGACCGCAGAGTTGAGTTTAAATGATGCAAAGCAACAAAAACCACTTTACAAGAGAAAAGTTTAAATTTAGGTACCTAAAACAGCATTTATGAAATTAATCTCAGGTCACACTTTTCTAACTTGTGTTTATTTAATAGTAAATACTAAGGTTATTTAAAAATATATACTTATTTTATTTATTTTAAATGTTTTTAAAAAATATTTTAATTGTTGTATTTTTATTTTTTATAACTTGTTTATAACTACAATTGTGCTTTTGTAACAAAATCACTTTTATGGAAAAATGCTGCATTCTTAGTAGCTTTGATTACATTTTGTCAAAATTTATAAACAAAAAAATAGTCACAAACAGTGTAAACAGTTTGAGTTTACATCTAAACTCTCCACTGTTATTTTGCAGCTGATCGTGTTCGCACCGGATGTAATCCCGTACGATTGCCTCGGTCCGCTTGGCAGCTTGAGCAGACACCTGGTGTATTACCATGCTGACCTGATGTATAAGGGGTAAGAGTTGAGCAACAACCGCGTGACTCTTGATGAATGGCTAAAACAGTTAAATATGCAAATCTTCAGTTCTGCTAGTCTGAAAAAGGCTTTCTGTGATGTGGAAAAACATCAGCTGACCAGCTCCATTCATAGGAAAACGTGCCATAACTAACACCTACTCGTCAGAGTAGGTGTTAGTTATGGCACGTATCCTCTTAAATATAGCCGCTTGGAGCCACAGCTTGAATAGAGTCAACAACAGCCTTAATGGTTTGTTAATAAGTCATATGACTGCTGCAGTTTCTGCAGGTAGGAGAAATTCAAATCATGTGACTTGCCACAGGTGTGGCTGTTCTTGCATCGTGAGTCACATGATCCAACGAGTCACATGATGTTTCCACTGGCAGAAGAGAAAACAGGAAGTAGTCGGAGGATGGTGGTTTAATTAATTATTGCGTGAACAAACTAATTCATGTGTGATTTATTTGCGTTTTTCAGTTAGTGGAAATACCGAAATTGAAAAAATTATTTATTTATTTTTTTTACATTAGTGGAATATTGACAAAGTTTTCTGCACATTTATAATATAAATTTTATTTTGTACCTTCCTGATGTATACTTCCTGATTTATAATCCATATTTTTGAAAGGATTTCTATATTCTGCCGATTATCTGCTGTAAGGAAATGAAGTGGCTGCAGCAGTTTGTAGCTCTGTAGCAGGAAGAAGGTCTTTTTGGGGGTTTGCTGAATACAGTTTGCATGTTTTCCCTCTGTGTGTGTGGATTTTATCCAGGTGCTGATTAATCATATAAACTTTAGAGGACTTCATCTCCAAATCCTTCCGTATCAGTCAATTTTCTTTGCAAAGTTTTGGTACATTTTGAAGTTAAATAGTAATAAAGATGCTCAAATTTCACTTGTATTTAATTGCTTAATTGTTCATACTAATTTCAGTTTATTTATTGTAGTTTTGTTCATTGGTACCAAATGTAATTGTGGTGTTTTTTGTCTTTAAAGAAAAAGTTCAAATGAACAAGTTTTATTCAGATACATGCTTCAAAACAAATGTTTTTATGACACAAAATGTCAGTGTCTCAATCTCCAGCCAAAAAGATAAAAAACACTGGAAAGAGGTGCATCAGGTGACATCATTGGTGAGTCATTCTAAGTGGGCCGAGCCCCGTCCCAGTGGAACACCATTTTCCAGCCTCTCCAAATTTTATTAAGAAAGAACCGGAGAAAATTAGTTTGACACTCATTTCAACTTTCTATTTTTCTTTTGGGATTTTCTCTGTCGTACTGAACAACTGTTTATCAGTTTTTATTTCTTTAGTAGTTAATTCAAAATAAGGAAGCAGTAAAGAAACAACTGAGCTTTTGACTAAATAATAAAACTGAAACTACTCTTATCAGCTGTAAAACAAAAGCTGAAGTGATTTTGTTTGACAACCATCCATCATCTGAACCTGCTGGGTTTTGCAGGCTGTAAGCTTCAAAACTGTTAGAAAAATAAACAAAATGTTATATTTAACATAATTAACAGATTTTAACTCAGAGAATGTTTTCTGTTTTACTTTGCTTCTGATTTTTGATCCTTGTTTAAACCGTTCATTTTGGAAAGGGAAACTTTTTTGTTTCGAGTCTCTAAAGTTGTTTTTGTTGCAACGTTTCTAAAGTTTAAAGCAGAACCAGGTGAGTTCATGTTCTGGTTTGTCACTAGCTTGAAGTGGACAGACTGAGAGAAACACATTGCAAAAACACAAAATCCTACCAAGTTTCTTTGGTCTAGTTTCTAGTGCAAATATTTTAGTAAAGTTGAAATAAGACAAAACTAACTTGTAAGTAACTTTTCAGCAATATGTAATATATTTGATATATAGAGGCTTATTTTTGGTAAATAATTTGTTAATATTGATAAAGTGACTGGTAGATTATTTCACTTATAACATAAAAATAATATCTTATTATATGTGAAATAATCTGCCACAGGAACTAGCACTTTTTAAAATCAACTTTAAGGAATTATTCACTTAAATCCAGTTCCTATATCTTTCTGATAATCTGGTTATAAGTTAGTTTTGTCTTATTTTAAGATTACTAAGATATTTGCTGTAGAAAAAATACTAAAGATAGTTGTTAAAGTTTTGTGTTTTTGCAGTGCGGCAGTCTGGAGCCACCGTAAACGTCTCTGTGTATGTTTGCACAGATAAAACAAACCCAGTGATTTGCGTAGATACAGAGTCTCCAAGCCTTATGATCCTTTCCAGAAACTCAGAGGGTCAAACATGTTTCAGTAAGAATGTGGCTCTGGCTGCTTCTGGCTGCACAGAACCAGGTAAAAACGGACTCAAACTCCAGTCCTGGTGTCCCAGTTTGTAGTGATAAAATAATAATAAAAAAAAAGTACAAAAGCAGGATAAAGAGTTTTTAAGGAACAAACGAGACAAATTGATGTTTTGAAGTTCTCTTTAGGTGATGAAATGGGTTTTTCTGTCTGTTTTAGGTGGTGGCTAGCCGTTGCTGTTCATATCGGTGAAGCTCTTTATGCTTTCAAGCTGTGCAGGTAAGACTGCAGGGAGCTGGTGGTAGAGCTCAGGCTGATCTTATTTAAACTCATTTGACTGTTGCATACAATCCTTAGGGGCACGAATATAACAGAAAAAACAAGTTTTAAATAATTTTATAAACAAGAGTTTGGTGTCCGAGTTTGAATTTGTTGTGGATTTTCTCTAAACTGCACAAAAATTAAAATAAATATGTGTCTTATTCACTAATGTTTGGATAAATATTTAAAGGTTTGCTTGATTTCTGTATCAAGTTCTTGGTATTTAAGCTGCACAGTTTTGTAATAAAATGTAATCTAATGTTTAATTAAAAACATGATTTAAAAAAGAAATACATCTGTTAATAAGAAACATAAAAAAATTTTCTCTGCCTGAAGTTACATAAGATTAATTTTTTTTTGTTTTTTAGGTCAGAATTACTGAAATTATTTCCATTTCCTAAATACCAGAAAATTTAGTGAGAAAATTTCTAGAGAATTTTTTTTTTTGTAATGTTTATTATTCCTAGTGGCTCAATTATGTATTGATGTGGAATTTCTTATGTTTTATACTTTAAAACAATGATATTGAAATTGTTAAATTGGGGTTTTGTTCTCAGACAGATATAACATTTATTTATATTTCAGTTTGCCTTGTCCCTGCTGTAGACTGTAGAAAACTATCACAGTAAGAACAGTAATAATTGATGTCATATCATAATCTTTTTAACTAGAGATGCTCTGATCCGATATTAATGTCTGTATGGGTCCTGATATTTTAACGAAATCTAGATCTATTCTGTCCAATTCTATGCTTTAGATATTTATTTATACGCTGGAAAAATTTAGCCTCAAAAAGTAAAAATAAACAGCATTCACACAGATTCACAGCGACGTCATGCTTTAACATTTATTTTTCATTCTATTTAGAATCCAAACTTCAATTTCTGAACAATTTAAAAATTTTGTTGCTGTTTTTTTTTTTTTTACGTTTGATAAAAGTATTATTTTTGTCAATTTTAGTTTCATTATTATTTATTTTTACGTTGTCTAATTGCACTGACTGAACAAATTAAAATTGTTTCATGTCTGATCAAGCTTGTGAACTTACTGTATTTTTCGGACGATAAGACATTAAATTGTGCGGCTTTTAGCTTTGCAGCTTTTCTGTGGATTTTTCTTCAACCACCAGGGGGGGCTCTTTAACAGGAAGTGCAGATTTATTAAGGAACTTAACTTGTGCAAAACCGAGAGCGGCGGAGATACCAGCGGCTTATCGCCCGGTGCGGCGTATATTTGTACGTTTTCAGTTTTTTAAAAAAACTTTGTGGGTGCAGCTTATAGTGAGGTGCGCTCTATAGTCTGGAAAATACGATATTTGTGTGTTTAATGTGCAGAGTTGTGAAATAAATCTGTTGTTTAGCACATTTTTGTTTATTCTTAAAAAAGAAGTTTAAAGTTGATTTGTTTTTCTGTTTAGGATCAGTGTCAACTGATAAACCTCAGATACTGGAAGTGAAAAAAGTGCATCTCTATTTGTTAATACATTTTTATTTTTATTTTTTCAATGTTGGGCTGGAAAAGTTTGAAAACTTGCCTTGAAAACACTTGAAAAGTGCTTGAATTTCAGGCATACGAGCACCAAAAGAACAGGATCACATCTAAAATCCGTCACTAACGTTTTATATTGATTTATTTTTGTTTCCTCACAGAGAGAAAGGCATCAACCACCCGAACACTCGCTGGCGGTGGGTCTACCAGACGTTGCTGTTCGGCTACGCCTCGCTCGGCCCGCTCATTAGGTACAATCCGAAGCGCCACAAAAGGTACTGAACGCGGCCGGCGGAGCCTCCAGAGCGAAACAGCTGAACATTCCTGGTGCCTTTTCCCCCTAGGATGAGGGAAAACTGATGATATAAACACTAGAAATTGAATTAGTGTCTCTGTTGTAACCTTTAATTCACTGGTGCATACATTTTAACCACATTCCATTTATTTTCTATGAAGAAAAGCTGGAGAAGATGTTAGAATTGATGTTAAATTAATAATATTGTTGACAGGAGTTGTTTAATTAATTAATCTGCCTTCAGATAGATTTTATGTGCAATACAACAGGAGTCCTGGATCAATTACTTTGTGCTCTAATGATGTTTACAACAAGCCTGCGAGGTTGCAATAGAGATTCCTCCACTGCTGCTCAGTCGTAACGTCAGGCACAGGTACGCTGCTGTCGGCTCGAGAGAAGAGTTTTAAAAATGGGAGATATTTTCATATTACCTCTGTCACTCTACGGCGCTTTCGCTTCCTGTCGAAGATGCTGAAAGTCTTCAATAAAAAGAATAATTTGGAAACTGGTTTCCGTTTCATTTATGTTGTTTATCTGGGTTTTCTCTGGGAAAAAACATTAAATTTGTGGACCTGGATATAATTACAAAAACGTTTTTTTTTTTTATTTACACTTTCTAAAATCTTTAAATTTAGCCTCAAAAAGTAAAAATAAACAGCATTCATACAGGTGTATGTATATTTGTTCAGAGCCCTCTCAAAGTCCTGCTGCAGACCTTTAGGTCAGGTTGATGTTTGGACTTTGGATATAAAACTACAGAACCTTAAAGAGACAAGATTTATTTTCCAGGCAGATAGTACCTTTTTACATCACAATTAAGTAATTATGTTAGCGTCAGCTGTGATAAAAATCATTTATGTATATCGAATATGACTTAAAAGAAAATTCTCTCTTGAAATTAGGTCTGTATCTCTTTAAGAAGCTCCTGCTCTTTTTGAAACTTTGCAGAGCTCATCGACAGCAGATTATGAAAACTATAGTAGTGAACTCTTTATTTTGCACTTTCCCCAGATTGTGTCCCAAACACACATATTACTGAACTCCATCCATTTGTTTCTTTAGTGCTTAAATGCATCAAATCTGAATAAATAATTGGAATTAGCGTGAAGGGCTAATAATGATTAGCCTGGTCACACAAGAATTTGAAAAATCACACTTCTGATTAAAAACTGGGATGAGGAATTTAATGTTGCCACTATTGAATGAAAACTGGGGGGGGAAAACAACTCTTACCTGATCCAAATAGAGTCACATCCCTCTAACGTTCCAGTTTTTAATATTTGTAAATTTACATAAATGTACGACAGAGTACTGGGGCCATACTAATAAAGGATAAAAAATAAAATAGAAATAGTCACAATATTAAGAGGATGAAATCATACGAGAATAAATAAAAATTAATTAAATGACACACGAATAAAATCAATCTTGAATAAAGTCATAATATTGTGAAAAGGTTTCAGTAACATGCCTTTATTCTTGTAATTTTTAAAATCGTATTTTCATGGTTGTATAAATGCAATGTTTTATGTAGGGATACATTTTTCTTTAGTGTTCAAATGCTAAAAAATGAGCATTTAATATATATTTTTCTTTTTTTAAATTAAGTGATGCAGGTTATACCTCTGGTAGTTTTACTACAGTAACTCATAATGGAGTAAATCGGTGTTTTTTTAATGTTTCTACCCGTCAAAACATCCCAGATTCAATCACTTTAAAAATAAACGTCAGAAAATCAAAACAAAGAATCCTTTTGAAATTGTTTGGATGTTAACCGTAATTTTATTTTAGCTTCGTCAGCAGGACAGTTGCGTTGCTCAACCTCAGGTTTTATGTCTCAAAGCAACAGCAGCACAGGTTTTCACATTGCCCTCTGCTTAAAGACATTAAGAGCTTTAGCTCATCTTAAGCAGCCCAGGCACCAAGCCACTCTCTTAAGAAATTACACAACACATGCATTTCTGTCCTTTTTTCCTTTCGTAACATCTGCACAGAAACAAAACAAAAACATTTGTTTGCTTTTGTTGTCTCTCTCAGACTCTCCTACAGTTAGGTGTGTAAATACAGATGTATGTACAGCTTCTTAAAAATATATACTCTGAAAATATTAACTTTTATTGAGGGGGCGCACCAATTTATCTGCGCCGACGTACGGCCGATATTTACACACAAAGAGTGTCTTGTACCTTATCAAAGGTCTAAAGTCTGTCCTGAGCGTTTGTCACTACGTCACTTAATCAATCCAGGCGCCATGATGGACGTCGGAAATGAGGGAGGGGAGTTTTGAACAGAGTGACGGAAAATGTTTTTGCCAGTTTATTCATGGTTTATACTTGTTCGAGCCAAGCTAGTTTGTGTATGTAACATACCTGGTTGGGGCTCACAGACAGTATTTACAAAAGTTGTAAATAGCTAGCTTAGGAACCAACACATTCCTCCGTGTTGATCAAATTACAGACATTGCCTGAATTCACACCTCATGATTTACATCAATATGTCATAAGAAACTTTTCCCCTTACACCTGAGTGTTGGTTTCTATCCTTGTCTGTTTGTGCAGCACCCTTCAAGGTGAAATCAACAAAACAGAAGAGATATTAAGCTAACACATGTTTGTTCTTTTGACGAGCTTTAAAGGAGCGCATTGGTTGTTTTGACGTCCATCATGGCGGAGCAAGTGGAGAGCTGAACAGCGTGACGTCACGCGCAAAGGTCAACAGTTAGCAACATTTCAGACAAAAAAAAGCCTGGTATCGGCCAAAGTGCAGGTTTGGCTTTTTAAAGAAACTGCAATCTGTGCACCCCTACATTTACTCTTTTCTTGCGTTTGTATAATGTTAATGGGAAATTATCTTGAAAGTAACCACACCATCCAACCTGCAGCTAATTCAGAGTGTTTTATTCTGATAAGAGCTAGATCCAGAGATTGGTTATTGGTTGGTTATTGTCCTCCTGAAGGACGTGCTGGGAATCCCTTCCAAATTTATTTACACTCCACCTCCTTTCCTCTTGTCTCGTTTTGTTTCGATCACCGGTCCAGCCAGCATATCGAAGGGTAGCGCTCGTTCAGCGTCTTGCGCAGCTGAGTGCTTTGCGTCTTGTCCCTGGTTTCCACCACGCACTCCACCTGTCAACACAACAAACACGTATGTGCTTTGTTGCAGAGTTTAGGGGGTCGCCTGCTGATCAGCCCAGACCTTTCACCTTTTGACGCAGCCAGCTGGCAAACAGCCCAACAATTAGTCTGTGCCGAAGACGAGCCCAGAGATTAAGAGACTGTTCGTCTTGTTTCTAATCAGAATTAGGGAGATTAGAAACCGAGTCCAGGAAAAGGTGTTATATGTGGTCTGAGGATTTGTTATGGAACTGTATGTGGAGAGACTGGTGATGCTAATCAGTCTGCATGACCTGTGAGAACATGGCTAGATCCTGGGAAATTAAAACTTTATTTCAGGGGTGTCCAACGTGTGGCCCGCAGGCCATTTGTGGCCCTTAAAGTGATATTGTGTCCAATTCAAAACAGCAGTTGGAAAAACTGACAAAATTTGGCCAATAGATGCAGACGAAGAGTTTTAAAATGATCAGCAATATGATTTTCTTATGAATTATTTATCTTTTCAAAGTAAATTCTCTTAAGGAAAACAAACAAATAAAAAAAAAAAAAAGAACAACTCACATTTTTTGATAAAAAGTTTTTCCTACAGCATCAGGTGGTTTTTCTGCTGTATCAAAATTTGTTTATTTCACAAAACTGCGAGGGAAACACTTCTTTTACATCTCAAGAGTCACATGACCGACAACCGGACGTTACTACTGTCAAAAACCATGAAGAAGACGAGGACAGGAAGTGGTAGGGTGACCACTTCCTACATATTGACTTATCACATGAACAGAAATATTCACAAGGTTTTAATTGCACTTCTTCTTTAATCAAAACACCTCAATTGTCAAATTGAGTGTTTTATTTTGCCAATAGAAGAATATTGATAAAGTTTGACGCACATTTGTAATGGAAACAATAAAAACACATTTATCCATCCAGACTTTTCCTGAAAAGCCACATTTGCTGCACTCAAATCAACTTTTATCTTTTATTGAACTTGTGTAAATCACCTTCTTTAAAAAGCAAGTGTTTTTAAAGAAGGTGGTTTAAATTCTATCCTTATTACCGAAAATAAAGTTATTCAATTTATTGACGTCAATTAATAATGTTTAAACCACCCAAAACTATCCACATTTGTTGTTGCTTTTACTGTTTTCTCCACTGTTTGTTCAGTGGAAGTACTAGTAAAAAGTAATTTAAATGTAGCAGTTTAGTAATAGAAATTTTGTGATAGTTGAAATTTATTTGTGAAAGTCATACAGTTACACAAAAAAGAACTAATACTGTTCCACCACAAAATACTGTGATAAAACTTCAACTCTGTGTCGCCAACCTCTACAAATTGGTGAAAAAATTCAATTTGTTAAGATTGTTTTGTTTTATGGTTGGTTAAATAATGGATGAATGTTTCCTTATTATTCACAACTCAATTCAAAAATACTTGGGAATTTAAATGGGATTTTTTTAAACTCATATTTTACAATTTTCTTCAGAGTTGTAAATGCTGAATGTCTCCTGTAGTGATCAGTGTTAAAGTTATGCCTGTTGCAATAACTAATAAATCAATTAATTACATGACAAATTAAAATGAGCTCAA
Source organism: Poeciliopsis retropinna (assembly GCA_010277075.1). Lineage (NCBI taxonomy): Eukaryota > Metazoa > Chordata > Actinopteri > Cyprinodontiformes > Poeciliidae > Poeciliopsis > Poeciliopsis retropinna. Next base: position 3,446,281 of record VMRM01000014.1, on the reverse strand, counting down.
TAATTTCCATTTGCATGATTTATTGTTTTTCTCTCTTTTTTTTTTTTTTACCAAAAACTGGATGATAAAAGTCTTCAGTCTGGTGCTTTGGTCTCAACTATCCCCCTTTTTTAAGGACTTCATAATTAATTAGATTTGTTGTTTTGGTTTTGTTTATTTATTTTGGATATTTAAAACATTCCGGTATTAAATGTTTGAAGTTTGTTGATCTTTGAGAATGTGTCCTCAACTTGAAAATGGTCTCGAAACAAAAATATTATAATTTATCGCAATGACTTCAATTAATCATCCAGCTAAATTTGACCTAATTGCAGCGTCTCTGAAGAAGCCTCTGACTGAAGACTCTGACTAATAAAATCATGAAAAAGGACAGAAAAAGACAAATTAGCCGCCGACCTTAGCTTTGAAGACGTCTGACTTGTCACTGTGTCTGCGATGGCAGACGTCCAGCAGTCTGGGAGGACAACGAAAACACGCCGAGTTAAAGAAAGCGTCTGGCACCAAAATGGGAACAGATTAAGTCCGAACCTGTCCTTACCTGACGTCCTCTCTGGACAGGACGTCCAGCAGTTTGGCCATGTCTCCTGGCCATTCTCCCAGCTGCACAGAGAATTTACTGACCCGGTCGTCCAGCACCAGGGCCCGGTCCACACACTGCCTCACCAGGTCCGGCTCCATGTTGGCGCTGCTCACCACAACAACCACCCTGCAGCAGAAACGGTTAGCATGAGCCAAAATGGTGGCCAGTGATGCCTAAACATGGGCAGAGTACACAGAAACTGTACTCAAGTAACAGTAGCTTTACTTCAACATATTTTTACTGCAGAAGTAAAAAGTCACAAGAAATCACTCAAGTAAGAGTAAAAAGTATTTGGTAGAAAATCTACTTAAGTACTGAGAAACCGACTGAATTATCAATGACTTAATATTTTAAAAATACATCATCAGACAGACCAAAATATACAGTAAAGTGGAATTAAATGATAATAATTATTTATATAAATAACAAAAAATAATAAAATCAGGCAAAGAAAATTTTCCAAATCAGTTTCTCTCAACAAAAACTGCAACTGTTTTGGTGTCTGTCTGGTGAATTTCTGGTTAAAACATGTTTGTTTTTCATTCAGTGGATAGAAAATCCAGAAATTTTACCCAACTAAGAGTAGAAATACTTCATAATAAAATTACTGAAGTAAAAGTAAAAAGTACAAATACTCCTAAAAGTAAATATGTATATATATAAAAAAATTAAGTTACTTAAGTAAATGTAACTAGTTACTACACAGCTGTGATATTATCAACCCCCCAGAGTGGCAACTTGGTCAAACCGCAGAGTTTAGACTGAATCCAGCTGCTGATGTGCGACAACGTTCAAATATCTGACCCACTTTTTCCCTCTTAGTTCTGGAAGTTGCCCTGCCAATATGGCAGCCAGTCCCATGGCTCCCACTGTGTCCACTGTGGAGTGCTCCACCTCCTGAAATCGCAGCATCGCCACCAGAGAGTCTTCCTCGCTGACAACAAAACAGAAATCAAAATTCACACACTGAATCCACCAAGTGACGGATTAAAGCTCACACTGGAGAGATTATTCTGGAGAGACGACTTTGTTCGTCTCACTTCTTCAATATTAGTTTTTTTTTTTTTTTTTGGTCTCATGGTGTGGATTTGTTGTGGAGTTGCAGTACCTGACAGGAATAACTTTGTTTATCAGTTTCTTGGACAGATGGAAGGTATTTGCACCAAGCGAACGCTCGTTAAAATCTGAAAAGAGAAATAAAACCATGGAAAGTAGTAAGAAAAGAAACGTATTTATTGTGTTCTACCAACAGCTTGTAAAGTTACACAGTCAAAAATTATCAGAAATAATTTAATATTCAGACAGTAATAAAAAATTTATTTTTCAAAGTCATTATTTTTACCATAAAATGTAGAAATATCTCAATTCTAAACTAAATATTTAATGAGCAAGCTAAATATTGAACTAACTAAATATTTAGCTAATATGCAAATTTACTTGAAGCTAAATGATTAGATTGGTAATTAATGTTTTGTTTGGAGGTAAATATGTAACTTTCCAGCTTAATATTTTGTTTAATGCCTGAAATATTTTGTTTGAAGTTAAATATTTCTCTTGCTAACTCAATATTTTCTTTTCTTCAGTTTGAAACTAAATATTTATTGTAAATATTGTAAATATATGTATGTATTGTATATATATATATACATATATAAATATATGTAAATATTGTAAAAAACTAAATATTTTATTTTGAAAAAAGCATTTAATTTTGAGCTAAATATTTAGTTTGGCAACTAAATATTTATTTTACTGCTAAGTATTTAACGACAGGCCAAAAAAAAAAACAAATGATTGCTGTCAGTTTCTGGATATGTAACTTTATGAAAGTTTGATGGGTTTTGCATCAAAGCACATCAGCAAAGAACCATTTGTGTCTCACCTCCATACAGCTTCTTATTCGGGTTGCTGTGCAGGTTTTTGATGGGACCGTCTGTTTTCAGAGATTGTAGCAGCAGAGGGAAACCTTCTGGTTCAACTCCCTGTTCAAGAAAGTCCATTTTTAATATTTAAATGCAATTCATATTGCATCTTCTGGGGATGTGTTTGATTATTTAACTAGTGGTTTTCACATTCATGTTTCCATTGCAGCCACTGTGAAAGCTTTATATTTACAATAGGAAATTTTGTTTTCTTTTCTAATTTAGAGCTTTGCATTGTGAATAACGGGCTTGTGGTTTTTTTTTGTTTATGCTCACAGAAAGTGACATATAAACGTTACTGAAGGTAACTTCTGTGAAAATAAACAGCATTTTCTATCAAAGAAACCTGTAAAAGTTAAATTTAGAAACATTTTCATGCTCTGGAAAGCAAACTGTACGCTGCAAAAAGATAAAATCTTATTTTTGTCTCGTTTCTAATGCAAATATCTCATTACACTTAAAACAGGACAAAACTAACTTGAAAGTAATGTTTTAGTAAGATACATCAGCTTGTTTTAAGTAATTAATTTAGCAATTTTGATGAAAAAGTTGTTCCACTTGCAGATTATTTCATTTATAACAAGGAAAAATGTCTTGTTACAAGTGAAATAATTTAATTAATCAATACTCAGTAATTACTGACTCAAAAGAAGCTCCTATATCTTATTGAAATGTTTCTGTCCTATTTTAAGTATACTGAGATATTTGCACTAAAAACTAAACAAATACTTAGTAAGATTTTGCTGCAATAAAATAAACTGTACAGCAAACAGCAAATGTGCAAAATATCCTTTTTAAAATTGGAATATGTGAGGAAAAACATCCATTGTGCTAATTATGTTGTTTGTTAATCATTTTGTTGAAAAAACGTACTACTTTCTTTGCTTGATTTTATTTTATTTCTGTCCCACAAATAAGTTTGACTTGACAATTTTGGCCCATGTGACCAAATGTTTGGCCACCCCTGATCTGGAAAGTAATCTGTAACTTCTAGAAAATGTTTGTCACGTTATGAACGATCCATGTTACACAGGCTGCCTTGGTGAAAATCAGCACAAAAAGAAGCTTTATTACCATCATTTAGTGCAGTTTATGTGTACTTACTATAACGAGAATCTGGGAGTTGAGGTACTTGAGGGATGCAGCAGTGCTGGCCAGAAGCCCATACTGTCCTGCTGCAGGAATAACCACTGCATCCACTTTGGGAACCTGGTCAAAGATCTCCATGCCCACAGTTCCCAGTCCTGCTAGGTACGCTGCACTCTCATCTCTGGACACAAGGAAAGGCTTAGATGTGCTCATGTAAGGCTGCAACAATCAATTATTTTAGCAATCAGTTATTCTGATGATTAATCCAGTAATCCGTCTTCAGAATATTGGTGCATTCTGCATATTTTTCATTTAAGCACAAGTTATTTTGTACAATATTATAAATACACATAAACAAATAATTAAATTCTGTTCTAAAATAAGAAAAATAAATTTTATTGCCTAATATGCAATAGCATGGCATTCCTTGAATGAACTGTTGATTATTTGTAGCAAAGGTTGTAGAAAGTTCAGCCGTTTCTGCCAAAATTAACATTATTACAGTGTAGAATTTATCTGTTGATTTTTTAGAATATTTGAACAGCAAAAGTTGCTTAATAGGAGATTATTTATTTTTATGACAGAACTGGAACCAGTTGAAACTAAAGCTGCCACTTGAGGAGTTCTTGGTAAAACATATTTATAAACAAAGTTTAAAAAAAAAATTAAAAAAAATCTTAAATCTTAAATTGCACAGTTTTGACGTAATTATTGCTCTAAGTGTATTGTTCTTTCACAAAGTGGCATTTTTTAGACCATATCCTCCAGTTAATGATTAATCTATTACTAATTTTGATGTGCATTGATGATTTTGATTATATTTCACAAAATGTAATGTTTAATGCTTGTTTTAATTGATTGTATCATATTTTTATGATGTAAAGAACTTTGAACTGCGTTGTTGCTACACAAAGAAACTTGAATTTAATTAATGATGATTTCAGTAATCAATTAATCACGATTAATCGTTTCAGCCCTAATATTTGAATATATCAAATATATATATATATATATACTGCAGTATATATATACAATCACGGTGATTGCAGTACTGCTGCAGTACTGTTACGCTGTTTACTCCATTTAACGATTAATCGTTGACTAAATTAGTTGATGATTATTTGAGTAATCGATTAATCTGATTAATCATTTCAGCCTTGTCCTCATGCTTTACCAGCGTATCTGAAATCTGATATTACAAGTTTTAAAACGAGACTGACTCTTCCAGGTAGAGGTATCCGTTCTCTTTGGCCAGATGGCGGGCGTGGTTCTGGGAGTCGAGGCTGGTGCCGCCGTACGAGATGACCATGGCGCCGTAGTCTCTGTAGGTACGCAGGCGTGGAGAAGAGCAGCTTGACGGCATGATGGCAAACACGGGTATCTTCAGCTCGGCCGCGTGGTGAGCCACGGCCATGGAGAAGTTACAGTCGGTGGCCACGATCACACCTTTCCTCTGCTGCTCCTGGGAGGAGACAAACCCACGGTTATCATCGTCACCCTGATTCACAAATGATCAGAACAGAAAGAGGTCCTGTATTTACCTGTGTGAGGGAGGTGAGCAGGTACAGCACTCCTCTCTCCTTCACAGAGCCGGTGTAGTGAAGATGCTCCTTCTTCAGGAAGATCTCCATCCCGTACTGCTTGGACAGTCTGGAATACTGCGCATAAACAAGCAGCGTCATCTGTTAAATGCTCCCTGGCTGCTGCTTTTTGTTCAGACGAGACATGAAATTAGACCTATTGTGGAAAATTCACATCTTTCTTCTTCCATTTGCTTCTAAAATAAAGACCAAGCACTTAAAAAGAAAACAAGAACACACACAGACATTTTTGGTCAAAAACTTCATGTTTTTTGGTGTCTGGAAAATGAGCCACTTCAAAAACCTTCCAAATGTAACGTCACAAATCAGCTGGGGTCGTCACCTAGCGACCCCAGCTGAGTTCCGTACGTTACCTAGCAACCCAGCCAGCTGGTTTTACTGCGGTACAATGGCTGCTGGAAAAGACAAGTGTTTTGTTTTTGACTTACCATCCACAAACCACTTGCTTACATCATAGTAGATTAACTTTGACCCACTCTTCATTCCAACTATTCTCATCTCCCTACTCTGCTCTGTCTCAAATTTCTCCCATTGACATGGATTTCTCTGGCAAAATTTCAACTGAATTAGCTGCCAAAAAGCTAAATACACAATACTCTCTGTTTCCCTCATACATTCACACAACTAGCATACCGTGCAAGGTGTCTTCTGTATCGCTGACTGGATCGTGAAGGCTGCCGCGCTGATGTCCTCAAATCGGAGGAACTGAGCCGGAGGTTTGGGGATGATCCTGAACTCACTCACTCTTCTGGTTTTGGGGGGATCCATGAGCTTCATCTCAGGGGTTCCAGCCACGCTGGTTTGGTGGTACTTGACATCTCCATTGAGAAGTTCCTCCTCACCAAAGTCCTTGAGACGCTCCGGTTCAATGAGAGTCGGCCGGCGACCCACGACGCCATTACAGACGGGTTTGTAGGAGCCTCCTGGTAGACTGGGGCCAAGACGCAGTTCCTCCCTGAAATAATAAACAAATGAAGGATAGAGAATAACTTTCAGGTGCTAAAGTCCTTGTCGGAAGGTACTAAACTCATTGGAACCTCTACTAGAGATTTGGAACCAAAAGCTTCACAAATCTAAATATCTTAAGATTGTTCAAAGACAATCCCCAGACCTCTAATTTGATCAAACGTTTTGGTTCCTTAGCCTTCTGAAAGACCAAATTTTAACCAATTTCAGCTTTCTAATAGGTAGTATCAGGGCTGGGAAATAAATTAATCCTATTTAATTGTTTTTTTTTTTTAATTTTAGATGTAATTTTTGGAAAATATGGATAATTTTCCACTAACGCACTCCTTGGGAGTCCATAGTTCAGAGTGATGTCAGCACACCCACAGCGGCCATTTTGTTTGACAAGCCTTTTTTTACAGCATCTATTTCTTGGACTTTGAATTCACGTTAATCTTTCACTCAACTAAGCTATAAATAATTTTTTCAGTTATGAGAATAAAGTCATAGTACTACAAGAATACAATAATAGTAATAGTATAATCGTTATATGACAACAAAGTCAAAATAAATTGAGAATAAAGTTTTAATATTATAAATTTGTAGTATTAGTGAAATGAAGTAGTAATTTTATGAAAACCACAACACAAAAAATAACAGAAAATTAATTATTCAAGTTTTTTTCTCTTTAAAGCAATTTTTTTAAAAGATGTTCTGGTAAAATTACGTCTTTGTTCTGCTAATAAGATGATTTTTCTATGAGAATTAAAGCTTGCAACTTGTTTTAGAATAGAAACCAAGAGGAAAAAAAATTGATTAAAGATTTTTAATCGTCGCGCGATCATCCTCCTAGCACTTCCTGTCGTGTTCTTTGTCTTTTCTTCCTGTAGTAACATCCGTTTGTTGATCACATGACTCATGTGATGTGAAAAAATATTGCAGTTTTGTGACTAATTTCGATGCAACCAAACAAAACTACCTCATTCTAGCTTAAAAACCTTTATCTGAAAACATTATGAGACATTTCCCTTACCTTTCATCTCTAACCTGTGACAACATTCAAGATGGCCACACATTTAGTGCTTGTGCTTTCTTAATAAAGCACTTTTATCACAATAAACACTTTTAAAATGACAGTTTCTGGTATTTCCAGGGTTATAAGGAACAGAACTGGCCTCAGTAAAAGTGCAGACAGAATAATAAATCCTTCAAATCTGAGCTGGACTGATTCATCCTTCACATCTGTCCAGCTTTAAGTGGCTGTGACTGATTACATCAATAAGTCTACTTATGATTTATTGGTTAGTTCGGCTGCTCTTTTAAGGGAGATGTAAATTAAGTGGCAATTTAGAGCCGAAAGGAGGATGGTTTGATTTATAACAGCTTAGTAAATGGACACAATTAATCTGAATTGTTAAATTCTGCACCATATATGCTCTCATTTATCAAAGGACACCAAACAAACCTGGTTTGGACTTTTTTTTAATGCGTACTCGGAAGCGTAATTTATAGAGCAGGCCTTCTGCAACATCAAGGATTACCCATAATGCATTAAGTAATGTTCTTAGGCACTAAAACAAATCAAAATGGGTTTAGCGGATGTGGTTCTATTTTCTAGATGGCCACCAGGTGGAGCTGCTCTCTCGGATAAATCTCTCTCTGCAGACAAAACCCTGCTCTAGTTCTCTCACAGTGATCTATTATAGGCAGCACATTCACCTTTCACCTGGTCTCACGAATCCATTACACTCTCTGCCCCATTTTATCCGTTATATACTGAAACCTGAGTGTCCTTATAACTGTGAATGAGATTAAGAGAAAAGTCCAAAGCTGCACCTGCGTTAGACGAGCTTTGAATCAAGGGCAGCGTTCAATAATGATAATAAAAAAAAAAAAGCATCAAAGAAAGGAAAAGAAAAACATGGCAACCTTGAAGAACCTCTTCAAAGGACAAGAAGAGGGGATGAAGTGGTAAGCAGGAGCTTATTCTGCTTCAAATGGGCCAAAAAATAACGACCGGGGATGAAGCAAAGCGGGTCAAGGAGGCATTTAACCCAGCTGGCTTTTATCATTTTAACAGGTCTTCCTCAAAGAGTTCATTTGGATGAATGGTGAAGCTTTTTCTGAAGACCCTGACTGCTGACGGTGCTTTATTTCATGTTCACTGCAAAAACACAACATTTTATCAAGTGTTCTTTGGTCCAGTTTCTCATGCTAATATCTTAGTTCACTTGAAATAAGACAAAACTAACTTAAAAGTAATTTTTTTTAGCAGATACAGACATTTGTTTTAAGTAAATAATTTCTTAATTTTGATGAAAAAGAATTAGTTCATTGGCAGATTAATTAACTTATAAGAAGATATTTTTCCATGTTATAAGTTAATTTATCTGCCACGTATTTAAAAAAAAAAAAAAAATCAATATAAAGAAATTATTTACTTAAAACAAGCCTCCATATCTTGCTGAAAAGTTACCTTAAGTTCGTTTTGTCTTATTTCAAGTGTAATAAGATATTTACACTAGAAATAAGTAAGACTTTGTGTTTTTGAAGTGTACCAAGCATTTCTATGGTCTAGTTTTTTATGTAAATGTCTTGGTACACTTGAAATAAAACAACACTACTTTACAAATAACTGATTTAAGTCAATGGTAACTTAATATTTCACTTATAAAATGGGGAAAATGCCATAATCTACCAGTAAAACTACAACTTTTTCATAAATGTTATGGGATTTACTTAAAACAAGCTCCTATATTTTGCTGAAAAGTTACTGATTTCAAGTGTAGTAAGATATTTGCACTGAAAACTCGACAAAAATACTTGGTCAGATTTTGTGTTTTTGCAGCGTTGAGGTTTGGCATCAATTGACTTTCTTGACTGGTTTGCTTTAGCCTGCCTGAGTGCAGAACTAAAAGTATGACGAAATGAGTCTTAGGAGGCTCTTCTTCTGTTTCTGTCTGCCTTTCTGGCAAAACGATCAAAATGAAACCAAACGGAGAAAGAGAATTTTGTGGGAATTGGATGGACAAACAGCGAAGGTAAACATGAGAGAAACCCGGCCTGGCGAACCAAATCAAGGACCAGTAACCGTGTTTGCATTACAAATGTGAGCAAATATTTGAGGATATTCTGCTAATGGTGAAAAACCCCCACAATTTTGCAATTGCGGAGTTTCCATTAAATAAGAAATAAAATATAAATCACAAGTGAATAAGCTTGTTCACGCAATAAATAATTAAAAATCATAGCAGTGATGGACGTAAACAGTTCCAGGAGATGTATTCATAATTTATTTGTGGTGCTAGCGCTCATCATCAATCAGCCATGAGAGGAGACGACGAACCTCTTACATTTTGGAGCGTTTTGGGAAAATCATAGTCGCAGTTTTTACAGAAGAGCGATGGATTCAACATGCCCAAGGGACACACAACTTTTTATGAACTGCGCCATGCCATGAGAGCTCCAGTGAAAAGAAAAACATCATCCTCCTATGATTTCCTGTCATCCTCTCTATTTATTCATTTTTATTTAAAACAAATAAAAAAGACAACAGGACAAGCAATCAGTGGTCCAGAGCAAAACATGTCTATTCATAACCAAGAACAAAATTATTAGTTTACCACAACTTTTCTGTTTAAAAAGGAGGAGGAAGGAGTGAACACTTATTTAATCCTACCCCTTATTTTATTTGTAGTTTTTTCCAGTAGTAACATCCTGTTATTGATCACATGACTAGTTTGACACAAAAAAATGTTTCGTACGGCTAACAAACCACTTTGTCTTAGCAAAACGTTTTTTTGTTGTTGTTTTTTTTTATCAAAAAACGTGAACTTTTTCGAAATTGCCGTGTTAATTTTATGGCCAATAAAAACGCAGCTACGCATTTGTAATGAAAACATGGTTAATGTTGCAGTTGGAGGTAGATTGGTTGCTAGCTTGGAGCGGGTCAGGGGTCAGGGGTCTCTACTGGTTGCTATGTCCCACCTCTCCCAGAACGGGTCATTCTCCTCGCTGTCTTTAATTGCAGGCCTCGGTGAAAACAAACGCTCCAGTCTCTCGCTCAGGTAGCTGGAGTAGAATAACTGGGCCGCAAAGTTCATCCTGCTGCTGCGTATCCGAGGGATAACAGGACACTGACTGGAGCTTCTGCTCAACCCAAGCTGCCTGCCCCGGAGGTATTTAAGAGCGGATTACCTGCAGACACATGGCGGCTGTGGAGAGTCTCTGCTGTGGCTCTATTCCTGGGCGCGGATTACTTCCCCTTTCTGTGACGCGATGCTAATCAGACGGTCTAAGGAGATAGATGGAGAATTAGGGTTTATCTAGAGGCAGGTGAACTGGAAGCTACACCACATACAAGAAACAACCATGGGGTGAGAATGAAAAGTAAAAATGAAAAAACAGAAAAAACCTTTTTCTTGACTTGCTGCATCGAAGGGAAAGAGCTAATATCAGTTTAGGAAACTTAACAACACAGAGAGTTTAGCTTATTTGGTGGATTTCAGGAGATGTACACTGCAAAAACACAAAATCTTACTAAGTATTTTTGGTCTGGTTTCTAGTGAAAATATCTTAATACACTTAAAAAAAAGACAGACTAACTTTTAATCAAGATAGGAATTTGTTTTAACTCAATAATTCCTACTGGCAGATGGTTTCACCTGTAACATGGGAATTGTTACCAAACAATATCCTATGAAATAATCCAACCATGTTATGCTATTTCTATTTTAGTGGGAATACTTTTTTATTTATTCCTATATCTTTCTGGAAAGTTACTTGCAAGTTAATTGGTCTTATTTCAAGTTTCATAAGATATTTGCAGTAGAAATATCGAAATGGACGAAAGATACTTGGCAAGATGTTGTGTTTTTGCAGTGTAAAACATGGGAAAAATGACTTGATCTAAGTTAAATAATCTACCAGTGGAACTAGTATTTTTTCATAAATAATAATGAGTTATTTGCATCCACCAACCTGATATTTATTGCTGAAAAGTTACTTGCAACTTAGGTTTTTATTCAAGTCTATTTGTACAAGAAACTAGACCTAAATTAGTTGGTAAGATTTTGTGATTTGTGCAGTGTAACCAGGACAGAATAAAATAGATAAAACTGGCTCTCGCTGAGTCACAGCAGGAGGTTCAGATCCTGTTTAACTCTGATCAGGTGTCCAATGTGATCCTCAAATCTGTATTTAGCAGCAACTGTAGATGCCAAGAATTACTGGAAAGAGCTCCTGAAGGTAACACGAGTGTTCCCAAAATGTAGGATATGTGAAAGGAAGGATGGCACAAATAAAGCAAAAATAAAAACAACCTGGCTGAGGCGTTCTATTTGGCTCACTAAGTTTCTGAACTTTTAACTATTCACAGCTAGAATTTTTCCTTTTTCATCATAGGTTTTGGTTCTCCTCCTAACAGTGTTGGAAAAACATACAAAATGCATTATTAGGCATCTGTTATGCTTTATTTTAAAGAAGTTATGACAGGTTTATCTGTTATTTCCAACAACACTCACATTTTACGTGCTAATAAATTCACCACTATAATAATCCCAAGAGTTCATACATCACCCAAATAATGGAATAATTTACATTAAGGTTCAGTAACAACCTTTATCAACCGAGTTAAAACCGTATTACATGATCAATATAACTACTTTTTAAAACACAATACATTTGAGTTCCGTTTGGTTGCTAGGTAGCGGGGCTGACCTTGGCTGAGGTTGCTAGGTAACGGGGCAGCGCCCACCATTTGTAACTAAATAATAATGAGTTTTTTGAAACAGCTCATTTTCCAGACAACAAACCTTAAGTTATGGCTAGAAAACAGATGGATAATTTTTTTTTCTCCTTTAAGAGACCAAGAACAAAAACATTTACCCGTCAAAAGGTGCAGTTTGACAAAATCTTGACAAAATTTTTAGCCTACATTTTAGTGCAAATATCACTGTACACTTGAAATATGATAAAAACTAACTTACAGGAGAAAAAGTACAAATTTTAAGGGTTTTCTTGGATTTTTCAGGTGAGACCAAATGAGGACAGATAAAGCTCCAGTCAGGATTAGAGTATCCATATATTTTTGATCACTTCACAGCACTTACACTGTAAAACTGTTTTATAATCACTTCAAAATCCGAGGAAGCTTGTAACATTCACAGATAGTTAACAAAAAAGGCTTAAACCACCAACTAAAAGCAACAACAATCCCTAAACAGTAAACATGGATTTAAAATCTTCAGTTGTAGCGCCTTATAATCTGATATTACTGAACGATAAATAAATTTAGCTCAAAGCTAACTAAATAGCTAGCTAGCTCAGAGCTAAATGTTTAGTTTGGGGCTTGCTCACTAGATATTTATGGCGCTAAACAATTAGCTTGCTAGCTAAATATTCAGTTCGTAAGCTAAATAAATATTTTACTTGCTGGCTAAATATTTAGCTTCAAACTGAACATTTAGCAAATGGAGCCAAATATTTAATTGGTAAATAAAATATTTTGCTTGATAATTAAATATTTAGTTTATATTCAAATGATTGAATAATATTTATGAAAAGGACTAAACCCCCATTTCTTTTTCTCATACAAAAAAGAAAACAAATTGCTGCTGTTAATTTTGACTATAATTTTGTCAAAGAATATTCTCCATGATGAGTAAAGACTTGTGCTGCTCAATAAAACCCCAACAACACTTTTAGACAGGAGTAAATTGATCTGCGCTCCATTTTCTCAGGATTTTCCACCGGCGGGCGGCCATTTTGGGCCCTCTGCCCTTTTAGTGAACAAATCAAAACACCTGAAGCATTGAATGATGACGCACCCCCAGGAGCATCCAGCTAAATCCAAAGACAAAGGAACTGCCATCCGGACGTCGGGATCGTCTTCATCCCCACTGGCTTTAATACGGACTCAACATGGAGCTTTATAGCGCTTACTTGGCAAGCTTTGAGATCTAATCATTCAGTTTTAATATGTTTATTCCAGCATAACAAAAAACACCATTTATGCCTGAAACAGTTTCTGGGGTCTATGTTTTAAGGGATCTGCAGAATAAGCAGTAAATAACCACGAGGAGTAATAATTTACTAGCTTCCCCACTTTATCTCTTTATTAGTCAAGCTGTTGATAGCCTCCGTAAGTACAGAAAAGCCACAATAGGATTAGAAGAGGACAAAGTCAAGGAAAATCAAGTGCAAGTAATGACTTCGCACACCCCGCCGCGCGCCCCATTCAGATTAGATTCAGCATCTCTGAAATGGCAGGAAGCTCTGACAGGCCTTAGGTTGAATAAAAATAAGAGATACACGAACGGCAGGAAGAGGAGGGGAGGAAGGACAGGAATAGACGGAGAAAAGGTGACCCTGCCTCCAGGAACCCGTCACACCACGGATCAACGTGGCACCGGCCAACGGTCATGTGATCCTCTGGTTTTGTGCTCTCTGAAGACCTTTTGTTCTTTACATTGTGTCTGCTGGCTGATCCTGAGCCGACACTCGCAAGATGGCTGACGGATCAGAAAGACAAACAAACTAAAATCTAAAACTCACTTAGATCTCTGCATGAAATCTGCATTTTAGTTTTTTTTATATCAGCTGTGTTTGATGATGCGGTGTTCTGCAGGGGTCTATTCTTGGACCTGTCTTTTTTGACACAGAGAGAGCCTGTATATTGCTATAAACTTTTCAAAATTAAAGGAACAAGTAAAAAAAAATATATTTTAAAGGTTGGAAAGTCGTTACTGACCTGAAAACCTAAAGTGCGTTTCCACTGAAACACCTGAATGAGGGTTTTGGCCACAAAAACGCCAAGTTTTAAATATTTTCCTCACTTTCATTCAATATTTAACATTTATTTAGTATAAATACTGAATTATACCTTCTGATTTTATTCGGCCAGGAGCCATTTTATTTTTTCTTTCATCAAAAACCTTCTCAGTTTGCTCTTGCTATGTTAGCTTAAGGACATACACGTTTTTTCATATGTCGCGAGATATTTATGCCATCAGTGAAATAACCTGCCTTTTTTGTCAATATTAAGGAACTAATACAACATCCTGTATCCTGCTGAAACGTTACTTGTTAATTTTGTCTTATTTCTACAAATTAGACCAAAAATACTTGGTAATATTTTATGTTTTCTTTCGCTCTCACCACAGACTCTTTCCAATTCCAAACATTAATATTACTCTCCATTAAAATATTACTTTAAACCTAAATCTGCTGTGTGTATTAATAACTTGGTTCATATCTGCATTTCAAAGAGAAAACGACGTTTTGATTTGCTGAATTTCACCAATTTAAATATTTGTAACACCCACACAAAGTTCAAAAACAAATTACATCAGAGAGATTTTAAAATCTGGGAGCTTTCTCTTTCACGCCACTCTTCTCTGCTGGAGGATGACATTGGAGATGTGGCATTTAGCCGTTTCTTATCTCGACACGTCTTTGACCTCTATCCCTACAGTCGGACGTGCCTCCCAACCCCGTCCTGTCATAAAAGCCCCCTGATCCCTTCACTCGTTTGCCCCCCAGTTTTGTTCGCCGCCGTTCTTAAACCGTAGATCTACTTAAGCGGCCAGACGAGTGCGCCAGAGGAGGAGGAGGCTGAAGACGGTCTGGCTTAACGAAGATAGCCGTGTTTACGACGCAACAGTCGTATCAGTCTGTGTGTGGGGAGGCGTGTGAGTCAGAGAGACAGGGAGAGCGAGACGGGTCAGTTCAGTGGGAGGTACAGGAACTAATCAATGCAATTATATATATATAAAAGGTGGTCAGATTTTCCCAGAAGGAGGAAAGCAGCTTTAATCCTGGTGTGTTTTTACCGTGAGGCATTTCAAATATTAAATCAAGAATAATTAGAAGGTTGTTCTGGTTTGAAATGAGAAATATTTGATGCTCTGGAGTCTAGTGATGCAAGTCGGTGTAAGACAGAACCGATTTATTTCAAGTGCTGTGTTTCCAAGACGTGCACTGCAAAAACGCCAAATCTTACTAAGTATTTTGGTTTATTCTGGTGCAAATGACTTAAGACAAAACTAACTTTTGTTTATCAGGGAGTTATAGGAGCTTTTTTACATCAATAATTCATTAGCAGAGAAATAATCTATCAATGTAACCCACTGTAGACCCAATGTAACGGGCCCTTGACGAGCAAAATGCGTTTGTTGTGAACACACCATGAGTGTTTCTGAGCTAATTAAGTCTTTTATAAGCCAGGAAGCTACTCAAAAAGTTTTGCTTATTTCTCTCAGATTTTACATCATAACAAGGAAGCATCCAAAATCACAATTTCCTTCTCTTTAATTATAATCATATAATTTGCCTCCAGATTTAAGAAAACACACCGTAAGCTTTTATTTTATGATAGAAGTCTAAAAACATTTTTATTTTCTGTCAATTTCAAAGTATATATAAGTGGACTTATTTCTGAATGTGTGAATAAAATACTCACTATTTTTGCTTTTTATTGGACAAATCACAGTAACTCCTCAGTGTTTCAACATGCAGGTACCAATGGGGGATCTAATGAAAGGTAATAACCACAGGAATCGTCTGCTAGGCACAGGGTGATTGATAGTGTGAATTACTTGTAATTGTAGATATATAAACACAGCTTGAAAGCTTGGAAACTGCAGCTGTGGGGAGGAGCTGCGCTTCGAAGGCGGAGCTAAGTCCCCCCAGGCATTTTGAACAGCTGAATGGTTGCCATGGAGATTAAAGGATTCCTCAAACATGCATGAAAGAATCAGGGAAACACTCCAGGTGTGTTTTGATGAGGGAATAACATGATGATGTTGTATATAAAAGAGTCGATTTTACATATAACAATTTGTGGAGCTGTTATTCACGTTATTTAAGTTATTTGATAGAATCAAACTTCTTTAAACAGACATTGCATGACCTGAAAGTTTGAAGTCTTAGTCTGATTGACATATTTTTCAGTCTGGAAGCTACCAAGAGAAGCTACCTCATCATGTCATGTTTTCCTTTGGGTAAAGATGATTTGCATGAATATCATAAAGAAAAACAGGGATAACAAATATAATCCAGATTTCCTGCAGCTGAACTAAGACTGAGACCCCTCCCCTGAGCATCCCACCCACCTCTCCCACAAACTGAGACTTTTTGTTCTGCATTTAATGTTTTCATTAGCAAACTGGGAGGAACAGAGTCGAGCAGGAAAGGATTTGTGAGCGCTTGCTGGAAGTTACTTCGTGCTTCTGAAAATTCTGCTTCTGGATTTTTTTCATGTTTTAAATCTCCACGCTTTGTTCCTTCTCTTTATTTTTGTTCACACACTCTTCAGCTTTCATCACCAGCTGCATCCAGGTTTGCCTCCACACCATGACCCGTCCCTCCTGCTCATCTGCTGGACTCCTGCTTCTCCTGATTGGCTGCGCAGCAGCAGGTAAGAGACGGGAGCAACATGCGGTGGGAAACACAGATTCTCCGCAGATTTCTGTGGATTCAGATCCAGCCTGAATCTGAATCCAGACACAGGAATCTTGAGTTTTGCCAGCACATCTGTTTCTGATTTAGCTGCAGTTGTTGCTTCATTTCTTCTGATTCACTGGCAGCAAGTTTCTAACAAATACTTCAACAAACCCCTTTTGCTTCTTACTGATATTTAATGGAAATTTACAGAAACGAAGACAAATCCTGAAGAGAATTACAATCAGGTTACCCTGCTAAAGCTAAACAACCAAATAATACTAACACAGAAAAACATTTTTTTATCGCATTAACTATATTTTTAACTTACTATTGATAAATTCTACTAAATTATGAGTCAAACTGGTCAAAATAACATCATTTCAAACTAACATCATGTTGAAAACAGGAAAATTGTGAATGCTGACACCAGCTGAACGGCTTCCAGCTGCTGGAAGTTTAGTTTCGGCCTGTAAAAGTACAACTGCTGCATGACATGTAACTGCCTGCAGCAAACCTACACCAGTGTTTTATTACTCCTGATCATAAACGGTTGGTTTTAACAAAATCTTCTTTTACCACCATCAACGTTTAAGGTTTTTTTTATTGTGGTTTTGTGAGAAAGGCCCATCAGAAGTTATACAGATTTGCAATTTGGAAGAAAAAAGATTGTTTTTCACATCAATATCTGAAAAGTGTGTTGTGTAATTTGTATTTAGCCCCTCTGAGTCAGTGCACATTTTACTTTAAATCCAGCGAGTAGAGACAATCTCTTGAAGATTGTCTCCAGCAGTTTTGACTGAAATATTTGCTTATTCCTCACAAGTTCAGACAGATTGAATGGAAAGCATTTGTTTTCTCAGTTGGGCTTTGACTGGGCCGTTCTAACACACAAATACACTTTGACCTGAAGCGCTTTAGATTTGGTTGTGTTCGTGGTTATTGTCCTGCTGCAGGGTCAGCCTTTTCATCAATATGCAAGAATTATTGACTTAAAACAAGATTCTGTATGTTACCGAAATGCTACTTCTAAAATAGTTTGTCTTGGTAAAAATTTAGTGTTTTGCAGTGTAGGAAACTCTTGAAGTGTTTTGGTGTGATTTTTTTCCATCCTGCTGACACTATTTTTTGTGTAAGGAAAAGGAAAAAATGCTTGCATGAGCTGGAAGAGGGGAAAACTCTTCCCAACTCAGGCACATGTAGCTTTCTTCTCGATGTGCCACTTTCTCCCCACATGCAGTTTTATGGTACACACAGTCCTGGTATGAGGCATTCATCATGAAGCTCTCGGCTGGAAACTCTGCGCCGGTTCTGGCTCTCAGATGGCGGCACAGCTGTGGTTTGGATGGATTTAAGAACCTCTTCTCCATTTTATTTATCTCCTTCCTGATTGGAAAACCAGCGTAGCGCTGTGGCTCTCGTGAATTGCACAGGAAATAACGCAGAGACGCGTTTACATCCAACTGTTTTTACCGTCTTTCACGATTAATCTGTCACCTTTTGAATGAAAAGAGGAAACATGGGATGCCAAGTTATCACACGCCTGAGCGAGTTCAGCAAAACCTCCCACTGTGGAGCACGGGTTAGGGCAGACAGTTGCTGTGTGTCCCCGCTCACAGAGAGTCCATCCTGCTGTTTACACTGCAAAAACACCAAATCGCACCAAGTCGACATTCCAGCACTAATATCTTTGTGCATTTGAGTTAAGACAAAACTATCTCCCACGTAACTTTTCAGCAAGGTATAGGAGTTTATTTTGAAAGTGATCCATTATGTTTCCTTGATACAAATACAAAAGATTAGGTCTAATACAAAGACCTAATCTTTTGTATTAGATTAGGTCAATACAAAACATGTTCATTACATTTTTTGGGCAAAATCATTTTTAGATAAGAAACTAAAACAGCTCATCCTTTAAGAATGAGCTGCTGTTGCCAAGAACCTCCTAATTCAACATTTATACTCATGAAAATGGCTGCAAACCGATGCAAATTATACAATTATCCATCTTTGAAAAGCACTCGAAGGGCCTCCTGTACAACTAAAAATATTGCAGCAAGTGGTTTCTGGATGGTAAGTCGACAACTAATACTTTATTTTACTGCACATACAACTGTAAAACCAGCTGACCAAATGTGCTGGAACTCAGCTCTGGTTGCCAGGTAATGGGCGGAACTCTGCTGGGGTTGCTAAGCAACAGGGTAATGGAAGGGGTTGCGATTTGGGAGCTTTTTGAAACGACTAATTTTCCAGACGCCAAACTAGAAACTAAACCAAAAATAGTTGGTAACATTTGGGTTTTTTTTCAGTGTATTTGCCTCCAAACTGCATGTAGTAAACCTGGCGTCCCACCGGCCAACATTATGGAGTCTGGAAAATGTTTCCAAAGGAAGTTATTGTGAAATAAAGGCAGTCTTCTCCTTTGGGAAGCGAGTTTTGATGGACTTCTGGTGATCTGTGTCACTAAACTCAAGGCAGCTGCAAAGAATAACAACTGTGTTTACTTTCTGGAGGTTTTCCATTACATATTTCCAAAGAGCAACTAGGAGGTCTGAGATCATGGAAGAAATGACATCACTGTAGTTTAAAAGTGAAAATATATCTGAATCTAAATGTCAAAAAAAGAGAAAAAAAACCCCAAAAGAAATCCAGCTGCAAGGAGTAAACAGAGGAAACTTTATGTGATTGAATGAGAACAGTTTCAGTACAAATACTTTGGCTCAGTTTTACTAAGAACACATAAAATATAATATACTACAAGATACAAGAAAATCATGAGGAAAAATGTTACGAGTCCAAATATTTCAACAATAATGTCATAATAATAGAAAATAAATAGAACAGAATATAAATAGTCCTGTTTATTCTGCTATAATTTATCTCTAGTTTGTTTGCCAAGAAAGTCCAATTCATTTGGGGAATCGAACTAAAAAAGTGAACTCTGGTCCGCCTACAAATCTCAGACTCGGTTCAGTTGAAGTGAACACTGTAGCGGTTTGAATACACATGCAAACAGTAAGCGGACCAGAGATAGCCCCAAAAGCAGGAAGTGGACTACAACACAGGGCCTTCTGGGTAAATACAATCAAAACAAGCTGCTTTCGCTAGCAGAGAGATTTCCACCTAAATCTGACTCTACTCCATCTTTATTTACATTTCATGAAGAAGGAAGTCGCGCTCAGTGTCTTCAGAGGTTTTCATGTTGTTTCCTTCAGTAGTTCTTGTTGCAGCGCCACCACAGGCAAGGAGGGGAACAGGTTTTGGTTACCTCACCAGCTGAAAATGTAACAAATGTTGCAATTTTATTCCCCAGTCCAACCAAATCAACCAAACTATGAGGTGTAAAAACATGCTTTGTTAAGATGACTCTTTGTCTTTAATCCTGGCAAGCTGTAGGATTTTCCCCTATTATAAGTGTGATACAGAATAATCTTTACCACCTGTGAAGAGTTTTTTACAGCTGTTTTTTTTCTTCTTCTTCTGGAACAGTTAAAGTCATAAAACACAACACTTCTGTTGCCTTTTTCCCAAGGAGGAGAATCAGCTGACAGCTCAGCTGACAGCTTTTGGTCCCTAAAAGAAGTTAGTTTGTATCCATGACAACCAGATCTTTCTGCTTTAACTGCTGTTGAATAATTTAAAAAAAAGAAAAAGAAAAAGAAAGAAGAGTCATTATTTGGCTTTTCTTTTTATTAAATTACGCATGAAAGCATTAAAGCAGCCAACCAGGAAAGAGTTGAACCTGTTTTATGTTTTAGAAAGGTTGTAACAGATCTGGTTGCCGGAATCTGCGTGATGTAGCAAAAATCATTTTTTTTTTTTTTACTGTAACTTGAATGTGGTTTCAGCCACATTTAGGTGAAAAAGGGTAGCTTACTTTCAGGAGGAGGCTTAAAAACACATTTGAATTATGCCGTAAACTACAGGAAATATCACTGTAGCATCATGCCATTTAACAGACAGGATTTTTTTGATTTGTTGCGAAAAAGTCGGCTTTAAGCTACACAAAAAGGCCTTTTACTGGGTTACCAAATTGCTGAATGAAGCTTAAAACAGCAGCCTGTCTGTGAAAACCCATCTTGGTATCGCCGTCAGACACCCTGAGATTCTCATCACTGAGAGCAACGGCTGCTGAAGAAGGTGAAATAATCTGAAGTTCAGATGTTTAAAATGTTCACATGCGGTTTCACATTTCAGCCGAAGATGTTGGAAAACAGAAGCGATTTCCTGTGAATGAATGCAGGCTTCCTCTAGCATCTTGGCTTCAAAGAGAACTGGGTAATTGGGAGCAGAGCAGAGAGGAGGAAACAGCTGGAACAATGGAGGAAACCCTCCCCACCCTGCAGGAGAGAGATCACACTTCACACCACAGAGGCTGAAAAAAGTTTAAGACGAGGATTTGAGGACACACTGCAAAAACACAAAACCTTACCAAGTATTTTTGGGCTGGTTTCTGGTGCAAATATTTTAGTAATAAGGGAAACTAACTTACAAGTAACTTTTCACCAAGATATTGACCTTTTGCAACTATGGTACACTAATACTAATGTATGGTACATTAGTACTGAACAGAGCCACTGAAATTGTTTTTGCCAGTTTATTCATGGCTTCTTTTTGCTCAGGTCAAGCTAATTTGTCTGTGAAGGCATCACATCTGGTTGGGCTCATAGACGGCGGTATTTACAAAAGTTGTACACAGCTAGCTTAGAAACCGATCCGTACCTCCTCTGTCCTGACGTGTAGATCAAATTACCGATTTTGTCTGAATTCACACCACATGATTTATGTCACCATGTCATAAACAGAGTTTCCCTTTTACACCAGAGCTGATTTAAAAACTTGCAAAAACAAGATGCTAACCAGTTTTTTCCATACATGCTAGGCTACATGATGGCTACATTATATCTCCATAATGCAATATTTGATATTTTCTAATTATAGTTACTTATAAAGCATATGAATGTTAATCTTCTTACTTTTTAAGAAGAGTTTGCTGCAAATTTATGTTTTAATATGTAGCTTGGAGCTCTTGGGCTCCCCCTGGTGGTGTGGGGGACTAAACCAACCACTCAAATCGCATTAGTGTTGACCGCACGAAAATCCACAATGACTCCAAACCAGTTGTGGTTTTTCTTTTAATTGCAGTTCTTTGTTAACGTCTCAGGAATGTTTCGGTTTCGTTTGCAGGACCGGAGTCCGACCGGCGACCTCGGGCGGCGCAGTCAAGTGTCTGTCGGGAACACACCAACCTTCACAACCGGCTGGACGTGGTGGAGAAGGTGCTCCACCCCTAAAATAACATCACCTTTAGCCAACAGTAGTGGAATCCAACATACTTTTCAGTCTGTCTAGAAAGCTGACTCACCACATTCTTTCTGTGAAAACAGACAAATCACAATGATTTCCCTTCTTTTAGGTCTGTTTGCATTAATCATGAGTGACGTTTCAATTATCTATAGTAGAACACAATAATATATTATTCACTTGTCAGCCACACTCATAAGATATGCTTTCTGTTTCCTGCAGAGAGTGGAGAACACAGTGATGAAGTTGGAGGAGGAGCTAGCGGCTCTAATGGAGGCCATCGAAGCGCCGCAGTGGCGCCCCCTGCTGGACACATCTGGAAAGACAGTTGTGGACATCCTGGAGGATCCAGGGCAAAGGCGCCAGTCGTGAATGGAGAATAAACCCCACGTCACGATGACACGAAGTCTCTACATATAGACAATTCTGCGCAAAAGTTTCAAGTCTTTATGTTTAATCGAGAGAGAAATAATACGCACTGCAAAAACAGGAAATCTTACCAAGAATTTTTGTCCAGCTACTGGTGCAAATATCTTAGTACACTTGAAATCACAAAACAAGATATAGGAGATCGTTTTTATTCAATATAGATAAAAAGTACTAGATCCACTGACAGATTTTGTTCACTTAAAGTAGAAAAAATTTTGTTATAAGTGAAAAAAAACATTTTGAAATCTATTTTCAAGATTTGTTGACCTAAAACAAATAGATCTCGCTGAGAAGCAATTTTTAAATTGTCTAATTTCACAAACGCTTGCACCACAAACATAGAAGCAACATTCAGCTTCTATGCACCTTTAATCTAGAACTTCCATAAAACTGCAAAACAGCTGAAACACTGAGTTCCTTTAAATCTAAAACCCATCTGAGCTGGTTTTGAATCACAACAAATGTGACATTTACCAACATATATGACATGCATTGATGATTTTAACGGCAGCATTTGGCAAAATTTAATGACCGTTTTAGTTTTCACATGATGTGTTTGTTTTTTGTTGATTTTTTAATGCTCTTTGAACTGCCATGTTCATGAAATGTGTTACAGAAATAAACCTGGTTGATTGAACTTCAGAACGAGACAAAAATACATGGTACAATTTAGTTTTTGCAGTTTCGATGCAGCTGTTTATTAAAATGCTGGTTCATTTCTTTGTTTTTGTATTTCTGTGGTTATGAGTCAAATTGGTATGAAATGTCTCAGTAGGAAAATGTCTGTTTTTCCTCATAATGATCAGTTGGGGAACAACCAGGGCAGCAAGTGAGTGAATAATATTTTTGAGACATAAAAACTTTAATCCATCGCTTTTTAATGCAAAACTAAAACAGATCTTATGCAATTCAGCTAAGATGGAAAACTTAGGAAGCTGCAGTAAGCTGATTGCCAAGGTGTACAGAACCTTGAATTAATATATTTTTATTACATTTAAATGTATTTCTCTTTTTTGCTTTTACCAACTCAACAATAAAATAAGCAAGAACTATTTTATTTAAGCAAATTATCAGATTATTTTTTGTAAGAATTGAATCACATGTCCAAAACTTTTGTTTGTTAAATGGAAACAAAAGTTTTATTTTGGGCTCATCTGAAGAAAGCTGGAAAAAAAAAAGATATATTCTCAGCAATAAAGACGGGATTAAGATCAGAATTCATTTGAAACAAACAAAATGGAAAAATCTGACAATATTGTGTTGAATTTTTATAAGAAGATTTTGATTTAAAAGTTATAGTTTTGACCAAATATTTTCAATTTGGACGGCGACAGGCCACACAAAATCACTCCAGGGGCCACAAACGGCCCCCGGGCCTCACTTTGAACAGCGTCGGCTGTTGAAAAATTTTATTTAATTTGTGAAGTAATTATGTCAAGTTTATCCAAGTAAAACATTAAGTTTATTAAGTTGTCAAATTAAACAAGTGATTAATTTAATACATGTAAATAAAGTAAGTTTCCCAAACTTACTTTATTTACATGTATTAAATTAATCAATTTCTTTTTTAAAGTTGCAGTTATGTCTTGTCTTTTCATAAATGTTTGAGAATTTGTCTAAAATTCTTCTTCTATACTTTCTTTAATTATAATTGACTGTCTTCACCATATGATGGCATATAAATTTGACTTATGCATTTTGTTAATCTCTCTTCAAACTGTGATTTTAGCCAAACAAATTAAATCCTTCTGGAACAGCTGAAGTTTATTTCAGGTTAATCAGATTAACTGACAGCAGGTGGAGTTGAATAAAAAATTAGCATTAGCTTAATGGCGTGCACACTCATTATGCAACCAGGTTATTTTTTTGATCTGCGCTTTTCCTCGCCAATATGTCACAATAAAGGTGGAAAAATTATATCCACTGTGTCTGACTGAGCATCTTTTGAGAAAGGACTGTGTTTTGCAGGAGATAAGCAACATTCTCTGCATTATTTACTCTGTAATCCTGAGACAGCCTCATTTTTTCCTCCCCAAGTCTGCTATGCAGTCCTAGATTTTCCTTCCTGCAGTTGGTTTTGGCAAAGCGCGTGTGTACACTGCTATTTAGAGGAAAGGTCTCACCCGCTCCCTGTAAATCCAGAAAAAGTGACACACAGACACTGAATCATTGGAAGATTTATTTCTTTATCAAAGCAATCAAAGCAGCATCATGTTTTTGAACACAGAGCAGTTTTTAGTTGGTACAGGAACAAGACTTTGTTTTCTTTTTTCCACCCAATTGACAGTAGAAATCCTGAAGTACGAGAACGTTACGTGAGGGGACGAGAGGTTTGGGTCTTCCACCGAGTTTCAGACTGAATCCACAGGGCAAAGACGAAGCACAGGCCAGAATGTCCCGACAACATCACAGAAAAATGTTTGAGTTAAGAGACTTGCTGCTAATCGGCAGCCAGAACATAAACAAAGAAACACACGACCAGTTAGAAATGGTACGCAAATATCAGAGTAAGTTCAGTTACAAATGATTAACAGATGATTACATCAACACCTCAGGAATATGTTGAATCTGATGGGACAAAGTCTGAGAACAGTCTGTTCCACAAGCCAGAACATTTCATGAATCACTATTTAAAAAAAAAAAGCAGCAAATTCCTCATATAGAGAAAGTAAATCTAGATAGTCATTTAATTGCTGCATAAATAAAACAGATTATCACGCACGCACACAATGGCGGACATCGTGTCGCTCACATGCATCCAGGCCTGGGCGATTTGGCTTAAAAGTAAAATGTCAGATTTATTTCATACCAGATTCGATTTTTTTTTTTTTTACTAAAAAAGAAACTACAACAGGGTGTCTTCAAATTTAAGACCTTAAAAAATCACTAGGAATGAAATTTAAGCAGAAATGTACAACAAAAACTACATATTTTATGTACAAATTAGTAAAAATGGAAACTATGAGGAAGAAATGGCACTCCCTGTCTAGTTGACTATGAGATGTCATCAGAATTTTACTTGAATTTACTGATTTTTAAATAGTTTAATGCACAAAACATCTTATAGATTGGACAACAAACATTGTCCTGCCAATCGCCATGATGGACGCAGTAAAGCTCGGTATCTAGCTGACAAGGGTATATTGACAGCTAGCCAGCAGTAGCCTCAACTGCTTTGTGTTGCAGTGAAGATGTCTGTGCCTTACTCAAACTTTTGGTTAACATAAAAGCACGGAAAGAAAAAAAATATAACAATACTTCTTAGAACATATAAAATGAAATAGTCCAGCCCAGACAAAATTAAAGACCTGCAATCAATGTTTATATGACCAACTTCCATGTATTTTAAGAAATGTAAGTCATAAATTTAAGGCCTTAATTTTAGGTACAAAAAATTAACACTAAGGTTTGCAAACTTTTTTCAAAAAGTGGCTTTTATTTTAATTATCCCTTTTGTATGTGGTACAACAGAGTATTGGGGGCAGGCTAGGAGAATTTTATATGAATACAATAAAATTATAATATGAGCAAAATAAAGATGCATTTTTACTGAATAACAAATTAAAAATATGAGGAAAAAGTCATTTTAATGAGAAAAGAAGCTTGTATAATTAACTTTTTGTCATTTTTGTGTTCTCATAAATTTATTACTTCATTTTCCTAATAATACAGCTCACATATATTATATTCTTATGTAATATTCTCGTATTGTTTTGACTTTATTCTTTATTTTTATTTTAAAAAATCTAAGTCTTACCCTGAGTCTTACATTTTGTTGTAGAGATGAACTGAATTCATCTTGTTTGCCAAACAAGATGGCCGCCTTGGGCGTGCTGACATCACTCTGAACTTTGGAGAAATTTTTTTTTCTTCATATTTTCCAAAAATTAAATATTCAAAACAAAAAATTGGATAAAATCGACTCATCGCCCAGGCCTAGCTGCATCCCTGAACAACAAAAACGAAGGCCACCAAGAGGATGCCGAGAGGTACTCGTAAGGTAACATGCTGTCCACGTAACACCGGGATTATATCGCTTTTTATACAAGGCATGTGTTCACAAAACTCACCGCCTCGCAATCCAGCTACACTCAGTCAGTAATGAGGTGAGCGGCGAGGTATGAGGAAAAGCTTCTGCATGCATAAGATCAGTCGGTCAGGCTCAAGCTCCAGGCTTTGGCTAAATCAGGCTTATGTTGTAAAGATACATGCAAAAACTAAACCATACACAGCAAAAAATAAAAATAAAAACAAGGTTCAAAACGACTATTCAGGTCAGGCAGACTTTAAGGATGCCTTTTTATATCCCTTTAACAAAGCTCCTAAATCTAGTTGTCATGTGGGGATAAAGGGAGTAATTACAGATTTTGGGAGATATTTGCCTCATTTTTGGGATGATTTGAGAAGATTCACACCATTCTCATGTCTGTGCATCGACTCTACAGTTGGAGATGCTGAGGGTCCATCTTTAACAGGATGAAACAGGGTTTCACCACCTTAAATGTGAGACTTTTTAAGACCATTATGGGTGAAATTTAACACCAGAAATGTACAAAAGAAATAAATGTCAAACCGAGGAATAAATGCTACTTTTTGTGAGATTGACTATGAGATACTAACTGCATTTCCACTACAAATGTTTGCAAAACTTTGTCAATATTCCACTAATGAGAAATAGACACAAATTTGCAATTGCTGCGTTTCCATTAAATAAGAAGCACAATTAAAATTATATGTGAATAAGTTTGTACGTGTGATAAGTCATTAAAAAACATCTTGTTAGTGTTTTTTGCCATCCGGTTGTGATGTGAAAAAAAGTCTTTCCATTGTAGTTTTGTGAAATAAACTAATTTTAATACGGAAAAAAACACCTTCACCCCGTGCAAAAATATTTCATCAAAAAACATGAGATTGTAGACTCTGATGAGTTTCCATTAAGCTAATTTATTTTCATAATTCTGATTTTTGGAATTATATGGTCAATGGAAATGCAGCTACAGCCAGATTCTTACTTGACTTGAAGAAATGAATTACTTTTCCTTTTAATCTTTATAATGAATTATTAGAAGTGGCGAAGACAAAATGTCATCCTGTCAACCGCAGATAAATTTGCCTATCATTGACGCAATTAAGCTAGCGAGCTAGCTAGCAAAGGTGTATTAGCAGCTAGTTAGCGGTATACTCAACCCCACCGAGTCACAAAACACAATTTAAGACCTGTGATTATTGTATTGAAGATCAAGATTTTTTAAGGCTTTTATTTTGGATACGCCAATTTAAGACCTTTTAAGGATGCACGGACATCCTGTGAAAGGAAAAACAATCTGAATCGCTGGGTTGTCTCAGTGGCTGGGTTCGGATCAGAACACAGGTTTCAGATTCCTCTGAAGTCAAAATTAGGATCAGGAAAAAAGGCCAAACTCAACTGAAGTAATTTGGAAAAATATGCTATCTCATATGCTAACGGCTGTTAGCATTATTTGCCAGTTACAATGACGAAGCCCAAAATGATTTATACATCTTGAGGTTTTAGTTTTATTTTCAATTAATGTTCCTGTTACTTTGTATTATAACTCTCTTGTTTTCTATTCGAAAAAAACTTTTTATATGAATAATTTTGGGGTCAATTTTACCTCAATTTAAACACTAAAGGGACATGTTAACTAATAAATGTTGATCAGGACGACTGATTTAATCAATAACATCTGCAGGATTAAAAGTAGGGGTATACATTTAAAAAACAACATTTTGATAACTATTTTTGGTCCAATTTATAGTGGAAATATCTTAAATAAGACAAAACCAACTTACAAGTAATCTTTCAGCAAGATATGAGAACTTGGTTTAAACCAATAATTTCTTAATTATGATGAAAAAATACCAGTTCTATTGGGAAATTGTTCCACTTATAACAAGACATTTTCCCATGTTGTAAGTAAAATAATCTGCCAATGGAGCTAGTATTTTTCAAGAATTTCAAGAAATTATTGACTCTAAACAATAATTTAGAGTTGCTGAAAAATTATTTGTAAGTTGGTTTTGTCTAATTTCAAGTGTGCTAAGATGTTTCCACTAGAAACTAAACCAAAAATACTTGGTAAGATTTAGTTTTTGCAGTGTAAGAGTTTTCCACAGACATAAAAATGGCATCAATCTCCTTTTCTATTCCTAAGACACCAAAAATTGCAAGTTGTTTCACCAGAAATTCAAGACACCACTCCACCTGAAATAACCACATCACTGTCCAACAAACAATGACAATCTGCACTATTAAACAGAGCAAACCTCGGGTTCTACAAAAAAGAAAATACAACATACATTCAGACATTTAAAGTTTCTTAGAAATGGTTATGCAAATGGTAGAAAAGCTTTGGCATATTTTGCCTACAAGTTGTGCCTGCACACTTGGAGAGAAGAGCGGAGTGAAGCGCTAGGAGGGGGCGGGGCTTCACTCAGCTCCTCCCTCAGTTTACACCTAGAGTTAGCAGTCCCACATAAAACTGTGGAGAGTTTAATTACCTACACTACATGCTATTTACACTGCTTTTTATTCATTATCAGGCCCAGGGGGGTAATTTAAGGTAGTCCTTTGCTACACGACCACCTTAAATGTGCGAGCATCGCTGTGAGAGCTCATCTATATAGCCTGAAGAACCAACAGCTACACGTTTAGGCCCCAAACTAAGCCCTATGGGGAGATGATCTTTGTCCTAACAGAGCACTTAATAGGATGATGTCTAGTAAAGCAGCTTTGAAATAGATTCTTAAAGGCTGACAATGCTGTAATCTATCCTTAGAGCTTATTCTGGCCTTTTTCCAGTCATTAGTACTGATTTCCCATGAATTAAGTTACCTTAATATCTTAAAAAAAGGCGTCAAACGAACTTGGTTCATACTTAGAGAGGAAAAACCAGACTAATATCTTATAATGCATCTGTGGGTGCAACAAGGTTAACAGATACTGATTATCATAGACAGGCACAACTTTAAACAGGTTTAAGAAAATCAAACCAACCAACACTTACTGGAAACGGTGATTCAGGAAGCTCCTGCAACTGGAAATCGAACACTTTAGCCCCGAATTCGGGCAACTTAGCACTGCGAAAACACCAAATTTTATAATATTTTTGGTCTAGTTTCTAGTTTAAATATCTAAGTACACTTCAAATAAGACAAAAGTATCTGACAAGTAATTTTTCAGCAAACTCTAGAAGCTTATTTGAAGGAAATTATACCTTAATGTTGATGAAAATGTCCAAGTTCTACTTGCACAGTTACCTAGCAACGCCAGCCAAGCCCAGCCCGTCACCTAGCAACGCCAGCCAAGCCCAGCCCAGCCCAGCCCGTCACCTAGCAACCCAGTTCTAATTCCTCTGCCAGATTATTTCACTTACAACACAGGTTTTAAATTTCTTGTTATGCTGCATTTACACTATGAATGTCTGTAAAACCTTGTCAATATTCCACTAATCTCAGAAAAACCTACAAATTCACAATTTAATGTTTCTGTTAAATAAGAAATACAATTAAAATGACCTGTAAATTAGTTTGTTCATGCTATGTGTTATTTAAAAAACTTGCGGCCACTTCCTGTTTGTCTTCTTCTTTGTGGATTATACCAGAAAAAAAAATGTTTTCAGTCCACTTTTGCAAAATAAACCAATTTTGATATGGCTGAAAAACCTCATTTTAGCACCAAGATGTTTTATTGGAAACCTTTTTTTTTTTTTTTTTGTTTTGTTTTCCGAAAATGATGTGTGTCATTTAGCAAATTTATTTTTCAGTATCAAATTAACATGGTCAATGGACACTAAGCTACTGAAGTAATCTGCCAGTTGAACTAGTACTTTTTCATCAATATGAATATTAATAATTTATTTAAAACAAGCTCCTAAATATGATTAAAAGTTAGTTTACTTGAAATAACACAAACCTAAGATATTTTCACAAGAAACTAGACAAAAAAAATACTTTGTAAGATTTTGTGTTTTTGCATTAAGCACATAATCGTGGTAAAAAAAGAGAGAACACCCACTTTTAATTTTAGGGATCAGGACATAATTTGTATTATCTTGTCTTTACCAGGCCCCACTGCTATATTTTAATCTCATCTCAAGTCTTAAAAAAAGGATCAAAGGCCAAAAATTAAGAGTTGCATGTGCAAAACTAAATACACCCTAACTGCTTCTGTATAGTTTCAGAAAAATCAGCAGCCATTTTGTTTCTCTGGAGCATTTAGATGCTTTTTAACACGATGCAAAGATGAAAAAGTATCAGCAATAATCTTGGAGTCGCGCCCATCAACCTGTGAAGGGTTTTAAGGCAATTTCCTTCAATCTGAGGTTATTTATTCTAAGGCAAGGGAGCTGGAAAACATTCGCCCCAATGTCAGGTTGTTGAATAGTAAAATAAAAGGAGGCGTTCTCTCTCCCCACCATGATCGTACGAGAGGCTGAGAGGGAAGAGCAAAGCGGAAACACAGATGACAACAAACCGAGTGGCTTCTGAGTCGTCCCGATCAGATTTGGCACAGAGAAGAACCAGAGGAGCCTCGACCAAACCAAGCAACCCAACTTCTGTTTAACATATTTGTAGAAACCGTCACCATGTCGTGACAGTATAATATGAAACAGCTAATCTGTGAAAAAGTCTGATTACGTTATTTTTGCAAAATGACGACAGCAATAGTTAATAGTTTTATATATTTTCTTGAAAGTTGTATCTTCTGTTAAACATTCATTGCCTAGTCAATGTCTACATAATAACAATATATTACTTTTACCTTTTTGAATTAACCAGATAATGACAAAAATTTACAACTAATAAAAACTGAACTAAAACTAATATCTAGCTAATAATAACTAGCAAACACACTCTAAAAACTATTTACCACTAACCGAGCTAGACAAACAAAAGGTCACAACAAAATAAAACTAGAAACAACCAGTCAGAGCCAGGAGGCGGGTCTTAGCGCTGTCAATCATAATCTTGTGTGGCGCTGCAGCTAGCAGAGACTGTAGTGAATGCTCAGGCTAGTTAGCTTAGCTACTGGTGAAAGTTGATAAATGGCTTTCCTGTAAAGGTAAGTAAGTTCTCCACCATTTTTACATTTAGCAGCAGGTACGTGAGCTTGATTCACAGCGTTAAGACCCGCTTCCTGGCTCTGATTGGTTCTTTTGGTGCATTTTTTCAGAAGGCATTAGTAGCTCAAGGAAGAGGTGGAGGAGATTAATCTTTTCACATATTATCTGTCTCATATTACAACATGGTGACAGTTTCAACAAATATATAAAAAACATATTATTTTTAAATAAAAGTTAGATACTGCAGCTTTAAGCTGAGGGCCGCTGTTGCTCAGGATGTCACCGTGGTTACGATCAACACCTCCCTGTGAGTGAAAACCTTGTTTATCATGCTATAATGTTACATTGCATAGAAGTTAGAGCTTACTCTATGAGCACAGAGAGTCTCTGGGGATCTGCTTCATTCATGCCTTACCAGAAAGATGCTACGGAAAGTAAAAGACGGAACACTGGGGCAATTATTTTGGGTCATTTCGCCCCCCCGGTCCTCTCATCCATGTGCGTTTCCTCGGCGACAGAGGAGAGAGGTGAAGCGGGAGGGGGGGATCTATTGGCACGGCACAGACAGATCCGTCGCTGTGTGGGCTAGCAGCTGCCAGGGGACGAGCACACGGAGCCGCACATGCTCAGTTTGGAGGAGGACTCCGGCTCCGGGTCCGGATCCTGCGCGTTGTCTTCGGCGACCCCAGTTTCCGCCTCGTCGTCCCTGTCAGCGCTGGCGTCGTCGCCCCCGCCCTCCTCCTGGCCTTCCTCCTGGCGCCTTTTCAACCTCACAGGTAGAAAAATAAATAACTGGTATCAGTGTTTCTCCCTGTGCTAATCACTCTGCTGCATGTGGCGGCAAAAAAACCCCAGAAACCACAGTAATGAGAGTGGAGTGTAATTACAGGACTTGACTGAATTAGACCGTGTAGGGCTCTTCACTGCTGCGCATAATTCTAGATTCATTATAAATACCAGTAGATTGTCATTAATTAGAGCAATAGGATATAATCAGACACTTGCACAGAGAGGGAGTTCAGTAGGACTACGGTGGCAGGACTTGTTCAATAATAAATGAGGCAATAATTGAGTGCAGCACAGAACCAATATCCTTCCCTGCACCTTGCAAAGAGAAATACCTTACTATAATTTATGCCACTTTTACTCATAATTAACTTTGCATATTCTGCAGGAAAACTTTGCAGCACGGTTTTAAATTAATGCTGGCTGGCAGATAGGAGTGTGTCAAAAAATTATACACATGAGATTCTACTGTGGCGCATTACAGCTTTTAGTAGACACAAAGAAAGGAAGAGCAAACGTCTAGATTCATCTCAGAAATTTGGAAGAAAAAACAAGGAAGTTTCTGACTTTGAAAAGCTGAGAATTTGCTAGAAAAACTCAGAAAATTGTGGATTCGTTTTAGAAGTTTCAAGAAAAAAACTTGAACTTTTTCCTAAAATTGTTACAATTATCATATTTTTCCTAGAAATGTTCTTAGGTAAAAATTTACTCTTCCTTTTTTCTAGCAACAGCCATTGGCAAAAAATCTGAAAATTCTAGTCTGAAAATCTGAAAATTTGCTGGAAAAAAATGAGGAAATTTTAGGAAAAAAAAACTTGACAAAGTTGAAAGTTTGTGGGAAAAATGTTTTTCGGAGGAAATTTACTCTAACATATGATGCCGACTAAAAACCAGAAATTTTCTAGAAAAACAAGGAAATTTCTGAGTTTAAAAATTTGAGAATTAGCTTGAAAAAAATGTCAAAACTTTTCAACTTTCCAACTTTCCAAAAATAACATTGTAAAGTAAAAACTGTAAATAAAACAGGAGAGGTCATGGCCCTGTTTGACACTACTGCAGATATTTAAAGATATCCAGCTGTGTTTTCTTCCTCTTACTTCTCGCGGTTGAAGATCATGAACTCTTGCTGCACGACTTCAAGGCACTCCTGTAGGTAGTCGTTCTCCTGCAGGCGAACACACAGAGCACACAAACTCTTCAACTTCATGAATGAACGCTCGGTAACCTTTCCCGTTGTTTCGCAAAAGCCTGAATCGGTCGGCTCCCCTTAATGACGCAGCGTTTCGTCATTTCTTTTAGGACGACTCGTGAATTGTTTGAGAGCCGTCCTCAGATTGGATGTTTGGCTTGGGACAAAAATAGAAGCTCATATTTCCAAAAGCACCCGGGGCCATGACAACGGCACGGAAAGGCTTCATAATTTAATAATCTTAGTAATAATGCAGCATGAGTGCACACGTGCACACACACAACAACTCCCAGAAGGCTGTTGTTGTACATGCTGATCAACCCTGATAACAAGTGACACACACACACACGCACACACACACGCTGATGGTAATAACACAGTCATGAGGGCTGTTTGATGAGAACAGGCTTGTTCTTTGATTCAGAGAGGAAACCTCTGGTTTGTGGTGAAAAGAACATCACAGTACCGGTCTTAGGATGAACACGTTACAGAGATAACAGAGATTTGTCACTGTTATCCATCTGGAACTTATTATTCCAGAGTAATCCTTTTAATTAGGAGAACATCTTACAGCAATAATCTTATAATGATCGCTAAATGTTAGAGGAGTAAATGCCATCAGCGCCGGCTATTCCCATTGTTGCATAATAAGCTGAAAAAAAAAATTTCAATTAACTGATTAATCTTTTAGAAAACAGTCCAACAATGGCTTCGGATTCAAGCAGTTCTGGCTGACGGTTAATGGGGGAAATTACACTGAAAATGAGAAACGCACACATAAAAGTTAACACCTGAGGATGCTTAATTAAAAAGATCATAATAAGGCTCATTATGGAGAATAACTAAGCAGAATGAAAATGTATTTATTTATTCTGATTTATGGTTTGCCAGTTAAACAAAACAGCGTTGAGTCAAATCTGATTTATTTATTTATACAGACTCTAAAGATGGCTATTTGCTAAAAGAACAACATATCCGGAGCAGTAAATAAGCCGAAACCACAAATAATGTATATAAACAATGTATAATGAATGTAACTTTCATAAAAATAATATTTATATATGAAACTGTCTCCATGTTGTGACAGTTTGCTATGAGACAGATAATCTGTGAAATTATCAATCCCCTCCATGAGCTACTAATGCAGTCTGATAAAATGTATCAAAAACAGCCAATCAGAGCCAGGAGGACGGTCTTAGCGCTGCCAATCAAGCTCATGTACTCACTGCTAAATGTGCTAATGGAGGAGAAACAACTTACTGTTACAGAAAAACCCCTTATCTCCAGTTAGCGGTGGCTATGCTAACCAGCTTTAGCATTCATGACTGGCTACGCTAACTGCAACGAAGCCAAGAGCAAGTTGGGTAAAAGGGAATGAGCAGTGCCACACGGAGAGTGATTGACAGCACTAAGACCCTCCTCCTGGCTCTGATTGGTTATTTTTATTTAGCGCTGCACTGTAAAAAATAAAAATTGTCACTAATTTACAGTAAAATACCAGCAGCTGCATTTGCCAGAATTTTACCAAATAAATACGGTAAAAAAAATACAGCCAGAATTTTACTGTATAAATTTACATTTTACCGTATTTATGCCAGTATTTTACTGTGGATTACTGTACTCACTGTAAAACAAGTTTTGTTTTACACTGGGAAGATGAAGAGGAGCAATTTTTTTTTCACAGGTTATCTGTCTCATACTGTAATGTTTAACTCAGAAAGAAAATATTTTATCTTATTAAAAAAAAATTAAGATTTCTTTTTCCAAAATAAGCATAAAAAATCCACAAAAAACTAGAGTACAAATATAAAATGTACAAATTATTCTCACCGATTAATTTATCTATGGCAACCTTGCATCAAATCAACAGTTTTAAATAATTTTTTCTGTCACAATTTTACTGTTTATTACTGTTAAATATACAGATTTATTTTTACAGTGCGCCTCTTTACTGAAAATAATTAGATTGATTTGATGAGAATCAGAACTGAAACGGATCTGTCTGTTTCGTGAAGACATCTGATGTGAAAATGAACTGCTTTTGAAATTGAACGTATAATCCAGAATAAAAGCAGGTCAGTCGTGCAGAAAGCTGCACAGTGTCAGCAGGTTACGCACTTCAACAATAAGTATCTCTTCATGCTCTCTGCTGGAGCGCTCTTTTATTCATTTTGTTTGCAGAGCGGAGAATAGAAGCAATTCATGTCAGCTGAGGGGAAAAAAATGGAGCTTGGCTCACCGCCAAACTAAAAATATGCAGTTTTGACAGGAAGTGCCTTACAGGAGACCTGAGCTGCATTATTATTATCCCAGACAAGCACAGGCTCTTGGAGTATACTATTCATTTCAGCACGACTCCTGCAGCCACTATTGATCCCATACATACAAAAGTCATTTAAAAAATGGAGATTATGCAAACAAAATATGCAACAAAACACAAAATCTGATCAGTTTTAACAACAAAAAGTGTTTCTTAATGTAAAAAGACAGCATGAGGCTAAGAATGTAGGATTTGTTTGAAGATGAAAAGAAATGACAACAGATGCAGGAACATCTTGAATCCTGTCTCCATCCTCACAGCTCCCAAATCCTCCTACGTAACAGAACGTGCTGCAGTTATTCCTGAGGTAAAAACCATTACAGAGGATCATCTCAAACATCCACTAATGAAAGATCAGACCAGCGATGTCGAGCTCATTTTCATTTTGGGCCAAATCAAGATCATGGACGCTCTTAAAGGGCCGGTTGTGCCTGAATGTGTTGATAAAACCCCTAAACAAACTTTTAAAACTTTATTAAATTCTTAAAATTAAATCATAGTGACCACACTGATCAGTCCCTCCAGGGTTTTGAGATTATTTGCAATAAAAATCAAACGTTTGCGGTACTAATTTACAAACATTTACGATGACGGCAAATTATTCCTCATAATTTGAATCATGGATTATAATTTGACATGAATTACAGCTGTTTAGTACAAGTAAAAAAGCTAGCATCACTTAAACCCAAAAAATCTGCAATAAACTCACAATTATGCATTAGCGCTAAAAAAAGAAAAAAGTGCAGGAATTTGTTGATTTTGCGTGAATTTGCACAAAAATTTGCAAGAAACTGGAGGGACTAACTGATGCGATCCGGCAGAAAGTAGATAAAAACGGCTTTGATTTCACCAATAAAATAATATTTAAGCACACTGTTATTCTCTAACATCCAGAGGGCCTCGTAAAAAACTGACGGGCCAAATTTGGCCCCTGGGCCTCGAGTTTGACACGTTTATTACACCGAACAATCACACTGAGTCATAATCCTTTAACATTTAAGGCGTTAATGTGAGTCGATTTTAACCTAAATGTTCTTTAAAGCACGTCTTTATCTTTAAAGAGACTTTTTGCTTTTTTGTTCCGTTAATTTGGTTCTCAATTTGTTTAGATCCAATATATAGATGCACCGATCAATATTTTTCACTTCTGATACTTATACAGATATTTGAGGTATCGTACAATACAATACAATACAGAAAGACATTTCTGAATTGACTTTTTTAAAACGCAGATTTAAATGTGCTACTAATTTCTTTTCTAACTCTGTTCCAGTCCAGCACAATTAAATACAACAATAGTTTCACAAATTTGGTCAAACATGTAAAACCAATTTTAATTGGTTCAGTCAGTGAAATTAGGAGTGTAAAATAACTAATAAAGAAACTGAAACTGACAAAAACAATAGCTTGAAAACGTTTTTAAAAACAAACTGAAACAAACCTTCAAAGCATAGAATTAAACCAAATAGATCTGGCCTTATGAATTGGACATATTGTCACCAATACTTGAATTTTTATCAATATCCAAACCGATACTGATATTAATATCAGCATAGGTCTAGTCTCCATTCTAGAAAATGTGATGCTAACAGTAAATCTGCTTCCTTGTTGCTTTCTGTTTTATTCTCTGAATGCAGTTGAAACAGGTTTTAAATTAAAACAGGAGTAAACAGAGACACCAAACTGCTGTGACCCGGCAAGGATAACCAGAAATAGACTCTGGATGGATGAAGAACATGAATATTTTAAAAGGATCTGATTGTATTGTAATTTGGATAAAAAGAAAAAATAAAAGTATA
Source organism: Poeciliopsis retropinna (assembly GCA_010277075.1). NCBI lineage: Eukaryota > Metazoa > Chordata > Actinopteri > Cyprinodontiformes > Poeciliidae > Poeciliopsis > Poeciliopsis retropinna. The sequence continues at coordinate 3,408,794 of VMRM01000014.1, read as the reverse complement.
TTACTGGACCTCATTCAGATTAGACTTTATAATTAGATTGTACAAAACTACCTCCATTTCAGCCATATTAGTTTCTAATGTGAACCAGATCTTTCTCTGAATTACCATGCTTTAGCAATACATAAATGAAAATATGTGGAGTAGAAACAAACTATGATGCACACATTCGCTCACGACTTTTATAATTGTAAAATCTTAGCAGAAATGTTTGAGTTAAAATTTGTAAAGAATTGTCTTTGATATTTCATCGCCATTGTTTTTCACGGCTTTGTGTGTGCAGGACTGACTGACTGACTGACTGACTGACTCACAGACTGTGAATCCTTGCTGTTGTCTCGAGAGCGGTTCTTCGCCAGCCTCTTCTTCTTCTTGTGGAGGGGTCGCGACTCCAGGATCATCTCCTCCAGCTCAAAGGTGGGGTCGCAGTGGAGCCGACCTTTCTGTGGGAGGGAGACGAACACCACATCATTAGAGAGACACCAGGAGGAGCTGCAGGCGGCAATTACCAATGATGGACACAAAAAAGCTAGCTAACCATCTAGCAAAGCCTCAATAGCAGCTAGCTCATGAAAACGTTTGCGTGTGACTCAAATTTTCCTGCCGTGACAAAATTTAAGACACGTGATTAACGTATTTCAAGCTAACTTACAAACACTGCAGAAAAACCTTTTGTGCAAATGACACATCATCAGCATTTTTACACTTTTGCTAATACACTGCAAAAACACAAAATCTTACCAAGCAACTTTGGTCCAGTTTCTTGTGAAAACATCGTAGTGCACTTGAAATAAAACAAAGCCAACCTACAGGTAACTTTTCAGCAAGATATAGATGTTTGTTTTAAATAAATAATTTCTTAATATCGATGAAAAAGTGACAACTCCACTGGCAGATTATTTCACTTATAAACAGACATTTTTCCCATGTTATAAGGGAAATAACCTGCCGGTGATGAGAAGTTACTCGTACGTTTGTGTTGTCATAATTTAAGTGAACTAAGATATTTGCATGAGAAACTGGACAAAAATTCTTGGTACGATTTTTGTGTTTTTGCAGTGTATTTTCTCTGCTGCTTTTAAAACATCCTGATTGTTAAAAAAAAAAAAAGAAAAAAGAAAAAACACAGCCAGACAATTTTTTAAGCAATAAATTAATGTTTTCTAGTGCCTGGGGAAAAAACCCTGTTCCAAAAGCCTTCAAATGTGATGTCACAAATCGGCAGGCACTGCCTTTCACCTGGCAAGCCGAGCCCGTTGCTTAGCAACCCCAGTGGAACTCCGCCGTCTCCCAGCAACCCAACCGAAACTCCAGCACTTTTGGTCAGCTCTTTTGTCACTGAACAATAGCTGCTGGTAAAAGGCAAGTGTTTTGTTGCTGACGTACCAACAAGAAACCACTTCCTGGCTTGTTGTTGGTTTTGCAGGAGGCTCTACTTTTGCTTTTCTAGAGACCCTAAAACGGCTCATTCTGACAGAAAGGGCCAGACTAAAATCTCATTTTCTAAGAATAATTTCCTATTCACAGAAGCATAATAGGTCACCTCCAGTTTTAGACACGTGAATTTGAGGCTCTGTGATAAAATATTGATTGTTTTAAAACATTTCATACATTAGGAACGAATCCAGGTTCCATCTTCTTCTCGTACACAGCGTCCCAGTTGACGGCGGCGAGGTATGGAGACGTCTGCATATCAGACAGACTGGAAAACCGATGCTCTGGATTCACAGTCAGCAGCTGGAAGGAACACACACACACACACACACACACACACACGCGCCGTCACTAACATCGCCTTGCCAGTTCAAATATCACCTTCACAACTTCTCTCCAAATCACAGCCAGACACTTCATTCTGAGAGGTGAAATACTTTGCAGGTGTGAAATAAAATGGAAAAAGAAAGAAAAGACGTGAACTGGCTGAGCTCTCAGGTTTGTTTCTAAATCTTTATGATTTCCCTCATTACCTTTGTAGAAATACGTAACTTTGGTATTTATGAGCTAAATATTGATTTACTCCCGGAAATCTTTGCTCAAAGTCCCTTATCTTTTTGCATTTCTTACTTCAGTGATCCATATTGAGAAACAATTATTTTAATAATTGATTATTCTATCAATTATTCTGATGATTAATCTGATATTTCTACATTCTGCAGTTTTTTCATTCAACCACTGAAGCCTTTTTATACAATTTTAGAAACTTTTTATTGCCTAAAATTCAACAACACGGCATTCCTTTAGTTAATCCTTCATCATTTGTATCTACAGCTAAAAAATTACTTCAACATGTGAAAAGCTCAGACCTTTCTGCTTGATTTAACATGTAGGTTTGATCCGTTGATTATTTTTTCAATTAACTAATTAATAATTGGATAAGCAAAAGATTCTTAATAGGAGAATTTTACACAATTTGAACCAGGTGAGACCAAATATATAAATTACCTTTTTTTGAATCTTTGTGCTCCAGTTAATAATTAATCGATTACTAAATTAGTTAATGATTATTTCAATCATTGATTAATCATAATTAATCGTTTCAGTCTTACATTAAACCAACTATTTCCTCTTTTAATAATATAAAAATAATTTTTATTTCCTACTTGACAACAAGAATGTGTCTTTAAATGACAGGTTTGCAAATTTTTACCTATTCTTTGGTGTAATTTCCCTTTAAGTTGATTAATTTGTGATTTGCAAACACATCTTTCAGTTCTAACTTCAATATTTTGTGGGAGAAAGAACAAAACAAACAAACAAAACACAAAATTAAACTGTTTAACATATGAAAAGAGCAACAGACTCGGGTTTAGCAGATTAAAACCGTGAAAAAATGAATTTTGAATTAAATATTAAAATTGAAGGTAAAATAGAAAATTGGTACAACTAGTTATGGGTTTATGGTTTCTGCGGCAGCTCCTATCACTGCAGGAAATTGATTTATTATCTTGAATACAATGTAATTTCCAGATCAAACCTTAAAATTTCCGTCAGAAAACATTTAATGCTGTCTGAAGGAAAACTGCTGCAGCGTTGCTATATGAAAACAAAGCTGCTTTTTTCCCAGAGAGCCTAAAAACCAATAAATATGCTGTTTGTATTTTAATAGCACGCATCGTGTTTCATCCTTCACCTGGGGCTAAACGCAGGAAGTGATAATGGGAAGTGGCTTTGGTTGTCATGTTAACTCTCTTCCTTCCTGTGCTTTATTTTCTCCCTTCGTTCGCAGGATGATTCACTTTTTCTCCTGCAGGGCCGGTTTGGTCTATCTGGGTGGAATCCAGACACGGTAATCGATCAGCAGCCGAGCGGAAGAGACCGTCTCTCCGTCCAGAGCACTTCGTCACCCGGACAGACAGCGCATGGACGCACTGAAGCTCGCACTGTAAAACATCCTCTGAAATTTATTTCCTATGTTTACTGGAAGACTTTTATTAAAGACTAATAAACGTCTGCAATATTCCAGATCATCTGTTTCTTTTTGACACTCAGTGAACAATTTACAGTTGTTATTGTATATCCTTTCTGCAGGTTTTCACCAACTCTAATTTAAGATTTTTTAAAACCCTTATGAATTAAATTTATACAACAAGGCACCAGGGTCATGCTAAGAAAGTTAAATAACAAAATTATAAATAAAGTCATAATATCATATGGATAAAATTGTATTCAGAGAGTAAAGTATTAAAAATGCTAGAATAAAGTCAAAATATTTTGAGAATAGTCATAAAATTGGAACTTCGTTCACATATTTTGACTTTATTCTCATAATGTTAAGACTTTATCTTTGTAATTTTATATTGTTTTATTTTATGGCCCTAATGCTCTGTTGTAAATTTAAGACCTTTATTTATAGATTTCTTTATTTTAATTATTTTTATTTTTGAAGAAATACTAAAACCTCTGAGTAACACTAAAACAAAAGCTTATCTTAAAAAAAATAAAAAAAATAAATATATATATAAAACCTAATTTTACTTGTGTTGAAGATCTCTGTATGTAAAGTTATTTGTTCTAAATAAAGAACATTTAACAAAATAAACTCAAACTTTCTCCTGACAGAAAAGCACCGCAAGAGAAAAAAACAACAAAAAGCTTCGCAGAATGTAGGAGATTAAATAGTCCTGTCACAACATTTAAGGGCAAATCACATTTTTAAATGAATTTAAGACATTTCAATGCCTCAGTTTTGGTTAAAACAATTTAAGACATTTATGGCCAAAATATTGTTTTCAAGTTAATGTTCAGCTAGCTATATTCCTTGGTGTGCTGATTATTAACACATAGATGTATGCAGAAGAGGAAAGAGGTGACTTTTCCTCTCATGCATGTTTCTCTTCCATCTGTCGCTTTTTTCGTTGGATGCCCCGGAGGTCTCGACTCTTCCTGTTTCCCTCCAGCGATGTTCCCCCTCTCAACACAAATCCTCTCCTCCCTCTTAACTCAGTTTCCGTCTCAGTGCGTCACCTCCAAGTCCGCACTGATCGTCTTTCTGAGGAAGACTCTGTAACTTAGGATGAATTCGATTAGCACTCTGTAATACTTTAATTGACTCCCTCTTTAATAAGTAGCGTAATTATTTAGAGCAAAGATCCATCGCTCATTAAATTTTAGAGATACTATGCAAACACTGAGTCCCCAGGAGGTTGGGAAGTTGCTTCCCAGTGAGGTTTCTGTAACATCAGTGATGCAGAGAAAGCTCAACTCCACAACATCTAACCCAAAGATTCAAGGTTAATTACTGACAGATAATGCGCCGCGCTGCAGGGGGTGTTTGCTAGTTTTTCTCTGAGAAGACAAAAGGTCAGCGCTGACTAAAAATAAGATGATGAAATCTCCACTGACATTTCCATGTAACTGTGAACTCTGCTAAACTTAGCGTGAGAAAAGCTGTTTTCTTTTTATACCCAAATCGATAGCATGCTAACAAATGTTCCAGAATTTTGCTTTTTAAAATAATCCAATGTTAATAAAACTAGCAAATATCACTGCTTCTCAAATTATGGTTGTGCAAAAAAACCCATAACTTTACCACAAAATCTTGTTGTGCTGCTTTAATTTGGCAAATCTTTCTTTCCTGGAGGCCAAAATGTACAAAACAGCTTTCGGTCCTAAATCAAATCTTTTATGTTTAAAAGGAAGACAAATGGATTAGCTGAATTTGTTTAGAGCCAGATTGAAGAGCTAAAATGCAGTTTCCATTTTTGCTTTTTAGGAAAATATTGGAAAAGAAGCTGATTCAGGTGAGGCTCTTGGTTTTCTTCCAGTTGCTGATGGGGAGAAGGAATTTGGGATTATCCAGTTCATGTTTAGTTGAACTGGTGAAGGTTTATGACGATGCTGTGGGATTACAGCGATAGGTTAGTGTTCATCTGGGGAAGTCCCAGTTATCTAATACCATTCCCCATTTGCTGGATGCAACGTTCCCAGTAGAGATTGGGAGTCTATTGACATTGTGTCTGAGTCCGATCCAAACCACCAAACTACCTGAAGTACAAGCCTGAGGTAAACCCAACATATTGAAATACTTCCAGACCGCTGACTTTGCTCTCTGCTGGTTGGATGTATGTATAGATGGATGGATGGATGGATGGATGGATGGATGGATGGATGCTCTGTGTAACTCACCTTCCTCAGTAGTGCCACCAGGTCTTTGGGCCAGGCCGGGCTGTACTGGACGCTCACCGTGCTGAAGAGCTGGATCAGAGACTCCACAGAGTTGCTGGCATGGATATCGTACGGCCGCTGGGTTCAGAACCAGCAGAACCAACAGAACCAACAGAACCAACAGAAAAAAGAACGATCAGAATGAACAAATCAAACAAAACGAACAAAACGAATAAAACAAATAAAACAAATAAAATGAACAGAACGAATAAAACAAACAGAATTAATAAAACGAACAAAACATACAGAACAAAAAACGAACAGAACGAATAAAAAAAACCAGAACAAACAAAACAGAACGAATAAATCAAACAGAACAAATAAAACAAACAGAAAGAACAGAACAAAGCCTTCAGAACCTTCGACGCTTGTTCAATATCTGCCAAGCTGAAACTCAAAGAGCCTCACCCATCCACGCAGCACCTCAAAGGCCGTCACCCCCAACGACCACCAGTCGACTTCAAAAGCGTAGCCTGTACCTCCGCTGACAAACGACTGGAAGATCTCTGGAGCTGAAAGAAAAGCAGAAACATCAAGTCTGGCGCAGAAAAATAATCTGGTTGTACCAACTATAACACACAAATGTAGAAAAAACAGCCTTTGCTTCCTTTTGTACCTTCAACAAAGAATCTACAGCCATCGGTGCTAGTGCTAGCTAGCTGCGGCAGTGACACAATGTGTTTGATACAGCAACATTTTCAGACTTTTTTTTTTGCAGTTTTTTGTCATTTAAACTATTTAAACATGATAAAAATCGACTTCAGTAGCAGTTCATTAAAAACAACTCCAGTAAAATAAATAAGTAGGAAAAGAAGTGATAAAATCCACATAGTTAGATGCCAGTAAGTTCATTTAAAGACCTTTTTGATCCAGGATACATCATTTTTAGAAACAAACCTCAATCTGTGTTCAAAGTGGCATTAAGCCAGTTTTCCTGTTCGTAGCTTATAAAGGCGACTCTTTTCTCAGAGCACAGCTGCTGTTGCAGAGAAGGAGCAGCTATTTAAAGGACACATTGGCGGATCAATGTTACCCATGTAAGGCTTGGTTCCAGCCAGCGCTGTGGCTCTCTCTCCATCCTTTATTATAGTCGCTATGTTGAAATCTGTCAGGTGAGCGTGACCTGAGAAACAGAAACAAAGGACAACATCATTTATATATTTACTTTATGTTAATGCCGGGACTTAATGTGTTGATTTGGATTCATTAATTACAAGATTAATCACTATTTCATATTTAAAATGCCTTTCTTGAGAGGAAAGTGGATATTAAAATTCCTTGTTTATGTGCACAAACTGGGAGAAGCTGATTCAGAAATATTCTGCACCAACTTTTATCAGGAAAACTTAAAAAAAAGCAGATTTTTATTTGTTTTTTAGTGTTACTCCAGAATGTAAACAACATAAATAAAAAGTGATGTTTCAGTGAACCGGATCAGTGTGAACTCATTACTTTGGACTTCAGTTACATCTCACAGACTTTTTTGTATCTTCACTGCAAAAAAGTGAAGATACAAATCCTAATCCTTCCTGCTCAGTAAGAAGGATGGCTTTTTCTGCAGCTGAAAATGTGTGGATTAAACACCAAAGGACTGGATTACGTAAAAGAATAAAAGAGGCATTGAATGCAAAAGTAAAGTAACGGTTCATGCTTGAGTTTAATGCCTTTTCTAATATATGAAAATATAAAAGAAAAGGTTTGAAGCAAACAGACAAGTCAGGGTCGCTTGCTGCTATAAAATCAAGGTTTCTCAGTTTTCACAGAAATAGTTCAGCGAATTTATCTACAACAAAATAGAAGTTTTTGCAAAAAAGATGCACAAAATTTAACCCTAAGTTTTGTTTTGTTCATTTTTCAATGTAGCAGAGTTAAAACTGAAGCAGCTTCAGCAGCAAAAACGCTCCGCAGCTTTGTCTTGATCAAGGTTTTGACTAGACCATTACAACACCTTGATTATTTGAGAAAGAATATTATTGAGTTATTGCAAAGCTTTAAATAGGAATTGTTGCAAACTTTGAATTATTATAAGTTAAAAATGATTGTTTACACAAATTGAAACTAAATGCAACTAAAAACAGATTAGTCATTTTCTTACCTTGTTCATCTAAAAGGATATTATCCGGCTTTACATCTCTGAAAGAAAAAAACAGAAGAAACGCAAAACATAGATGTGATTGAATCACCTTAACATTAAGACACAGTTAGCAGCTCTTACAGCCTCTTTAAAGTACAACCAGAGCAGTAAAGGTTGAGTTTCAGGCTCATTACATTAACTAAACATGTTTGGTCTGCTCTGCAGCTAACACATTCTGAAACCGTGCTGCAAGATGGGAAAGCCTGGGATTAGATATATACAGTATGTGTAGATGTGAAAGTCTGTAGGAGGTGTGTTGGAGGCTGGTGCATGTGTGAATTACGTGTTGGTGCAATATTGTGTCAGTAAGAGCAAAAGAGGGAGGAGATTCTTTCATTTCGAACGCTGCCGGAGGGACTTTAGGTGCAACAATATCTGCAGGTTCCCTCAAAGCAAGAGAGTTACAGAGGGGCTGCGTGCGCTAAACACAGGACTTTCGCCAGGCGCTTCAGAGTGAACACGCTTTTTGTGTTTAATCACGGTTCACGTCACACTGCAGCACAGAAACACAGGCAGCATCCAGAGAGCGTCTGACAAAGATGTTGGAGCAAAAGCCTTGAAGGAGAGAGGAGAGGAGGAGGAGGAGGAGGAGGAGGAGCGGAGGCTCATCCGACATACCGCTGGATCTTAACACGTTAGGGTTTCATCGCAAATTCAGTTTTTAATTTAAAAGTTAGACTTTTATGTAGCTCAACCACACAAATCCTTACACTGGCTCCCTGTATCTCAGAGAATAGATACTTCATTTAGTTTATTAATCACTGACCCACATCACATCAAAGAACTGCTGTTGTCATAGCAACCTTCCAGACCTCTCAGGTCTTCTGGTTCTGGTTCTGGTCTGCTGTGCACCAGAACCAGAACCAAACATGGAGAAGCAGCATTCGGTTTCTATGCACCACAAATCTGGAACAAACGTCCGGAAAACTGCAAAGCAGCCGAAACGCCGAGTTCCTTTAAATAGAGACTAAAACCCACTTGCTTAGAGTTGACCTTGATTAAGTGGCGGTTTCTGAAATGGGCGACATTTCTCTGCGGCATCTTGTGGGAGCTGGCATGAGCTAACTAGAAACAACCAATCAGAGCCAGGAGGCGGGACTTAACACCGTTAATTATTTTCTGCTAAATGCTGCAGCTGTAAAAGCCTGCCACGAATGCTAAAGCTAGTTAGCAGGACCACAGACGGAACAGTAAGTTGTTCCTCCGCTTTTAGCACATTTAGCAGTCCATACAGAAGGATGACTGGCAGCGCTAAGACCCGCCTCCTGGCTCTGATTGGTTGTTTTTGGTCGGGTGCATGTCTTCGGATGGCAGTAAAAGTTCAGGCAGGAGGTGGAAGAGATCGATTTTTTTCTCAGATTTTCCGTTTCATATGACATGTTGACAATTTTAACAAATATGTAAATAAACATACATTGAAATCAGCGAAATACGAGGAAAAAGCAACTCGAGGACTTCTCTGGTTCCTCCCTTCCCCTAATAAGACTAATTTTACCTCCTTGGGCACGGTGACAGCTGACTGTTGCTAGGAGACCAGAGACCCTTCTTCATTAAGTTGGTGCAAAAAACAAAAAAACGTTGTACTGTATCCTACTGGAAACTTAAACGCCGGAGCCGCACAAGGCCACGGATCCCCGGCAATGGGATTAAGGCTCCTATCCAGCAGAGACAAGCTGGTAAACATCAAAGCGTCGCTCGCTTATCATATTAACACTTTCTGAATGAGAACGCCACGACAAGAAAAGCAAACAGGAACACAGAGGATACTTGGAAGGAGGGGGATACTTCCCACATTTACGTGGATATGAAGCTGGAAGCAGAGCGTCGCCTATTAGATGATAACCGACTGCTGGGCGCTGCAGGGGTGGTTATATTTTTACAGCATATACCTCTGTCTGAGCACCTAAAAATAGCTGCAGATACACATCGGCAGGGGTGCATTCAATCATGTGTTAAGAGGCGGCCGGCAGCTCCTGAGCCTGAGTTACAGAAAAGGGGTTTAACTCTAGGTCTGTATATCTAAAGTTGGAATCTGGAGGATCTGATTGTCAAGAATGGGAAGCTGTTTCACCTCTTTCTGCACATGAAATCCTGGTTTCAGGTAAACAAACATCCCACCTCCCCAGGAATCAGTTGCAGACGAGGAAATGTGAGACTGAAAGCTGGAGGCAGATTGAAGGGAAAAAAAGGAGTCAATGCGAAACCCACTCGACATGTGAAAAGCTCGTCTGTTCCACGCTGACGGCTCGACAAGCCATTAAAAGCGGCACTGGAAGAACTCCCTCTTGAGTCATGAAAAGGAGAAGGAAACAAGGAGAAATCCCACAGAGCAGCCATTGATTCTACGCATTACAGTGAAACCGATGTGAGTCCTGATTCCTGCACATCATGTGAACACTGCAAAAAAACAAAAGTATTTTTGGTCTAGTTTTTAGCAGAAATATATTAGCACACTTGAAATCATAAAAAATTAACTTACAAGGATATAGGAGCTTCTTTTAACTCAATAATTTCTTAATATTGATTAATAATGCTAGTTAAATAACCTGCCAGTGGAACCAGTACTTTTTAAAAATACTTTTTAAAAATAATATTAAGGAATTAAAAGTTTGTTTTGTCTTATTTCAAGTATACTAAGATATTCGTACAATAAACTAGACCAAAACTATTCGGTATGCGGTATGAGTTTGTGTGTTTGCAGTAAACTTTTCATACACTGCAAAAACATTAAATATTACTAAGTATTTTTTGTCTAGTTTTTAGTGGAAATATCTTGGCGCACTTGAAATAATAAAAAATAAAACTACCAAAGAAAGATACAGCAGCTTGATAATTTCTTAATATTAATTGTAGAAGTACTTGATCCATTGGTTAGTTATTTCACTTATAAAAAGGTTTCCATGTTATAAGTTACACAACCTGTTAGTTAAATCAGTAATAATCAAGAAATTAAGAGAAATCGCTAAAAAGTTACTTGTAAATTAGTACACTTGAAATAAGACAAAACTAAGATGTTTTCAGAATAAATTAGACTAAAATTACTTGGTATGTTTTTGCAGTGAATTTCTCTTCTGCTGCAAAAACAGAAAAATTTTTGCGTGGTTTCTAATATCTTATTAAAAGCACTTTGTATTGCCTTGTTGCTGAAAATGTCCATATCAATATCAATAAAATTACCTTTACCTAAACTTGAAATAAGACAAAATCAAGGTACAATAACGTTCAGCAAGTTATTAATCTTACTGAAAAATTATTTTCAGCAAGATAAATGGGCTTGTTTTAACTAAATAATTATTGAATATTGATAAAAAAAATAACAGTTTCACAGTTTGTTTCAGTAATAACATGACATTTTTCGCATGTTATAAGAGAAACAATCTGCAGTGGAACTGATTGGTCAATATTCAAGAATTGTTTACTTAAAATTAGCTTATTTATGTGGTTGAAAACTTAAGTTTTTCCTTGGTTTTTGTCTCATTTCAATTGTAAAAAGATATTTGCACTAGAAACTAGGAAAGATTTTGGTGCTTTTGCTATGTAATTTGTTTCAACTCAGAGTTTTAGTTACTCTGAGTAACTAAACTCAGGCAGCAAATGATCTGCTGCTGCTCACGTCACACCAACTTGGTATTTACACTTTATATGTGCAACCAGAGGCTCCTGCGCAAACTACAAGAAGGGATGGCAACTTGGGTTGCTAGGTGATGGGCGGAACTCTGCTGGGGTTGCTAGGTAACGGTGCAGCACCTATCAGTTGTGACTTTATAATGGAGACTGTTTTTCAAACGGTGTTTTCCAGACACCAATAGACAGTAAGTTATTGCCAGAAAATGGCTGGATGTTTTTTTTTTAGGACATTGAACTATTTCTAGAAGCAGCTGAGACCCAAAAGGAAGTATAAAAATGCGCAAAATGTGAATTTTGTGTAATTAAGTGACCATGTCTATGTCTGGAGAGACTCAGATGTTTCTTAATGTACCATAAATAAATGTGTTTTCAGCAAAACAAATGTCAATGATCATTTTTTAGTAATATTTGACACAAAAAAAAATGCCAAAAAATAGCCTCAAAATGTAACTTTCTAGAGTTTCTTTCTATTTTGATGACAAGAAAAGCAGATTTGTTCGGCACTTTATATAATTCACACAAATTTGTACAGTATTGTATTTGCATCTTATCTTTCTTCATAAAAAAAACCTTCACATACATATTTCACCTGAATACTATTTTCTGCAGACCAGCATCGTTTCATCCCGTCTGTTAATAACAAGAGAACCAGAGTCTGCTTGTAAGACAGACTGAGGAGAAACACACATACAGATCTCTCCCCATCACTTCAGAGGAAATAGAACTGAAACTCCTCACAACATTAATAATGCAGGTACACACACCCCCAAGTTGTTTGAAGGTAAAAATGTGGCCCAGACAAGGTTTGGAGCAGCATTCAAACAGCCACCTGTGGCACTAAGTCAGCAGTCTGCTGGGCTTTCCGCTCTTTCGCTCACCGAACTGCAGACGCACCGGCTGTATCGCTGCACTCAGCGTTTCTGGGCAGAATAAACTACACAGTGGAGGCTGAACTTATTAAGATGATACATGGCCGCATTTACAAAAAAGAATTATTCATTTAGGAAAGTAGAACCACACAGTCGGCCCAAGATCCACAGGACCAATAAGAGGAACTCATTCAGTAGCTAAATATGGTTTTATATTCTGAAAAGCCTCAATATAATCTGTTTCTTTTTATTATAGAAACACTTTCCCACAACTATCTGAATGTATCTTAAATGGCTTTTAATTTATTATGTTGATCGGAATAGCTTCACTCCTTTAATAAATAAATTGTGAATCTGAAAAATGGATGTCACCACCGTCCTAAGATAAGTTTTCTTTGGTTTGTTTGTTGTTGTTTTTTTGCCTTAAATGTCTTTTGGAAAGAAAAAGCTGGTAATTTTATTTGTCGCCAAAGTCACATTTGCCACAAAATGACTGTTTATTATTTTTGGAAGGTGACAATATTAAAAATAGTTTGATTTATGACGCAAAGGTGATAAAAATGAAAACCAGAACAAATCTGTCAGATACTTTTTCACTGTACCTTAGCTTTGATTTTACTAACATATAACAGAAACATAATATTCCCATCCAGATTTCCAAAATGGGTAAGAAAAAAAAAAAGAGAAAATTTTACATATTTTTTAAAGTTGGTTTTACATAATTTTTTTTTTTTTTTAAAGGAGGAGCTGCTCAGATCTTCTGAAAAAATGTTCTTTTGATTTGCTCTTACAATATGACTGAAGGCAAATAAAGGAGGGATTACCAGTAGCAGTCAGTCTTGCAACAAATCTGGAGAGGCCTCTGACTGAAGACTGTTGTTGTTTGACAGTTTCATGGCACCCATTAGACACTAACAGTTAAATCTCCAGACAGCAAAGAAAATATTTCACAGAAACATGTTTGAGTGATACAATCAGTTGTTGGCTAGCACTGCTAATCCACCTCCTTTGCTTTTGCTGCTCCTTTTTTAAATGTGAGCTCAGACTGGATGAAGGTGTGAACACCCAAATCATGTTTCTGCCATAAAAATGTCTGCAGCATGGCTCAGAAAGGAGAGGCGACTCCATGGTTCAGATAAACTAACTGCAGGAAGAACAGAGTTTCCTCCATCTGCACTCAGTCTTAAAATGTAACCCATCTTATTTCAGCTGAAGACGGAGGAGCAAAGCAAGGTGGAACATCAGTCATGTTCGTGCAAGCGGCTGATGCTGAATACAATGACACAAAGCCTCCTGAATGCTAAAGCTGCCAGATGTAACCTTGACTGTATCTTTTGAAGTATTTTGTTATAGATCTGCAGTTTCTGCTCCTTTTAAATGACTTAACAACTTAACTTAGTTTTAAGTTATAATTGGAGACTTCTATCTGTAAATACTGAGGATATTAGGTAAAAACCAAAACGATTTATCAATTTAATTGTGATTAATCAATTATTGAAATAAAAGTCAGTTGATTTAGTAACTGATTATTCATTAACTGGAGTTTACAGACTCTAAAAATAGCACTAAAAGCAGTAATTAAGCCAAAATGGTACAAAAATTATATGCATTTTTTATTTAAGATTAGAAAAACCTTTGTTTGCAATTAACTTCTATTCAGAATTGATCAAGTTTAATTTTTAGCTTCCCCTGGGTCAAAGTTTGTGAAAATGTCTCCTTTTGTTGTCCAATTATTAATACAAAAAATAACGAATCTATTAGCTGACAATGTCTTTTAGCAGTGCAAATTTTGTTTTCTTATTTTAAAAATTAATTTAATAATTTGCTTATTTGAATCTTTTAATGTACTTTATATTGTGTAAAAAGGCTTAGTTGCTTGAATGAATGCAGAATGTGCCATTTTTTAAAAATTTGATTAATCGATTAATCGTCAGAATAATAGATTACTAAAGTAATTGTTATGCAGCTATAGTGCATACCCTGAAAACTAAAGATATAACATTCATCTTGCTGTTGTCAGGCAGATGCATGGATAAGACGCAACTTTCGTTTTAAGTTAAAGTTGCTCATTTATATGGGAGTTTTCCTTTTTTTTTTGGGAGCAAAAAAAAACTCCCATTGCAGCCAAAACTCCCATTTTGGCTGCAAAAACTGCCAAAATGAGCTAAAACAGAGTCATTAAAATGTAACTGTTAATAGAAACCAATCCTGAAGAAAACCAAAACAAAATATGAGTCTGCACCTGTGGATGATATGCTGGCTCTGCAGGTAGTCTAGGGCCAGAGTCATCTCACACAGGTACAGCTTGACGGCGTCTTCGCCGAACTGGACGTTCTGCTGCAGGTGGTAGCGCAGGTCTCCTCCGAGCAGCAGGTCGACCACCATGAACATGTCCTCCTCGTCCTGGAAGGAGTACCTGGGAGCAAACACACCGCTCAGTGACGGGGGCGAAGGGAACGCACATGGCGCTCCAGCAGAAGCACAAACACAGCAAACGGAAAGCAGGGCCCGCATGCAGAACAGACATTTAAAGATTTTAACAAGCATCCTGATGGGTTAGGAAGCAGATTAAGGAATTATTGTTTAATATCTTGCTGAAAAGTTTTTAATAATTCAGTTTTATAATATTTCAAGTGCGCTAGAAACTAGAAAAAACTAGATAATTTTGTGTTTTTGCAGTGTATGAAGACCGTCCTCATCTTCTGTCCAGGGTTGGGCAATAAATCTATTTTATCGATTAATCACATTTCTGGTTTTTGAATATGTAATTTTTGGAAAATCAGAATTTTTTTTTCAACAATGCAGTCATTGGGTTTTCATAGATCAATGATGTCATCACAGTCAGGGCCACCATTTTGTTTAAGAAGGTTGCTTTACTGCTTGTATTTATTTACACTTTGAATATTTGCCCTTTGGGTCTGGCTAAAATGATTTTATTCTTTTTTTTTTTTTTTTTTTAGGAAAATAAAGACATAATGTTAAAAGAATAAAGTCAAATGACAAAGTCAAAGTAATACAACAATAAAGTCCTAATGAAATCATAATATTAGGAGAACTCCAACACCAAATAATAATAATAAAAAAATATCCAACCTTTTTGATAATTTATTTCTGTTGTTTTTCTCATGTTTGAAATAAACGCTAAAGGCTAACTATCATCAGCATAACAACAGATGTTAATCTTACTCAGTGGAATTAGGCATAAACTAGTCACTATTTGACATTTATATTTCACTCAGCCAGATTCAAGCTTTAAAAAATGAACATTATATTCATCTAGGTACAGAAAAACCTCCCTCCATGTTGCGTGGGTCTTTTCTGGAAATATTTGCTGTTCCATCACACCTGAAAGTGAAAGCAAGTTTGCTTTACATGGAGTTTTATGCTGTATGCCATGCATCATTCAAGCTGTCGAGACATTTCTGCTGTTCATCAATAACCCCAGAGCCAAGCCTGAAGCAATTGTTTCCTTGTTCCAGGGATTGATTCTGTGTTTGCATCGTTCTTGGCTGCGGTTTAGAGCAACGCTGTTTCTTTTGTCAACGCAACAATAACATACCAAGCTGGAGACCGCGGCTATTCCTGCAGCTGGTGATCTTTATCATTTTTCCACAGTCAAATCTCAGTTGCAGTGTTTATTCTGTTGTATGTGCATCCAGATACACAATGTAAAGACACAAACTACTTAATACATTAGCTTATTGTGTTCTTTGGCCTTTTATTAAACTGTATAAAATCCTACTGGCAGACTTGAAATCACACTAAACACATCCATCTATCTATTGTTACATGCCAGTTATGGACAGAAGTTTTGCTTCCTAGAGTTGGGGTGTCCAAAATACGGCGCAGGGGACCTTTTGTGGCACTTTGACTGATTTTGTGTGGCCATCACATGCAGGCAGATGGAGATTTTTTTATTGGGAATCAAGCTAAAATTATTACCAACAATTTTATTATAAGGAAAAATGTTAAGTACAACACAAAGTATTCATCTTGTTATATTCAAGTTTGTATAATAAGTAGAATTACGTATATCCAGAAACTTTTTGCTGCATCCAAATTAGCTCTCATCTAATTTATGAAGTTAGGCTCAAAGAAAACGCTTTGAAAGAAAGTGACCCAAATCTTGTTCTTACAACAAGAAAAAATTTGCTCAATCGAGCCAAAATAATTGTTTTTAAACTAAATGCCGTTTTCAACACAGTAAATGTGCAAAATCCTTTTCAAATATTTACCTATTATGTTTATGAGCTTTACAAAACATGCTCAGCATTTACACTTGCGGGTGAAAATGGCGGAAAAACCAGCTGACCAAACATCCTTGGGTTGATATTATGTATCTGTAAGTTTGACACATTTTTTGTTAAGAAAATAATATAGAGAAAAACATCAATTTCACCAATTTATGCATTTATATTTAACTTTTTTTTTTTTTTTACTTTATTGATTGAAGATTGCAAGACGTCAACACCAACATTGTCAATGCCTGTGGTTATTCTTTATTTGAATATTGCGATATTTGTCGTTGTGTTAAAGATCCTCTGTACGTCGATGTTATTTGTTTTTTAAAAAAATCTGGGGTTGCTAGGTGATTGGCGGAACTCTGCTGAGGTTGCTAGGCGACGGGCTGGGCTTCTAGGGTTGCTAGGTGACAACCTGTTTTTGAAACATGTCATTTTCCAGACACCAGAAAACATTAACCTATTGCCAAAAAACACCTGGGTGTCTTTTTGGGGTTGTTCTTAAATAAGTTTTAGGTGTACAATAAAAAACATCACTTTACTACAACACAAAGACTTATTTGCTTAATGTTAGGTTTTTTTATTTTCTTGTCTTGAGAGTACTTTTAACTCAACAACTTTGTCCCACATGAGCAAGTATTTTAATTGTTTTAGAGTTTCTGAAAGCAGAAGTTGGATCTTTCATTTATCAGGCTGGTTTTTTTCAGACTCAGCTCTCGGTTTTTGTTCATTAGCCAGACTCCCCTGTCCACTGGCGCCATGAACGTCATCTTTTTTTAAATTTACATAGAATCTACTTCTGAACCCGCGCTCACCTGGAGACCAATTTAAAGCTCTCTGAACAGTTTTGTCAGTCAGACTTACAAATCATGCAAGTCAAATTAAAACGCAGCCCGCTCAGTGACTATTTAGATTCACTCCGAACAAAACACCAAACCACAAAAGTGAACAATTAAAGTAGAACAGATGCTGATTACTCAGCCAAGACGAATAAAGACAGATTAATAACTTAATATCCCCCAGGTGGAAAAACAATCCGAGCCTCTGTGATTTCTTTTATCAAACTGGGCTCCGTGTGATTGCGAGCGAGCCAGTTCTTTATTTTCTCATCAAAGCTTTTCTACTACGGTGATATTACTTCTATTTATAGCAGCAGGTTTCCTCTATATCCTCAACTCTGGCCATGAATGCACACAAGGGCATTCTGATTGCTCATATTTAGCAGTGATTTCCAGCCAAAGGGGGTGGATGTTTGCAGCGGAGCAAAACGAAAATAAATTTTTGGACTTCAGGAGGGAAGAAAACACAATAATTTCACAGTGCAGATTTTATCCACCTGCAGTAAAATACATGACGGCGTATTATAGATAGAAAAAAAACAAGAGGAGTACATTTCCCAGAAATTTTAAAGAAAAGAAGCAAGGACATTTCTGAGCTTGAAAAGTAAAAAAACAAACATTTTCAGATTAATCTACTAAAATTTCTAGAAATATTTCTGAATTTGAAAACTTTAGACAATTTCCAAAAATAGAAAATTTTTGACTTTTGAAACTTTCATGTTTTTTTTATTATTTATTTCTGAGATCAATCTCAAAATTTCTGACTTCTTTTTCTCAATTTTTTTTAAAAACTTGTCATACTCAGAAATTTACGGACATTTTTTCTATATAATTCCTGAGATAAACTCAAAATGTACATTTTAAAATTTAGCAAATTTGCTGGAAAAAACTAACAATTGTTTAGATTAATCTCAGAAAACTTCCAGAAAAAAAACAAGGACATTTCAGAATTTAAAAAGTTAAAAATTTGATTAAAAAAAAAAAAAAATTCTCAGATATTTTCCAGAAAAAAAACTTCTGAATTGTGAGATTAATTGAGCAAATTTTCAACATTTCAAACATGGAAATTTCATTGATTATTTCTATAAAATATTTAGGGAAAATTTACTCCTCCTCTTTTTCTATCTATTAGCCCTAATATACCCTCATAATGATGAGATTTACTATACAATTGGTAGAAGTTGGTTTGGAAAACCCTGAACTTGATTTTCCGTCCTGCTGCTGCGCGCTGTCAGGAGGAAATGGCTCATCAGCCACAGTTATTCCACCTGGCCTGACCTTTTAGAGATCTGCTTCAGTGTTGAAACAGACAGACGGCCGGCCGCGGGTCGCTGTTTGCCGTTGGCTCGGCCACCTTTTTAACACCTCATTGTCAGACTCTGCTTCCCGCCGTCCTGCTGACAGATGAGCTCCCTCCGAGACGAACCCCTCGCTAAAAACGAGCTTCCCGGCCTGCAGACTGCGGCGTCTCTCTCTCTCTCCCTCCTCTCTCTCTTTGCGGCTGTCGCTTCCTCCCTCGCTGCGTCTGAGGTGACAGGGAGATGTCGGATAACGGCCAACAACTGGAGCATATAAAAGAGCCGGCGATGACAAGCAGTGACACTTTCAGGACTCTTCCAGCGGAAAAGGAGGGAGAGGAAGCACAATTTAATCCCCCCATCTTTGGCATATCTTACCTTCAAATCAGCACAATGAAACTCCTAAAATGTGTCGGTTGTGAGAATGTCAGGAGCCGACTCTCCGGTTATTGCAAAATGTCGAGCTTAGAAAAATGTGGGATGTGTGGATGAAGAGGCTTTTTCTGAAAATAGTATATAAAGACGCTTACTTCAGTGTTGCTCTGATTGGGAACAGGCAAAAACATAAAAACTCACCAAATATTTATGATTTCTCCTGCAAAATATCTTAGTAGACTTGAAATTAGAAAACACTAACTTACAAGTGACTATAGGAGCTTTTTTTTTAAATCAATAATTCCTTAAAAATGACAGATAATCATCTTATTAAAAGCAAAATAATCTGCCAGAGGAATTAGTACTTTTTCTTATCAATATTAAGGAGTTATTGACTTTAAACAAGCTCCTATATCTTGCTGAAAAGTTACTTGTCATTTATATATTTGCACTATAAACTAGATTAAAAAAATACTTGAATTTAGTAGAAACTTCATCTAGTTTCTACAAATATCTGAAAACAAAAACTTACAATTAACCTTTCCTCCCATCAGAAAGATATTGGAGCTTAAATCCTCGATTTCTTTTAAAACTCTAGTGGATCTAGTATTTTAAGGAATTATTGACTTAAAACAAGCTGCTATATCTTGCTGAAAAGTTACTTGCAAGTAAGTTTCATCTTATTTTAAGTGATTTACAGCACAAAATAGACAAAAATACTTGGTAAGATTTTGTGTTTTTGCAGTGTGGGTCTTTTAACCGGGCCAAATCCACACAGAAACAGTTTACAAAACAAAAAAAAGAAAAATCAACCGTCTTCCATGGCTGTCTCCTTTAGATATTTGGAAAGAAACAGATTTACACAGAATGGTGCTTCATAATGAGCACAAATGAATGTGAATGAACACCTCTGTGGTCAGGTTACCTGCCCAGAACCACCGAGCGGAAAGTCGGTCCAGGACTAAGCTGGAACAGCCACAAAGAGAGGAGCAACACAAGACAGAGGCTGAAATAATCAGGCCACAATGACAAATGAGTTCTGGGAGGCAGAGAGGGAAATAAGAGGACAACGAAAGAGGAGAAACAGTTTTGAAGGAAAAAGCCGGAGAGAAACGAGAGCTTGTGGTTCTGTTGGCTCAGGCCGTCTGTAAAGTTTCAGTGGCCTATATAAAGCTCAGGCCCGGCTGCATGACTCAATCACGAGACGACTGCGTTGTCCTCTGAGGATTCCTCCAACAATGATCTGACTGAGCGCTGCCTCTCCTCTCTGAAGCTCCAGAGTCACCTTAAAACGCCGACCTGATTTCACAAAGTGAAACTTTTAAGAGCAGCGTCCTACAAAATTGTCCCGGTTTGAAAGGAGCGTGGAGAGGGGCGTCGCCGCGAGAGAACAGGACAAAGTAGACAAAGTATCCTCGTTAAAACTCTTCTGCTGCACAGCAGGAACAATCCCAAAATTACCGAACAAGACAAGCTGGATCAAATCAAGCATGGGGAGAAAAGTTGAAACCAGAAAGTATTAAAAAATGGGAGGTTTGTATCAAACTGCCTGATCATACAAGATATTCTTTTATTATCTGTCGACAGAAGGAGCTTTTGAACAAATGATCAGTTAGTCCAGATTGAGAGGGAACTACTGGCATCACCCAAATACAGTACTCTACCAATGACGCAATAGCATTGGCGCTGAAACGATTAATCGGATAAATGGTGATTAATCGATTATTGAAACAATCGATTTAGCAATCGATTAATCGTTAACTGCAGTAAACAGACTCCATTTTCTGAAAAAGCAACATATCTAGAGCAGTAATTAAGACCAAACTGTAAAATATAAATACATTTTGCATTTAAGAAAAAAACCTTCAAGTGGCAGTTTCAGCTTCACTTGGTTAAGGTTTACTAAAAGAATGCTGTCTTACTGCATTTTAGGCACTAAAATGTTTATTTTCCTATTTAAAAATGAATTATTTGAAGCTTTCAAAGTATTTCTATTGAAAAATCTGTAGAATGCGCCATTTTTAATCCGGTTAACGGTCAAAATAACTGACAGATTAATCGATTGCTAAAATAATCATTAGTTGCAGCCCTACATATCACGTCCTTTTAACTAGAATAAACATCAAAACATTTAGAATTTTAAAATTTGTCACAAATACAAATCTGTAAAATGTTGTGTGTTTACACTTTATACTTTACAGTATTTTTAACTGGAAGTCCATTGAGAGATTGAACAATCCGCCTTATCTTGCATCAATACACTCCAGTTAACGATTAATCAGTTCTTGAACTAGTTGACAATTATTTCAATATTTGATTAATCACGATTAACCCGATTAATCGTTTCAGCCCTGAACCTAATTTTGCTCTAGACTTCACCCCACCTTTCTCCTGGTTGTGTCTGCTTCTTCTCCATGATGCTGTTTGTAATTAAACCTTCTTCAGTCTGTCTCGAAATGGGGTTGTTGATATCTGTACACCCACATGCATGGCGACCTCGCGACCCCGCTACACAGAACGCATTCCCCGGGCGATCCATCAACGCCGTCTGATGTGCATATGGGGCGTGCTCTGTCTGGTGGCGTTCGCTAGCAGCTCTCATTGCCAAGGCTTGTGCCCAGTGTTGCAGGCGAATCGGTGCAGTACGTTATTTCATTAGGGTGTTAAGCTGATTTTGTTAGAGAGCCAAGAAGAATCTCACAAGGTCAAAATTTGCCATGACTGGAGGACGGTTGATGCACATTTCATGGATTTCACAGCTCATGATAAACATTATTAATGGTCTTTATCTCTGCTTTTCCCCACACTACACATCTACTCTCGTTGGTATTCTCATCAGGAAACAATTGAAATTTCTCCAGTACGTTCAACGTAATTCATAGCGTTGCTCCTCGCTACCTTTTCGTATCACCTTTCTACTTCTGCTTCAACCTTGCAATTGCACTGTGGACTATAAAACATTTGAGCTGCATTTGTGTCTACTGACATTTACTCTTTAGTTGTAAACTTAAATTTGTGAGATTGTGAAACATAAACTTGCAGTAGTACGTCGAGTTAACGAGGGCCTTTATGTTGGAACTTAAAGGTGACCTATTGAGCTTCCTTGAACAGGTTAGGATAGCAAAACATGCTCATTACATTTTCTGCACAGAATTATTCTTAGATAATTGAATGTCAGTTCTGCCTATTTTCTTCCAGAATTAACTGTTTTAGGGCTCTGTCACTTTAAATTCAAATAAGATACTCCTGATCACACACCCATCAACCCCCAACTCAACGTTTACGCTCTCACATGAAAACAGACGTGCAATTTTACAACCGCACATTTTTGAAAAGCAGAAGTGGAGCCTTCTGTACAACCAACGAGAATGCAGCAAGTGGTTTCTGGATGGTGAGTCAACTACGAAACATTTGTCTTTTCCAGGAGCCATTGTGCAGAACATACAGCGGTAGAACCAGCTCACCAAATGTGGTCGAGCTCTGCTTGGGTTGCTAGGCAACCTGCTGAAGCTCCGCCTGGATTGCCAGGTAACGGTGCAGTGCCTGTGTAGCAGCGTGATGTCACTACACTAGATTGCCATGTGAGAAGCTATTCCGGTAGGAAATCATATGAGCCCTTGCAGCTTTTATTTTGAAAAGACGACAGACCCAATGCAAAACAGCGGATAACTTCCTGTTTCAAAATTGTTATTTTTATTCAAATTTAATGCGTTGCGAATGAAAATGTGAATTATTATCTTCACTGTTGAACATATTGAGTTCATGGATTGTTGTTTTGAGAGTCAGTTCGGGGTTTAAAAAGACAAATTAACAGACCGTACCATCATAGTCTGTGAAGAGTTTTCTCACGCTATTCCCAGGCATGAAGTTTTGTTTTCTGTGTTCAATATTTAAGCATAATCAGTGATAGTTTGATTACTGTTCTTGTAAAATAATGTGCACTTAAACTTTGTTAAACGGTGATAGAACTGTGTTAGCAGTTATTTAGCTGCTCTTATGCTACTACATGAAACATTGCTAATGAAAATGCTACATCCATGTGATGAAGATGGCATTGTCCATGGTTAAACAGGCGCTGTGGATGAGAAAAAGCCTTTTTTGACTACTATTTTCTACTATTTGAATGCAGGAGCATTAAAAGTGCCTTCAGATCAGCTGTTGTCTGGCTGTTATTTCCCACAAGACACAACGCAGAATCAACTACGCCACTCCTTGAGAATGTGACTTAGCAATCGGGAGGTTTTTGAAATGTATCCTTTTCCAGACACCAAAAAACTTTTAACTTATTGCCAAAAAACAGGTGGGTGTTTTTAGATTAAATTGGTCTGCCTGTGTGTTTTTAAAGCAAATACTAACTTTCAAACAAGTGTCAATTTGTATTGGTTGAGGGCGTCTTCTCAAATTGAGTGATGTTTAATTATCAAATCAGATATTTTATTGGTGCAAGTTAAATCAAGAGTTTCAATTATTTAAACTTGTAGTTATTGTAACTCGATAATGTGAGTGAAAATAAAACAGAAATGTTTTTGTTCAACTAGAAGACAGTTTTGTTGCATGTTGTGAAATAATTGTTTGATTTAAATTAGCTGAAACGACTCACAATTCATGATTAATGAGGCTTAAAAACAACGTTTTGACAACTTGTCTCTTGTTAAATCAACTTGATGAAATTCAAATCCCAAGTTAAAACCAAAACAATTTTCTTGTTGACACTTCCATTTTCAAGGAAAGTCAGAAAGAAGCTTATAAAAACAAATATATTATTATCACCAGGCCAAACATGTCCTGAAGCTCGTTACTCTTTGTTTCCTGCCACCTGCGATCATCTTCCGTCTCAATCTGCTGTAAATATCTCCTGTGACCATCCCCACTGCCCACTGCCAATTACGGGAAACCGCTGACTCGGCTGTTCCATATTCTACGTAGGCTTCGCCTCTTCCAGGCCTGAAATCAATATTGTAATAGGAACAGGATGGAGCACATTCATCCTCACCATCAGCCGCCCTGCTTTTCTGAATCTGCTGCAGAGGAGGGATTACCAAAGGCCCAACACGCCGTCGAACAGCTGATGTGTCAAACTCAAGGCCCGGGGCCACATCTTGTCCGCCGTAGCTTTTTATGTGACTCCAAGTTAGATCAATAAGTCCCTCCAGTTCAAGATTCACACAAAATCAGCAAATCCCCCACATCTTTTCTGATTTTACTCCAAATTTTACTGCCTCAGCCTTACTTGATGCTTTAGTCCGTAATCAGTACGGTGATTAATAAAAAGTCACATTTAACAAAATACATTAGCAAAAAATTCCTTACAAATATTTCTAAATTGGCACCACAAAATCCGTGATTTTGATTGCAAAACCCCCCCAAAATAATCACAAAATCCTGGAGGGACTGATCAGTGATTATTTAATTTGAAACAAACGCTTTTTTATTGATATTTTAACAGCTGAATGTGTTTTCTCAGTACTTTCTGGCCCACCCGGCCCTTTAAGAACAGTCCAAAATGAAACCCCGGCTTTACAGGTTTTTGTCAGAGATGCAGGTTAAAAGTGATGTTTTCTGGAGAGAAATAAATCTACTCCAGTGTTTCTCAACTCAACCATCAGCTGAGAAAAATGCTGTGAAAATTGAACTTCCTCCCACTTCTGCTGCTAAACTTTTCACTTTTCACTGAGCTGAAACGCATTGTTGGTTCAGTTCTTCTGTTTCTTTTTGTGAAACTCGTTCATTCTGTCTTGACTGAGTGGAAAATTTTCAACTTTTAAAACTCGACACTGCAGAAACACAAAGTCTTATCAACTATTTCTGGTCTAGTTTCCAGTGCAGATATTTTAGTACACCTAAAAAAAATGACATAACAAACTTAAAAGTAACTTTTTAGCAAGATACAGAGATTTCTTTTAAGTAAATAAATAAGTTTTAGTTCTATTGGGCAGAGAAATTAACTTAAAGGAAAAATGTTCTTATAAGTAAAATAATCTGCCAATGGAAGTAGTTTGTTTTCATCAATAATAAAAAATAAAAAGTCTCTCTATCTTGCTAAAAAGTTACTTGTAAGTTTTGGGTTTTTTTATTTCAAGTACAATGAGATATTTGCTCTATAACCTAGACCAGAAATACTTGGTAAGATTTTGAATTGTGTAATAAATATCCTTGTTTTTTCTAGAAAATTTCTAAGATTAATCACTTTTTTTTTTCTTTTTAGCATTTTGGTGGAAATTTACTCCTTTTTTCGCACCATAATGTATTTACTGTGTAAAGCACTTTGAATTCCTTTGTTGCTGAAATGTAAAGAAAGTTCAGTTCCTTAAGATGAAGCGTAGCACCACAACCTCTAACTACACAAGGCGCGAAGTAATAAATAAATGAAACTATTACCATTAATTATATTTTGTGTCAAACAAAAGGACGACATTAATTTAACTTTTTTAAATACGAGTACGGAAACTGACCATCTTTCGTCAATGTTTTTATGCACCTTAGCTGTTTTCTGAACGTAAAGATGAAAGAAGTGACCTCAGCTCTTAAGGTTTTCACACATTATAAAGCAGAAGAAGGAATCAGTGTCTCCTCATGTGTTGCAAATCCTTTCAGGGATTTGTGAGGATTTGGTGTGCAGCAGGTGATGATTAATTTTTTTTTCCCCCTCCCCTGAAGTAATCCATTCGGCGCACCCTCAACTCCTACACAAGGTTTCTGTGAAGTTCAGGATCGGCTGCGGCAATTATGGCGGTGCGCGGACTTAACGCGGGCTGGAGGCAGCCTCGGCCCCGCTGATGGGACTCAGACTGGGCTTTCAGGAAGCTGCATCCAAACGTTTTCTTCTGAAGCCGCCTCTTCACAAGCACAGCAGCAGAACTCGGGATGACTCAATAAAAGCAGGAGCCCATTTCCAGACACAGTGTGTGCAGGTATGAGCTGCGGGATGTCTTACAAATCCTCTTAGTCTGCACATTTCTTTGTCGACAAAACAAATCAAAGCCAAATGCTTCCTCCAGACTGTCGTGCATCTCTCCGTTTCGGTTCCCGATCCTCCCTTCCCGACCCGTTGATCCCAGAATCATTACCAGTTTCGTGTGTTTGCCTCTCTGGCTCCCTCGCGGCACCGTATCAATAAAAGCACTCCTGTGATGCTTTATCAAAGCTGCCGTTTTCTCGTGAGATGCATGTTTT
Organism: Poeciliopsis retropinna; assembly: GCA_010277075.1. Taxonomy (NCBI): domain Eukaryota; kingdom Metazoa; phylum Chordata; class Actinopteri; order Cyprinodontiformes; family Poeciliidae; genus Poeciliopsis; species Poeciliopsis retropinna. Next base: position 3,382,577 of record VMRM01000014.1, on the reverse strand, counting down.
TATTTTTATTGTTTGCTTTCTGAGAATTGGCAGTTCCCAAAAACCCCCAGCTGGTCTGTCGCACATCCATTAATAATGAACTGAAAGCCCAAATGCCAAGTGCCAGAAATCATAATGTTCTGTGTGAGGAGCCAAATGGATAAGGCAACTGTCAGATCTCCCTGGGTATGGAGGAACACACACACACGCACACACACACACACACAGTGCATGCCCACGCAGTGAACCAATTATTTTCCTGGTTGTTATACAGTAAGAGAGACAATAGGAGCAGGAAGCAGCGTTCTCATTGGTCCTGTCTCATTACCTGCCTTGCTGGGATGCATGTCTCAAGCATCAGCTAAATGGAGCAGACAGTCAATGTGATGCACAAATAACAAGGCTGGCAGCATTTCGCTCAGAGAGGATCCTACAAACGAAGGGAAGGAATAAAATCACAGCCTTTTCCAGAATGAGACGTCAGAGACACTGATGAGTGTTTTAAGAACAAAACATGAAAGATGAAATCTAATGGATGGATGGATGGACGGTAAAATGGATGGATGGATGCTCAGATGGATGGATGGACAGGTCAGAAATGACAATTTTAATGTCAAATCTCCTGCCACCAGAAGAATCCTTACATAATCTCTCATAAACTGGAAATAATCTTAATTTTCTGCCACAATAAGCTGTTCGTTCGCCATCTTGCTGAGGCAGAACCAGATCCAGACCCGTTTTCCTCCCAGCGGGTCAGTTAGGTCCTGTTTTTCCTCTCTGACGCACCGGCGAAGCCTCTCGCTATCGGAGCCGACACAGCTGTGACCCAAAACTACAACACAGCTGGTTTCTCCGACATCCCTCACTCACGGCGCGGCGCAGAAGAAGAAACACCATTTTGACAAGCCGCCATATCCTTCTGCATCACTGACGCTCTGATGTGATACACAGTTGGGGGGGACATGCTTTTTTCTAGCAAATACCGTATTTTTTGGACTATAAGGCGCAACTTAAAGCCTATAATTTTATCAAAAAACGACATACGTTGCTCTGGATTAAACTGCCACCTCTGAATTAATATGGATTAATTCTGGTTGCACTTACTGACCTCAAAGTGACTTTGTGTGGCTCTGTTAAAATGTTTTAGTTATGTTACATTACGGCTGCCGTAGTCAGGAGCGTCGTGGAGTAATACGTACTGCGCTTTGACCGATTGCTGATTGTTTTGCTGCGCTTTATGCGCTGGATAGTACGGTGCGTTGTATGAAAAAAGATCGAAAATAGGCAGTCATGAACAGTGCGCCCTGTAGTGAGAAACATATGGTATTGTGGGTCGATTATACTGCAAAAATACAAGATCTTATCAAGTGTTTTTGGTTTAGTTTCAAGTGCAAATATTTTTGAAAAGTTACAAGTAACTTTTCAGCACGATATAAGACCTTGTTTTAAGTAAATAATTCCTTAATATTGATTTTAAAAACTGTACTAGTTATGTTTGCAGATAAATTCACTTACAACAAGACATTTTTCCCATAATCTGCCAGTGCAACCAGTACTTTTATCATTATTAAGGAGTTATGGACTTAAAACAAGCACTTATATATTGCAGAAATGTTACTCCTAGGTTACTTTTGCCTTATTTCAAGTGGACAAAGATATTTGCACTAAAAATTTGAAAAGAAATACTTAGTAAAACTTCCATGATTTCTTTACTTTCCATTCTTAAGTTGTTGTATATAAGATAAAAACATCACAATCATAGAGAAAAGCTCTGCTGCAACAGAGTCATGCTGGTGTTGAAAGAGAAAAAAACATTCAACCATCGACTTAAACAACCCAATTATCTTAGAAAAAGTTTTTTTCTTCTTGCAGCACTTCTGTTTGTTTGCTTATTTAATTGTTTTTCAGCCCACTCAGTCAATCCAAACTACCTTTTTCCACTTGTCTAACATAATTTTCATTTAACTCCTTTGTTTTCTTGCTCCGTACGATATTGCTGCTTCTCTCCTCCACTGAAAGTCGGTCATTGTCTCAGGCTTTTTCTTTACGCCGCCCACTCCGCTCAGTCAACCAACCTTCTTACCCTCCGCCAACATCTACTTCCTTCCAGCTGACACTCAGCATCAGCTTCATCACTTTTCACCACCCACACCGCTGTCTTCCTCAGTCTTTTTTGGCCCGTTGGCCCAATTTGATCAGGAAATTTAAATAGGTTGAACACTTAATGGAAGGATCTATCTTTGGTAAGATGCTGAACATCTATTTTAGAAGACAAAAACAGAGACGAATCCTCTCAGGTTTTGTTATTTACCAACAGGAAGGTCTTGACCTTCGTCTTTTAAAGAATCTACATTTTTTAAGAGAGCCTGGACCAGACTTGAAGGTTAAATTTTCCTTATGATCTCACAAAAGCAAGCCTCCAGGAAAGTCAAATGTTTATCTCTCATTGTTTAAGAAACAAGAAAATAGAAATCCTTTTGTTAATATGACCCAAAATAGGAAATGTTTAGCCTGATTTAATGACAAATATTGAACAAAAAAAGGTCCTTAGTCCTTTTATACTCATATAAATAACTGGTTTCCACAACTAACTAAAACATTTGATGCGCTAATCATAAACATTAGTTTTGCTAAAGCTAAACCACAATGCTAACATTAGCTAAATTCAAATTAGATTAAACCTGCTGTGGAGAGACTAAAACCAAGTTTAATTTTGACATTATAATTTACTTTAGATATTTTATTTATCTGTTTGTTTCCTTTTGTTACAGTTTCATGTTTGAAATAAAGTTAGTGAACAAAAAAACATGAAATAACACGAGGAAACAGAACGGCGTCTTCATCTACTTCAAAATAAGAGCATAAACATCAAAATCTAACTGACAAATTTGATAACCAAAACTTTGACACAGAAAAATTTAAACTAAATTTGCAAAATGTTTTCAGAGTTAGCTAATGTGCTAAAGGAGAAATTAGCTCTGCTATTAGCGCATTAGCGGAGTTGTGTCCAACACTGCTTTCTTCAAATGCAAACCGTTCTGTTTAGGTATAATTAGCAAATCAGGGTGTACATTTTTTTAAACAACATTTGACATTTCTGTCACTATTTCGCCACTGAAGCCAATAAACGTAGAAAATACTGACTGTGTGCTGCCAATCTGTGTACAAATCCTGAGATAAAATGTCTTTTTCTGGCTGCACTCCCAAGCGCTAAAAGGTACCGGCTAAAGGGAAAACAAACTGCTGAGCACGGCACCACTGCGACTGTTGTGGGAGGGAAGCCGCTGCTCCGCCGGTGAGATGGACAGCGACTTTTTGGAGAGTCTCATGCGCAGGGAGAGGAGGTGTGAAACTTCTAATTCCCACATAGCTGCAAAGACAGTGTGTTTGTCGCTAATGGGCACTCAAAATAGTGCTGGATGCAGAATATGAGAGGGAGAGTAGAGCAGCCCGGCACATTGAAAACTAGAACACAGAAGGTTCTGGCAGCCACAAACTCCTACAGGGAATTATATAAAAAAATATACACACAGAGCCACTACTGTATGCTCATTAAAATGCCCTCAGTTTCTCCAAGAAGAGGAGAATCTCTAACAGGGAAAACATCCAATAGATCAAACTTAAATCAGAACTTTACCAGGGTGCAAGTCCGAAACATTAATTTGTTTGGTTTGCTTATAATCATCACAGGATGTCAGATACAAAATTTACGGGGAGCCATTGCTCTGAAACATGCAACTACTCTCCCAATTACAGAGGAGTACAGTGCTTTGTCTAATGCGCAGCGAATGCCAGCTTCACAATTACATTTGGAAATGAGTCCCGTCTGAGAACGAGAGCGTTGAATAATGAAGTCAGCCTCCGTTCACCCACATATCAGGCTCCAGGGAGTAGTAAGGTCATTTCAAAGTGTGGTAATTATCAAATGTGCGCTTCATGGGCTCAGAGTCTAAACTAATATGCAAGAAATATCTCCTCTGTGTAAGTTGTTTCTGAACTTAATAGCGGTTGGTTTCTGGATAAAATAAAACTTGATTAAAGAAATGCATGCAACACAACGAGCGCAAAACCCACAGAAAGCTGGGCAGGAGCATGCACTGCAGGAAACGCACAGACAGATAAAGCAAGCGACAGCAAACCACACTGAAAGTGTAAAAACATCGGATAGTCACCAGAGATTTACTAAAAATACATGTTCAATTTCCTGTAGGATCTCAAGCTCTCTAAAGACGTTTCGGACCTCATCTCTCTCTATGCACTGCTGTTTGTTCATGTACTTCATGGCGTACATCTTCTCTGTGTCCCTCTTTTGCACAATGCATACCTGCAGGGAGCACAAACAGGGGTGGAGAGGGGAGAAAAAGACAAGAATAAACATGTTAGAGGAACAAACAGGTTTCATTAGTCTAAAGACACAAATAAGAAAACAACATTCAGCTGCTCAGTAATGCAGCGGAAGGAAAATACCAGAAATACTTTATGTTTAGGATAGATGGATGGATGTTGGATGGATGGAAGGTTGGGTGGATGGATGGAATGTTGGATGATGAAAGGTTGGATGGAAGGTTGGAATGATGGATGGAATGTTGGATGATGGAAGGTTGGATGGAATGTTGGATGATGGATGGAAGGTTGGATGGATGGAAGGTTGGATGGATGGAATGTTGGACGATGAAAGGTTGGATGGAAGGTTGGAATGATGGATGGAATGTTGGATGATGGAAGGTTGGATGGATGGAAGGTTGGGTGGATGGAATGTTGGACGATGAAAGGTTGGATGGAAGGTTGGAATGATGGATGGAATGTTGGATGATGGAAGGTTGGATGGATGGATGGATGGATGGATGGATGGATGGAATGTTGGATGATGGAAGGTTGGATGGATGGATGGATGGATGGATGGATGGATGGATGGATGGATGGAATGTTGGATGATGAAAGGTTGGATGGAAGGTTGGAATGATGGATGGAAGGTTGGAATGATGGATGGAAGGTTGGATGGATGGATGGATGGATGGATGGAAGGTTGGAATGATGGATGGAAGGTTGGATGGATGGATGGATGGATGGATGGAAGGTTGGAATGATGGATGGAAGGATGGATGGATGGAATGTTGGATGATGAAAGGTTGGATGGAAGGTTGGAATGATGGATGGAAGGTTGGATGGATGGATGGATGGATGGATGGAAGGTTGGAATGATGGATGGAAGGATGGATGGATGGAATGTTGGATGATGGAAGGTTGGATGGATGGATGGATGGAATGTTGGATGATGGAAGGTTGGATGGAAGATTGGAATGATGGATGGAAGGTTGGATGGATGGATGGATGGATGGATGGATGGATGGAAGGTTGGATGGATGGAAGGTTGGATGGATGGATGGATGGATGGATGGATGGATGGATGGATGGATGGATGGATGGATGGATGGATGGATGGATGGATGGAATGTTGGATGGAAGGTTGGATGGATGGAAGTAACGTGGTCTCCTAGGAAACGCTGCCTGGCTCGCCTCTCGTCCTGAACACGGGTTTCCAAAGCGGCGCCTCCGAACAAATCGCCTCATCATTTATTGATCCCAGTTGTGTTGTTTTTGTCAGGAAGTGTCTGTGAAAGGTCAGCAGCAGGATGAGACTCCAGAGGATGAACCTCATTACAGAAACAGCACTGGAGGCAGCCATTACGCCGGTCATGTGACCGCCGCCAGCGCTGCCCTGCACACATAATGACTGCAGTCTGTTGAAAACACTTCCTGGTTTTGGAGCGGCCTCTGGTCCATTTGGAGTTCATATATGCAGTCAAACCGCACCAGAGTTCACTTCAACCAAACCGAGGCAGAGGTTTGTAGGTGGACCAGAGTTCAATTATGCGTTCACACCTCCCCAAACGAACCGGACTTTCTAATCAAACGGACTAAATCGGACTAAATATGGCTGATGGGAAGCTGATGGCTGATGAACTCGTTTTTCATTTTTGTTTTCTTATTTAATTTTGTGGCCCATCAGTAGTTGAAATCTGCAATTTTTGCCTAATATTTATACACCACTGGTCCAGTTATACCCGTTCTCTTTCCTAGAACTCGGATGCATTTCTGCACCAGAAGAGAAGTAAAATGATTCTCGATTATGCTCATGCCAGTGGAAATAGAGAGAGACGCTCTGCACCGTTTCGAGTGACAGAAAACAAATATTTGCAGTTGTAAATTGCAGTTTCATGGGAACTTTAATGGTGCGTTTAAAAAATCCCCCCAAAGGACTTAAAGGCTTAATTTGAGTTGTAAATAAAGACTCCACCTTTAATCTAGTCAGGAAAACGCTTCCCAGAGCCAGAGGGAAAACAAAAACACTGATTTGAACAAATAAGAAAATGGGATTAAGAGAACGCTGCAAGGTTTTAGTTTTTATGGAAACAGCGACTTTGGCTGTGTGAAATAAGTTTGAGCATCTCCACAGCAAGGACTTTTAAAAATTAGTTTCTGAATGTCACCATGACGGCAGAGTCACGTTTAATTGAATTGATTGTTTTAGTTGATTGGATTTCTCTCTGCATGCTGAGATTGCTAAAGAGAAACCTTTGCAAAAAGAGAAATATTAACTCTTCAAATCCTTACAAAAGCAAAACCTCAGACGCTGCTCTGAACACAAAAACTCATTTTAATTTAGGGAGTAAAACTAAGGCAAAACAGACACTACTCCAAACAGACATTTGACAGATTTTAAAAGGCAAACTGCAAGAAAAAAAATTCATTTTACTTTGTCATTTTCAGCCTTTCTTAATTACAAAAATGGCCAGAGGAAAGTGAACATTCATTCGAAATGAATATTGGAGGAAATGCTCAGCCTAACCTGATGGATTTCATAGAAATTATGATACAAGTTGCAGTTCTGAATGTGTAAAAACATAAAAACCTACCAACTATTTTGGTTTAGTTTTTAGTGGAAATATCTTCATACACTTGAAATAAGAAAAAACTAACTTACAAGCAACGTTTCAGCAGGATGAACAGGTTGTATATAATTCTATAATATTGATAAAAAGTTCATATTCCATTGGAAGATTATTTCACTTATAACACATGAAAATGTCTTATTATAACTGGAATAATCTGCTGGGGGAACATGCACTTTTTCATCAGTAGTAAGTAAATATGGAAAATACTTGTAAGTGAGTTTGTCTGGTTTGCACTGGAAAATAGACACAAAAAACAAGATTTTGTGTTTCTGTAGTGCAAATTGTCCTTTAGCCTTTTCTCAATGAGAAGAAAATGTCTTTATATTCTATTTTCAGAAAAGGCATTTTGATCTCATTTCCTTTTTCTATGTTGGACTTTTTGCAGCAACCTGAGAGTCGGCTAGTTTGGATCTTCGGGTTCTGAGAAAAGCATTTCACTTTGCTGATTTGACGGTAAAACATGCCAAATCAAATTGTGATTCCTCTATCTACATTATGCATGCGTTATTCTCTCGACTACTAAGCTCTAATATCTTGCTGAAAAGTTACTTGTAATTCAGTTTTGTCTTTTTCAAAGTGTGATAGGTTATTTGCATTAGAAACTAGACCAAAAATACTTGGTAAGATTTTGTGTTTTTGCAAGATGGACATTATTTGAATGTGGACTGGAGGGCTAGTCATTATCTATAAAACTGTGCTGTTTCCCCTGAAGCACAGAGCTCACGTCTGTCTTGGTGCCTTGTCAAATTTGCTCAGTTTGTATCTTCGGGTTCAGATTCTGCCACTTTGAGTCTCTGAGTCCTCGCAAATTTAGACTTTATTTTAAAAGCCACTGCTTTCACTTTAACCTCAGGATCTTTCAGAGGACAGGTGACAAATGAGGTTTCCAAACAGTATTTCTAAACCATCACATGTTTGCGTTTGTGATGGTAGGACAGGGAAAAAAACTTTTACTGGCATGCCTAACGAATAACCAGTTCACATACATATAGCACATATCTGTTGCTATGGCGAAAGGCAAATACATATATATTGTAAGATGTTTAACACAGAGCTACTTTATATAAGCGACATGTTCTTGTGTGTTTCCTATTTTGAAGAGTAGCACATTATCATTATACCTTGTGGTAAATTAAGTGATTACTAAGTGACATTGTAATTAAAAATTTAATTCATAAGTGCTTCCAGCAAATTGAGGCAGTTAACACATCTTTACCATTTGGAGGATGTTGTTTGTGGGTTGTCATGGAAACTATTAATTACACTGGTCAACAGCCAAAAACCTGTCTGGGGTTTTAGGGTAATTTTGATGTGTTGAATTAAAAAAATCAGGTCAACTTTCTGAACTATGGATGCAAAAAGTGAGTATGAAAATGCTTGACTTGTTCTCACATATGGGTCGGTTTAAGACGCCATGTTCAGTTTACATGTACTTACCCTTACAAGTGTTTATTATTCAATTTACAGAAATCCGAGTTTGCAACATTTAGTGTTGCAAACTTTAAATGTTTCCGACATTTAAAGTTTGAGAAATATTAACGGAAATGAACTGATAACGTCACGAAAATGTTATCATTTAGACGGAAAGTTGGATTTCGCTAACTGATTGAGAAAAATGGATGTCATCTTTTGATTCAGCAGTGCAAAAATAGTCCTAATTTAGTTGAAAAACCATTGACAACTTCCTTTGTAACCCAGTGTAATACAATAAGCAGAAAATGTTTTTCTACAAAACAGAGTTGGGAATTTTAAAATGTTTCTTCACATTCTTCACACCTGGGATACTAAAACTTCTTCCATTCTGGTAATCTTATGTGAAAGTCTTTTGCAGCCTTGCAGATATTTTCCATTGATTTATCTCCCACTAGGCTCACATTATGAGCAATCCTCATGAACCGGTCAGCTGAGTAAAACGATGAAAACAAGGATTTATTCATGTATTCATGGAGGATATTAGCAATTTCAATGCATCAGAGCAGTTTTGTAAAGAGCTGAAAAAAAGTAACGATTTAGAGGCGAAAGCGGTGAGGCGGAAAGTTTGGAGAGCTATTAGCATATGAATGTAGATATTTTCAGCTCCAGTCAGCTGAAATGGAAGACTCAAAAGATCGCTCCGATGTGAGAAAAGTAAAGAGCCGCAGAGAAGTGATGAATCCTAAAATCTACCAAAGAAATTTTGTAAAATTACCTACAAAAATGCTACAGTTTTAATTTCTGAGCGCTTTATGTTGAGGCTGTCCCTGGATGCTGCTCAGAGACAAAGTTGTGTTTGTTGTCAGACAGGAAGCCTGAAGCCAGCTCCATCCACCAGCTGGCTCTGCGTCTCGGCACGTCGACCAGATCAAGCTCTGGATTTAGCAATCTGCAGCCAGCACAGGCTGTCCAGCCAGGAGTCACAGCGGCGTCCGCTGGACAAGATAAAACCACCGAATAACACAAAAACAACATAAAAATACATCTGTGGCCATAAAACGGTGACACACTGATTAATTTCTGTGCAGACTCATTTTGTAACAGACCTGTAACAAAACAAGGAGCGTTTTTAAAGCAAAAATTAAAAAATTACAAAAAAATCTACCTTTTATTAAAAACAAAGGTGAAACGAATGCAAAGAAACAAACTATAAAATGGTTTCCTTCCCTGACATTAGATAAACAGCTTGTGATGGGAACCAACTGGAAACGCATGATTAGATAACCAAATGAAAAAGCAATTATCAAATAAGTGTCACTATTTCTAATGACTAATTAATCATCTGATATGCAGCTGCACAATATTGGGATTCCACTATCATTATACGCAATATGCAAACTACCTCCACTGCAATAACTCTTAGTTAATGAAATACTTGGCATTCAGGCTCCATTCATGGCTCCACACTTATTATTTATTGCAGCATAAAACATTTTAGTCCATAAAATCATTAATAAAGCGAATCTCCAATCTGACAGCAAGTATCTGAAATGATCACGATGATTTATATGAAAAGATTTGGGCTGAAGTGACATAATTAAGGCTATTTTGTCACATTTGATTTGTTTTCCCTACAGAAGATCGTGTTCATTCACACAAAAAATACTCACACGTTGGCATTTGTGGCTAAAAATAGCATTTTAAGCTTGAAGAAAAGCTGGTAAAGCTGAAACTCAGGAAGTCTGAAAACCTGGAAAATATCTTTATGCCAAGCCCACAGGCACATGATCGTGCAAATATAACAAGCGGTTTGCAAATTTACCCTATTTTTGTCAAAATTGGCATGTTTCCATTAAGCAAATTTATTTTTGTAATTCCAATTTGCATCATTATATGGTGAATGTAAACAATATCAACCATATATTATCAGAAACATTAACCTGAATGTTTTTAAAGGGACGGTTGTGCTGGAATGTATTGATAAAACCCATTAAAATGTCAATCAATAGATGTTTGTTTCAGCCTTCGACAAGTGTTTGTTAAAATTAATTAATCACCGATTAGTCCACCTGGAATTTTGTGATTATTTTCCCCTCAAAATTGCAGATTTTGTGCTATAATTTAGAAATGTTTGTAAGGATTTTTTATGATATTTGCGCTAATGTATGATGTTATATGTGACTTTTTATTATCGATCACGGACTATAACGTGACGTCCATTAAGGCAGAGGCAGCAGTCACTTAAACCCAAAGTTTCTGATTTGTTTTGATTAAAAAAATTAGCAGTAAATCAGAAACAATGTGGGGATTTGTTGATTTTGTGAGGATTTTACAGATTTGTGAATATTGATGTAATTTGGAGCCACATAAAAAGCTTTGGCCGGCCCGATTTGGCCTTGAATTTAACATGTGTGTCACAAATAGTTACAAACATGCTGCACCATCATCCTCCAACCACTTCCTGTCATCTTCTTCATCTTAGTAACATCCAGTTATTGATCATGTGACTCGTGTGATGCGAAAAAAGCTTTTCAGTTTTGCCTCATGCAAAAAGGTTTTATCTAGAAACATGAGTTGCTTTTATTAAGAAAATGCATTTTTTGCATTTCCAATTTGCACAATTATATGGAAAATGGAAATGCAGCAAGTGCTCTGGTTAAGGAAAATCTAATTAAAGGGGAAGATAAAAGGTCAATCGTACAAGCTGTGTCCAGGGCTTGTGCTCAGCTGGAAGGAGGACAGTTCCTGTTTGGTTTAGATTCTGTCACTGGCAGCTGTAATCTCTCCCCACCAGCAGGACACAGCACCAGTTTATCTGTGAAAGAGCCTTTTAGAGGTGGTCAGTCAATTTACATTAAGGTTCTCTGCAGACAGTGTGAGAGACAGCACGGCCTTTTCATGTGGTGGTTTGAAAGGAGAGGAGGATGCAAGCGAAACGCCGCCATCGAGGGGCCCACCTGTCTGACTCATCCTCACTTTTAACAGTCCTGAGCTCTGAAGCATGGCATTAACTTTGTTTTTGTTGTTTTCTTACAGCAGCCCATTCATTATTTAATCGGCTGTGAGATGGGGGAATGGCATAACGAGGAGCTTCACGGTCCGTTTCATGGAGTTAATCTCGATAGGGTCACCCAGATGCGCCTGGCAGCAGGGAGGGAATTTCTCCAAAGATATCAACCCGTCCACATCAGGACATGCAGAGGAAATGCAGCAAGAGCTAAAATTAGCTTGAATATTGTCATGCAAAGAGGAAAGACTTAGATAAACTTCACTTGATGCAGAATAAAGCTGATTATATGATGTATTAAAATCTTGACTGGCTAAAAGCTTCACTACCATTCTCAACATTAATTTTTTTTACAGTGTAACAAAGACACAAAGGTGTTTAATAAAATATACTTTTACAATCACAAAACCTTTAAAAACCAGGCATTTTAAAGGGGATCGCTCCTAATTCCTGTAGTCTCGGACGTAATAATAGATGTTACAAGCATCTGTAACATCGTGTACCATATATTTTTCAGAAAAATGCCTCTCAGGATTCAGGGTGACCCATCTTTTTTCTTTTTTTTTTTTTTTTGGATGACCCATCTGCAGATGAGACTAATTTAATATCCCGTTGAGATTACGTGTCTAGAAAAGCTCCAGTCTTGCTGGCTGGGTGAAGGATGGTAATGTACTGTCATGAATTAAAGAAAGACGTAGAATCAACTTGATTTAATTGGGTATGAGAATAATGCTCTAAAGTGTCTCTTGTGTTTTTACCAGCCTCTCATTTAAAGAGGACCTATTATGCAAATTTCACACTTTGTAAGATTTTATACTTCAGTTTTATCTCAAACAGCCCAAGTGCTTCAAGACACCGATAAGTTAATGTTTGATTACCCTAATCGACAGGAACTGCACCATCACCTAGCAACCCAAGCGGAACTCCAGCACGTTTGGTCAGCTGCTTTTTCCGCTGTGTGCGCCGTACAATGGCTGCTGGAAAAGGACAAGTGTTTTGTTCCTTTACCGCTTGCTGGATTCTTTTTGGTTGTGCAAAAAATTTGGTGTTTTTGCAGCGTGTACAGCCAATACACCTATCCTAATTGAATGAATGTAACTAAGTGATAACCCTAATAAAGTCCAAGAGGTTTGGTCTCTTTAAGTTACATCAAAACAGTTTAAACCTGAGGCCCAAAAACCCTTAACAAACCTAGACTAAAATTAGCATTCATGAGTTATCATAGGCGCCTAAGAACTTGCTTAAAAAACTTCTGTTCTGTCCACTGACGATGCGTTTCATCCATCACAGAGGCCATATTGGATCCCAGAGAGTGCCACTTCAATCTTACTCATGGCTTTCCTGACACAGAAGCCGGTGACAAAGGCAAGCGTTGAGACTCGCTGAAGGACACTTGACAAAAGGCAACAATTGAATCTAAGGTATTGCTGAGGTTGTAAACCGTGGCAGTACACCCTCAAGGGCTTTGAGGATTTAAAACCTGATTTATGGCATCCAATAATGTAGGATTGCGGTATATCAATATATTACTGTCATATGAGACAGCAGCAGTGGGCCGGGTGTGTTTTTGTCACTGCATATTGTATTTTTATGTTTTTCTTTTCTTAAATGGAGCATCAACCAAAAATGGAAGTTCCTCTCATGCTTGTATTTTTTATGACTGCTACTCCCAGCAGCACAGATGCTGATTCTCATTTCTTACTTTTATTGTTGTTTGTAAAGGCAGGGCATTTGAACAGATGTTTTTGCATATTTTACTGCATCTTTTAAAAAAAGAAAAAACGTTTTTTGTGCACTAGTTGCCTTTATTTAGAGAATTTAGACAGGAAATGGACAGAGAGAAGGGCAAAAACCATGCAGTACATGCAAACCCTGGATGGCTGCAGTATATGGGGCGCCTGCACCTTGTGGTATCATTTTGCACTGGATTTATAAAGCAGGTCATAGAGATGCAAACGCCATTAAAGACTAATGGATGCAGGTTTGCTTGAGGCTGCAGCTGCAACCAAAACAGCAAAGCAGGAACATAAAAATGTGGCATGAGGAAAAAGTTCTAGTTTAGTTTATAGTGCAATAGAGGTGTGCGGTTCAATCCAAAAATATCAATACTTCTGATTCCAAGTTGGTATCAGTAACTTAAAACTCACAATTCAAGATTAATGAAATTAAAAAACAATATTTAGGCAACTTCTCTCTTAACTTCATGAACTTTAATTTGAGTTAAAGCCAAACTTTATTTGCAGCAGGTGGATTTTCATTTTAAAGTTAAACCACCGTCAAATGTTTTACAGTGTAGTTTGTACATTTGTACTACTTTTATAAAATATGTAGAAGCATTTTTACTGTAATGATACACTGCAGAAACAAGAGTTTTGGACTACTTCCTACTGCAAATATCTGAGTACACTTTAAATGAAACAAAACTAACTTTTCTGGAATAAATAGGAGGTTATTTTAAATCAATAATTCCTTAATATGGATAAAAATGCTGGTTATAAGTGAAATAATTTGCCAGTGGAACAAGATATTTAACCTACAATATGGGAAAGTTACTTGAATTAAGAAAAAAATAGTTTACAAGTGTACTAAGACATTTGCACAAAAGACTAGACCAAAAATACTTGGTAATATTTTGTCAGTGCACAAAATGGAAGGAAAAAAAGTGTGGATAGTTTTCCTCTCAGCTTTCAGTGCATCTAAAGCCTGAAGTAAAAAATGTTAATCTCTTTGACCAAACCAAGTCTTTAATATCTGTGAAACTCCTTCCCCCTCTCTGCCTCCAGCGTACCTGAATCTCCTGCTGTTTATCTCGGTGCTGCATGCTCTTTAAACACATGCACTTATTAAAACAATCATTAGCTAAATATATCACTGGGTTTGTAGAAAAGAAAAGTGGGTTTTAAGTGATAAATCAGTGCTAAATCCCAGTCATGTTGTTTACTTCTCCAGTCCGCCACATTGCCTCTCCCCTCGCCGTTCTCTGCTATAGATAGCCGCCCTATCAATTGTTGTCAGGGGGTCTAAAGCTCCTGAGACGTCAAGACAGCGGAGGAGTAAAAAGGTTGGTTTTATAAAAATCTATTCATTCAGGAAGCTGCAGATTTAGGGGTGGGTTTTTTTTAGGCCAGGTAACTGCCAAGTGGGCCAAACGCCTCTGAGTAGCAACATGGACAGGCAGAAGACTGCTGCCTAGAGGGATGGAGACAGGGGAGCTTGGATCTTTCACCAGCACTTCATAAAAAATACAGTTATTCTACCTTTCCATAAGGTTGAACTGTGCTTCCCAATGCAGTGACTGAATAAGGTGTTGGCTCTGAAAAACCTGTAGCTAGTGACGTTTTGACAATGGGAGTCGAAACGTTTTTGCATCAAAACTTAATTTTCCTGAACCACCTTTTCTACCCTGGCTGCCAGAGGTGAGTTTTTCCACAACCACAGAGATTTATTTACTTTTCTTCAACTAAAGATTGGTGAGTTTTCCTCCTGCAGAGATTTCTGTTATGTGAGAAGAACACTGTAAATGCAACATGGTATTTAACTGAAAATAGTAAGTTGACTTAAATCAGTTTTCATCAAGCACTCACTTTGAGTAAGTTACTTGGAATTAGTGGTTGGAATGTCTCTAAAATGTCCGCCTGTAAAGTAATTTGGCTCAATACTGCGTGCATCCAAGTAAAGATGCCTTATTTGTGGGTTTTTTCCTTTTCTGGAGCCAGTATTTTATATCATCTGACTCATGACAAAGAGATAATCCTGGTGTTTCCATGAACACGAGTGCATTCACATAAGTCTCCATGTATCATTTTCTCTTAAGCTACCCAAAGCTGCTTTTAAATAGGGCTGTAACAATTCCTCGAATAATTTGAATACCTCGATTATGAAAATACCTCGAGGAAAATGTTTCTGCTTCAAAGCTTTGTTAAATTATGTTTTATTATTTAGCGCATCGTATTCCGGCCAGGTGATTATGTCACACTACGCTCTCACTTCTGCCTAAAAGTTGCTGCTAAGTGCTAAAAGCATAACTTCCAGTTTTCAAGTTCGGTTTGGGGGGATTTTATTAACGATGATAATGTCTGGTTTTTATCATTTTTGAGGGCTCAATAAGCATCCTTAAAATGACTGATGCGATGCCTGGAGTACGGCAACTTTTCTCCTCCCGGAGCTGCCGCCTGGTGGCGGTGAAGAGCGCGGCGGGTGTATTTAGACAGGTGAGCGGAGAGACTGAAAACAGCGCGCGGTTGTGCTGTTGATGATTAACTCAAGTGCGGCTTTACGGACGAACCAGAAAATAAATTTTATATCATCATGGTCTCAACAAACCGGTGGCGAAGCGCATCGTGGCGGTACGTAGCTGGTAGATGAGTTTCTGTGTGTGACGAACGAAGAGCCAAATCCTGTTGCTAGCATGGAGATAAAAGCTATAAATGGCTGGGAAAGGTGAGCATTCAAACATACTAACTTCTGAACTTAGCAGTAGCTTTTTGGGTAAACTGGGTTTAATTTCTTTGGGCCACATCAGTTTAGCGTCTATGCTGCCATTTCTAAGCTCCTGCTGTCATGTGGTTGGTGAAAACAACCAGGACGGTAGCAAGTGTCAAACTAATGCCCATTTGACTGCCAGGATGCAAGTTTCCCCAGCCGCACATTGTGTTGTAACAAGATATGCAATGTTACTCCCTGCACCTGTCAGTGGTCATAATTCTATGGCTGATTGGTGCATAAATACAGAAAAGAATGAAAACACACACACAGCCTTCTTGCCAAAAGCTGCATTTTGGAAACAGTGCTTTGAGAGAGGCAAGCGAAGCAAACCCAATTTCAGGGTCTGATAAACATGTCATCCTGGGAGAAGAAGGAATAATTTCCACTTTCATTTGGTTCATTCCTGTGGATGTCTTCTGGTCTGCAGCGGCTGCTGTCAGCCCACTGGAAATGTAAGTGTTTACTGAGCTCAGCAATCCATTTGCTCGACCAGGATTCACTACTACTGCAGGCATCGCCATGAATCAGTGCAGCCACAGATTGGGCTTCTGGGACTGAAATGGGGGGAAAATGGGACTTTTACCAAATAGAAGTGTGTGCATCATTTTGAGTACAATTAACCTAATAATATATGTTGACACCAACACAAGAAACTCATCAGGGCCTGCCTCACACACTCTCGTTATTATGGCTGCTTAGCAACACTTCATGTCAGATTAAGTTCGCCCTGCGGTCAACAGGAGCGCTGAGGTCATTAAAACACAGCTGGATCAGCCCTAAAAGTGCAATTACCCACAATGCTGTTCTGCACTCAGTACTCTCCAGGTATTTTCAAAACTTGAGTAGAAAGTTTCTGTCTTGTCTCCCAATACTGTATCAAAGGCAGATATTTCAAGTTGCAATTCTGTTACAAATGTTGGCAAAACTTTGTCGAAAACACGTAATTTCACAATTATGGTGTTTCCATTAAAGAAGAAACGCAAATAACATTACATGTGAATAAGCAGAGTTGTTTAATAACTAGTTACATTTACTAAATTACATTCACTTGCATAGTTGTTTTTTTTGTGGTAAAAATGTACTTTTAGGAGCATTTTAACTTTTTACTTTTACTTGAGTAATTGTATTATAAAGTATTTCTACTCTTACTTGAATGAAAAGCAAGCATGCTTTTACCAACAGTTCACTAGACACACACACCTGCAGTTTTTGTTAAAGTTTTATAATTTTTTTAACTAAAGAAACATTTTCTTTTACCTGATATTGTTATTTATATAAATTACTGTCATTTTTGTCATTAAAATACCAAAATTTCCACTTGCCTTTATATTTTGGTCCATCTGACGATGTAACTTTTAGTATTAAATGGTTGTTAATTTGATAAGCTACTCTGTAATTGAGTCGTACGAAAATATTTTTTACTTTTATTTAAGTAAAAATATGTTGAAGTAGTGCTACTCTTACTTTACAATGTAATTTTTGGATCCTCTGCACACGTCTGTGAATAAGTTTGTGATAAAATATTTAAACACATGATCCTCCAACTACTTCCTGTCATCGTCTTCTTTGTAGTTTTCACCAGTAGTAACATCCTGTTGTTGATCAGAAGACTCATGTGATGCAAAAAAGTGTTTCTATTTCAGTTTTGCGAAATAAACCAAATTCAATCCCACCAAAAAGACATATTTATGAGGCTATAATTTCTCTGTCACATAGTCACAGCCGCACATTTACCTAAAAAAGTTAGTTCTTATCATCACTTTTAACATTTAAAACATTGAATCCAAACGTTGTCTGAGCTCAACAAACTTTTAATCTACTGGGATTTTAATGAAAATACAGCATGTGCCAATCCTTAAATAAATCTTAGCTTTAGAAAAACAAACTGGAGAAAAATATGCTCTCGGTTGATTTAATTAAGAAATTATGCCTGGGATCGTTTCTCGCAATTACTAATAAAATAATGAAAGAAGGGCTTTGAAGCCACTCTTTGATAATAATAATAATTATACAGATGGAGAGCATTAAGAAGATTGTGTGGTTTTCAACCGTTCAGCAATAATAAAGATGCACAAAGCAGAACTGAAGGCTTATCTCCTGTATATTCTGCTCAGATGTGCTGAAAGTGTCAGAGGTGCAGCTGAGTATTTCATTAGCGATGAAACGACTCATACATATTCATCAGAAGACACCAACATGTTCCAGATTCTCCAGATGAAAATATGTAGCTTTCAGAAAACCAACGGTGCCATAATCTCACAGAAACTGTACATTTTGTTACCAGCTTCTATGAAAGGATCGCATCAGCTGGTGGGTGAAAGTGACATCCAGCCACTTGTTAACGACAGAGATGTGAACAGTTCAGCAGTCGTTCTGACAGCCTGCAGCTTAGTTCCTCTGAGGTTTTCTCTCCTCACACATCCAGTTGGGACACAAAGCTAGCAGCTTTTCACCAACCCTCCAACTCTGACAGGGCAGGATGATGTGTTTTATAGACACACTGTCGCATTAAGCAACTTTATTAGCATAATTCCAATTTGATCAATTTTGCAGTCAGCGGAAATGCTGCTACTGCCACCAACTTTTGGACTGGACTGATTTTTTTGACGAAAGAAAAACAGAAATGTTCACACATTGGTAAAGTCATCTTGGGTTTGCACAATCATAACATTTATAGGTTGTTTTCCATTTGTAATAAAAAAGCAGGATGTTTGTCACCGACGCATTCCCTCGTCAAAAATATGTCTGAAGTGTAACCTTGATTTTTTTTATGCATGTTTGAGAAATAACCATTCAACTTTGTAAAACATCTGGGTGGACCTACCTCCTCCTGCGAGGATGAACTCCTCCTCAGAGCCTCAGTTTCCCAGCTTCTGGCTCACAGAGCACCCCTCCCCCATTCAGCTCCTTCAGACTAGCCAGAAGCAATCAGCAAACACCTGGTGGAACCACGCTTCTGCTGAACTCATTGTATGACCCACTTCTCAGTGTAATGCTAGTAAAAACGTTAAAGGAATAATAAAAGAGCTGTGTTGTGATGATTTTCTGAAGGTTGAGCTTCAGAAAGAGCAGGAGCTTCTTAAAGAGACAGTGGCCCAATTTCAATGTTTTAAATTAGGAAGTGAATTCATTTTAAGTTATATTTTATATATGTAGCCTTTTTATAACACCTGGAGGTAACATAGTTACATGATTAAGCTAATAAATGGCATCAGTCCAATTCCTCTTTGCTCGATAATAGGAATAAATTCTCATGGTTGAACCAATTAATCAGATTAATCGTGATTAATTGATTACTGAATTAATTGTCAAATTTAGTAATTGGTTGCTAAATCATTCTGCTTTTGCATAAATTTGGTTTGTGCATTTGTTGAACTTTGTGAGTTTATCTTGAAAGGTGTTGCATAAATAAAGCTCAACTTACTTACTAACTAACTGATTAAATGTTAACTGGAGTGCACAGACTCAATAAACAGCTAATTGTTGAAACAGCACCATATTCAGAGCAGTAATTACGCCAGAAATGTACAAAAGATATTTACATTTTGAATATTCCACCCAAAAGTGTCAGTTTTACATTCACCTGGTTCAAATTCTGTAAAAAAAAAAAAAAAAAAAAAAAGTAAATACTACTATTATTATTAAAACCAATAATAGATTAGGTCTATTATTAATCTTCTGATACTGAATTATTAATCTGTAATTAAAAAATAAACAAATGGACTACACTGTACACCCACACTGCACTGATGTTACAAATGAATGAATGTAATGTTATTGCATTTTAGGCAATAACATACTTATTTCTTTATTTTTTTAAAAGGAATTGAATTATTTATATTTGTTAATATAGTTCTAGTTATATGGTTAAATAATTATTGTCAATAATAATAATAATATTTTATCTGAATAATCAATTAATCATCTCAATAATTGATTAACTGATTACTAAATAATTATTAGTTCCCATCTGATCTACCTGGTTTGATAAAGGTCATATGAATTTTAAAAACAGTTAATGTCATGTGCACAAAAAACATTTTCAAAATTGTGTGTGTAAATGTTTGTACTGTTGCGATAAAAGTGAAATAAACCAACTCCAAGACTCTTTAACAAGCCAATAGTCAGTAATCATCTCTTCTTTTGATTGCTGTTTGACAAAAAGGGACTCGAACTTAAAAAATATCATATTTTCAAAACCTTCAAAGCCCGTGAAGATAGGAACCTCTGAAGGTTTCTCATCTTCCCCAAAGTCCAGCCTGGGGCAGAGGCACTGATCATGAAAGGACGTTTAGTCGGCTGAATTCTTATCTGAACTTTTAAAAGTATAATGACCTTTTTTATCCCAGAACCAAATCAGATTTAAAAAAAAGCAGAATATGTAATTTTATCCTGAAGGAGGAGAAGAAGCAGCTGGCTTCAGTCACAACTTTGCAATTAATTCTCCACGCGGCACCAGATATGGAAAATGTGGAGGTGGAACAAAAGCCTGGCGTGGACAAGCAGCAATTTTATTTTATTTTTTTAAGTCCTGATACTTGAAAGAGTCTCCCAGGGGAAAATGGTTGGAATGTTAATGAATGCAAAAAGATTTAACCTCTTATTAAAACACTCTCAGAATATCTAATCTTAGTTTTTCCTACATCTACAACACACTTTACCAAACTTTACCAAACAAATGAAGGATTTAGATTCCACAATAAATCTGTGAACTAGTACAGAGTTTTATTTTCCTCTTAGAAGGCTCATTCTCTGTAATTATCATCGATTTATCGATGTAAAAATACAGTATTCTCACCAATACAGTCACAAAAACAGAAAGTACGCCCTCTGTGAACATTGGGAACGTTGGGACTGATTTGCTATTTTTTGCCTGTTTGTAAGACAATAATTTAAATATTAGTCAAAGACGCATGTGAAAACTAAATGCTTATTTTACATGAGGGTGTTTATCATAAATATCCAAACCTACACGATTCTGTGTGAAAAACTGCAAGTGGTAATGATCTGGGTTTGTTTTGCAGCACAGCACCAGGAAATTTTGCAAACTTCAGTAAAATTATAAAACTTAAAATTAATTTTACTTCCTTGCTGTGTCTCCATGTGGGTACTATTGATTATTCTGTTGAAAATTGACACTTGCTACATATTTTGCATTTAACCACTTACATGTTTCTAATACATTTCACAAATAAATCAGTTCATTTTTAAAAATAATCAAATAAACGTTTAAAAACTTTCAGTGTACATTTGATCAGTTGCAGCAAAGGATGGATCTGCAACTAAAAAATGTAAATAATGTAGTTTTTTAAAAATTATTATTATTATTATTATTATTATTTATCAGTAACTACAAAGGAAAAGGTCCCTACTCCAGATTTTTTAAGGAATTTGAACTGACTGAAACTAAAACTATGCATTTGCATTGCATCTATTACAGACAAAGAAGGTTTATCAACTTAAATGAAGAATATATATTTATTTTTTGGTACAGTTTAGGCTTAACTACTGCTCTGAGTCTGTTGTTCTTTGAGTATATTGCCCTTTTGAGTCGGTATAAGCTGAGGATCATTTCACTAATAATACTGATATGAAATGCATATCGTTATATTAATAGAGAACACGATGCGTCCCGATGACATCATCATCTCATCGGGACGCATCGTGTTCTCTATTAAATTGGGTATTGTGTTTTTGGACCTGGTTTTATGCTATGATTACCGTATTTTCCGGAGTATAAGTCACACCAGCCATAAGATGCATAATAAAGCAGGAAAAGACATATATAAGTCATTCCGGAGTATAAGTCGCATTTTTGGGGGAAATTTATTTGATAAAATCCAACACCAAGAACAGACATGTCATCTTGAAAGGCAATAAAAATAGAATAGAGGCAACAACAGGCTGAATAATTGTACGGTATGCTAACGCTACATGACAAACAACGAACTGAGAACGTGCCTGGTATGTTAGCATAACATATTAAGAGCTATTCAGATAACTATAGCATAAATAACATGCTAACAAGTTTACCAAACCATCCGTGTCGCTCCAAATCACTAACTTCATCTTCGGTGTCGCTTGTAAACAACTCGGCTAACTCCGGAGCTAGCTTCTACCGCACACATTATCAACACAGGCCTAGAGCGCCCTCTGGCGGTTTAGTGTGAAAATAACGTGATATGATATAATAATTTGTTAATAATTTCACACATAAGTCGCTCCGGAGTAAAAGTCCCACCCCCGGCCAAACTATAAAAAAAACTGCGACTTATAGTCCGGAAAATACGGAAGTTTATTTTGTATACTTTTGAGTTTACTTGAGTTGGAAGTAATTGTTTATTTTTTTGTTTTCTTTGTTTTTGTTCTGTTTTCCTGTGGGTGGAGTCTGTGTCTATAACTGTCACACAGGGAGTCTGTCTGAGTTTAGACTCCCAAGAGGTCATAATGAAGGTACTGCTGTTTTAAATCTGCTCAAATATTTTCACCAGAATATGAGCGCAACAAACACCATCTGAAGTGAACTACGGCATTATTTGTCCAAGTCAGAACACATCCCCGCGACATCTATTATTAAGGTTTTGATAATTTTATAACTTGGAACAGAAGTAAAAGTTGTACTTTTTTTCTTTTTACCATGTAAAGAAATAGTGATAAATAAGTAAAGATGCAGATTTTGGGTTCCTGGAGCGATTTTATCCATATGGCCCCTGAATCCTGTGCAGCTTAGCAACAGAGCTCCAGTGAAACCTAAACAGGCACAAAGGAGATGGAGGCGCCGAATTTCTAGGTTAAAAGGTAGCTGAAGGCTATGGTGGAAAACTGCATTCTGCAAAACAAATTTACGTCTTCACAGTGGTAGCTAAAGAAGACGGACGGCGTTTTTGTGAGCAATATCTGCCTCACAGGCAGGTGGACACGAAGTGGGGCGACTCAAGAGAGCAAATGCTAAAAAAAGGCTTCATCATCTCCTGACCTTTCCTGCTGCACTTCTCCCATATGAGCTCGTCACAGTTTCCTCTCGCTGTCCTTTTCCCTCCCCTTCCTCTCTTTTCTGCTCCCACTCACTGCCAGCGCTGGTTTCTGTCTCCGTCCATCTGTCTGTCTGTCTCTCCACCTCCATCACACGGGCGCCTAACAAGGGGTTATTTGTAGTGAAGTGTCTGCATGGTACAGGAAATGAAGACGTGGAAACCACCAGCTGAGTTCTTCCGCTACTCCTGACCTTCCATGTCTGTCTCCATCCCCTCTCTCTCTCTCTGCGTTTCGATGTTAACCTGACTGCTGGCGTGAGGGAGCTGTCACTAAACTGCTGTCAGATCCGATGACTGTCACCCCACAGCTCCGGCGGCACGGGTTTTAATGAGCCCCGCGGTCGACACGGCGGTTTCTGGACGGGCGCGGGTTGGTGGGGGGCAAAGGGTGATACTCATGGGAGAAGAGGTGGGGGGAAGAAGGCAATTATATCTACTCTGAGAATGTGTGTGGAGCTTTGTGAGCTGTTACAAATGAGCTATGCTGAGGAATGAATCACATCCCTCCTTTCTCCATCTGCCAGAGTACAGATGCTTCAAAACATCAGAGGGAGAAAGACGGACGAGACGGCAGGAATTCACACAATGACACCTCAGTTTCCAGGAGGATGTTCCTTTAGCAGGTAGCTACGAGTGGCATATTCACACTAGAGCTGCACCGATACCGATATCGATGTCGGTTCTGATATTGAAGAAAACTCTAGATCGGGTATCGATGATCTATTCAGTCTATTTCTATGTTTTATTCTCTCAGCAACGTCATGATTTATTATGTATTTTACTTTATATTTAATATAAATAATAGTTTATTCTAAATATGCTATTTAAAATAAATAATATATTTATATCATATAAATAAATTTTTATTTATTTATAGCAAACCTATAAATAAATATTTTTAATGTACTTTTTTTTTCTTTTATTGATTTACTTGAAATTAATCATTTTTATTCAAAATTATTTAAAATAAAATATTATTTGTATTATATAAATATATATTATATTGATAACATCTGGTCATATATACTATATTTATTACACATAAATAAAAATGTTCATATAAATTAAATAAATACATAAGTTCTAAATTAAATAATATATTTATTATGTTAAATTATAATAAACATTTACTCATATTAAATATTAGGACTTTCTGAATTAGGTTCATTAAGTCGTAGTTGGACTTTTTTGATCCATTTGAAAGCAGTTTATATTTTACATATTTGACCAAGGTAGTCAACTTATATTTTTTTCTGTTTCTTTCCTATTTATTTTAATGTATAACGAATTAATGTGTTTCTGAAATTGTATTTAAAAGAGGCTTAACTGGTTGCATGAAAAATCTGCTCCAAGTTTTTTTTTTTTATACATTAATTATCAGAGTAATAGTTGCAGCACTAATATTCAATATTACATGTGGTTTCTGTCTAGTCTTTGAAATTCAATGCAGGCTGCAGAAGCACATATTTTATCGAGCATAGATAAACTCTTAAAGTTACATGAATTGACTGTTACCAGTCTGAACAAAACAACACGTTTTTCTGCAGAAGGAGCTGAAGCGACGTGGATTTGAGAAGCAGAGTGAAGTGGTAAACTGTTCACAGAGTTTGTAAATGCCTCTTGGAAGAAGAGAGTTCCTCTGAATTGTTCTTGGCATTCCCCCTCCTGCGGCTCACGACTCCCTGCTATGCAAGACCGAGTCCCACAACACTCATTTTCACTCCTTCACAAGCAAATACAAACAACAGCTACTACTACTCAGGGCCTTTAAAATCTTCTCTTTTTTTCTTGGAGCACCTACACAAGCTATGGATCACAGACTGTGTTTTATTGCACTACATAAGGTCTTTTTTACCACATACAGAAACTAAATCTGCTCTTCATGATGCAAAAATAACAGCTTTGCAGAATTAATACTCTTCTGGAAATCTAATGACTTTCCACATCATTCTTTGCCTCAAACAACTAATTTACTTCAAACTGCATCTTCTCTCCCTTAAATGCGTTTTATGGGAAACTAAAGAGTTATGCTTTTAGGCGTCCAGACGCAGCAGGAGCACAGCGTGTGGCCGCGAAACAGCAAATGAGATCACCTCCAGCAGCAAGGTCGAACCTCGTGTGGAGGTCTCTGTGAGCGGAAAGACGGAAACACCGGTGAAACTTTCCACCAAATACTTTAAACTGACACATTTTTACCATTATGTTCCTCCGGATCAGGAAGCATCCTGCTGGAGTTAATTGGATTAATTGCATGAATATTACAGGTAATATTCGTGCTCTCAAACGGGACTAAAAGTCTCTGGGGTGCAACTTTTTTTCCCCCAGTTGCACTTGTGTATCCAACATTATAACTGTTTGGTTCCTTGAGGATTTCTCTTGTTTTGTCACATTTAAATGTTTCAGATAATGTAATAAACAGCCAGAAAAGGGTAACCTGAGTAAATAGAAGAGACAGTTTTCCAATCATGCCACTTAGTCCCAATTCTGATTTTTTCAACCCCCCAAAATTTGACTTTACCACTAAATTTAATATATAATATGAAGTTTTCAAACTCTGAATTTTACAGTTATGTTGTGAGAAATGCACCATAATTTTGCACCAAAAGGCCCTTGCTATTAATTGTTCTTTCTTTTTATTAGATTCCTTTGTGTTGTTATGATTTTATGACGATATTGTTGCTCCCATAAGCTCTAAAATAAATCCATAAGCAGCTCTGTCCATTGCTACTTCTGCAAACAGTGCACTGTGTGTATATTTGGGTCGTAAACCATATACACAGAAGTCTGATTGCGATCGCCCTTAATTACTGGCATGATCGTGTAAAAAAAAAAGGATTTCAGCACAAAATTTGAATTGAGAATCATATATTAGGGCTATTGTAGATAGAAACAAGATGGGAGTAAATTTCCATCAAAAAAACTCCTAAATGTTTCAATTAATCTCAGAAATTTTCTAGAAAAAAAGGAAATTTCAGAGCTTTAAGAGTCAAACATTTTAAACTTTTAAAACTTCCAATTTTTTTTCAAGAAAGTTTTGGATTGATCTAGTTTTTTTCTCACAAATTTTCAACTCTGGGTCTTTCATTTGGACGATAAAGTGTCTTTATTATACATATTCTCTGGCAGATGGAGGTCGAAAGCTGGAAACTTTAAAGTTTTAATCTGTTGTGTGCTGAAGTTCTTTGGTTCTCCACCGTGAAAAACGTTGCTAATTAAGTCCCTGACTTCATTACGCCACTAAATAATATCTATAAACATCCCGCGTATCCTTGCAGGGTTGTGAGTTTCTCCCTGGACAGGTCACCAGTGGGTTCAATATATTTTTCTTATTTTAACATATTATTCATCTTATTTTGTTGAAGATTCCCTTCTGTAAAGCAAAGGAGGTGAAAACAGCTTGCAGGGAACAAAGCAATAAGTATAAATTTACATAAATTCACATGTTAATGCGTTCATCATATCCAGGGGACATGTTTTCAGAAGAGAGTATCACAAACAAATGAATAATGAACAAATATTAGCTGAGATGTGTGGGATTCAAAATTAGAATAAACTACTCAGACCTCCAGAGTCCAATTGTGTGCTGATGAAAACGCATTAAAGCCCGCAACACACACACGGCCAGGAACTAACGCTGATCAAAAATGTCATTTCTTAACCCATAAAGTCCACAGATGACGACACGAACACCTGTGTCCGCCGCTGGGAGTGAGGATGGCCACAAACACGGGAGAAACGTGGCGTCAGATCCAACCCAGCAGATGAACACAAATGCAGCCACAGTGGAGCGCTGCTCGGTAATTAACCAGAGACGCTGGGTCAGAGCTCCCAGGAGCCGGCGGAGTGAGACGGAAAAGTAAATTTTACTCTCTTCAAATTGACTTTAAGGAAATAATCACATTGAAACAGAAAAATACTCTTTTACACCACAGTGGGATTTACCATCCAGGAAGAGAGATGATGAATGTGGTGGGTAAAAGATGAAACATTAAAAAACCTGCGTTACCTTTCCGAAGCTCCCTTTTCCGATCGCCCGCAAAATCTGGAAGTGGTCAAAGTTTACTGTAAGGAAACAGAGACAGAAGCAGAGTCAGGAAACACTGAGCTATTACACAATGAGGTTTGGTTCCAACATGATATTTGACATTTTAACACAACAAGCAACGTCAAAACATTTTCCTACATAAAATGTAATGTAGGAATACTGAGGCAGTTAAAGCTTGGGCAGCTTTAAGTTAGCAGAACTTAAAGGGAAGGTATTATATATTTTATAGGCACATAGTGCCATTGTACAGCACAATCAAGTAACTGTCACCTTCAGTCGGTGTAAAAATTATATTCCGGACTATAGAGCGCACCTCACTATAAGCCGCACCCACAAAGTTTTTTTTAAAAAACTGGAAACGTACATATATAAGCCGCGCCGGGCGATAAGCCGCTGGCATCTCCGCCGCTCTCGGTTAGCCCTGCGTCTCCAACACCGAACCAGGGATTCGTTCACGCCGAGCTTACGTAACGACTGTTCTACCAGATCGCTAGCCTTCAACTTAAAAGTTGCATCATATGAACTTCTTCTTCTTGTTTTCATGATGAGGGGGTTTGAGTTTGAAAACATTTCTCTGCCTGCTGCTAGCATGTGCTAGTTCTAAATAAAAATAAGCATTTTCTTCTTTGATTTCCAATTTTGACTTCCAATAATTCACTTCCTGCAAAGGAGCCCCCTAGTGGTTGAAAAACAATCCGCAGAAAAGCTGCATGGTTCAAAGCGTGGGAAAAAAGTAGCGGCATATAGTCCGAAAAATAAGGTATATATATATATCAAATATAAGTAAATAAATTTGACTTTGCAATTTGGCGCCTTGAGGCTTCTGTCTCTTTGAGAAGCTCCTGCTCATCACAATAGCATTTCTCCATTTAGCCATTTACAAACATTCTTCAGAGTGTTGGACTAAGAAGTAGTTTGTATAATGTTGCTAATTGCTGCCGCTAGTCTGCAGGAGCTGCTTTGTGAAAGCAAGATTTTCCACAGCTGACCTTGGATATACTGCCAGTTCAGGCACAAAGTGGTTTCTGGTCTCAGTCTTATCAAACATCTGCAGTCTGAAAAGGTGTGTGTGAACATTTTCCCGTCTCCCAATGCATGGAAAGCTTCTGATCTAACACGCGGGCGCTGACGAAAGTCAGAGAAATCAGCCGCGCTGCACAGATGATGTGCTTCCACCCGCCGGCCCCCTCCTGGCATCCCACGCTCCTGATTGAGATTTGCCGCTGATCCCGGGGTGCAAGTCTGCGAGTGTAGCCGTGGTCCGGGCAGATGTGGCCACAGCAGGGCGGACGGCAGCTCCAGCGGCGTCATGATGGAATTTCAACGGGATTTTAAGCTCTTTTTCAGGAAGCAATCAAGAGGGAAAAGACAAAAACCAGCACGCTCGGTTGCTCTGAGCAGACCGATGGCCTGTAGGTAGAGCTTCCGGTTGCCTTGATGTTTGTGTGTTGTCTGGAAATCAGGATAATCCGGTGTGGATTCTCCTATTTCAGACTTCTGTGCGCAGCTAATCCCTCCATAAGGCCTGGCTCTGATTTCCCCGTCGTTCTGACTCTGGGAGACAGTACCATGAACACAGCGTTTTGTGTGGTATTAGAAAAGGGATTAAGAGAAGTGTGAGAAAATGTAAATACAACTAGCCGGGTTCACACACTCAGCAGTTTCTTTTTCTGAAGGATTCATTTTTTTCCCTCTGACTCAGAGACGCAATGAAAGCAGGGATTCACCGGACAGAATAAAGACGCCGGAGCGGCATTTAGCAGCGCTGACTTTCAAAAAAAATAAAAAATCAGTTCAATATTTACACTCAACTTAAATTAACTTCTCCCAAGATGAGCAGGAAGGAATTTGAGTCCGAACTCTTTATTTTCTCTCAAGGAATATTTAATGATTTAATCTGAAAACAGAAAAGAAACAAAAACCGGGAGGAGAAAATGTGAAAATTGTTTCCAGACGATTTAACGGCTTCAATTCGTTCTGGTTTCAGATAATCAGTTTATTTATCAAACTGAGACATTGAGGATTGATTGATTAACCTGGGACATCCATCCATCTGAGCATCCATCCATCCATCCATCCATCCATCCATCCATCCATCTGAGCTTCCATCCATCTCTGAGCCATCTCCATCACCTCCATCATCTATTCCATTCTCTCATCCAACCATCCATCCATCTGAGCTTCCATCCATCCATCTGAGCATCCATCCATCCATCTGAGCATCCATCCATCCATCCATCCAACCATCCATCCATCTGAGCTTCCATCCATCCATCCATCCATCCATCCATCCATCCATCCATCTGAGCTTCCATCCATCCATCCATCCATCCATCCATCCATCCATCCATCTGAGCTTCCATCCATCCATCCATCCATCTGAGCTTCCATCCATCCATCCATCCATCCATCCATCCATCTGAGCTTCCATCCATCCATCCATCCATCCATCCATCCATCTATCCGAGCTTCCATCCATCCATCCATCTGAGCTTCCATCCATCCATCCATCCATCCATCCATCCATCCATCCATCCATCTGAGCTTCCATCCATCCATCCATCCATCCATCCATCCATCCATCCATCTGAGCTTCCATCCATCCATCCATCCATCTGAGCTTCCATCCATCCATCCATCCATCCATCCATCCATCTGAGCTTCCATCCATCCATCCATCCATCCAACCATCCATCCATCTGAGCTTCCATCCATCCATCTGAGCATCCATCCATCCATCTGAGCATCCATCCATCCATCCATCCATCTGAGCTTCCATCCATCTATCCGAGCTTCCATCCATCCATCCATCCATCTGAGCTTCCATCCATCCATCAATCCATCCATCCATCCATCTGAGCTTCCATCCATCCATCCATCCATCCAAGCTTCCATCCATCCATCCGAGCTTCCATCCATCCATCCATCCATCCATCCATCCATCCGAGCTTCCATCCATCCATCCAACCATCCATCTGAGCTTCCATCCATCCATCCAACCATCCATCTGAGCTTCCATCCATCCATCCATCCATCCATCCATCCGAGCTTCCATCCATCCATCCATCTGAGCTTCCATCCATCCGAGCTTCCATCCATCCATCCATCCAACCATCCATCTGAGCTTCCATCCATCCATCCATCCATCCATCCATCTGAGCTTCCATCCATCCGAGCTTCCATCCATCCATCCATCCATCCATCCAACCATCCATCTGAGCTTCCATCCATCCATCCATCCATCCGAGCTTCCATCCATCCATCTGTGGCCTCCCTCATCTACCTCATCTGTTGTGTGTACTCTGCGTTGTGTATCATGTGTAAAAGGAACCAGCAGAGGAAGACCTTTGGAGTTTTGCAGCAGTAGGGCAGGTTTATTCTGTTTAAAACAACAATATTTCAGTACAGCAGTTCTTGGGCTCTGGCTTTCCCACACACACTTTTTAGGACATTTTTAATGTTTTAATCCACAAATTGAAGATGGCTTTGCACGCTTACCTCTCCACAGTGCAGCACGGTGCGAACTGAGGAGAGTAGCGCGAACACGCAGGATATGACGCGAAAACAGGAAACAAGAAAATAAAAGCTTCTCTACCAAAATAAAATACAATTCTAAAACCAAGAAAAACAAGCATACATAGACAATGAGGATGGATTTGGGATGAAATATAAACATGTTTACACACTCGCTACACATCCACCCATCCATCCATCCAATTTAAATCCACTCATCAGCTTTGAAATCACTAAAAGGTCCATTTCTCTCATTCTTAGTGCTGAGTTTCTGTTGCCGTCGAGACGCAGCCAAGTTATACTTAAACCAAACTAAACCTGAATCCGTCGTCACTATGAAGCACTCCGCCTCTCACATGACACACAGATGGGACGCTGAGTATGACTTTTTGAAATAAAAGTCAGAAAATGTTACCATCAGGAGAAATCTACTGAGCAACCGATCACATTGAGTTTTTTTGTTTTCTTTCTATCCATTGATCCATGGTGGCAGCGCTTCCACAAAGCATGAGTCAGAGCTAAATGTGAATCAAAACAAAGAGGAACCCTGGTTTTTCAAGGCCGGTCCGTCTGAAAGGAGCTGCTCTTCAGATTGAGGAGGAGACATCGCTACATGCTAAGAGGATAATTGCTGTGGATGTAGTGTTTTCCTGTAGCGATCCCTTTCTGTGGCAGCCTGGCACCCACACACGCTGGGAGGAAGAAGTATGTAGGAAGCAATGCAAGTCCTATTATACAGGCTTACAGGCAGCGTAGAATAAACCGCATCTGCTGAGCAGTGAAGGAGGAGAAGTTCGTACCGCAGCACATAAATAGGTTCACGACATCTTAAATGGGACCTATTAAACAAAACTCACATTTTGGAACTTCCATTTGGGTTTCTACTGGTTCTTAAAGCAGCCAAAGTTCTTCAAATAATTAGATTAATAAAAAAAAAAAAAATGCTTTTATGGCAATAAGTTAAATGTTTTTTTGTTTTTTTTCTGTGTCTGGAAAATTAGCAGTTTCAAAAACTTCCCGAATGTAATGTTACAAATCAGTGGTAGGCATGGTCTGTTACCTAGCAACCCCAGCAGAGTTCCGTCCGCTACCTAGCAACCCAAGCGGAACTCCAGCAGGTCTGGTCAGCTGGTTTTACTGCTATATGCCCTTTTTATATACAAGTGTTTTGTTGTTGACTTATCATCCATTAAACAACTTGCTGTACTCTTGCTTGTTGTGCAGGATGCTCCAATTCTGCTTTTCAAAGTTTTATAGTTGTGTAATTGCGCTTAGATTTGCAGGCATTTTTACAGCACGTGCGAGTGTAAATGTTGAGCCAGTTCATTTGGATTTAAAGTGACAAGACACCCTAAAACAGATCAGAATAGGCATAACTGAGTCAACTTAAATCTCATCATCTAAGAATGATTTAAACCTATCCCAACCTGTTCAAGGAAGCATTATACGTCATCTTTAAAAGTACAAAAATCAGTGCAGCTGATATTAAATATCAACTCCAGCCAAAGAGTCATCATCTTTCTCACAGAACTACAAGACCCGACTTCTACGCAGGAACATTGGCAGTGAATGCCAAAGACCTTAGGAACCTCTGTCTGAGACTGATGTGAAAATTACAGCAATCAACATCGCAGCATCGCCGAACGTTTCTGTAAGCTGCAACGTTTCACAGTCAAGTGGCGCTTTAGGAAAACAAAACAACAGTTAGATGGTGGTGAGTGAGGCCTGGGAGGAAACCAGCATCTTTACAGCGCAGCATGCAGGCGCCATCAAGCACTCTCAGGTTTCTCTGGACACTGCGCTGAAGACCACAGCCAAATGCATCCAAAGCCTCGGCAGAAAGCCAGCTTCTATATTTTATCACTGTGTAATGGGAGAACGACAACCTTCTTTTTTCTGTCTGGGTGCTACAATCTGCTGACCCAGCAGGACTCGGCGCTGAGTAGACACGGAGGATCTCGTCGATGGGTGTTTGTCTCCTGTAGGGAAGCTGCTGTTGGCAGAAAGCCCGAGTCGAGGCGCACAGGAAGTGTGAGACTGACAGCGGTGTGCAAACAGGAAGGGCTGAGAAAATGCTGGTTGTGTCTGTCCTTCAGATCACTCAATTAGGACTGAAACGAATAATCAAATTAGTTGTCAACTAATCTAGTGATCCATTAATGCAGCGGTTCCCAAAGTGTCTGGTTGAACGCACCCAGTACAACACTTGGATTCTACAGGCTGACAGGTTGCCAGGCAACGGTACTTTTTTGCTCCAAGCGAGAACAGAAAATGAGAGTGAATATTTGAAAGAGAGCAAGAGTTTTGAGCATTTACAAGTTTTGAGAAGAAAGACATAAAGTCCTGCTTTCAAACTGAAAAGTGTTAAAGTTTTGAGAACGAAAGAGATTAAATGTCGCTTTCAGACTGAAAATGTGTGTGCTCTTGAAAATTTCACCTAATCTTTGCTCTTTTTCATGCCACCTTATACTGTATACATCTTGTTGCATCAAATTACTTGTAAAAAAAGTATAAAACTGATCAGTTTTCATTTTAATTGCAAAGTATATAAATATTATAAAGCAATCATAAAACTGTGATGTTTTAAAGTCGACATTAGCATGATGTCATCGTTCTGAATCAGGGTTTCACCATCCAGCTCATTTTATGAAAGATTTCTGATCATTTCTTACCTCTTGTATTGGTGATTGCATAGGAAATTTTAATCAAAATCTCAGACATGATAATTAAAGTCTGTAGGAAACATATTTTTATGCAGAGAACGATTGAAGAGACAAAAGGTTAGAGGAGGTGAAGCACAAAGAGGACACCTTCAGACGATGCGATAACATCAAACTGTCTGGAAAACAAATGACAGAACAAAGACGAAGATCACAAAAACATCTATAGCATGTAGAAACGAATACAAACTTAGGCTGTGTAGTCATATTTTGATATTAATTATGAATCCTGAGATAATGTAATTTTCATGAGACATTTTTTATTAATCATCATCACAGTGGCTGCTCCCGGCACAAAGAGCGTATGAGAGGAAGAGGAGGAGGAGAAGGAGGAGCCATCGATCAGCAGAAACAACTTCAACTCTCCCACAACTCAGGACCAATGATTTTAGCCCAACACCTGCTCTGATATCAACACGTTTCTAAGATTTAATAATGGAAAAAGACTAAAGGTGAGATTAAAACATCACAGTTTTTGAGACGTCTCCATAAAATGCATATTTAGGGAAAACTCGAAATAAACAGAATCACTCAGTAATGTTACAAGGACCGATTTAGATGTTATTGCGTGTGAAACAGTAAGAAAACACAACCAGAAACCAATTTTAAATTTTAGAGCAATGATAGAAGATGTTTGCTTAATAAAACATGTCAACTTCCAAAAGTGTAGCAAAAACTTGTCTAGTCATCAAAATAAACAAAGATGACCTCTGAATAATTTTCAGATTAAAGGTTTCTTTTGAATGTTTCGAACGGTCCAGTCAAAGTCCTGATTTAATAAATATCTGACTGAGGCCGCATTCATGCAGCAAGAAAGCGCAAATCCGCTTTCTTTTCCCAAAATAAGATGGAAAACTGGTCAACAATTATAAGATAAAAGCTCCAATTTAATTCTAAGAAATATTTTTGTGCATAATATAGATCATTTTCAACAACCCATTCTTAATAATGAGAAGAAACACACGTGAATTATATATATTAATATTTTATCATACTTTTATTTAATTTTGAGACATCCTTTACTAATTTCCAACCAGAATTAACAGTCTATCTTGAATTAAAATCATTTTAAATTGAAATCTTTGAGTCTAACTGCACTCCTTCAATGCTTTCTGTATTCTGTATTATCTATGCCATTCATCAGGCTTTTGGCTTCCAGTTTTAAAAGGAACAGCTGCAAAAAAACAAACAAACAGAAAATGAACCAAATGGCCACAAAATGTAAGATGCCTCTATTTTATAATGCAATAGAAATAAAAACAAGATGGAGAAATTCTGAGGCTAAATGCAAATTAAAAATGGTTTTACAATCAATTTCCTTCACCTCTATCTTTACTAATATTTGTAGTCCAGATTTCCTTTAGGACTACAACTCTAGCCATGTGGCTTAAAGGTTTTTGATCGATAAGTAATGCAAAGATGCAACAAGAAAATCCACAGCCTCAATATTCAGTAAGTGGTCATCTCTAAAAAATATCTCTGGGTGTAACATAAAACCACCAAGAATGACAAAGATTAGGAAATGCATTCCTCTTCAAATCAAAACAACAACAACAATGACTCCGTTCTGCTTTCAAGTTCACCCTGGATTCCCCCCCAAGTACATAATCTGCAGAGAATCCCCACTATGATCAATAAACCGGACCGATTATACTGCTGGGCTGTCACCTGAACTGAATGCATCGAGTCTCGCCTCGCATCGCAGACTGCTGCTGCTGCTGCGGTGGGGGGCGCGTGGAATGCAAAGCACTTATCTAATGGGGAGGCAACCTAATGCCTTTGATGTCAATAGGGCTTGACGCATTGATCGATGCAATACCACTTAATACCATGGAGCCAAGGTTCAACGTGAAGATTCACTGCATGCCTCAGAGTTCAGCTGGGAGAACAGAGACTAAAGCTGGGAAAAAATGACTAATTTGGTGGCATTTAAACAACTCAAAGCGGTAACTGCTACACCAGATACTAATACTTAACAAAAAATGTAACTGCGTTCACTTATTTGAAGTGATACTACCTTATCAGGATGTTCCAAACTATCATTGATGCATGTGAAAAAACAAAAACAAAACAACAAATCTCAAATCTGGATAAAAACACATAGGAACATCAACTTCCCATGTGTTCCAACTGGCTAATATAATCACAGCGGTGCCTGATTCTTTCAAAGATTGGGAAATAATGGCGTCTCTTTAGCAACAGCATCTTAAAAAGTTGCATAAACCATTAGCGTTTTAGCTAACATTAGCATTTTGATAAATTTAGCTTTTAAGCTGCTGCTAGTATGCTAGCAGTAAGCTAATATCAGTTCATTCGACAGAGGCAAAGTGCTTAGTGCTTAGTTGACGCCAAGCCCAGCATAGGTCCAGTTACCTAGCAACAATAACGGTGCCAAACTAAAGCTGGTAAAAAAAAGATATCAAAATCTTGTAGTTTTATTTGAGATATAATGTATTTAACCCCTTTTAATGATTTAATTAATGGATTATTAACCAATTTTCTTCCCCACAAATGACTAAAGCATTTTAACAACTTGGTTATTTAAAAAAAAATTTTTTAACATACTGATATCCTGCTTTATCTGCTACGTGGTCCGAAAATGAAACAAGAACAAAAATCTCTCCTAATCCGGAGAGATTAGAACATAAATTTATGTGTTCAATCTGACAGATAAATGTGACTCTTTTGGAGAAGCTGTGTCGTTCTCAGTCAACAAATCTGGACTCTGAAGGACGAAGCTTCTAAAGATGGCCACTAGCATTCTTCATGCTAGTGATAGCACTCATGCTAACATTAGCTTTCTAGTTAATTTTAGCTACAAAACAACAGTTTTAATACCACATGTACAAAGTTAACATTAGTCAACATGCTAATGCTAGCATTTGCATTTTGTGAGTGATTTCAACTTGTGATTTAATGGTAGTCAACATGTTATTATTAGTATTTTAGCTAACGTTATTTTAGCTTGTTGTAGGTCAGACACAGTTCATCAAAACCAAATTATCTTTTATGTAATTAAATTGACATTGATCAAGTTTTTAAACTTGCTTAGAGTCCATATATTTTGTATTTGCTTATTTAACACTAAATGTATTATTTTGGTATGCATATTTAACTAAGCTTATTTAGCAAAGTGGGTTGTTTTCCCCAAAAACTGCTGTAAATATCAAAGTACTACAGGTGAAAAGATGGCTGCAAACACCTTTTTGTTTTTTGGAAATAGTTATTAGCACTAACCTGTAAACCCACCATAACTCAGGATCAATAAACTCTGTTCTCTACCATAAGATTTTGATGTTATTATTAACAAAGTGGTTATGCAACAGAACAATAATCGCAATGCCTATAACAAAATGAAGGCTTTTGAGGTTCCTAGTCAAAGTCCTGACTTGGATCAGATTGAGATCCTGTGGGAAAACATTAAAAAGACAGAAATAGTTCAATCTAAGACAGGTAAATATGACAAAATATGTAAAACCAGAAGAAATCTGTAGAGGCCATGAAAGGTGCAATACGGAACGAGACAGAAACGAAACAGGAGACAAAAACAGAAACTTTGCTATATAACAAAACTTTCACTTGAAATTTACAACTGGCTGGTTATGATTAGCTACCAAAACAAACTTCTCTCCTTTCACTTCTGCTATCTTCCAGGAAGTTTCTCCCAGAATCAATCCTGAAGCCACACAAACATACGAGTTAGGTGGATAAAAGAATATGCGCCGTCATCGGCTGCTTTCTTTCATCTCGCTCCTGATTATCTCAGTCTGTCAGAATATATCATTCATATAACGCTCAAGCTTCAGTCCACATGACTGAGTTTCAATGTTTTCGCCGGTATTCCCCCTGAAACAGCTTGAGATTCTGCCAAGGTTCTGTCACACGGGGCTCTTTCTGCAGCGGCTGTAATCTGAATATCAAATTAAAAGGGAGACGGGAGAGCAAGTATGAAAGCAAAGCTTTGTCCTTTGAGAAATGAGAAAAGCTGAAAATGTTAATATGAAGCACATCTGAGAGTCAGCGTGACTAGCACATCATCTTGGACAGAATCAATGGGGTCAGGCATCAATCATTTCTTGTTTTATCTTCTGAAGATACTCCATCTTCTCATCCAAACTGTCTTCTTTGATTTTGCTGACAGGTTTCCATTTGCATAAACGCCAAACACAACAACCTGGAAGCTTTACAGCATCTGCAGAAAGGTATTGTTTTAAAATATGAGGACTGCATGCTTGAGTGCTCACTACATCACTTTAATATCTACACGGGCAATGGCAGAAGTATACGACTGAGTGCTTGTGAAACCAGGATCATTAAAGGCTCTGCATTAAAGAAACAGTTTGCTTTGCAGCAGCTTCCCCTCCCACGTGATTACTGAATATTTTAGGCTTCTCGTAAGCCACATTTCATGTTGTGTAGTAGTCAGCAGCACCAGAGAAACCTCCTGTAACATTTATCCTAATTTCATTCCCACATTTTTCATAGGCCGTATTTATCTTTCCGATATTCTTTGATAGTCTCACCATGACACATGTTCTTTTGATCAGCGGAGGGAAGGGCATGAGCCTTGGACAGCGATGAAGGGAGAAGGTCTGGCTGGAGCCGGAGCGTTAAAGGAGCTCGTTTCATCTCCAGCAGCGCAACTTTTAAGATGATGCTGATTGGGAAGCTTTTCGTGAAAACCAAAGCAGATTAGGGTGTTTGAGAATCATGAGGGATGCGATTGTTTAGAAAAGAAATCAGACAAAAGTAAGGGTGCTTTGACATCTGATGGTCCGGTAGATTCGGTGGGGATCAAAATTGCAAAGGTTTTTTTTTATGTTTTCAGCTGTTGAGGTTCACTTTCACACACTGCTAAGATGGCGTGTTGAGACACAACAGAAAGAGCAGTGACTTTCTACATTTTGAGATTAATGTCAACCATTTTCTAGGCAACATCTTGGAGATTTCAGAATTTTAAAAGTTGAAAATTTGCTAGAAAAGACTGAAATTTTCTAGGAAACAAATTAGAAGTTTCAGAATTTTGAATGTGAAATATTTTTTAGAAAAAGCTCAGGAATTTTCAGATTAATCTCAGAATATTTCTGAGGAAAAAACTTGTAAATTTCAGAATTTGAAAAGTAGAAAATTTGCTAGAAATTCTAAAATATTTGGATTAATCTCAGAATATTTATGAGGAAAAAACTTGGAAATTTCAAAATTTTAAGTAAAAATTTTAATTTTTAGATTAATCTTTGAATTTTTAGATTGTTTTCTGCGGATAACAACTTGGAAATTTTGGAATTTGAAAAGTCAAAAATCTGTTAGAAAAAATTCAGAAATTTTGAGAAATACATTGGAAATACTAAAAGTGGTAAAATTTCCTATTTTTTGTAGTGTACCCCTTCTCTAAACAAATAATCAAACCATCAACAGTTTATACACAATGTATGTATAAAGATACAAAATCCTAGCTTTACTTCACATTAATCAGATGGTTGAAAGTTAAATAAATCTAGAAAGTAGGAAAAACCTCCATTAAAGGGGAACTGGAATTGGCTGGAAGTCATGTTGGCAGGACACAGCTTTACAAAAATTGCAGATTGGAAACTGTCCATAAAAGGTGGATCTCCAGTTTTCCACTCAGTGTGAAATTATGGCGTGCAGCTAATCCTGCTGTTCTTGGCTAAGAAACTTCAGACGGGAGCTGGCAGGTCCAGGAAGTACACGTGTTTTTACTCCAGTTAATATTGTTCCCAATTATCTCACAAACATCTCACTTGGTCAGAAAAATAACATATAATCAGATTTAATTTCTTTGGTTTGTAATGGTAAACCTTGTTTATTATTATTATTATTATTATTATTATTATTATTATTATTATTATTATTATTATTATTATTTTCTTTCAGGAATCACAGTTAAGGGCCAAACGAGTCATGAAATAATTTATGCTGATTCTGAGGCTGTTTTTTGACATCTACATCATTACAATA
Source organism: Poeciliopsis retropinna (assembly GCA_010277075.1). NCBI lineage: Eukaryota > Metazoa > Chordata > Actinopteri > Cyprinodontiformes > Poeciliidae > Poeciliopsis > Poeciliopsis retropinna. The sequence continues at coordinate 3,343,449 of VMRM01000014.1, read as the reverse complement.
ACTTTTTTTTGGGACTATTTTACAAACAAAATTCTAATCTAAATGCATGTTATCAGCTTTAATATTGTTTTTCAAAATAAAACAAAATGTGAGACACATTTAAAAAAAAAAATACAGTACTTTTAAAACTAAGAATACTCACATTTTGATGTCTGAACTGCAGGCATCAAAACAGTTTTATGTCAGATTCCCACAAAAAGTGGCTTTTATTTCAATCAGTATTAAGCCTGACAATTTTAGTTTAATTTTGAAAATAGTCATAATGGTAGCATATAGTGATGCGATTTTGTGAGCACTTCAGTTCTAAATTGTCACAATTGCTTGCAAAATTGTTTCAACGTTTGGCTACTGATAAAAATTTGGTGGAAATGTGAAGTATTTCTAGTAGAGATTAAGTATTATTTGTAAAACATGCCAAAGTATAACTTCAAAAGATACTCCACATTCCTTATTTTAATGGGTTTTTAATTTATTTTTTTTTCGGTGTTGAAGCTAAAAAAAATTACGACTTTCTTTCTCTGAATATTATAATGTATATTTTTAATATTATGACTTTCTCCTCGTATTAAAAAAAAACAACCTTATATTCAATCTTAGATTTGGACTCAAAGTCCAAGTAAATAGAAGCTGTGGAAACCCAAGAGGTGCATTTGAAAAATAAAAACAAAAATTCAGATATTCCAAAAATGATATCTTCAAAAAACAAATATTTGATTAATCAAATTTCATCGGTTAATCAAATTAAGCAATTGTTCAAATGAAGTGATTAATTGATTACTTTTACCCAGCCCAATCTGCAAGCCATAATAGTAAAACTTAAACTGCATCACTCTGTGAATCCAGAAGTATCTCTAGAGAAATCGATGAGTTTTTGAATTGAATTACTTCTTCCCAACACCAGAGGAAAGGATTAAAGTCGTTCTCCTAGAGTAAACCTTTTATTTTTATCTGATGCCTCACACATTACAGGCGTCATGTCAGCCTTTACCGTAAGTAAAGCGGATCATTGAACCAAAACTCCCACATTTATCAAAGAAACAGCAAACTGCTGCCTCTGTAAGAGATTTGCATGCGAAAGTCGTTTCCTGCAAAACCAGTGGGAAAACATGAGAAAACAAAAGAAATCCTGCCCTCCCAAACTCCTCAGTGCCCGCGCAGCGAGCTAAGGGCTACATTTGATGAATTTGTTTACTTAAATCTCTATCATCACGGAGCATCATTATTTTCTCCTTGCATGCTCCAGCGCTAATGCGGTCTAAATGGGGCCTCTCCAAACAGAGCGTCGCATGAATATTCATCAGGAGCACAGGGTCCTTTAAGGCTTCGCAGTTCGGCTGAGGTTGATAATTGGCCACGGAGAGCTTTGGATACGCGGAGGATGTGCCGGTGCAACTTTACACCAAATTCCAGCGGTGAGTCACGTGGTCGTACCATCTTGAGTCTTCCTGCACGCGCATTAATTACCCTCGGTTTTGTTTTTTTTCCTCAGACTCTCCATCTGGTGGGCAGCTTTTAGGGCAACACAAAGGAGCCATCGTGCTGAAAGATTAAAGCGGACATTAAGGCTTTTTGTTGTTGCACTAATGTGGCGGCCATCTCTTAAAAACAAAAACAAGAGCAGACTTGGAGAAGATCGCCACTCCTACAACACCTTGTTGCTATGGTTACATGTTAAATTAAATTGGACTGATGAAGAAGTACCCCACCTGAACGTTAGCTGGAGATGGATGGATGGATGGATGGATGGATGGATGGATGGATGGATGGATGGATGGATGGATGGATGGATGGATGGATGGATGGATTGAAGAGCACAGATCAGGGATGATCTCACCTGGCAACTGTTTTACTCCCTCAGGACTAATGCTTTTTCTGTCATACCATCACAAACGTAAATATGAAGAGTTTGCAAAGTTCTCTTGATGGAGAATCTGTTCAGGGCTGAAACGATTAATCAAATTAATTGTGATTAATGAATTATTGAAATAACTACTAACTAATTTAGCAATCAATTAATCGTTAACTAGAGCATAAAGACTCTAACAATGGCAATTTGCTGAAAGAACAACATACTCAGAGCAGTAACTAAGCTAAAAATGTAAAAAAAAATATATATATATGTATATATATACATATTTTGCATTTAGGGTGAAAAACCTATTTTGAAAAATGTAAAAGTTTTGGCGATGTGACGTGGTGGCTGTATGGAAATTGGTTTATTTTGCAAAACTGCAGTCACACGAATCACATGATCAACAACCGGATGTTACCGCTGGTGCAAACCATGAAGAAGAAGACAGGAAGTAGTTGGAGGATCATGGCGCCGCGGTTTTTAATGACTTATTGCATTAACACACTTATTTTATTTGCGTTTATTTAATGGAGACGCTGCAAAATAGATTTTTTTTTTCAACATTTTTGGACGCATTTGTAATGGAAACGCAGCAGAAAACCTCTGGATTCTTTTAAGCGCAGAAGAACCTATAAAGTGTCGCTGTTCTAGTCTCCATTGTTTCCCCATCACTCCATTTCCACCATTCATTTACCTCATCAGACTCAGACACACGCAAGCATGTGAGCGCGAACAGAATGCCGAAACAGTGTGACGTGGAAAAAAAGCTGTTCAAATGACGGCAATCAATCATCACAAACGTAGAGCCCCGCTGCTGAGAGATGTGAAATTGGACCTCTGCGCGCAGGGAAATCACCACAGGGGCCCGAATCGTACATCTAAAGATCGTCTAGATGAAGAGGGAACGAGACGAGACGAGAACGCTTCAGAGGACAATTCTGCACTGCAGCATGGGAACTCTCAAATGCGCCGCACTGTCACAACGAAACATCATCTGGACTGTGTGAAAACTTCTGATGTTGCCGTGGCGACGGGCTCCTTTGTGTACGCGTGTGTGAAAGGAGATCATTCTGCTGTGTTATACTGCTGCCGCATCATCAGGTCCCAGTATTGGCATAATTTAGTCACTGTGATTCACGACTCCTGGGCCTGAATCGGCACATTGTGTATTCAAACGACTCGACTTGTTAATGAAACACGGCACAGGAATACGTTCTCTGACCCTATTATAAATCAATATTATTATTATTGAAAGTCAAAGGTAACGTAGTGTGGAGCTATTCCTGCAAATAATATCAAATATTCATCAAAATATCCTGAAAGCACTCAACAGAATCACAGCTGCTTCATCTGTTTGACCAAAAGGAAATCAGATTTTAAGAGGTACAGTGATGAGGTCACAGGTCGTGGCACATTTAGCATTCAAGAACCACATTTAAATAAAACACGAGAAGTCATTTGAATATAATGTAGTCAGTCGAGACACACATTTCAACTGAAAAGCAGGACATGAAACAGGTGCTGCCAAAATGAGGAGAAAAGGAGGAAGTGATGAAGAACACGCTCCAGGAATTAACTTTCTTCATTTCAGGGTGTAATAAAATCAACCATCACGTTGCTTTAATGCTGCTTTTGGTCCTGAATGCTGAAAAGCTTTACTGCAATTATGACACTTGTAGAAGTAGGGATAGAAGTGCAGAAAAACATGTTTTCACAGAACAGAAACAAAAAGTTAAACCACGTAATATGGCCCATACTTTCCAGAACTTACACAATTCTGTACAATATTTTTAATGCTACTTCCTTTAATATACTGGCTATCTTTTAGAGCAGGGGATGGGCAACTCCAGGCCTCCAGGGCCGGTCTCCTGCAACTCTGAGATGTGTTTATACTTCAATACACCTGAGTCAAATAGTGAGGTCATTAGCAGGACTCTGGAAAACTTGACTGCACTTAGGAGGTGATTCATCGATTTGATTCAGCTGTGTTGGACCAGGGAGATATCTAAGAGTTGCAGGACACCGGCCCTCGAGGACCAGGACTGCCCACCCCTGTTTTAGAGCCTTAGAGGAAATAACTGGCTACTTTCCTGGAACGTTAATGGAATTTCCTGGTCAATATCTGTTAATCTACCCGTTACTTTCATGAGACTTAATGGTTAGTAACAAAGGTTACTTTTCAGAACCTATAACAAGCTACTTTTGTGGAATTTCAAGATGCTTACCAGTTACTTTTCCAGAACTGTAGCAGAACTACTTTCCAGGAACTTTACTTGCTACTTTTCAGAACATTTGTGGAAATAACTGGCTTTTATTCTGGAACTTTCTTGAGGCCTAATGGTTATTTTCCATAACTTTAATGTGCTTTCCGTAACTTTCTTAGGACTGTAACACAACTTTCAGGTTACTTCCTCAGAACTTTTGTAAAATTGGCTGGTTACATTTCTAACTTCAGCAGGTAACTTTTATAAGAATGTATTTTTACATATTTGTTGAAACCGTAATTAAGTCCTGACACGCTACTACTGTATAAAACAGATGTTTTGTGGGAATAAAATCCTCCTCCCAGTCGTCCTACTGCTATTTACAGGACTACACCACTCTGAGTAAGAAACAACCAATCAGACCCAGGAGAAAGGTCTTAGAAGTGTCGATTAAGCTCATGTACCCGCTGCTCGCACCCCTTCTCCCATTCAGCATGCACCATTGTTCAAAATTATTATTGCTGGTGTGCTGCAGCTGTGCTATTGGTGAAAAATCAACCAAATGTTACAGGAAAACTTCCAATTGCTTGAGTTCTGCAGTGAGAGAGGAACCTGTACGGTGTGACTGTCCAATTTTCAGACAGTTTACGGTTTTCTCAGAACTACCTACCGCAGTTTTATTGTATCATGTGTTGACTGGGAAGTTTCCCCAAATTCACAGGGTGTTTTGCAGAATGTACTTCTCAGTACTTGCCAGGAGAAAAGTACAGTAAGATGTCAAGTTCAAGAAACCAATGTCTCAGTTTAGACATGACAGATTCTGGATTGCAACAATTCAAGGTTCTTCTAATGTCAACTGCAATAAGAGACTGAGTACTTGGAGAAAACTATTCTAGTTGGATTTGAAAGCAAATAAAGCTTCAGCGTCTTGAATGAGAACAATGTCGCTGCTTTTAGAGCCACCATAAGCAGAAATAACTCCCAGTAGTCATATTCTGCGTGCCTATATTAGTCTCTCTCTCATCACTGTTGGGCAATTTTTGACCAGTGTAGGCATTTCTGGAAGAAAATATAACAAGAAGTTTGTCAATAGCAGCAAAAATTCCCCTTTTTCACAAAGTTTCATAAACATTTAGCTGAAGAATTGAACCTCAACACCAAACACAAGTGACATGTCTACATCTTGACGCATTTCTGTGGGACCTGGTTTTACAAACCACTGAGCTGTGACCCATCCTAAAGTAATAGACCATGCTCCAGGGTTAAAATGCCATACTAACCTTTCGACTGTTCGCAGAGGGACACATTAGGGCTCTATTTAAAGCATGATGTGAGGTGGAAAGGGAATGCAGCAGAGGCAGTAACAAATTGGCTGCATGAGAAAAGCGAAATAGTGAGGCTACACCAGAGCTGTGAGGAAATGGCACTATTTATTTCCAGCCAAAAGTGCAAAATACACAGAGAGCTGAAATATGCACCCACTCCTCCAAACATGGACGTAAAGTGAATTCCTGAACTGTTACAAAGGTAAAGCTGTCTTGGATGCGTGCATTAATTAGAAAAACTAATGTATCTATCATCATAGCTTTGTGGATGATTGGCACAGTGCAATTCAGGCATCAAACATGTAAGAAAAGGAGGGGGAAAAAAACTTTGTTCTGCAATAACAGGGGAGATGTCACATTTAAAAAATGTCAAAACACAGCCGCTGCCGCTGCTGCTGCTGCGAAGCACAACATGCATAGTGCTGCATTTAAGTGTACATTTAAGGTGAGAGGGAAAGGACACTGTGGCCTACTTCTTTTCCCTCTTAGCAGTTCTGCCTTGAGGAAAGCGCAGGACACATCATGTTCTGGCCCAGATACACCTGACTTCTGTTTGTTCTTGCAGGTATTTAGGACAGAAGAGTATCTTCAGTTCCTGAGTCATGTCCACATTCACATGATGCATCAACTCCAATCAAGTTTTTTCTCTTTTTTCTACAGCTTTCTGACTAGAAATTGAATTTGACATGTCTCTTTCAACACCTGTAAACAACAGAGGGAGGATGTGTTTATAGATGTTTGCTTTATGACTAGAAGCAGACTTGTTTGCATACACACTCCAGCCCCCTCAGGGGAAAACTATCCATTCAGGGGCAGCTGGAAGGGAGGAGTTTCTGTCAGATTTAATAGGGATGCCTTTTACTGGATATTCAGTCTGGAATATTGCAAGAAAGACAATAAGAATCTAAATGCAGCAGGTTGGTCAGTATGCAGATGCATCCCATAACACTGCCTTCAAACCACAGTAAAAATCCTAACAGGTTCTTTGGAGAAATCAGTGAGTTCCCCCGAGCTTATATTGGAGCATTCACGGATTGTTTCAAGCATGCAAATATCTTTGCTCAAGTCAGGCTGCAACAAAACAGACCAAGTAGCTGGATTATACAATCCACAACATATAAATCGATAAAGGTGCATTAACACCGTCCCTGTTTAGTCCACTTTAATCTAACTCTAGTTTGTTTGCCAAGAAAGTTCGGTTTGTTTGGGGAGCCGTGAATGGGCAACCAAAATCTGATGCAGACCAACATAGTGAACTCTGGTTCGCCTGCCAACCTACGTCTTGGCTTTGTTGAAGCAAACTCTGGTGCAGTTTGAACGCAGATTAAATGCCAAGTGGGCTGGAAACCACTCCAAAAGCAGGAAGTAGGCTACAGCGCAGGGCATTCTGGGTAAATATAACCAAAACAAATACACAAGTCTAGCGCTAGCAGGAGAAATAGCTCATGTTTTTTTTTTTTTTTTACCAGAGACAAAAGAAAAATCTTCCAACCACAAAAATCTAACACTATTTTTTTTTACGCTTTGTGAAGAAGGAAGTTGCGCTCAGTGTCTTCTTCAGAGGTTTTCATGTCGTTTCCTTCGTTTTTCTAGGCGCAGTGCCCCCACAGGCGAGGAGGAGAACAGGTTTTTCAAAAGGCTTGGTTAGTCTGAGAACAGTGCAGAGTGAAAGCGAACCAAATCAGCTGAAAATGTAACAAAGGTTGCGCCTTTGGTCCCCCAATCGAACTGAGTCTATCAGACTATCAGGTGTGAAAACACCAGAATACCTTGATCAGTACTGCCTAGGAGAAGTTTGCAAACAATTCATCTTTAATCCCAAAAATACCAATGAAAGACTCCTTTGACCCTGAATATTGACTGAAAACACTACAAATCCAATTAATTGAACCAAAAGGGCAGATTTAAGGAAGACAGTAGATGTTAGCTGTAATGCCAAGAAAGTTTCTAGTGAGTGCATTGATGTGTATTAATGTATGTTTGGTATTTAAACTAATAAAACAGGCAGCTATAGGCATTTTATCAGTATGTGTGAGTCTTAATAAAACCACTTGGTTTGAAAGATTCAAGTCCAGAAGGTTTCCTCTTTGTGCCGCTGGATGACAGCGATGATAATAATGTTCAGTGCTGCATCTTATTATTGACATTAATTAGATCTAATTAGCCTTTGGTTTAAAAAAAACAACTGTGAGTAAGAAAGACATCTGATTTCTGACCAGCAGCTTGTAAACTTGGGTTTAGGCGCTCTGATCTTCTCCCTCGCCCTGATTTCTCTGATTAGCCATGTTAGTGTTGCGTGCATGCGAAAAATAGCGAGTGACAAACCCTCTGGCTGCTCAAGAGATCTCAGAGCATCGCATGAGGTCCTCCAGCGATGAGGGGGGTGGCATTCGTACATCAAAGTGGCTGACCGTCCTGTCATGTCCACTTGCAGTCACACAGAGAACAGTTGCTGGCCTACTGCATCTCGGTTATGCACGGTCTGGAAACTTTAGCATGAGAGCAGCTCTAAATCTGTTACTTATACTGTCAGCTCTGACTGCAGCACATTAAGATGAATACAAATCACGGCACAGCAGAGGGAAGTGCTGAGTCAAACCGTGTCAAAGCAGCTAACTAGGTTGTGAATCAGGCACAAAAGCTCATGCATCAGAACGTGCTTCAAAGAGCTCCGTGAAAAACAACAACTCTCCCTCCTCCAGCTACTTGTCTGAGCTGATCCAGGCTGATAAGACAGGCATAATGAAATTTTCTATGAGTTATGTTTGTTGGATTTATTTGGTTTTCCACAGATTGCGATATCAAATGTCAAATCAAGAATGACGGATGCTTCAGAAAAAGTCTGAGAGGCTGAACGTTAGTATCTGTGTCTTCACTTTAAGCAGGTCGAGCTTCATGGAGAACATCAGTGCACATTCACTTTGTCTCACTGGATCTGGACTTGCAGAAACTCACTATTGGTCTAAACCAGAGGTGCCGACCTCATTTTTGCTTTGGGCCAAATCAAGATCACTATTCAGAAAATGTTAAAATATCAATGAATTCTTAAAATGAAATATTATTGAACATCTTTTCCATCCCTTCAGGATTTCACAATTGTTTTTGCGATTTTGGCAATAAAAATCAAAGTGTTTGTGGTACTAATTTGGGAATATTTGCTTTTATTCATGTTGGTAAATGCAACTTTTTATTACTCTCTGCATTGATTATGAACTACAATCTGGCATCAGGTAAAGCTGAGGCAGCTGTTTAGTAAACGTAAGAAAGTTTTTGAGAAAAAATTGCAATAAACTCCCAATTATTAGTTAAAAAAAAAGATTTGTTTATTTTCCATGAATTTTCATGATAATTCGCAAGAAACTAGGGGGACTGATAGATATAATTTGGCTGTAAACAGATAAAGTTTGACATATGTGGTCTAGACCAATCTAACACATCATTCTTCATTCATCTGAATTGTTCCACCGAAGCACAAGATGCATATTAGAGACTACTCCCAGGTTTCGGGCTTGATCGCTGGCCCGATGATGGACTCTGACCTGAACCTTCAGAGCCACATAAAGACAGTTACAAAGTCGGCCTTCTATCACCTGAAGAACATCTCCAGGATTAGAGGATTAATGTCTCAGCCAGATCTAGAGAAACTCATTCATGCGTTTATCTTCAGTCGCATTGATTACTGCAACAGCGTCTTCACAGGCCTGTCCAACAAATCAATCAAACAGCTGCAGCTGATCCAGAACGCTGCTGCTGGCGTTCTCACTAAAACCAGGAAGATAGAGACATAACACCAGTTTTAAAGTCCCTCCACTGGCTCCCTGTAGCTCAGAGACTTTAAAATACTGTTGTTAGTTTACAAAACACTGAACGGTTTAGCGCCACAATACATAAAAGATCTGCTGTTGTCATAGCAACCTTCCAGGCCCCTCAGGTCTTCTGGTTCTGGTCTGCTCTGCATCCCCAGAACCAGAACCAAACGAGGAGAAGCAGCTTTCAGCATCTATGCACCAAAAATTTGGAACAAACTTCCAGAAAACTGTAAAACAGCTGAAACACTGACTTCCTTAAAATCACAAGTAAAAACCCACCTGTTTAGAGTTGGATTTGAAACTTAATCAATTAAAAATTTAATGATGGAACTTGACTTAATGTCTACTTTAAAAAGTGACGAATGACTGAGGGTCATTGCGCATACTGAAAACCCTCTATATTCTAGACTTTAAGCGCTTTTAAAGGGTTAGAGGCCCAGCTGATATTTCTCAGCTAAAGTCCAGGTTGGAGTCCTTGTCAAACAGCGACTAAAGTCCCAGAGGGTTAGAGGCCCATTTGTTTCAACTAAATTCTACAAGAGACGTGTTTCTAGAGCCCCTCTTTTAATGAGGATACCCCATAAGGGAGAATCCTCACATCGATAGAAAATTCTTTGTTGATAAGTACAAATTAGCCAATAGACAGTATAAAATCAAACGACTGGAAGTATGTCAAAGATCAGGATCCGCACAAAGCAAAACATTTAGATAAATGGATAACAAGTTATAAATCTGACGGCCGTCTAAATTAATGTTTTGATTGTTTATTCTATGTTGCATGACTTTGTGTTTTTATGTTTGTTATGATGTAAAGCACTTTGAAATGCCTTGCTGCTGAAATGTGCTATACGAATAAAACTTGATTTGACTTGATTTTTGATTTGAAAGGTGAACATGAAAGGTGAATTAAGCCGTGTAGACCTTGTGTAGGAATTAGCTCCAGAAATTGCTGGATTAGCTCCAGAAAAGATCAATATTTCGTCTGTCCTTTGAGCACAGTTTGTGTATTTGTGGACTGTATCTGTAGTGGGAAGAAATTAAAAACTCAAGAGGCAGAGCAGCAATAACAGAGGAAGTTTAGTGAACGGGGATTAATCCTTTTACTGAAAAAAAAAAGATTTTGTGAAGAAACGGGAAGAGTGCTGTTCTCTATTAACACGCTGGAATAATAAGACAGTGAGGTTGTTTGCCAAGAGCTTTTAATTGGTTTCTATGGGAAATGATGTCTTAGTGGGGTGTTAAAGTGGGGGAATCCAGGGTTTTGTCTACCACCTCCACTTCCTCATAGAGGCAGACCCAGCGTTATGAACTGGATTCCAAACTACAGAGAGTTTCCCATCAGTCAGCCTGTCGCGCGGCTCCGGCTGTCTTTGTAATCTGCGATCCTCCTCGTTTGCTGCGGGGATGCCTGAGCGCAGTGAAGATGTACTTACAGTCTCATTCAGGTTCCCCCACAGGAGGAAAACTGCCGTCACGAACTGGCTCGAAATAAGAAGCCGGGCAAGTCGAACTGGAATATGTTGCTCCATCAGCTGAATGTCAAACTAACTACTGCTGCAAGGTTTTGTTTTCCCAGTCACAAAGAAAAGCACATTTTTTGATTTAGTTTTATTTTCTATCTACAGGTCAGAAAGAGTCGATGCAAAAGAGGAAATGCAATCTTCTCTCTGCACCAAAGTTTTTATAGCTTTGCGGTTTAATTTTCAATTCTATTTTAGTCTTAATCATTTTTTTAAAAATGTTTCATTTTAGTTTTGTTCCTATAGTTTCAGTTATGGTTTTAGTCTTTGTTTTTGTTACATACAAAGGGTAAGACAGAAGAAGTGATAAAAATAGTTTTTTATGCAACTATTGTAAAAACGGTCACATTTTTTAAAGAAAATTTGTTAATTTGGTGTAAATAAAAATACACACGAGACAAAAACATTACCTGCAAAGCAGATCTTGTTCAAGCTTTTCAGGTTTTAACCTAGTTTTTTTAATGTTTCGTTTCCGTTTAGTTTTTATTAGTTTCAGTTATTGTTTTAGTCTTTTTTTTTTGTAGTAACAGTTAAATACCAGAATCAAGGCACAAAACAAGTTATATAAATAGTTTTTGTGCAACAAAAGCTCAGAAAACTGTCACAATTTTTAAGTAAACTTGTTAATTTAGTGCAAACAAATGACCATACCTCTCAGACAAATCATCACAATAACACCTGAAAAACAAGTTTTTCAAATGTTGACCAATTGTTTGCGAGTTTATATTTTTAAATGTTTTGTTTCAGTTTGGCTTTTATTAATTTCAGTTACTGATTTAGTCTTTTTAGTAATGCCAGGGGCAAGACAGAAAACAAATAATAGAAATTCACAAAAAACTGTCACACTTTTCAAGGAAATTTGTTAACTTAGCGTAAACGAACGACTGTACATATCAGACAAGTGTAAAAGACATATATGGCAGAGTAACTTTGCAAACACAATAACTTCACCTGCAAAGGAGCTTTTCAAGTGAACTTTAAGGTTTCTGTAATTTTTCCACTGTAATAATTTGCTTTATCTTCTTCCACTGCAAGAAACTGCTTTTATCTAAAACAGTTATATTAATTGGACTGCAATGCTTTCTCTTGATTTTCGCTGACATGACAAGAATAAAAACACAAACCGGGAACTGAACCACATACTGAAGCTAAAACTACATGCGTTTTCTCTATAAATTCATTTCATTTTAGTTTATCTTTGTGAGCAGTCATTAAAGTTTCAGGTAGATTTCCTTTTTGTAAAGTCCTACTTTTATTTGTAATTTTGTTATCTCGTTCGCTTTCACTGACGATTATAACCTTGCTCTAAATGGACACACATCTCAACAAGCGAGAGCGACCTTTCCTCCAGCTATCACCTGTATCACGCTGAGCTCATCGCTTTGAAGACTCCTTCGCTGCTACAGCTGTCGCCGCCTAAAGCAAACTGGGTTACATAACCCTGGAGAGGTGGACAAAAACGGCACGTGTGGCTACAGGCGAAGGTTTTATGAGACAACACAAGAAGCGGTGTAGGAACTTTGGTTGGGACTGAAGAAGAGGGAACAAAGGAGAGCAAAGAGAACCTCATGACAGATAAAAAAAAAAAAACTTTTTTATAAAACATTGTTCCAGGAGAACACAGCCATTGTAGTGGCAAGTTAAAATGGGTGCTGTCAGCAGGAACAGCAGGTGCAGTCAAGCAGTAGGGAAAAAAAAACAACAACACAGTATGAGACTTGTAGCCAGAGACTGACATTTCAGCTGTCCTGAAACCGACAGGACAGCTGCTAAAGCAGAAAACCAAGCTTCGGTTCTCTGAGTTTACGTTTTCCCTAAAATCTATTACTCTGTTTTTGAAGGTTTAGTGTTTGAAATGTATATCTCTCTTCTGATTGACGGCAGGTAGAGTTTCTTTGTCTCCATAAACAGGATTACATTGACAGCGGTTATTGCAGAATTGTAGATTTACTCGAAGTGGGGAATTATTTTGGTGCCATTTTTAAATACCTGCAGGCTTCAATATGTAACCATGTATTTTTGGTCTAGCTTCCAGTGTAAATATCTTAGTATGCTTGAAATTAAACAAAACTAGCTTAAAAGTGACGATCAAGCAAGAGATTGGAGCATGTTTTAAGTTAAAATTAATGAAAACATTCTGGGCAATAAATTGTCCCAGAAGTTATTGCGATAAACGGTAATATTTTTGTTTTGAGACCATGGCATAATTATGAAAAAAAAACACATTCTCAGTTATCAATAAACTTTAAATTCAAGTGAACATTTAAAATTGTAACTAGAAAACATTTTAAATATTCAAAACAGCAGAAATCTCTGTAAACAAAATTATTCTTTTAAAAAAAGGGATAACTGAGTCCAAGGCACCAGACTCAAGAATTTTAACATCCAGCTTTTGGTAGAGAGAAAGAGAAAAAATAAAAACTATTAATCATGCAAATGTGACTACATTTAACTACTGTATTTAATTGATCTATTGCTGAAGGTGACAAGGAGGTGACAAGGATCAGCAATCATGTCCTGATTGTGATCAGCAGTTGCGGTTGGATCAGGTAAACGTAATTCTCGGTTGGCATCGCCCAGACACTAAAACATTTTGCCAGGACAGTTTTCCTCCATCCTGTGTCACAGCAGCTCTGTAGCTTGTGGCAGGCAGGAAGCTGCGTTGAATCAAGAAACGGTGACAAAGATGAAAGAAAGGGAGCACCTGTAATCAGACATCCACATCTGCATCTATCTTTATCCTCAACCAAATCTGCTTTCAGAGGCTCAGACTTTCAATCGCCGATGGAAGAAGCAGCAAGGCACACATTCAGACATCCAGGCACTCGCACCATCAAACGCCTACACACAAAATAAGAAGTTTACTGTCCACAGAAGTGCAAATTTGCCTTTGGCTCTACACGAATGATCAAATGGATACAGAGAGATAATAGAAAACACAGACCACACAAACGCCGGCGTCAAGCGTACACTTCGAATTTCCTCGGATCAGAAATAACAAGTTTGAGCTCATTTTCAATTAAAGTCGACATTTGTCGATTCTTCACACTCTGCTGAGAACTGCTACTTATTCACATCATGTGTGCTTATTTCAAATAAGGCAGGAGAGAGTATTTCGTTGGCCATGAATCTGGAGGATAGTAGTTAAACTCAGCTGCTGGTCAGACATGAAGGACAGTTTATCGCATCACCCCAGACATTTATCAGTTCCACCACAGGTGAGATTCTGGTCACTAACAGGCAGGTCTGAGGTCAAAGTTAGGATGTGAAAGATAACAACAGAATTGTGAAACATATTATTACTTAAAGCTTTTGTACTTGAGATAAAAGTTCATTTTGCTAATCTGACACAAGCATTTTGTTCTTGTCAGATGAACAAACTGCACCAGAATCAGTTAGCCAATACCATAAGAATGGATGCTCAGATGGATGGATGGATGGATGCTCAGATGGATGGATGGATGGATGGATGGATGGATGGATGGATGCTCAGATGGATGGATGGATGGATGGATGCTCAGATGGATGGATGGATGCTCAGATGGATGGATGGATGGATGGATGGATGGATGGATGCTCAGATGGATGGATGGATGGATGGATGCTCAGATGGATGGATGGATGGATGGATGGATGGATGCTCAGATGGATGGATGGATGCTCAGATGGATGGATGCTCAGATGGATGGATGGATGGATGGATGCTCAGATGGATGGATGGATGGATGGATGCTCAGATGGATGGATGGATGGATGGATGGATGGATGCTCAGATGGATGGATGGATGGATGGATGCTCAGATGGATGGATGGATGGATGGATGGATGGATGCTCAGATGGATGGATGGATGCTCAGATCAATGGATGGATGCTCAGATGGATGCATGGATGGATGGATGCTCAGATGGATGGATGGATGGATAGATGGATGGATGGATGCTCAGATGGATGGGATGGACGGATCAGAGATGCTCAATGGATGGATGGATGGATGGATGCTCAGATGGATGGATGGATGGATGGATGGATGCTCAGATGGATGGATGGATGGATGGATTGATGGATGCTCAGATGGATGCTCAGATGGACGGGCGGACGGATGAATGCTCATATTGATGGATGCTCAGATGGATGAATGCTCAGATGGATGCTCAGATGGATGGATGGATGGATGAATGCTCAGATGGATGGATGGATTGATGAATGCTCAGATGGATGCTCAGATGGATGGATGGACGAATGCTCAGATGGATGGATGGATGGATGGATGGATGGATGGATGGATGGATGGATGGATGGACGGATGAATGCTCAGATTGATGGATGGATGGATGGATGGATGGATGGATGGATGGATGAATGCTCAGATGGATGGATGGATGGATGGATGGATGGATGGATGGACAGAAACAGTTTTCTGATGATGTGATCAAACTCTAAATTCCCAATCAGAGCTCCAATCTTCCAACTGGAATCTCTCCAATCATTAGAACCCAACAGAGCGGACCCAATCCAGCCCACAGCACTGTGGGTCCAAGTGAGCCTGAGGTGGACGGCAGCCGAGACACAACCAGAACCTGGAGCTGGGTCGGTGCCGCCGCCTTTCCTCTACCAATCACCTCCATTAGCCAGGAGAGGCAGGTGCCTGGCAACTGACCCGGACATCGACCTGACCAAATATTCCCGGGCCAAGAAGCCAGGCAGCCAGCCGGGTGGGGAAGCTGTTTCTAGGAGACGTGACATCCAGCGTGGGTAAGCCGGCCCGGTTCGCTCCAGCTCTTATCAGCTCCAAGCAGCTCTTTGAACAGCAAGCGGGGTGAAAGCGAAGCGAGGCGGTAAACCGTGCTCAAGGTGATCACTCTCACACACATTAGACTCACAGAGTGGCTGAACAGGGGACTGTTTTCATTGTTGCACATGCTGTAGACCACATTCCAGCAGCATAATTACATCAAACCCACTTTTGCACCATGGAGCAGATCCGAGCTCAATCTGTATGCATAATGATAGTGATTAAAGCAACAGCAGTGATTAAGATAATAATGGAGCTTGTGATTCATGAGTGGCACCAGCCTGAGTAATGTTTGAAAATAAACCTAACCTCCTCGTTTCCTCGAGATTTGAGCTTTACATCATGTTATAATGTTATTCACTCGTCAAAAACATACCTGGTGTGTTGCTTTAATTCTTTCGCGCGTGTTTGAGAAATCATTTAATCTCCGTGGTAACCATTCAGGTGTGCGATACACCTGGTTGGATTTAGCTCCGCCTTAGTTATCATAATTAACGCTTCAACATCATTTTTACTTGCGATGCAATGAGAAGAAACTCCTGTGATGAGCTCAGTAGATGTGCAGTTCCCCCAGGTGTTTGCTAATTGCTGCTGGCTAGTCTGAAGGAACTGAGAGGGGAAGTTGCAGGGTAGGAGTGCTCTGTGAGGTGGAAGCTCTGAAACTTCTAAATTGCAGCTCAAAGGCGGACCTAGGTCCTACCCGAGGTTTTGGACAGGTGAATGGTTGCCATGGAGACTAAATGATTTCTCAAACATGCATGAAAGAACACTCCAGGTATGTTTTTGATTATGGAATAACATAATAACATGATGTAAAGCTCAAAAAAGTTGATTTTACATAATCCCGCCCCTTTAATGCTGCATTTTTATAGAAATTGAAGTGACTTGATTTTGGTGTAAAATGGCGCTATGTGATTGGAAAATACATAATGCTGCCCCTCTAATCATCCAGAATCAGCGACACCATAAAGATCCCAGATTCAGCTTTGATCAGCTGCTGTATGGAGGAGAGCACTTAAAACTGGAGGGCCACTCCTTCCTGCCTCCTCTCTCTGCTCTCTCTACGTCTACTTGCCTTGACAGCAGCCTGCCTGACCCGTGGAGCTGGACAATTTCCCTTCAAGGCCGCTGACAGAACTGCTGTAGACCTAATTGGGTTATCCTTGCACGAGGGTGCACAGAGACACAAACATATGACCGGATCCCTGCTGCGATACGACCTCATTTATCCGAGTTTTTGCCTCTGCAGCCGTGGCCTTTTTTTTTTTTCTGTTCATCTCAGAGATACAGCAAAGTTGAGCTAATTGGATGCACAAGCAGAGCCTGTCGCAATAAGGAATGAATCAATTAATCACACGGGAAATTAAAATGAGCTTAATAATTTACATTTTGATGATTCGTATTTTTGTTTGTAGAGACTTTATAATGTTCTTTGTTTATTGTTTCGGTTGGTTATTATTTTAGATAAAATATATTCCAGTTTCAGTGTTTGGGGTGCATTTTGATGCCCTTAATTATGCATTACTACAAGATGGTTTCAAACAACAATATTAATATGTATCACAATAATTGGTGGAGCCATTTATCATCCAGCAAAATTTGTATCAATACAGGCCAGTATGAAGTAGTTTGTGCTGTTTTTCTTTGCTTCTTTACAAAAGTTGTGCCTGGCGCTTTTTGGTCTGGACGATTAATCAGTTTTATTAACTGATCAAAGTTGGGGTTTTTTTGTTTTGAAGAGTTGAGTTTTGGAAAATCTGAATTTTTTTTTTTTTTCACCAATGCATTTCTTGTGTTTCCAAAGTTAAGAGTGATGTCAGCCCACCCAGAGCCGCCATCTTGTTTTCCAAAGTCTTAGACTTTGAATTTCAGTAGACACCGAATAGAAATGATTGAAATAAAAGCAAGTTTTAGAAAATATTTACTGTCATTCATCATTTTTTACAAGAAATCTTTAGATTTTATTTTTAAGCCACGTCACCCAGGCCTACCTTTTATTGTTATGAAAATGCAGAATATATAAAACATGTCTTAAAACAAATTAGACGCCTTGAATTTGGCCTCTGTCTTTCAGAAGCTCCTCCTCTTTCCAACACCATGCACAACAATGCCATTTACAAGAGTGTTGTAGATCATATGATGAGCTCAGCAGACATGCAGCAGTTCCACCGGGTGTTTGCTAACTGCTGCTGCCACTAGTCTGGAGGAGCTGAGTGGGAGCAGTGCGGTAGAAACGCCAAGGTGGAGCTTTGTGAGATGAAATATTATGGTTTCCACCAGAGATTGAAGGATTTCTCAAACATTCATAGAAGAATCAAAACAATAGCATTATAACATGATTTGAAGCTAAAAACAAAATTCAGTTTTACATTAAACCCCATTGGACCATTTTAAAGATGCACTGATCTGCCTTTACTGGCTAACAAATAAATTAGATGCTTCTTTAAGTACCAATCTGATATGTGCAAATATTGGTTTTATTTTACAAAATATGACTATAAAATGAAGAAATTGTCCAACATGCTGTTTGACAGAGGTAGTAGTTTGGAGTCTAGGTAGTTTTATTAACTTTTCATTCTTTTTTTTTAAAGCAAGAGATGTATTGATCGGGCTTTTATTGGACTTTCCAGTTATCTCTTGTCGATTGAGGTTTTCTATAACAAACAAACTTAAAAAACAGATAAAAGCCAACATTTTTGACTGTAAAAAAGTAAAGATAACATTTTTTACTGCTGGTGGTTTGTTAGAGGGACATTGGAAATTAAAATGTATTTGGGAGGGACAATGCTCACCAATTAACATTAAATGCACCAGAATTAGCCAAAAGTTATTTCTCATCAGTCATCTCTGGACAATGAGAGATTTGTCTTGTTAAAACAAACAAAGGTTACAATGACACACAAATACTATAAATCCAATCAGGATAAACACAAAACAAAGAAAGCAACACCATAATTATCAAGTGAATTTTGGATTTATACTAGAACTTCTTTGAGTTAAATAGTGACATAAGCTTGGATGCGTAAGACAGGTTAATGTAATTTCATCTTTTTCCAATGGATTCTGTCTCCCTCCATCTTTTAGCACTTTTATTCTTTCCAAATCAGAATTGTTCCCTGTTTGAATCTGCAGTTCAGACCACAGAGAAAAACAGAAATCGATGCCGGAAACAAAAAGCCTGATTGTTGCATCTATCTGTCGTTAAGTTAGGTCGGGGATTCTGGTGCTGCTAATTTAAAAATGCCAAACCAACCTCCGCTGATTAATCTCAGATTATTTTTATGCTGTTTGTTGTGATGTATGTAACAGGTTAATCTTGTCACTGAGATGAATTATGTACAAATAAATGATTAATAATAATAGTAGTCACCTTTTCTGGTTAAAAGGAGCACTTAGATCTTGGTAGATGTTTAACATTTCATGCACAGACACTCAAACGGCTGTTTTACTTAATTTTATCCAACATCAGGAGTCTTATTCTGGCCTAATTGATTTGCTTAGTGATTGGAAAAGCTGCATGAGAACGACGCTTTAAGAAACTTTATATTCTCATGAAGTGATCAAACTAGAAAAGTAATGTTACTTCCCGTCTAAAATGGGTTATATAACTGGTAGGAATATAAAAGGCAGCTGGACTTTACGCCTCCAACAATTTTACCAAGACACAGAAAAAAGTCCAACAGCAAATCTGCTCAGTTTTTAACACTTACTCACAGCTCAGTTTTGGCTTTAAATGCATTTTTCAGTCAATTATATAAATGACACCTTTAACTTAATCAATGTTTTTTTTTACTTTTCCAGCTCTTACCATCTTCCTTCTCGTCGAACACTGGTCTCTTTGAAGAACTGTTGGCTCCCATCCTCTTCTTCCACTTGCCCCAGTGAAACATTGATGCTCAGATTGCATTCCTCGCCTCTTGGAGAGAAACTACAGCTCAGCGTTGGACACCCTCCTCCTTAAAAAACAGGCAGCCGTGCATTTCACCAGACTGTTTTCTTTTTTATCTGTCCGTGGTTCCCCCCCCCCCCCCTTTTCTTTCAGCCGATAATCTGCAGCAGCGCGAGTAAATGAGGATGATGGTGGGAAAAGTAATTTCGGATGAGATGGCGGGAAGTGAAGCGAGCGGGTTTTGTGGGTGTGTTGGGATCTGACAGTGTTCTGTAAGTTGGAGCTGGATGTTCAAACAGTGACTCGATGTTTGTAGCGCTCAGCTGTCTTCCGCAGACAGACCAATACGCTTCCAGCTCATCGATGCTGCCGCCAGTGGAAGCTGCGTGAAGCTGCAAATAAAGACCGGAAACAGAGACAAAATGCTTAAGAAAATAAAAGTTGATGCGACAGGAACGTTTTTAAACAACGCTTATAAAAGATATCTATCTTATTAAAGATAGATTATTGTGTATATTTACAAGGAAATAAACAAAGTGTCTTTTGTTACGATTTATTTCTGTGTAATTTTTAATTTCTAATTTAGTATGATTATTTCTAGGAGGGGTATTGTAGTAGCAATATCGTTCAAATATTACTATTATTTTATGTATTTTAAACTCGTTACTGAAATTTTATTAAAATGTTTATTATGATTGATATTATTATTGCCACTACTACTATAATTTTGTATAATTGTATTACATTTAAATTTCAATAAATTTTGCTATAATTATAATTTTTTGTTAATTGTTTTTATTTTATTAATATCCATTTATTCTTAGTGGAGGGCAACTTCAAAACTACAGTTTGATTGCATTTCACTTAGCACTGTTGATATCATCATAATTAATATAATATTGGCTTTATTTAAAACATGTTTTTTTTCCTTCTTTTGGAACAACTAAAACTTTTTTAAGCTGATTTATTTGATGCTGTTGAACTTATTTTAAATGTAAACACAAATTATCTTCATTGTTTTATTTACTTTTAGCGTTTAGTCTATTGTTTATTTATTAAAACGGTTTAAATTGTTTTATTTTTTACAATTTCAATGTTTTGCACTTGTCATTATTATTATTATTATTATTATTATTATTATTATTATTATTATTATTATTATTATTATTATTATTAACTTTGTGAGCAATCAGGTCCTTTATTTAAAGATAACCGGAAGTTACATGTTACTATTCTGGTTACCTTGACCATCATTTGCCACTGCTGGTTTAGTTACTGGGTGTGCACCATTTACACGCCAGAGTCCTACTCTAGTCAGATTCAGCTGCAACAAAAGGGGACGCCTTCTTGATAATGACATTCACTGTCGTTATTATAATTATTATTACCAAAATCTAATTCGGATAAGTGGTTTGGTATAATTTAATGAAGCACTGTATGTTATGTTGGTTAGTTTTGATTTACCGATTTTGTACATTTTTGTCCCATTGATCATTAGTGCAGGTACAATAGTGAATATATTTTGTATAAAAACGAATAATTTTAAATAGTTTATGATCAAATTTGGTGTTTCTTATATTTAGAAAATCCAGTTTGTTTGTTTTTTTCTTTCAAATGCAAACTTGCCACTCACAATATGGTGGTCTGGTTAAGATTCCATTTCTACTAACGGAGCCAAATCATGGTCTGTTCTTTTGTTCCCACTGTCCCTGATTTCAGCCTCTCAAGTTAAGCTCCTTCCATGCCGGAGTGTTACTATTTACGGCGGTGTAATCCACCGGCTGACTGTGAAGGAACGCATCCATGAGAAGTCGGCGTGCCTGCCACACGTAGCACATAAAACAGCCCTCTGTTTAAAGCCATGTGCAGCCTCTGGACACCTAGGAACAAAGACAGAGTGCAGAGGTGGGCTTTAACGCGATGTAAGGTGTTAACTGGTGCTGGCCTTCATCAGAGCAGTGAATTAATATTTGACAATCCGATTAGAATATGGATGGTTGGAGCCGGAGTACTGAAAAAAAAAGACCAGAAGGTTATTAATTTACACTTTGGGTTTATTTGTTGATGTTGTTGCTCTCCAAATAATGTCACATTGCATTATTGCATTTTAGAGGACATTTGAAATGGATATGTCTTATTTTTTTTCAGTTTATTCAAACTATAACGGGGATTTAAATTGGGTTTTCATTAAGAAATGTCTATAGGAACCTTCAAGAACTAAAAGTGCAGTCGTTAAATATGTGATCATTTAAATACAGTTGTTAAGTAGTATCTTAATAAATGTAGCAGTAGTAATTTAATATTAATAAAAAATATTAAATAAATAAATATGAATAGAACAATTAACATTTAAATTGCAGGGTTTTGTAAGCCTGGCGGGCCACCAGGCTTTACTTGTGCACCCACCAGGATAAGTATTGTTAATTTATTTTAGTTTTTAAAAAAAAAAGATTTCATTTTTTTCAAGGACTTTATAGTTGGTGTTTAGGGATTAATCTTCCAATCTTCCAAAAACAAGTACTTATTACGTGATATTTCCAAACTTCTCGTCAACTTCAAACATTTTTTAACCCAAATACAATGCGGACCAAAATAGGTTATTTTCTTTTTGAAAGTAACCTTTCAGCAAGATATAAGAGCTTGTTTTATGTAAGTAAATCCTTAATATTGATGAAAAAGTACTATTTCCATTGACAGATTATTTCACTTATTTTACAAGTCAAAACTGCCAATGGAAGAATAACTTATTTACCAATAAATTGTTTACGTAAAACAAGCTCTTACATTTGCTGAAAGGTTATTTGTAAGTTAATTTAGTTTTATTTCAAGTGTATTGAGATATATGCGTTAGAAAGTAGACCAAAGATATTTGGTAAGATTTTATGTTTTTGCTGTATTTCTTTTTTTTTTTTTTTTTTGGCCCTTTTGGCCCTCCATAGAACTCACAGTGGCTGCCGTTGTTGTTGCTCTTGTTGCTATGGTTACGATTCGAATCTTGGGAGACGCCGTCAAAAGTTAGCTTACTTTTAAAATGCGTACAAAGCGTTTGGGTTTAAAAGTATTTAGAGTTTTTTATTATGTCGTTGGAGCTCAGTAACTGGGAAAGCAGGGACGCTTTCTGACATTTTTTTCAGCCGGGAGTTGTCCAGTTTTAGCTAAAGAGGAAACAGTTAGCTTCTTACGTGAAATCACTACTCATGGGTTAAATGCCGCAAGAAAAAATTCTGTTCGAAACCGGGTTGGTCCAGAATGACCTCAACTGGACTTCTTCAATGGGCGTCTTTGACAAAGAAACACAGGGACGCTTTGTCTTCGGAGACACTGAGGTGAACTTAGAGAGGAAATTAAGCCTGCGTGAGAAGACAGAGCCAGAGAAAGAGCCCACTCCCACAGACGCGCTCTCCCTGAAGGGATCCAATCTCACTCATATTCCTGACAGTGTGCTGAAAAACAGCGTGCTCACGGTCAGTCCAGTACACAGCAGCTGCAGGTGTATGCTCGGCTTCATTTTGCCTCTTTATTAAACAGGATTCCCGTTGTTCCTCAGCGTCTGTGCCTGCAAGAAAACCTGATTTCCAGCATTTCTGGATCATTGTTCTCCAGTTTGCCCCAGCTGCAGTGGCTGGACCTCAGAAAGAACCTCATTACGTCCCTTCCTGCTGAAATTGGGTCACACAGGTCAGGTCCTATTGCATTTACTGTATTTAAATCGGCCAATCGTTTGCAAAAGTATTATACACTGCACGGCTGGTCACCTTATAACACTTGCCCATCAGAAAGTAAATTAGTTCTCCCATTTATCAATAGAGGAGGTTTACATTTCTATTGTTGTGTGGGTTGGGGATCACAATTAAAATCAAAGTTTTTGTTTTTAGAAAAAACTGCATTTCTATGTTGTTTAATCCACAGGCTTTTTGGCTTGTAACCTCCCCAAAATAGAGCCACATCTTGTGACTCCCATAATACATATACAATTATTTAATAAATAGATGGGGTGACATAGTTATATGCAGCTTTAAGGTGGCATTTTATTATTGAATTTCATATTTAAAAGGTTTAATTTATTACTGTATGTTTAGTCAGAGACTTCTTCAAATTTGCCGTAATACAGACAGCTACAGCTCTTCAAATTAATATAAGTTACTACACCATTTAATTTTCCTTTGGGATCAATAAAGTATTTTTGCATGAATTGAATTGAATAAGTCGCCCTGACTATTTGTGGCATTTATTTAAAAATTGTCAAACGTTATGTCGTCCATCTTGATGATATGATTTGGTGATATGTTAAGTTGTATTAAGTCAAATAAAGCACATTTCAGCAACAAGGCAGGACAAAGTGGTTTAACCATTAAAACATCGTACAAGCAAACATCGTAGAAGCAGTAAACATTACATTTTGTCAAATCCCATCATCAAGAAGATATGCATCAATTATTATTACTAATAAAAGGCAACTCTAGCCTAGATTTAAATTAACTCAGTGTTATATTGTTTTGCTATTTTCTGGATGTTTGTTCCAGATTAGAATAGCATAAAAACGAATGCTCCTTCTCCATGTTTGGTTCTGGTTCTTGTGCAGAGTAGAATAGAACCAGAAGACCTGAGTGTTTGAAACAACAACTTTAAACTGGAGTGATGAGCTCTATCTTTCTGGTTTTAGTCAGAATGCCAGCTGTAGTTGGAGAATTGGTTTTGTTATTCAGACCTATGAAACCAGTATAAATGGATCAATTTCTCTTTTTGCATAGAATTGTGGGGTCATAAGTTATTTGATCCTGAAAATGGGTCACCTGAAAATCAGGTGATAAAGGGCTGACTTTGTAACTTTATTGATGTGTTTCTGAAAGTTGAGGTCTGAGTCTGTCGCACCCAGATTTCAGACCTAATCACTCATTTCTAGCTGTAATAACTGAGACTAGATTGTTCCTCTTTAGATCCAAACATAATTACTTACAGCTTGATAATTATTTTTTGATACCAGCTATGTGGTTTATTTTTTGATTTAAAATAAACTCAAATGAATGTCACTATGTTGTGTAGAGGAGAGACATTGTGCTTTCAGCCATCCCATAATCTGTCATTCTGATCATGCAGGTGTCTAACACATCTTCTACTTGAGGCCAATCCCATCACAGAGCTTCCAGTAGAACTCGGTGAGCTCAGTTCACTCACATAAATTAGTAAGCAATGTTTCACTCTTTGAGGCGCAAGGTTTCTCCTTTGTTTCATCACTGCCTCTAGTCTCAAACACACCAGTCACATTCAGTAAACAGGGAGTGGCAACAGGTAAAATAAAAAATTAAAATGAGGAATGTTGAGCATCTTTTGAAGTTATACTTTGGTATCAGTTTTACAAATAAGGAAACATGAGCATCACATTATCATCAGTAGCAGGACTAAAATGATTGACCAAGTGAAAAACATACAGGCTGATCTGCGCATGTCAGATCTTGTTAACTCTAAAAAGCTTTTGTTTCTCATTAAAATAACTTTTTCTCATAAAATTAAAGCATTTTTATGGTAAAATTGTGTCTTTATTTTGATGATATAGTAACTTTATTTTCGTAGTTAAACAAGAAACTTCCAAAGCTTGGCCTTGCTTCTCTGTTGTACAACTCAGAAAAGGGATGACTGAAATGAAAGCCACATTTTGAAATTATTATTTTTTTGTAATTTATGTTTTAGAAAGAAAATCGATTAAAATCACAAATAGGATCTGGTATGAAAAAAAATTAGATTTTGATTTTAATCCATACGCAGATTAAAAAGTCACTTTTTGAAAATCTATTTTGTTTATAATTCCTTTTTCAGAAAAAAAAATAAAACATTTAATTTAAAACAGAAAAAATTGTGATTTTGTTTTTAAGCTATACTAAGAATTTTTAAAAAAGTGACTTTTTTTCAAACCATATTAAGAAATCTTTTCCAAAATATTTCCTGTTTGTAAGTTATTTCTCAGATAAAAAACAAATTGAGTAAAAAAAACCTGACAAGAACCCCTATTAAAATTGGATCTGATCTGACAAAAATCTTAGATTTTATTTTTAAGCCGTGTCGCTCAGCTCTAACACCTGTCTTGTTATACCACTGAAAGTTGCTACAGCAAACATCTCTTCCCTTTGTTTTGTAGGTAATGTGATTACACTGAGAGGGCTGAGCCTGAGGGACTGCCCCATTAATTTTCCTCCAAAAGAGGTTTTGCAGCGGGGATGCTACACCATCTTGCAGCACCTGAGGACCGTTCTGGCAGAGAGGGAAGTCAGGGAGAGGAGGAGCCTTGCAGGTGAATCAAAGGCACCTTAACGGCCCTCGTTCTTCCTAACCATCTGCTCTTTGACAAAGATAGGACGACTGGGAACAAAAATAGCTCCTTGCCCTGGTACCACTTCGCTGGCGTGACTTGTGTTCCCTTGGAGACAGCTCGTGCCACTCGCCTCTCTCCCTCTCCTATTTTTTTTTTTGTTCTCCTCACTGCTCCAGCTTCCAGCTCTGTAATATTTTTAGCCGGGTGGAAAATGATCGATTACCAGTGGGCCCTATCAGGAGCTTTCTGCTGTCTGGACGTAATCACCGTCAGAAGCCCTAGACAGCCCTCCACAGGAGATGCAGCTGATGCACAGTGAGCAAAGCCAGAGTCCTGATCCGATCATTCCTCTCCCCGTTTACAAGGTTATTAACGGAGGCAGAGCTCCGGTCTTCAGAGAGAAAGATCTTTTTATTAACTGTTGCAGCCTCACAGTGTCAGTCTATAAACATCGCAGCCTTTATTTACACACTCTTCAACCTTTTTTCTGTGTCACAAACCCCGTCTCGGTGGCTTTAAAGAAGCACTTATTCAATATAGGAATGCAAGTTATCATTAGTGAGTTAATCTAAAGTAATTTGATATTATCAAAGATTGATAAGCGGCCATTTTTGTGTTCTTGTATCAATAAGGCCGTAATCTTCCCATAACAAAATCTTATATTTATTATAATATGCTGAATTGAAAAAGAAAATTCTCCAAGGGGACCTACATCAGTTCTGCGAGACTATTTGTGGAAAGCAACTGAGAAATCAAAATTAAAACCCAAGTCTTTCACAGCAGAGAAAGAAGGAGAGGCACAAAGTCTCATTGAATATAAGTGTGAAAGCTGTGTTAGATGCATTTTGTATGTGCAAAATAGCTGAGTTATGACCTAAATAATACCACCCTGTGAAAATCTGCCTTCAGGAAAATGCTTAAAAGTAGATATTAGCATGAAAAGGTGCTGCAAATGTAAATACCGCAGTTACTGCCACACATGTTCATGTTGCCAGGACAACCATTGGAATTTACACACATAAAATCAAGTATAATTACCTTCACTTATTGAGCTTTGATTTGACTATCAAAGTGTCATTATGACAAAAAAGGAATGTTTACAACCAGTTTACTTCATACAGACGAACATGTGAAAGTTGCTGTCGGTCACAGTTTTATTCAACTGGACATGAGATCGAATGCATGCCTTGATCCATCTCTGGCATTACTGACTCCGTTTGGGTTTTGAAAATGTAATAAGTTGTATTCCGCCCTCTCCACGCTCTGGGTAACACCTGTCGGGATTGCATGTTCGCCACTGACAACGTTGGACCATGATTTCTTGTTATTTTCCTTGAAACCTCAGTGACTGCAGTATGTTAGCAATGTTAACGGAAGTTCAGTTTCTCCAGATAAGGGCCGTGTACTTCCAGACAAATTGCGACCACCGATTGGTCTGACGCTCACAAACCCTCTAGAATGATGGACAGGTGGCGTCATGTATCAGCTGGCCCGGCTTCAGGACGACCAGCGGGGCCCTCTGCTGCATAGCGGCCAAACTTCAACACGAGAAGAAGGTCCAAGCGGGTTTTAGTTAATCGATTGGAACCAATTTTAATCTAATAAACCAGTAATTGCGTGCAACCCTAATTCAATATAACCTGCCTGTTGTGTTGTTCCCTGCTGTCACTAGAAGTGTTATAAACTGTTGCAACCATCTTGTGCTCTGAGAACACACTCGTAGCCACCATGTTTGTTTCTTTACCAGCTGAGAACCAGCTCCAGATGGTGAAGTCACCGGACTCCAGCGCGGATGGATCAGGAGACGAGGACGGGTTGCTGAGGTTCAAGGAGCTCAAATACGAGTTAATGTTGCTGGAAAAAGCAGAGATGTCCTTGATACCATACACCGGCCGGAGGGCTCCGCCTCATTCTTTGGCCGAAAGGTGGGTTGAAGTGTATGAATGGGATCAGATAGGAAGTAAATGGACATTCAGTGTGTCACACATGTATTTCTACCCCATAAACTTATTAGAATGTCATGTTTCATCAATGGAGTGAACCAGGTTATGTCTTAAGAGGTATTCAGCAATGCGGTGACTCTTTGGGTTTGGGATTATTTCTGATGTGCAACATCAGGTGCTTCATTTTGCAGATAGAAAGACAAGTCTTTAAAGAATATTTAAAGAAATACCTGCAAAGCTAGTGAGAGATGCATGAATACAACCTTAACTACAGCAAAAGCAAAACATTTACAGAAATAAAAGTGATCTTCAAAATCATAGCAAATCTCCAACAGAATGGCTGAAGAAAAAAAGAATCAAGGTTTTGAAATCCCAAAAGTCACCCAAACTGAAATGCTTAAGCTAAAAGGAGACATCTTGTTCCAGCTTTTTTTGTGTGTTCAGAAGGTCCTCAAGGCCACATATTCAGGAAATACCCAGAAATCATTTAAACTTTCCACATACTTACCTTCTAACATAGCACTTGTGTTATTTGTTATGCAGTCACAGCATGGAGCATCTGAATCTGTTGTTACTGCAGAAAACTGTAATTCTGAAGGACTGCGTGTGAGAAGGAGATATCTAGCCGCTTCTTTTCAGTGACATTCTCCGCAGAATGTCAAGTAGAAATAATGCTGTTTTCTCACCCGAAGAGGCTCTGAGGAGTGATGGGAAATAAAAGCATTTTGTTTTGTTTTTTCAGGAAAGCTTCTTCTGCCAAGGCCGTTCCCGAGCTTCATGTTTCCGGCTCTCAGTTTGGGAAGAAGGCAGAAGAAGCTGTGCGGAGAGAGAAGGAGAGGAGGTGGGCTGATTTTCAGCTCCTGTATATTTTTACATTTCACAGAGAAACCATTTAACTTGAGTAAAATCATTAAGATATTGCTTTGTTCTGTGACTCTGCTGCAGAGAGGCTTCTCTAAAGCTCCGTAAACAAGCCAGAGGAAAAGCAAAACAGAAAAAGAGACAGGTATATGTGGTTCTCTATTTTCACCTGGTAACCACCGGGGGGCGCTGGTCGTCCATCTATATCACAGTGAACGTTTAATGCAGTAAGCCAACTAGAATCTATACAGATACAGCAAGGATGCAGAGACATTCTAGCAGTTAAAAAAAGATTTCTTCTTACATTTTTGAATTTTAATATCAGAGAAAGATAATCTCTGTAAATACAAAATGCAGTTTTCAAGAGATGATTTCCTCTGTTAAGGGAAAGGAACAACCTATCCCTCTGTGAAAAAACAGGTACCCCCCTAAAGTAGGGCTGGCCGATTAATCCAGCATTCAGTTTTGAAGATTTAAGTTTTGGAAAATCTGGATTTTTTTCTCGCCAATGCACCTTTTTGTTTTCTATAGTTCAGAGTGAAGTTTGCCAGGAACTACCATGTTGTTGTCACAAACCAGAGAGCAGAATTTATGTTTCTATAGACTACTTCTAAGTTTTCCTGGTTTGGAAAAAGCAAAGGAGCGCTACAACATCACACTAGTACTACCACCATGTTTTAACATTTTGGAATCTAAAACCACTTTCAGATTCTCTTCTGGGTCATTTTCTGACTGCCTGGATGAATTGTTGATGCAGTTTTGGAATAATTTAGACTCTTCTATAACTAAACTGTATTTTCAGACTCGAGTATCTCCACAACCGCTGTAACACAGACAGCTACAGGAGACCCTGTAATCCGCTGTAATCCTTTTTAATCTGATATATGTCTGTGAATTTCTGTAGATCTGGGCATGATGAGATCTTTGGACCTACTTCATGTTGTCAGACAGGTTCTGTTAGAGTAATTTCTTATCCTAAAGGATTGGATTTAACTTATAAAATTGAAGTTGGTCTTAAAAAAAAAACAGAAAACTGCACTTTGTATTTACTCAGGTGTGATACCAAAATGCATTTGATGATGAGAAGCCTTGACAAAAGAAATCAGTAAGAGGGTGTAGTATTTTCACAACAGTAGCAGATATTCAGCACTTACTGCAGAAAATTAACTCTTCTTATTCTAAAAAAAAAAAAAAAAGAACTAAAAAGACAGAAATTAATTTGGATTATTTATCGCAGTAAGTATATCATGTTGTTGCTTTCGGGGTGCAACTTCGCAGGGTGTCCTGCAATAGCTCCTTTATGGAATCAAAATAAAAATAATGTGCTGTGAGACACAAAGAGCTTCTCGTTACGTTACAGGAAGTGGATTCAAAGTGGCATCTCGAGGGACCTTCACACGAACCGATGTTGTGCTTGTCCATAGAGAGGAAAGAGGACAGGTAAAGTGGAGAAAAGTAGCACAGATCCCCAAGAGATACAGAGATATTAGGGTAGGGGGTAGGAGCCAGGAGTGTGGGTTAGTATTAAATCAGAATATTCATCAGGAAGTCATAATTTAGTGTCACTGTACTGATCACTATACTGCACATGGTTTAGGACATTAGGACTCTTCATAAAGAAGTTGTTCATTGGTTAGAATTGGGTAGCTGGGTCTTTATAAAAGTCATGTCTCTGTCACATTGTTGAAAAATAATATTGTAACAAACAGGATTTGTTTCAGAAAAATTATTATCCAAATCTGTCTCCGGGTGTTGCTTTAAGCAAACCTACAGGGGGCAGTGTGGTGCAAAGCTAAAACCTCCGTCAGCCAATCAGATTGCTTCCAAACAACCACGACTTCCTGTTAGGAATTAAACATGGACCTAGGAAATTAATTTGTGTGGACAGATACACGGATTAAACTGCGTTCATATTGTGTTTTATTGAGAAATTTCTTCAAACTCATATGATGCAGCTTTTAAGTTGAGGGCCATCGATCTGTA
The DNA here is from genome assembly GCA_010277075.1 of Poeciliopsis retropinna. Classification (NCBI taxonomy): domain Eukaryota; kingdom Metazoa; phylum Chordata; class Actinopteri; order Cyprinodontiformes; family Poeciliidae; genus Poeciliopsis; species Poeciliopsis retropinna. The sequence goes on along the minus strand of VMRM01000014.1, from coordinate 3,312,963 downwards.
CGTTTCCTTAAAAAAAAAAAAATGTTGGTGCGGCTTAAAGTATGGTGCGCTCTATAGTCCGGAAAATACGGTATCCATCAAAAATAGTCTCTACAACCAACCATCCTCCATCATATTAACCACTTAAATATCTTATATATACATATCTTATTTAAAATGTATTACTTTTTTTTTTTTTACATTGTTTTTAGTGATATTAAGCAGAGTTTTCATGTGGATGAAGTGCCATAATGCTTAAAAATGAATTTGTTTTCCCAGATATGCAGCTACGTGTAGACTAGGCCTACTTCTCTGAAAAGCAGCTGTTCTTTTCTGTTTTCTGTGAAAGAATCAGTCACAGTTTCTGCACTTTCTCTCTGCTGTCCACCACCTATCGTGCAAAACCTCTGAAGCATTAAAATACTCTCTTCTGATGACCAATTTTGACGTTTTTGGCACCTTTAGATCAGCTCGGGAGCTGGAGCGAAACATCCGTACTCGTGTTAAGAGGCTGCAGGAGAGACACAAGAGTTCCAGAAGCACTGTGAACCAGGAGTCGTCAGAAGTGACCGCAGAGGATGTGGCAGAGGTCAGCACCGAGAATCTACAAAAACCCACCTGTGTTGAACTCAGACGTCATTCATTTCATTTTTTTTTCTTTTTAAACCTTTTTTTCCCGTCTGACCAACAGATCAGGAAGTTACAAGCACGACTTCTTGAAAGGAAAGGTCAGCGGAGGAATTTTGAAAACCCGTTCAGTCCAGACTCCTGGCCAAGACTCCTCTTCAAGTGACTTGGACAGCTGACCATTTACAACATCTTTTGAGATTTAGGAATCAAAACATCCTCCAGATGACTTAAAAAGATGTTTCCGTCATTAGTGGCCAAAAAGCGAGACATTTTAAAAATAAACGCATGAAGTCTAATTTCTTTTTTATACTGGATATTTGCATCACAACTGCTCCACTTAACACTTTAGGCCTTAGGTTAACATTCACATATCTGTTCGAAATCAATTCAAAAAGAGAAATCTATCGAGGTCCAGCATTTTAATGGAGAAGTATAATGTAAAATGTTCTTTTTTAAGCTTTACATCAGCTTGTAATGTTATTCCCTCATCAAAAACATACTTGTAGTGTTGCCTTGATTCTTTCATGCATGTTTGAGAAATCATGTAATCTCTGTTGAAATGCACAGATTTTCCAGAGATGAGCCTGAGACAGCAAAAGTGCGAAGAACAAAAACTTTTAATATCATTGCAAGTGGAGAACGACACAAATAAAATCACAGCAAACTCCAGGTGTGTTCTGGGGAGACTGAAACAATCACAGAATCATATACAGTTCCTTGGCACACAGGAAGTGGGAGTCGTTTCAAGATAAGTGGAGCATCTCATCCCGTCCCCATAGTGGGGGTGCGCTAACTATTTGTTATCTCTTCCCTTGCAGGCGGCTGGCCTTGGTCCTCCCTTTTATCTACACAAAGAAGAACTGTTCTTATGAGACTATGAGTTACCAGGTGCAGCTGGCTAGGAGAGAGGAGTAGGAAAACAACTGATACAACTCAAAATATTTTATACTCATGTCTAGGTGTAATCTTAACTATTGTAGATAATTAATTTTGTTCCACATCTCCCTGGCAACCGTTTGGAGCTGTGCAAAACGACTGGGTGGACCTAGCGGCGCCTTGAAGAAGCTCGTTTCATCTGCAGTTTCCAAGCTTCCACCTCACAGAGCACCCATACCCTGCAGTTCCCCCACTCATGTCCTTCAGACTAGCCAGCAGCAATTAGCAAACACCTTTTGGAACTGGGGATCTGTTGAAGTCATTATCCAAGCTACTTCTCAACGAAATACTGGAAAAAACATTGTTAAAGGGTTAATAGAGGAGCCATGTTGAGATGACTTCCTGAAGGCAGATTTTCAGAAAGAGCAGGAGTTTTTAAAGAGACAGAGGCCCAATTTCAAAGTGTTAAATTAGGACGTCAAGTTTATCTTGAGTTATATTTGATAAATATGCTAACTTAAGATAAAACAGTTACTTGATTAAGCTATAAAATGGGACTATGTGTCTGAAAAACACATAATATTGCCCCTTTAAAGAAATTCAGATATTTGCTCAATACAAATGTTATACTTTTCCAGACTTTTGTAGACTCTAATTTTGTGGACTGGTGAGACAAAAGTGGAACTTTTTATATGTCCCATTACATCTAACACTAAAATACACCATCAGTTCAGGAATTGAGAATCATACCAGCAGTCAAACACAGGGGTGGTAGAGGAAAGGTCTGGGAATCAGGGGATTTTTCAAGACCTGAACAACTCATAACTGCACCAGTAACATTTTTTAGTGTATTTATAGTCACAGTTACGGTTTTTCAGTATTTTTCTGGGAACTGTGGAGCCAAGAATCAACATTTCGTTGCCAAAATCACTGTTGTGTCTTTGTGCAATGACAATAAACTAAATCAAAGGAAGTCCAGCCATCAGTTTATGATCAGTTCATGACTCAACACACTTGGGTTTATGCAACAGGATACTAATAAGTCTACCTCTGATTAACTCAAAAAAGAAGAAAATAGAAGTGTAGGAGTGACGAGCCAATGTCTGGAGATAAATCTTACTCAGATGCTGGGACATGACCTTACAAGGACCCAGAAAATGTCCTTCAGCACAGAAATAAACTTCCTGACCTCCCAAAAAAGCACCACCAAATATAAAAATAAAACAGGTCACACACATTAATATTTCGTTGGACCGTTTTGACTTTGATTATAACACACATTTGCCATGGCATTGTTTCAATAAGCTTCTGAAATGTCACATTGTATTCCATTTATTTTTCACCAAGATTTTATATTAAAGATGGGAGAGTTTAACCATTGTGTAGATGATAAATCTGAGCTCATCGGATCACATGACTTCCTTACATTGCTGTAAAGTCTAATCTTTATGCGCCTTATCAAATTGTAGTCTTTATCTCCAGTTAGCCTCTCTAATCTGTGGTTTTCTTAAGCTATCCAGCTGTTCAATCTGAATACTTTGAGTTCTTTTCACTATTACACGTTGAACTGAGTTCTGCTGTTGATCTTTGATTTGATGTCACCAACCATGATCATTCAGGGTGTTTCCCCCTCAAAACAATGATTTCTTTCTATCCTTCCAATGTTTAGTAATGTATGAAACAGTTCTCAACCCATTTTTTCTGCAATCTTCTTAGATGCCAATGATTTGACTCTTTTTAAACAGAGAAACATTTTTTCCACAATCACAGGATGTCTTTCCGCATGGTTGTTTAATGAAATGAGACGCTGCTCATTACATCAACTTGTTGCCAGCTGAAAGATAATTACCCATGCAGTAATTATCCATACCTATTTGCTCAGGTAAATTACTTTGTTTTGTTTTTTTTTGGCCAGTGTATAACATTATAACACCACAACAGGTTTTTAATTACATGTTTCTGATAGTGACTCAGTTAGTAAATGGCATATTTAATTAAACTGAGTTAAAGAAAATAAGTTCACTTCTTACTCGCAGTCAAACAGATGAATGATTATTACATTCTTGGTTATGTATTCATGTTTTCTCTTGTCCTACTAGACATTTGTTTCTTTTGTTCTTTAAACCTGCTTTAAATTATTTTAAAAAATAAACATATATCCCTAGCTATTTATGGGAGATATATCTACAAAACTTTGTGAAATCAAAAAACAAGGACATTTTTTTCTTTGTACTTCAGTTTTCCTCTGCACTTCTCCACTGTAAACCTTGCAATATGTTAGGCTAAGTAAAGGTCATTTCAGACAGCTGATAAAAGCTAACCTATGGTTTGCAACATAAGATGATATTTATCATTTATTTGATTTGAAGCATAAATATTCTACAGATTTAAAAATCCTGAAAACATCACATTCAGTTCTATTGAGAAAATGTAAAAAAAAAAAAAAAAAAAAAAATTAAAAGAATCGTTTATTCGTTGTACATTTCTTGATCTACTTGCAAAGTCGCCATTATTCTCTGAGCACGGACAGCAGGGTGAGGTGAGCGGCAATGAACACCATCAAACGGAGTGAGGCAGAGAAAAAGGCCAGGCCTCGTCTCGGGGAGATTTTTTTGCTCCTGTAGCACACAGAGCGTGATGTCAGCGGTGGCAGCGCTGTTGTAATGGACTTGGTGGGGGTGATGGCGTCATTTTCTGCCCTAGCGTAGCCTCCTCTCGATAGCGAAGGGGGAGACGGATCTTAGGCCGACGCGACCGTGGCTCCCTTAGCCGGGAGCGAGTACCGCGGAGCCGGACAGAGCACCCCGGGAAACATGGAGGCTGCGGACGAGGAGCTGCGGGCCGGCTCTCGGGTACCTGTCACTATCGATCATGTTGTTAACGACACGCTGGTGGTGACGCTGACCTACCGAGAAAGAAGCTACACGGGGATATTACTCGATTCCAACAAAAAGTGAGTTATTTTATGGACTTTTTAATTTTTCCCAGAAATTATTCTCTGCCATAGCGTGCTAACGGCTATGTGAAATGCTAGCTCCTTAGCTTTGTAGCAGCTAACTGGGCCCTCAGAAAAAAGACATGGGTTATTGTAGCTGACAGGGGAGCTAACGGCTAACTTTGGTGGCTAATCATAAACTGATATTTCACTTTACGTTATAAAACGACAGAATGTCAGTTTTTCCGCTGTGAAAACATTTATTTTATTTTATAAGATTAGAGAGTGCAGTGATTGATAACTTACATTGTGCAGCAGCCACTGTTTCTGATTTCATCAATAGCTTATTGTTAGCCTTATCAAATGCTGAAGAAGCTCAAAGAAACTGAATAAAAGCAGGTCGGTGAATCAGGCAGTGATGTGTTTATCCACACAAATTGATTACAATGACTTTTCTGCTGTGCTGATTAAAATAATCAAAAGTATTTGTGTAAATTTGAGGGACAGCTCTGTTATACCCAGGTACCCCTAGTTTATAAGAATCATGGAAAATTACAAATTTAATTAATCATTTGTCATGTTAGGCTGTTTGACTTCATCCAACTTATAATAACCTGTGAGCCTGCTTCTGTTTGGCATTGAAGGCCCTTCTCTGTGACTATAAGCACAGTCCTGCTCAAGTATAAGAAAAAATAAAGGGGTCAAGACTATTGTGACTTTATTAATGTCTAATTATTTCATGTTTCTGTTCACGTCAACTGTCAGCTCTGTGTTGCGCACCTTAAAAGCCGATGGCTTACACTATTTATAGCCGAGCAGAATCAAAATCTGACCAGCTTTGGCCCTTCTTTATGCAACAGCTCAAGCTGCTCTGAGAACAAACTACTTAAATGAGGGGAAAAGAAGGCCTTGAAATAACCTGAAATAGATCTCTATTCTAGGCCTAGTCAAAAACCAAATCTGACTCCTTCTTCCTTTTCAGCTTTGGGAAAATCATTTCCTCTCATTGTTTTTGTCTGCTTTTTAAAGATATCCTTGTGGATTCGTATCATTCAAACTAATCTCCACTATCTAGTTGCTGTACACCAAGTGAAGTGCCAGCAGCTTTAGTGAATCACTGCTCGTCATATTGTGCGTCCTTGTGCTATGTTTAACAAGCACGGCCTGTTCCCTGTAACAGGCAGCACCGTTCGTGCGCTGTCAGTCGCAGTGGAGGCTAATATTTGGCAGCTTTGGGGCACCTATAGAAAGATTTGAGAGGAACAAACATCGCCAGGAGACTATAACACACTGAGCCATGCCAGCTCCTTCTCTCGGGGACGAAAATGGGCTCCCCAAATGTGTACTAATTAATAATCTCACCGCACAGGAGCCCTGAGTAGATGTGGATGCAAAAACAAACTGAAATCTCCTGGTTGCATCTCTGAATCCCGAGTGATTCATGGGATTGTTTTTGTTCAGTCAGATGTTGGGAAGGCGAGGAGGGGGAGCGCCTGGGCATCCTGTAGACTCTTTGTTTGCTGTCTCCTGACTACAGCAGCTCAGCCATGTTACTTTTTTGCCTGCCAGCCACCTCTTGATGACTTCTCGGCCGTTTGGCCTTCATTAGACATGTTTATCGATCCCAGGATATGAAAGAAGATGCGTACAATCAAGCAGGGAAAGTGGGTGATACTATTGCTCTGCTGCTGTAGCCTGAGGCATAAGGAGAGATTACTGCACGGCTCGCTCAGCAGAACCCAACCCCCACTCTATAAGAACTTTGAGAACGCAGGTGACGAGCAGCGTGGTTCAGTCCTGTCGTAGAGAAACGGAACCGTTCACTTTTCTCTTCTTTTTTTTTAGTTCTTTTGCTGCTTAATTTTTTTTCTTAGACTATTTTAATATCTCTATTGACACTTAATAGCCGCCTTGGTAAAAAAATGTGTAAATAACTTTAAAATAAATTTGTCTTTTATGGCAGCAGCTTCATCTCACATGGAAAAAACATAAATCAAAACCAAACCTTTCATTTGATTGAATTAATTCATTTGGGGGGGGGGGAAGATACACAATACAAAAAGCACTGGTGCCACACCTTTATTTGTATGCAATAAACACTACAAAGGGCCTAAGAAAAATCCTACTTAACTTTTCTTTGTTTTAATGATCACAGCATCGCTAACCTTTTCATTATGAATTCATTATTTCTTGTGTCTCTGAGATGTGCATAAGATAAGACCAGAACCCTTCAAAACAAAACATGATATAGTTATAATTGAGCACCTAAAATTTGAAACAACTAGAGGTAACATCAAAAATATCTTCATAGGTAATTATTGGTGATTTGTTTATAAGATTAGCATCTTGGCCCACAGTCTCATTAGCAACCATTAGATGACATCTACATCCCAGCTGGTTTTCTATTGAGACCACTGCACAATGCATACGGAAACATTTGTCTGTCCTATCAACCCAAATGTAATTGTATAGACTTCTCTACATATTACTTGTCCGACCCTGAGTCAGGACTGGATAAAACCTCTTTTTTTTATCCATAACTTTGAGTATAAAGTCAGAATGTAGCTTATGCTACTTGTATAAAATATTTATTTATTGTACTGCTTTTATGTGTGCCAAAAATAAATATGTACATTTCTGATATGCATGTAATTGTCTCTATTGTTTTTTTCCTTCTGGACTTTAGGACTGGACTCTTCTGTCTGCCAGATTTCACAGCTAAACTTGGTGACTGCTCCATCACGAAGCCAGACTGTGAAATCCCAGAAATTTTGAACGAGGAGCCGGTTGCTAAATCTCCGAGCCAGGCCTCACACAGACCAAAGGATGAAAACTCGGTCCCTGAAAGCAGCGAACCGACAGCACCTCCGCCTCCAACCTGCCCCATCCCCATCCCCACGTCCGTGCCAGCTGGACAGACTCCTTTCCCTCCTTATTTTGAAGGAGCCCCGTTCCCTCCGCCTTTATGGGTGCGCCACACCTACAGCCAGTGGGTACCGCAACCTCCTCCGCGACCAATCAAGAGGAAGAAGAGGCGGTCGCGAGAGACGGGGCGTATGACCATCAGCACCATTCGACTGAGGCCACGACAGGTTCTGTGTGAAAAGTGTAAAAACACGCTGAATAGCGACGAGGACAGCAAAGACGGCATTAGCAACATTAAGACTTCTAGAAAAGAGAATACTCTGCAGAGTGACGATGACGGGGATTATAAGGACAACCCAGCGAAGCTGTCGAGAAAAGAAGACGTCATCACAACAAAGGACGCCAAAAGACGAGAAAACGCCCCTGTGCTCGATGGCAAGCGTTTCCGAAAGGACAAAAGGGGCGAGGCTGACGTTGAGAAATACGCAGCAAGTGATGTTATCCCTCACAGCCCTGTCATAAAGATTTCTTACAGCACTCCACAAGGAAAGGGGGAGGTCATGAAGATCCCATCCCGGGTACATGGCTCAATCAAACCCTTCTGCCCGAAACAGCTGGTGCAAAACGGCGTGGGAGGAAACGGCAAGAGGTCCACGGACGCCACCAAGGACCAGCGGCACATTTTGGATGCCACTAGGTCCGGCCTCACTGTCTCTATTCCAAAACTCAAACTAACCCGGCCTTTCGCAACGGTGAACCAAGGCTCGTCCTGTCCAAAGATCCGGTTGAGACCGCCACAGAATCAGGGAGAGGAGACCATGATGGAGTACGAGGCGGAACTGGTTGGGGGCAGCCGGAGACGGAGCCCCAGGGGGCCTGGTTCCTGCATCCCCCACTCTGAAGACTCTGGGGAGGGGAAGAACTCGTTGGAGTTGTGGTCAGGGAGTTCTGGGGAGGAGGCAGACCGCAGCCACAGCGACCTGACCCTCCTGATCAACTTCCGGAAGCGCAAAGCGGACTCATCCAGCCTATCCGTGTGCAGCAGCGACAGCCTGGACGAGTCCAAGTCCTTCAGCTCCGAAGGGACGTCACCAGAGCTGTGTGACCTAGCACCGGGCGAAGACCTGTCCGTCACCTCGTCTTCCGTGACGCCGCGCGAGGATTGCAAGACGGTGCCGCCGCTCACAGTTCGCCTCCACACCCGCAGCATGACGAAGTGCGTAACGGAGGAGGGCCATGCCGTGGCGGTGGGCGACATCGTGTGGGGGAAGATCCACGGCTTCCCCTGGTGGCCGGCCCGCGTGCTCAGCATCAGCGGCACTCGGAAGCAGGAGTCCGATGGCTGCGAAGCCCAGTGGCCCCAGGCGAAAGTGGCGTGGTTCGGCTCACCCACCACCTCCCAGCTGTCTGTAGCCAAGCTGTCGCCCTTCAGAGAGCTCTTCAGGTCCCGCTTCAACCGCAAGAAGAAAGGGATGTACCGGAGAGCCATCTTGGAGGCAGCCAAGGCCGTGGGTCACATGGGACCAGAGATTACGTCACTGCTTTCCCACTGCGACACGTAGGTCAGTCCCAGTTAGTACAGGAGCAGTTAGCTCTGTTATTAAAAGTTCACAGACAACACAACTGTATAAAACCAGCACCTTCACTTAAAAAAAAAAAACCTGCTCCAAAGTATTAAGGTCTAGAAAAACATAGTTTGATTAGTTTAGTCTGGATCGCTGTGGAAAAAGAAGATTGTGAAGAGAAGGGTGTTTTCTCAAAAAGGAGTCATTTCTATTATTTAAGCATTGAAACTCATAATTTAGACTTTTCAACCAGAATATAGACATTTTAGTTCAGAGGGTCGACCTAATGGATCTTTATTTATCGTCGGATGAGCCAGTCCAGATTGGACATCCTGAGTGGGACAGACTTGGAGACGGAGCTTATCTGCATTTGTGTATATGCCGGAAAAAAAAGCAGTGAAAAAACCCTTCAGCTAACTTTAGCACAGTGTTGTTTGAAGAACTGAGGAACATACAGACGATAAACCACTGCATTTCCACAGAAAACATTTTCTACTTAAATGTTATAAGCGCCTCAGAAACCAGAAGTTTTAAATTTTAACATAGAAAATGTATTTTAGGACTGTAAAAAAAACAAAAGAAGTGACTTCATGCTGGTCAGTAAAAACCTGATCAGTTCTTCTCTAATTAATTTATTCTTTAACTGATTCTAAGATTATCTAATCCAACTTCAAGCATCCATTTAACACGCAGCTGTTTTGTAACATTTCATCATTTACAAATAAAAATCTGAAAAGTGTTGCTTGTTTGTAGATTTGCCTTCCGGTAAATCACAATAGCAGCTACAGTTATTTTTGAGATTTATCATCAAAGGCAAAGGTGTACAAGATGAGGCTCGGGGGGCCGTTTGTGGCCCTGGACTGATTTTGTGTGGCCCCCTGACCACAACTCAAGAATACATTAAATGAACTAGGACAGAACTACAACATTTAAATTAAAATCTACTTACAAGATGTTAGATTTGATACAGAGTGATCATATTTTCCAAGCTCTCTAGTTTCCTTTTGTTGTCATGGTAACTTGGACCGCATCTACATACTGACTTATACTCTGAAGTACATCAAATCTGCTTTTATTTGCTGTGTTTAAACTTGGCTAAATACAGAAGTCTTTTCAGAGGAAGTCTGACCTAGATCCTGCTTTTATTGCTGAGAACAGACAAAATATTGTTCCAGTTTTCTTCAGTCGAGCCCAAAATAATAAGCGGACCGCACGCCTGTTAACTTCTTCTTCAAGGTTCAAAGAGTTTATCTGTCATTTCAGCTCATGTTAAAACATGAGGTGGAACAAAATTAGTTACTCTGATCCCAGTTTAAGCCTCATAACAACATTAATAATAGATATAAAATAAAATAAAAATAACTGACAAGTATAAATAGCTGAGTTAGTGGGAAACTTGGATTCTCAGTTGGATTTAGGTCTGGACTTTGACTAGGCTGTTGTAACATGGTAATGCTTTAATGGTTGTTATTTGTTGTACTGTTGGAAGATGAAGATGATGTATGGGCTGCAACTGAGGATTAGTTTAGTAATCGATTAATGTATCAATTTATTCTGATGATTATTCAGATAGAAAAAAATATGGCACATTCTTCAGATTTTTAATTTAACCACTAAAGCCTTAATACCTTAGAAGATTTACAAATAATTTACAAAAGAAAAAAAAAACATTTTACTTCCTAAAGTGCAACAAAATTCATTTACATCCATTTTTATTTTAAATGTAAAATGCATATATTTTTGGACAGTTTTGGCTTAATGAGTGCTCTGAATATGTTTTCTTTTGAGTCTGTATACTGCAGTTAAAGTTTAATTGATTACTAAATTAATTATAATTAATCTAATAAATAGTTTCATCCCTATTTGAATGTTTGACAGAAACTTTAAATTTGATCTCATCTGAGATCAAATTGGTATTTTTGAACTTTCATCTCTGACCCGTCTGCTGTTCTGCTTTGTCTTCATGATGCTGTTTGTTCTGTAGCGAACAAATAAGACACAGGTGGACCTCATTTACCAGTCAGCAGACTTCTAAAGGCAGCTAATCTGGATTTTATTCAGGGACGTCAGAGTGAAGTTAACTGCCACATAAAATCCCAGGCAAATACTTTGAATAAGTTCTATTTTTGCAAGGTGTCCCTGATTTTTGGAGCTATAAAAAAAAAAGCAGAGTTATTGCAGAGTCTTGCTGTCGTTTAAGTACTTTTGAATCCAGAGAGCAGATTCAGCCAAGTTAAATCTGTTGAGCTGCAATAGCATGTGGTTTCAGTTGTGTGTCAAAAGCACTTTGTCATGAGTCTGTTCTGAGCTCCTTCCTCTGGTTTCTGGGGGTTAGTGACCGAGAAAACGCAGCTGCTGCACAAGCAGCAGGCGCAGGTCTTTGACGTGCACTTCAACGTGAAAACCTGTCGTGTTTACAGAGGCAGGCCTGCATTTTTCAGCTCTTTTGTTTGCTCTTTTGTGAGGACAAACAGAAAAGGAATTGAGACCGGCCTCTATTAGCTGCTTTTTCCAGTCATCATACGGGAAGCGCTTCTCTTGATCCCTCGGCCACATAAAACCCCGAAGCGGTGGGGAAAGCTGCTGACGTTCACCTCAGAGTTCCTCCATGTTAAAAATGTCATGACGGAACAACTTGCTAAAATTTTCTTAACAACTCTGGTCACTTTATATCCACAAACCTCAGTCGATGCAAGGATTTTATGTAGAAGAGACACAAAGTAAATCCAGTCCATCTGTGTCTAATCTAACCTGAGTGTAAATCCAGATGTTCTCTGAAGGCCTTGGAGGTTTCTAAATGAACATCAGCATCATGACGACCAAGGCGATGAAACTTGGTGGTGGCAGCATCATGCTGTGGGGAGGCTTTTCTTCAGGAGGGACAGAGAAGAGTTAATGTGAAGATGAACGAAGCTTCAAATAATTGCTTGAAGCAATAATGGTCCAAGTAATTATTGTTTTAATATTAGTTTGACAATTGATCAGATTAAAATGTGGCACATTCTGCCTATTTTTCATTTAACCTATGAAACCTTTGTACACAATATCAGAAACAGATGAAAAGGTGCAAATACACAAATTATTTATCTACTTTTTCAAATATGAAAATCAACATTTTGTTGCCTAAAATGCAGTAACAGCATTTCTGTAGTGAATGTTTGATCATTTATAGCAAACGATGCAACTAAAAAAACTACTTCTAAAGTCAACTGGAAAAGTATTTTTTTGTTTGATTTGACATTAATACAGTATAGAGGATAATCTTGATTATTTTTTGTATGAACAGATTAATAATTGGACAGCAGAAGTTGCTTATTTCTATATATCATTTAAGAATTTGAAGCTAAAACTATGCATGTTTACAGAAAAACGCTTTTATTTTTTGTATCTTAAAATGCAAAATGCATACATGTATAGTACCATTTTAGATTAATGAGTGTGTTGTTTTTTCAGGAATTGGCCATTTTTGAGTTGACAATTATTTCAATAATCGATTAATTTGATTAATCGTTTCAGCTACATGCAAACCTTTAACAGGTGAAAATTGTGTGTCACGGTGTCCTACTTTATCTGTCAGAAAATCCCATTAAAATACTCTCACCTGATTGGTTGAAGCATGATTAAAGGAGTGTGAATACTCCATTGTTTCAGCGGGAACTGATTGGTTTTGTCTGTGTTTGTCCTGCAGAGGCTGAGGACCAAACAGACGTCTCCGAGGTTTTTCTGGATTCTCAGACTCAGTCATCGAGGTCCAGGAGCGGGAGTACGTGCCGTTGCCATGGCTACTATTTATATACCTGTTTTTTTTTTTTTTTTTTTTTTTTTTTCACAAGGCTGGCAGAAGATGGATTACTATTATTATTACTATTATTATTATTTTTTATTATTATTGTTATTGAGACTGGATGAGGGAGCAAAAAATGAAAAAAACAAAACAAAAGACCAGGAATCTCATGGGTCCTCTCTGAACTCTGAACTTTTTGTTATTTTCTAGGTTTTATCATATTTCTATAGAGCCGGATAACAAACACTACATGGACCCAAATGTATTTATTCTCCTTCAGTCCTCCTTCCCTGATAGTTTTTTTTTGGAAAACCCTTCTAGTTTGCTGCTGTTTTTCCACGTCTGAAAGTCTTAACTCTTCACTTCTGAAAATGTGAACGCTCCACCCAGAGACGGCAACATTCGGAGGAAGCGTTCGGACCGAACTCCAGAGTCACGTCGCGTCTGTCCCCCCCCCCCCCAGTCCCGTTTCATTTCTTAACTACTCAGATATCCTGAAAACCATCTTCACATTTAATTATTTAAAGTGACACATTTTAAAGAAAAAGAAAAAAAAGCACTTTATCTGTACCTTGGTGGCCTGCTGTGAGCTCACTGTCTGAAACGCTATTGAGACACAACCTCCATAGTCAGCAGCGGAGCGCAGAAGTCTTTGTGGTTGACTATCTATGGCCTTGGAGATACAAAACTAAAACCTTACTTTATTTTAAAAGTTAAGTCCATCAGAAAACTAGACACAATGTTTTTTTTGTTTGTTTTTCTTAACACTCATTACAAAAACAAATCCACCGGTGAACACGTCAACAACCCCCCCCTACGCATCATCATCAGTTAAAGCTTTATGAGTTACTTTCTTTCAGAGGAAAAAATACAAATAAATACCATGCTGTAAGAATACTGTGAATTCAGCTGCTGACTGGGACTGAAGGACAAAAAAAAAAAGAAAAAAGCTGGCTTGCAATTAGTCGCAGTATTTCGGGCGAAATGGTGGCTGCAGCACTGACTTTTAGTGACTTTTAGCGTTGTAAATCCAGTGCAGTTGAAGCGGTCAGTATTTAAAAGTTAACTGAAGATTGCACAGGCACGACTCCTTTCTTCCAGCCCAGAACCGGAAAAGCAGGCTCAGTGTAGGTGACAGAATTATCATTATTATTATTAATATTATTATTATTTTTCAAAAAGAGCTGCTCCCTTCTTCCTGTTTTGAAAATCTTCGTTGTGAAGCTGTTGTCAGGCGTAGCTGGAGAGTACGCCTGAGAGGGGAGGCGGTCGTCTTTCCATGGATGAGCAACATGGCCGTTTACTGCTGCCCACGTCAGTCAATGCTATTGACTACTTTGTTTCTTTTTTTTTTTTTTTTACCTGTACTGTACATAAAATAAAATATACAAGCAATATTGGTGCAGTTGTGTATAATTTGTGGCTATCAAAAAGCTTTTAAAACATAAAAAAGAACCTTTTAAAGTGATGCTTTATAAGTCATTATTATGGTTTATTTGAATTCAAATTAATATATTACATTAGAAAGAATTTTTGACAGTTGTCCTTTACGGCCATTGTACACAAAGACAATTAAATTTTTACCAAAAAAAAATCAAAAATTTTGAGATTAATCTCAGAAATTTTCTAGAAAAAAACAAGAAATTTTCTGAATTTCAGTAAAAAATTTGCCTCAAATCTTGGGTTTAATCTGAAATTTCTGTGAGAAATCATGGAAATTTTGGAGTTTCAAAATCTGAAACTGTTTTGAAACTCAAATTTTCAGGTTTTTTCCATGATATCCCAGAGATTAATCTCAAACTTAGTTTTTGAATAAATTGCAGACGGCCATTTCTAACGAAGCTTAATGTTTTTTATTGCTGTATCCAAATAATATTGGAAAGTTTAGTGGAAGAAAAAAGTGTGGTTGAAAAAGTTGCACAAACAGCTGGCGTCGGTGCTGTAAAAGCAGCTGCTGACAGACTTATCCAGGAAGTGGACTACAAATGTCACATTGTGTTAAGCTTCAGCAGAACCACAATCATGAATTAACAGAGAAATACTTAAAATATATTTTATAATAATCTAATAAGAGATTAATACTTTTTCCTCAATAGTTTATTAAACATGTTGCTTATTTGACTTTCTAAAACCAAAAAAGTAAAACTGAAATGTAATATAAACAAGTAGAATTTTGACTTGTAATTTAAACAAATTTAGTAACAACTGTTATTAAATTTGACGTATTATAGAAAATTTGACGTATTATAGAGAATTTAATTCACATATTAAATGTGATAGATTATAATCTCCCTCTTTTTAGAAAAATACTAAACTCAGTATAGATTGGTTTATCCCTCGTCAGAATTATGTAAAACTTGCAAGCGTTTTGGAGAAAAGGGTTATAAAAAGGCTGTTCTGCACTGTTTTTATTATACTAAATGTACTAAAAACAAATTTTGTAGCTTTGGCATCTGGACAATAAATGCTCTCATACCAGGCATTTATTAATTATGTGTAAGGCATGCAAACCTCATGGGTTGCTGTGGTAAAAGGACATTTATTGGAGATCAAAGCCAGATGTTTCTCATGATTTCATGCATTCTTTGAATTATATCAGCAAATACTTTGCTTGATGGGAAAATGCCTCTGATTCGTGATGAATCGGCTGTTCATTTAACCAACTAAAAAGATATTAATCTAATCCAGAACTCAAGAAGCACTCTGAAAATTGGGACATGTGTCCATGTTTGAATCTTCAACCAACACAAACTCTAATATTAGTCTGCATAGAGGGGAGATATAAAGATCTAAAGGCTGCTGCTTTGGCTTCTATTTCCATGTGGAAATAATTTTAAACTTTTCTAAAATGTTGAAAGGACTGTAGCAGTTTATGACAGATTAGATAACCATAAAGTCCTCCATTTTGTTTGTTGTTTCTCCCTTACTCCACACCCCTCAACACATCCAGAAAGCTGATCCGTGCCACATGTGTTGATTTGTTGTCTCCTTGCTTTAAATAGGACTGGTTAGATATGTCTGTTGCATAACCAGTCTGTGCAGCACAGAGGATAGGATAGTGAAGTGACCCATGGCTGGCGACATCCAGGCCGGATCGTTTCAACTCTTGCTTCAATTCTTCCCCCACAAACCCACCTCACAGCTGCTCCTGTTTCCCAAAGTAAACGAACCAGTGAGGCCTGAATAATGGTGGGTGTCACAATGGATAGTCTAGAAATAAACCAGTTTGAGCTTTGAAGGTCAATACTATCTCGGCTAACACCTGTAATGTAGTCATTGGATCCTACTATTGACTAATTTCTTCTGTTAGGTGATATTTTTGTTTGCCTGGTTTTAAAATACCAGGGATAATAGTTTCATATTTACCAGTAACCTTAGTACGAAGTAAAAAAAATTACCTGAAACTGACAGAGTGTGCTTCAGTCTGATGAGACCAAACTTGAAATAATTTCAAAAGCTACATTTGGCACAAAAACAACCCAGCGTAACCGAAAGAGCGCCATGAACTACTGTGAAACAGAAAGGTGGCAGCATTTTATTAACTTGGGTTACTTTTTTCACATGGAGCTGAGTTTTTCTTCAAGATGGATGAAGTTATGATTGTTCAAAACCCTTGTTCTCATGCCCCGATGGATTTGGAGAATTTTTACTAGGTAAAGTGAGCAAATATTGTCAAAATCAGGAACGCTAATGTATGCCTACTGAAGAAGGTAGAATCCTTGAGCTGAACCAAAAAGTGATTCAACGATGCATTTACAACATCCCTATTTAGTCCATTTTAATTAATTAAAACAAAACTAGAAAATCATATTTGTTTGGATAGGTATGAAGTCGCAATCAGACTCCGATGTGGACCCGAAAAAGTGAACTCTGGTCCACCTACAAACCCAGGTCTCAGTTTGGGTGAAATAAAGTCCGGTGCGCTTTGAATGTGAATGTAAAAAGCAGGAAGTGTACTATAGTGCAGGGCATTCTGGGTAAAAACAACCAAAACAAGAGAAACTGTTGATAGCCTTTTACCAATAAATCTGTATTTATCTTCAGATTCCTCAAAATGAAGATTTTATATTTTTTATATATTCATCAGCATTTTCTTCTGCAAAGTCTTTTAAAAAAAGAGAGAAACAAATAATTTAATTTCCATAAAATGATGCATTTGCTGTAGAAACTTCAGTGTTTTCAGTACAGCATGTCCTAAACGTGCAGGATTGAACAGGAGTCCCAGTGTTGACATGAAAACAAGCGCACCTTTGCACATGCTTGCGCAACAAACACACTCTGCTTTGGGATAATCTCTGAGTTTCCTGGAGTCGACACGGAACCACATCTTTCACTCATTATAACATCTCAGTAAAACATTCCCCGTGTTCTTCTCATGGACAGATGTGCACTGGAAAATAAAGTTGCATCACTCCTTCCCCCAACATCTTCCTCCTTCATGGATCAGCGGAGCCTAAATCTGGAACAAAGACGGGGGGAAAAAAATACGAGGCACATGGCAGCGCGATGCTGTGTGCAATTACTGCTAATGATATGCCTCCATGCAAGCTGCGGCCTTAATTAACTTTGCAGGAAGCCAGGCCTGTGCGAGCTCAGCGTGAGGGGATGCGGACCCAGAACTTGAAGCCAAAGCTAAGAAAGCACACCTGTCCTTGACGTTGCTCAGACAAACACGCCTGTTATCCCAGATTAGACCTGCTGGGTGGTCCTGAGTGAGGAGTAACATGATACGGATGTTGGAGGTTTTATCCCGCAGAAAGGAGTTAAGACTGAGGCTCGCACCAGGAGTTCTGGTCGGGTTGAGGTTAACCGGTAGTGGCAGAGGTGGATCTTAAAATGGAACCCGAGAAACGAGGACAATTACAAGCTGCGTTTCCATTGCAAGTGCGCAAAACTTTGTCTATACTCCACTAAAGTCAGCAAAAGCAGAATTTTGCAATATGGTGTTTCTACTAAATAAGAAAAATAATTAAAATCACATAAATTAGTTTGTTCTTGTCGTCTTCTTCGTCTTTTCTGCCAGTAGGAACATCCGTTTGTTGACCACATGACTCACATGATGCAAAAAACGTGTTTCCATTGCAGCTTTACGAAATACACAAATTTAGATTTAGCTGAAAAACAACGTCATGCTGGCGCCAAAACGTTCTGATTTAAAAAACATGTTTTTTTCCCCCCAAAGTTTCTATTTAGCAGATTTATTTTTGTAATTTCACAATTCTCAATTACATGGCCGATGGAAACACAGCCACAAACACACACTCAAAATAATTAACAATTCATTATTAAATGTGACAATAAGCATAAAGTTTATGGGTTATTATTGACATTTTAATGCATTAACTTTATTCACCCTTCGAGGTGAGTAGTAACCAGTTACATTTACTCAGATATACTTGAATAACATTTTGGAAAAATGTTATTTTAGGAATAGCTTTACTGTACTGTACTTTAATGTTCTACTTGAGTAATACTTTTATAAAGTTAAACATACAGTGTATTTTACCCCTTGCGATGTGCATTTTGTAAGTGAGTTCTTACAAAACATAAAGTAAAAAAACAGGAATGCAAATTGTAAGATATTTGCATTACCGACTTTTAGTATTAGTTTCATGCTTTTTCATGATTTGGAAATTTGCATATGTTATTTTGGAATCATTATCTATTTGTTTTTTAAATTTTTTTTTATTTTAGTCTCCAGAATTCAGATATAATCTTAAAATTTTTCCATCTGCTGACATTATTTTTAAGCATTAAGTCAGACATTCTGATCAGTTACTTGAGTTGCCTGTTAAATTGATGCATTTTGCTTTAAATGTGATAAAAAATATTACAGTATTGCTACTTTTACCTGAGAACAACTCTTATGTTCTCTACCCACCTCTTCCCTTCGAGTAAACCACCTCTCTGACTTAAGTCAGATTTAAAGATTATAGCTTGACTATAATCTTTAAATTGATTATTTCACTGGAAAAATTCTAATCATTGCATAACCATTCAGTCAATCAAGTTAATTTGTGTAGCACATTTCAGCGGTTCATGAAGTACTTTACATCATAAAAACACAAAAGCCTAAAATTGAAACATTACATTTTGCCAAGTGCTGTCATTACACATCAAAATGTCGGTTAGTGCTTCGTTTATTATGTTTCAAAAGCAACTCTAAGCAGGTGGTTTCATGACCTAATGCATAAATTATGACTTCATTCAGTTTCTGCCACCATCATTTTCTTGTTTTCCTTTTCACTCACCGCAGCAGATGCTGTTTGGCTTCTGAAAACGCATCACTATAACCTTGTAAGGGCATAAAAACAATGAAAACCATCCCGCCTAACAGGTTAGAGTTTATTCAACGCATTCCACCTTTGACTGAAGTTGCAAAGCAAACGTTAGGGTAGCTCCAGAAGCACGGCGTTGGTTCCTGTTCAGAGCCGTGCCCAGGAGGACTGTCACTTTCTTTGTCCTTGATGTCTTGCAGTCATTTCTCATTCCTGTCGTCTGTATCGACAGGCAACTTTTGCTGCCTGAGCTGTTTTAAACAAAGTCGTTTTTATTGAGCCCGGTTAATCATTCGGGGATTGATTGCTGCAGTCCTGGCATTCAGTAGCAGATTTAGGAAGGTATAGAGTTGGACAACATCCAGAGTTTGATACCTTTAGAGCTTCCTGAATGACACACGTTGTCATGGTGACGTTACAGTATGAATTACACAATAATTACCTATTTTCTCTTGTTCCATTAGAGAATACTGTGATCATGCTTTCATTATAATAGATCAACATGGCAAATGTTAGAGCTAATTAACTAATCCAAAGGTTTATTTGTTGCCTACAAGGTGAGAAAGCAGATTAATAGTTTTAGTTTATATAAAACAGATTCTCCTCCAGTCAGCTCTGCTTCTGCTTATTTGTCTGTGGTGTCACTTCGCATCACATGGTTTTAATACAACGGGGGACAAATACTGACTCTTTTTGTTTAGTCTGTTTGTTTGACAGTTTCTGTGTATGCCGCAGGCTTGTATACAAACAAGTGGTTGGACTCAGTTAAAATTTTAGTTGACTTAATTGCGGTGTCTGTAACTAATTAATCACAATTAATTGTGTTTTAATAGAAAACTTAATATTGACCAAATAAGCAAGATTTTCAACTCAAAAATTGTTGCTAAATTATTGAAAAATAAACATATGAGCTCAACAACAAAGATATTGTTTGTTTTAAATCTGTTATTTAGGTCATTCAACCATCAAATTGGTGCAAAGTGCTGCTTTAAGTGGATCATTTTAAGCAAAACCTCCAGAAATGTGGACTGTGGACACTGATGTTTGCATTGGACTCCTGTGCGCCTGCAACATGTTTAGCATTGAGATGCTATTTTAGGCTCCTTCTAGCACAACTTTAACACAACAATAGTCATTTCCTGCATCAGATCAGATCGTTTTTTGAAGCAAAAATAAACTCTCAGAGGAGCGGCTTTGTTGCATCATTGCTGCTTGTAGATTTCACTTGCGCGTCAGGGTTACGGGGCGTACCAGAAACGAGCAACGGTTCTGTCTGGAACCTTTGTAATAAAAAAGGTTAACCATTTGGACAGGATTGAAAGAAGATGTCATTTGAATCATTTCTCTGTGTTGATTTGGCATTTTGTTTCCTGAAAGTCCTGTTGACCACCCTTCATACTGCGGGGTTATGTGCAAAAGCCATCAGATCTCAAATTAAAATGCCCCGGTATCTGACATTTGGATTCCCAGGACCGTAGGAAAGAAAAAGGCCTGCAGCGTTACAGATCTTCCACCATAATAAACAACAGACATCACTTCACGCCAAACCCATTTGCAATGTTTGTTTCTCCTAAGCTGGGCCCACATTACACTATTTTTTCAGACAGGAGTCTTTAACTATGTGAAGGGAACCATCCCGACTTCAGTCACAATCAAACAAACATGTCTGAAAGCTTTGAGGCAGTCGAACATTTCCGCCCAATTTTCCGTCTCTGCTAAGGGAGGGAAAAGTTCTGGCAGGCAGTTAGCAAACACCTGCTGGAAGTGTGCTTCTGCTGAGCTACATTTCAGTCCAAAGTTCCTAAGAACAGCTGTAAACGGCATAGTGGAGGAGCATTGTTGCGATAATGAAGTGTCTGAGAGAGCAAGAGCTTCTTAAAGAGACAGAGGCTCGATTTGTGAAGTTAAATGTCTTGAAATGTACAGCATATTTATAGCAGCTGAAGGTGACATAGTTACCTGATGGAAACCACATAATACCTTAGTATACTGCTGTAGTGTGAACATAACTTTGCAAATGATTAACGGTAGGAAAGCTTCTCCAATTCTAAAGATGGAGCTAAAAAAAACTATTAAAACATTGGCACTGATGGCTGTTTCATTGATGTGCAGTAATTTGCAAGATTTCTGTAATTGAAACACCTTTTTAAGTCAGCTGTGAAGCTACGAAGTCAACTGGTTACACTGTAGAGTATTTATGAAGGTATCCAGGTCCATACTGCCATATTCTTGGTCACCCTACTCATGCTGGAACATCACAGCGGTCGCAGTTATTTCAAAGCGCTTTATTAAGCAGCTCCTTTGGGGTTTTCTTTCCTTTTCGTCTGAAAAATTTCCAGTCCTTCCCAATTGTGACTCATACCCTTCAAGGGAGAAACTCCATGAATGACCAAAGTATCTGGGTGTGGTTCCAGTTGACAGTTTACATGACAGCCTGTGGGTCAAACCATGTGACCTGGATAATCACAATCCAGGCCCTGGCAGGAAGCAGCCGTCACTTATGATGGACTTTAAACCTGCTAAGCGCTCGGCGTGTTAGTGTCTCGCCTCCTCCCACCCACTCAGACACGTAACGCTCCTTCAAATATTGACACAACTGGACAGACTGAGTAAACATCAAGACTTCTTTGTGAAGGCCGTTTTTTATTTCAGGGCGATCCGCGCCAAGGCCGTGAGCATGCATGAGTTCTTCCCTGAGTCCTCCGGGATGCGGTCGTGGTTCTGGTGCTGCTGGGCCTCCCCGAGCAGCTGTCAATGGGCCCCAGGGACGAAGAGTGAGGCAGAGGCAGGGAGCCGCCCTGCCCCCATCTCTTACCAGCCTGCCTGCAGAGACTGAAGGAGGGGGATGGGCTTTCATGCTCACACATAAAAAGGAGGAAATTATAAGCTGCTCCTCTGCATCTCCATGCAAAATTAATTTTAAACATGCAGATTTGTACAGATAACACAAAGCAACTGAATCTATTTGTCTTTTCCCTAATGCATCCACTACTTTGACGTTTTAATTCCCAGTCTCCAGCTTTCTGTTTCCACTATTATCTTGAAACATCACAATTAATCCAATGTTTAGTCTGCTATAATTGAACCCTTGTTTGGGTTTGTTTGGAGGGGTGAGACTGTGCAATCAAAATCTGTTGCGGACCAGAAAAGCAAACTCTGGTCGACCTACGAAGTTAGGCTTCTGTTCGGGATTGTTAAATTTTAATCTGTGTAACGCCAACATTCTCATTCCACGCGCGACCTGACCCAGAATTCTGTTTGTCATTTAACCTTAACAAATACGAGATTGTTAGTTATATATAAAAATATTTAAGGCCCAATGATATGGTGTATAATGCAAGAACAGAGATGCAGTAAATAGAGAGCCAGTCGCCGTCCAGCGCTGGGCTATCTGTTGTTATCAGTTTATCCAACACTATGTGTGACCGGCGCCAGTCTTATGTATTTGTGGTTATGTAAGCGTGCAGCAGTGTCCATGTAAGCAGATAAGAGCTAAAGAAAGAACACAAAACCATACAGCCGTAACAGTTTCAGTAAACTCTGGTGAAGTTTGAGAGTGTATGTGAATGCCAAGTGGACCGGAGACTGCTCCAAAAATAGGAAGCAGACTGTAGCGCAAGGCATTCTGGGTAAATGGAACCTAAACAAGCACGTAAATATTGTCCCAGCAGGAGTAATGGGTGGTAGACTTTTAACAACAAAAACAGACAACTGCCAAAATCTGAGGCCGCGTCATTTTTATTTACTTTGTCGTTAAGAAGGAAATTGCGCTCGGTGTCTTCTTCAGAGGTTTTTGTGTTGTTTTCTTCAGCAGTTCTTGGTGCAGCGCCCCCACAGGTGAGATGGGGAACAGGTTTTTCAAAGAGTTTAATTCGTTTGGCGCAGTGCAGTGTGAAAGCGAACTGTACCACTGAAAATGTAACAAGTGTAGCAATTTTGCTCCCAAATCACACTGAGTCTACCGGACTGTCAGGTGTGGAAAAACCCAGAGAAACTGTTGAAAATTCATTCCCATAAAATCAAAACTAGTTATGAGTCTTCTTTACACGAGATACGGAGAAAATATATTCTCAGATTGGGAGTTTAATGACGCATTTAGCTCAGGAAACGATACTGGGTCACAAGAGATGCTCGCAATAGTTTTTAGAAAACAAAGAGTCAACATTATTTGTCTTCATAAACGCAGTAAAGGTTTCACAAATCAAAAACTGTGTTTCAAGCATTTGGAATCAGTGGAGAGTAATTCAGTCCATCTTTCATCTCTCTAAATAGAGAAGTTTTCAAACAGCATCCAATCTAATATGCCTATAAAAATATCTATAAAATGAGAAAAGCTTCTCATTTTAATATGATTTATATGCAAAATATCTTATCTTTTAAACAAAGAAAGATTTCAACATTAAAACATAATTTACTGTTTGGGTGAGAAGAGGGAGAGTCATAGAGATTACCTTTATTCTTATAAGAAGTCATAATCTGTCAGAGAAGAGTATTTTTATATCTTCTTACTTGAAAAGTTTTAAGTTTTCACATTTTTAGTGTAATAACATGTTTTCTCTCGAAACCAGACCTACATACTTTGTCCGATTTTGTGTTTTTGAAGTGTATAATCTCCTGAAACATTGGGGGTGAATGTGTTGTGGTAACAATTAAAGTGTTTTTAGCTCAAAAACAAAACAACATCACCAAAAGACAACCGTAAAACAAGGTGGTGGCAGCATCATGTCCTGGGCTACTTTTCTTCAGATGAGGCTGCATAGGTATTTTAAAGAGGCTTTGAATTACTGTTAGGTCTAAACACCTGAAGACAGACACGAAGGAGAGACAGGAGTCAGAATCTTAGTCTTTACCTGCAGGGAGAGCACAGCTGAAACTCAGTTACAGATTCTCGGCCTCCTGAGCTTCAACTGGGCCCCCTTCCTGCTTTTATTAAGATTAGGAACCCCCTGTTTACATGACGGAGTGTGCAGTCCTAAAGGGAGGGGGAGTAAAGCACAGCCGCACACTCAAATGCACACAACTTGATTATACAACCTTCAGAAGCATATTTCATAAGATAAGAATATCAGTTTGCAGTTCCTCTGGATAATGAGTGCTGGAACTTCCCGTTCATGGTACCCTCCTTTTCACTCTCACAGCTTTCTTTTCTCTGCAAAGACTTTCAAACACTTAAAGCACACCATCAAAATGTAAATACAAAGGTAAATAAATGGATGCTAATATAAGATAAAGATAAAACAAATAAATGATAATAAACTATTAAACTCTTCCAACTATTTCACAGGATAAAGTTGAAATTATTCAGTCACAAAATGTCTTTTTATTTTGATATGATTCTGTTCACTTTTGAGAGAAACTCAGGAAATCTTAAAACCATATCTTAATATCTCTCCTGTTTACTGGACGCTCTATCTTCCTGCATCTGTTTGTTGTCTTGTCTTTCATGCTGTGCTCTCTGGCTGCTTTAGGCAGTCTTTATTTGTCGATTATTATGATCCGCAGCACGTTCTCAGCGTTAAAGTCATCTGGCACAAAGGAGGAGGACATTCGAAGATCATGTGATTCACACATACTCTCCAGCTGAGTCACACACACATACAGATCTGTTTCCATCATTTACCAGAACAGATTAAGGCTTGGTTTTGGTTAAACTATGTTGAAGCGCTAAGCGATTGTGCAACTAAATGATTCTACAGTTATTGCTTGTAAAACATTCACCTGGTGAAATGAGTGGAAAAATGTGAACACTATCTCGAGAAATTTTTATCTCGACGGCCATCTTACCACTTTCAATGATTGGTCTTTCACAGTAAAGCGATTATATAACAAACAACTTCACTTACATCCAATTTATTTAGGCTTTTCTCTAATCGACACAGGGCCGACGGCTTTCATTTAGGTTCAAGTAAATACAAACACGGCTGATTACATCTTTTTCAATCTCAGGCCACATCTGCACGGGAATGTTTTGCTCTAAAAAGGAAAGGTTTTTATTTTCTTGGCCCCTCTATTGTCTCAGAAACTGTGTTTTAGGGGACCCAGAGTGAATATTTCAAGTGGATGGCGAAAACACTGACGTATTTGCCCAACCTTAGCCTGGATAGGCATATGGCTTCATATGCTTCATATTCTCATATCAGATTCTCATCTTCTTTCAGTGCTCCTTCTGAGATTTCTCCCATTCAGATGAATTCTCTGAATTTCAACCAGACCAATTAGCAAACAAAAGGAGAAATTTTGAATGATGATGTTGATTTTCAGCATTGTTTTCGAACGGTCTGTAGTTTTAGCAAAGGCAACAAAGGAAATAAATGAAGACCTTCAGTTGGTCAGGCTAACAAATATTAAGTGATTAAATTCAGAATGAAAGGGATATTTATTACATTTTATGGCTGGTAATGATATCCTGGCTCTACTCCAAATGCAATTTTCTGTAAGCTTCATCAAACTGGCGTATTGCATATGTCTCAGTCAAACGTTAGCGATTGAGCAAAATCAGATACAATCATTGCAAATTACTGCAATGATTAACATTTTTAGGTACATGTGTGGAAATTCTCACATCAACAGATCCCACATTTTTTATGGTAATAGATAATTGTGAGTTTATTGGAATTTTTCTGCAAAAACGGTCAAAAACGTTTGGTTTAAGTGACTCAGCTCCCACCTGCAGGTGGCAGTATTTCTTAGTGCTACATTTCTGCGTCAGGCTTGCTAAATGTCCAGTTAGCTGTGAAGTTGTAACTCGAAGCTGGTTTTGACCCGAGGCAACAGCGCTCTATTAAAGAAGTTGTAATTTCAACATGGCGACGCCCATAATCATTGTTTGCAGTACGTAATTTCAAGCTTTGCTTTCTGTAAGAAAACACGGCTTTCAACTGTTCAGTCACTACATGCGACATTCATTTTAGATGCACTGTTATATGTGTGTCTTGTAAAATAAACACGTTTCCACCACATATTACTGGAGGAGGAGCGGCCATATTGAAACGCGATGTCAGCCTTATGAGTCGCAACTGGGGAAAGTTGAAATTGTTCCCAGTTTCCGACTTTGGAGTGGATTTTTTCCAACTGGGAAGTCAGATTTTACCCAATTCCAAGTACAAGTGGAACGCAGAATATTCCGTAATTAATATGGTGAGTCACAAAAATGGAGCTGTTTAAGTTATTTAAAGAATAAAAATATTATCATCCTTTTCCTTCTTTATGTAGATTTTGGAAGGGGTTGGATGTCCCTTTTATGTGCATGTGAATGTTTGCCTGCAGCTATGCTGATCCCATCTGTGAACCCTGCCTCCTCACAGCTTGATCCCACCAACACATCTATTGTTTGACTAATCCAGACTATTACCATTGCTGCACCACAACAGGCGCTCGCCCGAGCTCCGGATGGCCCC
This sequence comes from Poeciliopsis retropinna, assembly GCA_010277075.1. NCBI lineage: Eukaryota > Metazoa > Chordata > Actinopteri > Cyprinodontiformes > Poeciliidae > Poeciliopsis > Poeciliopsis retropinna. The sequence goes on along the minus strand of VMRM01000014.1, from coordinate 3,286,654 downwards.
TGAAACTCTCTCCTTTAAACTGACAGCAATCTAATTAAGTCAGAACGGTCCAGGGCGGGTGGAAGCGTGCTGCTAGTCGGTACATGTGTTTGTGCATGACGTTGGCAGAATCCAGAGGATTAGTAGCATTTTGGTAATGGGGTGAGGCCGGCCAGCCACAGGTGGTGATATGAAAATGACTACAGTTATTGGGATTGATCACATTATTATACATATTAGATTTCATGCTATCGAGCAGTGCAAGACTGTGAAGTGAAAGAAAGACACATCGTCAGCAGTTTTACACTGCAAAAACAAAATCTTACCAAGTCGTTTTTTGTAATATCGTCGTACATTTGAATTTAGACAAAAAAACCCCCAAACTTGCAAGTAACTTTTCAGCACAGCAGATTGCTTAATAATTCCTTGTTATTGTTGAAAAGTACTAGATAGGGGTTTCCTAAATATTTCCAATATTCTCCCACAATGTGGCGATAATGACTAGATATTTCTGACTTATATCGTCACCTTCGTAAAATAATGGCCTAAGTTGATGGTTTAGGCAACAAAAAAAAAAAATACTGTTTGCAAAATCTGACTTCAGATATTATTTTAGGAAGAAAAATTTGTGTTAGCCTTAATTTAAAAGGACTCAGAGTTTTATGTGTTTTGCAGTTTTCTGGACATTTGTTCCAGATTTTTAAGGAGTTATTGGCTGAAAACAATGTTGTACTTTGTGCTGAAATGCTAATTGTAAGTTAGTTTAGTCTTATTTCAGTATGAAGATATTTGCATAAGAATCTAGACAAAAAAAAAAAAAAAACTTGGTAAAATTTACTTTTTTCTCATTGTGCTTCTAATAACTACAAAATTAAGTTGTATGCAGAAGCCTGGTTAAAACATTTTCTTTGTACTTAGTATATTTTTCAGGATTTTATTTGTTTGTGAAAATGTCACACTAAAAGATTTTTGTGAAGATCTGCTACGTTCTAGAATTGTGGTCAGGGCCACAAAAAATAATTTAAAAGGGCCACAAAGCGCCCCCGCGCCGCCCTTTAGACAGCCTTGACCTACACTTCAAATGAAGGAAGTTGTGATTCTAGTTTTGTGCTTCAGGCAGTTTTATTGATTCCTTCAGCTTAAGTTTGCGAGGCATTTCTCTTCCTGGTAAAGGTCAGAAGCGATGTCCACTCTGCTGAGTATTTCTTCTGAAAATACATCATTTCTGCTTTCACTTGTACTTTTTCTAAATGTGAACACACACACACACACACACACACACACACACACACACACGCATAAATCCTTTCCTCCGTCCTCCTCAGCCTCTCTGCCGGTTCTCAGCAGTTTTGCTATAAACGGCTTTCTCCAAACGCCTGGAGGCTTGTGGTGTAACCAAAGACTTGGAAGTGCACATGAATAGTTCATGCAGATAAAAATCACGTATTAAGACAAGATGCGGGCATTCATATGTTTACCTCCAGGGCCTTTGCTAACTGACCTAGCTCAACTCTGCTGGAAAAGAAACTGGATCTCTGTTCACGTTGCGGTTAATCCGACTGAAAGTCAGAGGAGCTGAGTTTGCAAAGCGTCCAGCTCCTGAACCCTGGGAACTGTTGATTCTTCACTATTCCTGCTGCCGTGTGTTTTTGCATGCTCAGATATGTGAATGCGTAGCTTTCCTTTGACATAATCTCCAAACTGAGTGCTCTAATTGCACGCATCCACTGAATCCTGAGATTCAAAAGCCGGAGAGGTTTCTTTGTAAACAGGCCGCCCTTCCCCCAGCGTTTGACATTCTTTAGCCTTGTAAGGCAGATCGGCCTCAGATGTTGCTCCAGAAGAGAATAACCACAACTCCCTGTGTCTACTGTGCACCACCGCCCAGTCCACAGAGGATAAAAAACTCTCGCTTCATTTTCAGTCCAACATCTGGAGAAATGCACTGTCTTTCTCCCGTACCGATGAGCAAACTGCTTCAGGCCTTGAAGCAGGATTGAATTCCCAGAGGAAGGAAATGCCAGTCTGCACATTCATACCTAAAGCTGCTCAGTCATTATTTCTGACTGCCCATGTAAAACACAGAGACCTTTTTTAAAGGTGACCTGTTATGCTTCCTTGAACAGGTTAGGATAGGTCTATGGTCTATGAAAATCATGTTCATTACATTTTTGGCCCAAAATTATTCGCAGATAATGAGATTTTAGTCTGGTACGTTCTGTCTATAAGCTGTTTTGCTAACTGACCTAGCAAAACAGCGAGGCCGTTTAGTGACAAGACCTTTGGAAGCAGGATTAAAGTCCTGTCGCTTTAAATCCAAATAAGATGCTGCTGGCCAAGAACCAACAACTCAACGTTTGCACTCGCTCATAAAAATGTCTCCAAACACATGCACAATTATACATCCACACATCTTTGAAAAGTAGAAGTGGAGCCTCCTACATAACCAAAAGGGATGCAGCAAGGGCTTTCAGGATGGCCAGTCAATAACAAAATACTTGTATTTCCATTGTACAGAGCATAAAACCAGCAAATCAAATGTGCTGGAGCTCAGCTTGGGTTGCTAGGTGACGGGTGGAACTCTGCTGGGGTTGCTAGGTGACGGGTGGAACTCTGCTGGGGTTGCTAGGTGAGGAGAGGTTTTGAAACTGCTCATTTTCCAGAAGTAAAAAACCATTAAGTTATTGCCAGTAAATCAACTTTGTAGTTTTTTTTTTTTTTTTTTTTTTAAAGTACTTGGGCTGTTTTTTTTAGAATCAGCAGAAACCCAAATGGAAGTACAAAAATGTACAAAATGTGAGTTTTGCACATCAGGTCGCCTCTTCGTCCAGTGAAACATCAGCATGATTTCAGGCGAAAGGAGAGGTTAGCTCCCTGGCAGCCAGCTGGAAGTTGGACCCTGTAATGGCTGCTTTGTGCCTCGGGGCTTCACAGCAAGTTAAGCTTGTGGTTTCGTCTCTCTCCGGTGAATACTTGGAAATGTTTACCGTCATCGAGATGAAAATCAGAGATGAGGTGACACAGATGACCGAGCTGTTTAGAAAACCCAAACAATTTCCTTTGTTTTTTAATACTGAAACTAAGTCGGCTTTAATTATTGCTTGTGTAGCTAAATGATAAACTCTGGTGGATTTTTAACTGGATGGATGTTAAAATTTGACTACTTAAGCAACATTTTTTAACCTATGCCTGTGATTTCTCCCACCTTTTTCATTGTGTTTCTGTCTGCTGCACCACGCCGCTCCTCCCCCACCTGGTCCGACCACTTACCTGTCACGCCTGAGCTAATGAGCTCCCTCTGGTTTGTCTACCCCATTTTATGTGCCATTTTATGCACATAATATGGGAAATTTGTTTTCTGTAGAAGGTGATTGGATTTGCAGAAACACAACAGAAAGGACACAAATTTTGTTCGTGCATTCCTTTGTGTGGAAGGCGTTTATTCTCTTAATGCATGCATCAATTTTCCTCTCACAGTCTAAACCAAAGACTGCTTTGCCCTCAGTCGAGCTACATAAAAGTTACATATCTGAAAAAGCTACACAACCTTTTGAAAAAAAGGCAACTTAAATTTCTTGAAAAATGTCACAGTTTCTTTTTAGATTTTACAACAAAGAACGTATACAAATCTGTAGAATGTGACTCTTAAGTTTGTTTTGCAGAGCATATCTAAAATATTTGGAAGCTCATACATCTAGACGTAATTCTGCTTGGCTGACATTTGCAAAGTTTCCAATCCAAGAGCAACATTTATTATCCTTGATGGAAAAAAGAAAAACTGTAGATGTTTGTGCAGTAGAGCTAAATTGATTTCTTCTGTGTATTAATGTATATTAAAGTACATTTTGTGTATGAACTATTAATATTAGTAGTTAAAAGTGTTTTTAGAGGGAGTTTCAAGCTGATTCTTGCAATTATCAGTGGTATTTCCTTATCTTTACCAGGGCAGCTAATAAAGCTAATAAACTTTCCTTTTCAAAACTATATGACAGCTGATTTTTTTGGCTGTTTTTAAACAATTTTAGCATGAATGCCAATGTTGTGGAAAGATACAATCTGAAAAATTTCCAAATCTGTAGATCGCAAGTGTGTGCTATCTATTCTGCAATACAGTAAACACGTACATATATCTTAAAAGAAGCAAATCTGACCTCAAAATTTATATAGTGAGGCTCCTGTAGCAGAAAGTAGTCAGAACGTATATAAATGAGGCTCTTTCATCACTGCTGGCTGAAGGATGGTGCTGAAGTCGAGCAGAGATGCAACACATCTCTCTCCCACAGATCCCTGCGGACAAAGTGGTATCTAACAGCCACCTCACAGGTTTCCCACTCTTCTCATCAACGACAGCTCCAAGCTTCGGCCCACCACACACACGCACACACACTCACATGCACAGGGTAATCAGCAGGGGGGAAATCAATGGCTGCCTCTGTGCTGAATCGCAGTTTAAGCCATCCCAGTTAGACTCTTTCAGCCGATCAGCGTTATCCTTCAAGTGTTTAAATGAACCCTCCCAACCAGAGGATGAATGTATCTTTGATTTGCCCTTAATCAGAGCAGCAATTACACACTGCCTAATTATATCTAGTGCAATCTGTGTTTAATTTGATAGCAGACCTGAATTTGTTATCATCAGTGTTTCCATCCACAGCTCAGGAGAAATGGAAAATCTTTACGCGATGCCCGCCGGTGCAAGACATGCACATTCAACGAGGCTAACAGCCCATATCCCCGCCGCTTATGACTGTAATATTAAAGCGAGTTGGGGTCTGGATTGCAGGGGTGGAAACACAGTAGTGTGCTGCTCTGCAGAACAAATGGATTTAGGTAAAGAAAATTACTTTAAAGTCAAGACACATTGAAAACTTAACAGTAATTTTTTGGCATTAGCAAAATATTAAGAATCACAAAGTAAACTGATGAACTAAGTGTTGATCTCTATAAGTGTGATAATTAAAAATGTTTTCAGTCCTGACTTTAAAGAACCAACTATTTCTGCATATTTCAGGATTTCATTCAGTTTGTTCCAAAGCTGAGGAGCATAAAAAATAAATGTTCTGTCATCTGGAAACAATGAGTCCACTTGGTTTATAGGTGATCCATATTTAGGTTCAAAAACATTCATTCTCTTTTAGATAAAAGCATTTTAAAATGCTCAAATTGGGAGCCAGTGATTTGAGGGCAGGTGTCTATTCTTCTGATGTTTTAGGGTGTAGTTCGGTAGACTCGGTTTGATTGAGCCCAAAATTGAAACATGTGATACAGTTTCAGCTGCTGTGGTTCTCTTTCACTCTGCACTGTGTCAAATGAACTGAACTAATTGAAAAACATGTTCCCTTCTCCGCCTGTGGTGGCGCTGCATCAAGACCCACGAAAGGAAACAACACAAAACTTCTGAAGAAGACAGTGAGAATAATATCCTTATTTATAAATCGTAAATAGTATCAGATTTTAGCGATTGTAAGATTTTCTTTTATTGCTGATAAAAGTCTGTGTTCCATTTCTCCTGGTAGCGTGTTTGTTTTGGATTTATTTACCCAGAATGCCCTGCACTGTAGTCCACTTCCTGCTTTTGGAGCGCTCTCTGCTCCACTTGACGTTCACATATGCTTTCGAACCGCAACAGATCCCAAAAGGTGAATGCACCTTTAGATGAGGAGCACATACATAAATGACTTTTTTTTAACTTAACAAAAAGAAAATATTACAATAATCCGGTGAATATTAAAGCATTTTTTGAAAAGCAACTTTTTCTGGTGACTCAATTTGACAGGAGGTTCCTGATTCCTAAGAGAGTTAGGAACGTATTTTTTTCTTTGCTCAAAGGTTTTAAAATCAGCAGACAGACTTTGTAATATATGAGGCTGTTGAAATCGTAGGTCTGAGTTTAAACCCAGGTTTTTTTGCTTGACTGCTGCTTGATTACTCTCCAGTTATCTGCCCTGGATGTGGCAAGCAGATTCAAACCAAAAGAATCCCAGGAAAATAAATGACTTAATCAATGGAGCGTTATGTTTCACACGAGGTCAGTTTGGTTTGTATGATTTTTAAAATCTTAGCGTATGAATTTATCAACAGAAAAATACATTTTTGATTAATGAGGTTAATTTGGTCTGATATTAAATTTTCATGGAAGAACTAAAACACTTAAGTGTGACAAAGATGCAAAAAAAAAGTCAACACTGCATCGGAGAGCACTTCTTGCAAAAACAATTGTATGGTTTATTTCCCAAGTTACCATATTTTTAATACATTATGCATCACTATAGTTAGATAATGTGTTAATTTTTAATATTTAGCAATAATTCTATTTTTAAAAACTGTTATGGTTGTTAATGTAAACTGATCTAAAGTCTGTCGCAATAAACTGTTACATCGTTTGCAGGAATCTTTAGCAGTAAAAATATCCTATCAAGCTACATAGCTTAACTTTCTCATGTAGTCATTTTTTATTTATCTTCTCAAGGAAAAATAAGGGCTTTATACATGCTTATAGTGTGGTGGATGTGACTCATTCGGTCACATGTGGGGTTGGATTCAGTGCCCATTAAGTCATTTGCGGTTTGGTATTTTGTTGTAGGGAGACGATTATGAATCAACCAAAAGGATTTTTTTTAACCTTTATTTAATTTACTGCCAACTTTATAGCTCAAAATGTGACTCCGTGAACAGTTGAAGGAGAAACGTCAGATCAGATTCGTATTCTGTTTCAACAGACTTCACTTCTGGAGGAATCTAACTGTGCATTTACAGGAAATAATCAAACCATTCTTGCACGAAGGATGTAGGTAACTGACTGCGATGAGGATTAAAGAGAGCCAGCTAATACAGGAATGCATGTGCTTTGCTTTTTATGCACTCATGAAAGCACTCCAAGGTATTGTACAAAATCCAGACGATCACTTGACAAAATGGTCAAGATGAACTTTTTGTTGAGGCAAATTAAACATTGTTCAACGCAATGCCATACAATTACTCGTACTCTCTGCAGGAAGTTTGATTTCTCTGAATTTTAAATGTTTTATCTTACAGTAAAAATGCTGCCATAAGTTCTCTGAATGATTTCACAATCCTTTTCTTTCAATATATCAAATTGCTCTACTGACTAATGGAACAGGAAGCATGAGACATAAAGCAGCGATGACTAAATGTTTGCCTTTTATGAGCAGTTGCAAATGACTCAGCATCCACTCATGACCTCCAACCACAAAATTATGGCCTCAGCGCTAAGCCTGGATGACACCTGTAAATTCTTCATTGTTTCACAAGAAAAAAAACGTGGATATCAGCACAGAGTCATTAAAGAGACGCAGATGGTTTTGTGTATATAAGCACTTTTTGCTAGCTGTTCTTTTGCTATCCCCTTGAAAACATGCTGACATATCTCATCTCTTAGACTTTAAAGTGTAAAGATTTTTAAAGATTTGTGATCTTTTTTGCTTCCAGCTTTTGCTGGCCACATTTATTTGCTAGCTAATGCTAACCTAGCTAAGGTCATGCTCAATAAAAAAAAATCTACAACTCTCAGGTAGTTTTATTTTTTAATATAGTAATTAAATGACTCTTGGTTTGTGCTTAATGTTCAAGAAACGTCCAACACATCTTTATATTTTACACATTGTTTAATTTACTATTGTTAATGTTAGCTATCAAATGTTAGCTAGCTAATTTTATGAGCTAACATTGTGACAGCAAAAAAAAGAAAAACAATTTTAGTTTTATTATGTTTCAGTGTTTTGACGGGGTGTTGTATTTTCATTTTTTAAAACTGTTCTTATAGTCACGATTTCAGTCTATTTTCATTAAAAATCTTTAATTAGGTTCTCAAAATGTGTTTTTAGTCCCGTCTCCATGTTTATTCAAAACTGAAAAAAATGCACTTTCTAAAAATGCATTTCTCAGAAACATTGATATGGCTTTCAGAATAATTATATCTTTTATAATTATGCTGACAGTATTCAATAAGGAAGCTGTAGATTAATTTTTTTATATCTTTAACCATCGAAACCATCAACGAGACAAAATCAGCTCAAGATGTAAATTTCTTTTTGTCAAAAATGAAGCTCTTAAATTAACAAAATGAACTGAAGTTTATAGTATTAAAGTAAAGGGATGAGTTATTAAACTATTATTGCAACAACGCAATAACTGGAAGTATAACAACTAAATATTTATCACACTTTGTGAAATATTATCTAACCAAAAAAAAAAACTCAACAAAATTAACTTGAGACATAATTAATCTCTTGTCACGACAAAATAAGTTTGAGATCTTGCCTCCTTTGATTAGGACATTTTTAAACTTATTGCAAAGATTTGAGTTTAGTTTAACCTTACAGTTTCTCCAGTATTTTGAGATAATCTAGATTATGAAATAATTAAGCTGCTATCCCAACAAAATAGGATCCCTACTTAAAATGCTAATATGATCAAATATTTATAACAAATCAAGTTTAAGTGCTTGATTTCTCAATATAATTAATAACTATCATATCAAAACAGTCTTGAATTCTCAAGACAGTGCGATAATGAAAATAATCTTGAGATCTTATTTGCTGAGTTAATTTCACCTCGTCACATTATTGTCAACATAAAGAGAGATTATTGCGCTTATCTTCCACAAATTTAGTAATAGCGCCCACTATGTAATCTTTTGGTTTAAGTGCCAGGCCTGCAGATTAATATTATTGCTTCATTTTTGGCAGTTTTTAACTGACCGAGTTAAATACCAAGCACCAAAGTGTGTGCACAGTCGTAGCTTCGTGTATATCACAAGTGGTAAACAATAAAAATAACATAAAATTAAACCATGTCAAATGTTTTGTTAGTTACTAAAATTGGCAGAACAAATAAACTGAGCTTCTTGAATCTGGAGGAGTCTGGCATGTTTTCTGTTTTTCTCCATTGACAACAATGCTTTTTTCTGGTTTGTGGGTTTTTGTGTGTTTGGAGTTTGATTTCTGGGTTTCTTGAAGGGCTGTGATCTTTCGTTTTCTCCTCCTACAAACCTCAGTCTTAGTTTTAGTGCTTTTACTTTCGCCTCACTCGTGTTGAGTTAGATGTGTTGTGGTTCTTCTTTACTTTGTGTTGTTTTTAATGGAGACATTTTATGAAATGATCTCTAAAGCTTTAAAAGCAGCCAAAGCACTTAAAAAAACACCCAGCTGGTATTTCGGAATAAACTAATATGTTTTGGTGTCTGGAAAATGAGCCATTTCAAAATCCTCTGGAATGTAAAATGTAACTGCCTGTTGCCAAGCAACCTAGCTGAGTTCTAGCAGGTGTTGGTCAGCTGGTTTTACAATGGCTGCTGGAAAAGACCAGTGTTTTGTTGTTGATCTGCCATTCAGAAATCACTTGCTTAATTTTTGTTGGCTGTGCAGTAGGCTCTGTTTCTGCTTTCCAAAGATGCACGGTTGTATAATTGCTCATCTATTTGCAGCCATTTTCATGTGTGAGTATAAACGTTGAGTTGGCTGTTGTGGCAACAACAACAGCAGCAGCTTATTTGGATTTAGTGACGAGAGGTCCTAAAACAGCAAAACTGAGAAAACGAAAAGACTCTACCTGAGAATGATTAGGTGCAAAAAAATGTGATGAGCAGGTTTGTGTAGCACATACACCTTTACTAACCTGTTCAAGGAAGCACAATAGATCACCTGTAATGATTGGTTATTGTTAAATATCCATAATATGTTGGATATGTTAAATATGTTAAACACACCTGGCCTCAAACTGGGGATCCCACACCTGTTGTTTATTTCTTTTCACTTCCTTGCCTTCCTTTGTTCCTCACCAGATCTTGTTTCCTTTTCGCCGTCGGTGTACGGTTAGCTCTGTTTTATAGTTTGGTTCAGCTCATTCCTTTCCCATTTTTGTCCTCTGTATCTGCAGCCTCTTCGGCTTATGAAATATATTAAATCCCAACCGTGAGATGACCACCGCTTTTCTGGTTCTTTCGAAGCCCTGACCGACTTTATTCACCGCTCTGAATTCGTCCTTCGAATTATTGACAAGTGTGAAGGTTTGGAAGGTCAACAGGTTATGGTTAGAGGTAATGATGTGGAAAGCTGTGCTGGAGGAGGTGGCTGAAGGTGCGAGGGGGGCCGTGACAGCTGTCACACAGTAACAAACGCCTCACTCTGTGAATAAGCGCTTGGCGACGAAAGGTGGGGGCAAGCGGAGGCTCCCTCACCCTCCAGCTGCTGTAGACTTGTCACTCAGGATGTTATCACAGCCGCTCATCTGGACTGGCTGCTGGCCATCGGCTCGGTTAGTATTAGCCACACATCGCCACGGTGACTGTGCAGCAGCAGGAAGTGAACAGTGATGACCCTCCACTGCTTTTCATAATGGAATGAACCAAAAATGTCTTAAACATTCTGGATTTGGTGACTTATTTAGACAGAGAAGGATGTTGAAGTCTTGCAGTCGTGTTGATCACAAGTGTAGATGATGTTGCACCAAGTCAAACCAATGTTGATGAAACATAAAGTAATACCCAGGTAAATGGGCTCACAAAAGAAACCAACTAATCTGTAATTCATTGGTTAAATAAATCCAATGCTGCCACCTAGTGGTGAAATAATGGAGCACTCGGGCCAGTAAGAGATTTGTTTTGTTGAAATTATGAGAATAAAGTATGGAAGAGGAGTAGGGCCACTGCATTTTTTTTTCTGAGATTAAAAGCTAATTTTTACCACAGTAAATAAGTCTAAACTTTTCGATAATTTTTGGTGGGACTTTTTTATTTTGTTCACGATGCCTTTAAATAATTTTAGAAAGTCCAGCTGGTGATATTGTCATCTTTGATTCACAACATTTGAGATAAATGGAGATAAATGGATAAATGTATTATATCAATAATACATGCAGATTGTATTATGCTTGCATATTACAGTACCCATGAATAATACTGAAGTAGTAGAAGTACAACTGCAACATATTTTTACTCAAGTAAAAGTAAAAAGTAGCCATCCAAGAAGTTACTCAAGTAAGAGTAAAAATGTATGTGGTAAAATCAATCATTTAATATTTACAAATTACATAATCAGATGGATGAAAATATAAAGTTAATTGGAAATTTTGATTTTTTTTAAGGACAAAAATGACAATAATTCATGTAAGTAACAAAAAATAACAAAATCGGGCAAAAGAAAAAATTTCCAAATCAGTTTCTTCCAATACAAAAACTTATGAAACTTGACAGAAACTGCAGTTGTGTGTTTGTTTATGGTGAATTTTTGGTTAAAACATTCAGTGGGTAGAGAATCCAGAAATTTTACTCAACTAAGAGAACTTCATAATAAAATTAAGTAAAAGTCAAAAGTGCAGCTTAGTGAAATTACTCCTAAAAGTACATTAATGATGTAAAAGTAATAAGCTGTTACCCAACTCTGGTTATAAGGCAACACATTAAACTCAATGTTTCCTTGTGTGACATTATGGAACAATCAGTCGTTGACCAACATGTCAGGAAGATGGTGAAGGACAATCACGAGTCTAGTTCATCCTTTCGTGCAATTTACAAATGTCTGAAGGTACCACGTTCATCTGCTCAAATAAATATATGCAACTCTAATCTCAGCGAAATGTCCAACCATTGAAAAGGTTCTGGGTCCCAAAAATGAAGGTGTTTTGGTGCAAAATGTGAGAAAAAACTCCAATCAATAGAAGCAAAAGTCCATGTTAAGAGACGCCCTCTGCTGTGCATGCGGGACACTTTCAGCTCGTTTGCAGTTCACACTGGAGATCGCATACAAATCGCATCTGGAAGTGTGAACAACCACGCCAAAAAAAAAAAAAAATTAGATTTGACAAAAACCTCAGAATTGGGTCACTTCAGCCTGCAGTATGAATGCTTCCTTTGCTACACCAGTTCTGTCAGAAGGAATGAACCAACATTACATCATTCCCAAAATGTTTGAAATGCAAGTTCACCAAAAGGATCAGAAACACATTTCAGCTGCTCTGTCTCATTATTCTTACATTCATAAATTTAACTATTGATAAGAATAATCCTACCCATCAGACAAAGAGGACGGTTATGTTTATTTTTGTAATGTAAATAAAAGTGTCAAACAAAATTTTTAAACTGAAAATAACAATTAACTGGGACTTTTTCTATTTATACTGTATTTTTCTTTAAAATTAGTTTATTAACAGAAGAAAGATGGGAAAGTTAACCTTTTTTCATGAGTGTCAGGATTTCATTAGAGGTGCTTGTGCTCCCTCTAGTGGTAAATAGAAGTTTTATCATATTTGTACAGTAAGTGGCACAGCGCTTACAAGAAATAAACAATAAAATATGTGACTATTGGATATATTTTGAAGATAATCTATAGACATATCCACTTTTCTACTGATCAATCACTTTTAATTTATCATTCATAATGTTTAATTATATCACTGTTTTTAAAAAAATCCTATTTATATAATTTATTTAAAATGCTTTACTCTTCCATTAGTAAAAATAACTTTTTTATTCAGATGTGTAATGTCAAGCCACAGCATCTCAGTCAGATTTATACTAGGCTTTGACTAGGCCACTCAAAAACCTTCATTTGTTTGTTTTGGATCATTATCACAAATGGATGTTTGGAAATTGTCTTTGACTTTCCAGGTTTTTAAACCTGGAAAAGGAGGCAAGTGAGGATAAAATAAAGAATAGTCAATGGAAAACCCCTGACCTAGATGAAAACAGACACTAAGCTGAGGACCAGGAATGAATTAATAAAAAGAATAAACATGGAAACAGTCAAAAGTAGAAACACAAGCAAACATAGCAGGTATTACTTTTAGGTTTGGAGCAATTTACTCCAAGATACTTTTTCTAAAAGAATAAAATGTTCAGTTTTGACAGACCTACATCCAGGCTAAGGTTTATCAAATTTACACCTAAACTGACTTTTTAAAAAGCAAAATGTTTGGGGCAAAAATTGAAAAAACCAATGAAAAAAGAAAATTGTTTGACAGCTGCCAACCCCAATGGGTGATCTGTGCTGTATTAGACAATGCAGGAAATGGATTTTGTCTGCAGTAATGAAAGTATTTCTCCTGTTTGTTGTGGTGAAGAAGAAACTGAGAGACAATATTCAATTCATCAACCATCAGAACCTGAAGAGCAAAAACACCAAATCTTATCCAGTAGTTTTGCTCTAGTTTCTAGTGCAAATATTTAAGTAAACTTGAAATTGGACAAAAAACATTTCAGCAAAGTATAGGAGCTTGTTTTAAGTAAATAATTCCTGATTATTGATGAAAAAGTACAAGTTCCACTGACAGATTATTTCACTTCACATCTTGTTAAAGGTAAATTAATCTGCCACTGTGTTGATTTCTACTGCCATCTTCTGGAAGAAAGCGAGAATGCGCCCAATTTTCCTCATTTTCTTCTCTAACCGTCTTTCTGCGTCATCATCATGACCTCAGATTCTGTATTTCCACAGAAGATCCAATAAAACGTTTATCTTCGCCAGATGGTGCCCGTGATGATGTATCGATTTACACCAAACTTTAAACTTTTATTTCTGCTCAATTGTTCTTTCACTTTAAAAACAAACAAAAGTGTGTCTTAAAATCAAAACCTTGTGGTCAGAAGGTGGAAAATTCATTTCTCTAATCCAGCCAAAGCCTCTAGTTGATGCCAATTAAGCCCCAGTCTGCCGGGACATTTACATAAGGCTCTGGAAGCAGCACAGACCGCGGCTTGTTTCCCGATTTGGCAGCGGCTGTTTCCTAGAAACACACAAGCCTGTTTTCAACACCTTCAGGAGCTTTGTGTTTGACAAGCAGCAAAAAGCACACAAAATGGACCTAATCCCTGAGGTTTATACTTAGAACAGCTGTCTCATTACAAGAACTCTGGATCACCGGGTCGCTTTCTTGATGTGTTTCCAGTTATGCTTTTAGTTTTCAGAAGGAAAAAGTGATCCACAAAATGACATGTTTAATGATTTATTTTACTGCTGCAAGTGAAATGGCTTTTTTATGGTATTGTGGAATAGAAGTAAACCATCTGTCAGCGCAAAAGCAAATGGGTGAAAAAAGAAATGAGCAAACAGAAATGTGAGGATGTGAGCAATCAACAGGATCCAGTTTATATCCAACGATGGTCCCATGCCTCTGATTATGAAATGAAATGAACTCTTTATTCGCAGCTCTGGAAAAAAATTAAGACACGACTTAAAATGATCAGATGTTACTTTTTATAGGTGTACTGTATATCTGAGCAAAATGAATATTGTTCTTTTATTCTATGAACTACTGACAATATGCCTCTGAAACTCCAAGCAAAAATTTTGCATTTATTTGCAAATTTTGCAAATAAATGCAAAATTTATTTGCATTTATGGGAAAATAACGAAGAAGATGCAATGCTTTCAGATCTCAAGTAATGCAAAGAAAACGAGTTTATATTAATTTAGAAACAGTAATACTATTTCTTCTAAGTCAGGAACAGTTCAGAAATCAACAATTTTCAACGGGGTTCATTGCAGTGGACTCCTCATTTTTTCCAAAGCTGTATTTAAAATGTCTGAGAAAAATAAATAAGAGAAAAACAAAACAGAAAAATAAGAAAGATTTACAAAGATATAGTTGTTTCTTCTATATTTTCTCATGCTGCCTATTTTAAGAAATGAACCAGTTCCTTCTGCTGCAAAACAGCCCCACAACATCATGCTGCCACCACCATACGTCACCGTTAGGATGATGCAAGCGTCATTGCTTTTCCTCGTTTCCACATCTGGATGCTAGAGAGCAGCAATCCAGCAAAGCTCCTACCGGCCTTCACATTTTCTCAAGATCTGAAAATGACGTTTTATTTGTTTTATTTTTGTCTATAAAATGGTCACAGTGGGGCTGAAAACAATATTGTAACATTTTATTAACCAATTAATCCAATCCCTGTCTCCCTGTCCCAATCCAGTGCAGTTTTGGTTTAACATTTTTATTGCCGCTTCCTGTTGACTGAAACTTATATTTGGTCTCAAAATGTCCCCAGCTCTGTGCTGCAGCAGGCAAGGTTGCATCAGTTTCTCTCTCTGCTAAAATAAAAATGATTCAGGCCATGCTTTTGGCCCCTTTCAGAAAATAACTGACCTCTTCTCCCAGCAGAGCATCATGTTCCAAATTAATTGGTAGGGGAAGGCTAAATTAGTAATGGAGCCATATTCTGAAGTCCCCACTGGGAGCTCAGAAATAGGTTTCCTCACAGTGGGATCCACTCTGGCCAAGAGAGGGAGATGGAGAAATATGCCAAAGATTTTAAGATCACAGTCCAGGCAGAACACAAAAAAGCTAATTTTGTGCTCTGACCCAACTAAAATGATACTGAAGCTTCCAGCCAATCACAGGGCAGCAGATGGACTAAATGCTCTGATTAACTTGTAAATGGACTTATTTGTGTTGTGATTTAACAAATCCAACACAAGGTGTGTGTTTTTTCTTGTCAATAGTGTGCAAATCAACATTCCAATATGTCAGAGCTGGTTACGTAAAACGTTTATTTTATCCTCAGATGTTTACATAGTGGTCTGCCTATCCTGGTTGTGACAAATGGAGGAACAGAAGAAACAAGTTGAGTGGCAGAAATGAAAGAAAATAAACCCCGTCTCCATGGGAAAGAAAAAAATAAAATATCTTTAACCAGAGAATAAATAATTACTTGATGGAGCAAGACTGTTTTGATCCCACGGGTTAATTTGAGTTTTGTTTTTACAAGTTTTTCCTGTTTTGATTCCATGTTCATTAACAATTTCTCTGTCTTCTTCTATTGCTTTTTCTATACTTCTGTCATTAAACAGTCCTCCATTTGCTCCACTCATAGCTGCTATTCATCCTATTCAATAGCCTCACATTTTCCTGGCTCCCCTGCATTTATTTTCCTGTCAGTTTCTGTTACTTGTTGGCAAATCCTCGCTTGCCAGTTCTGCAATTGTCTCACCGCTTGCCGCTGTGTTTCTGCCTGTCTGTTTACCTGCCACTTTCTGTGTTTCTTCCATAAGTTTAATTTGCTTTTCTTTTCCTAGAAAACGTTTTTTATGTTGTTTTTTTAAATCCAGTTTTCCAGCTAAAAACAAAACTCAAATTAACCCGTGGGATCAAAACAGTCTTGCTCCATCAAGTAATTATTTATTCTCCAGTTAAAGATATTTTATTTTTTCTTTCCCATGGAGACAGGGTTTATTTTCTTTAATTTCTGCCACTCAACTTGTTTCTTCTGTTCCTCCATTTGTCAAAACCAGGATAGGCAAATACATTGACAAAGCTTTGATTAAAATTTAGTTTCTTAGTTTTACATCAAACAATTTGAAAAAGCAACTAATTGGATCTGGGAGTGATTTTTTTTTTTTTTTAATTTATTAAAAACAAGGTCTGTTAATGAAATATTGGGTCAGATTCATTGTTATGCATTTAACTGGTTCTGGCTGCTTTCGCTCACTCTGGAATAAAAGTTTTACATTTAATTGGAAATAGACTCTGGATTAGATGCAATCACGAGACAACAGAAACCATTTTAAGAAGTTTAGTTTGTCATCCATCTTCCTTTTCCAGTCGCTGGAAAAAGAAGATGGAGGAAAAAACTTTGATAATGTTGTGAGTTTATCTATTGAGGATGATGTGGTTTGCACTTCTGTTTATCAGTGATGATGTAGCATATGCAACGTCACAACCTGAAAAGGGCTATTACTTGACAATAACTTTTTTTTAACGACAATCTGCTGAAATGGTTTCAACACAGAAAAATGGTTGGATGAGCTTTCATTTTCGTCAACAACTAGATTGGGAAAAATAAAACAAAAGCTTCAAGGCTAAAAACCACAGCTGCTGGAATAGAGAAGTCAAGGTCACTCCTCTGAAAAATACCACAGATGATTTCCATTAGCATTTTTTTGTTGCACATTTTGAACTATTTCATTAGAAAAGGTTGATGGAAGCCACAGAATTCAATATAACTTCCTCGTTTTGCAGAAACATTTTTACACTTGAGGCGGTTTTGGGCTTAATGCGCAAAAGTGGAGATGGGACACATATTTGCTGAATAATCTCTGACATTTACTTGATTATCACAACCATGCATAATGTCAACATCTGACAATAGCCTGGTTGACTCGAGCAAAACCACTTTTATTTCTTTTGCGCAAAATTTTAAAAGTTTATTAAAAAAATTGATGGATTGAAACACAGCTACTCTGGAGAATTACAGGCAGACTTGTGCTTCAAACCCTTCTGTAAAGTGCCTGTTTGATAGGTATTGCGGCTTTTGGTCTTGGTCAAAATTTCTCCTCTATTTCTAACTTTAAGTAGAGCATAATGGATCCTCTGATCCCTCACATTTGCTATTTTTCATGCTTCACCATTTTGGTTCACACATTGATGTAATTTAATTAAGCTTTCATGATCAACATAACTGTGGAGGAAAGAGAAATATTTTTTAATGTGTTGATATTTGTCCTTTAAAACACAGTAAATAATGTTATGTTTCCTAAATTGTGGTTCACTAAGCAAAACTTATTCCAGCTGTATTCCAACAAGCTAACAGTGTTGTTTGGTGGGCAAATATTTCACTGAAGTGACAGGAATATTTATTTGAAGGAACAAAGATTTTGCTCTAGCGACGTTAAATTCCCAAGCTAGCAAAGCAAACGTCTCATGAGACCGACAGATCAGATCCACATGACTGATTCCCCGAGTTGCAGCTGGAGATGAAAACCTCACGTTGACTAAGTCTGGATACATTATCACGTGCTCCCTCGAAGACATGTGAGCGCCTGATAATTTTCCAGGTTTGTCTATTTTTAGATAACTGAATTTAAGCCTTAGTAAGATCGGGGTCAAAGTGCACATATTTGCTAGCAGTCTGGAATTCCAACACAATTTTTTCCATTACCCACAGCAGACATGGGGGCTTTGTGGGCAGTGAGTAGAGCTTCTTTATCAGTGGACACACACACACACACACCCACACGCCCACACACATATTTACAACTGTTATTACTCTTTGCTTGCTA
This sequence comes from Poeciliopsis retropinna, assembly GCA_010277075.1. Classification (NCBI taxonomy): domain Eukaryota; kingdom Metazoa; phylum Chordata; class Actinopteri; order Cyprinodontiformes; family Poeciliidae; genus Poeciliopsis; species Poeciliopsis retropinna. The sequence goes on along the minus strand of VMRM01000014.1, from coordinate 3,268,658 downwards.
CTCCTATTTGGCATTTTCCCTCTGCAGAACACAGTGTAGCATTTACTGACCCATATGCACCATGTCAGGACTAATAACTCTACCTACCCAGATTTGTTCATGCATCTCATGTTACTTTGTTTTAAGACCGTATCCACTCAGTTTGACCAATAATAGGAAAAGTGGTGGCACACAATGTCCGATCCTGGGTTGTTTTGATTATTTGGTTCTAGTTTCATTATTATTCTGTGTTCCTTAGTCTCTTTCTTTGATTAGATCAGAATTGTTGATATTTTACTTTAGTTCAGTCCTTTTTACAGTTTCTAGTTATGTTTGTTTATTCCTTGTTACTCTAGTTTAATTAGGTCTAGTTATTCTTTATTTCCTAATCACTTGTGCCATTTTTATCTCTCTCCCCTCACAACTGCATCTCGTTTTTAATCAATGACCTGCTTCTTGATCAGTGATCAATTTCCCCAGTATGAATAAAACTCATTCTCAGTTCCTCCTTGCTGGTTCCCCCCCTTTAAATCTTGTTAAATCCCATCGGAGCTTGTTCCCTCCGTCATGCTCCTTGTGTTTGTTTGTTTGTTTGTTTGTTTCTGATTGTTTTTTGTTCTCCTCTGCCTCCATGTGCTCCTGTGGTTTTTGTAAGTTTTTGACTATTAACCTTTTCATTAAATTGTCTGTGCCGCTCCTGCATTTCAGTTAATCATCAACCACATAGTCATGACACACAAGGCCTTGCATGATGGATATAGTCCCTGAAAATTTAAGGGGAAAGGAGTGGCATGCAAAAATAATTTAGTTATTAGGGGATTTTAATTTTTTAAAAATCTGAACTCAAGCATATATCTCTGTAGAGCAATACTCTGACATATTTTCACTCAAGTAAAAGTAAAAAGTTCCAGAAATTATTCAAGTAGAAGTAAAAAAAGTATTTGGTAAAGATCAAAACATCAACAACATGAAGTGAAATCTTTCATTTCTAACAAGTTAAATGTCAGAGAAAAATAAGATAATTAAGGACAAAATTTAAAAATATATATTTCATAATAAAAATCATAGAAAAACAAAACTTCAGTATCCAGTTTGAAGTCATCCAGTTCAATCATTAATATTTAAAAATCGCATCATTAGTTGGAGCGAAACATTAAATTATGTGGAAATTGTGCTGTTTTAAAGACCAAAATTAAAATAATGTGTATAAATAACATAATTTTTAAAGAAATTAGACAAAATAAAACCTTTTTCCAAATCGGTTTCTTCCAAGATAAAACTAAGAAAAGCTGCAGGTGTTTGTCTGGTGAATGTTTGAAACCAAACAGATCTGCATCCCCAGAACCAGAACCAAACATGCAAAAGCAGCACTCAGCTTCTAAGCACCACAAATCTGGAACAAACTTCCAGGAAACTGCAAAAAAATCCAAAACACTCAGTTCCTTTAAATCAAAACTTAAAACACGCCTGTTTAGAGTTGCCTAGTTTTTGTAGCTTCTCCATTTTAACATAATTCATTAAACGATAATGTATCCTTCAACTTAGGTTAAAGTATTTTTATAGACTAGAATAGACTAGATCATTTTTATTACATGCTGACACATAAAACTCTGCAGTTGATTGTAGACATTGTAAAGTGTTTTTATTTTGCTGAGATCAGATTTGCATTGACTCATTCAATAAGGCTTTTTTTTGCAGTCTAATGAACACTTGCTTGAAAGTTGTTGCAAGTTGAGACGGCTAGCTAGTTCTGTCCTAAGGCAATACAATATTTAACGCAACACTGGCTTAGAAAAATAAATTAATAAAAAATATACAACCTCTGATACACTCAAGTATCCTCTGGCTATCTTGAGACAATGATAATGACATTTTATGTGTTTTTTAGACTTCTCCTAGCTATTTGCAGCCTTGCCTGGACAAGCAGTCAGTTAAGGTTGCTTGTCTGCAAGCAGGTTTAGGTTGCAGACAAGGCAGGTTGCTTTGAATATCTTCCACTTTAATCCATCCCATGAAAGGGATCAAATCAGATTCTTTTGGGACCTAATTTAATCCCTTCCCCTCCCAAAGCTGCTGCACACTTCTTTCCAACATGCAGCCTCAGGTAAACCTTTCCATGTTACCATGGTGTTTGTTTTTATTTCTCATGGGAACAAAACATTGCATTTTTAAAATTATGTTTCACAAAACATTTTAACAAATTTTCTTCAGTTTTTGTTTTATGCTCACATAAGGCAAGTATCAGAATGTAGCCTGAATATTCAGGATGTCCTCTAATAAACGTCTAATTTTTAAATTCTGTTTGTTTGTGTAATTCAGGTTTTTAAATCCCTTTTAAACCAAAACTCTCTTTTCAGTTAGATGATTTACAGCAGACTAAGACAGTCTATGAAATGCCTAGCTTAGCAAATTTTAAGGTTTAAACAACTTGCAGATAATGCCTGATAGTGCTAAATTCAGTGCAGTAGGAGCTGGAATGACAATCGGCTAAAGAGGCATCATCATATTTGGATTGCTTTCAAAGCTGCTTTGAGCCCTTTTTAATTAAAGCTCTCTATGTGTGCACACACACAGAGTAGTAGTATTAATTCCTGGCGTATAAATCCTAACATTATGCTCTTCCACAGCTGAGTCACTGATTACGGATATTCTGCTGCATATCATTTCCATGCATAAATCCGCGTGTGTGATATAAGTAGTCACATACATTCTTGTACTTCTATGCAAACTGAGGATTTTGCATTAACTTCTTTCATTTTAGTAATTGCCTCTAAACCAAGCTAGTAAAACATTCCACAAATGACCTCCCTCCTGTTGGTGAAAGAGGTCCTCAATATGCAGAATATGCAAAAGAAAAAACACACAGATGTTGTGTTTTTGTACCTTTAGCAGGACTTTGCATTGACATCCATTCATTTATATGGCTACGCACCTCCAGAACCAAACAGGGAAAAAACAGCATTCAGCTTCTATGCACCACAAATCTGGAACAAACTTCAAGAGCTCCTTTTGATTAACACTAATCGGAACACTGATCAATATATTTGCTGGATGATTTTCATGATGGCCTTTATAAACAAAATTGAATGTTTATTTTATGTTTCATAAGTGGTGACTGTACTATGTAAAGCACTTTCAACTGCCTTGTTGCTGAAATGTTCTATACAAATAAACTTGACTTAAACTTTACTAACCCTGACTAGTCTTACCCTAAACCAACCATTACCAGTAAATGCCTCATGCTGGTCCACACAACGTAGTATGTGCAAGAAAAATAGTCAATTACAATCCCCTCCACACACACACAAACACACACACATGCACACTGTGTCTCTCTCATGCCAGACACAGCTGTGAGCATTTACATTTTGGTGATAATCTCACAGCTCTTCTCATAGACATGTGTTACCCATGACTGTAAGCCCTCCAGCCCCCAACAAAAACATGTTAATGTTGTTAATTTAAGCAGTACAAGCCTTTCAGTGGGGGTCTGAGGGCCACTATAATCTCTACACAGCTGGATGCTCACTAGGTTCAGACATATACGGTTTAACTCACGCACACTGCAGACACTGCGTTAGCTTGGTGAAGCCATTTAATATTTCTTTTTTTTTATTATTATTATTTTTTTTTTCTCTCAAGATAGTCATGATTGAACTGTCCTGTTAAGGTTGTTCTAAATGATTTATTCTTAATTATTTATTTATTGATTTATAAAACAAATACACATTGAGCAACTTCTTTTTTTTTTTTTTTATTTAAAATTATTTTTAAAATGTATTGATCTTGAACTATCAGCACCTTTTACCAAGTACTTTTTTACTCTGACTTTATTTGGATGGATACTTTTTTTTTTAGCTTTACTTGAGTAAAAATATGTTTTAGTAGTACTTGATTACAGTTTTTTGGATTCTCTACCCACCTCGATAAGAGACAAAAGTTGGACTGCAATCGTAATAACTGTACCTAATTGAGTTGGATTTAAATAACAATGGTATAAAAAGATGTTGTATGAGTAGAAATTGGGATAGCCCAATCAAATGGCGCCCTGTCCGATAATGAATGACGTCGAGGCGGTAGCTGAGGGGGATCCTGTGTTTACGGTGCGCGGGCCCTTTAAGAGAGTCCCGTGTTTCCATTGGCACGGTGACGTCAGAACAGCGCAGGACTTCAGCCTATCCTCGGCTAACGATGAAGGCTACGGTCCTGGCACGGCGTCCAGCTTCAGGAGGGGGAGTTTTTTTACACAGCTCAAAAAGGTTGGAAAGCCTTCCTCGCTGAAGCCATCTAGGCGCTCGCCGTGGATTAAAACGGGAAACTTTTCACGATGGCCCTGAGCGTGGAAAAGTAGCAGCCGCCGCCGCCAGAACACGGAGCCTCTTGTCACCGAAAGCAACAACTCCTGGTTAGATGCACGACCACTGCTAAGGAGAGAGGAGAAGAAAAAAAATATGCTCCAGCCGAGCCTCCGCAGCAGCAACAATCCCGGTTTCAAGCGCAGGTTCCCCGCGTTTTAACCGCTTTCCCGAACACAGCCGTCGGCCCTCCTCCTGGTTCGTTTCAAGCGCCTCTTTGAGCCTCCAGAGTCCGCCGTTAGAGTCTCCCCTGCCGAGCCTCCTGCACCCGGAGAACCATGACGGCAAGAACGACAGCAGAGCACGGCGCAAAAATACTGCTGGTGACAGCCAACGTTGGATCTCTGTTCGAAGATGTGAGTGTCTTCTGTTGGTAAACACACTGGGTGGTTTTGGTTTTCTGCCCCACGCAGTCCACGCCGTGCCCAGGTTATGCTGAATAACGCGTGATGTTGTCACGACCCGGACCGTTATAGTATCACCTACATAGGCGTCGCCGGTTTCCCAGGACACCGGCGTGTCCCAGGATGCATATGCGCTCTGGTAAATAAAATATTGCGACGTTTGAAGAAAAAAAAATCTTTAAATCTAAATCTTACATGCAGTAGCTTGTAAATGTGGAAATATATTCCACATTTATCTGATGTGGAATATACATTAGATATATCTGATATATCCGATATATCAGATATAAGCTATCTGATATAAGCTTATAAGCTAATAAGCTACGAGACATATAGCTTATGAATTAGACCACATTTAATACAAATTTTAAGAAATAATCAAACATTTTCTTTAATTTTTACACCCTTTCTAGCTGTTTTGAATGTTTTTGTGGGTTTGCGGTATGGTTAGGCGATAGGGATTTAAAGATTTATCGCGATATTTTGTGGTAAAACAATAAAAGTGGCGACACAAACTGTTTTTTTTTAGTTAACTGTTTGGCTGTGACTGCATTGCAGCATCACAAGAACAAATACTGCTCTTAAAATGCAGAGCATTTGTAATATGCTTCTTTAAAAAAGTGTTTACTATCACTAAAATGCACATATTTAACCATATGCTCATATTTATTGAAACAGCTTTATTGATCAAATAGTGGAAAACTAAATATTAAACATAGCAAATATGAGCCTATGGACAGTTTTAGGGGTTTTTAAACATCATAGATCGGAACTTACTTGTGACAACAATAAATCAAAATCTTATCGTGATAAGAAATTTATCACGATAAATGGAAGACGATACGATTTTCGGCATGGTAAACTCAATTTATACATTAGGGTAATGTATAAATTGAGCAAATAACTTTTCAGCAAGTTATTTGCTTAAAATAACTAGCTTAAAAGTGAAGGATGGTGAAGGACACTGTACTTCACCATCCTTCATGGTGAAGGATAACAGGATAGTGTCTTCAGCATTAAGACACTATCCTCATGGTGAAACATGGTGGTGGTAGCATAATGCTCTGGGGAGATAAACCATGGGACAGATCTGTCTTTTGTTTTGCTGAAGAAGGTCCTGGGTTCGAATCCCAACCTGGGGTGTTACTCATAAACAGTTTCAGACTTGTATCGATCTATCTATCTATCTATCTATCTATCTATCTATCTATCTATCTATCTATATATATATATATATATATATATATATATATATATATATATATATATATATATATATATATATATATATAAAAAACAGGCTGGCAATTTCCAGATTTTCTTTCTTCGTCTTTCATTTTCTTATTTTTTGCCACTCTTGACTTCTGGTCTGGGGACGAATAAAATCATGTCAAGGGTCACAAACGACCCCCGACCCACAGCACAGACCAACCAGCTGCAGAGTATTTTTTATTTTAGAAATAAAAAGTGTGCTCTGTATGAAATCTGGCCTCCTGTGGAGTGTTGGAGCGATTTGTTGAGTTTTCTCTGAAGTTTGTCTTCAGAGACCTTCTCGGTTCTGATCATTCTGCGTTAAGGATGCGAAGCAGAACTGAGGGAATAACAGCAGTTCAACTTTCAGAGCCAGCCTCTTCCTCCTCTTTCCTCCTCTCACTCATGTGAAACGCCGATCCCAAACATAAGGGAAGAGCTGTCTCCAGCACTAGAGTAAGCCTATAAATAGCTCGCCTCTCACCAGCATCATGTTTTGGCTGTCGTTTTTTCCTTTTTTCCGTCTCTAGACTAATAAGCGACTTTGCCAAAAATGCACATTTGAACATGATTCCTGCGATGAGTGGGTGAGCTGCTCACACTTAAGGCAAACTGCAGTCTAATGCGTTGGTACCCCTTGTGATGAATCTGTGGGCTGAATGAATTCTTTGTCTTTAAAAGCTGTTTCTATTATTAGCACTCTTATGCGCTGTGGAAAGCGGGACCGGATTGACCCTAATTTAAAAAGAATAAATAGGAAAATATTTTTCCCTTCCACTTCTACTCTAATCCGTGTTTCCATCCACATTCTTTTAGAAAAATTAGAAAAGGTTGATGGAAAAGGTTGATGGAAAAGTCAAAACTGGAATATAATTCTTTTGACGATATGGAGAGCTTTTGGAGCTGGAATTTAACTGGAATTTATTGTGACAACATTGTTATTAATGTTATAAGAAATTTATCATGATAAATTTGTGGTATAACAATAAAAGTGACAACACCAACTTTTTTTTTTTTTTAGTTAACTGTTTGACTGTGACTAAAAACATCTAAAAACCACTCATCTTAAGGTGGTTTTTAGCTGTTCCAAGAAGACTTAATGTGCTTTAAAGGCAGATGGAAACACATTTGCCAAAAACAATCAAACGTAAGATTGTCACAATAATACCACAAAATATTGTGATAAAACTTTTAAGATCGTATCGCCCACCCTTACAGTGCATCCTGGTTATCAAACTCATCATTCTGCAGTTTTTTTTTGACAGAGACAGTAGGTTGGAAACCAGAAGGAAATGAAGTTATTTTGAGATTATCCTCATTTATGAGTTAAACCTTTTTTTTTTTCATCACAAAATGTAAAAACTGTTTTTTTCCAGTTTATTTCCAGTGCTATTTCTGGGGTTGCTGTCAGTATTCATATTATCATATTCATATTATCATATTCAGTAATCAGAATAGTCGAGATTTGACTCAAAAGCATGAATTAAGCCCCAGTAAGTGCAAAGCCATGTTGGTTATTTCCACCTGCTGCAAACTGTTGGTAAGACAAAGTCTATCATTCATCTTTTTGGAGCAAATTAAAGCATCCTGTAAATATGATGTCAGGATTTATTTTTTTATGATGAGCTGTTTTAAAGCTAATCAGTCAGCAGCGTTCTTCTTTTCCAGTTTCCATTGTTACCAGGTGGTGTGCAGTTGTTGAGCTTTTCTCTATAAACCAGAGATAGCGCTCAGTTCTGTCAGCGGTGCCTTCATGCAGCTTTCCTCCTCTACCTGCATTGCAGATGAATTATTTAAGCTTCTACAAAATGCAAAAATACACCAACGTCAAGATATGGAAGTACAAAAAAAATACATAAATGAGACAGTTTGAAGTTTCTGGCTTTTGTAGGTTTTCATTTTCTGTTTATTTTTACTTTTGCATGACTCAAACTGATGCAGACCATCCTCTACTCGTATTGTATCGGCCAGAACAGTTTTGTGCTGCCTATTTATGGTAGATTGTAAGTTTCCAAGCAGCAGCGGAGGGAGATAGCCGTTCAAGCAGACAGCTGTGTCATTGCCTGTAGGAAGAAGTCGGATGCAATGTGCTTAGTTCAACTTTTGTTCCTGTTGTTAATTAAATAACGTTTCAGTTTCCCTCAGGCCGCTGCTGATCTCATAACGACAGCAAACTGGTTTGTTTGGTATTTAGAGCAGTCAAGATTTAACCTGTTAAATGTAATTTTCTTTGCCCCAGTTACACGAGACCTGTCACCTGTTTTCACAGCTTCACCCCTGGCTTCCTGTTCTTCTAGTTTGTCTAGATAAGTGTTTTTCAACCTTTTTTGAGCCAAAGTACGCTGTTTTCATTGAAAGAATCACGAGGCACACCACCAACCGAAAATCTAAACAAATTATACTCTATAGCCACATATATTAAATATATAGTAATTCTTATCAAAGTGTCTTGAATAGGAATCAAATAAACACAAAATTATTTTTTAAATCATATTTTATATTACTTATTTCAAATTGCACTTAACATGTCCACTTCAAAAATACACCTGAACTGTGGCACAACAATGTGGTTTTAAATTTAAAGAGGTTGTAGAAAACCTCTGTTTGGTACAACTGTGACTAATTCTGTCCACAAGCATTCTGTTAGCCAGAATACAGAAAATAATTCTTATTCTGAGAGAAGCAATAATATTTGGAAAAGAAAAAGCTCACGGTATTTGCCTTCTGTTGATATCCACTCATACTAGGGCCTTCATCTGGGTCCGAATTTTGTCCAGGAACCAGATCGGAGTTAACATTTTTTTCTTTTCAAAAACTTTTCCATCACTGCCATCACAGTCATGCTAGATACAATGCTCTCATCGCTACCCGTCACATTCATTCATCACTAATTCTCTTGTTTTAATGTGCAATGCTATGTGCTTACTGCCATCTAGTGATAAGGAAATTACATAATTGTGCCGCTAGTCACTACTACAACACAGACACTCGAAAATGGCATATTATTTGCAGATAATTAATCTGCTAATTAATTATCTGCAAATAATTAATTATCAGAAAATGCTACACACGTTGTGCATTGGTTTGGTTTCATGAACTGTCACCTCCTGAAATCATGGCTTCCTCTGAATTCGCCTTCTTACAGCAAAGCATCTTTTTCTGCATCGTTAATCATAGATGGAGCATCTTAATGGAGCTGTCGCTGCCATGGTGGCTAATGGACTTTGCAGGGAAGATAAGTGGAAGAAGAACAAATCAGCAACTTCATAAATGAAGGGTTGTGCTATGAAGTTAAAGAACTGCAGGTCTGATGGAGTAACCTGAAGAACGGAGCCGAGCTGTGGATAGTTATATAGTTTGAGACCTTGAGGGCTCAGTGTTAGTTTGTTTACACAGGTGGCTCTGACTGTCGATAAATTATAGATGAGTTGCTCAGCGCTGTGATATTAAAACAGAACCTTTCAGATCTGGGAATTCATGCTGGAAGCATAAACAATTTGGCTGAAGACGTTGAAAGATGAATGAAATCTTTCAACATTTCCAGTTCAGATTTGACTTCGTTAAAATCACTAAGAAAATATTACAAACAAACTTGTTCAGATTTGTTTAACTGCTTCACTTAAAGCAACTAAAATTCAGTAGAAATTAAATCTGTGGCCAAACTGAAAAGCTTCATTATAAGCTGTAAAAATGTTATCTTATTTTATGCATCTACACGTTAACTCTGGGTAAATCCATTCCATTTATTTAAACTATTAAACAATTCAAGGAAAATTCAGGTGTAAAAGCAGCATTTTCCCAGAAGTTATTGCAATAAACAATGTTTTAGATAATTTTTAAGTAAAATAATGATTATTGCATAATAATGCAAGAACACATTCTGAAAGATTAGTCAGCTTTAGTATCTAACAAACATTTAACTGGAACTGGAAGACATTTTAAATTTCACAAATAAATAAACAAAAACCAGAAAAACAAAAAAATGGATACTGAAGTTCCTACAAACACAAACCCTTCAAAAAAAAAGGTTAGTTGAGACAAAAAGTATCAGACTGAACACTTTTATCATCCAGTTTTTGGTAGCAAGAGAGAATAACAGGAAAACAATAACTAATCATGTGAAGTATTGATCTCGTTTTCATTTATCATGTGATTCATTAATTTATTGCTTTTTGCAACAGACTTTGGTAGATCTAGGCCCACAAGATAAAAAGTATTTAAAATACATAAAAACAAAGTCAAGAATAACTTGCTATAAACTAAGGTCAAAATTATCAGTTAAACATTCAGTTACCATAAATAACCAGGTAAGATCATTTATAAAGACAGAAATACACAGTGCAAACATATGTTTGTGAGTTAAAGGTCAGCAGATTATTTACAATGTATGACAACTACAAACTGTGCAAACAGTGTCAGAAATGTTATTTAAGATGAGTAAAACTATTCAAATAACAGTTGGAGTGTGAGCACTTAGTTTGTTTGGAGAAATGATAGTTATAGAGCAACAGCTGCTGGAAGGAAGGATCTATGATAACGCTGCTTTGTGCACTTAGGATGCAACAGTTGGCCACTTAGTGCGGATTCTTCTGTAAAGCTTGTCTAAAATATCCAAAATGAAATGCCAGCGGTGCACAGATTGCAGTTTTCTAGCCTATCAAAAACTTTTGAAATGCCTGACCTGTCATTGCAATTTTCGCCGTCACCAGTTTTTATTTTTTGTCTTAAAAATCATTAAATGTGGCAATAAACCTGGGGTTCACTGTACATATCTTACTTCCCTCCATTTTGCTTCTGATTGCAGTTTATGACACTTGACACCAATGAAATATGACAGATTGTGACCTTTGGTGAAACCAGAGTAACCCTCAGCAGTTTCAGAAAACGGGGGTGAAAATGTGACGAGTCAAGATCCGCTCTAGAAACAAGTTGGATAAAAATGTGCATGTGTATTAATTTGAATGAAACACCTGCTGCGTGAACACTTTTTGCTATATGATGTGTTTCTATCTGTAAAAGAGAGGAAGTCTTTGTGAAGACGTAACCTTGGAGTTCCAGTCTTTTTTTTTTATTTTTATTTTTTTATCTCTGCAGCAGCCATAAATCCTTCAGACTAAATGCAGCTTTTAGTCACATGGCGGATGGTGTTGAATGTCCTTATTGAATAATGTAACTGAGCATTCATGTTGCAATGCTTCAGTCCAGTGGCGCCATGTGGACGTTTGATCGAGTGTCAAGAATTCACACAATAAAGGGAAACTCTGCTGCACAGACAAAATTTCTATCTCTGTTACAGTTTTTTCCAGTGTGACGCTGTAGGAGTGGAAAAGTTCACGAAAGAAATATCAGATGATTCTATTTCTGTTGGCTCTGCCCTGCTTCCATTTCGTTGTAACGGCCAGCTAGGATTTTAAAAAGAAAGTAAATGGATAAGTACACCTGGACTGCGATTGTGAATTATTGGCTCTGTGTGATTGACAGGCTGCGTCAGATCATCCTTTCCAAACACCTGAGCTGTGAATTAGGCGGTGCGAGTATCGCAGTCAGTTCACAGCCCCACCCAGCACATTTTACGTGCAGCAAGCGTTCATTTTATAAAGGAACGATGAACCAGACTCCCACATCCTCCCTCTTCACACCAGGTTGGGTTGAAAGGTTGAGAGTTGAGGGGGTTTTCTGAGTCTTTATCACCGTTGAAGCAGAACATCGATCAACGCCAATGGAAACCACTTTACGGCCGATTCTTTATTCCCAGAAGTTGTTTTTCTGTCACCACAGGATGCAGCTATAAACCTGAAACACTAAAGCTTATGGCAACTCCTGAGCTTGAAACAGATTTTTTGCAGTAAGCAGTGAGATTTCACATTTCGATTGAACAAAGATGAGTGAAGAATTGGTGTATTATTGGTGGAAATGAACTGATCTGTGAGCCAGATTTTGCAGTCGTTCGATATATTTGTCTTATACCTGCTGTGATTAGCAGCAGACTCTTTGATATACTTTTTTGGATGAGCAATAATTTGATTACAGATAAAAACACAAGCTTTGATGCAAGAATTGAGATGCTCTTGTCAGCCTATTCTCAGATTCTAATTTACGGATTTAATTTACGGATTTTCTGTAACTCCAAATTATTTGCAGATTTTTTTTTGTAGAGCCTATCGAAAATATTTTGGAAAAAAAAAAAAGGCAGGTTGGGAAGTTGAGGCACAAAAGCTATTTGATACCCAGGAGTGCCAATAATTTTCCCTGTTGTTAATTGGTTCCATCCCCAAGATAAGAAATAGCATGGATGCTAGCTTCCTCAGTAGTACTTGGGGCTATTATTTTGCTACTTGAGCTTTTGATTAACATAATTAAGCTTTTATGGTTTATTGGCTTATTGAAAGCACTGAAAAGGTTTGAGTAGGGCTGAAGTGATTAATCGTGATCAAACAATTATTGAAATAATCGTCAGCTAATTTTGTAATCGACTAATCGTTAATGGGACCCAAAAAAAACCCAAAATATTCAGTGCTAACTAAGCCAGAACTGTGCATAATATATATACATTTGATAAAGATATAAAAAAACTTTCCATTTGTTTTATATTGATTTAGTTCAAATTCATTAAAGGAATTTGAACTTTTATTACCTTATTTAGCCAATAAAATTTAAAACAGCAATGGAATTATTTGTTTGCATATCTTACTGTGTTTTTAATATTGTATAAAAAGGACTTATCTGTATTTTGTGCCAGTTTTTTTTTTATTTGATCGTAAAAGTATTTGAGAGAGTAATCGATTACTTAAATAACTGGTTTGCACTTTTTGCTCTGAAAAGGAACTTCTAAAAGTGGCTTGTTAATGAATCTGTGTTTGAGGCTTACATGTGGGATATTTCAGCTTAAATGTTTTTACATTCTGTAACCCCAAGTCTTGATTTATCTTTTCTTTTCTGTTTTGCAGTTGGCGAATGTGAAATATCTCGTCGAAGTAGTTTTGTTGCTTGTTTTAACTTCATGTCACGAAGCTGTTTTTACATAGAGTGCAGTTTATGTTCTGTGTAGCTCGCTGCGGCCGTGTTTATTGGAAGAATTTGGCTCGACTGCATCTTGTAAACCCAAACTGCGACGCTTTAAGAGCCTCGGACGTTCGCTGAGTTGCACATCCACTTCACTTTCTCAGAAGTTTCTCTCTCTCTCTCGCTGTGCTTGTTAACAGTCAACACTCTCACACCTGCACATCTTCATGCTTCGCTCTGTCCTGCCGTGTTTTATCTTGGCAGCTGGCGAGGGGACGCGGCAGAAGCTGAATGATTACAGGAGCGCTCATACCTCTTTTATCACCACAGAAGCCAAATTACTTCAGCAGCTGCCTCGTGCCGTGGCTGAAGCCGGACGTGAATTGAGGCTGTGGTCGCTACTCTGCTCCACGTAAAGAAAAGAAAGCTTTACAACCATCTGCTGCAGAGGTTGATTTGATTAGATGAAGGTGAATTGGATACAAGAAAGCTTTGAAGTTTTGATTTTAAAAGCTTTTATCTGTAATTCAGCGAAAAGAGAAATGGCAACAGGTAGATAATTATATAACTGTGACTGATGATTAATAATTATTGTTCTTTAGGAGTTATCTGATGTCACAGTACTTTTTTTTTTTACCTACAAGAGTCGTCTACAGTAGAAGCAGGGACCGGGTCGACTGGCATGCTTTTTTTGTTTGTCGGCCATATTGGATTTAACAAAAATAATTTCTTGCATTTGCAACTGATGGCCAGTAGTTGATAGTGTATTTTATGATGCATTAGTGTCCACTTCAGTGGTCTTTGTGCATTTATAACATAAAAATCCGCAAGAAGCACATTGTGTCTTAACGCTGCAAATATATATTTTTACATATTTGTTGAAAGTCGTGACAGTTTAATATGAAACAGATAATTTGTGGAAAAAATCGAGCTGCTCTTCCTTCTACCAGTGCTCCCAGTGCTTACTAGAAACAACCAATCAGAGCCAGGAGGAGGGTCTTAGCGCTGTCAATCATCCTCAAGAAGGTGTGGTGCTTTCACTGATTGGAAAAGGATTTTATTTCCGAAGTCACAATATTTTTTTAGGGGTGGCACAGTGGAAACTGTGTTGTTGCTCCTGCAACTCTTAAGTATTCAACCAGTCAGAATGAAGAAAAATCATATTTAATGATTTAAATTGTTGGATGATGGAAAAACCTTTTGCAACTGTTGACTGAATAACCTGAGAAGGTTTTAGGATGAAAGAAGGCGACGTTCAGATGGCTAGAGATCACTATCCTGATGTTTTACCTCCACATTTCTTCCAGCTCCAGTGCTAGAAGACACTGTAACTGCGTTGTTGTACTTCTGTTGTATCCTATTCACAGTCAATAAGTCATTCCCAGCTGGACGGGTGTTTATTTAACCTCAAGTCTTGGATGGGGGAGTCTATTTTCTCTGGTCCTTGTACAGTCATTGGTTGGGAATGGGGCTATTGTTTTGCTACTTTTGTTTCCACCAGGGCTTCAGCAAGAGAAGCACAGACTGGTCTGGCCAAGTCATCAGGCCAAGACTCGTAAAGGCCGTCCTTATCCTGCGTTGTTGTCCTTTAGGACTTCCTGCTCCGGACTCTTACTGTGTCTCTGAGCACCGGGTGTTTCTCTGCTTCTATAAATACCAGGTATCACTGTGTCATGCCCATACATTAAGATTTAAAAGAGAGCTCCTGCATCTTGCAGTTACAGTGTTTAAACATTGTTTATTTCCCTTGTCAGTCAGAGCTGAGTCTGGTTTCCCTTAAGAACTTTTCCCAACCAGCCAGTGTCAGTATTTCACTGCCTCTGCTTCCCATTTAAGGCGAGCAAAGCCATATTTTAGAACTACATACACAAACTACTGCATACCTGCCCCTGGTATTCCATCTCTGTGGATGTAGCTCCATATTTTCCAATGGACTGAACTGATTGTGACTAATTGATGATTGAAATAACTATCAACTGATTTAGTAATCGATTAATTCTTAACTGGAATATGAAGACTATAAAAAGGGCATTTGCTAATTAATTAATTAAACCAGAACTGTGCAAGAAATATGTGAACATTTTGCATTTAAGATAAAAACCCCTTAATCTGCAAATAGGTTCCACCCAAAACTCAGTAAGTTGCAGTTTTAGCTTCATCTGACTCGATTTATGTAAATAAAATCTCCTACTGAGCATCTTTTGATATCCAATTATTAATCAGTAATCTAAAAAGTAATTAACAGGTCAGCCCTACACTTTATTAACAAGACATTTTAAAAATGTTTATTTTCTTATTTAAGAGAAGAATTGGATTCTCTGTTTGCATTTTTTAATGTATTTAGACCATGTCAGTTTTTTTCTATCTTATTCATCAATTAACCGTCTGTAAGATTAATCGGTTACTTTTTTCACGAGTAGTTGCATTCATTTTTACTCTATAGAGACGGAAAAGTGTGCATTGCTCCCTAAAGTTATGCAAATACTTTATGTAGAGCATTAAAAATTTGTTTTGTGGCTGCTGCTCTTGTCGCCGAGTCGTGATGCATCCATACGGCTCGTGTCGTTTCCTTCCCGCACATGCAAACGGAGGGCGAGAAGCCGCAGGGGGTGGCGGTGGCACTGGGCGTTGCTCCCCATCAAGCTGCTGCAGAGTCGGAGTTGGTGCTTGCTTTAATCACGCCGTCATTAGTCTCCCACTCTCAGCCACGCTTTGGGGGAAAATTACGGCCTAGAACAGTTGAATGCGTCGCAAACGGAGATGATGGAGGATTACTTTAACAGCGTGTAATAACACAGAAAAGCCTATTTAGGCTCATTATTTACCAAAACAACAATGATGAGGTTTCTTGTTCCAGCTGTTGGACATAGAAAGTTGATTTTTTTTTTTGGCTCCTGTTAGAGTACAACGTTGGGATTTCAAGACATTTTAGTTTCGCATCTATTCGTTTTAGCTCCACCTGGAAACATTTAAAATAAACTGCAACTGTGTACAAAGGTACACTCAGTGAAATTTCCACACAATTAGTGGCAATGTTTTTTACTCTAGCAGAATGTTGCTTAGCAGATGGGTTGAAAGGTAAAAAAAAAAATAAATGAACTTGTTTTCTTTTTAGCAGAGTCTTTTAAACTTTGCGCTTTTCTCGACTAATTAGGAATGGCTAAATTACATACATATTAGTTTTAATATGTATGTTTCTATATATTCACCTTTATGGAACTTTGTAGTCGTGTAAATTACAATTGAACTGTTTATCTTTAGTTCGTCAGTTTGCTGTTGAGAGATCTGTGGATCTGTGGCACACAAAACATATTTTTTACAGTGTAAACAAGGATCTGGTTGCTGCAGATACTCAGCAGCAGCTCTAGTGTTTCTGGCTTGTTGGTAATTTTACATGCAGTTTTCTTTTACAACAACATCAACAGGTAGGTTGCAACAAGTTAGTTGTGTTGCTTCACTTCTTAGTGTCTGACTGAGCCGTTTGCAGAAGAACTTTGCAGCTGTGAAGCCCATCTCGATGGCGCTCCGGCATTGGGTTGTTCGTATCCGTGAGGCTAATATTTAAACAGATAGTTGTGTCTGACATTGATCTGGATGTTTATACCTTCACTGCTGGAGATACAAAAGCTTTACTGGCCTTTTTTAAGCTGTTCTCAAACATCAGCAGTCCTATGAAGCGCTGCTGATGTTTCCCCATGGTGAATCAGGGTGACCACTCCCCAAATGATTTCCGGTGTGTTTTGAAAGGACACAGGGGCTTTCTGCCAGTTTTCCAGCAAGCATGCCTCTATTGTTGTTTGCGTGGTTCCTCTCACTGCCTTATCTCTGCCGGCCTTTGCCGAAGGTTATCTCTCGCTCTTCCACTGTGGACAGTGGAGTTTCCACTGCAGACAGCTCAAACAATACAAACCCTCCCCACTTGTCTCCACCAGTTCTGTAGCCCTTCTGGTGGCTATGTTTAGATCTCAGTCAGAAGCACATATTTGTCCAGGACGTCCTATTTTTTTCTGTATTTATGTTGTTGATAGAAAATATCTTGTGGACCTTGGAAGTTGTTTGGTCTGAGGTTACAAAGTGTTCTCTGAGATGTTTGCCACACTCAAAGCTTTAAAAAGTATTTTAGATCCCAGCTAGAGATTTGAGTTGAGATAATGCTGCCATGTTCCTTTCAAGGAACATGTTTGGTTTCTGAAAGCCCAGAAATCATAGTTCTGGTCAAAATTTTACATGCGTTACAACATGTTATATTGATATTGAGCTCTTAATTATGCATTTGAACGAGCCTACCTTGTTTTTTCCAATATAATTTTCATTTTGATCACCCAGTTGTGTCCGAATTTCAACTCTTAGATTAAACAATTTGCTTAAAAGGGCCACAAGCAATTCCAAAACCACCAAGATCCATGGCTAAGGTGAACAAAAAACTACAGCAACACAATGAAGTAGGAGTGCACCGATGGGTGGCCCTAGATTTTCTTAATTTTGTCAAATCATAAAACCAATCTTATCCTCCGATCTTATCTTGTACTTCTGCAAAAGTCTGAGAATAAGCTACTGTGCCTCTTTGCTCTGCCGTCCACCATGCAACAAAGCAATCAGCAACAAAGCAATTTCAACAACAAAGCAATCACAACTGCTTTACACCATAAAACACAATACAGTAACTAATTGTGAAGCAAATAGTCATGCAAATACACCTCAATAATGTTGCAGTTATTATGAATGAAAGGCAACTCTTAGGTTTTTAGCCTGGATTTAAAGGAACTCAGTGTTTCAGTATCTTTGCAGTTTTCTGGAAGTTTGTTCCAGATTTGAGGTGCATAGAAACTGAATGCTGCTTCTCCATGTTTGGTTCTGGTTCTGGAGATGCAGAGCAGAACCAGAACCAGAAGACCTGAGAGTTCTGGAAGCTTGACAGTAGGGTTTTAGTGTATTTTGATGCTAATCATTATCACAAACATTATAAGTGCTTAAGTATTTCTGTCTTCATCAATGTTTTTATTGAGGTGCCATTAAAGAGTCCAATTGGTGTCACTTTCAAAAGAAAGCTAGGAAAATCAGGAAGGTGAGGAATCCCTGGATTGACAGGACAGATAGAGGAAAGTATACTTCACACTTGGCTTGTAAGCACACACTCGTTTGAAGAGCTCTCTTGGCGGTTTGCCTGCAGCCTGTCAACGCGTGCCGACTAGCGTCCGTACGTTTCCAGGGCTCCGCGGAGCTGGCCGGCCACATGCCCTCTGAGCAGATGGCACCATCTCCACCTCTCCTGCTCCGTGGCTTTTTATTACCCAATTTGGCCGGCGGGAGGCTTGTTGGAAACGGAAGGCGAGTACCTCCGTAAACGGGAGCACATTTATCTGCCTCTTTGTGCTTTTACAGGTGTTTGCTTTGCTGGTGTGGCAGATGGAAGTCTTCTTAATTTGAATCAGAGAAATGTTCAAAAAGGATTAATGCGCTAGTTTGTGGATTACACAGAGACTCCAGTGATGATGATGGAAACAAAGGGCAGCTGCCTGGGCTGTTTAAAACTGTCCAGTACACGTAAAAATGTCTGAAACCAAGCAGCGTGTTTGTTTTACATGGTTTGGCATTTGTTCTGTTGTTCTCTCCTGTAAAACGAGCAAATACTGATTGCTTGGCTGCCTGTGTAAGCTGTCTATCTTTATGGCCATCACATCTACACCTACAGAGAGATAAACTCATGGAAAATAGTTACATTTTTACAGGCGGCAATGGGCCGTGACTCTTACACCCCTGACCTAGTTGAGCAGAAATGTTCTCTTCCTCCTTTACACATGTAATAAACAATAGAGTGTGCTAATAATAATCTTAGCTGGTTTTAAGTCTGAGAAGATAGAGGCCTTACTGTTTGTTATTGTCTGAGTGATGAAGACTTCAAGCTTCTCTGGTTGAAGCGGGACATGAGTAGCAGACTCAGACTGCTGTTTGCTCATTGATGCTTTTTATTACATGAAAACAAGCAAGGTGTAGCTATTGTCCATCTGTTCACCTACTGCAGACTATTCACACATAAGGAAATTTGGTCAAATTTGGTAAAAGTGGTTGGATATTCACATGTCTAGAGTATAAAATTTTTTATGTAGTAATTCACGCAGCACACAGGGAACAGGGAGGTGGCTGGCACTCTGAGTTTCTTATCTGATCAGCTACATGCAGTGAGAAAGTGATTAGATACAAGGCAATAAAATAAAAAAGGTGGCTGATGATGGAGGTCACGGTTATTAGCTTTCTTATTTCCCACTTCCTGTGGGATAAATGTGTGCAAATGTCTACATATCCAGTAATGAAAACAAAACTGAGGGTAGTATTTGTTTTCCTATCCTCCCCGGATAGCTTTTCTGTTGATACCAAGAGTTGGACTGATGTCTAATCTACAGATTGGTCCAAACTACGTCCAGATTGGTGCATTCTTGCTGTGGGGTCAGCTGTTTTTGTTTGCGTGTACAAATTGTTCCCTCAGAATTTCGGTCAGCCACGAAAAATCTTGAAATGAAGTATTTTCCAGACCTCAAATTGAATAAATGAAGTTGCGTGGAAAAGTATTGTTAATGCATGTTAAACCGCAAATTTGTCGCCATCGCAATATTTTGTACAAAAAAACTCTTGAATACAATAGATATTGGCTAATCACATATTAGTGTTATTATTATTATTGCAGGCTGAACATGGTGCAGTTGTTGGCTCTGTTCTGGGTTTAAATCCCAGTGAAAGCTCCTCTGCATGGAGTTTGCATGTTTTTTCTCTGAGGTTACTGCTGCTTCATTTCAAGCGGCAGTAACCTCAGCTTGAAACTAGTTGATAATCATCATGCTAGTTGATTTATTTTGAACTGGCATGATAATCAATCATGCTAGTTGATTATCTTAAGTTATCCTGAGGTCTGTGATTGTGTCTGTGTGTAACTGGTTGGCCAGAATGTGCCCAGTCACATATTTTGGATCATTATCTGGGTTTATCTTTACAGTGGAGTCAAAGCAGAAAGCCATTAACACTTTTGATTTATCTCAAGTCATTTCATAATTGCTACATTCAAGAACATTATCGCATATCACACATTTTCTTGCTATCTTGCAGCTATGCTATTATTTTCATCGTTTGTGTTTATGTTTTAAAGTGGAACCACCATGATAATTTTGGAGATCTGAGCCTAGAAAACTGTGGACTTTGGCTCCAGAAATGGGCAGGAACCCAGAAACACATCAAGTATTTGTGGATTAAAATAAATAACATCACATTTATGAAATTTGGCTTGACCATTCAGATGTATCTGGATATTTGTCCAGATTGAACTTATGTAATCTTTTTAAATGGCATACATTCAGCCTGCTCACTGTTAATACTGTGTCTGAAGAATATCTCAATTTAATTGTTAAAACACCAAACAGTATGTATTAATATACACAGTGGAAACCATCTTAGGATCGGCTTTATTTCTTTTTCCGCTCCCTGAGGTACAGCCAATCAACACCAAGGAAAAGGAATGCTGCTCCTGGATTGGCTGCTTTGCAAACACCACCCAATAGCATGCCAAATAGGATTGCTACTAGGTATTTCAGCTGCATCTCTACAAAACAACAAAAAAAAAAAAATGCAAAGGTGAATTTTCTGCCAATAATTTGGAGTCACGTTTCAATGAAAAAAAAAAAAAGAAACACACTCCCATGACAGTGGGAAGCAGCAGTGGTCACATTATTGCTGTTTTCTTTCTCTCTCTGTTGGAAAAAGACATTTAGGGACTAATGCTGTGGTTGGATCTGCTCCTTCACACCTGTTATTTAACAGAGTTTATAAAAACTGGATAGTCTTACCCTGAGTGATGACTTTCATGTCTGTGTTGTATTACTCAAATGCCATCCATCCGAGGCGCAGCGTGCGAGTGACATCTTTGCATATTATTGTTAGCTGAACCTGCTCTGAATGATTCAGATAATCCACCATGTTTTTTAGCACATTGAAACCATTTAATCTCTCCTTAATTATCAGCATTTTATGTTCTGGCCTGCTGAACACCATCATATTAAAGCGAGTGGCTGGATTTATCCCTTTAGTGCCTTCAGTCCCTTGTTAGGGATAGTTAATGTGTTTATCATGAACAAATCTGTTGATTGTCCCTGTTATGAGGTTGAGATGGTTTTGTTTGTCAGAAGAAATGACTACTTAACTGCAGAATCAACATGTCACCTGATCTTTAGAGGGTTCTGCTGATAATGCCTAAGCAGTCTTGTGCATCTTCCATGAAAGAAATGGTGATTGTGGGAGGATTTGTCAGCAGAGTCTGTCTGTGTCTTTGTTTTCAGGAAGATGAATTAAAGGTGCGTTGAGTTAGACGGCATGTGTCTTTTTACCTCTTGCTGTGTGAGTTAGAGGTGAATCAGTGTGTCTGTGCATCCTTAAAATGTCTTGAATTAATTTATTCAAAAAAATTGAGGCCTTCAAACATCTTAATTTCATTAAAGAAAATGTAAATTAGCCTTAAAGATGTTAATCATAGGTCTTAAATTTTGAAGTGGTGGGATTAATTAATCTAATATATTCTATGTAGGTTTTTTTCTTGTAGGACTTTTTGTCTTCATTTAATGTGTTTTGTGATTCAAGATGATTAAAGTTACCAGTAATAAGCTGCTATTACTGCTAAAACTAGCCATTAGAAGCTAGCATATGGTTCAAAAGCTAAAAGCTGCTGCCCACAGCCACGAAAAAACAGTTTGGTCCTCTGCATTTCTTATTTGCATTTCTGTCATGATATAGGTCTTACATTTGTATTTATAATGGTCTTACAAAGTATTAAATTTGGGTTGGTGAAGCCTGTAAATGCTAAATTGCTGCCACTCTTACATCTGCAGCAGAGAGATTACATTTCACTCTGTCTTCCAGTTCCTGTTGACGTGTCTTCTGAGGGAACGGTTTTTGCTTCTCATCCTGTGTGCAACGATTTGACTTTGTGCTCAAAAGTATTCATACCCTTTGAACAAACATCTGTGTATTTGTTTGGATTTTAAGAGATGGACCAAAGCAAAGGCAGCTGCAGGTGTTTTGGTGTTTCTACCAGCTCTGCACAACAGCTCCAGCTCAGTCATTAATTCTCAGTTGGGTTTAGGTCTGAACTTTGACTAGGCTGTTTCCATTGTAGCAATGGCTGTATTTTTAGAGCTGCTCTTCTAGTTTTCTCTCAGGATTGTTCTGCATTTAGCTCCATCCCTCTCCCACAAACACTGCACAACTTTCCAGTTATTGATTAAGAAATGATCTTCTACTTTGATTGATTCCTTTTTTTTTTTATTTTTTTTACCTCTATTTAATGATGGTTTGCAAATGACTTAATGGCGCATTACCACCACCAAATGGTGTGGACTAATGGTGGCCAAAAAAAACTAACTAAACTCGTGTCATTGAGATTACACTGCCTTAAATATAATATGGCTTGAGTCTTTATGAAATAAATCGAGCTCTATCCATTTTACGGAGAATATCTCTACTTTCTAGCGGTTTTTCCACCGTTTTTCTGCTTTAAACACTCACTAAAGTCCTCCTCATTTCTCATAAAATTATGTCACATTAGCAGTTGTCCTATTGACATATGTTTTGTGAATACGTTTTTTTGTTTTGGGTTTTTCAATGATTAATGATTTATCCAAGTTTACTCTGCTTTTAAGGTGACTCAAATCCAATTAGTGTAATTTTAGGAGTTTATTTTAGGACATCAGAGTGAACGGGGCTGACTTTTTGGACTGTGAAAAAACATTTATCTTTTGTAGACTACTTTTTTGTTATAGTATAGTGTCTATATTGTGAGGAAAAATGTGAAACAGCTGAAGGGTTGTGAACACCTGAAAATAATTGTTGACTCCTGACAGCCAGGGTTCATGTTAACCACACAAAGATCTCGTTTCTGACTTGATTCTTGTCTAGACAACATGTGAATCACTCAACTGAGGGACAAAGTAGCATTTTTCTTCACATATGTGCCCTCTGTGCACACTTTGACTCCACTATTGTTTAAATATGCCACATGACCAGCACTTTAACATTTTTGTGGTTAGAGAATTTATGAACTCCTCCTGAGATGCTTTCCAGCTACTTCACTTGCCCAACTGCCCCTCTGTGATGTCGCTTCTCAAGAAATTTGCAAAACCGAGTTGTGAAATTGCTCAAGAGTTGTCATAAAACATATGAGCGAGCACCGCGTGCCGAAAAAGGAAAGCGACAAAGAGGAGCGAAGTGTTGCGTACGCGGGGGCTGTGACTCCGCAGCATTGCGACGTCTGTGGAAGCAAACGGGGACAACCTAAAAGCAGCAAGAAGAGAAGAAGTTGTATTCAGGAAGGAGAGGTGGGGCAGGGAGAAGAATTCGGATGTGGGGCCAAATCCATGGGAAGTTTCTCATTAGCCGTCCAACACAAACCTTAACACTGATGTTCTGTATCTGCTCTGGTCAGATGTCTTTCCTGGACGCTGTCCAGGGTGTTTCTCGCAGCCGGGGACCTTATGTGGTGAACTCGAGGTGTGACTCTTTCTCCCGGGTTTTTCACGGCAGCACTTCTCTCTCTGTTTATTTTGGAGGCCTGGTTCTCTGTTCGCCTCTGCCGAGGGGAAGACATTGAAATGAGGGACAAGTTGGAACACTGCAACTAATGATTATTTTAACAAACAGTTATTCTGACAATTAATCGGATAAAAAAATGGCACATTCTGCAGTTTTTTCTTAAGCCTTTTTATGCAATATTAGAAAGAATATTTTCTTTTAAAATAAGAAAAACATTTTGTTATATAAAATGCAAGTTTAACATCACCATGTGAAATACTCAGCTCTTTCTGGCCCTCAGTTCAGTGTAGTGCTGATCTGTTAACTAGTTTCTGGTTTAACAGATTAATAATTGTATAGCAAAAAGTACTTATTTTGAGAATTTGAACCAGGTGAATCTAAAATAACCACTTCAGGAGTTTTACAAAGAATGTTTATTTTTTATTGTGAATGCAAAATGTATATATATTTGGAACAATTTGGCTGAATTACTGCTCTTCTTTTAGCAAATGGCTGTTTTAGTCTGTGTTCTCCAGTTAACAAACAGTCAATTACTAAATTAATTGGCGATTATTTCAATAATGGATAATTATGATTCATCTAATTATTTCAGTCCTGGAGCAGGTTGTACTTTTCCAAATGAATTAAATGACAGACGAGCCCCCGTCGTGCATTTTATCAAGGTGGAAACCAGTTAGCCCCCACTCCCTCACCTACTTGTTACTCGCCCACTTTAAGTTTTTTTTTCTTTCAACTCCCCACTCACTCCTCCAGCAGGAAGAACCCAATTACAGAGATATCAGGGCCACGCTGGAAACCTGACAGCCTGTGAAACGTCTTCGGCGTCACACAGAGACAATGTTTGTCCTGCGGCAGCGCAAACAGGATGCTGTATGCAGACAACGCCATGAGATAACACACTGCTCTACAAGAAGGGAAGACGGAAAAAAAATAAAAATACTGCATGCAAGGAGGCGGGAGGACTGCTTGGACAAAGGGAGGAAAAAGCAGCTGTGAGACTGATGATGCAGAGGTGATCTGATGACCTCATCAGGAGCTTCAGCTCCGTTCTAGAGAGTTCAAACCCTGCACAGGAAGTAGCGCTGTGTGCAGAGTAACCTGTTGTGTAGACATTGCCTTGTTTTTCTCCTCCTACTCCTCCTAACCATTTCCTGTTGGTTCCTGTCGAGAGTTCACTTGATTTAGGGCAGCAGCATGACGAATGTGAGTGACGAGTCATAGTAAAGGTTCAAAGAGAGACGCAACTCTCCTCCCGTTCAACCATGTTATCGTCACAAAGCAGTGGGCTGAGTGATGGTTTTCAAACCCTTCCTCTTCCTCTTGGCTTACTTTTACAGCAGCGGTGCCATTATGGTGAAGATAAAAGGAGCATTTGGAGCCTGTCACATTAAGCTATAAATCAGTCACTGGTGCTTTGGTCTCAACTTGCCCATTTCTGTTGAAGGACAATTTTGTTTACAGAAAATTCATAATTCTGTTATTTGTTGTTTTTGTATCATTTTATTTCACATGTTTCCCAAATATCTTGGAGGCCTCTGACTCTCTATGTCCTTCTGAATGAATTTGCTGATGGCTCACCACAAGGAATGTGAATTGGTTTCGGCTAACTGTTTTCCCCTGACAAATAAACTCTACATTACTTCCTTTTGAAGACGAAAAGAACTGGTCTTACTACTGCTTGTGTTTCTGCTTGTGTGTCTGAACTATGTCCTTCGATGAATAAGTCTTGAAATATTCAGTTAATTTCATGCTCTTGTAGTCGCCACACCCTGAAGTTGACATTTGCTTTTGAAATACCCCTCATCCCCCCCCCCACATGCACATAACTGCACTTAGAGATTGTACTTTGCAGTAACACAGGATTACTTGTGTTTCACTGTTGCAGCTCGCCAAGATCAATGCCACAATTCCTTCTCCTTTTGTTAGTTTTATTGAATCAATATGGCTAATGTGCCTGACATCAACACCCATCCGGCAGGATCAATTTTACAGTCAGTGCTCGACTTTTAGCTGTTATGCACAAACATCCGGATACAGAGGAGCAAAATCCTTCTCTATTCCCACCGAGCGTTTCTTCACAGATGCCCTGAGAGACGGAAAGCTTCTGAGTCGTGTTTTAAACCAGAGAAAGTATGCTGCAGCCTAATTCTTGTACTCTCTCTGCTGTTCCTAAATTATGCATGGGTTTCTTAGGATTTTGTCTGTTTTTGAAAGTGTTTGCAGAATCACGTTGGGCGGAGTCCTGCAGGATGTGTTTTTAGGCCATCTGAGCACTTGAGTGGCTCACTAGTTGACACTTTCAATTTCAATAATCAGACTGGGTATTTCTAGGGCAACAGAGTTTTTACTAAGCATTTAAGTGATACTTGGAGGGACAGTATTGTGTATTTTCCAGGCATATAGAGCCATTTTATAGGAAAATCTATTAACAATGTTACCTTCAGCTGTTATAAAAATGCTGTATCAAATGTGACTTAAATAAATCTTGACTTTTTAATTTAACACCTTGAGATTGGGCTTTTGTTTCTTTTTGAAACTCCACCTTCAGGTAGTCTTGATAACATCTATCCTCTCTTTGCACTTTATTAACCTTTATACCAGCGTTGCACTGAGAAGTATCTTGTATAATGAGCTTAGCAGATGACCAGTTCTACCAGGTGTTTGCTAATTGCTTCTGGCTAGTTTGAAGGAGCTGAGGCAGAAGCTTGAAAGCTTTTACACTGCAACTCTGAGGAGGAGCTTCGTGTAGGTGTAGGCGTCTTGCACAGTTGAATGGTTGCCATGGTGATTAAAGGATTTCTCAAACATGCATGAAAGAATCCAAGCTACACTACAAGTATCTTTTAGATTATAACATGATGTAAAGCTCAAAAAAGTCAATCAACTTGCACTTTAATGTAGAAGAAGCTGGGGTTGGTATGTGAGGGGCTGGACTTTGCTGGGGTTGTTAGGTAACGGACCGATGCCGTTCGATGGACGTCACATTCCAGATGTTGTTGAAACGGATAATTTTTAAGGCACCAAAAAACAAACTTATTCCCAAAAACCCACACTGGGTGTTTTTATTTTTTCAGAAGCAGAGATCCAAATGGAAGAACAAATATGTGGAAAATTTAAATTTTGCATAAATGTTTCCCTGTAAGACAGTCAGGCAGGGATAAAGTAAAATAATACTGTGAAGAAGGTTTGGTCTAAACACCCTGACGAGAATCTGGTGGATGCGGGCTGAGAAGCGTGGGCATCTTGGGAATGAATCATAGCTGTACTTAGTTTCATTAATCCAGTACTCTAAATCTAAATGGAAACTTTTAAGGCTTTTATTTACGCAATGCTCAGGTTCAAACAAATCTTTACCCCGGTGAGCCATATGAGAAGTCCAGGAAAGAAAAGCGTAATTGGAACAAACTTTTGCAGAATTTAACTGATAAGCTGGTTGAACTTGTTGCCGTTTCTCCTCCTTGCTTTTGTGCCATAATGAAAGTGACAGCTGCAGAAAAATTAGCGTAAGGGTTTCATCCTGCCTAGAAAGAAAGATGGAGCGGGACTAGAAAAATTTGTCTCCTGTGGCTTTGGGACTGTCAGGGATTTCCTGCTCTATGTCACGTGATTCTATTAGGACAAATAAATAGTCCATGACCTTTTCCTGGGTTTCCAGCGGGGCAGATTATTTGAGGTCATGGGACGAGTTGCGTTATGTCTTTACTGGGGTTAGTAACTCAGATATACGCAGGTTTAAACGGTACCCCCCAAAAATCTTTGGGAAAAGTTATTTTTAGGGAAAAGACACTGTAGTCTTCTCTGAGGATTCCTATATTGTTACATTGTGAAAAGCGAAGCAGCCATGTCAGCTCCTTCTGTGTAATGGCTCTGTTGGGAGCAAAGTAAACATTAGGATTAACCTTCACAGAGTTGCATTTGTCAGCGTTTATGTCTCAGATGGAGGAGAAACCGACTGAAAAATGCCAATTTAACCTGAACCTTAAACATATTCAAGCTTCTCTTGTTTTGAAGATGTTCTGCTTACGGAGATGGTAACCAGGCGTCTGCGGCATTTATTTTTATTTCTTGACTTCTCTTAGTTACTGATTTTATGTGGAAAGTCACTTGACTCTGCTGGAAAGTAATTGTCGCTCATTACTTTCCTGGAAAAAATAGGAAAGTATTTCATCCTACTGCTAGTTCAGCAGTGAAACTAGCAGTTTTTCCAGGGTGATTAACTCCTTCAAAATCACCCAGCTGTTTTTTTTAGTTTTTATTAAAACTTGAACTAAATTTCCAGAAGGAAATTACACTGTTGCAAACATGAGAATGTGAATGTATTTCAGTAATTTACTTAAACAATTAATTCTCGTATAATTCAAAGTGATATATTTACATGATTATGACTTATTGCTGACTTCCACACCCATAAAGATAGATTTTTTTTAATGATGATTAATATATTTCGGCTTACAAAATGTTAAGGAAAACTGCAGACTTGACAGTTATCCAGCAGACAAAAAGGTAATTGCTTAAAAAGCTTAAACTTGACAAGTTGCTGTACCCAAACATATTTATGGAAAGTTGAGTGGAAGAAAAAAAAAATTGCAAGCGCATATAATGTATATTCATGCACATGCTTTTCAGTTGGGTGATATTTTTGTCTCCCAACTGAGTTGTACTTTTGTTTGACTCCTTGTTCCTGCAGTTTGACTTGTTTCCAAGTTACCCTGCTGTTAATTAGGGGGTGTCTGAGATTGTAAAACACAAAATGAAAGTGTAAATAACTTTGTCTGCCAGAGACTTTAGTAATTATAGTTCTTAGTTGCTTGTTATAGAGAAATATAAGGAGGTTAAATCAGCTCAGAAATGTTAGGAAATGTAGAAATGTTATTGTTTTAGATAATCTGATCATAGGTTTTCCGTCAGTCTTTAGATCTGTAATTACAGCGTGTGAAACATCCTGCTTTGAGCTGCAAGCGCAGCAGGCCTCCTCACTAGAGATGGTCTTTATCCTAGATGGTAATTAGACTCTGGCATGAAACGCCCTGCATCCACTGTCAGGGTGTTCTGTGTTTCCCCTGTTTGACATTTGTTCAACTTTTATAGGCAAACCTTTTCTGGAAAATATTTAGTGCCTTTTTTATGCTGGTGAGATCGTTGAATGCAAAGAAATAACTTAAATGGAGTAAATTAAAACAGAAATCCTGTACCAGTTGTTGTTACAGGATGAGGATGTAATATATATTTTTTTAAACTATTTACTTCTTTAATTAAATTCAGCTTTCTTTCTTAAGTTCACACCTGAGTGTGACTAAACGGCGAAGAGAGAAGTAGAGGATTTACAGAAGATCTAAAGAGTCTACTTCGAACAAAGGTATCAGTCTGGAGAAGAATAGAAAAAAAACAAAACAAATGCATCCATTTCTAGTAGATTCCCGAAATCCCCACAAGCACCCACAGATAACTAAAATACACAAATATTCTAAAAGTGTTTATAACTGCCTATTTTAACAGTTCAAATCCTAAATACACCTTAATATGTATCAGCAGTGAAAGTAGATTATTGATTATTTTGATGATTAATCACATAAAAACATGGAACATTGTGTATATATTTTTTTTTTTAGCTTTTTTTAAAATTTAGTATTAGATGTGCATTAAAAGATGTAAATAAAAAATGTTTCCTTTTTAATTCAGAACATATTTTCATTGCCTAAAGTGCAATAACAGCTTTCTTTTAGTAAATGTTTCATCATTTGTAGCATAGGATGCATCTGCAGGTTAAAAAATAATTTGAACAATACTTATCAGCTCAGGCCTTTCTGCTTGACTAGACATCAATATTATTTCAGTAATTTATTAATCTGATTAATTATTTCAGACTGGATGCGTCCCTAAAACCAGAATGGAGTGAAAACTTATGCAACCAGGTTATTGACCTAATTACCAGACTCCACTGTCAAGCCTGATTTTGTCAGTGCTTTTATCATCTGAAAATGCTGTATGGGGTCAGTTTTTATTTATATATTCACTTCACTTCACATCCTGTTGTTGTGTTTGGTTTCATGTACAAAATAAAATCAACAAGAAAAAGTCCAGATCACCGTTCAGAGTTGGTTGAAGGAAATTGTTCTGATTGCTTGCGTATCCAATCCAAATGCTTAGTCATGCAAAGCTTGCTGATCTCATGATTGTAACTTTGTGCTGAAGAGACATTTGCATCATATTGCGGTGCTGAGTTTGCTGGTGTGTGTTGAGTAACACAAGGCAGAGGTGTGAGTGGGAGAACGCACAGTCTTTTTGTGTTTGTGTGTTTGAGATGACAGCTTTGTCAGAGGTCCCTTCAGGGCTATGGTGGATTGCACAATGCAGCATTTTTCACATCTGCGTCTTGTAGTAGAAAGCTGATTATGATGTAATGCAAAATATTCTTCCATTTGCAGAGATCAACAATCTGTTGACAACAATCTCCTTATCGTGATTCTCTCCTGATGAATCCTGAACCACAGCATGACACAGAAGAGATCACACCCTCATGCTGTGAGGGGAAAAAGCTTTCTGCTCTTACAGCTGTGGTTTTTGAGTGCCATAATTTCCTGTCTGCTGGTGACCCGAATCCCAGCTGACTGCAGTGCTGATTCGCTCTTCAAGCTTCATGCATGGGCTGCATAAACATTATCATTCAAATGCATCTAAATAAATGAAAAAATTATATATTATCACAGACTCATTCGACGCAGAGTGACGTGTTTCTATTAAATTAAAAAATATATACATTTTTGTTTGCTGTTGTAATAAGCAATACATCAATTTCTCTTTCTACCAGAAGTCTTCAGTCTGGTGCTTTAGTCTCAACTGGCTCTTATTTTGAAGGGCAATTTTGTTTACAGACATGTTATAATTTATTTTATTTACAGTTTTGTTTATTTATTTTGGATATTTAAAACATCTTCCAGTTTCAATCTTAAATGTTATTTAGAATTGAAAGTTTATTCTCTTTTTAAGAATATCCTCGTGCATTATTACACCGTCACGATTATATTGCTTTGCTTTCAGTTAATTCCTTAATATTGTTGAAAAAGTGCTAGCTATAAGGGAATCATCTGCCAGTGAAACCATACATTTCAACTTATAGGAAATACTAGGAAATTATTCACTTAAAACAAGCTCCTATATTTTGCTGAAAGTTAGTTGCAAGTTAGTTTTGTCTTATTTCAAGTGTACTAGATATTTGCACTAGAAACTAGACAAAAATACTTGGTAGGATTTTGTGTTTTTGCAGTGTACAAATATCAAGAATGAAACTATAACCAGTTATTCTCCCTAAGCTCTTCGGTTTATGAGAAAGTCGAATCTCTGTGCAAAGGATTAACTGTAGTGAGCTTTCAAAAATGATGGGATTTCCAGTCAGGATACAAACCTCCTGTAACTTCTCAGTCTGTTGCAGTTATAGTTTTTATTTTTTATTTTCCAAAGGTCCCATCTAAATATGTTTCCGTCTTTTATATTGACCACTACTGAGAGCACTGTATGCAGCATTAAACTGATAGAAAAAAAGTTTTCTTGAGATCTGAAGATGCTCTTAAAGGGTTTCTGCTGAGACAGTAGTTTGCTGCTTTTCAATAATCATTTGCGTATCATTCTCATCACACGTTCATCAAAGCCGATCGTATTTGGGAACCAAAACATTTCTAGAACGTTTGATTTTCCAGCTTTAGCAGCAGGTTTTTCACATCAGATGATTTCATCCTGATCTTCATTAATTTTTCTGGTTCACAAAAAACTGTTAAAATTCAAAGTCTTTATGCATTCAGAAATGATTTTTCCATGTCTGTTGTTTAAGGGAAAATGTATTAATTTCAGTCTCTGAACTCTTGAATTGTTGTTTTTTCTTGAATTGTTCCTGTAATTATTGTG
This sequence comes from Poeciliopsis retropinna, assembly GCA_010277075.1. NCBI lineage: Eukaryota > Metazoa > Chordata > Actinopteri > Cyprinodontiformes > Poeciliidae > Poeciliopsis > Poeciliopsis retropinna. The sequence continues at coordinate 3,237,202 of VMRM01000014.1, read as the reverse complement.
ATAAATGATATTGTTGTTTTGAGATGATTTTATTGATAATAAAATACTAATTCAAGTTTGCCCACTCCAACCAATACATTTGTAAAATTTGCTAAAAGAACACTTACTGCTGGAACTGGAAGATATTTTAATGGATTGCGAAGTGTCTGTAAACAAAGTTGTCCTCCAAAAATTTTTAATCATCAAAATGGAAATTATTGAGCTAATTTAATCTATCTCACGATTAATTGAATAATCTATTATTGCAACAGGTTTTTATACTTGGCAGCATCTTAAAACCAAGACTATGATAAGAAAGGAAGAGATTAAAAACCGCTGCAGATGAGAATATCCGATTTTTTGATTGACACTTCAGTCAAATGAAACACTCAAAAAATCGTCTTTTCTTTTTTTTTTTCATTATTGAAAAAAATAATGTTTTTCTTCACTGCAGCTTTTAAACAGGTTAATTTAATACTTGTTTTTGTCAAAATTATTGCAAATCTAGGCTTCGACTCGACTGCATTTGAAGAATAATTGCTCAGACAGAAAGTACAGATGAAGTGGATCAATCTGAATGCATAAATTTTGTAACAGTAGACTTTGAAGTTTCGTTCAGGTGGGTGATCCTCTTCCGTTGCCTTTTCCTGTAATATAATTTGTCTCATGGTGATATGAATGTAATATGTGAGCACTTCAGGGAGACATGAAACACTTTGCTTGAAGCATACCTCCTTCTTACTTCCACCTTTTCTCTCTTGATGGATGAAGACCATCTCACAGGAGCCAGCCTCGGTCTAATTTAAGGTTTCAGCGCGGGTTTGCTCTAATTAATTCCTTAATGAGCCTCTTTGATGTGGAGTTGCATGAAACACAGAAGGGACCTTCCTCTGCGCCAGCCGGCCTCCGCAGAGCGACTCGGAAGAAGAGTTGTTTTCAGCTCCAACCTGTTGAAGGATTCTGGGTCAGCCTATTCTCCTTCATCGGACCCCCTCCCTCCTCTCCGGACCTCCAGCTCCATCCAGCCAGGGTATTTTTAGTCCGCTGCGTGCTCCCTTGAAAGCCAATAACCTCCTTTCAAACAACTTGTCAACACACAAACACACTCTTAGCTTTTCATACACAGGGAAAAAAAACAAAATGTTAAATGCTCCTCCTTTCATCCTAAAGCCAAGTGGGCTTTATTTTTTTTCTAGGAAGTGGTCAGGGTCTTGTTTGTAAGAGGAAAAGTATGCTAGCACATCAAAGCAGTGGGGAGATTAGGTTGGGAAAACAAGCTTTATGAGGTTTTTGTTTCCAGACACGTTAATGTTATAAAGCTAGACTCAGATTAATTGCTGCATTTTTGCATCGCAGATCAGGTGTTCAGATCAGTGTGTTATGATGTGTGGTGGTGGAGTTTGATTTGATGAAATGAAATCAACTTTTGTTCTGTAAGAAGAAAAAATGCTGCTCAATTTGCACAGAATTAAATGTGCATGACATTATTTTCATCTGTTTTTGCGTACTGTCACCGATCACTCTATTAACACCAGGTTGAACCCAATTCTGTCTGTCGTCTATAAATCGGTTAATTGCATGATAAACTAAAACTGAGTTTGATCATTTCCATTTGGTTGGTTGTTTTTTATGTATTTTTGGATTTTTAAAATGTCTTGCAGGTTCAGTGGTAGTCAGAAATGCAAATAAAAAAACAAAAAATATGTATTTACCCAGGTTTTCCCTTTACGTTTTATCCTAAAGGGAAATTTAATATCATAACTCATGTCATTCAAGTACCTTCAAATAGTAGTTATAGGTAGTGATGCTCTGGGCAGGAAGAACCTCCAGTAGCAGTCAGTCTCGCGTCTAATCTGAAGTAGCCTCTGACTGAAGACTGTTGCTCTATGACAGTCTGACTCTTATGACATGTTATCTCAATTTCTGGCCAGCATTTCACACCATAAATTGTTGCCACTAACTGCTAACCCGCCTCATTTGCTTTTGCTTCTCCTATTTAAATCTTTGTGTGGCTGTGTTGTTAAAAGGTTGGGCAGAGGGACACTTTTTTTTTTAAACTCTTTTTTTGATTTCAAAAGTTCAGGTATTCTTTGAGATGTAAATCAGCTGCTTCCAGATGGCTGCACATCATAAAAACCGATCATGAGTGAAAATAGGAAAAGCAAACCTTTGTCTGTCTGCACAGCATCCAGTCTGACGACTGCTATCAATAATTTCCCCTAAAAATTGTAGTTATCAAAATGTTTGTACAACCAACAGACACAATCTGGCACTGGTCAAATAAATGTATATATTTTGTACATTTTGGTGCACTTGTTGCCTAATTTACCACCATCTTCCTCACTTCTATAAATTCTGCAGACGTCCGACTCTGCTGCTCAGTTTGTAAGGCAGACTGAGGTCAAACGCACTTGACCTCACACTGACTGAGTTCAGTTTGTCTGAGGCCGATGAGTCGAGACGTTGTGCGGGAGTATTTGGGTGGACACGAAGTGCTGCTGTTCAGAATGGATTATTTCTAAAAATGCTTCCATGTGGGATTTTGTTTTTGATCTGTATTGTCACAAACATCTAATAAAAGCTGCACAATCCAATTTCAGGTTGTATTCAAGCCTTCGTTGTTTTTTGGTTTGAAGGTTAGACGTTAAACCTGGCTGGTTTTTTTTCGGCAGTGGACTCGTATGCCTGTGATTAGTATCAGGTGTAACCAAGCAACCGGAGCTTTTTTAAGGCTGCTCATCTCCACTCTCTCTTATCAATTATAGAGTCTCTAAGCAGCAGACCTACTTTTTTATATTAGTATATTTTCTACTTGCCTAGGAAAGAAAGCAATTGTTTTTGGAGACTTTTTGATTACAAGGATAATCATCTGGTGGTTTTAATGATTTAGTTTAACAGCACAGCTGAATAATTGCACAACAAACTGATTTGGTTATTTTTAAAAGCAAGAATTTGGGACACAAGTCGGTTTTTCCTAATGGCACTTAGTAATTATTAATAACCAAGATTTATATCCATCGTGTGTTATTGTGTTGGTTATGTGGCATTTGTTTGGTCATGTGACATTGATTGTGTGGTTGTTTTTTTCCATAGAAAATATTTGTAAATATTGGTTATTGGCCCAAATGTTCCTTATCTGTGCATCTCTAATTTGTTTAATACTTCCAAGATTGGGACATTTGTTACATTTTCAGTTTCTTCGGTTTGATCTCACAGTGCACTGAGTCAAAACCCCTTTGAAAAATCTGTTCCCCTCCTCACCTGTGGTGGCGCTGCACCAAGAACTACTAAAGAAAGCGCCTTCAAATTCCTGCAGAATTTGTACCAAGTGAAGCTAAAAATACCCCTCAAGTTCTGGATAGAACATATTTACAGACAAACAAGGTTTTTCATCTAATATGCAAAATGTAAATATTTTTGTGCAGTTTTGGCTAAATTAGTGCTTTGAGTTTGCCGTTCTGAAAAGAAGTTGTGTCGAGGACCGACTTTGGGGACGCCTGGTTTAAGCTCTAGTCAACAGTACAAACATTTAAACCCCATCTTTTGGGAAGGCTTGAATTTAGGCCTGATTTGTTTTGCAGCACAGCCTCCTTGTTCCTCAAAGGGTGTGAAATCTAGGCCATCCTCTCAGAAAACAGAGAAGAGACAGGAGGTGGAGACAAGTGAGCGAGTGAAAGTTCCTCTGATGAAGAGGAGCAGCAGAGGGCTTTTGGTCTATTTATACCCCCCTGTCTGCGGAGCCCCACTTTCTAATTAACTCTGAATTAACTTGTGACGAGTCGAGGGTGGGCGGCTTGGATCCGAGGCTGCAGATGTAAACGTCTCTTCTCTTATTAGCCCAATTTGTCGGGCCTCTGAGGGCCCCCGCCGGCGCTCCTCTGAGCCGCCCCGGCAAGTCCGACATCTGCTCCCGAGAACCGTCTTTGGTGCACATCAAAGCTGCAGCATCGGACTTATCTGGGATGATGGAGAAAAGATCTCCAGGGTCTCCAGGCGGTGATGACATACTTAAAGACTCGTTTGAGAAACTGTCACCGCGTTTATTGTCTAGTGTTGTTATATAAAGTGTAACACAGAAACAAATGAAAGAGATGAAAACAGGCTGTTTGTTAGTTTCATCAGGTTTTACAAGGTCAGAATCAAAACACAAGAGCATAACTCTAAGGCTGGAACCGGTGATTATTATAGTTATTGATTATTCAATCAAATAATTGATTTAAAATAAAAATAATTAACACATTTTAGAGATTTTTAATTTAATTACAGAAATTTTTCTGATATAATATTAGAAATATATTAAAATATACAAATGTAGCCAATGTAATTACAATGACCAACTCTTATGCATACATATATATATTTTTAATTTTTTGTCACTTATGGCTATATTTGTGTTTACTAAAATTTAACAACGTGGATGGAGTAGCTTGTCAACCAATAAGCTGCTTCCTCTTGGGGATCAATAAAGTATATTCTACTCTAAATGAACAAATACATTAATTTTTAAAATAAGAAAATAATCTTTTTCTTACTTTTAGGAAAGGTAAGAAAAGTCATGCAGAAAGAAAGCCCTTTCTGCATGACTTATCAATATTAGTGATCTGTTGATTAATAATAGCAAATGGTGCTTAATGGGAGATTTTTTTTTTTTTTTTACAGAATTTGAACGAGGTGAACTAAAACTGTGGACTTTTGGTACTAATTAATATTTAATAATATTTTATCTTTATTGCAAATATATATATATATCTAGGTTTCCCCCAGTGGTCCGCCATGTTTTTGAGTTAAAAAAATGTTTATAGTTGGCAGAACATTTTAAAATATCACTTGATAATTACCTTTAAGTGTTATTAAAAGATTGAAGATTAATACCTGAACACCAGTGCTTAGCCTGGAGGGGTACTAGTAAAGCCTGGTGGCCCGCCAGGCTCAAAATACATTGGAGGAAAGCCGGTATATTTTGTAGACTTCTGGCTTCGTTACTGCTCTGAGTGCGTTCTTTCTCCGAGTCTGTATATTCCAGTTAACAATTAATCTATCACTAAATTAGCTGATGACTGCTTCAATAATAGATCAATCACTATTAATTTGATTAATCGTTTCAGCGCTACATAACTCTGTTTGTTTGTGTTTCCATTGCCATGGTGGTCCGGTAGCATCTCCAAGGTCGGAACTTGTCTGTTCCTCTACGCCTGCATCTGTCTCACTCTCCGTCTCTTCCTCTGTCCCTGTGACTAATGGCAGGCTCCACCGCTCGTTTCCTTATATAGAGCCACACTCTGTCTGATCTGCCTCAGATCGGGACAGCGCACACACTCACCGAGTCCTGGAGGATTCAGGTGCCCCTTTGTAACACTAACATTAACGTTTAACAAGCGTTTCCTCTTTGGCTCATTTGATTCTGTGTCTTTTAGTCAGCATGGTTAGAGATCTTCATGTTAACATAAAGATTTGCAGCAAAAATGTTGTTTTTGTGACTTTATTACTTTTATTTCAAACAGAAAGGTGTTGCTTATTCCTTGCTGATGCTTGATCTATGAGCAGTGCCATAAAAAAGTTTGTGCCCCCTGGAATGTTTCTTTGGTTTTGCACTGAGACCGTTTCTGCTGAACATATTAAGGTACATTAAGGTATATTTGGTGTTTGAACTATTAAATTACAGTCAGGTATTTTCAAAGGGGACCTAAAGTATCTGTGGATTTAATCTGTTTGTGGGTGATGGAGGTCTCTAAATCCTGGAAATATCGGGACTTGGGGATCTGCTGTATTCTTGTATTCAGACCGATGTGAAGCGTTTATCAATATGCCAGGATATCTGCAGGATAAGCACATTAACAATGTCACTGTCAACTATTGAACATCCCTTTGAAACACCTCTTTGTGGAGAGTTTCTAGTACTGAGAGTTTGGGGGTAAAGCCCATTTGCTTGAGTTTATGGAGTTCTTATTTTTGTTTAAAGTAGTAGTTTAAAATAATTACCGGACAATTCATCACATTGATGAGGTATTTGCTTAGCTTTGTGCCTACTTTTGTATTTTATTTGCTTTTTGTAACAAATGCCAACAAAGCCTGCGAATCCCCGATGTGTTCTTATTATAGACTGGTTGAGTAAGGACAAACTTTCTCTCTCTCTTGCCCCACACACACACACACACACACACACACGGTCATTCATCAAACCTAGTTATCGACATTGGGAGATCTCTCCTTAAATGGTAGACTGCCCAGGGCCCTGTGTCTGTTTCCACCACGCAGACTAAATGAAGTCCAGGTCTGGGAATAGCCTTTTAAAGAGGAGGGGAATGCTGGATGGAAAGAAAAGTAAAAAAAAAAAAAAAAAGAGAGAGAGTTGTAGAGGAAAAATGATGGTGAGAGGCCCTGGAAAGGTTTTGACCTTTAAAGATAATGTAATTGAAGGGAAACAAATAGGGTGGTTATTTCAGTTGTCGATTCATTTATCACTTATTTTCATGATCGTGTAAAAAGAACTGCAGATTTTACATTTTAGTTCTATTTAGTTACTATTTGTACAATATTAGAAATACATTAAATGATGCAAAGAAACAATTCAACTCATTTTTTCAATTAGAAAGTAAACATTTTATTGTCTAAAATGCAATAACAGCATTCCTTTAAGGTATGCTCGATCATGTGTATCAAAGGACGCATCTACAACTAAATAGATTAATAATTAGACAGCAAAAGGTGTCTAATATATATATTGTTTGCACTGGGTGAAGCTAAAACAATGGAGTTTTAGGTAGAACATATTTACAAAGATTTTTTATTTAATATTTTAAATGCTAAATGTATATATTTCTGGTACAGTTTTGCCTTAATTACTGCACTGAGTGCTTTGTTCTTTCAAGAAGTTGACATTTTTAGAGTCTATGTGCCCCAGTTGATGATTAAGCAATTACTAAATTAGTTAGTGATCATTTGAATAATTGATTAACCACGATTAATTTGATTAATAATTTCAGCCCTAATCAACAGTACAAATTCCAGCCTTTGTGACGGCTTGAATTTAGGCCCGATTTGTTTGGCAGCACAAACTTATTGCTCTGTGTTAGGTTAGCACCTGGATGTTAACACACCCTTAAACAGAAACTGATAAACAATAAAATAATTGTCCTTTTTATTTTATTGTTCCAGCTACATACATTCCTGTCACCAGGAAAGGTAAAACTTATTAACTTTAAGTAAATTTCAGCTTGTTCTGGAGGGATTTTCCTGGTGTTTTCTCATTTCCACTCTTGAGTTGATGATAAATATTCAAAATAAACAGTTAAGCCCAATGTTATTGCTACCCCCAATAGTTTAAAGGAAATTTAAATTAGACTCTAAATCTCTGTGAATAAGTTTGGGCTTCAGCTTATAGGATACTGACAAGAAGTTAGAAGACTTTTAGCTTTCGAGTGAAATTTCAGGATGACCCTAAAATGCACTGAAACATTCCCAGGTGACCTACTCTAATATTTTAAATGCACATCACTGTTTTAATACTTATTAATACAACTTATTGTTCACTAACAAAAACCTAAAATTACAGGAGGTAAAATCGACCAATAATTTTCCTGCTTGGTATTTAAACAGATGATAACAATAACTTGGTGAACCCCCCCAAAGCCTGAGGGAGCTGCAGACTGCACGGGCCAACAGTCTGAAGGAGTAAGTTTTCCACACCAAATATTTTTGTTCCCAGTAAAACATCTTGTCTCCGGTTAAAATCTCCCAAAATTTTGCGGGAGACGGTTTTTATGCTCTGATAACAAACATGAGTTCCAAAATAAGTGGCACAATTCTTGCAGTGAAACATGGTAGTGGCACAGTGGAGCTCTGGGGTCATTTTTCCACAGGTTGAGAGTTTGGGTTTTTCTTGAGGTGGTTGAAATGTTGTACAGCTCTTAACGCCACATTAGGCTGCATCTAACAATTATTGTCATAACTGATAACTCTGATAATTACTTGGATAAAAAACGGGAACATTCTGCTGATTTTTCATTTAATCACTTAAACTGATTTTGTACAATTTTAGAAATACAGTAAAATATGCAAATAAATAAAAATCCTTTTTAAATAAGAAAATAAACATTTAATCACCTAAAATGCAATAAAAATCGCTTGTAGCAAAAGATGCATCTGCAGCTAAACAATACTTCACTTGAAAAGCTCAATTTCTGTTGGTCTCAGTACAGTGAATGTCTAGTTAGATTAAATAATGAAAAATCTGAAGAAAAAATTGCTTAGTAGGAGATATTTTGTTTTTACTCCTAATAACTATTAAATGGTTATTAAAATAGTTAATTATTTTAATAGTAGATTGATCCAATCAATTGTTTAAACTCACACAACTGTTGACCAATTTTTACTAGAAAGCTAAAGAAAAACTTCACTAGAAAAATTTACTTGGAGTCTCTTGAAGAGGGCTATAAATTAGAAATATTCTCCTAATCTGACAGATTTGGAGAAGATATTGATATTAAATGTTGTAAATTGATCAAAGGAAATTAAGTATTAATGGTGTCAACACTGAAGTATCGGAGGTGAAATCATTCTAACCTGTTCTTTCTGCTTTCCTCATAGCGGTCACTTCCACTGACGTCTTGAACATTTTGGAAATGAAAATTGACATCGGAAGACTTTTTTGTAAAGTCTTTACAATTTCTTGTTTTTTTTTTTAAATCCATTAATTGTATTTCTTTTCTTTTTCTTTCAGACTGAAAATCTGCAGAAAGTATGGCTGAAAGAATTTCTCGAGGTAAGACGCAAACTCAAATATTCAGCAATGATTCCAGTAGTTTTAGATGACATTAAACTGCATTACCCAGCATGCAAGTGTCTCTGCTTATACAGAGGAATAGATTCTGTGGTTTTGTACAACAGGACTTAAATTGATCACTTAGTGGAAAGTAATTTGTCAGGATTGCATGGAAATACATTAGAATGTCATTGTTGAAGCCTTTTGAACATGTTCTTGAAACTGAGTGAACCCTATATTCATTCCTTGTTTTGATATATTTATTTCCCTCTTGGTAATACTTCCTTTTAACTTTTTTTTTTTTTTTATCTCAGTAAGACGGGTTTCCATGGAACTATTTGCTGGTTTACTGTGGTGTTATGTGCAGTTTATGTCAAAAATGGTCTAAATTGACAACCTATGGAGAGTTTGATCGTCAGCACAAGTGAAAGTGATGTGTCAAAGAAAATTGATAGTTTGTCAAAGATTTGACAAGATTTCCATTGGTTCTCAAATTGTTTAGCTTCTAATCCACATAGAAAAAGAGTGTTGTGACCCAGATTATCTGAACTAGATTGTAGTGACTATGGAAATGGCTTCCATGTTGTTTTCTCTATTTACTTGGGAGGCAGTGATCTATGCTCTGTGAATGTTTGAGTAAAATACCTCCTGGAAACACCTTGCAGGTTCAGAAATCTCCATTTCTGCCTGTCAAACTTTTATCTATTTTAGTGTGTAAAGATTCAGGCTTAAACTGTTGCTTCTTGTGTGTAATCCTTCATGTCTCTCAAGCAATTAGCCATTTTTTTGGGTTAGAACCACAAACTTCAATCAGAAAGTGGTGCATAATTGTGAGGTAAAATAAAAAATTTGCAATGTTATAAAAATAAGATGAAAAGAAATGGATTTAACCCGGATACCTCTACATAAAGTTGATCTTCGAGCAGGAGAACAAAACGGCCAGGTGATTATTTGTGTTGCGCAGCGCTCTTTGAGATGTTGATGAACATTGTAGTTCTAAACATACCATCAGCACTACAGGGGACTGGTTGACATCAAAGCTTCTGGATGTGTTAGTGGCCTAGTCAAAGTATCTCTTATTGAGTTGATGTTCTCAGGCTCTTTCTATCCAAACTAACTGAGGTTGAGCTACTTTCTAAAGAAGAACAGGGAAAAACATCTCGGTGTCTGTTTCTTGAAACCTGGTAGGAACTTTACGCCAAACTACTTGCAGCTGTAGTTGTAGTTATATATAAAAATCATTGGCTTGAGGTTGGTGGGGTTTTTTTTGTGTGTGTTGTTCCACATAAAGTCTCGATAAAACCCATTAAAGTTTGTGGTTTTAACAGGAAAAATTGTGAAAAACTCCTGGGGGTGCCGATGCTTTTGGAAGCCAGAAAAGAAACAAGGAGAATTTCTTTTCAAAGAAATCCTTTGTCTTGCAAATAAAACAAATACACATTTATTTATCAGAATATTCTTCTTCTGTGGTATGGAGTGAGACAATGGGTGTGTCCTCTGCCTGCACCTTCAGCTGTTACGCGCCTATATGACCACAAACGCTGCAGATCACCAGCTTGATTTCCTTCTCGTCTCCCAGCTGTACATGAGAGCTGAAGCACAGATGTGTCGCTGGTATCTTGTCATTTTCATGACCTAATTGCTTTTCTTTCTTTTTTTTTTCTTTTTACAAACATTTGAGCTCAGTCATGTTTCATATCACAATGCTTCATCTGCTGAGGAACCCCTGACTAACCACCAACTGTTTCCACTGGGTTAAGGGAGGCGAGGCAGCTGAACCTCATAACTGCTGACAGAAAGTGCTGCTGAATGTCATAGAAAAGAGAGATTGAATGAGATAATGAAGCAAAAACAGTCATTTTAGAAGTTATTTTAATGCACAAATGAAGTAGCTAAGAAATATGTTTACTTAGGATTTGGTCAGTTAAGAAAACCCATTTTTAACTTGTCATAAGGTTAGTGTTAGATGCCAAAATGGGGTCCATTGAGGTCAGTTAACCCTTTGTTGCCTGACTGAAGGAAGTGATGTATCGAGAGAAACCCACGCTGGCCACAGGGCGAACATGCAAACTCCACACAAAGGTCTCAGCTAGAGACTAAGCGCCAAATAACTGTGCTCTTACTTTTTAAAACAATTTGGGTAAAGATAAAAAACTCTATTCTTTTTCTTTCGTTGTCCGATGATTTAGTAGATGTTACAAAAGTCAGGTTTTTTTTTTTCTTGTTCCTCTTTGGTGTCAGAAAACAAGGGGCGCAACTAACGATTGTTTTTGTAATTGATTGGTTAATTGGATGAAAATATTGGCATGTTCTGCAGATTTTGCACTTAACAACTTTTGTATACAGTATTAGACATACATTAAAAATTAAACAAATAATGAAATTCCTTTTTTATATTGGAAAATGAATTGTATTACCTAACATTAAAAAATATAGCATTCCTTTAGTGTATGCTTGATCATTTGTAGCAAAAGATGCATCTGCAGCTAAAAGTACTTCTAACATCAACATATGAAAAGGTCAGACATTTCTGCATGACTGGACATCAATACAATGTAGTGTTGATCCATTGACCAATTAATAATTGGATAGAAAAAAGTGATTTGTTTTTCTTCAGGTGACGCTAAAACTAGACCATTTTGAGGAGTTCTAGGTGGAACATTTTTACAGATTTTGTACATTTTGGGCTTAATTATTGCTCTGTATGTTGTCAAATTTACTTTTTTAAAAGTCTGCATACTCCAGTTAACAAATATTTAAATAATTGATTTATCATAATTAGTCCCTTGAATTCCTATCTGAGCGGCCTTTCAGTTCATGTAGGACTCAGATCCCTGTGGATAATGATGTGAAGGTTCAAAGGTCACCTCCTGATATCTTGCCAGGTTCATTTTGTAATTTTTTAAAATATGATGTCACATTAGGAATCAGGGAGTTTAAGTTGCTCTAATGTTAGAAATTGAACACAAAGAAGGTTACTTCCTTTTTTAATTACCTTGTAGTTAAACATCCAATTATGGGTAGAAAGTAAAAGTTCAACCAACTAACCAAATGCATCATTGGCAAGCAGAGTTTGAATGCATAACACTAAGATATTGCATACTGCCGACATGCAGCCTTCGTTACGGTTGCACAATTCAATATGTTGTGCAGAAGAATCCCTCCAGCAGAGATGGAAGCAGCGGATCCAGAGCCAAATCATGCATGCTCATCAGCAGTTGTGCAATTCTTGCGTCACTGATCAACACCCTGAGGCCAAAAATAATCGTTTGTGATAGTAGCGTGTAAGCGTCGTAGCAGCCAGTCTGTCGACGAGAACAGGTTTTGAAGGTTGAGTTAATCATATTTTTTCAACAGGAAGTGGTTTGACCTAGAGAAATTTTCCATTCGCCTCTTTATTGAAGAAGAAAAGCAAAGAAGAATGGCTGTATGTGAGGCAGAAATTAATCTTCTGTTCATTAATTAGAAGTACATCCTGCAATTATATCTAATCACTGTTAATTGTTGGATGTATTTATGTTTTTAAAGAAATTATGTCCTTGCCAACCCAACAGAGTTTACTGCAGCTGATGATTTTTGCAAAAGTTAGTTGAATAACAACTTTCTAGCATTTTGTTTTTTGAAAGATGATTGAGGTTTTTTTTGCCCGCAGTGTGAGGCAACAAGCACTCTCTAAATAGGTTAACTTATTTTCAGCTTTCTGCAACCCAAACGTCACTTTCAAGTTGACGAATGTCGCCGTGCCTAAAGCAAGCAGATGTCAAAACCAGCTCATCACAGAACTGCCTGAAGTTTCCATTCACTCACCAAATCTCATAATAAAACTGAACTTTTTTTGATTTGCTTGAGTTGTTGCTGCTTGAGGCCAGAAGACCTTGTATGAGTGGATATAAATTCTTTGTTTAAATAGTTTTTACGGATTGGCAGAGGAGAAACAGTGAGAGTTTCTGTAATCACTCTATTCATAATGCAGTTTTTCTGAGAAACTCAGCTACTTTGAGTGCAGATTTTGCTCAGGTTGCTCCTAACTTAGATACTTTTATTATTGCTGTTGAGAAATTAATGAAACTCTGTCATTAAATTCAATGAAATTCGGTTCTGAAATACTGTATTTATCCCATAGAGAAGTTAAATGTCATCATGTCAACCAGGTATATTCAGAGAGTCGTTGTGGACAGTCATGCTTTGGTCAGGAAGGATCTCCAATAGCAGTCAGTTTTGCAACAAAATGGAAGAGGCCTCTGACTGCAGACTGTTGCTTTTAAATGCTTTTAACAGCTCAGTGTCCTGGCAGCAAAGACGATATTTCACAGTAACATGACCTGGATGAAACAAGCACTGCTAATCTAGCTCATTTGTTTTTGCTGCTCCTCTTTAAACCTTTGACCGGCCGTGTTGTTAGGAAGCTGGACAGAGAGACGTTGGAGTAGGGGATATGATCCTTCTCTTTTAAGATCGATGGAAGAAATAGTTTGCACTTCCTCCTTCTCTCTGCTCTGCATCTTTGAAGCCTCCTTTTCTACTCCTCTTTGGGGATTTAGGGTCAAAGTTCAGGTATTATTTGAGCATTTCAGATGTTAACTTCAAAATGCGAAGTGTTTGTTTGTTCTTTGGAGGTCCAGATCCGTCGTTTGAGGAAGACCGTATTCCAGTTTCTAGATGAACAAGTACTAGCAATTTTCACATTTAATTGGAATCGAAACAAAACAAGTCCAAGCATTTTTCTACCTCATAAAGTCGTGTTTTATGTAATAAAATTGGAACTAAATGCTTAAGAGATCTCTGGATGACTGGTTTCTTTCAGTGAGTTTTCACTTCCAGTCAGGGTTACTGGTAAATCATGGCCACGTACCGGACTAATAGATTAATGGATTTCCTCATATTAACTGAAAATGCATAAAACAGATTGATTATAATGCAGAGCTAATAACCAACAAGTGAATACTAATATTCATAATTAGATTTCCTGCTATTGGCCAGAGCACTAAGAGCCTCTTAATGGCTTTTTTATATTTTCCAGATCAATAACGGGGATGTTGTCGAGTCTTATGTTGTCCGAAACGGAAAAACACTCTTAGTTGATTCTCTATAAATGAACTTTTATATCAAGAAACTGAAACCAGAACGCTAATTTGCTTAAGTAGTCTTACCCCTTGGGTTTTGTGTGATAGCTCACAGCAAAGTAGCAAAGATAAATGTTTTATTTTAAAATGTTTTTATAAATAGAAATCTGTGAAGGAGTGATGCGGATTTGTGTTCTATCCTACCGAGTAAAATTCACGTTTCTCTGCAACTACAGCTGCAAAAGACTGAAACTGATTAGATGGAAATCTGTAAGCTTCAGTTTTCCAGGATTCACAAAGGTTTTGCCTGCTAAATGTTTAATTTGTGGGTAACTTTTATGAACAATATGCTTTTTGTTATTTTTATATATATTTTTTAAAATAATCAGTATGACAGGAGTCAATTAATCTGTGAGAAAATTGATCTCCTCTGCCTCCCTGTGGTTCATATGCAGAAATACACTGCTCTGTCATAAACAGTCAGAGAAGGATCTTAAGACTGCCAATCAAGCTCATGTAAGTGCTGCTCACAGCATTCTTCTTGCTATCTGTTATGCTACAGTTAGTTCCCCACATTGAGTCTGCTGGGAATGCTAAGGCTGGTTTGCATAATCACCAATGATGGCTGATAAATGGTTAAACTGTTTCTGCTCCATTAGCACACTGAGCAGTGCATACACAAACTTGATTGACAGCGCTAAGACCTTTCTCCTTATTCTGATTGGTTATATTTGACCTGGAGCAATGCATTTCTGAAGGTGAAAGTAGCAGCACTTTTTCCACAGATGATTTGTCTTGTTATATTGTCAAAACGTAGTGTCAGTTTTAACAAATATGTAAAAAAAAATGTTTAGAAAAGCTGCATACTGCAGACTTACATAAAGGTAAACAGGAGAAAGTGAATGAAAATGTTGAAAACTGTGTATCCTTTCCCTTCCACTTCACAGTACAGTAAAATCCTAATAAAATACATCAAATCTTGCGGTTTCAGTGTGGCAACATGTGGAGGTTCAAGGGTTATGAATACTGTGTGTGCAGTGTGATGTAAGCAGAGCTGCTGCTCTGAACCCGGTCACCATTATTGGTCATCAAGTTATTCATTCAAAATGAATCCTCAGGAGTTTCATTTCGACATCACAACTTTGTTTCTATTCACACAAGAAGACAAGCTATAGATGTAAACACACAGAAGGTTTGTTAATGCTGCAAAAGTCCATTTCTTTTTGTGTTTCGTTAATTTTTCTATAAAGTCTATTTCTGCACATACAGAAATAAAGTCGTTCTCAAAGCCGGAAGATTCGGAATCTGTTTTCATTGCCTCTCTGCAGAGTGGACTGTAATGCATCAGAGAAATGTCACAAGGGAGTGACTGTACAGAAAAACCCCCTCATTGCTCCATTTTCCCCTGAACTTCCCTGTGGTTTCCATTGAACACACTTGAAGGGTGTTATAGTTGGACGCAGACTGGTTACAATAAACAGAGCTGCTCCCAGCGGAGCACATAAACAGGGGAGAAAAGACTTTGAACCGCTCACGCCCAGCTGTGCAGCGCCTCGGATCGAAATGCCGTCTCCGCTGGCTGGATTCCTCCATCACCTGCTGATACCTTACAGGAAGGGATAGTGCCTCCGTTTGTAGGAATTAAATACTTATAAGGATGCTTGGATTAGGATTTAATAGTATAGATCAACACAAAGCTGTGCATTATTGCGAAGCAGAATGACAAATTATTTTAGTTTTTGAAGATTTCTTTTCTTTTTGCAAATAAAAATCTGAAAAGTGTGGCCTTCATTTGTGTTTAGCCTCCCCGAGTTGATACTCTGGCAGACATTTACATGAAAAAAGTGAAATTTCTGCTCATTATTCTTTACAGAACAAGTCAGGATCAGTAAAATTAGACGAAGAGAACCCTTAGAACTTCAGCTTTAAGCTTTGCTACGATTACATTAAGATCTGGACTTTTGCTAAACTGCAAAAACACAAAATCTCAAAGTATTTTTGGTCTAGTTTTTAGCCAAATATCTGGGTATACTTGGAATAAGACAAAGCGAACTTGCAAATAACTTTTCTGCAAGCTATAGAAGCTTGTTTTGCGTTATATTGATGAAAACGTCCTAGCTCCAAAAGTCTTAATTTGATTAATTTAAAACCAGACATTTTTCACATGTTATAATTAAATAATCTGCCAATGGGACTAATATTTCTTTCTGTGACTTTTTTTTTCTTGCAACTCTTCTGTAAAAGTCAGATTTGGGAAGTGCATGACTAATAGTTGCCATAGCAACATGACCCATGCTTAACATCAAGCAGGTGAAGCTAAAACTGACACTTGAGGACTTATTTACAGACTTCACTTAAAAGCAGAACATTTATATTTTGCATTGGGTTTAGCTTAATTACTGTTCCAAGTATATTTTCTTTCAGCAAAGTGTCTTTTTTAAAAAAAAATTTAATAGTTTTTATACTGAAATTAACTATTAAATAATTAATTTAAGTTTTTCTCTCGCAAATGTACAATCTTTAAGCTTCAGTAAATAGTCTTGGTCTTCCTTGTAAATATTTGAGGGTTATTTCTTGGCAGAAATGCACTTTTCCGTTGCCAATTATTTCCCTCTTCTCATTTACAATGGCCAGAAAACTCCATGAGTTTCTTTGTGAATGCTGCAAGTTTCGTCACTAAGGGACCTAAATTGACTCCTGGTTTTAATTTACCAGCTTTTAATATTCTCTTAAATCCAATTAAAATCTGGTAAAAGCTGCTTTACAACTGTTACCCCACCCCCAATTAGCAAACAGCGCTAGCTTTAGATTTAGCCTGTTTTTTAACCTTGCTGTAATTATTACTGCAACGAGCAGGCCCAAGCAGACGGATTACGGTACTGAGGGATTTTGTTGCTCATGTTTGTTTTACACACAGGATATTGGCTACATCACGTTTGTGTGTGTGTGTGTGTGGGAATAATGCACGTCCTGGTACATCGGTAGAGGAATTCTGTTTGCACTGGGCTGCAGGCTTGTGTGCTTTGGAGGAACGTGTCATGGCTGCTTCTCTCTCTTTCTTTCTCTCTCTCTCTTTCTCTTTCTCTCTCTCTCTCTCTCTCTCTTTCTCTCTCTCTGTGTGTGTCTGGAGGAAAACAGAGGGCAAGGAAAGCATGCGGTGGGAGAGGTGTGCCCCTGAGTGAACCAGGCCTCATGCCTGTAGCTCCATGCCAGCTCCGTGATGCTGCTTCTGAGCTGACGTCATGGAAAGAAGCATCTGAATCTGAACTCTGCTCTGCTGGGAACAAGTTATCCTCCATCAGCCAGGATGCTAGGCTACTCATGCTAATGCAGCTGTTAGCCTGTTGACTGACTCCTCTGTGCTACAGTCAGAAACACCTCAGTAGATGGAATAAAGAGCAGAGAAGTTGAAGTTGACTCATACTATAAACTGAGTTATTTTGTGTTAAAATAATTAATAAGCAGGCCATCAAATATACAGAGCCATATAAGGTCCATGTGAACTCTTTGAACCTTTATATATAAGATTTCTCTCCTTTATTGGATCATATAAGCGAGGCAAAGAAAGTAAAACGACTCCTTTCTTCTCTTGCCAGTGAGTCCAATCAAATCTTGCATCAAGGCTCTGCTTTTCTCTCACGGTTTTGCAATTTAAAAGCTTGCATACACATAAGCAAAGCAGGGTCATTTGCCTGCCCCCTTGTGTGCGATAAACTGGGCTAAATGGGAATCCACCACTGCGGCTGCAGCAGTTCAGGCACCACTTTGCATTGCGCCGCATTGAAATCAATGGTCACCTGGCTGATTTGCATTGGAAACGTCTCTAGAGGGAGCCGTGATCCAGAGATGGTGTCGCATCCAGGCTTCTGATCAGAATGCATTCACACCAGCTCTGTTTAGTTCGCTTTAATCAAACTCTGATTCACATGTGTTAAACTCAAAACCCGGGGGCCAAATCTGGCCCGCCATAACTTTCAGTCTGGCCCTCAAGACTCGAGACACTAAATAAGTCCACCCAGTTTTCTACAATTGATTTCTGTGGTTGTGGAAATTCACATAAAATCAACAAATTCCTGTATTTTTTTCACATTAATGCATAACTGCAAGTTTACTGCTAGTTTTCTGCAAAAATGGCCAAAAACTATTGCGTTTAACTGACCACTAACAGGATGGAGAAAATGTCCACACCTGATGTTTGTGGAAGAAACAAACATGTACAGTTTTTCAAATAATTTAGTGAAGGCAGGGAGTCTGTCTGCAGACTGAGTTGCGAAAACATTTAATTTCACTTTACTCAAATTTAATGGTTTCTGATTCCGGATTAATCAAATAAAATCCCAAATGGATGCACAGATAAAATTCTGTGTGTATTTAGGAATCTTCTATTAGCAGATAAAATGTCTGAGGCTGCTGAAACCCTGACGGATGAGTTATTTACACAAGCGGGAGACTCCTTGGAATTCTGACGTTGCCAGGAGTCGCGTCCCTGAGAAGAAAGAGGCGTGGCGAGAGGACACGTCAAAACACACTGGTGTGTGACATCGTCGGGAGGCCGAGAAGCTGCCCCATATGGCGGGTCTCTGTTAGCCCCGACATCATGTCAGGACGGGCAGAGAGGAGCCCGTCCTGACATGCGGAGCAGCTGTCAGCGCTGAGGCCTCGCTCTGTTGTTACGCATCAGTAGCTGCAGAATGCAGAGTCAGTAAGGCTGCTCAAATGTAAACAGTTTGTGTAAACTGTGTGTGTAATTGGATGCCAGTAAAAGGCTTTCTGTTTGTAGAAGAAACGTAAGGCTGGTAATAAAATTACTTGCTGGTTCCTTACACACACGCATCCATGTTTGTATTAATGCCCATGTTAGGACTTCGGATTGACTTCCAGTAAAACTTTATTCTATATTTACTTAAACTAATTAACGTAGTAGTGGTCTGACTGTATATTTACTTAATGAAATAAATAAGTACTCTTGATCGCTTGTAAGTTAATTGATAAATTTTGGCATTAATCGATAAACAACTGGAAAGCAAGAGGTGCTTAATAGCAGATTTATTGTTGTTATTATTATTATTATTATTATTATTTATTTTACAGAATTTTAACTGGATGAAGCTAAAATTGTGCCTCTAGAGAAGTTCTGGGTATAGAGCATATTTATAGTAGAGCTGTTTTTATTTTATTCTATTTTATCTGTTTATTTTTTATTAAAATGAAAAAAATATATATATTATCTATATATAATATCTACTATATATAGAGAGAGATATATAGATATATCTATGTATATATATATATGAATATATATATATATATATATATTTAATTTTTTTTGGCTCAACTACTGCTATAAGTGTGTTCTTTCAGAAAATTTTATTTTTTTAAATTTATTTTATGTTGATCTATTCTGCTAGTTTAGTTGACAAATATTTCAGTTATTGATTAATCACCGTTAATCCGATTAATCGTTTCGGCCCTTACTCTGATCATATTAGTAACTTCATTTATGCCTACCTCTAACTTTAACCATAAGCACTTTTTTCCTATTCCTTAACCTAAACTTAACCCTGGACTCTTCGCGCCGCATTAAGACGGGGTTTTGGTTCCCATAAGGCCCATCCGTCTTCAGTAGGTTAACAAGTATAGCAGAACAGGTCCAACACAAACAAGGACACACAAACACACATCCTTCATATCACATTAGTTGCGAGCTGCTTGGGTTTGTGACCTTTCCCGTCGTTAGATTGATAGGACCTCAAATGGCTTCAACTTTGAGCCATTTGAGGTCGGCGCTTTTGGGTCATCCAGTTAAGTGACAAGCCATAGGTTGATGGAAAATCTATAGCAGCACCGCCATACATTACCGTTATCTGATCGGGGGGTTCTCTGCCCGCCGTCCACAGGCCGGACCCCTGAGTGCCTGCGAGCGCTGTAAATCACTCCAAGCTATTGATTTTCCATTAGAAGTCGGCGGCTCCGAGCCCCTCTTGACACGCTGCTCGCAAACGCCTCGCTGGGTGGAAGTGGGAAGCAACATGAGGTCATGTGACTCGGGTCGAGTTCGCCGAAGGGAAAACCATGAATCTGGGATCTGTTCTTGTTCCATGCAAGAAAGCTTTACAGTAAAGAGGAAAACTATTTTACAGTTTGATCTGATCGCTGATTTTTTGTAAACAAGGAGATTTTATTATTACATGATTTTTCTCTTTGTGTTGAATTTTAATTAAATTATTACTTTTCACCTAGCTTTATTTCAGATTGATGGTATGTGATTATGAGTGAGTTTCAGATACAAACACTTTGATCAGTCAGTTTTGGTTTTATTTAAAGTGAATAAATTGGAGATTTTATCACCGACTCCACAGCTTACCTTTGACCCAACAATGTTTCCAATTGTCTCATCCAGGACTCAGATTTTGGGTTGTTTTGGTGAAGTTTTATTTATTTATTATTATTATTAAACCTTTATTCAACTACATAAGAATCCAATAAGATCAAGATCTCTTTCAGAAGAGCGACATGGCCAAGAAAGGCAGCATAAATGTCAAAGTAGACAAGATAAGTAATCACAAATAACAAAAGTACACATTAAGAACCGTTTGATAATAAAGTGCAGGAGTTGCACCAGTTTAACTGGTTGGTTTCCAACTGTACTGCAATACGTATTGAATTGCAGCAATCATTGCAAAATTCCAATTGCAAAGGGCTGATCGGATTATTATTATTATTATTTAATTTTTTTTTGTTGGACTTGGTGTTTGAATATTTAGTGGCTGAAATTGGGATAGATTGCAAAGGTAAAGAGTGGAGAAAATGACACAGGTGAAACTTTAGACCCACTCCATCCAATTCTTTACCGAGTTTTTCTTTATTTAGCGTTGGCCCGCTTTATTGGTTTCAGAATCAAAACGGGATAATTGTGCTGTAAGAACCCCCAGTTTTGTCAACCGTCTGGTTCAAACTGTTGACATCGTCTTAGTGGGAACTCGTTACGATGAGCAACCAAATCTCAAACCCTGACCTGACCTGGAAACTCCTGCTACTCCTGTGTTGCAGGCCAAAGTTAAACCAGGGTTTTATAAACGTTGACTGAAAGGATGTACCTCAAACCAACACCTGGACAGGTAAACCTTTGGTCAAATCTGGGTTTTCCAACAGGACAATAATCCCAAGAACTCATCTGAAATGATTAACACATGGCCCTGACTGCAACCTAATTAAATTTTTGTAATTTTAAATGAGCTGTATCAATACTACCAACAAGAGAGGTAAAATACCAGCCAGACTTCCTTTTGTCAGGAGCTTTATAGTAAATAAAAGAAGCATATGTTTGAGTTGGAAACACTTCAGCAATGATTTCCTCAAGTAAATTGTTGTTTTCAGTCCATCTTGAGGAGAGGCGTTGAAACCTTTTGCTCTGTTGGCTAAAAATGTCAGTACAGCTGGGTCATGAATTTTTATTTTTTCTGTTTAAAAACACAAAAATAATTCTGTACATTTAACAGGAACATAGTCAGGTTTATATTTTATTGAAAGGCTATTCAACCCTAAAAACAATGAAGTGCAGATAACTTGAAAATGAATTTCATGTGTTCTCTGTCGGCTCGAGTCGTCATGGAAACACAGAGACGCTGCCAGCTTGTTGGCGTGAAGTGAAGTCTGATCTTCAGTCACACCCTCCATGCATACACAGCTGCTGCGAGACAGGAGATCAAAACGGAAATGTTTGATTATTAAGAACAACGACTCAACATGTTTCTGCTTTAACGTTCCAAAATAATAAAATGATAAAATGGAACCGTTTTGACCCATTTCTTGCTTTTTTCCTCTTTTTATTGCAGACAGTAAAAGCGCACAAGCCCCACTTCTTGGCCCTGCACTGTCAGGAGTGTGGTGGGAAGGGTTCGTTGTTAGGCGTGATGGAGGTGAAACGTTTCGTCAAGTAAGTGTGTCACTTATTATCCGCTCTAATTGATTTTACAGTGAAAATCTAAAAATAGAGCAGCTGATAGAAACTGAGCGGACTACTCCCCCCTCTGGCCGCTTCGTGCCTCCTCTGGTTTGTTGTGTAAAATGGGATTTAAATGCTCCATTATCAGTGCTCCATCGGTTTAGCAGTTTATTGTGAATGTGTGTGTCCGTCAGAGCGTTGCTGAACGCTCAGGAACTGAAGGACTACAACAGAGCCCGCATCTACGTCGATGAGACCCAGGAGTGCCCAGAGTATTACACGGTGAGCACAACAATTTATTCAGCCCAAATCTGTTTGTTTCCATGAATTATGTTAAATAGTTGCATGGATTATGTGTATTGCTTGTCTAAAGTTCTCATCATTGGGGTAATTTGGGACATTTTATTAATTTGTTTAGCAGAATAACGCTGTGACTAATGACTGCTGCTTGAATTTTGTTTTTTAAATTAACACATGAAGTGTATACATACACTTCCAACCAGCATCAACCAGGTGAATATGCAAAATAAAACAAAAGTTTCTTGGATTGAAACAATTAATCAGATGAATCGTGATGGCTCGATTATTGAAATCAGCTAATTTAGTCATCGTTAACTGCAACATAAAGGCTGGAAAAAGGCCACTTGCTAAAGGAACAACATAGAGCAGTAATTAGGCCAAAATTGTATAAAAAAATATATACATTTTGCATTTAAATTGAAAAATCGTATTTTTCTGTAACAATGTTCTACCCAAAGCTGCTGAAGTAGCATCATTTTAGCTTCACCTGGCTCAAATTCTGTATTCTGCTCATCTATTATCACTGATCCAAGTCAATTTATTAATTTCTTTTCAATCCAGTTCTTAGAACTTATAAAGTTTTTATAAAAATTACTGAAAAAACACTTTAGATAGAGAGTATGAAGGTAATATTTCCATCAGAACCACAATTTAATCTGTCATTTATCTCTGTGTCGTCCGTTACCTTGGTGATGACCCTTTCCTTAAAGGTCTTGTTATTTTATGACTCAACTGTGCTTTTGCAGTGGTTGCAGATGGCCACCAGGGGGCAGCAAATATTCAGAAATCAAGTGGCCAAAGGCTGAGAAAGCAACTGCTGTTCAAAATCAGGATGACATTTATACAGAGAAGGACTCAGAATTAACTGTCAAGTGAATGCTAAACATAAATTTTACTCTAAAAAGGAAAATATATTAAAAATATGCAGTTTTGGGATAAACCAACAATGTAGTTCATGGCTAATTATAAGATGGTGATAAATGCTGGTTTAATTTCAGGAAACCTGGTTAGCATCATGCAAAGCAATGTGTGTATAGGAAAACTGACACTTCAAATCAACCTGAACACATGAGGTGAAGCACGGTGGCGGCAGCATCATGGTGTGGGAACTTGTGAGAGGCTGCAGGTTTTGACACAGGAGCGAGGTTCTCCTTCCAGCAGGATGAGAGGAAACATCCAGTCAAAAGCTACAAAGAATGGATTACTTAAAAGGCCAATCATATTTTAGAATGACCTAGTCAAAGCCTACGATTAAATCCTAATGGGAATGAGAGGCAGGATGTAAAGCAGAAGATCACACATGCTTTTTGTCCAATCTGACTGAGGTTGACCTGTTTTTTCAAAGAAGATTAGTGGAAAAAAGTATGGTCTTTATTTTGCTTCACTTCAGAACTATTCTTTTTTCCTGCCACATAAAATCCCAATAAAAATCAGTTTTTGTTTTCTGGAGCCAAACAGTTGAACTTAGAGGTATAATGTTTAGATCTGAGGCAGCATTGAGCTTAAATGTTCAATCAATAAAGTAATTATCTGCGTATTCCTAAGGAGCTTTCACAACAACAACAGCATATGCGTGTTTTGTCTGTGGACGACAGCAGCCTCTCCGCTGCTTCCCCATGCTCCGCTGCCTCTCCACAAACGCTCATTAATCAAAGCGCCTGCAGAGTCACATTTGCTCTTTTCAGAAAAAAATTATTCCAAAACCCTGGCCTTTTCACAAACATAATTATCTGCCATTTCGTATAAGCTCCGCCGCCATTTGTTCAGCGCTGTTTGTCTGTACATTAACCTTTTTAGTCCTACTTTGATTCCCATCAAATAGAGATAGCAGTTTGTGCGAATCGGTCGGCGGAAAGAGAAACATCGGACGTGTTTCCTGTGGCGTTGGTATTGAAATCCCAGCAACAGTAAATATGAAGAGACTCTCCAGTCGTTTCACACACCGGGCTTGCCATTTAGCTTTGATGACATCACCGTGTTTGTTTTCCCAATCTTCGATCTTTTCTCTTCCCCTCAAACGCGCTCCTGGGATAATTGTTTGTTGCCCGACCCGCCTGTCGTTTTTCAGATAAAATAAGCGGGAACACTTCTTTTTCTTTTTTCTTTTCTTTGTTGTGTCTGAAGCGTCTTTTAAAGTAAAGGTTTTGGATGTTGTGAGTGTGTAATAAAAACGCCCATCGGAGTGTTTGCGTGAGTGTGTTTTGATGGATGAGATGAACACGCGTGTGTGACGCTCAGTAATGAGACTATTGATTTATCTTCTCTCAAATCTGAAAGACGGTTTGATAATCATGTTTTTCTGAGAAAAAGTTTGCACTTTGAATGCACTGATTTGTGTTTTTTATAAAAGCTATTGAATACTTTTGCATGGATCAAAACATTTTTTCAAAAGTGAATGCACTTTATAAGTTATAGATGTTTAATCAATTAAGTTTTGTTCATTTTGATCTTTCTGGCTTAAATGGAAAATATTTTAGTCCCAGAATGTGATGTTATGGACAAATTTTCCAGCAGATGTTTGTCTACTAAAGAAGTTGACTTGTTATTAATAAAAAATGTTTAGTGGAAGGAAAAAGTGCAATAAGTCAGCATCTTCTCAGGGGTCATTAGTTTATTTGCATGTCCCATGTACCTCCATAGATTGAATGACAGGTTTTTGGTAGAAGGTTTTGTTGAATGAAATGCAAAAGTTACTTTTAATTGAAAAGAGCACTGTGAACCACTGACTGCGCTTCTCTTCACAATTATTCCACAAGTTTAGTTGTTCCTGTTGCGGCAACATTGGAAGATGGAATTTTCTTCCATCTTTTTTCCCTCCACTCAATTTTCCAGCTTTTGATGCAGAAATTTGGAAAGAATCATCTTTAATCATTTTTATTTGGTTTTAGGTAACGTCCTGATTTCTTGAGAAACAAAAATATATATTTTTTTATTAGCTGTAAGGGGGTAAACATTAAAATAAACAGAAATAAATGATTACGGGAGTCTTTTATGTACATGACTTCCACTTTTCGGACTAAAGTACTGAAATACATGCCAGTTTTTATAATAAATTCAGTTTAATTTGGGATATATTTTGAATTTACATGAACTGGTTATTTAAAACCAATTTAAATTTAAGCTTTGAGATGGTTGAAAAGATTCATGTTAGGGAAAACAAACCTGTATTTCATAATCCTGAAGCCAAATCTGAAAGACAGAGTGCAGATCTCAACAGGCAGCATTAGTCTGGAGGAGCTTGACTGACACGTCCGGCTGTTTCACGGCTCTGTTAAGGTATACAGCAGGTAAAATGTCAATTAGGAAGACCCGCCCTGATAACTCAACTCCCAATCCACTCGTTCTCACCCATTAATATTTATCGGAGCGATGTGAGGCGGCGTCACCGACTCCTGACATACAAACCGGAGCTGCAGCGTCCCTGCAGCTTAACGGCGGCGTCCGCCGCTGTCACACAGTTCAATCAAGCCACCGACACACACACGCTGCCTTCTCTGGTTTGAGTTGTTCCAGGGCATTTTAATAGGAAATTAAAGGCATCCCTCGCCTGTGTGTGTGTGTGTGTGTGTGGGTGTTTGGTCTGCAGGACAGGAATGAGATCAGTGACAGCGGATAAATCAGGATCTGTGCCTTGACAGGATGCTGCTGTCTCCGTTTACCCCGGGTTCATGCGCGCACATGAGTGCAGATGTAATGTCCTGACATGATGGAGTCCGCTGAAGGACTGAGTCCAGTTCTGTTTCCGTCCTGGACTCAGGAATTTCATGTCTGAGTGTGTTTAAATGGTTCTTACTGGTGTTGAAATGTGAAATGACACTCTCAAGTCAAGTTTATCTATAAAGCACATTGTAGCAACAGGGCAGGTCAAAGTGGTTTACACTATAAAAACACAACACAGTCTTCAATTATGAAACAATTAGGAAACTTTGTTTTATCAAAAATATCATCAAATATGTTGGTCAGTGTTCCATTTATTTGTAATAAAAGGGAACTCTAAACAGGTTTGGTTCTAGCCTCGATTTAATTGAACTCTGTTTCAGCAGTTTTGCTGTTTTCTGGAAGTTTGTTCCAGATTTGTGGTAGAAGCTGAATGCTGCTTCCCCATGTTTGATTCTGATTCTGAGGATGCAGAGCAAACCAGAACCAGCAAACCTTTAATATATTACGGTTCTAATTTATTCAGTGATTTATAAAGTAAATAAAGTCTTAAAGTCTGTTCTCTGAGGTACAAGGAGCCGGTGTAAGGGCTTTAGATTTGCATTCTGGATCAGCTCCAGCTGTTTGATTGTTTTATTTAGGCAGACCATTGAGGACACTGTTGCAGTAATCAATGCAACTAAAGATAAACGTTTGAGTGAGTTTCTGTAGATCTTATTAGGATCTACAGAAACAAATATGTAAACTAAGGAGTTCTGGCATTTATTAGCAATAATCAGAGAGGAAATTGTTAGAGAAAAGGAGGAAGACATGAAGCTTTGGTCACCAATTTTGAAATCGAACCTCACATGGCTGCATTGACGATTAATAGCCTCAACAAATGTAGTGCACATACATTCTAAAGTAAAACACTACCAAGTATTTTTGATCTAGTTTCTAGTGCAAATATCTTAGTACACTTTAATTAAGACAAAACTAACTTACAAGTAACTTTTCTGCAATATACAGGAGCTTGTTTTACCCAACAATTCCCAAATATTGATGAAAAACTACTAGTTTCACTGCTACATTATTTCACTTATAATATGGAGAAAATCTCCTGTTAGAAATTAAATAATTTGACAGCAGAACTAGAACTTTTTCATCAATGTTAAGGTATTATTTACCTTAAACAAGCTCCTATATCTTGCTAAAAAGTTAGTTGTAAGTTAGTTTGTCTTGTTTCAAGCGTACTAAGGTATTTGGAATTTTAACTAGAAAGAATACTTGGACGGATTTTGTGTTTTTGCAGTGCAATAGCGCCTCATTCATCCCAGCAGGTCATGTTTTAGTTAAAATATCCATTAATATACCCTTTTTTTGTTTTTAACGTGAAGTTATGTCTGTGTGAAACATGGTGGTGGCAGAACCATGCTAAGAGGATGCTTTTCTTTGTCGTGCACAGAGCTGATGGAGAGATTGATGGAGCTAAATACAGGAAGTTAGAGATAAAAAACTTGCTCAAAAAGAGTTCAAGTCTCTTCCAGGCCAATCCCTCTTCTTTCCGATAAATCAAGGCTGCTCAAGGAGTTATTTTCTCCAGAGGAAGCAGCAACCCTTCGCTGTTTAAAAAGCCTCCACATAAAGAGGCTAAGATATTGAGAACTAAATCCGAGCTGGCTCTTATTTCAATACGGCGAGGAGCGCGGCGCCGCCTGAGGCCACTCGAACGGAGTAAATGTCAGCTCAGTAATATCGCCCGGGGCATAACTCTCCTTCGCCATCAGTCATGCCAGCAGGGCAGCCATAAGCGCGAACACGCACACACACACACACACACACACACACCGGATGACAAAGCCACACAGACAAACCCGGCAGCGTGCACGGCGGGAAACGCACTGGTGCGTGGAAACGGGGCTGAGCGGCGATCAATGAATCTGCCATCAGGCCTGAGTTATGGAGCACAGAATGTGGGCATTCCTTCTGTGAAAATATTTAGGCTTAAAATGTAGATGTAATTAATGGATTGTGTAAAGAGGTGAAGGAATTGATGCGTTTCTGACAAGGAGTCAAATTCGAGCCTTTGCCCTCGTGGATTGTAGCTGAAACTCACGCGCACACACACGCACAGAGGCAGCTTCTCGACGTAAACAGAGCTGATAAAGTGTCTCCCTGTGAGTGTGTGTGTTTGCAGAGTAAATCAGTGGTGTTGGAGGTGCAGGATGTTGTGTTGTGGGGGTGTCCGAGTGTCTCCGGCCTGTAGATAATGATGTGATTGCAGCAACGAGCCAGGCTGGGCGAACCTTGCCGCCGTCCATTATGATGTGCACGACGCCCCCTCCCGCCTCCCCCACGCACCGCCACCCCGCTCCCAAAGCCACCCCCAGCCACCGAGGGGGCAGAGTGAAGGTGAGCCTGTCATATCGATCTTTTTAGTGCTAAAATATGAGCCACTTTACTTTGCTCCCCGGCGCAGTGATGTGAAAAATAATAACTCGGACCCAAATTAAAAATATTGATCGCTTAGAAGGTGTTGAGAGCAAATAAACACTCCCTGAAAGATTTTTATTCCCAGCTGTCCTGCGTCCAGCTTGTCCTGGTCTGCCCAGTGGAAAGGAGGGTCAGGGATGAGCCGCCATGTTGTCTGGAAAAAGTATTCACACCTTTTGAACCTGGTCACTTTTAATCTTATTACAACTCATTGAATTGTTTATCATTTATCAAGATAAATTTCTTATTAGAATTTTGATGTATTGATGTCACAATAAATTCAAATTAATCATGTTTGAAAAACCTAAAACTGT
Source organism: Poeciliopsis retropinna (assembly GCA_010277075.1). NCBI lineage: Eukaryota > Metazoa > Chordata > Actinopteri > Cyprinodontiformes > Poeciliidae > Poeciliopsis > Poeciliopsis retropinna. The sequence goes on along the minus strand of VMRM01000014.1, from coordinate 3,208,711 downwards.
TTATATTGTTGGAATTGCTAATTTGACTATTTTGTTCACTTTTTGCTAATTGAAAGGATCAATAAATTTGAAAATGTGTGTGCAGTTTAGTGATACAAACTACTTTTATATGCTTTCATATATTAAATACATACATATTGGTATGTCTGTGTGTCTGGGGCTACTTAAAATAGAAGCAATGCATAGTTTTTATTGTCACTTTTATTACTATCATCATACCACCACAAAATATAATGATAAAACTTTACGTCCACGTGGCCCTGCAATATTACAATAACAAACTTTAATCTATTTTATTAGGATTTTATGTGACAAACTATTTTTTCAGTGAAAAGTGTGATATGCATTTATATATATTTGAACATTTTACCCATTGATATATGTGAAATAACTCGGTTAGATTGAATGGAAAGTGTCTGTTAGGTGTGGGCTTTGACTAGACCATTTTGGGCTTTGATTTAAATCAGACACTCCGAAAGTCTGATCCAGATATTGATAAAGTCAAGTCAGTTTGGACCAAATCAATATTTTAGTGGTATAACAGGAGAGCAACACTCTCTGTTAAAAGAAAAAAAAGAGAAAACAATCGAACTGCAAATAAAAGTTTAATTATCAACAAGTCGTTTGAATACAGAGAAAAGGGTAGAAAATTTTAGGTTTAGTAATTTAATTGTGCTTTACTGCTAGTTAACTAAACGGGAGCAACGTAAGGGTGTAATGTAGGCAAAATTCAACATTAATTTGCTTAGAAGTTTCGAAATAGTTACTCATAAATGGATGATTTTGACATTTGATCTTATCTAGGAAGTATCTTTGAACATGACGTTTGAGAATGCCTGATCTAAGCCAACCTGTTGTAGCTCTTTATAGATATAAATTTAATGTCTTTCCATTTTGGCACTTTCTTTACATTAACTTTCAAAAACAGTTATAAACTAACTTGTGTTGCTCTGTCACATTAAATCCCAGTAAAGTGCGTTTAAATGAGTCTACAACACAAAAAAAGATCACATTTGCAAGGGAGTTTTGTTGCTCTCTGTTCCAACTTCCATCTGTGTGTTGTTCTCAAACACAAATCAACAAGCAACAGTCTTTTCAAATACTTTCTAATGCTGATTGATTGCATTTTGACTCTATAATCTGGCATTAGCTTTGCTTTATTCAGGGTCCAGCCCTTCTCCAACAAGTCATCATTTTTGTCCACATCCCAGCCTGACTTTTTTTTTTTTTTCTTTTTTATGCCTTTCCGCCTTAACAGATGAGCTGACACGAGGGCCATCAAACGGGTGGGAAAACAATTGCCACAAGGTTAATTTTATTGCTTGCTCCATGCATTTGTGAGCAGGCGGGAGGTGTCCTCTGCACAGACCCTGATGGATGGCCGCGCCGAGCGGGCAGGAATGAAAATGAGAGGGGAGAGGCCAGCTGTGGGGAGGCAGAGTCCTGCTGCTCCCACCTGAAATTGAAATTTCTTCTGACACGCTCAGAATTGGTATTCTGACATATAAGAGAGGAGATGTTTAATTTAGTTTGATGGTGAAAGCCGCAGTGTGTCCCCCTTGATTGTGTTTTACGACGCTCTCTTTAGCTCATATGTCTGGAGAAGGTTAATATCCACACACCCTAAAAGGTGGATGTCACATTGTCCAGCCTGCGGGGAAAATAAACTACTTAGTGTGTCTAAATGCTGTCGCAATACTTGGCTGTCCCGGTCGCAGGTTTTATTGATCGCCCACAAGGGCGTGCTTGGTTTTTTTTTGGGTGCCAGGACGGGTGGAGTAGCTATGTGAAGTAGCGTAGCATCTCGGAGCCAGGCGTGGGGGACGATCACATGCTGCCTGTTGACATCAGTGAGAGGAAGCACGACTGGCGATATCGCCTCTTCTGCACTTGAGCCGGCCTTCCTGCTGAAAGCTCATTTCTGTCTGCTGGCTTCGGGCCCTCGCTCCGTTTAGTGTGCGACTCTGCTTCTCAGTGTGGACACATGTCTGTGATGTAGCATTGCTGATGTAGGGCTTTCCCTGGGCAGCGCTTTGTCTATACGTATTGATTCCCCCTCCGCCAATAGCTGTAGTTGCTTCATTTGCATGGCATGGTTGACCCCAGCAGTCAGCGGTCATTATGTTCTTATCGGCTTTAATTTTCGTAAACGCTCTGCCTGCGAGAGCCGAGAAGGCCCAAAATATATTATTCTGAAGAAATCTGCACAGTAAGATAATAGATTCAGGCATCCTGACAGTGACACGATTATAAAAGTGGGTCCTATTGCATTTCATCCATCTATTTGTTCAGCCTTCAATCCAATTAACCAACCAACCGACCCTCACTCATCCAACCGATCTTCAGGTCATCCAACCAACTGAACCTAAATCCATCCAACCCACCCTTAATACATCTAATTGACCCAGATTCCATCCAATTGACTGACCTTTAGTACATCCAACAAAATAATCCGAAATCCAGCCAACCAACTCTCAGTCCATCCAACCGACCCTTAATTCATCCAACTGAATAACCCGTAATACATCCAACCAACTCTCAGTCCATCCAACCGACCCACAATCCAACCGATCAGTCATCAGTTCACCAATCAACCCAACCGGCCTTTCTCCCACAGTCAATCCATCCTTCTTGATTTTTGGTTGGTTGTGCATTAAATAATAAATATAATATGTCATTTGTTGGCCGACTGAATTAATTTAAGAATTTGAATGCGTTTCCTTTGAGTTAAATCTAAATAAAATCTCTCCTCACTTTTACTTTACTGAATGCTTGTATTTAATAACGACAAACTTTTATAAATTTGTTTCTTTTGATCATTGAGTTATCAAAGGTCTGAATTCTCAGTTCTTAGTTCCTGTGCTTTGGAACAATTTCTGTGGCTGAAAACAAATACCTCATCTAATCACTAAGACTTCGCCAGCTTTCCCTAACCCTCTTCTGGGACGGAACATGCATCGAGCCGGGCAGAACTGACCTTAATCACCCTCAGTGGAGTTCTCTAACGGCGACCAGTTACAGTGATCAAAGAAAACCGAAAACCTCCCACCCCTAATGCTCCACACCGCCTAAATGAGCTGATAATTAATACGAGCTGGCTCCTGCTAACACCAGTCAAACCAGTGATGGATCGGACAGCTTGGATGCTAACCAAGACGCTGCTGGGCCTTTTTTCTGGCCCCCTGGGTGTCCTTCATCCTGTCTGATCAGAGATGCACGATGCCACCCGCCCTGCTAATTAAGCACTCTGGGGTTGCCTTTGTTTTTACAGAACTGATCACTATTGGCACGTATTTAATAATTCATGGAGCAGAATGCTGATGACAGAGTTTTGGATGTGTGCTTCACAGCTTGATCTTGTTGATTGTTTCTCGGCTCACTCTTCTAACCCTAAACGTTGAATCACCTAAAGGTGTGTTGTAATCATTAATATCTCTCATCGTTCATCTACAATGATTAGACTATTTACTAAAATGCTGTCACTGAGGTGGTTTGACAGCCATGTCGCCAAACCGCGGCGTCTTGTGACAGCTGTTTACTCTGAACAGTGACGGACAGTTCCATGACTAATCCTTGCCTCCGGGCTCCAGCAGTCTTTTTAATCACTGCACTTCCTTTTGGTTTGTCAACACGTGACTCATTAGCTCCTAATTAAGAGACATAGGGCTCCTTCAGGATGAAATTCTGTTAGCCGCTTCATCCGAGTGTCTGAGTGCTTCACGGGTTACTGTGATCATTGCCAGTGACACTTTGTGGGTTTTATCATCATCTGGATAGATCTTGAGAACATAGTGTTAGCCAGGACTGCCTGTTTTTTTTGAGAATCATGTCTTATTTTCAAGTGCAGTCTGCAGGAATCTATTTTAGGCCCTGCACTTATTTTGTGGTTCTAACAAATCTGGGCTCTCGCCAGCATTAACTGATTTTACTAGCAGTGAATGCCTCATTGTATAACAATCAGGCTCAATCAGAGAGCAGCTCACACACTAATAATTTATTTAAGAAATTTAAATTATACAATTGTGCCTTTCATGGTGGAGTTATATTTGCTCTGATTTGTTCTTTTTTTAGATTTTGTTCATATTTTTGTGGTTGAGGCATTGCACACTTAGTTTTCTGTAGCATTCTTTAACTTTTTATGACTTTTGGACAGCTGTTATGATCAGCAACCATGGCAACAACCACAACTTAAATTTAATTTTCTCAAGATTATCATATGAGACTAATGCAAAACTGACTCTTTTATCTTAAAATACACTTTGATGACATGAGATTACAATTTAATTCCCTTTTAGAATGAGGTATTTCTGAATTAAAGTGAATTAAAATAAAAATTATGACGTTGAGTGGAATGTGTAAGTTATTGAAGCAGAAATTGCTGACCAAACATAATATAAATTTATATTTACTAAAAATACTTTGAGGATCCCAAAGAGTGGGAATCTCTTATTTGAACTTGTATCACAACTTGAGTAAATTTGACACGTCTTTGCATAAATTTTAAATTTGTTTGTGGTGATTTGATGTTGCTCCTCTGCTTTTTCAAGGCTTTACTGACTTGCTATATTTGATGGAGTCATGACTTAAAGTAAAACCTGAAGGAGAGAGTCCAACAATCAGCCAGTTTAACTTTTTATTTTAATTATTTATTTACATTTTTCAGTTTTAATATTCCCTCTGGTGTAATGGCAGAAGGTGCAAAGTTCTCTCCTGGTGTGTAATTGGTTTTAATTGGTGAATTTGTAAAACTTCGGCAGCTGTCTGGCATATAAACGGCCAACAACGTTATCATTTCATTTCCTCTTCACTTCCACATCACCTCACGTGAGACAGGACTCCCACAGAGACAAGGTTAATGTTGGGTCTCATTTATTTCCCTCTAACAATGACTCCAAACAGCCTTTCAAAAGCAGAACGCGGGATTGAGATGAAAATAATCCAATCACGCAATTACTGCTTGGCTTGATTCTATAGTTAAGTGCATTTTTATTGTGTAACGTTCCCTTTTTTTTTTCTTTTGCACCCTCTCCCACCCTCTCTATTTACCCTGCCTTCCCTCGGCAAGCGTTCTCTCCCTGCCACTTCTCATCTAATATGGCCGTAATTGGGTTTGGCCGCACAAATCAGATTTGAACAATTGGGTTATCGTCCTCTGAAATTGGAGAGGTCTGTGGGTGGAGAGTTGAGCTGCTTTTGTTAAGCTCTGTCTTTCTGGTCTCAACATTGTGCAGTGCCGGTTAAAGCGGTTTACCTGTCACTGTGGACACGGCTCATAATTTAGCCCCACCCCCAACCAAACTACTCGTGTGCGTGCGTGTGTGTGTGCGTCCCACACACCGGTCCGCCCTTCGTCTCTCACCAGGCAAATAACGACATTTGAATCGAGCATTAACGGGCTTAATTGCTTTAAAATTGTCGTTTTAATTTACACTGATATAGTATTGATCACCCAAGCAGAGATTAAGGTCCTCAGTGGAGCGCTTGATGTGGAATTAAACAGGGCCGGGTCCTCCTGGGGCCCGCCTGGCCTGTCCTGCTGCAGCCAGAAGAGGAATGACATCCCTCTCCTAATGAACTGGCAGCATGCGCAGACATGAATTTCAGGCCCCGCCGGAGAAGCGGGGAAATAATGGGGTTTGGGGAGACATGGCGGGTTATTCATTCACTGCCATGCACCAATTCTCCTGTGATTCATCCCCAGGCCCCCTGGACCGCCGCTGCCTGTTTGCCTGGCACATTCAGGCAGCCTGACCTTTCTCCTGCCTAAGTGTATATAGATGTCCCCCTCTCCCTCCTCTGGGAACACCTTGCTCCACAGAAGGTGTCATGTAGAAAGGGAGCGAGGCGAAGGAGGGGGGTGAGATCTGTAATCCAAACATCCCCCACATTGGTGGAAGTGGCGGTTCGTGATTTTCCCCGTCATGGTGGCTCAGCGAGCTATCTGACGAAGATGCTTCCACCTCGGGGGAATTGATCTTCTCACATGAGCCCGGTGTCACGCACAGCTGCCTGATATCAGGGGGAAATCGTAACATTAAATCCTTACAATTTCTCACAGGTTTGAACAAATCCTGTGGCTCCTGGGGTAAGCTCTGTGTTGTGAACCAATTAAAACAACCTCTTGACTCTCTGGTGAATGCACTCAAACAATCACATACTGCATAAGTGCTTTAAAGGACTCGGAATGAGGAGCCAATGAGAATGTTGTCTTAAGGTGAATTGGGTGACTGCATAAATAGCAGGTAATTCCCAGCTTTACATGGGAGTGAATTACTGCAAAACACTCAACCTTACCAAGTGGTTTTGGTCTAGTTTCTAGTCTAAAGATCTCAGCACATTTTAAATAGGACAAACATAGCTCATAAGTAGCTTATGGACAAGATAAAGGAGCTTGTTATAAGTCAACAATTCTTGAATATTGGTGAAAAACTACTAGTTTCCCCTGGTGGATTATTACACTTCTAACATGAGGAAAATGTCTTTTTGGTGTCACACTCCACAGTCCAATGATTGGGGGACAGAAAAACGTCACCAGACGAACTAGTGCCTCACTTTAGTCGTCATGCTACTATGATGCAGTGTTAAGCATTTGGGTTTAACCCCACCTGCCCAGGTAGAGTCCATCTGGCACTGGAAACACTCTCCTGAATATGCCAGACCCACAAAATAGGGCACCAACCACTATTTAATGGAAACAAGTGATACGTTTACCCCAGAATGCCTATTTGAGGGATTGACAGTCATCTCAGATTCACTGCCTGCGAAAGTTTGACCTTCCAGTCATCAACAAACCTCTTTAATCAATCAGTAAATCAAGTTTATTTGAATAGCAGATTTCAGCAACATGGCAGTTAATTGTGCTCTCCATCATAAAAAGATAAAAACATCATAAACAATTGTGAAAACCAGTTACAGACATTTGCTGGAGTGAGACTCGTCTAAAAGTCCAGGTTTGCCCTTGAGCCTGAGGCTCCTGGTACCTCAGTCCACCTGAAGCCCCGGTCCAGACTGACAGAAGGGGGGATTGTTTGAGAGGTCCCTAATTGATTGCATTACCTGCGCCCGGATGTCGTGAGGTGGAAGCCATTCTGACGATGACGGCTAAACAGAACAACAGCTTCCTATCTCTCTCTCGGCCGACTCGCCATGACGGATCTCCAGATGCCTCCAATACGCATAATGGACTTGGCACGGCCCGAGGGTGGCCGGGCTCAGGCCTTTCTACCCCACTCTGTCATCCAATCATCTTATTCTAATGCTATTGCATTGTTTAGTCAACCAGCCGTCCATTTACATCAAACCATAACCACACGGCCACAACGCAGGAGCACTTAATAGAATTAGCAGGTATTGTGCAGCACATTTTAAACACATAGAGCGTTTTAGAGACACACTCAGTCACTGCCTCCCACTTTGAGCTGGGTTTGTTGTCAGAGGAGCGGCTTGTCCAAGCTCTGCATGGACAAGCCGCCGTCATTAATCCACTCTCTCCCCACTGTGGACAGTTTATTCACCTCCTTAAATGTTCAGCCAATATTATTGCCGTGTTTATGTTATGTACTGCATATTAATAGCTCATAAAGCTCATTTGTTCCATTATTGAATCATTTTTCATTTGCTCCTTATTAGGAAACAGGAGGCCAAAGCTTTTAAGTGAAACAGCCGGTTCTTTTATTGGGCTCGTAATTTCCCTAATCGGATTTTTGGGGGGGATGTTCGTCCAGTCGGTTTATAAATAGAAAAGCAAAAATGAAACCGCCTCAATTTGAAGTCATATGGCCCCTTTTTACCCTTGACTGAGAGCATTATATTCCCGCTCAAACTCCCGTCTTATTCAGCTAGTTGCTTTCATATGCGTCCGCCTCAGTTTTACCAGATTTTCTGATGTCTCTTAAACTGTTTCCAATAAAAGCAGCAATCTGCTGTCAGCGGGAAGGAGGGTCCGGCTCGCCGTCGTAAGGAGCGCCCTTCTCGCGGTCCTCTCCTTTGACCGATGTGTTTTTGCTTTGAAAATTAAAGCAGTGGCAGGGAGATTCGGGTGGGGTCGGAGGTACGATGGGCTCCGACTGATGACGGGCGGCACAAACATAAAGACAATGATCCCCCTCTGGAACTCTGGTTTCCGTCTGATGAATCCTGCGGTGAACGTGTTGTGGGCGGAGCCTCAAGTCACTCATGACTTATAGTTTCTGGATCTTTGAGACACAAACCAAAATGTATCTGCCACAGTTTCACAACGAAACAAGACTCAGTGTTTTGTAAATACGGCTCATGTTGAATGTTTTGGCTGTTTGGCTGCAAAAGTTTGGAATTTGATTATTTTCTCAAATCTGGAAGGAAAGAAAAGCAATTTGATGACGGAGAAAGATAAAAATAGTTCGATTTTCATTTGCATTCTTAGAAATATCCACTTTTACACTTCTACATTTGTTTCGGTCAGTTACTCTTTTCATTTGTCTAAACATCCGCCTTCCTTCCTTCATCCATTTTTCCTTCTTTTTTTCTATTTACCTATCTGTCTGAGTATTTTTCCTTCCTTCCTTTCTTCCTTCCTTCCTTCCTTCCTCCCTCCCTCCCTCCTCCAACATCATTAATGCCTGAAGACATTCAGTTGTTGTTTGGTAAAAATTACCCAGTCACCAGGATCAGCAGCATTTGACCTCTGTGTGACCTCCAGATCATTCCCAAGCGATGTCTCATGTGGGTATAAAGTAAAACATAACTATATTCCAGGGAATAATGTCTGACAAGTGGGAACTAATCTAACACAAAGGGTGCTCCAGTCAGTAAGGGTTCCTGCTCAAGTTCAAGACACAATGGCACCCAGTATGCGCCATGATGTGGCTAATTACCAGCTCATTAAAGGCCTCTCTAATCACATTAGATCTTATGCTCTTTCACTTAAATTCTAGCTCTTGATTTTAACAACCTAATTACATTTTCTGATGAAGAAAAAAAACTTTTCAAAGCAAAGCCTGGCTGAGTGGAAATGAGGCGATTCTGCAATGTCAGAGAGGCCTGAATGTTGTCCTCTGGGTTTGTGGACTAACTTGTGGATTTGAGAAATGGGAGCAGATTTTGTAAAGTGAGTGCATAGCAGATAATTGTAGATAATTGTGTGGATGATTAATGCTTGGGCTGCTTAGAGCTGATGATGAAAAATCTGTGCCAGTAATTCCTCTACAGAGGCTTTCTATTGAAAAAAATAGGACTGATAAAAAAATAAATTAATAATAGTACTAATATTCCTCTGTCTTCTAAATATTACATTTTGCATAGATTTACTTAAATAAGTTTAGTCCAGGTTTGCTCAATATTAGGAAAATGTGTAATTTTGACACTACTAAAACAAAGTTGGCCTTCAATCACCTAAAGAACATTTCCAGGATTAGAGGACTAATACCTCTACAAGATTTAGAGAAACTTATCCATTCATTTATCTTTAGTCACATTTATTACTGCAACAGCGTCTTCATAGGTCTGCCCAAAAAAAAATCAATCCTCCAGCTGCAGCTGCTGCTCGTGTTGACACTAAAACCAGTAAGTTAGAGCACATCACACCAGTTCTAAATTCACTCCACTGGCTCCCTGTAGCTCAAAAAATAGATTTTAAAATACAGTTTATAAATCGCTGAACGGCTTTGCACCACAACACATTAAAGATCTACTTCTGCTTCTGCTCTCTCAGGTCTTCCGGTTCTGGGGTTGCAGAGAAGACCAGAACCAGAAGATCTGACAAGACCAAACATGGGGAAGCAGCATTTAGCTTCTGTGCACCACAAATCTGGAACAAACTTCCAGAAAACTGCAAAATCGCTGAAACACTGAGAGCCTTTAATCAAACAAAAAACCCAGCTGCTTAGAGTTGCTTTTGAAACATAATCAATGACACATTAATCAATAATCTGATGTGCAAAATGTAATGTTGATTGTGTTCTATGACTTTGTATTCTTGTGTTTTTATGATGTAAAGCACTTTGAAACGCCTTGTTGCTGGAAGGTGCTATACAAATAAAATTTGATTGGTTGATTGATTGAAAAATTGCTATGATTTTCTTTCCCTCAATTCATGGATTTTTACGACATGCCACATTAAAATTTTTTAAAACACCCATGGATCCTTTTTCTCCGACTCCACAGTTATTTACGTCTTTATCTTGGTAGATCACAAAAAATCCTAAAACACATTAACAAGATGCCACACGTCCTAAAAGAGTCATAAATTTATGTATCTAAAATTAAGGACGTAAAATGTCTTAAACTGTTTGGAAAAATGCAAGCAGGCCTTAAATATGTTAATCACAGGCCTTAAATTTTGTTGTGGCAGAACTATTTAATCTCATATTCTGTTTACTCTTCTCATGGCAAAAGTTTGAGTCATTACGTTGTGCGACTTGAGGCAGTTGCAGCTACCGCTAACTAGCAGCTAATAAACTCTTGCCAGCTTTTTGGTGTCTAATATTGGTAAAAGTAAGTTTATCGCCGCTTGGTTGGACAATGCTACATGTATTTTGAGTAATACAATTGGCACTTCTATGAATATGCAGTTTCTTTTTATACATTTTTGTCATCACACAGATCATTAACGGTGGTCTTAAAAGGTCTTAAATTTGATTTGGGGACTCCTGACTGCAATTTGTGTTTGTAAAACATGTAAATGTTTAAGGTTTTGGAATAATATTGTCTGTAAAGGCACCTGCACAGACTGAGACAAAGCAGATCCACATTGTGGTGGGGTGATAAGGGATGAGGGGGCACCTGGTCATGGGTGGAGCTCTCGCCCATGCAACCTGCTGCAGACATGCCTGCATGGGCCCCCGTCCAAATCCTCTTTTCCTCCCACATTTTCTGCTTGTGAGATGTTTACAGCAAAGCAGACGTGGGTTTGCTGCCACTCTCGCTCCTGGCACCGGGACCGGCAGTTTTTTTTTGTTTTTTTTTAAAGCTGTCTTTTTAAAGCCCGGATGCAGAGATTGTACGGATAAAAAGAAACATCTGCGCGAGAAAAGTCCCTCTTTTTTATTTATTATTATAATAATACAATAAGACGAAAAAGGCATGACATAATTTCTTGTTATCTAAGAAGCTGAGGCTGCATTTACATTTGCTTTTTATGCAGCGTCCCTGCGCTCTCAGGGGCGATGCACTGGAGTATAACTAAGCTAGCATGGAGGATATCCAACCATTTAAATCAAGCCTCTGGGAATTTTACATAACACATCATTGGAGAGCATTGGTTTTTACATAAAGACAAAGAAGGCCACAAAGAGGCACCGGACGGCCGTCTTAGCCCGAGACGAGCTGCTGCATGTGCTCCTGCAGACTCGTCTAAAGCTTCACGCTCCCGTGCTCACTGTTGTGCTCCGAGAACGCCTCTGCTCATACCCAGACAGCACGCAGACAGAAAGCTGCTTATTTTTTTATACATCCCAGGGGGTAAAAAGGAAGAAAAAAATATTTTTCTGAACATGACCCCGAAACTGAACCCTCTCCTCTGGCGTGGTGGCCTGGACTCCACAGAGGCGCTATCGGATCTCTGTCCACAGAGATTTGGCAGGCCGGGAAGCGGCCATACTCGATAGATGTTTCATGGTCATGATCTACACTGGTTTTTGTCGTTTAGGAAGAGTTGTGTGCTTTCTCAGGAAGGAGGACGCTCTAGATGTGGAGATAAATTTGTGTGGCATGTGATGAAGTAGCGCCAATAAGACGTAGCACACAAATATTTCAGGGCTAAAGAGCAGCGACTCACTGGACAGCCAAGGAGTTACTCACTACAATTCCTGTAGCGGCCAGCAGAGGGAGCCGAACGCTGCAGCCGAGCAGAAACTGAGATACATGATGAGGCTGAAACCAGATACTTAACCCATCCGTCCGTACGTCCATCCATCCATCCATCCATCCATCCATCCATCCATCCATCCATCCATCCATCCATCCATCCATCCATCCATCCATCCATCCATCCATCCATCCATCCATCCATCCATCCATCCATCACCAGCCTATATGTAGCTGGGTACATTTTGTGCTAAAATACTTTAAGCTAGGTACTATGGGGCTTAAGATGCTTGAATTTGGAGCATGAGAAGCAAAAGGCTTCTACCTAGAGCCAAGGTCAGAGCACAGAAATATCCGTTTTTGCTGGTGTTTCATTGTAATAAAGCAGGATGCCCCAATCATTTCCTATGTTTAAAGGGTTTTGGTCTGAAATTTCATAGAAGGTGGCATCAAAAAGGTCTTAAAAAGTCTTAGCCCTTTTGGCATAGATGGATGTTGCCACCATCATCAGTAACAAACTTTTCCTTTGGATCACATGTCACTGAAAAATCAGGAGTTCCGAAATAAGAATGCTAACTAAAAAGAATGAATTGAAATAAATAAGTTGTGCTTTCAGTCAACAAACTTTCTCAAACTTCTTTATCTGATTCCAGTAATCAGTTAAAATTATATTGCTCCCCACAGCCTGTATAATCCTAATTTAATCAATTCCTTCACAAATGAGACTGCATGAATAGGCACGTTATTGAATCAGATAAAAATATAGATTGATGAACAGTCCATGACAACATTAGCAGCCTTTCCAAAATGGAGGAATGAAGAAAGAAAGAAAAAAATGAAAAGAAGAAGAAGAAAATCAATGAGCTCAAGGAGCTGTCGTTTCCACGGAGCCTCCTTCGCTAATGGGAATGCTTTTATAGATGGGAAATTACAAGTTGAAATATTCTTTTTGATTATTGGACATCCATAGCCAAATATGATTTACATTAATGAGCATAAGTATATTAAAGACTTTGTACCCCCGACATCTGAAACAATTGAATAATGGCTTTGGCAAGCAAGCAGTGGCAGAGAATGCAGGGAGGAGGTAATGTCATTTTAATTACTAATGGGTATCTTCGTTGTACAGACTTTGATTTTTCATCTTTAGCAACAATCTAATAAGGCAAATATTCATCATCTTCATATCCCCTTTTAAAATGATGATTTTGTCGAGCCAAGACAGCATCGTCGTTTAGAGAAAGTGACTATTTATGCGAGCCCCGAGATCAGCGGGTCATTTGAAGATTGCTTTTAGAAGACGCTCTTCCTGCGAGGAAGGAAGAAAGGTCTTTTCATGCCCACTCGCAGATGTCCGATACACTTAGTGCTGAGAAGTTGACCTTGTTAGCAAACTAAATTTCTTCTCAGAACCTTTAATTTTCTCCATATTTCTCTTTGCTGTTTTTAATGAATGGACGTTAAACGAAGTTTGGAGGTCACGCATGCATCTTAATTTAATTGTTGGCCGCTCCGTTTTGACCTGAGCTTCATCAAGGATCGTGAGCTGGGTAAACCAGGAGGCGGAAAGATGTTTTAAAGCTCTCCGTTTTATGAAACTTCTTCTTTTAATGGCAGCGATTTACAGCTCTGCAGTCAGTTACACTAGACCATTATAAAAGCCCAAAACTATTCATACCCCAGTCACAACACATTTCGTAAGGGTGGAGACAGCATTCTCGTTTTGGAGTGGCCTAGTCAAAGCCCTGTCTTGAATGTTACTGTCCGTAACGGGAACTAAAGATTAGGGTGATGGCAAGTAGGTCTACTGAACCTCAAAGACTAAGACATAAAAACCAGAAGATGTGCAAAAATGTGTTAATTGTTGCTGCCCCTTTGCCAGAACGTTATTGAAAAAGAAATGTTTAATCTCAATGGGTTTTTATCCTGGTAAAATGAAGGTAAATAAAAATTTTTAAAAAGCAAGGCAGCACTAATATGATTTTAGCAGAGTTTATTGGAGAGGAGATTAATAATTTTTGACATAAAATTTACAAATTTTAGAATTTAGAATTTTTATGAAAACATAATTAAAAAAAAAAAGCTTTATCAATATTATCCGTTATAATGTATTTATGCACAAAACAATGCCTTTTTAATAAATTAGCTGATATTTACTCTTCATCCTTTGAGGATCTGAATGAAACATAAGTGTAAAAAAAAAAAAAATAATAAAATAAAATAATCTGTCGGGTTTTATTTCCCAATCCCAACCTCCACAAAGCCATTTATTGATCGTCTGTTGCACGTGAACCCCCGCAGCTCCACGGATCAGTTATGATTTTTCAGCTCAGTTGACTTTCAAGGCTTTTGGCGGACCGTTTCCGGGCTTCCACTTCATTATTCTAAAATCTCCCAGAATGCAGAGCGACACACGCTCATGATTGATCTAAAAACCACTGATTTTATTTTCTTTTGAGGAAAATATTATGGATGGGTCTAAACAAGGCATAATTGGCCAAACCCACAGCAGCGCCTGACCTGCCAACAATCCAGACCGACTCCCAAGGTTGGCTGCCTCCCTGGGAAATATTGTGCATTAATTTCATTTAGTCTCCCCTCCAACATTCAATGGTAGAAGTTAATTAAATTGCTTGTCCATTGTGTTCATCCACTTACAAAGTTAATGATATTGTGCCGGGGAATTAAAGAGCGTTTTATAAAGCGCTCGGGATGGGAGCTGGCAGGCACTACATTGCCCAGTTGAACCCTGTCAGTCGGCGGGCTTCTGGACCCCCTAATTAGCAGTGAAATGGATGCTTCCATCTGCCAATTTCCTGCCACGCTCATCAGTCGTCCAGTCGCTCCTCTAACCTGCCCGGCAGAGGGGTCTAAAGCAATAAAACCATCACAGCAGCGACATTCATCAAAAAAAAAAAGAAAAAGAAACAAAGTGAATACGAGTGTACATGATATGACTCAGACTTTAAAGCATCTTGGGTTTAATGCTGGCTTTTTTTCCCCCTTCAGCTTAATTCTGATGGAAGACTTTGATAACTTTGTTAAATATCTTTGATACATACAGTAACGGCACCTCGTTTTTTTTTTTTGTGAGAGATGGGTTTGAATAAATGTCCTCTGATGCATGTTGGATATCACTGCTAATCAACAGAAAAATAAAATGTCTGAACTCATTTATTTATTCTTTTATATAAAAAAGGCAGCAGTGTCCCAACTGGTGAGAATGATTTATGCCAACGTTCAATCCAGCCTTTTTGTTAAAGGGACATTATTATGTAAAATCAACTTTTTTGAGCTTTGCATCATGTTATAATGTTCCCTCAACAAAAACCTACCTGATTTTAGCCTTGATTCTTTCATGGATATTTGAGAAATCATTTAATTGCCATGGCAACCATTCAGCTGTGAAAAACGCCTGGGTGGAGCTAGCTCCGCCTTTGAGGCGCAGCGCGAAGGCAATGTTTACTAATGGCTCGATTTAAGTTTGCTTTTTTTTTTTTTGCTTTTTTTTTTCATACTTCAATCTAGAGATGTTTGAATCTTATTGCATTTTATGCAAAACAATGTTTTCTTTAAAAAAAAAAACTTTTTTTAGCATTTTCTCTTACATATATTTCTTTTTCTAGCTTAAGTAGCTGGACAACGGGACAATTGTTTAATCAGTAATTTGATTACTAAATTACTGAAATAATCATTTATAATTATCTGTTTAACTGCATCATTTTATTGTGCTTGAGTTTTTAAATCATTATAGCTTTATTTTTTTTGGGGGGGATTATTTATTTATTATTATTTATTATTTATTTATCAATTTGTAATTGATAAATAACATCAATTATTTATCATTGATGTTCAGGACTTTTTCAGTTTTGGCTGGTGTTAAAACACTTTATAAATAAAGTTGATTAAATTTGTTCAAACCGGAGTTTAGCTCATAATTTGTGCTAAAAAAAAAGTGGAAAGTAACTTTCAGTCAACTCTTCATAAAGATTCATATTTACATTTACATAAAAGCGATAGTTGTACTGGCAGATTTTTTTCTCATTTTACATGTGAAAAAATCTGCCAGTGGAACCAGAACTTTTCTATATTCAAGAAATTTTGATGTAAAACAAGTGTATTTATCTTGCTTATAAGTTAGTTGTAAGTTAGTTTTGTCTACTTCCATGTGCTCTAAAATAGTTGCTCTAACAATTTGAAAAATACTTGATTTTGTGCTTTTGCAGTGCAGAAGAAACATCAGCCTCTTAAACTCTAGAATACAAACTTTACAGACAAATTGTCAACTTCTGTAAAAACATCTTCAATTTGTCTGCATCTGCTGGACCTAATGTTCATGTTTGCATCTGTTGAAATGCCTCCAGAGATGAGACTGAGACAGCAAAAGTGTGAAGAACAAAAACTTTTAATATCATTGCAAGTGGAGAACGACAGATAAAATCACAGCATTTAACAGATTTTATAACTTACAGCTTTATGAATTCCCCCTAGTTGTTTTTTTTGAAAGTCTGTGAGATTTAAACTGCACAGTTTTGTAGTAAAATGAAATCTAATGTTTGGTTAAAAACCTGAAGTTATCCGTTTATTTACAGTTGAAACCAGATATTTAAAGATAACAAAAAGACACAAAGACAAATTTTCCCACTGTTTGAAGTCAAACCAGACTAAACTTTTCTTGTTTTAGGTCAGTTAGAATTACCAAAATTATTTCTTTTTGCTAATAACGGTAATAAATTATACTATGAAACAGTGAAATGAAACTTAATAATAACAACAATAATAATAATCAAATATTATTCATAACTCACCTTTCATGTAAATCTTAAAGTACTACAAAATTACAATAAAAGCATTAACCAATGTAAAAACAATAAAAATGTTTGAATTTTACTGTGAGAAAAGCGTAGGAACCCTGCACCCTTTACATTATGCTCTTAGTTAATACTGTAGCATTTAGTACAGTGGCCATAATGCACTGCTTTGGTTTAGTATTGATCAAAAAGAGTTTAAAATGGCTAATCTACCTGGTTTCATTAATTGTACAGGATCAGTTTTAAGTCCTGATTTGTGATATAAGCCAATTTTCTCTCAAGCTTTGCACATTATTTTCCTCATTGGTGAAGGAGAGTAAATCTAATCTTAGTTGTAATTACCTTGTAATTAGGTAAATTCACATTAACTTGTTTCCTCTTTGTAGAGTGCAGTCCTTTCCGTTCTTACCTTGAGCCCTGGTACCCCCTCCCGTCCCCCAGAGACGAGCGTCTCTCCAGGCCCCTGACGGATGCCTCCATCACTCGGGCCGCTTTCAAATCACAGGAAGTGACAGAAGAAGTTTTAATGAGAGTTTTGTCTGTGTATCCAGTCAGGCCTACCCGGCAGCCGATGAATAATAGACACTGTGGCTCAATACTCTGAATACTCAATCAATGGCACTGCAAAGGGGTGTGGGAGGGGGCTTGGCAAACACATATGGCAGTTTGGGATGGCTTCTGGGCTCTGGAGTGGCAAAAAATACTAAAGCTTCTCCATCTGTATCTCTGGACTGGAAGAAAAGAGCAAGCCATCTATTGATGCTGCACACTTTAGTGCCATGGTGTTTTCCTTGCTGGGATGACAAACAGGCTGTTTGTACAGAGAGGCTCCTGTGAAGGTGCTGTTTGGGGCCCAGATCCTGCATATCAATAGGGGCTTCAGCAGAGCTTTGGATTCTCCACATCAGAAAGATGTGGCATTTGACTCATTTAGATGAATAATAATTTCTGATGACTTTTGTGGATATTATGAATCTATTAATCAGTGCTGATTGACCTTTCTGACATAACATTTGTTATGGTGGCAGAATGGTGGCAGCATGAGTGGCATTTAGGGTGCATTCACACCAGACCCGTTTGTCCGCTTTAGTCGAACTCTAGTTTGTTTGCCCAGAAAGTCCAGTTCGCAAAGCAGGAAGTTTACTTCCAAACACGCAAATCATCATTCTTGTAGCACTATGCTTGACAATTGTTATGTTTGGTTTTCTCCAGAAGTGGTACAGACCAAAATTATTTTCTTTTTAGACAGGAGAGACTTTCTCCTTTAACCCTTCCAGACACACTTCAGTCTTTTTCTAATTATTTTGTCATAAACTTAAACATTTATCATGCCGAGTAGAGTCTGAGACGGAGCTCTTGAGTTGTTGCATTTTCTCAAAGTGTTGCCACTCTACAGACTCTACTGTTTTGCATCCTTCAACCAATGCTGCTGTTATGTCAGTACCTGTGTTTCCATTGATTGATGTTATCAACATCAATTTGCCTAATGAAAACATGTCAATTTATATAAAAAAAAAACTCTTGCTTTTGCGGTAGGTTGGGGTGGGTTTTCTTTGAACTTTCGCAGAACTCCAACGGAAACTTTTTTTTTTTTCAATACACAAGTCACATGATCAAAAGCAAGATATTGCTACTGGGAAAAACGACAAAGACGATGACAGGAAGGAGGATGATGGTTTGTTTTTGTTTCTTTCATTGTACAGCTGTGTGTCATTTGATCGTATCGAATCCACGGCTCCTCTATAAAATCGCCGACTACATTTTCCACAAAATGCGACACATGTAGCCTTTCCAATGCCTGAATAAGACGCCAACTTATTGCTGATACATGAGTGCTAGCATCATGTCTGAATTATGAACATATTTCATGTAACTGTTTACATCCGTCACTGCCATGATTTTTAAAAACTTACCTTGTGAACAAGTTTACTCACGTGTGATTTTATTTTCATTTCTTATTAAATGGAAACATTGCAATTGCGAAATTGTATTTCTAAAGATAATTTAGAAGACTAAAGACAAAGATTTTTGCACATTTGTAATGAAAACACATCGACTGATGACGTCTTTCTGCTGAAACTACCAACTCCTGTTTTTATAAAGATGACCTCACCGATGGTTGTTACTTTGCCTGTTAAATACAAAACATTTTCCCGCTTTAAACCTTTTTGGACCCTCACCATCAAAACCACTAAGACTGAGCATCTGCAGGGGCGGCAGAGCATTACCCTCTGAAGTCTCACGGTGACACCGCCATGACACCGGAGTGTGTCGGCCCCCGTGGGACTGACCACTCTTCCCTGAGCGCAGATTGGAGGCGAGACCTTGAGGAAAAATTATTACTTTTATGTTGGCTTTATGGCTCATTTTTCACATTAAACACAGAAAATCTATGCTGGGGGTCAGAGAACACCTGGTTCTCCCTGCTGGCCCGCAGCGCTTTTTGCAACCTCTGGTATTGATGAAACATTCAACGGAGCAAAGTATGCGGGCTATGTACTGCTGCTTTCAAGTCTCTATTTTCCGCCAGCCAGTCTATTGGGACTTGTTCAGCTCGTATCTGCTGGGCTTTTGGAAATGTCAGCCCACACACACACACACACACACGCACATAGAGAGGAGTGCACAAAGCCAGGCTTGTGTCAGTGTGTCCTTATCTGTGAGCCGACATGACTTGTGATAAGAGATAGCATTGCCAGAACAGGTCATAAAATCCCAGCTTTTATGGCGCGGTTATTGTCTTTCTGTCTACAATTATAGCGATTACTCATTTCCCCTCACCTGCTCCCCCCTCGGCCCTCACGGCGCACTTAATAGACTGCATTTTACTAATGGAAAATTAAGTAGGCGCCGTGGCAGTGAGGTTTATAAATATGTAAAATAATCTTTTAATTATTTCAAGTGAATCTGGCAGCTAATCAATAAAGAGGGACGTGACAAACATACGTTTGACGCGGGCCATTGTAAAGCCACCGGTAAGAGATAAGCACGGCCTGTCAGCGCAGTCCGGCCCTAATGAATATTTTGAGGCTGTCATGCAAGGAGAGAAATGGATTAATTGTGGCCCCTGCTAATATAATGGCTCCTTCATGAAGAGTGCAGGAGAGAGGAAGAGGAGCAGGAGGAGGAGGAAGGAGCGCGGTGGCTGCTGGGTTCAGAACCCCAGCGTCAAATGAATATTTATGAGGGTTGGGGTTAAGTAGATTTTTGCGATTACACGGGTAGCCACTTAGGCACGGCTGTTTATCATTTGTTTGATAATTGATTTAGCCGGGTCATATTAATTTTGTTCATAGTCGTCTGATCTGAATATCCTACAGAAGCGCCACCTTCCTCCGAAATCTACACACTGAGGATTTTTAATTTTAAAAATGCTTTAGGAAAAACCTTGTTAGATTTTCTATTTTGCAATAATTTGGATCTTTGTATTGTTTACAATAAAACAGAAAAAATGTTACTTACATGTAGACAAAGTCTATTTCTGGTTGTACCAAATCGAAAAAGGCCCAAAGCTGCTGAAATTCTTAGAAATAACTTTCCTATGGTTCAAAGGCTGAGAACTGCTCCTCCCCCACCTGTTGCTGTGCACTCCTGGCCAGCTTTAATGTATTACATACTTATATATTTAAATACTGTTGGGACTTTCCAAACTGGGTTTTGTCCAGTGCAGTTTGGACAAAATTAACTGGACATTTTGTCCAAAATGGATTTTCATCAAACAACTGAAACCTTCTAGATTAATTTTAGATATTTAAAAATATTTTTTTGACATTGAGAAGTTGTGTTTTTGCAAGAAAGGAATGATAATTTTTCATTGATAAAGGTGTACATTAAGATATAAACACTTAGATATCCTATGAATTATAATGTCACGTGTGAGAAAAAGCTCCAGAGTTTACTGATGTTATAAACTTGGCAATTTTTCAACAAACGAAGGCCAGAAGTTATTGGTAAACGAATTAAATCAGAATGAATCAGAAAGTCCTGCAGCATGTCTGGATCGAGTTCAGAAAAAGAGTCCAGATTTTCCACTTCCACATCCTGGTATGGATGATTTTTATTTACATAAAAATCAAAATCAAAATTTTTTATTTACATCTTTAATCTTAGAGAACTTTGTTTGTGTCTCAAATGTCTGACTTCGTAATACTAGACCATATCTTAGTTTTAATATTAATAAATTTATGTCTTTACTCTGGAAAATTATCTTCTTTTTTCCTTGCAAATTTCCCACATTTTGATATCACAGAAAATGGAAATACATATTTGTATATTTATTTTAGGATCTTTTGATAGAAATTCAACCCTTGCTTTTTTCTTTTTTTTTTTGATTCACAATAACCCCAATACTCTGTTGAATAAAACCGACCATTAAAACAATGCTAAATCTTTTCACAAAAACTTGAATAATTATACAATTTTTAAATTATTATTTTAACCACAGTATGTCCTAATATTTTTCAGTAGTAGGACAAACTGTTTCTTTTCAACCTGAAATTAAAAGGAGTTACATCATATTATCCTTTTTCCTGTAAATTTTATGTCTGTGGACTTTTTTCAAGGTTAACAATATATCATGAGAGTCTCATACATATGAAGTCCATCAATTTTCTATCGATCAACTGTGCTTGGACCCATCAGATAAATTGCAGAGTGCAGTTTAATTTGTTATTTAAAAAGATATGCACCTTTTGTCTCTTTATTTTTGCTTCACCAGCCTCTGAAAAATTCCCATAAACAACAGCACTTAGCACGGTGCCACTGCCTTGACAAATGGCACTCGTCTCCCTCCCTGCCTGTGTTTTCCTATTTATCTCCCAGTCTGGTGTTGGCACCTTTAAGGTGAAAGACAACATAAAGAGAAGCGAGCACAAATAAAGCGCAGCGGCCGCCTTCCTGGAAGCCGCTCTCCCTCCACGGGGAAGTTTTGACCTTGAGTCTCGCCTTCCTCCATCACAGCTGGGAAGAGGGAATGACGAAGGTGGTGGGAGGGGGTGGGTGGCGCGGCGGAGGTTCGGGTCACCAGCCGCAGTTCTCATCAATTAAATGCGCGGTGGTGTTTTGTGTCGGCTGAACTTATATGTCAAGGAGATGGGCAGGACCTCATGTTTGTGCTTTTGACAAATCAGCAAATGTTTAATCTCAAGATGTGCCGGCGAACATAAATAATGCAGAGGAACGCCGTCGCCCGCGTAGGAAAAGACGAGAAAAGATAAAATCCTGCCTCCTGCCTCCTGATTTTTTTTCCTTTAGCTCTTCTCCCCTTATCATGCACTCTGCCTTACGAAAGTATTCACGCCTTTTGGACCATTTCTGATTTTTGTTATGTTACAAACCTAAGTTCTTTGGATTATATGCAACAGACAATATGGCTGAACAAACTTATCGTGATTGAAGAAGTCAGTATTGATAATTTGATAATTTGATTAGTGTTTGTTTTAAATATCTGAAATATTGCCAAACTGCCACAGTTTTCACTCCACACCATTGTTCTTTAGTTGTTGTCTTTTCCAAGTAGCTGTGAAGCACAGTGGTGGAACCTTAAACTGCTGCTGCGCCAGTTATACTCAACAGGTTGTTGCTAGGCAACCAAAGAGCGAGTGAGTTAGTTGATTCCACCAACCTTGTTTGGCGGGCCCTGAGAGATTGAGCAGCTAAAGGCAGTCTTGGCAGCACAAAGCACAGATGAACCATGACTTCAAGGCCAACAGGAAGAAAGTATATGAGAAAAAAAAAAAAGTTTAAGGCTTTATAGTTGTTTATAAGTTAAATAGGAACAAGGCAAGAGCTAGCTGTAAGCCTGTGGCTTGTTTATTGTTGTCATTTAACTCCATAGCAACTGCCATGTCGGTTAGTTATGAAAACCTACCAAGATGGCTGCCAGAAACAAAGGATCCCAGAAGTGTGATGTCAGATGAGGACTATGTATTGAATATTTTGTTATTATTGATCACGTGTCTAATTCAGTATATGAAGTAGTGTGTAATTGTGAAGTGAAAGATAAATTGCA
The DNA here is from genome assembly GCA_010277075.1 of Poeciliopsis retropinna. NCBI lineage: Eukaryota > Metazoa > Chordata > Actinopteri > Cyprinodontiformes > Poeciliidae > Poeciliopsis > Poeciliopsis retropinna. The sequence continues at coordinate 3,186,109 of VMRM01000014.1, read as the reverse complement.
CATCATTTCCAAATGTTTCACGAATAAATTCCTCAAAAGTTGGGTGTGTATCTGTTTTTAGCGTTCTTCAGTTGATACTGTGTGGAACCCCATTTTGCTGCAAACATCTTCATATTAGATCGAGAACATCTTTGAGCATCAGCTTTGAAGTCTTGCCACAGATTCTCAATTGGATTTAGGTCTGTGCTTTGACTAGACCATTCTAGTTAGGTATGCACCAATAAATTGACCCGGATTTCCTTAATTTTGGGAAATTGGCGATCGACAGATACATGTGAAGCCTCTGCAACTGCTGTGAGAGAGAATAACTGATCGTTTTTCTTTAAAAAAAAAAATAGCCATCAGAATTGAATTAATCAAGCTCTTTTTGATTTATCATTTGATTAATTGCTTATTGCAACAGCCTTATCTCTATACCTTTTCAATAGCAGGACTGATATAGATATTAATACTAGACTGATGCATCTCGACTCTGAATTTTTTAAAAATTTTTATTCACCAACATTTTCATATTTGCATAACACTTAGTTGTTTGTGTCCTGTGTTCTGTTTTTATTTTGTTGGATCAGCTCTTTCCAGTAGAACTGACGCACCAGTCTTCGCCTCAGTGTTTGCTCGGGGGTGTTGGTGGTGGCTGGGGGGGGACAGAGACTTATCCTGAGCCAAAGGTCTGCTATCTCAAAGACACAGGGGATTGAGCTTGAGCTTAGCCTCCATTTGCCCTAAATGTAAAGAGGCCAACAGAAAGCAGTGTAGTGGAGTGTGAACCGCATCAAATCCCCCCCATTGCCGCTCTCCCACTTCTTCCCACAGACTTTGATTGGCTCGTCCACCGACTGGGAAAGTTTTCTGATTGTTCGGAGGCAAAATTAAGATTTTAAGCCTATTGAAGTTGATCTTTGCTCATTGAAAAGTCCATCTGAATGTGTGCTGTGAAAGGGTAAATTGTTGCATTGGAGGAGTGCAGGAAAAAGGCGAAGTGTACTGTACTGGGAGGACGCTGCACCTGTCGCTGTGCAGCTGATGGTGTGTAGCGGTTCTGGTGGACTGGGTCTGTCCAGCCACGTTGCCAACCTTACGAAGTCAGCCGTTTAATTAGAGGAACAGGCTGAAGGTTTTAAACTCACTATGAAGAGCGGCAGCTGTTTTAAACGTTTTAAACTTGAGCTAATTAATCACATTAATGTAGAGCAACAGTTGCTATGGTAACGGCATTGCTGATGTCTTTTCAACCTGACACCGTGCTGGACCTGAACAAGCTGGGGCAACATCCGTCCGTCCATCCATCCATCTGTCCATTTGCCCGTCCAAGACCGACAGACTGACCGACCGACTGCTTTTGGAGGCTCCATGTTTAAGTTCTGATCATTAAATAAAGATTTGTCCTGAATTCCTGCCGATGTTTTGGTATTTATTCTAAATGTTTCAGTCAGTCCTTTAATTCCTTCTCTGCAGTATCAGCCATCTAACATTGTTCCCTCTTCTCTCTCTCTGCAGGCTCTTGGAAGTTTCTACTTTATCCATGATTCTGTGAAAAGCGTCTTCGAGTTTGATTTCGATGGTGAGACCCCCGCTACCCCCCACACACACACATATACACACCTCCAGCACACACCACAGATACATCACCAATCCTTAGAAATGAATCCTCGTGTCGATCCCATTTACCGGCTATTCTTGCTTCCATCAGAACCAGTCAGCTAAGATTGGCTCTTCAGATAATACGGAGGCAGCAGGACCGGATGGTAATGCTTATTAATATTAGGATTTAATTCATACAGTTTCGGGGCTGCCGGTAATGGCGTTCTACAAGTTATTGGACAGTTACAGCGGTCTCATCAGCCCGCCGTGTCAGAGGGCCTCGGGGTCCGGCAACCGCGCTAATTAAAGAAAGGATATAGATGTGGAGGCGCCTCACTTCCTATTAGACACCAGATCAGCTTTAGCACCAGTGAAGGACAGGGCGGCGGCATGGGGGAGGGGTCACACACATCTGCAGGCAGAAGAAGAACTTCAGTCAGAAATTTCATATTTTGATCCTTTTCTGCAGTGGAATTAAAATATTAAATGTTTAAAAAAATAACCATTTTACTCTGCTTCTCTCTAATTTAACTCTTACCTGGGCTTGTGTGTTTTTTTTTGTATATTTGTTTCCATAAATGTCCCTTAGGAAAAGACAAATAAATTCTGATTAAAAGTAACATTTCAACTTGGTAAAATACGTTATGGGTTGGCTTTTGCTCCCTGCAAAGTTTCATTGCAAGCTGGAATGCAACACAACAATTACACCTTCCTAATATTTGTAAGTGCTATACATGCATAAAAACATGTTTTAACAGCAATCATCTACCAATAAATTCTCATACATTCTCCACTTAATTCTGAGAAAATACTTAAAGAAAGATTATTTTAAAAAAAAAAGCACTTATTTACCTCATTGTGCTTTTTACATGTTTTTGAGTGTTCAAACCATCATGTGTTGCAATAAAATCACAATACAGAAAACACTCATGACCTGGTTGCATGAGTGTGTGCTTTTTGATTGAGTTGTCACAGAAAAGTCTGTCTGAGTGACAGACTTTTTGTCCACTCAGATTGAGACAACACATCTTTTCCACAAGTCAGATTTGGTTCTGAACACTGGCTAAACTATCCCCCCCTAAAGACATTCATCTTCTCCTGTTGACATCAATATTTCATTGGATTTATATTTAGCATCGTTTTGTTGCTGAAAAATGAAAGTTGGGATCAAATTTGGCTTTGGGTTGAGGCGTTGCAGGTTTAGACAATCGTTTTCTCTGGTTTTTGATGCCGTGCAGCTGGAAGAATTTTTGAAATTACATTTCTACTTTTGGATAGCTGACTTGACGCGTAACCTTGGCAACAAAGTCTTGTTTTTATAATTGGGAGTAGCTGATTAGCTCAAATTATACCTAAACTACGACCCCAAATCACAGAGGAGTTGAAACGCAGGCTTCATGGATGCAGAGCACAGAGAAAAGGGGGAAGTCTTGGCCAGAAAGACATTAAAAGTGAAGCAGCAAAAGCAAATAAGGTGGATTAGCAGTACTGGTGTCAAGCAGAACATGAACTGTGGAATTTCGAGTTGCCCGAATATTGAGCTGTTAGCATTTTATGACATTAATGAGACTGTAATATGTCAAAAGTCTTCAGTCAGAGGTTCCTTCATTTTCGTTGGAACACTGACTGCTACAGGAGATTCTCCGGTTCCACAGCATCACCGACCACAATTGTTCTTTGAAGATGCTTGAATGAAATGAGTTATTACATTTAATTAAAAAACAAAGTATTTTTTAATTGGATGACCTAATTATATTCGCAAACTAATAATCAGTCCAAACTTTCACTTCCCAACATTGTGTGCCATTCATCCATTCATCACATGTTACAGTTATTTTACCATCTTGTGATACTGCTGAAACTGAATCAAAAGATTAATTTGGGGTTTGAAGACTTATGCAAACAGATTAATGCTCCTCTCGGTGTTTCTTTTCCGTCCTTGTTGAATTTTACAAGATTTGTCTCATGATATGCGGAAAAAAACTCCAAATTGACTATATTCTTTACATCATGTAAACATAACATTTTACTCTTGGTATGTGTTTTTCATTCTTCAAAATATTGCTTTGTTTTTCTTGATTTAAGAGAGTCCATGTTTGGCTTCATATTATGAGATCAGTACGGCTATTTTATTTCATATATCACCACTTATTAAACTGTTTATCCTTCATTCACAGACATTAAATATTTTATTCACATTAAAACAAAAGCTGCATTCCTGTAGCTGCTCCTCATTTTAATTCTCTTCCTGAAGTTCTTCAGTCTTGCCAGCAGGTGGTGCAGTTGCCACTTCACCAGCCTGAGCAGTTAGAAGATTCAGACTCACTCGTGAAGTCTCCAAATATTAACCAATTTGTTTTTTGTGACATTTCTCTCTTTTTCCCCCCTTTTTTCTCCTTCACTTCTTCCTCCTTCTGTCCTTCTCTGTCTCCCCTCCTCCTCCTCCTCCTCCTCTTCTTCCTCTTCAGACGGCGTATTTCACAAGGTGACCGGGAGGGAAATCGGCGTAATAAGGCGGGAACGGTTATCGTTACCCACGGTGCAGAAGCAGAAGTTCCCAGCGGACTTCTTTCCACAGGTGGGAAGAAATAAAGTTCATAAACACATAAATACATTTTTTTAACTAAATATTTGTTTTTGTTTGTTTTTTTCTTCATTTTAGATAAAAGAAAAAGTTAGATCTTTCATATGCGTGCTCAGTTTGAACATGAATTACACCTAAAAAGAAAAAGGTCCTGGTTGCTTCCTGCTGATCGCTCCGCTGTGTTCAGTTTTCCTGTCAGACGGCGAGCCGCGCGCACAGTGCCGCAGTGCTGATGTAGTAATAAAGAGCACGCCGGCCCTCGTGTCATCCCTGCGCTCCCCGCTCATCCGTCAACCATGCTCCGACGGCCGCCTCCGCGAATATATGCAAAACAGATGGATACGGCCCCTTCACACACTTCCCCTCAATTTCCGTCTCTTTCACACACTTTAGGACCCCAAAAACACACACCCCCACATGCGCGCTTCCCCACTACCTCATTGTACATCCTGGAGATCCACAGAAGCAGCTTCAGGATCTCCTGATCTAAAAACAATTAAGGAGTGAAAACATTAAAGACGAAGGCCCAAAAACCAAAAACAGCGTAAGAAGGATGAGTGGGAGTGTGTGTGTGTGTGTGTGTGTGTGTGTGTGTGTGTGTGTGTGTGTGTGTGTGGGGCAAGCAGATGAGAAAAGTTTTGGCCCGTGATAGATGCCTCTTCCCCAGCTTGCGTATGAATCTGGGATGATGCTCCAGAGAGCACCACTCCACATAATGTTAGCCCATTTAAAAAGAGCAGATTTGTGTAGTCTATCAGGGTCGCAGAGTATTTTCCCCCTCCCTCTCTTCCTCCCTCCTCCTGCGACCCCTCCGTAGTGAGAAATTGGTTGTTATCATAGATCACAGATACTGCTCAAACCTCTTATGAAAGATGAATTAATTTCACTAATGCTTTAATGCAAAGCTCTCATGAGGGAGGCAGACTGGTGATAACCCCTGCCTCGTCCCCGCTTCCTCCACCGCTGATTTATGCCCTCTTTTAGTAGATGAAACTGCCTAGATTTGCCATCCATCTGCAGCTTTGAGGAATCCCATTACTCCAGAGAAGGAGTGTACGGGGAGGGTTGCTGGATCGGAGGGGACGCTGTGCGGAGTCCGAAACGGATCGTTTTAGTTTTGGGGCTCACACAGCTTGAGATCTGTGGAGGAAGTTTGACGACATATGTTAAAGGAGGAGCTGATTTCTACCTTCAAATGGTTCATCTGATGAAGATTACAGTACAGACTCAGGTGTCCATGTCTTACCTTTACAAGAAAACATCATAGGGTCTGTCACAATACCTCAGATGAGTGGGAATAATTTTCAACAGTATTATCATCAGCTGTGTCTGCGCAAAACTTTGTCAATATTTGACGAATGTAAAAAAAACCCCACAATTTTGCGATTGCCATTTTTCCAATAACTTAAAAAAACAATTAAAATCACACACAAATAAGTTTGTTCACGTGATAACTCATTTAAAAACAGCCCTGTCATCATCCTTCTACCACTTCCTGTCGTCTTCTTCATCTTTTCCACCAGAAGTGACATCCAGTTGCAACAACTGCTCTTTAGATCTCTGTGAAAAGGAGCAAACATCCTTCCAGCTGCACAGCATCTAAAATAAAGAAAGGAGAATCACTGTTTAAGGAAGAAATGCCTCAGCCACAAAATACCAAATAACAACTAACATAACCAAGCAAAATAAAAATAACAATTATTTCTACTCCTCAAAAAAGACTCAAAAAGCTGCTGATTATTATTTTTATTGTTGCATGTTATGGGGTTGACGATTCGTTCAGTTCATCATAACGTCTGCATCAGATGTTAGCAATATTTTACAATTTGTTTTATTGTTTCAAAATTATTCAGAAGCTCAGTTCTGGTTTGATTTGTTCATTTATTAAAGGTTTTGAGCTGGTTTATTTCTAAGGTGTTCCTAAAGCCAAAACAGCACTAGAATGACTCAGAGTAGTCTTTTCACAAAGCTTTCATGAATCTTAAATGGTGCTTTAAAGAATCAGCAAAAATGATTCACTTTAGATCAACTTCTTCAGTTTTTATGTGTTTTGAACCAGAGAGAAAGAAATTGAGATCTGTCTCTTTAAAACCTCGTTAAGGAGTGGTGATGATCCACACACATCCTCAAACAAAGCTTAAAATAATACAGCACAGCTGTATTTAAACACTATAAAATAATATTTTTAGTTTGAGAATCTCATAACAAATAAACAGTTGAGGTGTTTATGGTAAATTTAATTTAATTGGTGGAAAAAAGTTCATGAATTTGGAAAAATTGGGCTGATTTCAAGCAATAATGCTGACCATCACTTCTTTTTCACCCCTGAGTGGTAGCTACACAGCAACAAGAAAGCGAGAAAGGAGGACATTTATTGAAATGCTGAATAAAATGGAATTGGCCCAAATCGTGGGGCGCATTTCTTTTGAAAGGCCTCTGTGATGGATTTGGACGTTTTGTCGTTCTCCGTTGTTCCGTCCATCTCCACCTTCCCCCCGTGGGAGTGAATGTAAATACTCCTTTGGCGCTACGTGCGTCCAAAAGCCACTGCATCATAAGGATTTGTCATTGCCTAATATAAATAAAGTATACGACCCAGACCTTAATGTGCCCTTGGTATTGATTGTTTTACACAGGCGTGGAGGGGGGAAAAATAAGTGAGAGAAAGGAAGAAATGAACAGACAGGCTGTAGATCAACATCTATATGAGTTTGTTGTTTGGCACCATCAGCGCGTCCATAAAAGCACCAACTTTTTATACCCTTTTAGTGCCCCCTGTAGTAAGCTTCTGTTTCAGCACTTTGATTACTTTAAAGTTCAGACCTCCATGGAAGTTAACTTCCTTCCTGTTTCCTCCCCTCCCTCCGCCGTGATTCATGTTTACGTTAAGGAGATGAAGTCATTTAAAGCGGCGTTGCTTGTAAAACGCTCGCCGCGTTTATCACCAGACAAGACACCTGTGACACGGATGCCGTCCTCCGTGACAGGCGTGATCCATGAGACGGCGAGGAGCTCTCAAATGAGAGGCTAATGTCGAGATGAAGGCTTGCCGAGCTCATTTTCGCAAATAGAAGGCGAGTAAACTCTGCTGCAGGGAGTCGCTTTGCGGCTGTAAACCCTGTGAGGGGCCCTTCTGTTATTTAGTGGGTCCCCTTGCAAGATGATGGAATAAGGATAGATGTGATCGTCTACCGAGGCTCAAATCAATCAGTGTTTGTGTGTATTACTTATTACTGGCTGTGCATTTCTGTCCCGCACCACTAAAACACCCCTGACCTCCTTCCAAACATCATCCTGCCATAATGTTATTTATGGGGGTCAGGCTTTCAGCTGGAATATACAAAAGGTCAAAGAATCAAAAGAGATGGACCAGGAAATAGTCGTAGGAGGGTGTTGTGAGGCTCTTATAATAAATCCTGACATTTAAAATAATTTTCTGTAGTCACAGTTGTGTAGTTTTTAAGTTGTGGGGTAAAGAAAATGCCTTGTAGCTGTTTTAAAATTATACATACTAACCCACAAGTGATGAAAATCCAATTTTGGCACCCAAACACAACAACAGAGCCACATTAAATCTCTGAAAAATAGAAATACACTCCATGATCGAAAGCCTTTCGATTACGATTAATTGGATTAATCGTGATTTATCTATTAGTCAAATAATCGTCAGCTAGTTTAGTAAACGATTAAGCGTTAACTGTAGTACACAAACTTTAAAAATGCCAGTTGCTGAAAGATCAACATATTCAGAGCAGTGATTAAGCCAAAACTGTACAAAAATATATACATTTTACATTTAAGATAAAAAAACTCAAAAAACTCCCCATTTCTGAGTCTGAAATTAAACTTTAAGAAGTTTAATTTTTAGCAGATGTTTTAATATGTTTTTCCTTGTGAATAGTCTTCAGTGCTGAACTTCAGATGGTTTGGAAATGACATTGCAGCCTGATGATCTTTCTATGCTTGAAATTAGCCAGCTTTTATACACAGTCTTTCCAGGATTTTGCTGTTGTGATTTTTTATTTTTTATTTTTTTGCTATCAAAATCACAAATTTTGTGCTGCGACTTTTTGCTATGTCCTTTGCGCTTATTTATGACGGTAAATGTGACTTTTTGTTGCTCACCATATCGATCACAGACTATTAGTCGACGTCAAGAATGCATTAGGCAGCAGTTTTGTAGAAGTAAGAAGTGCTGCCACCTTCAGGTGGGAGTTAGCAGTCACTTAAACCCAATGTTCTTGACCATTTTGGCAAACAATTTACTCAAAATTCTGAATTGGCAAGAAACAAATGCAGAGTTATTCTTTTTTTTTTTGTGTGAATTTCCGCAATCCTGGATCTGTGGAAAACTGGAGGGACTAATGTGTTGTGTTTTTCTGCACAGTTTAGGTCAGATTTAAATCGTTTTAGAACTGAAAGGAGGTGTGCTTTCTTTTCATTATGACAGTATTTTCTTGAATGCTTCATTCTTCTTCCATCTTTTACCCCTCCGTGTGGGTCCGTGCTTGGCGGTCAGTCTGTGCATCGCCCAACGTCCTCCGGACGCGACCCTCTCTGCAGCCGCCGTTCATCACTGTCGCAGGCGGAGACGCCATCACTGACCTGTGGAAGCTGAGCCAATGTCACCCTGAGCCTCGTGGCCTTCCTGCTGCCCCTCGCACTCGCCCATCAAACCCCCACCCACATCCTGGGATGACATTATTATTTGGACCCAACATGTTACTCCGTCAGTTTATTGTTTTTAGGACTCCCACCAACAGTTAATTCAGTTATTGATTAGTTTATCGATTATTCTGACTATTAATAGATTATCCTTACCGATTAATTAATCAATTAATCACTTGTTCTGGTTATTAATCGATTATTCTGACGATTAATCGGATAAAAATGGCACATTGTGCAGATTTTTTATTTGAACCTTTTTGACATATCAAATACATTAAAAGGTGCAAAGAAATAATCAGATTCCTTTTTGATATCAGAAAATAAACATTTTGTTCCCTCAAATGCGACAACGTATCATTAAATTAGTGGACGCTTGATTATTTATAACAAAAGATCCATATGGAGCTTAAAATATACTTCTAACATCAACATGTTAAGAGCTAAGCTGTTTCTGCTTGACCTGGCATCAACACAGTGTAGAGCAGATCTGTTAATTACTTTTTAAATCACTGATTAGTAAATGAATAGCTAAAGGTTCTTCCAGAATTAGAAGCTAAAACTTTGCCACTTGAGTTATTTTTATTTACAGAAAAAGTTTTAATTTCGATGTAAATGCAGAATGGAGATGTCTCTTTCAAGTTTTTGGTTTATTTACTGCTTTGAGTGTGTTATTCTTTCAGCAAAATGGCCTTTTTGAGTATTTATACTCCAGCTAACAATTAATGAAAACTAAATTCAATCGATTCATCATGATTAATCCCGTTAATCGTTTCAGCGCTATCTTTTTTACTTGATAAATGGATTTAAATTCTGTTATTGTGGTTGTTAATGCATAATGTACAGTGTAACTATTGCAACCAAATCACGAGCCGCTAGATGCTATCCCAAACCGGACTCTTGTCCCAGACTGAACCGGTTTCATTGCCGCAATGACTGAGAGCCGCCTTTCTGTTTTAAAGTGCGAGACTTTGCCTTTGTGTGTGTTGTTTGTGTGTGTTTGTGAGGAACCGGGGGGTCAATCAGTCATATGTGCAGGAAATGGGGTAATCTGGGGCCAGGTGTCAGAAAAGTGATGGATTTTAATGCTGTGATCGTAGTTAATGGCTCTTTAAATTAAATCGAGATTAATCGTCTCTGGCGGCAGTCAGATCTCGTACGAATCCCCCACCGCCATCCCTAACCATCATCTTTCCACCTCCCCATCCTCTCTAGCAGCTTCCCTTCCTTCCACAACTTTACAAGCTGAGGGATTTGTTCCTGCTGTAAAGTAATCGTATTGTTCTCAGGACATAAAGTCCATTATGACTGTAGTTACTCAGCCTTTATTGTGCGTGTTTCTCCTTTTTATTCACTTTCTGAGTGTGTAAGGTCAATCTGTTTTTCCAGAAGGGTGAAACTCATATCTAATTCCATTTGCTCTTTTCAAAACCACAACATTGGACGAGTGAGTTATAATTGGGCCCATGCATCCTGCAGAGGCAGTATGGATTAATTCAAGTATGCTAATGTAATTCAATTTGATACAGTTAATCTTGTACTAATGCAGATTGAAGGATGCAAGGCGCAATCAAATACCTCTTAGCCCTTTAATTTGCATCTGGGTTTTTTAAATAAAATTAGTCAATTTGTAATTATGCGACCTGGCCCATAATTAGTTTATTTATCACCGCAGTTAACTCCCGGAGAGGGAGAGAGATCGACTGGAAAAGAAAGAAAGAGGTTGTGGGAAATAGAGTTATTTATCTTATTCCGAATGAGAAGACTCACAACATCAATTTGTCTCTCATTTAATAACCAGCTTCCTGGTGAATCATGCGCTGTTTGATCATGTGCTGCTGAGGAACGAAGCAGCTTATTTGATCCGATCTGTCCAGGACAAACCCGGTGAGGTCTGATCCAAACAGATCACACTGCAGCAGGTGTGACCTCTGACCTCAGCCTGGTCTGGTGTCTTTTCTATAAATAGGTCAGAAGTTATATTCCTTTTTTTTATTGAGGTCCAAACCAAGTTTATTGTTATTTTATTGCAGTTTACAGGGAAAGAAATGATACTGCAAGTCAGCAAATCCAATATTTTAAGACAGCGTTGAAGAATCCAAAAAGGGAAACTTACATTATGTTGACATTTAACACAACTGATATATTTGAATTGATTATTTCTGTTGATTTTAAAGACTGTATTGTACAACCAATGGAAACTCAGAATTCAGCTTTTTCATAAAACTTAAAAATTATATTAAAAACTATTAATTTTAAAACCATTATATTATAAGTCAAACAGAAATGTTACGAAAGTTCAGTTTCTTTCATGACAAGAAACTTATTTCAGGAAATACATTTGGCAAAGTTACATCCAATAATATTAAAGGAAAGTTAAGTGGAAGAAAAAACTTTGACAGATTGAAGAATTTGAATAATTTTGGGGTTTTTATAGGCCCTCGTGTGATGCTCTTATGCTCTGTTACATTAAATTTTGAGACTGAAGATAAGAAAGACCATGGATGCTAGCTTCTGCGGTAGAGCTAACATGGTTTTTACTGCGCATATCAATGCATCCTGAAGTATATTTGGTGTTTCAAATATTGAAGAAGCAAGTCACAGTTGTTTTTTTAGTACCTCTGTCTCCAACTTCTTTGACTTTACTTCAGATCAGCAGCTAGAAGGTAAAAACGTGGACGCAGTTGGTTGTTCTAAGACGATATGGATCATAAATTCATGTCAGAATTTATTTTTAAATGTAGAAAGTAGGCTGAGATTAACTTGTATCTACCCAATTGAAAATCGTCATAATATGCTTCAAATCCATATGCGGAGGGAAACTGACCAGTTTAAACAAAAATAGTGATCAAATATCTTGCTCAAAAAGCTTTGCATTTCAACAAACCACTTCTGAAATGAGATACCCTTGTCATCTAATAGCTTCCACTCATCTTTCTGTCAAAATTTGGCTGATAACAGGTTCTAAACTGAGTCTCTCTGTTCTGCAGTGCCAGTCGTCCAGAAAGGGATTCCTCAGAACTCGATGGGGCCTTTCCAACTGGTGAGTTTTATTAACAGCCGTCTTAACAGCAACACCTCCCACCCACCTCATCACCGCTCAGCCTCGAGTCGTTGCAGCTCTATCAGCACGATTAGGGCCGCAGATCCAGCCGTGTCAGTCGCGTCTGACGTCTCCCGGGTTAGACGGGGAGAGCTCCCTACGTACCGTACCCTCTGTGGGCCGTGCGCCACCATATTTGATTAGATGTAATCCCTTTAGTCAAGCAGCTGCATATGACAGATGACAGAAAACATTAGATGCAATTGAACCTGCACGGCATGAATAGAAACTCCCAGTGTGCAGAGGCGGCGGGGGGACGGAGGGGATTGTAATCTAATAGAGGGATGACATGAGGACTAAAGAGCTGAAACGGTAAGCATTTAATAGGGGCATGACGTTTGACAGCAGCGGCAGGGAGAGGCCGACCGGTGAAGAATAGGAGATCAGATCTGGGACGGGATAAACACGTATTGTCTAAGCCATGAATGTTGTCATTTGTTCAGGATGTCACTGCAGAATAAACCTTGAGATACGATCAATTCCTCGGACCGATACAATCAGCAGGGAGGTGTTCATCAGCACATTGAGTCGTCTTGCTCCCCCCTAACAGGACAGGGTGAAAGAAAGCCAATCAAGGGTTTAAAATGTCACACGGCTTTGCTAATAAATATGCCTAAGGCTCTGTTTAACCAATAATAATTAATAATCTGCTGTAAAAGTGATGTTTTGGAGGAAATGTCCCTCACAAAGTTTTTTTTTTCCCCTCACAGTGACTTCGATCTGGTCAATGTTCACCTCTTCCACGACGCTCACAACGTTGTGGCCTGGAAGGAAAGTCCTTCCTGCTACGCCGGGATCAGGCAGAAGGCCGTGGACTTTATTCTACAAAGGTAACGGACCAGCAGAAGATATCACTGAACAGACAGCCATTAAAACATGTTGACATAAAAAGCAACATTTCCCTTTTTTGAAGCAAAAGCTAGCCCTCGTTAGGCGAAGGGAAGCAGCTTTGTCGTTCATCGCTGTGGTTTGCGGATGTTGTTTGTGCGTCAGATTTCTAGACGTACCGTAAATGTTTTGGTCGGAACTTTAGTATATCTTGATCTTTTCTTCCCCAACTTGAACCATAAAGATGCACCAGATGGTTGCTAATTGCTGCTGGCTAGTCTGTAGGAGCTGAGTGAGGGAGTCATGGGGGAGGAGCTTCTTTCCTTGAAGGCGGGGCTAGATCCATCCAAGTGTTTGAAAACTGAATGGTTGCCATGGAGATTAAAGGATTTCCCAAACATACATGAAAGAATTAAAGCAACACTCCAGGTATTTTTTTGATGAGGATATAACATTACAACATGATGTAACGCTCAGAAGCTACATGATAGCGTCCTTTTAATTTCTCTACTCTTGCTGATGTTGTAATGACTCCTGCATTCAGTTCAGCCTCCATTCAAACGGGCCATCCTATCCCCCTCCTGCTCCACGCTAATGTGATTTACGGCGTTTCCATTTGGAGCGGGGCGGGATGATGGAGTGCACGGTGCCACCCCTGCTCCCTACCTGGCCGTGCTAACTCAGAATAAAAGCCCGGTACCGGCTCCCAGCCGCTGACCTCCCATTCAAACGCTATAAGAATGCATGACACAGCTCCCCTCCACCTCCGCTTTGAATAACTGCGTACATGCATATGGGTGGAATACACGGCCATTTCTGCCAGCCGCTGCGTTATGAGGTGCTTTCTAATCTCACAGAGGTGACATTTAGCCTGTACTTCTTTGTTGATTTAATGAATGAAGGCCTTTAATGGATAGCGGAGTGGGAGCGTTTACAGAATATAGCAGCTTTTGCCGTTTTTATCACGTAGTATTTCACCTGACATGATGTGGTTTTTAAAAGGACCTCTGTTGTTGCTCTCCTTGAAGTGTTTTCCGTAGGTTTTTACGGCTTACGTCATGCTTTTTCTGTGTTTTTTTCCGTTTTTAGTGCCCTAGTAAATCCATCTGCAGGAAAAACACAAATGTTGAGCTTTGGAAGAATTTTCACTTAGATGTTGACGAAGAAAAACTGAGAAAGTTAGTCTGAGACAGAGAAAGAGAGGGAATGTCTTCTATTCATAGGATCATCCATCCATCCATCCATTATAATTTTTCACATGTGAAATTTATTAGATTTTTCCCCCCATGCGTTATGGGAGATAAAAAATAAAGTTTCTTTAATTTCCTGTGAAAAATGCTCCTTTTATGGTTGAGTTTGGTTGAGTTTGTGAGGTAAAAGCTGGAGTTTGTGGGTCCACATTCGTCAAAAACTAAAAAAGCAAAGGCTGCATGACGAGCATCTCTCTGCTTTCCCCACACATCACTGCAGGCTGCGGAGCAGAGCGCCGTCTTTCTGATGCGACTCAATAGTGGCTAAACGCCTTTCCTCAGCATTGTTCCCCAGAGGCCTTGAAGTACTTTTGGAGATAAACAATGTTTAGCAGTTAAAAGGGCCACCGAGGAAAAGCCTTATCAGATGTGTTCTCAATGGGCTGTAAGCAGCATTATTAGGCCAGACACAGATAAGGTGCAGGCTGAAGCTCGGTCCAGGCGGCACTGACATGTGATCGCAGAGTGTACGCCGTCCCCTCCCATCTCCAAGTGAGAGATTAAACCTTCCACTGGAGAGAGAGAGTGAGAGAAAGTGGGGGGACTGGCTTTAGGTATTCCCCCTGTCCCTTTTCCTGCTTTCCTTCTGGGGGTAGGAGTCAGAGTTAGGACAATGGCCAAAAAGATGGTTCCCAACCAGGCGTTGAATGGAAACACTGTTGGTGGTAGCGCCTCATTCAAAGCCCGGCCCTGGAACATTGTCCCCCCAGATCGGTGGAGTAGAATGGAGTTTGCTGGTGGCTGCCAAAAGGTTAGCAGCCTCTGTGAAAGGAGCGAGCCATTATTCACTGCCCTTTACAGAAGCCGAGCAGCCTTTGTGCTCCTCCTCCCCTTCCTTCTGAAAACCACCGGGTCGTTTCTCACTCCGGTGCTCCGGATCTGCGCACGACGGTTTCAGAGAAAGTGAACAGGCATGAAAAGTGCTGCACCCAACGTCTTTCCCGTGCAATACCGGGAACCGTGAAATTCTGTACATTTACAGACTTATAAACCCATGTTTTCCCCCACTTTTAAATGATAAATTGAGAGGGAAGAGGAAGCATGAGTGTGAATGGATAAAAACTCTCGACTGTTAGCTGGTTTTCCATCCTTATACAAATCTGGAAGTTCAAATTCTACAATTTTCCCATTTTGTCTGATGGTGTATTTAATTCAACATAAATATGGTACATAACACTCAAAAACACAAACTTTTACCAAGTATTATTGGTCTTGTTTTTTTTGTGAACTTATTACACTTTAAATAAGACAAAAGTAATTTACAAGTAACTGTTCAGCACTGTTTAGGAGCTTGTTCTAGTTTCACTAGCAGATTATTTCACTTATCACATGGGAAAAATGTCTTGTTATAAGTGAAATGATCTGCCAGTTGAACTAGGAATTATTTACTTATACAAGCTCATATTTCTTGCTGAAAAGTTACTTGTATATTAGTCTCGTCTTATGTCAAGTGTACTAAAATATTTGCATTAGAAATTACACAAAAAAATACTTGGTAAATTTTTGTGTGTTTGCTGGGTTTTTTTTTTGTGTCATTTTTAATGAATTCATTATTAGGATTTGACTGGAATTTCCCCAACATACTTACCATGTAGATCATACTAAACATGTATCAGGGCAACTATCTCAAGTTGTAAATATGTACACATTTTTCCATTAATATGGGGAAAAATGTGTAAAACTCTTTGCAGTTTTTTGCTATAACTGTCTGCTTTTAAGAATAAACACTGAATATGTTTATTCCACATGAAGAAACATCACATGAGATAAACACCTGAACTTAACTGCATTTTTCAGCAAGAATAATTTCACAGAATCCGTTTTATTTATTATCTGTTTTTGCTTCAGTGATGCTAAACCTCAGATTATTCTGATGGCTGTTAAATGATAAAACTAACACTTTTTTCCTCCATCTTCCTTAAAAAAAAAAAATCTTTTGTGTGTTGAAGTTTGTTTCTTTTTCCAAGCCCCATTCAGAGTGGCTGGTCTGGTTCAGGGGAGAACAGTTTTACATTACAACTGTGAAATCCTGGTATAAAGGCTTCCTTTGTGGTGCACCATTATTTTCACACAAATATAGTCCATTGTCACAGTGCTGAAGTTAATTTGATCAACATTGGGGACATTTAACTGTTTTGTTCGCTGAAAAGACTTGTTTCATGCTCATTTTCGGGGCCATTGAAAAGGAATGATTGGCAGAAAAATAATGTTGCCGTTAACAATTCAAAGCAATTAGTTTCCCATGGGGAGGCAGTGGGCTGCACTGGCCACCACACAGCGATGCTTTGTCATTTTATGGAGGGTCATCAGTCAACTGTCACGGAGTCTCAAAGAGCCCTCCAATCTAAATGTTTCCCTTTAGGCTTTTCCCAGAACAACAGGCTGAAAGAGCCGAGAGAGGCCGGCTCATCTCCAGCCAATAGACATGTTGAGCAGCAAGAGGGAGGAGAGGATAATCACGAGCAGGTCCTCCACAAAGCCACGGGGAACTTCTCAAGGTGTTCTTGTCTCTGCAGACATTATGCTAATATACCCAATGCAATTAACACCTTGTGATGTCTTAAAACCATATCAATAACATTTTCTGTAGATTTTACCAACGTTTACAAGAATGTCCAAATGAAAATTCAGATACATTTATGGAATTTCAGTCATTAAAGAAAAGTTAAACCAGAATGGACAAACCTCATGTAAAAATGTGGTTTACCATTTTTTGTGCTCCTTTCTAGACAATGTTATCACTTTACAGTAAGATAAGCAGATTATGTAATCAACATTTTGGAGCTTAATATGTTGTTATAAAGTTATTCCCTCATCAAAAACATACCTGAATGTGGCTTTGATTCTTTGATGCATGTTTGAATCTCCCATGGCAATATTCAGATGTGCTTAAACACTTGCTCTCACAAAGCGCCGCCTTCCTCACTCAGCTCCTTCAGACTAGCGGCAGCAGCAACCAGCAAACACCAGGTGGAACTGCAAGTTTTCTGACTTAATCATGCAAACTACTTCAGTCCAATGCTCCTAAGAATGGTCATAAACAGGTTATTGGAGGAGGACTGTTGTAATGACTTGCTAAAGGTGGAGTGCCGGAAAGAGTAGGAGCTTCTTAAAGAGACAGAGGCTCAGTTTCAAGCCTCTGTCTCTTGACATTAATGAAAAATGTTCATTAATTTATTTCTAATCTATTTTGATGGGATTATTGTTATGTTGAAGACTCATTTTGGGTCAACGTTTATGTGTCAGATGGCATCATATTTGATACTAGTCTGTAATTATCTCAATAAATACAAGATGCCAAGTTTTATTGGCTGCATAAAAAGACCCAAATCATCACTCCTCCCTCACCATGTTTGGCATTTGGTTAAAATCCTGATATCCTACATCATAACTCCAAATTTGTCATCTGTCTAAAGAACAATTCTCAAGTTGTGTGTTGCAGCACTGGTTTTGCCATATTCTGTTTAGAGGAGGAGCCATTCTAATCGAGTCAAGATTATCTGTACAGAACAGTTCAAGTGGTTGAACTGCTTTTACATAATCAAAAAAGTACAGTCACCATTTATTAAATAAATATAACATTTTGTCAAGCAAATATTCATCACATTATCTTGATCAGAGTTCCAGTTATTATGAGTCAACGTTAAACAGGTAATATTTTTAGCCTTGATTTAAAGGAACTCAGTGTTTCAGCTGCTTTGTAGTTTTCTGGAAGTGTGTTTGTTCCAGATTAGAGTAGCATAGAAACTGAATGCTGCTTCTCCATGTTTGCTTCTGGTTCTTTTGGAAACACTTCCAAAAACCAATTTATGTTTTCGGAAGCCTAAACATTTAAAATGCTTGTTGAGTAGAATCTGAGATGAAGCTGTTTCACTGAGCATGTCCTGTATGGTCTTCAGATGAATTTGCTGGAACATCTACAACCGGAACAAATGTTTACCACATGAAAATAATCTACCAGACTGTTTGAAGATTGCCTTATAGCCATCTGCAAAATTATGGGTGGCAACAATTGCATCTCTTATATCATTGATGATTCCATTATGATAACACACACTACACAAAATTTGTGGAACGTTTATTTGAATAGCCAGAATGGTATTATCGATATCTTTGAAGAGTTGTATTGTCTAGCAACCTGTCTCCTGGTCTTTTACTCAATTGGACTGTTTCTTGAGTGGTCCCTAACCTCTGTGTGACCGCTGTCCACTTATGCACCCCCTCACACACCACATCTTTCCTGCGTGGTGTTCTTATCGGGGTGGGCGTTACTAAGGAGATGGGTGGCTAACTGCGGGGCGATGCCGTGGTTGTCCAGCGATGTCAAAGGTCCTGTCGGAGGCCAACCGTGGTCCATTCAAAAAGACGTCACTTGCAAATTCTTCACAATGTTAACATTCTCCCAAAGTCTCGGCATTTACTTGCAATGGATGAAGGTGTTCAACTGGGCTATTCTGTGCAAAGCAGAACCTGATTTGCCAGAGTATGGTCAGTCAGCCTGTCAATGTAATCGTGACACGGCCCCACGCTGCACCCTCATAATCCCATAGAGGCCTCCTGTTATTGCTCAGTATAGCTGTCAGTCATCAGCATATAATCTGACCAGCAGCCTCTGAGTGATTGGGGCTTGAAAACAGGGAATTGATGAGTTCAAGGAGATTTATACGTCATAAACAAGGGTAATAGTAAAATCTGAAATTATCATTTTTAAATGTTAAATGCATGTTTATTTATTTTATTGATAGTTTGTTTGCATGTTAGAGAAAATTAGAATCAGAAAGAGAGAACATGCACTGGTTGCTTTTGTGGTGGTGGTTAAAGGAGCCTGGGAGCAAGGTTCTGGGCCATGTAATAAATTAACGTCTGACCCTTATCTTTGTGTGGCCCTTCGGAAGACCTGTGGAAGGCCCCAAACCGGGCCCCAGTGAGAACGGGCCCCTGTGAAGAGGCTCTTTCATGGGTGTCACCGTGCGATGAATTGGCCTGGAGAAAGCATGTTTATAGACTGAGCAAAGGAGTGTGTCTTTGTGGGGAAATGTCACTGACACTGGTACAGTTTGCCTGAATGGACTATGATGATGAGGCTAATGGAGGGGCCCCACCAAGGGTGAGGGTCAGCAAATTGGGAGGGGGGGTTGGAGGGGTGGCACCCCTTAGCTCTGGACCCCCCACCTTCAGGCTCCTTTCATGCCTAGTAGCTGTAGCTAATGTTGCAATTCTTCGATCCTCCACAATGGCCAAGGAAAAAAGTCAACTTTCACAGTGGCGGGTCACCATGAGTGCTTTAGGAAATGATCGTGTAAACAGAGTGTTACCTTCTGACCTGTGGCTGAAACCTCGCAGCCGCAGACAAAACAGCCAGCCTGCGGGTATTAGACATGCCTGTTAGCAGGAGAAAGACCGCAAGCTGTGGAGAAACATTCACTTATGACCATTTCCTTCCTTGACCCGTTTACTTTTCGGTCTTTTCTTTCCCACTCATGGTCTCAATAGACAAATTCAGAGTTTTTGCTCTATTTTTATAGGATCAGATAAAACTCTCTTCTCACCCGAGGCATGTTTGAGTTCCCACAGTTATAAGAACGTCTTATTAGCCGTGTTACTGCCCTCTACTTGGCTTGGCTGGATAAAGTGTTTCAATACAGCTCAGTCTCTTAGCACCACCATGTCGTGTCGTAAATGACACCAGTCCGAGTTAATTAATGAGCTGCAGGACACACAAACACTCACAATCCCTCAGTATTACTGTGGTAATAGAGCATTCTGAGTCAGTAGGTTTTAATGTCGTGGTTGCAGAGAATGTTTTACCTCACTCTTTGGACTCGTGAAGGCGCTGACTTTAAAATAATAACTAAAATATTTTGTCTCTAAATGTCACTTTTGTGTTCTATTTAGTATTTTTATTTTGACCGACGTTTGGAATGATTTTTGAATTCAAAGTAATCCTGATTTTGAAAGCAAAAATGCTTTCAAAATCAGTTTTGTTTATTCTAAAACAAAAATAAACAATATATCAGTTGGTAAAACTATTACTTCAAATTTGTAAAAATAAATAAATAAAATTGATCCCCCTTTAAAATATTTATAAAGATGAAACTAAATTAGTTTCAAGAAATTATTAGTGTTGCAGAGTTAAGCAAAGTTGTTGATTTGTACCCAATAACATCATTTATTGGAGAAAAAATAAGTGTCTACATCAATAAATAGACAAATAAGAAAAATGATATATAATGTGATGAAAATAAATAAAACATTTGAATAAATAAATGATTGAATGAATAGAAAATTAAATAAAAAAATATAATTAAAGAAAGAAATGAGGAAATTGCTAAAACAAATAATAACTAAGTAAACAAAAAAGTGACTAGATAAAAGTTTTCTCAGTTTTTATTGAACTGGTTAAAGGAAATAAAAAAGAAAATGAACCAGATTCTGTCTAATCCGATGCAATATCAAACTGAAAGAGTTTTTTTTTTCTTTTTCTGTGAAACCTTTTCGCACCTCCTCGCCGCCCCCGTCGGGCTTTACGACAGCCGGCCAGACTGAGACCCACCGCCGTGAAAGGCTTTCTCCTCTCTTTACGGCCTCATAAATATATTGTTATCTGCGCCTGGGAAGTCAACGGCGAGATTTATTCGCACGATTAGCAGAGATAGTGAGCCAAGCATCCTGACTCATTAATTAAACAAGAGCGAGCACTACATCCACCTTAATTTCCAATCTCTGCTCAGTAGAAGAGCCACTTTTAAGTAGGCGATGAGGCATAGGAGTTCATTATATCTCGCTTAGGTGCATTTTTTAATTTTATTATGTATTTTTAAAGCGCTGGGATGCTGGCACTCTGATGAAGTTGCATGGATCAGGAGGAAGATTTATGCACTGGGAATCTTCTGACATTGTACTCAAATATTAAAAAGAAATCTGCTTCTACTCCCAAATGTAATGACATTAAAGGCGGGGAAAAACTTGATAAGATAATGATTCCTTAAATCTAAATTCCCAGAGTTTTTGTTTTGCTATTCCGAGCCTTACAGCCGACCCGAACGGAGTCGTGTTAGTTCGCCATCCCTTTGATCAGCTCAGCAAAGTGAATTTTCTGTCGTTCAAAGCAGCCTATGGAGGATTATTAATTTAGCATCAGCTGCTAATGAACTGTCCTGCGTGATCACTCAGACGCCTTGCATGGATGGGAAATGCACTGCAGACAAATCCCAGAGGGTGAAGGAACTTGTTGCAGAACACGAAGGCCCCTGAGCTTTTTCGGAACTAGATTATCTGAATAAAATTACACAGACGTCTGGTTTAATCTCAGTCTTAATGGGCGAATAATTTGTTTCTTTCCTCAAGATTTTGAGTTTTATAGGATAATTAATAAGTTTTGATTCTCCGTCAGACAAAAAAGAGCTATAAACATGCAGGAAATTACAAAGAAAAACAAAAAAAAAACCATGGGATTATTATATGTGGTTTGACTCTTGGTAATGATTCATAAAATGCATTGGAATAAATGTTTAGTTTTTTTTATTGCAGTAGCATGAGCTCACATTACCACATCAAAAAATGCGGAAAAATTCCAGCCTTGATTTTATTCATTTAATAAGTGCAGAAAAATGTCATATTCAGTTATAAATATTTCTAGTAAAGCCACAGTTAAAGACCCCTCTGGTGCCAGAACGTGTTCATCCCTCTCCAGTCAATATTACACGCATTATATTTTCTGTAACATGTTAGATTATCCTGAGATGAATTAGCTGTGAAGACTGATGTTACCATGGAAGAATATTCATTTTCTGTCTTTTTAACCATTTCTTTGCTAATTCAACTTCATGTCTCTGATCATCACAATGTCAAAAGACCCAATGGCAAACCGTTTCTGACAGAGGGCATCAGGGTTTTGTAAAACATGTCCTCATATTTCATATGGTTCATAATGCCGTGCAGGTTTTGAAATATAAAGGGGCCCGCAGCATCACTGGTCCTCCACCATGCATTACAATTCCTGTTAGTCTCCACATCAACTTGATCTGCTTGATCTGCACACATTTTTTGAAGAGTTTATCAATCACCATCACGTCACTTATAAACAAACAGCTAATTTGCCTCTAGATAGAGTCAACTGGTTGTTATGGTGACGCCCAGGATTTTGTTCTTTGCTGCAGTGAGTTTACCTCCAGCTCCATTTCTCTCAAGACTTTTTTGACTCATCCCTTCTTCTTTATTTGATTCCAGTTTGTCGGGGAAGGAATGCATCTCAATGTTGCAGGACAGTAGCTCTTTTGGACCGGAGTCAGGCACCTCTGGTTTGCCGAGGCGCCTGAAAAATAAGTACAAAATTCAAATTTTGAATTTTGTACTTATTTTTTATTTTTTTTAGTTCTGCTTCTGCATTAAAGGATTTGTTTTTACAGTGTACCAATATGAGGGAGGGCACTTAACATCACTCTCCTGTGATTTTTGTAATAAAAAAAGATTCTAAGGCATCTTTAGAATAAACAAGTAAAAAAACACTAATCCCTTAAAGGAAGTTGTCCACCAGGTGGTGCTGTAACCCTCATGATCTAAATCCCCCTCCAATTAAAAGTCTCCAACAATTAATATTGATGGCTGTGAAGTTGCTTTGCTTGTTCAGTTTTTTTCTAAGAGCATTTCTTTGATTGATTTATTGCTGGATTTTTTTTTTTTGCAGGCTCTCAGACGAGCAGCACAAGAAGGTGCCATTTTTCCTCTTCGGGGACTTTAACTTCAGGTTGGACGCCAGGCCACTGTTTGAGGTTAGTGTCCTTTTTGTAATACATGCGTGTTTAACGGCGACAGCAAACGCTGCCAGCTTCATGTTGATGTAGAGGGTTTGCTTGTACTAGAGGGCAACTGTAATATAGTAAAAGTGGTTTTAGTTGTGCGCGGTCGGCTCAGAGTTATGAGTCATTAAACGCCTCACTGTTGCAGCCCCAGCTGTGTTTGCCAACTCAGTCTCCAAGTGTATTGTTATGTTATGGTGCCATTTACTCCTCCTCCTCTCCCTTCTCCTCTCGTTGCAAATGAGGCCACTGAGAACCGAAGCAGTGCAGTTAGTCTGCTTTGTCCATGAGTAGATGGCGAGGGGGGGTGGGACAGGTCATAAAAGCCCACCGCAGACTGCGATATGTCCAATGATATCAGAGTGGGAGAGACACTCTTTTCCGCCACAATGGTCCTGGAATCAGTGGGACTGATGAAGGTGTAGGCTTCAACTAGAATCCTCATTCAGAGGAGCGGGAAGCTCCCTCAATGGAGGAATCAAATGCTCAAATGACTTAGGAAGCACTTCACTCTGAGGCACAGTAGAGGAAGCTTTCTGTAGTTTGTCATCTGGCCACTAGGGCAGTGGTTCCCAAAGATTTTCTTCTGGCCCCCCCAGTGATTTCCAAAGGTTTTCTGGGCTCCCCAACCTATGGATTACAATAAAATCCCCCCCCAAAATGAAAAGAAAAATCAACTGGGCACACACATCGTTCAACTAGACATAAACCTACACACATATTTTGTTTTCAAACTCCACTTCAGGTTGCAACAAAACACACTACAAACCATCTTTAGAGTGAAACACTTTTGTGTAACTGTTTTTTTTTTCATTCATCCATACTGCTTCCCGCGCCCCCCACCCCTGTAATGGCACTGCACCCCCCCAGGGGGCGCGCCCCACACTTTGGGGACCTCTGCTCAAGGGGATGACCGACTGAGCTGAGGCGTTCCTCGTTCACGTGTTTTCCACTCCATCAGGGGGCATTGATTCATCGCCTCGGAGTTAGTGCAGAATATTGGATTTTGGGATTGTAATCAGATTACATGGACCTGCTGGTCATATGAACGTGTTGCTTTGGAGTTAATAAATGCAGGAACGCTCTCTGCTCCCGCAGATGGGAAAAACACTGAGGCTATTCAGTAGCAGGAGTCTGCAGTTACATGTCACCTGGCACACATTTAGGTTGCCACATTGACATTATTACGCTGATATCTTATCAGGGCTCACTAGGATAAAGGCTGCTGGATTCACAGTTTTAAAGGCAGCTATTTTTATGGATGGAGGTGGAGAAGAAAAATCTGTTCTGTGGAGATTCTCAATTCCCAGTCCTGCCGATTCTGAATCAATTTTGGTCTGCTTAATTTTTTCGCAAAATAACATTTTGGATAATATTTTTTTATTTTAGAAAAAGCCTGGCAGGTAAACTAACTCAGTGCTGGTAACTTAAGCCGCAGGATTTTATGCACAAACAGATTTTTGTCACGTAATTCAAACAAAAACATTTCGACTGTTTGAATAGAAAAAATTGTTTCTGAATTAAAAATAATTTCTGATTCAAATCATGACCCTAAAAATTCAATCACTAGACACTGAAATATTTGCATCTCTGGTTCTGGATGAAATAAGCTGAAAAGAAAGCATTATGTTATCCTGAAATCTTTCCTTCTCATTTTTTAAACTTACATTACTAATTTAAATACACATTTTGCCCTCTGTCATCCTCAGATTAGGACTTATTAAACTTTGTTTAAAAGTTAAAATTAAATATTTATGACATCTCTATGAGTAAATGAATTAAGTAAAAGGAAACATGCACAAAAAAACAAAAGTAAAACATAATATTCTTGCTATCTACTCTATTATCCTTTTTGTTAAAAGGCTAAATGGGCATTTCAACAGGCTTAAGCAACAGAAAAATCAGCTTCTGTTTGAGCTTAGAGCCTGGAATGTTTTTGGTTCCTTACTTTGAAATGGGAAGCAAAGAATAGGAATAAACTTTTCAGAATTGTGTGAGAATTTCATACTAAACTAAGAGAAGTAGGTTTAAGTCAGTCTGAATCAGTCAGACATCCATTTGACTGACTATGAGACATCATAAACAAAAGCTAAAGACAAACTAAATTGCAAAACGTTGATCAGACTTCAAAACCTTTGCAACTCACCTAACCAGACAGATCACAGCAACTCTCGGCAAATTGAGCTTTCAGGTTATGAGTCGTCACAAGGTGCTGATCAACCAATCAGAAGAGGCCTTGGGAAACATGTTCCTCAGGGCTCCAAATTAGGTCGGGTGTAAACAACAAAACAGGTGTAACATTATAATATGGAAAGATATCATTCATTTTGTCTTCTTCATTTTTCTCATTGCTGAGGTCTTCATCACCAATGAGGAAGACTCTGGGTAGTAAGTGGATATTGTGTCATCAAAGTTGATCTCTTGGAAAAAGAAAAATAGAGGAAGTAAGAAGTTTAGTAAGTTTGATTAAGTCCAACCTGTGATGGCTACAAGGCTGGGTCAGAACAACTCCAAAACCTCCTTTCCTGTGGATTGTTCACAGTGGGCAGTATCTATAAATAGCAGTCCAAGGGAGGACTAACACCCAACTGATGATTGATTACAATCAACACAAGCTAAAAAAAGGTTACTAAACAAGTCAGGCTGCGATTTTTTTAACTAAGCAATATATAAATCCTTAAATATTGAACTGTTTTATACAGTTTGGCTCCTCCTTTTACTGAAATATTTCATTTTTAAAAAAGTCAAAACACAAGAACTGTAACTAGGAAACACTGACAACAAGGTTTGAGGTAAAGTTCCTTTAGACAGTCAGTTTTCCACTTTGCTAAAACACTCTGGCAGTAGATTGGAGGACAACAGCTGATGATGTCATCCGTTCAGAAGCTTCATAAACCCACAGTGGGATCGGCCCGTCTGATCCGAGCTGCACCCCGAGTGTTAGCGGCCAAGAGAGCTGTGATGTCACTGATAAACAAATGGGCTGGAACCTCTCCGCAGGATGTAACTCACAGCTCGGAGGCCGTTCTAAGCCCTTTAATGACAATTAATGTCAACAGGACAATTAGTGCACATCCACTGAAGTGCTTAGCTGTAGATGGGCTGCTGGTGGATCGATCAGCCATACTTATCTGCAGATTGATTCAGACACGGGGAGGTTGGCCTCTCTTTCTCGGTGTCGGGGAGTTCTTTTTATTGCTTTATTGTCTTTGTATCTCAGTCTGGAATCATTAAAAGGCAGTAAAATATAGCTGCATCTTACTCAGTTGGAAAATAATCAAAACGCATTTCAGTAAATCAATTCAAGAAGTGAAGTTCATATAGACTGAATATATACAGAGGAACATAATTACAGTAGTTGTATCTGATAACTGTTTTATTAACTAACATTTTTAGTCAATAAAACCACTAATTCTTTTACAGAAAATTAACAATGTTAATAAAAGTAAAGTATGTATAAATATTTGATCAGTGTTTATTTTGTATGAATTACTGCATCAATGCAGCAAGTACCAGGTACATTTGTTACATTTTCATCTGGTGCAGTTCGCTTTCACACTGCTCAGGATCGAACCAAGCAAACTCTTTGAAAACCAATTCCTCACCTCGCCTGTAGTGGCGCTGAACCAAGAACCACAGAAGGAAACAACATAAAGGCCTCTGAAGAAGACACTGAACACAACATCTTTTTTTTCCGAAATGCAAACAAAAATGTAGCGCTTTGAAATTTTAGCGGTTGTAAGATTTCTTTTTTGTCTTTGTTCAAAAAAACAACTACAAGCCATTTTTCCCGCTAGCACTAGACTCTCACGTTTGTTTTGGTTCTATTTACCCAGGATGCATTGCAAATAGTCCGCTTCCTGCTTTTGGAGCTGTCTCCGGTCCGCTTGGTGTTCACATGTGCATTCGAACCTCGCCAGAGTTCACGCCGAACTGAGGCCGAGGGTTTTAGGCGGACCAGAATCCGCTTTTTTGGTCTGCGTCAGACTTCAATTACACGTCTCCACAAACGACATAAAATGCACCATAAAATATCTTGGCAGACTGTTGTGTTGACTGTGGGCAGGCATGTGTTAGTGTACCTTTCTTGTCATATTTTTTCCTTCCACTCAACATTCCAGTGATGTCCTTGGATACAGGACTTTGTCAACAGCCCGCTTCTTTATCGAGTACCCTTTGTGGTTCTTCTTTCTTGTGAAGGGTGTCGGTGTCAAGTGCACAGTTTTCCTCATTATTGTGTTGGCCATAGTTCTTTAATTTAAAAAAAAAAAAGTTTTTTGCAAAATTGCAGTTTTTCTGAGAAGCTGAATGTTTTTGCATGAACCACAGTCACCACAATGAACAGGGCTAAACAACTATAGTATATAATTGTGTGCAATCAATGTAGCTATGATTCTTAGGTCAAATAAATCTATATATTAGTGATATTGAGATCTACCTACAGGAGCAAAATTGAACAGCCAGGGTGATTATGCTCTCTCTATTCTTCTCTACCTTTGGTTCATTGTGGTTGGCTCCACTTTGCACAACCATTATCCATTCCTCATCTCTCCTGCATTAAGAGACGACGGATGGGTCAGGGAAATGTTTGGGTCTACTGCTGAAAAGGAGCTGGATGTGAAAGGCTGCGGGGTTATTATTGTCAGGAGACAAATTCCAGGTGGCAAATTCCCGACATGCTTGTGCGCCAGGATCAGTAACCACAGACCTGCAGCCGCTGCCCCCCTCCCGTCCAGCCCAGGCAACCCCATTAATTGTGTCCGACAGAGGGAATTGGTTTCAATTGACCCCCATTCAGCAGGCCTTTGACTGGCAGACAAAAGACACAGCCACGTGGAGACTAATGCTGGGGTTGAGCAGCCTGGAGGTGGTCCAGGCCCCACCGGCCTCCTCTTTCCTCTCCCATGGGTCTTATCATGCATCGGCTTGATCACGCTCTGCATCGCTGCTGATTAAAACAAGAAATCGCAAAGGATGTCTTTTGAACATATAGTGTGAAACTGGGATGCTCTGCAGAGCACCTACTCATGTGCATGGTTTAAAGTCTCATTAAATTGTCCTATTTGAGCCTAAATTAAGCCAGTTGTAGTTGCTGGAGTAAAGACGTAAGCAAAAAGAAGTCAGATGTTTCTGATACCGGTTTTATTTGTTGTAGTTCTTTATAAGCCATTGCTTATTATAGATGTTTGCACAAATGAAGACAAACACAAAGGATGTGGGTTCTGAGATGTACTTAAACCTCCATTTAAAAGACTCGTTAAAAAACAAATCAGTTCTGTCGCAGTGACTTTCACTAGTTTATGTTTTTTTTTTTTTGGCTTAATTTGCTCAGAAGTCACAGTTTTCATTTCTTTTATAGCTCATTTTCTCCACAGAATGGAGTTATTTTGCCCTTTTATCAAAGAAAATCCAATATTGAAAATCTGGTTTAGCTTTATTAGTCTGTTTGATCAATTTTAGAGCCATTTTATGTGTAAACTCCACATCAAAATGTTGAAGCGTCTTTCTTTACTAAGCAGTATTCATTTAAAAACAAATCCAGTGAATACTTTCCTGGTGAATTGGTTGAATTTTTAGTCATTAAGAATGGGATTACAAAGTGCAGCAATAACATAACACCAATGTGCTTGTCTTCAAGTCTTAGCTTGTCTTAGTCTTAAAAGTTAAAAGTTCATGAAAAAGACTCAATAAGTTTGGTTTATGGGGAAGGTTTTTCTAGAAAAGGACAATGGCTGCAATTCAATTTCAGTTCAATTTAGTTTATTTCTACAGCCGCAATTCAGAACAAACATCATCATCCCACATTCCCATTGATCCTAATTATCAAATAGTGCATTAAGTTCAGTTAATTATTCAAATTGGCTTTAAAAGTTTATATCCAAGTAAACCCAGCACATTAAGTGGCAGCATTCACTGCTCTGGGGTTTAACGCCTTCAGAAAATCACTTGACAGTTAAAAAACAAACAAAAAAAAAACCCAGCAAATAATGCAAATTCAAGAGTAGTAGAAGAAGAAAGTTAGAAAAAGCACAACTTTGGTTTTACCAACTATTGTCTGAATTAAATCCACATCTTCTGGAACAGCTTCCTTTAAACAAATGAGATTGAAGTAGAGATTTTTGGCCCCTAATATTCAGCAACATGTTTGTGGGCAATTCAGCAAGTCAGCACAAACAACTCATATCAAATGTGATGCATGGAAGTGAAAACACATAATCTTACCAAATATTTTTGCTCTACTTTCTATTGCAAGTTGGTACACTTGCAATAAAACTAAACTAACTTAAACGTTACTGTTCTGCAAAATGCAGATTATTTTAAGTCAATAATTTCTTAATCTTGAAGAAAAAGTTCTAGTTCCACTGGCACATTAACTCATAAGAAGTTTTTCCCATATTATAAGTGAAATAATCTTCCCGTGGATTTTTTTTTGGGGATCAATTTTGAGGAATTATTGATGTAAAACAAGTTCCTGTATCTTGCTGAAAAGTTACTTGTAAGTTATTTCAAGGGTACTAAGACATTTGCACCAGAAATTAGACCAAAATACTTGTGTGTTTCTGCAATGTGGAGGGTTCATGACTTGGATTTGCTCTGCAGCCTTGTAGTCACAGACATGAACACGCAGTTCTCCGTACTCCCAAGTTTTAAATGCTGTTGTGGAACCTTAAGAGTGCAACAAACGCCTGCAAGCCTAAATGAAATGCAAATTTAAATCACAAGTTGCTTTCTCAGTTCAGACTCTCAGCCAGTAAACCAGATCTTATAACTGTTGTTGACACATTAATACACAAATACACATTTTGTTCTTGGCTTTCTATGCTTCAGGCAAGAAATTACAGCAGTCTGTGTTTCAGGGAGAGTGTTGGTATGCGCATGTACCCCCCTCCCTCGATGTGGCCGTGAATCAGCCGCGTCGATGACAGACTCGGGGCCCCGTGCCCAAATTCCCAGTATATTTAAAATCCCTCCTAATTAAACTTAATAGAATGTAAATTTAATATCTGCAGAGATTGTGTGCTGCTGGCCGGCTTGCTCCAATATAAGGATTGATAGAGGCCAGCGGGAGGGGTTAATTGCCGACTTGATCTACTGTCGCCCGGACATGGTGCGGGGCTGTTTTAATTGAGGCTGATCTGTTGGGCAGATTTCATTAGGCTCAGCTGGCCTCTCACTTACTGGATTAGCATCCCCCTGTCGGCATCAGCAGGAAGTGCATGGGGAGGCCGGAGCGGGGGGAGGGTCCGGACCGGGCATCAATCTCCCTCCCTTTGTCCTGTGTCCTTTCTCTCGCTTGAGCAGCATGAAATTAAAGGTGGAACCCTCGACTATCCCTGCTGGAAATGAATGCTGTAAGATGCCTTGTAATGACAGACCACTGTGATAGATCATTCATTCTCTTACCGCGGAGCACACACTCACACACACACACGACAGTGTCAGGACTGATAAAAGCAAGCAGTTTTAGTGTAAGGATTAGATACGGGTTAGCATGAATGTCATGTTTCAGCTTAACTCAGTCATGCATTGCTTTTAACTGTTTAAAAGCAGATTCAGTCTACATAGCAGTAATTCACAACAAATGTAATCTCAAGGTCCTTCAATAGGAAAATAGATCCAGTTAATTCACAGAAATATAAAATCAAATCAACCTATTCGTCGAGACAGATTCCTGTTTGTTTAATCACGTGGATTATGATCACAGCCATCCACAAATTGCTGTAATCTACGAATTCTTGAGACCGAACCTAAAATAGCCTAAAACTGCCAATTTAATAAATCGCCTATGCCTTAGTATGCATTAATACACGCAGTGGAAACCACTCCACAGCCAATCAGCACCAAGGAAAATGAATGGCGCTCCTGGATTGGCTGTTTTTCACATATTATTGCAACAAAGTATTTCAGCTTCCCTAACTGCTTTTGCTTTGAAATATTGTAAGAAATCTGCAAAGACTGAACTCAGAAATTCAGTCTTCAGGGGTTTTCATTTTATATACGTTTCAATTTGATCTTAGTGATTATACAGAGCAGTAAAATGCAGTTTAAGGTGAAAGCTGGTAAAATGCGATTCATTCAAGGAAGTCCAGCTAGTTGCATTGAGTTATTGACTTCGCAGCAATCTCTCCTCCAGAGCAAGCATGTGGTGACAGGGGAAAAACACAGTTCAGTAAAAACAGCTTTCTGCCTCAACCAACTGAGGGTTTAACACAAACTGATGTTTTCTAGCCAATTCTTCTTTTGGTTATGAGTCTTTTCTGCTTACAGTGAATAAAAACGCAACGTTTAAGATTAAAAGTTTACATCAGACCAATTTAAAAAAATTTGACAGAAATGCATACATGAATTAAAAATATGTTTGGTATTTTCATCTGACAAACAAGCCTCTTCATAGAGCATATTCCAGTTTACTGAGATGTTCCCATAGGAGCTACTTCAGTGGTTTTGTCCACCAAATTGATTACAATACTTTTTTAACGCGGTTAAAAAATCCTAAAGATAATTGGAAAAACAAGGCTGAGTGAGGTTATCATAATTCATGGATGAAGGGGTTAAAATAAACGATGGGGGAAAATGTAACCCCATGCTTGTTACCTTCAGCCCCAAGTCGAAACCACCAGCCGTTCATCAGTTCGTCGACGGCCGCTGTCCTGGCTGCTGAACCTAAACTTGCTAAATAAATTTGTAAATGCAAAACAATCCCTGCCCCCTCTTATTCAGGCCGACCGCGGCTCGCATGTGTGTGCGCTGCCGGATCTGGCCGGCTATAAATCAAAAGGCAGTCGGTGTAATTAAGTGTACACTACATTAGTCAGGCTAATTAATTTTGGGGGCCATCCATCCATTAACCATCGGGCCAGCACTGATTGGGTCTCTGTACTCTGGAACCCCTGACACCAGGGACTCTCCATGGCTGCTCCGAGATATACTCATGCAGATGTATATAAAGGAATAAATATGACAAGTTCGTTGTGATTTAACTAAAAAGGGAAGCACATTTCAATAAATGGGACAGTTTTATGTATAAACACTTACTGGAGAATGCCTAGCAGGGCTGTATTTGAGTATTTCATTGCTCGGCCAAACTGTATTGACAAATCCTTTGCGTATAATGCCTGACCTACTAAATCAATATAGTTTGCTGTGAAACACAACCCTCCTAACAACGTCTTAATTGTGCTGGAGCATTACACCTCATCTGTTTGCGGCTCTGCAAGTCGAAGCAGAATTATTAGCCTTTATCCAGGCCTATTTATTAGCCTCCCAGGTGATGCCTGTGGTGATATTTCCTCACAATACAATACAGACATTTTATCTGGCAAGAGGAGTCCAATCTATCACAATGAGGGCCTATTATCCCACTGATAACCCATCTGGATATAGAAGGAGACTATTCTCTCTAGACAACAGCCCCTGTTCTCTCTCTCTCTCTTCTCTCTGTTTGCTTACTCTGCTAATGAATACAGCTCTGGAGACACAGAGGAAAGAAAGAGTTCAGCAATGAGGGCGTAACTTGAGCGATGCGGCTTTGATGGAAGCGCTGTCCATATAATTAAAACGCTGGCAAATGAAGAACAAGCAGTGGCTTCTGTTGGCGCTGCTCATTAACAACAGGCCGTTTGAGCCCGGCGCCAGTCATGCTATTGCCATTGTGTGCCTGGAAGGGAGGGGGGCAACTGTGACTGGCAGCTAGGAACACCGTGCCAACGGTGGGACAGCGTGACAAACCAAGCCAAGGATGAGCGCAGAGCCTGGCACCAGCGGGGTGAGGCAACGTTGGCCTCACGGATTGGTCCCGGTCAGGGACGTAACCCGAGTTACCCCTCAGTCCTTCAGGGCTGCTGCAGACCCCAGCTAGGTTTGCTTTTACTAGTCCTAGTAAAAAAACTGAAGTTATTGTCTTTGGGCCTAAAGAGGAACGATTCAGAGTCACCACAAAGCTACTACAAACTACTGATCAGGCCTGAAATCTGGTTCAACCGATGGATTCAGAAAGTCGGCCATCTGTCACTGGAAGAACATTTCCAGGATTACAGGACTAATTTTCCTGCGAGATTTAGAGAAAATCACCCATGCACAAATTTAGTTGCATTAATTATTGCAAAAGTGTCTTAACAAGTCAACCAGACAGCTGCTGCTGATCCTGAACGCTGCTGCTGGCGTTCTGACCAAAACCAGAAAGATAGCCCAGGTCTAAAGTCCCTACATAGATTACCAGTAGCTCAGAAAACACATTTTAATATACTTCTGTTAGTTTAAAAATCACTGAATTATCACCACAATACATTAAAGATCTGCTGTTGTTGTATCAACCTTTCAGACCTCTCAGTTCTTCTGGTTCTGGTCTGCACTGGAACCAAACAAGGAGAAGCAGCATTCAGCTTCTATGCAACACAAACCTGGAAAAAACCTCCAGAAAGTTGTATGCAAAAACAAACAGAAAACAAAATACCTGTTGTAGATTGTGGGTCTTACATAATTTGAAAATCTTCACTTTTTTCCTGTGAAGACTAGTTGTGAAAACATAACCAGTCAATAAAAGTTAATTCTGTTATCAGTTAGAAACATTTTATTAAAACAATGGTGTGGTGGAAAACAACAGTTTATCAGTGTTCCAAAAATGTTCTTAAAAAATTTGTTTGGAGGTTCAAACTTTTTATAATAATTTAAAACAATACATAATTAATTCAGATTTTGTGTTCCGCTGTCTGTAAAGTTAAATAAATGTGTTTTTGTGCCAACACTAATATCTCAAATCTAATCACGGGGGAAAAAAAGTAAAAAATCTGATCAAATTTGAAATAATCTTGTTTCTCTTTATCTTCTCAGTTATTTTTTCCTCAACGAAGCAGGTTCTGTATTAATCATCGTATTTGTGTTTCTTTTGCTTTTTAATATTCGGTTTGACTCGATCTTTGAAGTGAGTGGGAAGGGCGGGCGTCAGCTAACAGTGACGCTCTTATTTACTGCAGATGAAATGTGCCATAAACTGTGAAGGATAGGGATGCCTTTGTGCCTGGTACATAGTGTCCGACTTGTATGATGTCAGTCTATTTTTGACTAATGCAGTCCTCAGCCTTTGTAGAGCAGAGCACAGTAATTGTTCTATTTTGAAGGATGGAGTGGCTGCTCGGATAACACACGTTGTCCCCAGGGGGACGGGGGGAGTTGGTGCACAAACATTCACTGCATGCATCATTAATTCTGGCATTTTAATCATCCAATCATTGTTATAATGTACAAGCAAAGTATCCAGTTTCTAATGTCTTGCATAAGCATTTAAGCCCGTTGAAATTTTTTACATCTCGTTGCAACCACAACATTCAACTGTGAATTGGAAAGAAGATGAATCAGGGTATTAAATTTCCTTTACAAATAAAAATCTCAAAAATGTGTCAAGCATTTATATTTACCCCCCTTTTTTACTTCTTTACCTCCTGTATCTTGACAGTTGCAAGCAATGCAAGAATCTGGTCGGTAGAAAACATTTTTAGCACATCAGCCTGTAGATATTTTCCTCGTGGTGAAGCACAGTGTTGGTAGTATTATGCTGTGGAGTTCGTCAAAGTTAATCAGAAGATGGTCCTTCATTTGAAATCCTACTAAGTCACATTAAAGTTTGTAGTTGCAATGTGACGAAAAATCAAAAAGTTTAAAGATTGTAATTACTTTTGAGAACAGCGCATCAAGATCTGTGATGCAGAATAACAGATCTTGATGCTCAATTTTTCTTTATTTATTTATTTGTCTTTTTTGTTTGGTTTCCATACCACTAATTCATTACAACCACGTGAATGGTTGACAATCCCGAAACGACCAGCATTCGCAGGAGAAGAATGGTGATGTCACACAGCAGCGCTCGGTTTCCTAAAGCAATAACGGATGGAGTCATTCATGGATCGATTTTAAAGTTATTTAGCAATAAGAGAGAACAATATTGCCACAAAATCCTAACAAGAAAAAGAAAGCAATATTAATATAAGTTGGGTTTTGACTGCAACTTTTGTAGTGAAGTTTGTTTTGATGTGTAGTCAGAGCCAAGAGTGGTGGGATTCACAGACAGACTTCATTCATAAGTTCATAATTATAATTTTCAACCTTTGTTTAGGTGCAGAATTACAATGTCGGGCTTTTTCTGGTGCAGAAATATGACACACGTCTCACGTCAATGACGTAAAAGTCGGGTGAAATGTGACACGGTCATTCAGACTGCAGACAATTTGAAAACTATTTAACTACAAATGCAATTTAGTTCCATAAATGGAAGTAGCGCAGATCAGACATGGGTTGTTCGGACTGTTGAGAAAAGCTGGATATGGGTCTCGTGGCTTTAATGTTCTTATTTATGAATGGATTTTTATTCTGCTTTGACTTTTTTGTTTTCTGATGGTTTAGATCATTTCTTAGTTCAGGATCGGATAAGAAAAGCTAAAGGAAGTCCAAACAGTCAGCAGTAGAGTGATGTTCCTCCAGAATGGCTCATTGTAACGCCGCTGTAAACCCACTGTTGGCAACGCTGCCTTTTAAACTCCTCTGCCCACTGACATTAACAGTCGCCAGGCCCCATTCACACTCGCGCGCAAATATCCCATCATATTTAAGAGGGCCTATTAAGGGCCGCATTGAGAATTCATGGGTCTCATGCTGTGATTTATCTGCGCCGACCACACCGCCGGGCCCTTTCAGAAGGAGTGGCTGCGGGTTTTGTCTTAGAGGAGGCCTAAACAATGCCGAATGGGTTCATTTCTCCGAGAAGGGCCTCCTCCTGTGGTGGGTGGGGGTGGCCAGTGAGAGCTGGGGCCGGCCCAACATCTGTTTGTGTCCAGAGCCAGGCGGGTCGGGAGCACAGCGCGCCCCGGCGGCCCCCTTCTCCTCTCCGCGGGGGTCTTTGTTCCCGATTTCATGCTATCACAGCGGCAGCATGTTTTCCTGCGCAGAGCTGTCAGGGGCATAAAGGGCCCTGAGTGGGGTCACATCAAGAGGGATGGGCATGAAAAATTGGTAAAATGTATCACAAAGCCCACCCACAAGATGGTTGCCTAGCATCCCCCAACGCTCTCCTGGGCTGAAATACACCCCTCTGTTTGTCCAAATGATGTTTGTCCGCTGGTGGACAAACATCATCTGGATGAAACGGTGTAAACAAATTAAAGTGAAATCGATGTTCTCCGTGTGGAAGGAGGGTTTTTGAGCCTCCCCTCCCCGAAAATGAAGTCATCTCTCCTGTACATTCTCAGTAAAGGAAAAATAATTAAAATAAAATCTTTTAATAACAATAATACGATCCTGTAACATAATAAATCCTGCTCTTTGCTATTTGTACTGCGCCAACAAAGCTTTGTCTTTTTCAAGGCAAACATAAATAAATGTATTGAATGCCAGCATAATGAACTCAGCATACTCCCATGCTTATTGGACCATCGCTAGTCACAGATTGGCTCTTCGATGTTCTGTAATTGACTCAGCAGCAACAGATTGCCTCGCTGTATGTTTCCATTAATTGATTCCCACTTAGAGGTGCAGCTGAAAAAGTAAATTAAATGAGTGTGCAGTGTTTCCAGGTGCTTAGCATGTGTTTATTTTACCATCAATGACCCTGCTCTCGGCTATATTTAAAAGTATATCATCATTTATGCTGCCTCAAGATGATTCAGTTCACTTTTATGTCAGAAGTTAAGAAATATGTTTGAAAAAGGCAGCAGAAAGTTGCCAAAAAGCAAAGTGTGACATTTGGACGGTCAAGCTGGTGAATTAGTGCACAACTCAATGATCGTCCATGCAGAAAATAGCAGTTTCCAGCTCCAGTTGGGCTTCGTAAAGTGAAAGCTTTTGAGTGTTTTTATCCAGTGGGGATAAAAACAGTTTGGTGACCTAGCAAACGGAAACCTTACAAAGCAATTTAAAAGCTCCCAGTGCCTCTGAAGTTTGACAATTTGATTCCAGTTTTTATTTTTCTTAAAGATAATGATGCATATCATAAAAAACTGTGCTGCAGGTGCGTTAGTAGGGGTATTAGTTCTGAGCTTCTGGATTTTATTCAACTCATAAAAGAGTTTATGGTTTTGGTCCACGCTTTTGTAGTGGGAATTCTTCATGTTAGTGGATTTTTTGAACAATAAAAAAGTTGGACTTTTTGCAGTATTTGACCTCTTAATTACCAAAGCCAAAATCTGTCCTCCCCATCTGTCTTTATTTCCATTGGGTTCACCCAAGTTTCTTGCACAGAGGATTTTTGCAGCAAAATCATCTGTGCACTCAGTACAGTGAACCACCGTCCGCAAATACCTGAAATCTATGATTACTTAAGGTCCCCTATAAAAACACCTATAACTGCTTAGCTTAATTGTTCAAACACCAAATATACTTTGATATGTATTAATCCTCACCGTGGGAATCGACTTAGCACTACCAGAAGCTAACATCTAAAGTTTTTCTTAGCTCCACTCCTACTGGTGCACCCAATCAGCACCAAGGAAAACGATTGGTGCACACAATAGTGTGTCAAACAGGTATTTCATCTTCTCATGCTGTATTCTCTTTAAAATATTTCAAATATATTTTACAAAAAAGTCAGAATAAGTGAACGTGCAAGTCCAATGAACATCCTTTCTCTTCCCTTCCAATTAGAAAACTACACGTCTTTTTAAAAGATTTTTTCTCAAGAAAGAAATCTGGTCTTTTCAGCTTTCAGTACCTATAAGCAGAAAGCCTATAAATTATTTATATTTCCTACTTTAGGTTTTTAGCTCTAGATTGGGTGCAGTTTTGTTGGTATATTTGTTTTCTCAGTTACTGGATAAAACTGTAACTTAAAAGCTCACCTGTATACCTGAGGTGTTAAAAAGAAAACAAGATTTACCCATTTGGAAACAAATGCAGCGAACATTTAAACATATGGCTGCCGGACAATATAAACCCGCCCAGCCTCGTTGAGAGTTTAGGAAAAGCCTGTGTGTTAAACAGTCTAGCAGACATCTGCCACGGTTGGTTTTCAAAGTGCTGACTTAAAGTGGCACGGGAGGTTTCTCAGATTAAATCTCTCATTAGGATTTCTTTGTACAGGTGGCAGTAATGTGTCAGGAACCTTGCCTGAGACAATGTCCTCGTCTTGCTTGGGACTAATATACCTCAGGAGAGCCAACCCTCTTTTTACTGCCACTGTTTTTACACAGAAGAACGGCCACAAAGAAGCATCTGGTGGCCTTTTTCTTGCAGAGAAAGCTTTTCCTTGGCCTTTGTGTCTGCTGCTTGTTGGGAACATATGCTAGAGAACTGGAAGCAGAGATCGGGAGCTTTGGGGAATTTCTCTTCTTCAGGATGTCTTGTTTAAGTTGCTGCGGTTTTGTTTGTTGGAAACTTTACTGAAAATCATTGGAGAAAACTTCCAAATAGTTCTGTCTTAAGAGCTCAGATGGGTGGTGTGTGCTTGTGCGTGTGTAGCCCCCTGAATAAAAGAAGGTCAGGGGGGTCAAAGTGATGAATTTTTATAGGCCTGTTCTCTGTGTTTCAGGCCTGTCCCTTTCTCTGCGCGCTGCACTGCTTCTGAAAGACAACCATGCAGGGCAATTTGTCCTGCAGGGCTCTGCAGAATGAGCCAGCAGAGGAGTTAAATGCCAGGGACACACACGCACACACACATTCAGGTTCCCTCACACACACATACAAACCCTTGGTCCTGTTGTTCTGAATGATTTGTGGCCTGTCCATTATCCATTTCGAAGGGACAAATGCTTTTGGTGGATTTCTGAAGGTAAAGGGAGAATGGCAGCCCTCAGTGCTCGCCTTTTGTTTTTAGAGAAGTTTCCCAGATGTTATAATGCACAAGATAAATAGGGCACATTATCGCTGCTGCGCACGCCCTCTTACCTCTCCGAGCTTGGTTTCGGCGAAGGCGTGGTGAGGTGGAAGACCTCCTACGATGCGGACTCCGCCATGAGCTCTTAGCATCAGTTCTCACATCGTCGAGCGAGTTCATGGGAAGGGGCTAGCATAACTGAGGGTTTACTGGGGTCAGCTGCTGACCAGCAGGTCACACAGAGACTAACTTTGCGGTTAATAATGTGTCCACTCTCACCTCTCCTCCATGCTGAATCCTCTCCGAGCTCCGTATGTGTCAATAATGAATCCTCTGTGCTTGGAGGCATTAAATTAGCTCGCCACAAGCAGAGAGGAGAGGATAACTCTGGCCGGAGTCCAGCCAGATGAGGTGGGAAGGGTCACAGCTGATTTACTGGCCATCCCGTGTAATAGCTTGTAGGAAAGCAGGAGACCAAATTTGTTGTTACCTACTCAAGCTGCACTCTTTCACCCCATTCATGTTGATGATGAAGAACGGTAGCGAGTGGGGAAAAAAAGTGATCGCAGTGCAGTGCGCCGCTAGACGAAGCCGCCAAACCTTAAATCTTCTGGCAGCACTGCTTTGCATGTCAGCAGACAAATAATGGCACATTCTGACAATGCCACTGCCCCTGCTGACACAGAGTCGCCCCTGTCCAAATTCTCTGGTAATGAAGAATGAATAGTTAGCTCATTCTCCACCTCTCTCTCTTGCTGCATACATTCTCCTTGTCTCATACTTTTTCATGCTAACTGATATTAAAGGCACACCTGTAGTTCGGTACTCTTCTTCTATACTGGACCCTTGTCTATTGAGAAACGATTGCTTGTCGGAGGCGAGGACTATGTTGAAGTTTTAAATGATTTGATCGCTAACGTTTGGCGTGGTGTAGGTAATTCGCCAGCTTGATTGTGAAGGAAGCTACGCGATGAAGCTTACCGAAAATTGCGTCCATTGTAAACAACCGAACTCTTGCTCTGAATTTAATTGGTCAATGTTTGGAACCATGTCCAACACAACTGAATGGCTTTGTTCACTTCTTCCGATATCTTTGCCAAACTACAACAATAGCCTGACTACAAATCAAAACATGCAGAAACTCTGTCAATCACTTCTTCTGTTCCCTGATTGGCCAGGATCAAATCCATTCTGAGAAGTCAAGCTCAATAGGACAAATCCCAGAAGAAAAACTGAGGGGAAATGAAAATCAAGTGGAATTGCATTGGAAGGTCATGGCTAGGCTAGCAATTCTCTAAAGTAGTCCACACCAAAGCAGAGCAAGATTGATAACAATACACTAGAGCTTCACCACTCAACTACTTGTCTTTTAATGGATTTCCTGTGATATGTCAGCACTGTGATGGAAGCAATGTAAAACAGGTAACACAATGGACAATGGCTGTGATTAACAACATGGACCGAATGGCTTCATTTACTTCCTCCGCTTCCATTGTTGAACTACAACTATTGCAGACTACAATTCTTTAACAACGCAGAAAAGCAACATCTGATTGGCCCGGTTGAAATTCATCAAGAGCAAGTACAAATGTGGTTAGGATGTCTAACACCATCCTAAGATTGACAAGATCGGTCTCAAGTACGACAGCAGCAGACACTGGTCTTTGAAGACATCTGGACACCTTTGATCTGGATGAAGAAGACCTTTGGAACAACATTTTTTGAACAGATAAGACCAAAGTAGAAATGTTTGACTGTAATGCATAGCACCATCTTTAGAAATGACCAACCACAACACATAAACCCAAACACCCAAGAACAGTGGTGGAGGATTAATGATTGGAGTCATACTCTTCCAAGTGTAATCTTTTCATCTTTCTCTTAAGTCTAATGAGTTTTTCTTCTTCTAACTGGTGACCTCTGACCTTTTTGTGATTCCTTTTATGGCATTATATTAGGATCTCCTAAATGTTTCAGCTGGACACAGTGGATGGCGTCCATCGGCCAACAGTGCCATCCACATGCTGGGGGACTGGACCTTGGTCTTTGAAGTGAGACAGATTGCTTTTAACTTGTCTTCTTGGAATAGAGAGCTTCCTCCTTCCACCGTCAGGCGATTATCCTCCATCGATGGACAAAACCAGTGCTGTCCTCAACAGCACCTCCAATCTGTGGCCCTCTACAAACACTCGGTGCTGACCTCTGACCCATAATGCTGAGTCACCCAGCCGTCTCCACCCCCACTGCTTGTTAATATTTTCCCATTGCCTGCCTTCTTGGCCCTCCTGCAAGCTAGTAAGCAGGCATCAAACAAGGAGTCAATTGCAACCACACAAATTATGTTATTGGTCGTAATGTCATTTAGGCTGATCAGCGTCTACATGTAATACGTTTAAGGAGCAGCAGCTTTGAAGGGAGCTGTCTGTTCAGAGACTCTGCAGGAGCACCTGGACCGGCCATGCAGCTGGCGGTACCAAGGACACATCAGTGCTCTGGTATGGCTTTAAGTGACAGCATGGGGTTCTCATTTTCCCCATCTCCATGGTTGGAGTTTGCTGGCCAGATCTTATGACAGGAACACCGGGGATGAGTCGAAGCTCCTGGAGGTTTATCCCTTGCTTGAATGAGCCATTTGGGAGACCATAGGTTAGCAGTGATCAATTGTGTGCAATCACCCGCCTGCGGCTTCACTGATTCACTGATTGTTCCATCGTTGAACATATGGATGGATCAATCGTTTTAATGTGAGCTTGCAGGATTATGCAAATGTGCAAAGCCGGGTAGCTAAAGGAGAGCCTGCATCAGTATTGATCTACCAAACTTTAATTTGTTAAAATATTTTCCTCATTAGGCTCTTGTGCATGTAAGATCCTCCTTCTCCTGCGTCTGTGTTGTTATTCCTACAGGCCAGCTGGAATCATACATTACCCTGAAGCTGAAATAATTGAATTCAGCCAGGATTCCAAAGAGTAATCGTTCTTGGAAAAGACATTTTCCTACAAGAAAAGGAAGCATTAGCTAATTGTTGAACTGTCCTGGCCGAACTCTCCTGGCACAAGCTCGAGGCTCACATAAATACAAAATATATGGAGCTATCTTATTACTGGGACATACATTATTACTGTTTTTTACTCTGCAAATTATGTGCATGATCTGTGAGTTTACAGTAGCCTGCAAAAGCATGCATACCTCTTAAACCTTATCAAAATTAGTAAGAGTTCAACCACACAATCTCAATGTATTTTACAAGAGTTGAAATAGTATTGCACAACTGTGTGGGGGAAGCATGTATTTTCTTTATTTTCTTAAATAAAAATTTGAAACACTGGTCAACAGTGTGCAGGTTTTTGTTCATTCTTCTTCCAAACTGAGTAAGCTTTGATGGAAAGTGTTTGTGAACAAAAACGCCCATAAAGATCTGATTAGTGGAGTACATGCCTAAAAGTAGCCAACTGGATTCATACCAGATAAGTTACACACAGATGGCCTCTAGTTAATTATCAGGTGACTATATGAACGCAAATTCGGGATGCAGCAATCCACATGTTTTAGTATCGGCTGATTCTGTTCTGATACAGAAAAACAGTGCTGAATTGACTTTAAATGCTTTTTTAAAAAACACACAAACACTTATGCATACTTAAATACACCAATAGCTTCACAACTTTGGACAAACATGTAAACACATTACAACTTTAATTAGTTCAGTCAGCAATTAGGAGTATAACAGACAATCTAAAATAAAAAATAAACTAAAACTGACCAAAACATCAGGTTGACTACCTTGGCCAAACATATAAAAATAAACTGCAACAATAAATAACAAAGCATGATGTTAAGGCATAGATTTAGACTGAATAGATCTGCCCTGATGGATGGGCCACATTATCACCGATGTATGATCCGACTCAAATATTAACATTGAATCTTTGTATCTCTGACACAAATCCATGCTTTTCAGTATTTAAGAAAATGTTAATAACCGCGCACAATTTTTCTTTCACAACCTTCTGTTGGTACGTCACATAAAATCCCAGTAAAAAACAATAAAGTGTGTGGCTGTAAGCTGACAAAATGTGAAAAAGTTCAATGGACCAGACGGCTTTTTTTAAGGCGTTGGATGTATACGTTCGTTGGCATTTCAAAGCTCCTTTTTGCCTCTGGAAACGGTGGATTTGATGGGAACTTAAAGATTTCTGGAGATTTCTAAAGGGGAAAGGATTCTCATTTAAAATGATTCTTGTCAAATTATCAAGGTGTATTTAAAAAAGCAAGACAAAAGTTTTTGGGGTTTTTTCTCCAGCCTTTTGCAAAAGGCTACTTTTTATGATTTCTATTAACTAAAATGTGTTTGGTGAAGCCATCAGTGACAACAAAAAGGACTTTCTGTGATTGTCTTTGCTAAATGTGGCTACAATGACTTTTTGACAGGGAAAGCATCTCTTGCCCTTCTCACTAGCTCCTTCTTTGGCCTATTCATTTCACAAAGCTGCTTAAGCACACTTAAGCGCATTAGCATTTGGCTGCCAGGGGACCATATTGACCCAGCATTTGGATGGCCTAAATGAGTGAAAGATGGAGCGATTTGTTGGGGCTTTAGAAATTTCCTTTTGGGAGTGGAGGGGTACGAAGGAAGCGTTGGAGCGGTGAAGGGGTGGGGGGTCATCTTCCAGGAGTTGTTCCACTTTCTCTCAGGGCACGGTGTTCTAATCTGATGTGCCATTTCTTCGTGGCCGAAGCAGGTCTAAGTTGTGACATTTCAGCCTAAAGAGCCTTTTTCTGCCGGCTATATTGGCTTGACCCGATTATCTAATCTGTGCTTTGAATTTCAATCAGGTTCCCCTCAGCCTCTGCTGTGTGCTATGGGAACCTCTGGCTAAGGGATTTCCTTATTCAGCTTTCTTCAAACACAGATGGCCGAATGTTTAACTAATTGTTAAGAGAGTTGACAAAGCCGAATTTAACCCCGCACACAGTCCAGGGGCTCAGTACATAGACCGGATAAAGAGGAGGACAGTAAGGTGGGAGTTTGTGGGACGGTTCTTTAAAGCAGGCATTTGAACGCAACACAGTGTTGAGGATAAATTAAAATCTGGTTAACAGTAAAACTTGCTCAATGTGTGCATTTCATTATGCTTCTATCTTTATATACTTGTGATCAGCAGTTAGTATAATTAATCCAAACTGGGTTGTAGGATGGAGTGATGTTGAAACATAACATTAATGATTTTTAACTGCTGTAATTAGATATATAATTTTAATTTATTGTGTATTTGCTAGAAGAATCAAAATTGTTCTCAAAAATTAAAAATTGACGTGAAACTTGCTAAGCGACTTGACACCAAATTAGTGGAGAAAATCTGCAATAAATCTTAACTTCTGCACCCAAAGCTTCCTACCAGAACTCTGTGAGTGTGTTTTTCTTTTTCATGTTTTCATGCTCGCTCACGCTCTCTGTCTTTGTTTCTTCCAGCATCTCTGTTCTACCGGCACCCTGGAGATCATCACAGACACCAACAATGACAAGCTAATGTTCAGAGAGACTAAAAACGACCAAAAGGTTAGTTCTCTCTCACTTACCTGAGTCGCTCTGTGAAATGTTGATGATCTGTAATTAGGTGTAAAACCTGTCTTATTGGACCGTTGTGTAGTTCTACATTTCTTCTACCTGTCCCACTTTAGTAAAGGTGAGGTCCTGCCTCACCTCAGCAGTGGATAACGCAGTCCTGCCTGCCTCCGTTGCTCACTGATGTTAATTAAGTCTCTAATTACTCAGTCC
Source organism: Poeciliopsis retropinna (assembly GCA_010277075.1). NCBI lineage: Eukaryota > Metazoa > Chordata > Actinopteri > Cyprinodontiformes > Poeciliidae > Poeciliopsis > Poeciliopsis retropinna. The sequence continues at coordinate 3,141,725 of VMRM01000014.1, read as the reverse complement.
TCTCCTCATTATTACTGCCATTAATCAGAGCACATTTCATCTCTTCCCTTTCATTTAGGTTGTTCTTGAAGTTGAAAAGAAGACTTTCAATTACATCAACCCGAACATTTTCCAGGCAAACAACGGGACCTCGGTAAGTCCCGACCCTTCATATGCTCGGCTTCCCTCTCATCTTCTTGGAACGGACAGCAACTTAGATTTACCCTAACAGCTTCATAGACTCTCCCTTTTTCACTACGATAACGGAACTGCTGTTTATAAGGATTTAAAGTGATTATCTGTGAAATAGAAGATGAAAGAGGCACAGTGGTTTGAATAGGTTTCAGTGAGGCTAAAATAAGCGCATGCTGAATGAATGTGTCACCCACAAACGCCCTGCATACAGTAACTTTGTCCTAACAAAGCAACCCATGTCTTATTATTTTGGTGTTCTTGTTTTAATAACCTTAAGACCAGATCTTTGTTGGTAAATCCAGTCCCAGGGTGCCACCAGCGCTAATCGGAGCCGCCCTAGAACTGGATTTGCCAGCTCTGGAGGAAAGATTTAAGATCCGTTCCTGCAGTTCACCTTCATGGACGGTGTTTGAACCCGCATGTCTTTGGAGTAACTTTGTGTGCACACAGGCTGAGTGTTAAGTATGTGCAGCTGAAAGCACCTTTTACATTCCTCTGCTTTTATATGGCTGTATATTACATTAAGTAGTTCAAAGTCGCAGCTTGTTAAATTCCCCAGGAGTTACGCACACACACACACACACGCACCCACACACGCACACACACGTACACACGCACATACACCTTCACATCAACAGAATGAAGCATGAAGCCAGAGCTTATTAATGCTGTTTGACTCATAATATAAAAAGTTAATATAAGCCCCAGGGCAATAAATCAGCAGTCATTTATGAACCTCTAAAAGTAAAATAGCTAAAAATCACCAGACATAAACTACATAAACAAATTTAAGGACAATCGTGGAGAAACAAAGTGATTAGAAAATAACATAGCAGGAATGCTGTTTATTACCCAACACATAAATATGTTAAATGAGTTATTTCAAAATTATACACTTTACATTATTAGGATGAATTTCTTCCACCTTAATCATTGTTTTATGGATGAAAACAGAAAGTCTTGGCTGGATTATTAGCAGGGAACGGATGGCCCAGCATTTGTTTTCCTTGTGGTAACTAAGACCTTTCTGTTTTATTACTTTTGCCTCTTTTGTAAAACCCAGATGCAGTTTTTCTTTCTTTGTTTTTTATTTTTTTTATTTTTTGCTCCTCTCTGAGTAGGATGAATTTTGATGTGAGTTTTCCCTAAAATAAATTAGGTCAAGTTTATTTGTGCAGCACATTTCAGCAACAAATCTGTTCAAATTGCTTTACATAATGACACTTCATGTAAAACAATGATGAAACAAGCAATAAACATTTCATTTTGTCAAATGCCATCATCAAAATTATACATCAAATATATTTATCAATGTTCCAGTTACTATGAATTAAAGACAAATCTAAAAAGGAGGGTTTTTGTTTGTTTCATACCAGAAGACCTGAGTAAATGTAAAGATTAATACAACAGCAGGTCTTTAATTTATAAACAAAAGTATGTATGAGTTTCTGTAGATTTTGTTGGAACATTAGTCATTTAATCCTGTAAATCTTCGTCAGATGATAGATGGCCGACTTTGTAATTGTCTTTATGTGTTTCTGAAAGTTCAGGTCTGAGTCCTGAACCTAAGGAAAGCTTAAAATTTATCAGTGAACTTTGGCCATAGATTTGGATCATGATTGAAAGAATAAGTTTCCCGGTACAATCAGGTAAACACAACGTCCTGCGTTAGTTGGCCAGAATCAAATCAGTCTTGCAGGTGAAGTGAGGACTTCGTTGTTTGAAGGAGCTCGCAGTGGAGCCACTGCTTCTCCACACTGAGAGGCAGTAAGCTAAAGAAGTCCAGGCATCTGTTCAGGATGCCTCCTGGTGACTTATCTGTGACAGTCAAAAAGATGAGCTCAAGCAAATAGATGGTATTAGTTTGATGCTGAGGGCAGTGGAGAATATTCAGACAATTCTGTGGGAACTAAAATGATCAACAGTGAAGTTATTGGTATTTTCTTTGTGTGCACGTGTGTTCATTAAGAAATCAAGTTTAGGACTGTTGTAGTTTCCAGCTAATTGACATGTTATTATTGACATTGACAGATAATAACAGGGTACCTGTTTCTTTATTGTACTGCAGCAACATTTTCACTAAAGGAGGTTGTGCACCATTAGTTCTGTGACATGTGAATCTGTCACAGAACAGACAGATTCTGTTCTGTTCTGTATTAATGCAGAACAGAACACCAAATTACTTTTGGTGTAATTGCACCAAATGTGCAATACACAATTATATTGGTATTTTTATGAGTCTCAAATAGATCATGGCGGCCATGTTGGATTTTGTGTAAAAGCCTTCACCTTTTTAACATTAAAATGATTCTGAGATACCTGGATGGTAATTTTTCTAACTTTAAACTTGGAAATTTGAACTTTTGAGTAAAAATGCTATATAAACTGCAGTTGAATCCTTAGCCAATCATCCATGAGATGCTGAAAATGTTTTTTTTTTTTTACATCTGTTGTTTATTTTCAGGATGCAAGAAGCTGAAAAGCTTCAGATTTAGATGTACTGCTGCTTTAAAATGTCTGACTAGATTGTAGTACTTGAAAACCCTGGTATTTATTGAAGTGGCAGTATTACAGAATATGAGCCAGTCTGTGAAACAGTTTCTGCAGGAGGCTGATGTCCCCCCCTCTGCCTTCAACTTCACCTCCTCCTCTTCCTCCTCCCTTCCTCCCTCTCCATCTCCTCAGCAAGCAAGACAAGATGGATGACATAATGGGAGCATCAGAGATAATCTGATGGTCATGGTCTAGTTAAACACACCGTGTTATGATCCTTATAAAACAAACTACCTTTCCAAAAGGATAAATGTCCCGCCTCCCGCTCCTCCACCGGGGTGGGGCAGAGGAAAAAAATCCATTGCATCCTTCATCAACTGCAAGACTTGTACCAGCTTGACAGAAATTTAATTCGAGGCAGCTCTTGAAAATAATTATTGTATTTTGAGAGGAGTAATCATTGGCCGGGACATGATTGAATGTGTCCATGCCTATTGACTTTTGCTATGATTAATAGGTTTGTTTAGTCGATATTCCCATCGAAATTGTATAATTAATTATCCCCGGCGCTGTCACGGCAGGACGATGGAGAGCCCTGATGAGTATTTGGGAAGATTAAATTTTCCAGGCGCTCGCAGCGTCAAGGGGCACCATGGGGCCTTGCTCCGGCGGAGGGATGGGAGGAGCACGACGTTAGCTTGCGCGCTTGTGTGTGTCCGCGCACACATTTGCACTCCTGCAAATCAGTTTCCTCCCTGCAGCACACACCCACGGCCCAGTCTCTCTCCCCCCATCCGCATTGATTTTGTTTCACTATCTCTTTATTGTAACTTTATCAGTGTGGTGTTGGCAGATGGGGGACCAGGATGTGTTTGTGTTGTGATGAACCTTCCTGTCCGGCGTGCCTCTGCTCGTCATGCTGTTGGCGTCGGCCCTCGGCATTACTCACAAACCAGGAGATGTTTTAAACAAGAGGAGGAAGCGCTCCTCCTGCCCAGAGTTCGCCCGTCGCTGCTCTAAGTGGCACTTCAGAATCGATGCTGAATAAAATCCAACATTAAGGGATTTAAAGTGATCCAGCAGTAGTTCTGTCATTTAGTTTGGCTGGAAAATGTTTGTGTCACTTTATCAAAATAGATGGCTCTTTAGTTTTACGTAAATCTCCTGGCAGAAATTAAATTTGGAATACGTCATTTTACATTTTCAGTCCATTGTATCAGGAATCGCTTCACTAAATCACCGAAAGACGTGAAATAGTTTGCAGATTTATTTTACCAGCAGTAAAATTTTCACCAGAGATTTCATCAATTAGCTTTTTTTGCAGGCAAAAACTAAATAAAGACTCATTCATATGAATGATGCCTGAGATTTCAGTGAATAAAAAGTGAGATGAACATATTAGTATTGGTTCTGGGCCAGTTTGTCACTTAATACATCCAGTTTCTACCTACACTTATCTTTATTTGGTCACTTTTTCCTTCTAATATGTATCGGTAAACAAAACTATTTATTTAAACTTATTTTTTTTATTGTAGTTGATTATTTTTCTATAAATTATGAAAATATATTGTCATAAACATTTTCAGTTCTAACCCGCTGAGTTCAAGAGTGACCTTGCCAAAAATAGCACAACATAAATCGACACCAATAACAAAAAAGACAATAAAAAAATATGAAGTGCAAAGAATCTGACAAATAAAGAGCAGGCGTTATTAGTGAAGTGATAATTTAAGATTTAGAACAGAAAGATTTTTCAAATAGATCTGAAAGTTTATTTTTCTTGAGGAATTTAGAGAATGAATTTTTTGTTTTTGTTTTTGTACAACAGCCTTAAACATTTAATCAAAAACACTGAACAGCATATTAACTGCACAAAATATAGCATTATGTCAAGCTTATTCTAATAACTATGACGCATATAAACTGTTTTAATTTGAGACTGCAGCTCTCAGTACAATATTTACATTTGTTTACAAATAAATATAGTACATGTGTTTTTAAATCTTTTCAGAATAGAAAATCTAAATAAAGCTATAAATGTTATTGTGTTTTTGTGCATTGCAAAACAGTCCCTTAAATGGTATTTTCCCATATATCTTAGACAACTACAGTACATATAAATGTTGCAAATTTAATTAACTAAAACTGAGATTAAAGAAGATTAAAGTTTGACTAAATGTAAATGACATTTTCCTGCTGATGAAATGATTCCCGCTGCCGTTTTTCTGGGAGTGGCTCCTTCTGTTCTCACTCCACTCTCCCGCCTCGCGCCCACACCACTGACACTTTTTTATCGCTTTTCCACACAAAATAATGAAGATACTATAAAAAGAAGTGGGAAAAATATGGCCACCTCAATGAAAGCCAAGAGAGATGAGTAAAAATCAAATTAAATGACCTTTCACCCCAGCAGTTATTGATGGTCTTCAGTGGCAGCAGGTGTTGTCACAGGGAATATTTGACAATGCGTAAATCAAAGCACAATTACAGGTGGTGGACATGCTCAGAGACACTGCATTGCCCCATTTTTTATTATTTTTTTTTGCCCGTCTCCTTAACTATCGGCATCGATCTGATTTAGGAGGGAGCGGATCATCCGAGTGCAGTCAGAAATTTGAGCCCATGACAGGGTAGTTTTTGCCCTGACACTTCCTCATCTTTTTCTCCCCTCGCGTTATTGCCGGAGCGACATTATCTCGCGCCGACCCTTCTCCACAACTCCCAAGGTCATTTCCGGTTGACAAACTACAGCTGGCTTTATAATGTCACAAGCCTTGAACCTGTATAAGCTGTGTTATTTTTTATTTATTTTTTATTTTAAGCTGCCGACCCAGTCGAGCAGCAGCGCATAATGCCTAATCGACCTGGGATGAAATGTAGTGTGAAATTTCCGGCCGCAGGGTTTTCCGTTCATCTGGATGAATAACTCAAGATTCACTTAAGGAGCATGCTCACGATGTGCGTACACACAGCCATATGTTGCTCATCCTGTGTCATTTTGACTCCACCATACATTATAGCATGAGCTGGTGTGTCCTATAAAAACATAGTCAGCAGTAAACACACATATAAACTAGTTCCAGGCCAGGATTTGATGACCTTGAATAAAAATACCAAGTTTTCATGATGTTTTCAAAAAAAAAAAAAAGTAAAGTCAATGTAAAGAAATTGATTGAATCACTTTTATTTAAAGCTGGAAAGCAACAATTATTTTTTATTTCTGCTGCTAAATTGAAATGGAATTGTATTTTATCAAAAATAAGAATTGGTAAAAAATTTTGATGTAGTTTTTAGCTTTACTTGTTGAAGCTGGATGCGGTACGTTTGTTTTTTCCCAGAAGTAGCAAAATTAAAGTAGCTCTCTTTCAGCCAGCTTACAGGCAATGTGTAGCAATATGCTGGTGAAGGAAGGTGTTGAATTATTCTATTCTGGCTGTTTGGATCCTTCTCATTAATGTAACTTTAAATAAATACCAAAATAAATTCTAGTAGTTTGGAAACTTGGTAGAGGGAAGAAAAGATCTGCTTTGATCTGACATTTCCGTCTGTGTTTTTTCTCTAAGTATTATTGAATCATTCTCCTTCACACACATCCACATTCAGTAAATTACTCACACCTGTTCCTTGTACTAGCAATCACCACGTTTAGACAATCCCCAAGGTTTTCAGTTATTGTCAGATTCTCATATCTGTTATTGTTTAGATGTTGTAAATCTTTTTTTTTTTTTGTTGGTTTGTTTATTAAAATCCAGTTTATTATGATTCTGTTCACATTCAGCCTGCTTTCAGGTCCCACAGTTCGACAAAGACATCACAGAGGCTTTGGAAATCTATTCTAGATTACTAGTTTATCTTGCCTCATCCAACCCAAAACCAGTTTTTAACTCTTGTCTGGCATCACTTTAGCTCTTGAAACAGTTGGGTCTCTTTGCCCAGTTTGGGTTATTTTCCCACAACGTGAAACTGCCACCACTAAAACCTTTCTCCAGATATGGTGTCCATGTAAACAGTAACTTTCAGTCATGCTCAAAGGCGTCCAATTTGGAGCATCGACTTCTTTCTTGCTCTGCTGCCTCTCAGTTCAGGCCTACATGAAAGTGGCGTCACTGTGGGCGATGACACTGTTGATCCAGCAATTTCTACATTATGATTTGACCTTAAAAAGGCAGTAGTATGTATTTTCCAGTCAGAGTGCCATTTATAGTGCAGTCAAGTAACTATGTTACCTTCAGATGTTATAATAATGCTGTATGTCAAATATAACTTAAAATAAATTTGTGGAAATAGGTAGAGCTTTGTTGGATGGCTGCTATGGGAAATTCAAAGATTCTTCAAACATGCATTAAATCAGTGGTTCCCAAAGATTTTCTTCTAGGCCCCCTATGGACAAAAAAAATAAAAAATCAACTGGACACATGAAGACATGAACCTATACACATATTTTATTTCACACTTCAGGTTGCAACAAAACACACTACAAACCATCTTTACAGTGAAACACTTTTATGTGACTGTTTTTTTCTTCTTTTTCATCCATACCGCCCCCTAGGGGCCGCGCCCCACACTTTGGGAACCACTGCTTTAAAGAATTGATGAGGGAATAACTATAACATGACATAAAGCTCAAAAAAGTTATTTATGAAAGTAACATCTCAGAACTTGACGAGATTAATTTACCCAACTTGTGTAAAGATGTTCACAGATATTCCAGGGTCATTTTCACTCACCTTGAAGCCTTTAAATTATTTTTGTGAGATTGAGAACCAACATTTGCAGCTCAGCATTGTTTTATTAGATTGGCTGAAATTCCAATATAGCAAAAATAATACTGGTTAAGCTTTTCAAAGACATCCTCCAACATGGTGATTTAGGGAGTACAGCAGAGCGTGGGGTTGCATCCTCTGCTCTGCCATCCCTCATCCACAGTGTGTGAGTCTCTCCCGTGACCCCCGACCACCCTCCCCCCCCCACGGTGGTGTGAGTTTGATGAATGCGGCACATCTGCCCTCCTGAACCGCTGAGACTCTGTCTGGGAGGCCGCCGCGGATGCAAGTAATGGCTGCTGTTCTACACCGCTGCCACGTAATCACACCCATGAGCACGGGCGAAGGCTTGCACGGGAGTCGTTTATGAGCGTGTGCAAACAATGCAAAGACGTGAATATGTCACTGCAGATTGGAGACAGCCCTTACCTTCCACCGGTGTAATAATTCCCGGACGTCCTTCCAAATATCGGCCATGTGCGCCGCGTCGTCTCTGTTGATGTTTCATTATGTACCCATCAACATATTGTCAGGTTTAATGCGGCAACATGATGTCATTAACGTCAGGCCGGCTATACAACCGCTGTCAGACTCACGGCGGAGGATGTCCTCGTCAGGCCATAATTGTTTCCTGATGTCGGAATTGTTTTCAGTAGCGTAAATTACCAGCAAACCAACATGGCTGCCCTTCATCTGCATGTCTTTCTGTCCGAAACGGGAAGGGGGGCAGGGCTGGAGCGAGGTCCGCAAGGGGTTGCTGGGAAACGCGGCTGTCAGTCTCACAGGGAGGCAGTCATGCAGGTGCCCTGACTACCTGTTCATCTCCCAGATAATTAATGTGTACAAGGAGCTGCTAATTGCACTTTTCACTAATGATTTATGGGTTTTGTGAAAGGTGGGAAACTGGGGGAAGTGTGTGTGTACACTCTAGTGAGTGAGTACAGCTGGGTGAGGAGACATGATTGATGAAGAGTGTGTGGATGCTGTGTTGTTATAGAGAGACACACCCAGTTGGAGAGAACTGGTGATACACACACACACACACACACACACACACACACACACACATTTGGTCAACTGTCATCAATACCCTGCACCTCTTTCAGGTATGTAGGAGTAACTGAATGGGCACAAAGATGAGATGATCCAGTTTGACTCTTTCTCATCCTCACCTTCCTGAAGCCATAAGGCCGGGTGATGAATGGGTATTGACTTCCGAGCTGAATCGGATGATGGTGTGTGAATTCAAATAAACTCGACTGTCTATGAGTTTGATAAAGTCTGGGACTGTTTCTGAAGGAAGTTGGTTCTGATATTCTTGGTAGGAATTTAGATAGAGATTGGAAAAATAACTCATTCCCAACTTTATCCCCTGTCCACCCATACAAATCAGCTCGGGATCCAACCATCCGTCTTTTCATTTATCCTATGGTTTGTAGAGAAAAGGCAAATGTATTACTATAGTACCATTTATTAACATAGCAATCCAAAGTACTTCACAGAAACAGAGTAAAGATATTAAGCGTTTTTTTCACACCTGATAGTCTAATAGACTTGGCTCGGTTGGGGACCAAAATTGCAGCATTTATTAAATTTTTGCTTTCATACTGACTGTGTCAAACAAAACCTTTTGAAAAAACCTGTTCCCCTTTTTGCCTGTGGTGGCGCTGCACCAAGAACCATTGATGGAAACTATAGAAAATCCTCTGAAGAAGCCATTGAGCTAAACTTTCTTCTTCATGAAATAAATGGAGTGGCATCAGAGTTTAGTGGTCATAGGATTTCTCTCTTGTCTTTGGTAAAAGATGATGAACCATTTCTCCCGCTGGTGCAAGGCTCTTGTGTTTGTTTACGTAGTCCACCATAGTCCACTTCCTGTCCACTCGGCGTTGACATATGCATCCCAACCACTCCAGAACTGAAGCCTGGGTTTGTAGGTAGATCAGAGTTTGCTTCACACATATTGGAGTTTGATTATACAGTCACACCTCCTCAAACTAACCAAACTTTCTGGACAAACAAACTAGAGTCCAATTAAAGTTTAATTTTAGGGTGTAAATGCACTCTGAAATAACAAAAAAAACCTCAATCATTTTTTCCTGATAAAATTAGTCAGGTTCTTTGACCAAAGCCTCCACTAAACAACAATGTTTTCAAGAACCAAAGGTTTCTGCACAGTTCAGGTTTTCAGACAGTTTGTTTCTGAACTAAGGAGCAGAAATGAAATTCTACCTCCCGTGGTTTAATTTTAGTTCTTGGAGCTCTGAGTTAGCAGGTCTCTCATTCATACTTGACCAGTCAGGACTTTATTAACAAACAGCAGTTTTTATAACCTCTCCTGTGTCAAACAAGGACTCACTGATTTCAGAACTGGTGTCATGTGATTCTTTTTCCTGGAAAATATTTATTGTGGAAGTGTTTTTTATAATACTAAACTGATTTCATTATCATGTTTATGCGGTTGTTAAAATCTATGTCTGAGTTCAAAATGACACAAATATTTCTTGCATACTAAGTGGTCCTGAAATCTGTCCTTGAGTTTCCATTCAGGTTACGTATCGAAAGCAAATATCTGTCTTTAAATCAGACTGAAACTTTGGATTGGAGTTTCTGACTGTGAGCCAGAAAAAACATCTAACCCTGCTTCATATAAACTCAATTAGTGATCACAAATTAACTTAATTGGTTATTATTCATTACTTGATTATTCATGTTTTTCTCTTTATTTCTGATTTTTTTTTTTTGCTTTCACAGCTTTTACAGTTTGACAAAGAGCTGTCGGTGTTCAAGGATCGACTGGATGAGATGGAGATCACTTTCCCACCCACGTAAGAACCACAGCACTTTTTAGCACCTTTACATTGCAAACATGTTGGTATAGAAACATCTGTAATCCTCTTTGTTTCTTTTAAATAACATGTTTACCGTCTCAAAGCAAACACTGCAGCTTTAAAATCTTTTCTGTGTTAATATGTTTCTGTTTTGTTGAACATTTTACACTACAGGACATTTGAAGGTGTTTTAGCCTGTAGTATTTTTTAAAAAATAAATGCCCGAAAACTATTTTATAGAATACAACACCTCAGTTTAAGAGGAAACTATACAGGAAACCAAATTACTTTACCAGACTTTAGATCAAATCATGAGGAAGTAGTTTAGGCCATTCCTAAATAATGATTTACTTTAAAAAAAAAGAAAAAAAAAAAGCTTTTTTTTAGTAGTTAATTGTTAAATACAAAGTTTGCCTGAAACCAGTTTTTTATATCACCATTAAAACCATAACAACCAGAACACTGGAGGATTTTATGCTGTAAAATGCATCAAACTCCACTTATTTTGTCTTTTTCCACAGGTGATCACATCTGTCTTGTTTAAAATAGCATGTTTTCTTGTCTTTATCATTTTGAAGAGTAGTTAAAATGTCACATTTATTGCGGACAGTTATGGGTTAATAATTATACAGTGCTAGACACTCTGATGATCTCAATGCAAAGTGTAAATTACAGAAAAATGTTTGTTACTTTCATTTTTGTGTGAATATTAGTGGATTTTTGTAAAAACAGCAAACAAAAAAATCCAAAACTTTCCTTCCCTTCCCAGTGAATATTTTCAACTTGAAATTATTTTACTGCAAAACAAAAAGATTAAAACACATCATGTAGGAATACTTTCAGTTTATTTGAACTATTCCTGATTTAAATTCAGAGCAGCTTATTAATATTCTGGACATGCACAAACTCTTTTTGAGTATTTTGTTGTAGTGAGCAGGCTTTTCATGCTGGGAACACTCTAAAACCAGAAGCAGACGCTGTCACTTTTTCTCCAGGCGGCACAATAAAAGCTCTTGAATTCTTGCTTTATAGGGATCAGTATGATTGCACATGTTCCCAAACGGCTCCCGAGTGGATTCGGGTGTGCGTGCCGCACCAAGCGCCACGGGCCGCATTGATAACGCTGTCTCAGCGGGACGAGGTGGAGACGGGAGCCGGCGGTTCCTCTCCTCCTCAAACAAATGCATTTGCAATTAGCCCTTTCAGAGGAGAGGGAGGGCAAACACGCGGCTGGCGCGGAAATATGTTTCGGGGAGCGTTGCGTTAATGGCGCTTGACCTTTGCCGTCGGTTGTGACTCAATCAGCGCAGATAATGAAACGCTGTAATCAAACAATAATTACTTGATAAACTGCTCTGGTGGCAGGCGTGGGGCGGCGGGGGATTTTAACTTGTCTGTGTGGGTGTGGGTGTGAGGAAGGACTTTAGAAACATAGGACGTTCCAAATGGGTGTGTGTGTGTGTGTGTGAATCGATTAGAGATTGCTTGTGCGTGGCTCAGTCGCAGCGCTGCAAGTCCCTGTTTTTTAAATGACTCTGTGTCTTAATCAGGGACCCCATTTACATCACTTTGCATAAGTGACAGGTGGATTTATCGTCCTTTTACACCTCCCGACTCTTGCACCTTTCCATATAACACTGAATCATCTCTCCACAGGGAGGCATGAACCTGCTGCAGCAAAAGAATACAAATGATTTCCTCACACTTGAGGCCATGATGAATCAAACAGATGAAACGCGGGAGCGGCGTATGAAATTCGATTTGATCAACTCTTAGTCTGCGACAAAACACATCATTGTCAAGCTTGTAATGGGCAGCGGTGGCCTAGTTAAACTTAAACAACCCGTTTCTGCCTCTCTGGTACCCTTCCCCCTGTCAAGCCTCACCGATTGCTCACCATCACATGCTCTGCTCAGGACCGTCCCCTCGCCATCTGTGATGTTATTACTCTTTTTCTTTTTTTTTTTTTATGCCGGCCATCAGAGCGGAGCCTCACCGCTGCACACAGGCATGCACACACACGACTCACTTTGCTCCCAATCTATAAATCAATAATAGTCACAAACATTTAATCTTTAAGGTAATTCTCTCCGTGGATTGGATATCACAGTGAGATAGCCTTGCACAAATCAACTGAGGATCTGACAGAAAAGTGATAAAAATGGTGAAACTTGTAAATGATATAGATTCATTTCCGACAGACTGATGTATTTCAAGTATTTTTTTATTATTATGGTTTACAGCTAATGGGCACTCAAAATTATGTTTCTTAAAGATATTTATATATAAAAAAATGTTGCATAAAATCATTAAAATTGATGTGTCCAAAACATTTAAGGTTTTTTAGGATATATTTTTCTGCTCTGCAATATTTTTTGTATTTTTAATAATTTTGTAAGCAAATTCTTGTGTAAATTTTTGTATTATTTCATTTGTGACCAAACGTTTGGACACCTCTGACTTATACTATAATGCTTATTGGTGTTTAATTATTTTTTGATATTAAGATAGTCGTCTGACTTATTGAGATGCACCTATTTGTCTCAAACCTTGAGTTGTGAAAACATGACAAAAAGGTGATGCATTTTTTCAATTTTTTGTAAAGCAGGAAATTCCTTCTCTCTGCATCTTTGCAGAGGCCTTAAATTTCAAAATATATATTCCTCCACTTTCAAGAAGTCATCTGTCAAAGTCGGCGGTGACATGTCTGAGTACTTGGGCACTGGGGTGAGGAATTTGCCCAGGCCTTGTGACAGTTGGACCTGGAGCCAGTCGGCTGGCGTTCCGACGAAGCGCCTCAACACCGTCAGGGCGACGCAGACAGGATCGCATGTCCACTCGGTGGGGGAAAAGATGAAACTATTACGCTTATCGTTTATTTAGAAACGGTTTCTCTATCAGCTGTAATACATGAAACTGCCAACCAACCATGAGGCCATGGACTGCTGCATAGCCATTATTAAAAGTAATGGTAAGTTTTACCGCAGATCGTAGTACCTTTTATTTCATATTTTAATGGCATAACATAGGTAATATCCCCCTAAAAACATACAAAAGTACCAGTAACGTATTCATGTATTTTGATTGATTTAAGGGAAAGCTTTTAGTACTCCTCTGATCTGATTTCTCTTCTGTTTTTTTTGCACAAGATCGATGCAAAAATTGAATTGGTCCCAAGCTTCTGAAAAAAATAAAAGAAAGAAAAAAGTAAAATAAATGCAGAAGCTGATGAGCGGGTGGAGGGAGAACGTATTCGAGCCGTAACATGGTTACTGGAGTGGGCTTTGAGGGAGATTTTGAGTGACATCAGACCAGCAGCACAACTCCATCAGTGGCCATATCATGAGTGATTTCAGAGCTGGAAGACAATATGGAAGAGTGGGAACAATGGGAAAGAAATCAGATAGATTTCTGTTGGATTTTTAATCATTTTAAGAATGAAAGCAAAATTGGAGGTACCTAAAGCACATTAAACCAGAATATTAATGATGTACTGATTACTAGTATCAATGCCCAGAGGTACATGAAGTCAGGTTTTGAATTTGAATCCATGTTTAACCTCATATTTCTTATATTCATCTTTCTTCCTGAATACAAATTGTAATCTCTGAATTATAATGAACTTAAGCTGAGTTTACCTGCCAGTATTTGTTATTTACTGCCTGAATTTATCGTAATCCATTACTCCAAATTATTTGGTAGCTAATTTAGTGCAACTGCTTTAGTTTTTTTCTTCTCTGATTTGTTTTATTTGAAAATTAAGCTTTGGAATTCAGAAAATCCAAACTAAGATGAAATAAACCACGGGTCCCAAACACCAAGGGCTGATCAATAATATTTTGGATATTATCAATCCAAAATATCAATAATATCAATACCAACTTGATATATGTATTGGATCGATTCTAGGCTTGTAAGATCAACACTTTAGTTTCAGATTCCCTCTTGAAATTGTATTTCATTTGTGTTGTAGTTTTATCAACTTTACCACAAAAAATTATTTGCTCTCAAATTATATATTTTACACTTTGTTTTGGAAAACAATGCACACAATTGTTTTTCTATTGTTTATCATGTTAATATGTAAAAACCTGATTTACCTTATCTAAATTATGTCCTAATTTTTAACAAAGTAATAAAAAAAAACTACAAAAGCACCTAAAGCTCAAAGGTTTGATGATATATTAAACTTAAATAAGTGTAAGTATTGGTATTGGTATTGGTATCAGTATCAGTGATACTGGAACTGTATTTACTTTATCAGATCAATGCCAAAACATGCAGTATCGCACAAGTTGAAATATTTTGGGAAAATGAAAATAATATAAATGAAAGTACCAATATGCTGGTTTGTTTATTATTCTTGGAAAATAACTTGTAAGTTGCAAAATAGTAACCGGGGCGTTTTTTGGAAACGGGCTACAGGAAGTAACCCGGAAGTTCTTGGAAAAATACTTGTAGGTTGGAGAAAATTACTTGTAAGTTATGGGTTGAATTATGTATTGCTACTGTAATGTTTTAGTTTATCATACTGTGTTCATTTTGATACTATTAGGTTCTTAATTTTACAAAAAATGTAATTTTGAATTTGGAAAGAAAGCTGCTTCATTTCATCAGATGAAACATAAATGAAAAATACCTAAATCTGTTCCAAGCTGACATTTGCTGCTGCAACATTGACCTGAAGTATAAGTAAAGCAGGAAATTATTCCTAAATTTTGCCATAATTCTCCTCTCCTAACCGGTACATCTCTGTAGGCTTCTGTAGTAAGACTGGTTAACAGGTCTAGTGGGACCAGGGCGTCTCCATTGCTGCTTCATTGTTTGTCAAGTCTAGACATGGGATGCAGCAGAGGAGCCCAACCTGACCTAAAGGTCGGGAGGTGAGGTGTGTTGTGAGGTTGAAACTGATAAACGCTTGTGTCCTCGATGCATAGAAAACTTCTCATGTTTTCAAAGCTTCAAGATGTGAGACCGTGAGGCTAAATGTTCCACTGCTGTGATGAAACTTAATGTTAAGAGAAACATGAAGCCACCTGCTAGTTTCTGGCTTCTTCCTTGCGCCCCTTACTCTCTGAAGGCCTGTAGAAATGATCTCACCCTCTCTGTATGAGCATTTGGTTGTGAAGACATTAGTTGAACAGCCCTTCTGTTTGCACCACATATGAAGGAAGCTGCTTGTTTTCTGCTCTCTGACAGCTGTGCTGCTCCGTAGCAGCGGCACGTGACTCCGTTTAAGGAGCGCCACTGATACAGTGGAGCCACAACGTTGTGTTAAAAAGTGCTCCACTGTGAGTGTGTGGTTTGTGTTGGCTGCTCCCGGCGTTACGGCCTGATCTACTGAACAGGAACATTGTTTTACAAGCAGCAGCGCATCCATCATTCTAACTACTGGAGAGCCAGTGGAGATGATGAGGGGCGACTGTGGCGATTACAGCGGAAGATTCGCTGCTGTCATATATCGTCGCCTCTTGCCTGAGACAACGCTTCTTGAGATGAAAGCTTTGTTTAAAGCGATCTCGCTCAGAGAGGCTTAAATGGACGCCATCTGTGTCTTCCTGTCTTCATTTAGATCAGCTAAAGGCAGAAGTTGTCATTGCTGAATCCCAGAAAATCTGCAGGGCAACCGATGGCGTTGCACTCTGTTTGCGCTCTTCTGTGCCAACATTGTGCCTGCGAGCCTCCCAGCTCCACACATTCAGCGTTATTGATAGCATTTGGCTGATCGTCTTGAAGTTTTCTGTGTGTTGTGTTTTACCAAGCTTCCCCTGACAACTGCAAGCAAACATCAATGTAGAGAGGCTACGAGTCATTCGAAAGCAACGGATTCCTACTTCCAGCCAATCCCATCGATGCTGACGCCCATAACATCATGTCTCGCATATAAAAACTCTTTATCTTTGGCTTCCTGCCCTACCTATATCCTCAAGTTTATATTGCACTCATTAAATACTCAGTAAGTAAATAGTCCACTGTTTGGCCTGTCACTTTTTCACCATATAAGGCTTTTGCTTTGGAGATAAGAGTGTCTGCTCTTCGCTAAATGGACTTTAAAATCAAGAAAAGAAGAAAAGACAGCTTCATAAAAATGCACTGGGTGTAGCTATGTTAGATATAATAGAGCAATATATACTCAGGGCCTGTCTAAGGTATCTATAGTACTTCAACTTTTGCATATTTTGTTTTATTGCAAGCACAAACTTTTATATACCCATTTTATCCCAATAAAATGCTTTATCAGGATTTTATGTGACAAGGAAGTGAGCTGTTTTTTTCCAAATTATTTTAACACTAGGTTTTAAAACAATATCCTATGAAGGGATACGATTCATTCATTTATTTATTCATTCATAAAGCGCTTCAAAGGGACAGTATTATGTGTTTTCCAGGCACATAGTGCTATTTTGTAGCACAATCAAGTAATTATATTAACTTCAGTTGTTAAAAAATATATATATTTAAGTTCAGTTCACTTTATTTTGGTAAATTATCCACATTAAACACAGAAAATAAAACTAATATTAATTAACAAACCCATAATTTACCAAAAAAGGAATAGGCTGAAGCCAAAGCTAATACTTGCCTACCCTGTTCATATACTTAGCAGTCTACTGTCATAAAAGATGGCTGTATATATCAAATATGGCTCAAAAGACATTTTACTTTGTAATTTAACACCCTGAAATTGGGCTTCTGTCCCTTTTAACAAATTCCTGCTCTGTCTGAAACTCCCCCTTCAGGAAGTCATCACATCGCTCCTCGATTAACCCTTTTACAATGTTTTTACCAATATTGCACTGAGAGGATGTTGTGCGCAGTTTCAGCAGGTGTTTGCTAATTGCTGTTGGCTAGTCTAAAGGAGTTAGTGAGGTAGAAACTGTGTAGCTTGGAAACAGCGACTCTAAGGAGAAGCTGCATCTTGAAGGCGGGGCTAGGTTCAGCCAGGCATTTTGCACATCTAATGGTTGCCACGGGAGATTAAAGGAATCAAGGCAATACTCCAGTTATGTTTTTGATGAGGGAATAGCATTAGAACATTATGTAAAGCTTCAAAAAGTTGATTTTACATGATACTGTCCCTTTAAAAATAAAAGGCAATCATACCGCAAACATTTTCAAAACTATCGGATACCAATTTAATTTAGTGAAAAGATCAGAATTGAGGCGTTCAGATTGCTGTGAAAAAGTTAGATATAGGCAAAAATAATTGGATTTGAAATCCAATGTTTGCCAGACGCTCTTTGTCCAATCAAACATGAAAGAATGGGCAGAATGTCAGCATCTGGGGTAATAAAATCTAAAAAAATAAACTGCAAAACATCAAAGTTTGTGGCTATAGTCTGGACAAAACGTGAAAAAGTCCAAGCAGTATAAATGCTTTTGCACTGTATATAAATATTGCCTACCAGGTTGCTGGGTGAGGCCAGGTTTCACCCCATACATCGGGGCTGTCCTCACCTTGCCAGTTTTTTTTGTTTTTTTTCTACTGTTGCAAGACAAACAAGCTGACACCAGCAGCAACACATGTGAGTAATGTGCCAGCAGCCAAGTCAAACATTAAACCCTAAACCAAGCATGAATGAATGAGCTCTCCATGGCTGCTAGCGGGGTCCTGATAGGAGCCCGCACACACATGTATCATCTGCAGAGTGGCCGGCTGCACAAAAGAATGGATTAACTGTACAGTCTCAACAACAGGCATCCATCAAAGGACATTTTTCAGTCTCAGCTTGAACATGTGCTTATTGTTAAACCTGATGTGACTGGCGTTACAAGCACAACTCTGGGAAATATTTTATTCATAATCATGGGTGTTGGAGTCACTTCTCCATGTTTGATTTGTGTCTGAGAGGTTTTAGCTATGCTGCGTTAGCTATTATCAGCTGTAGCTTAATTAGAGTAATTAGCCCTGCTGTAACCCACACACCCTCTCCGACAGTTTACCCTCCAAGATAAGTTTGTGAGTTTCCTTATCGGACACATCAATCACTTTGTTTGCTGTTGCATTCATGTTGGACTCAGAGGAGGGTGCGGTAACAGGAAAAGGAAGTATACACCTGCAAATGTAGAGAATGGGAGTTTAATGGCTACGTCTGAGTGTTTTTAATCATTTTTCTTTACAACTAGCCATCATCAGAAGTGGCCAACCTGTTTTGTTCGGTGGAAGTTATCCAGCGGGAGTTCATTGTTTGAAGAGGGAAACTTGATTTTCTCTCTATGTGTTTAACACCAAAATGACCCCAGTCTTGTTAGTCAATAAAGCTCCGAGACCAACCCTGAGTGGTGGGTTGTTCTCAGGCCGTCACCTCAGGAAGCGGCGGCGTTCAGGCCACCCTGAAGTGGAGCGGCTCTCAAAGCTCTTTGAAGCCTTTGGTCTTTTCCACCCTCACTTCTGTCTGATCCATCTTTATCCCCTCTCCTCTGCCTCCAGTTCTCTATCTGTTTCACTCATCCTATTCTTCATGCTCTCTTTTTATCCCAGGATCACTCCTTCAGACCTTTGATTTGCATGTCAAAACCTCTGTGCCTCCCACAGGCCCCCTCACCCCCTGTGCTTGACTGTTATTAATGCTAATTGGAGGCGGGGAACTCCTTTAAGAAGTCAGCAGGTCTGTTTGTACACCTGGTGGGATGTGGGTGTGTGTGCGTGTGTGTGTGTGAGCCAGAGACATCTTCTGGTTTAAGGTGCAGGTGCATGAGTAGAATTAAAAAGTTTATTTATGGGTATTATAAACATTTATTACACACAGAGTTATATATGGCAAGTATTTGGTTCTAAGTCTGTCGCAATAAGCAATTAATCAATTTATCAATTATTTGCATTGTAAATTAAAATGAGTTCAATCATTTCCATTCTTCTTATTAACATTTTTGAAGGGCAATTTTATTTTACAGGCTTCACAATCCCATCTATTTATGGTTTCAGTTGTTTGTGGTTTTTATTTCTTTTTTATTTATTGATTTTCATTGTTGTGTTTTATTTTGGATATTTAAAATGTCTTCCAATTTCAGTGTTTTGTACAAAAATAAAGTTTATTAGTCTTTCAGAGGGCAAATAAAATTATTTATTTCTCTCATGTTGTAACTCATACAATACATGTATCTTGTGCAAGAAGGAACTCCAGCAGCAGTCAGTAACGCATCGAAGCTGAAGAGGCTTCTGAAAAAAAAGAACCTGCCACAACAACATGTAATTTAGTTTCATATATGTAAAACAGGAACTTATGTCACTTCAAAAACACAAAATCTTACAAAGTATTTTTGTCTAGTTTCTAGTACAAATATCTTAGTACATTGAAATAAGACAAACTAACTTACAAGTAATGTTTTAGCAATGTAGAGGCTTATTGCAAGTAAATAATTCCTTAATATTGATAAAAAAAATACTAGTTCCATTGGCAGATTATTTCAATTATAGCAAGATATTATTCCCATGTTATAAATTAATTAATCTACCAATAGAACTGGTACTTTTTCATCAACACTTAAAACAAGCCTCGATATCTTCCTGAAAAGTTCATCTTAAGTTAGTTTGTCTTATTTCAAGTTTACTAAGATATTTACACTGGAAACTAGACCAAAAATACTTGGTAAGATTTATGTTTTTGCAGTGATTTACCTGTTATACATTTAAATAAAGCTTAATTTTAAATTAAACAGGCCAGATAACATACTGTGGTAAAATAAAACATGTCTGTTCAATACAGGAACAAATACCATATATAACTTATGGTAAGATATATTTTCTCTTATCTTACATAACAGTTTCTATCATTGAGCTGGTCTTTACAGCCCAGTGTAAAGTGTATACTCTAGAAGTGAGGAGTGTTATAGAGAAAGGCTAAGTGTTGTCCTAATGGCCACAGAGATGATTATTCTGGTATCAGTTTACATCCCAGCTTTTGTTGTGGTGAAAGAACTAAAATAAAACCAGCACTGAAAGATTTGATATCCTTCACTACAATGTCCAATTAAGCTATCAAAGCCTGGCAAGTGTGATGAATAAACCCCCAGTGTTTGTGTGTTTATTTTACCATTAGGGTATCATTGTCCTCGGAGGAGAGTGGCTCGGTGTTATGCTACAGTTAGCGCGCGTGGCACTGAGGGAGCAAATTGGATTGGTATTACAGTATGTAAGCCTGCTGTTACATCCTGATGAGCGCAGACAAACAAATTGGATTGGTGGCGTGTAAATCCGAAGCAGTTTGATGAGCCGGAGGGGCAAATTGAATTCTCAACAATGTAAATCTGCATCAGCTCGATGGCTTCCCGCCCGACTCCGCCACTTAAATCACGCGATTGTTCCCCCGCCGTTTCCAAGGCACAATCGCTCATGGCCATTTGCTGCGGGGCCTAATCTGTTTTTGATGACCGTGCTGGGGTGTCGCTGTACATATGGGCAACTGAATCTCCCTCTGGCCCGCTCTGCACAAATCACACTCATTCTGTTTTACTTCAGCCTCCGACACACACACACACACACACACGCAACCTGTACATTTGGCAGAGAAAGATTGCTTTGATTGAGCCATCCTCGTGTGTTGATTCAAGTGATTACTCAGATGTTTGGTCATATTAATGGACCTCCTGTTTTCTTCTGATCTTTATCTGTGAGATGACAGATGATATTTATTTCTCTTTTCCAACTCTGATTAATACACGTTATGTTTAATGGCGTCTTCTAAGGAAACCACTACCAGGAGTGAATCGCTTTTCCTTTTCATTTGTTGCTCTGATTGTTGTGTTTGTGTTTCTCTGCAGTTATCCGTACAGTGAGGACGTCGGTCACGCCAAGGAGTATAACACCACCAGATGCCCCGCCTGGTGTGACCGGATCCTCATGTCAACTTCTGCTAAACGCCTGATTGCTAAAGTGAGCAGCTGACTTTTGATTTTAAAAATTGCAACCAACTTTGCTTTTACATCTTTATAATTATAATATCACAGTCACAAACTTTAAGCCAAATGTATCTGTCTAGCACACTTCAACAACACCATGAAACCTTAACATAGTAACCACTTATGAAAAAAAGCAATACATTTGTAAAGTTTGACATCTGATTATGTCAAATGCCATCATCAAGCAAATAAACATAAAATATATTGATCAATATTCCATTTTTCATTAATCAAAAGGAATTCTAAAGAAGTGGGTTTTTAGCCTCGGTTTAAATTAACTCAGGGTTTCGGCAGTTTTGCAGTTTAAAAACGGAATGCTGCTTCTCCATGTTTGGTTCCGGTTCTGGAAATCCAGACAGACCTGAGTGGTCTGGAGGGATGACACAGCGACAACAGGTCTTTAATGTATTTTGGTCTTAAAAAACTTTTCGATTATTGGGGCACCGCCTGGTGTGACCCCCTCCCCCGATGTCACCTGGTGTGACGGAAATCGGGACAGAAATCGGCAGAATAATCTTGCCGTTTGATCTAGATGCTGCAACAAGATAATCATACAGCCAAAGATATAACAGAATGAGTTAGATCAAGGCATATTGGTGTGTTAAGATGTCCCAGTCAAAGTCCAACAGACACCCTCAACCCTATTTGAGGCTACTTTTGCGAAGCTGCTGGAGAAAAACCCTCAAAAAGCTCGTTAGTGTCATCCCAGTAATAAGTGTTCTCTCCCAGCTGCATTTACATGTTAAATGAATGAAATGTTTCCTCCCTTTGTTCCTGAATGTCCTTTTGACCCGCCGAGCCAAAGAACAGTGTTTATCCCAGCACTTATAGAGTTCTGCTGGGCCCCATCTTCTTCATAAAGCCTCGTCTTCCTCAGAGAGTTGAACCCCTGTTTAACTTTGGATCCGCCTCAGAATTACAAACAGCAGCCAATCTGCCGCCTTTCTGCTGCTCTAACGCTCCCACAGCCACTGCTGCTCTCTGTTTCTCTCCTGACTATTTAATTTGTTTGCTGGATTACAGAGTCATCCTGCATGCAGCCGAGCAGCGTTCACACACATTTGGTTTTACTCCTTGACAAATACATCTTTAAACCCAAACCAGTCAGGAACCCAACGAAAAAACATCAAATTTTGAACGTTTTGGACTTCTAAGTCTTAGTATTTTAGTGTGCGTGTGTGGGTGTGGGTGTGGGAGAGGTGCAGCAGTGTGTTGTACAGAAGCAGTCCACAGTGGGGGGGCTGCTCAGGAAGTTTGGCTTTCTTTTGTCTTCAACAAATGAGAAGAAATTCCTTCCTGATCTTTCTTCTCCAGTGACTGAAGCTTCAATGGAGATCTGCAGCCTTCCTAAAACATCAAGGCTGATCTCTGGAACAAAAGGTTGAGAAAATAGCAACTCTAAAACACCTAACGTATGAGATATTACAGCGTAATAAAACTGATCTGGTGTTTGCCAATTGTGAAGTAATTCAGGTTTAACTTCAAGTGTTATTTAAAACAATCATTTTATGTAAAGCAAAGAAGAAACTGGAATTAATCTCTGCTTACAGGAAACAATTACTAAATACACAAAAGGTCAACCTCAGGCTTTAAAAAAAAACAAAACCTGGCTACCCACTGTCAAGCATGGTGATGGAGTAGTGGTTCAATGGGCTAACATGAGTCACTCCTGTTGTCTGTGTGACAGCTACAGCTTGGCCCAAAGGTCAAGGTCATGATATGACAACGATGCCAAACAGCAAATTCACTGGAGAACAGCTGGAAACGAAACAAAACTAGGTGTTAAAATGGTCCAGTCAAAGTTCAGACCTCAACCTGACTGAAATGCCGTAGAACATAAGAAAGATGTGCAGAAACTGAAAGTCTGCGAACCTTTTCTTTTTTCCCTATTTTTAATTTGTTCCTTTATTCTTTTGGGGGTTTTTTTTCTTTTCTTTTTCTTTTCCTTCATTTTCTTTGTTTTTCTTTCAATTTATTTTTTCTCTTTAACATTTCTTTCTTTCTTTGTATCTTTTTTGTGTTCTTTCTTTCCTCCATCCTTTTCTTTTTTCCCATCTGCAAACTTTAATTACTTAAATCTATGAAGTAAAGTCAGATGGCCAAAATTCTCCTACAACAGTGAGCGAGTCTGAAAACCTGAAACAGAAAACCTTTACTGAGTTACTGCTGCTACAGAGCTGCTGAAATGTAGGATTTATTTTTGTTTTTCACATTTTGATTTAATAAATAATGTTTGTTTTTATAATATTTATTAATCTGTTGGGTTTTCCAATCCTAGGAGGATTGCCAGCTTTCCACTTGAATGAATAAACCTGTCGCAATAAGTGATTAATCAATTAATCGCATGATAAGTTAAAATGAGTTCAATAATTTCCATTCTGATTTATTTATATTTTTTGAAAGGCAATTTTTTTTACAGACACATCATAATAAATTGTATTTATGGCTTCAGTTGTGTATGTTTTTTAATTTCTGTTTTATTTATTGTTTTTGGTTGTGTTTTATTTTGGAGTTTTAAAATGTCTTCCATTTTCAGTGTTAGGTGTTTGTTACAAAATTACTTTATTCTTCTTTGCATTATTACACCATTATCAAACATTACCTCTCGTTTATCACAATTCATAGTCCTGCAAAATTATGACAGACCTAGTTGTAAATAGTCTATCTCTCTGCAGAATGATGAACTTGAAATACTTTGAAAAAAATCCTAGCAGCTTTTCCTGGATTGATAATATAAAGCTATTGCTGCTATCTTTCCGTCTTGGCAGAAATTATAACGCAAATGGCATAAACTGTGATTTATGTGCACAAAACTTTGTCAATATTCTGCTGATGTAAAAAAAAACATAATCGTGGAGTTTTTATTAAACTAGAAACACAATTAAAATCTCATATGAGTACGTTTGTTCACACCATAAGTTATTAAAATCATGCTGCCATCTACTTCCTGTCCTCTTCTTTGTGGTTTGCGCCAGTAGCAACATTGTATTAAAACCTGTTTCCATTGCAGTTTAGCAAAATAAAACAATTTCAATATGGCCACAAAAACATTATAGTGCCAAAACTTTTTTTTTTCCAAAAACATTTTTTATTAGGGTGTTTCCATTAAGCACATTTATTTTTAAAATGTCAGCTATATGATCAGTGGAAACGCTGATGATGATGCTTATCAGGTATTATATTATGCAACTGCTTTCCTTACGTCCTCATTAGTGAAACCCTGAAATAAAGAGGGTGTACTTTCTTTCCCCCCCGTCACTGTAGGTACATCCAGTCTCCTTTATCAACTTAATTTATCAGAATTATGTTAAAGGTGATTCTCCCTCACAGCTGGCTGCTTGTTTGCTTTCCTCGCCCTGAAGTGCCGGCTAATTGCTAGTAATGCAAGACCTGGAGTGGAACAGTTTAGTGCTTTCGCAGATTGGCTGATGATTCACCGAGCGCCCACTCTCAGGCTCTGCGCGTACAGATTGTTGAGACATGGGCCCGTAAACAGCCCGGCATGCGGCGTCATCTATCATGGCACGGTCGGTTAACTCGCCATCATGTTATTTTCTGCTTGCCGAGCCCTAACACACCAAAGGTTGCCCGCTGGCTGCGCGGCGCGGCACCAGCTCCGGGAGCGCCGGTAATGAATGTGTAGCCGAGCGAGCGCTCCCTCCCTGCCAGAGGAGCCCCCGGGTAATTTGTTTATCTGTCTAAAGATTACGCAGCCCGAAAATCCACAATTTTATGCTGCCTTTGTAAATTACCAAGTGTGTGTTTGATGAATGAATCCCAGGCTTGCGGGAAAGAGGTGGGGGGGAAGCCCGTCGCTTGAATAGAGAGGTGGCGGCTCGCTTGGAGAGGTAGAGAGGTGGAGGCGGGCGGCGCGCTGACCCCGCGCCGCTGCCGGATCTCTCTGAAGTTAATTCTGAATTTGCTTTATCGCTCATTCTCCAACTCCCTCCTCAGAAACAAGGACTGCGGATCTGTGTGCGTGTGGCTGTTCAAAAACTCTTTAGTTCAACCAGACGCGTTATGATTTATTCTCCAGTCTGAAGATTCATGAGTGAACAGGCGTCAGGCTGCTGGTGTGTGGAGAGGAATCCAGAAACAACATTGTCTCTCACACTGGGAATGAAGCAAATGCACAATTTGGGAATTGTTTCTGCTCTTTACTCCTTCTCTCTGAAGGGCTTCAAATCATTTAGATCTAAAGCTAAAATAAGAAATTGTAATGTTTTCACAAAATTAACTGTTTTGCGACTTGTTTTAGAATTACACACTCATTCATGTGATATTTTATATAACATATCGGGCCAACTGATTGTTGCTTCTAATACATTTTGTCTGCATACCTTTTTATATGAAGTATTGAGTTTAAATGTGTCCAACATCAAAGCAATATGGATTTGCAATGTCATTATCCATCCATTTTCATTACTTCATTATTTTCAAATACTTTAGTATTGTTTACTGAAATGAATAGGAAAAAACCCACAAACACTTGAACGCTCAAAACTGCTTAATAATTCAAACATCAAATAATATCCATTAGCACACAGTGGAAACAAACAGAAGCGAACATCTACAGTGTTAATTATTTCCATCCAGTCAGTACCAAGAAAAATAAATGTCTTTCCTGGATTGACTGCTTTGCAAACGTTGTTGACTCTGTAAGCAAAATGTGCTTGTCTGAGTGTGTTTCTGCTGGTTTTGCAGCACTAATACATTTTATTTTTCTGTCCCTGCAGCCAGAAGATGGGAGAGAGGAGGGAGAGCAGGAAAATGATGAGAATGCAATAGTGTATGATAACATTGGGCCAAATGTCTGCATGGGGGACCACAAGGTAACACCAGGGGCTCCAACCATTTTTCTCTGTTATTGTAAATTAATCTCCCTTTAAATGTTGTTGAAACTGGCAAGAAGTGGAGGAGACTTTCTGAGAAACACCTTTTCAAAGTAATGTTAAATAATGTCTTATGATCTTATGGATTTAAAAAAAAAATGCAAAGTGCAAAGACAATTCTCTGCATCAACATTTTATTGCAAAACACATTGGTGGCACCGTCATGCTGAGGGACCTGTTTTTGTCAATATCATCTAATGTAGAACAGTTCCAAATTCCAGTCAGTTTTGACCTTGAGGTGTCTGTAGAGGGATTTTATTTTTCATCATCACATTGAGCCCAAACGTGCACTTAACGCAACAAAAATAATAACTCGAGAGAAAATTTAGGTTGTTTTCCCAATTTTTTATACTAAAGGCTGTTCCATAGTAAAAAATAAATCTGTTAGTTTGAATCTAAAATGTTCAAACACGTATTGCACATTTCTACCAGGAATAAATATAAGCATAGTGTTCATTTTCAAATATAATACTCTCCAAGTCTCGGATAAGTCATTACAGTTAAATAAACCTAGTATGTTTGAAGGCCTAATTTTAGTCAAACCGATTTGCTCAGGAATAAATTAAATACTTTAGTAAACCAGACATTTTACAACTAGATATTACCTGTCTGAATAATATCGGTGTTTAGCTTCTACTCATTGGGGAAAGCAAGCGGGAGTTTTTAAACAATGTGCCGGGAGTCAGGCGTTCTCCGGTTTACTGAACCTGGAGCGCCTGGCGAGCGCCATGGCGAGGGGAGCTGGCTGTTGCCCTGCGTTTAGTCCACTTCCTTCTTTCTAATTCATCAGAACAGAGATCTATGCTTTTAGACGGACCATTGTTGCCTTTTTTCGTCCACATAAGAGCTCAAGTTTGCGTTCACACCTCCCCAAATGAACTAAACTTTGCATACAAACGAAGTAGACTTGGATTAAAGCGGATTAAACAGGGCTGGTGTGAATGCACCCTTAGATTTGCAGTGGCCTAGTCAAAGGCCAGAACTAAATCTGATTGAAAACCTGTGGGGATCGTTCTGTGGACAACAGATATTTTTTTTTTAGGAGTTTGGAGAAATATTGCATGACAGAGTACAGAAACCCATGAAGGTGCCTTAAGTTAAATCTGTTCTCATGCAAAGGCACCCTGGACCTGGACACTGAAAAAAACAACAAAAAAAAAACTGCAGCAGCCTCCAAATCACACATCAGTGCTAAAATCTCGGTTGCCTCTGTTTAAGAAGTGTCCAGTGTAGTTGACACTCAGGCCCAAAAATGTGCGGTGCTGCTGTGTGAGTTTAACCTGCATGTTAAAGGTGCTCAGAGGTCAGAGGGCAGCAGCGAGTCCTATTCCCACAGAGCAACAACTCACCGGTTTCTTTTTCCTGACTGTGGTTTGTCTCCTTCCCCCCTGCCAGCCCGTCTTCCTGTCCTTCCGATTACCAGCGGGGAAAGGTAATCCTTATGCATATTCCTGCAGATGTTGTGTGGTGCAGTGATTTCGTGGTAAATATCATTTTTCTTTTTTTTTTTTTTATTAACATTCTTCCCATTGTTGCAACTGTTTGCTTTGATTTGCTTGTGTTTTCTCTCCCATTATCTCACACCGAAGTACTTGTAAGAGCAAACGTTTCCTGTCTGAAGAGTTTTTATCCAGAGATAAAGCTTCAGCTGTTGAGAACTTAAAATGCCTCGACCATTTTAAGATGCTTTCTTACAAGCTAGACTTTATTTTTGTTATTCTAACCCATGAGTGAATGTCCTGTAGGTCAAGTAGTGCAAAATATTCATACTACTTGGACCTTTTTCCATTTTGTCACCTCGTTATCACAAACAGAAGTATTTTGACGTTTGAACAATCACTGCAAAAACACAAAACCTTGTCAAAATGATTTGTCTAATTTCTAAAGCAAATATCTTAGTATACTTAAAACGAGACAAATAACTTTGAAGTGACTTGTCAGCAAGATTGATAAGCTTGTTTTAAGTCTATAATTATTTAATATAAACAAAAAACATACCAGCTCCACTGGCAGATTTTGTTTCACTTTAAACTTTAATTTTTAGCTATATTTGAGAATGTTTTATGTGAAAGAAACTTATTTATCTTGCTAAAAAGTTACTTTTGTTTTATTTCAAGTATTATATTTGGTAGGTTTTTGTGTTTTTGCAGTGATGGAGTTAAATAGAAAAACCAGTAGAAAACTTAAGACAAGAGTAGGACAATACCCTAAAAATTAAAAAGAAGTTAATTAAAGTCTATAAGTGTTAGAATGGCCTAGTCAAAGTTCAGACATAAATCTAATTAAATATATGATGGGACTTGAAAATTATGGGGGGAAAAATTCCCTGGAGTTTGTGGTTGTGATGTTGCAAAATGTGCAAAAGAGTCATGAATACTTTTGAAAAGCATCCCAACTCTGCAAAAACACAAAATCTAAGTATTTTAGTTTCTAGTGTAAATGTCTTTGTGCAGTTGGATCAAAACAGAACAAACTTACGAGTAACTTTCATAAAAACACCAGAGCTTGATTTAAGTTAATAATTCTTTATTAATATTAAGGATTTTTTACTTAAACAAGTTCTGATATCTTACTGAAAAGCTACTTCTACGTTAGTTTTGTCGTATTTTAGGTGCACTAAGATATCCGCACTAGAAACTGAACCAAAAATACTTAATAAGGTTTTGTGTTTCTGCAGCGAATACTTTTTAAAATGAATGTGTAAATGTTTTATCTTCCTTTTTTTCTCCTCTCCCACAGGGAATTCTTGCCAAAGGGAGGTAGAACATATTCCATGAAGAGCCTATGTGAAAACACCTGAAAAACACACGCACACACACCCACACACACACACATGCGCACGCAGTTTGCACAGGCACACACTGAAGATCCCAGACAAGCTTCTTTTATTTTCAGCGGCGCTGAGTATTCCGGACGGCTCATCCGTGCCGTTTTCTCTCCATAAAACACTTGTCGAGATGCGGACGAGCACCCGAGGAGGGCCCCGGCTCCGTGCGACAGACGCACATTGCTGACCTCACCGTTGCCATGCAACCCCATTCCCCAGAAGAAGAAGAAGAAAAAAAGACAATCAGGCTGATGAATAAGTCACCCTCTTTTTCCATGCCTCATTTCCAAAACTCTAATCCAAATCAGTCATACTACATGCTTTTAGACAGTTTACTGGCCATTTTTAGGAATGCCTAAATGTATAGAAGCTACTTTTGAAGTATGTAAGGTGTTAAACAAAAAAAAAACAGAAAAAATAAGAAAAATGTGCAATGCAAAAAATGTTGTATATCTATAGTGTTAGGTTTATTTGTACATTTGACAGTATGATATAGAGCCTTGGATGGTTTTAGTGCAGTTCTCTGACCAAACTCCGCCGTCCCTGATGGAATAAGTAGGACTTCTGATCTTAGTTTATTATGAAACTATATGAAACTATATACTTTTCATCCTGTTGCCTGACACATCAGTGGACTTTTTCATTTTATATGCTGTACTTTTTAAAGAGATAATTTATGATTCGCACCAAAACGTTTGTGCTGCAGCGCGCGCAGATGCTGAGTGAGCGGGAACGCCACGGAAACCTTCGGATAAGTTCAGGAAGAAAAACTCTTTGGTGATTTATTGCCTATCCAAGAATGTTTTAAGCAGTGCCATAGACCATTCTAGTATATATATATATACATATATATATATATATATATATATATATATATATATATATATATATATATATATATATATATATATATATATATGATTATATATATATATAAAGTGTTTGATATAAATACCACCCTCACATTATGTCGTTATTATTCCTACTCTAACTTATTTCTATAATATTATGGTTCTGAATGTGATATTTTAGGTAGGCTTGGGTGTCCCTTTAAGATGTAAACTGTTTTTTTGTTGTTTTTGTTTTTTTGTTACTGCATTGTGGTGCCAAGTATCCTACACGGACATAAAGTGTGTAAGAGTTGAGAAATGTCATCTGTAAAGGTGTTTTATTTCCAAATGTAAGACTCTAAACCCAGAAGAAGAAGAAGAAAGCAGGGAGATTTTCTTCTTTTGCTGTGTGGAGCCCCCAGGACGAGCATTAAAGGGGGCAACCGGAGATGGCAGCGTTTTTATTTTTTCCTTCTTTTATCGCTTTCGTTCACCACACTACAGGTTTCGGACTGTTTAAAGCCGTCAGACCGATTCTTTGTGATTTCTTTATTTGTTTCATCTTGATGAATCACAGCAAGTGGAATTTTTAAATGTTTTTTCTTTTTTATTTTGTGCCGGCCGGAGAGTTAACGTCTTTTGTGTTTGTTTGTAGGCAAAAAAAGAAGCTTGATTTTGTTCCTGCTGGTCATTCTTAATATGCTGTAGGAGTTTAAGCCACAGTTGTTGTTTTTTTCTTCACTCCATCTTATAAAAGCAGACAAGAGATTTTATTCTAGCCCCTTCTAAAAGGCCTGGCCTCTATTGTAGGTGATGCAGTTCTTAAGCAATAAAAACCATTAGAGCTCAACTCGTGTTTTGTCTCTTTAATCGTGTTTCTTTATTCAGAAGAGACTCACTTTATTGTACGTTAGGTTTTGCAAGTAGATGTTTTTTTTTACTTCAACGTATCCAAGTTAGTTTTACCAATTAACTTTTTATAGAAATTGTAGAGCTGTATGTAGACAAAATTGTGAATTGGCATATTAAAAAAATCATGAACACATTTATATCGTTATAAAGATACTTTGAAAATGTTATTTTTGTAGGAATTTTAAAAAGTATTGAAATTTTTTTTACAATTAATATTAGTCTGATATTTGAAATCAATTATTTTAAAGAAAATATTTCTGTTGATGGCAGGTTTATTACCAAATTTTTTAAAAAATTTGGTAATAAACCTGTAATAAAATTTGGTAATCTAATTAACTAATTCCTGATTGGCCTGATGAGGCCTCAAATTTATGAGGTCAGCTGCAGTAGCAGGTACAGTCCACAGAGGGCGCTCTTCTGTCCAGCTCCACCTTTACTGAGAACCACCAAAAGCCAGTTTTATTCCTTAAATTTGAATACATAGAATAATCTTATTTCTAAAAATTTGCAATTTTCTTCATAACTAATATTTTTAAAATTTTGTTCCATCTTCTATAAAGCCCATTCACACAATAAAATAAAACATCACAAAAAAAGCTTGTTAAATAATTTATTCATAATACAAAGTCTTGTTTTTCCTTCCTATATTCTTCCTGGAAGCAATAATACTTTTTTTTTTTTTTTTTTTTAGATCAACATAATTAAAGATGCTGCAGTTTTCTGGCCCGCTCCATAATGAGGTAAAACTCAAACTCTTCTGAATGAAAACAAAGGGAAGATGTTAAAAGAAATGGTTTTGCTTCCTTCTTTTTACAGTGATTATTTACAGCAAGTTTTTTCTGCCTGCACTTCTCTGCGTGAAGAGTTGAATAAAAGGTTGAGAAAACAGATTAAAAACGTAAACAGCGGGTCAAATAGCTGAGGAAGGGAGAGAGACATGAGGTTTGAACCAACATAACTTATCCAGTATAAAATATATACAATCTCGCTTCACTCATCCCAAGCAGACAACCCCCCTACACTCCCAAAAACAAAAGGCATAATAACTCTTGCTTTTTTTAGCACAGCAGATTTACCCTGGTTAAAGTGAGCTTCAGAACCTCACAGGCCCGTTTACACCATGCGTCTGCGATCCGGATCAGCATGGAGGCAGTGTGGTGAAAAAAATCATAAGAACAGCTGACAACAGATGGGGACTGCTGTTTAAAGCAGAAAGAAAAGTTACTTTAAAGCAACAGAAATGAGAAATCTTGACTTGGGAAAATTTAGATGATTGTTGATGAGACTTTTCCTGGTCGATACCAAATTTTTAAAAGGAATTTTTAGCAAAATAATCCCTGTTTATGCAATGAAGCATACATCCCTGACCCTAAATTTATATTAAACTGAAAAAAGTGCATCAAAGTGCAAGTTGTTGGTTGATGTGTTAATGTGCCAACAACAAAAAGTAGCAATTCTTAGTTTTAATGCATTTAGCAGATCATTGAATCAGAGCCAATCAATGGAAAATAGGCTGATTCCGATTCCTGGACTATTAATTGGTGCATTTCTAGTTGGGGGAAAATGCTTTGATCCATGAAGAAGGATGATATTTCTGTTTTACGTTGGATTGAAAACTATGAAAAAAAGCTGAATACCATTAATTTTCTCTTTCTTAATGTGTTTTATTCCTGTATTGACCAAGAAAAGTCTGATTGGTGCATCTCTAATAATAATAATAATAAAAACCAAAAGGTCCTGAAGTTCCCTGGAACTTTGGGTTATTATTGTTGAATAAATGAGTGAGTCTCGCTGATCCGGATTTAATATTGTGTTTAAATTTGCCGCCGCAGTTAAAACTCCCACTTGGCAAGTTTCTTCCTCAGTTTTACTGTCCTCTGCACCGACAGAAACTTGGCCTCAGTTTTTTTTTTTTTTTTTTCCTTCAAGTTCAGCTCAGACGAGGAGTTCTGGAGCGCCTCGTGTCCAGTTTAGATGAAGCCCCTCTCGCTGGCATTTTCTCTGCCCGAGCAAAATGAAACAAAAAAAAATTATAAATTGCGCTTCCCGTCGGACGCAGGTTGCCATGTCAGGTGGGAACTGAGTGGGACGGGTCTCAGGCGCCGGACCCCACTGCTCTGTCCATCACAAGGTGTCCGAGCTGTTACTGCAGGGGCTGATCAGCGCCAGGTTGGTGTTGGCCTTGTGCTTCTTCAACAGTCTCGTGATTTTCTCATCGTCGGAGTTGGGGTCCAGAGGCTTGTTGTACTCGTCGTCTTCCTCGTTGTCCGAGCTCTCCTTCATCTTCTCCGTCTCAGAGTCGTGCTTCTTCTTGGCTGAGGCCATCTCCGCGGCGTGCCTCTTCCTCCACTTGGTCCTCCGGTTCTGGAACCAAACCTGAGGCACAGGGCAGAAAAAAAATGCATAAATAAATAAGCAAATATTTACCTGTTATCTGTTACAGTGGCTGTGAATTTTAATTAATTTTTAAAAAGACGTAATTCTGCAAATTCTGCTTACCTTTACTTGACTCTCGGTCATTCCTAGGGAGTAGGCCAGCCGGGCTCGCTCGGGTCCAGCCAGGTATTTGGTCTGCTCGAAGGTTTTCTCCAGAGCAAAAATCTGCTGTCCGGAAAACGTGGGCCTGGAGTGTTTCTTCTTGCCGTCTTTGTCCACCATGAGGTTAGCCTGAGCTGCAGAGCACGAGACAGAAGCATGGAGGGGGAAATAAATTCAGAAAACTCCTTTAATTTGTCCTGTCTCCACAAAAATATTTTCCAGATTGTCTTGTCATATATCTATTAATCTAAAAAATAAATTTACATATTGTTTTAAATAATTGTGATTTAATCTACATCCCTGTCTGCTTTGTTAGAGTGAAAAACTCAAAAATTCATCAGAGGAACTTAAAAACCCATCAATGGACACCTTTAGGAAAAGAATAAATATATAAAACCACCTATTTAAAATTAAAACATCTTTTAAAACGCCTTATTTTAAATCACCTGCTCTGTATTTCAATTAGTAGTTAAAATAGACCACTTTTAGTTTGACATAAAACTTATTTTTTTACAGTTAATAATTACAAAACACAATAGATTTAATTGCATGCTCTTGCCTATTCCTGTTCCGTTTTTACAGCTTTTATTTTAAAGCGTTTTGCACAAATAAAAAAAAAAAATCAACTTGTTCTAGTTTGTGCAATAAAATCTGGTTAAAGCCGACAAATTAAATGTTATAATAATTTGGGTGATCAAGGACTTTCTACGGTTGTTTAGTAAAACGTGTATAAATGCTACAATATTTAGACACAAAATAATAGTAGATAATTTAAAATAAAAACTAATTTACTAAATGATGAAAAAAAAAAATATTATAAGATATTTCAGGGTAAGATGGAAACAATAATAGCTCCAGAAAAAAATGAAATGTTAAAAAATAAGTAAACATCCACGCACGCAAATAAAATAAATAATTTTAAGGAAGTCATTACTTGGACACGGAACCCGCGGGTCCCTCCATGGGGCCCCCTGCATCACCCCGGGCCAGAAGATGGGCGCCCTGCCGGGCAGCTCGGCCAGCGGCTTCGGGTACCGGGACACCGCGGGGCTGAAGTACATCCCGGCCGCTGTGGTCGCCGCCAGCCCGTTTATCCGCGGGAAGCCGGACAGCAGCTGCCCGGCGGTGGTGATGGGTCTCCCCAGAATGTCGCTTATTCCATGCGGGGTCCCCCCGGAGATCTGCGAGCTGAGGTTGGACAGCGAGGGCGCCTTGAAGCCCGCCGGGCTCTGCTGCAACGCGTACGGGAACAGCGACGTCTTCATCTCGGTCATGTTGTGCAGCGCCGCCAGCGGGGTGCTGCCCAGAACGAACGCGCTCTGCCGGTTAGCGTCCATCTGCCCGACCGCTAACATTTGTAAACATGAACCACCGAACTCACTTCAGTGGAAATAAACGACTTAAAGATGTTTTTAAATTTTTTTAAAAGGCGCTTTTGTCGCTTTTTCTCCCAGAGTATCCCGAATGTCGATGGAAGGAAGAGTCGGGAAAAACTTCTTCTCTCCTGGGAAGTTCAGACCCGGATGAAACCCCCCCTGAAAGTGTCTCTCCGTGTTTGTTTAGGTCGCAGTCCGCCGCAGGAATCCTCGCCAAAGTCAGCCGCTTCGATGATGTTTTTAGTGGTTTTGATGGGAACCATTAAAGAGTCTCCTTTTCATCCCATAAATTGACTCCCTCTCTGCTAGAATGGAAGCGGGACTCACTGATAACATCACAACCACCTGCAGGCGCTCCCTTCTGATTGGATACCGCTGAGTGATACTGCATTCTGATTGGAGGACACGGAACCGCCGCTGATACGTCTAAGCCTAATGATGTGTTCACGTGCCGTCGGAAATGTAATATTTGTTTTTTGACTGCATTTGTTTTTGCGGTGATTAATCAGTTAAGAGCCTGAAAACCATTCCCTCCTCTTTCCTCCTTTGTCAACATTTCCTGCACTTATCCTCTTGTAAGTTATTGCTGCTTATTAAATATACTTTTTTTTTTTTTTAAAATCACAAACGCAATCTTTTCAAAAATCTCGAGCCACCTGTTTCAAGATAAGACAGATAATGTTATGTTATCAATATTGACATATGAAGATGCATAATTAGAGGTCTCTGCATGCTTTGTTAATTTGGGATTCTCATTGGATAATTGTAATAATAATTAAAAATAAAACATATGGTCCTTTGATTCGTATTTCTAAATACAAAATATGAAACTAAGATGCAATCTCGTCAAGAGCACAAATAAAAATTTGACATTTTTTCATAAAAACAAGGCAAAGCGGAACTAAAAAAGTCAAATTTTCCGGCGCTGTCCTCCCGTGACGTCACCGCCCACCAGGACCTCAGGCTTGCATGCAATTAATTAAAGCAGTAATTTTTCTATGCTTAATTTTGTCTAAATGATAAAAAAATGAGCATTTATATTCATTTTAAGGGTTATAGTTTATATCTATGTTTTAATGTGAAAATATTTGCGGCCATCTTTAAGGTGTACAGAACAAACAGCGCCTCCTACAGGTATAGGTAACAACGGCAGCAGACTTAGGATGCGTAAAAACTGGATTATAACTCATTTCTCTTATTCTGTGATTTTTTTATTGTTATTCTAAACATAAAAAACTAATTTAAGTTATTGATACATTTTGAGACAAAAAAAAACGCTAATTACTCAGTTTTAAACATATTTTAAAATGGTGATCAAACGTGTTCTTTGCTTATTTGTATGTTATTATTGTCATTATATATTTGTTCATAACAACTACAACCACTTACAAAAACATACATGGACCATGAAACCCTGATGCCAATAAATCTCAGACATCATTCATTTTAAAAGAAATTATAATTTTTTTAACTCATGTAGGTCTTAAAGCTTTATTCACAAGAAATTCTTCCTTTCTGTCTTTGATAGTTATTATCAATAAAAGTAAATCAGTAGAAAGTAACATTTCAGATATTTACATAATAATAGTCAGATTCTGATGTTGCTTATCCCGCCTTTAAAACGTAGAAATCGCATCCAACATTAATAAATACCTCAAGTTATATCTGTAGATATTGTTAATTAATTTTTTTGTCTAAAACTGCTTTGAAATAGTCAAAATCAATATCTTTTATGACTTTTTCACCTTTCATTTATTTATTGATGATGCAAAACGTTGTAAATTAACAGTATCTGGAAGAATTTTACCTTGTATATCTTATATAAATCATATTACCAATAATAATTATTTCAGCTGTAAAGTGTTAATATTTAGTAATATTAATCATAATGCCTGGATTATTTTGAAGATAGCTATAATGTTTTTCATTTTGAGCAGAAAGTGCTTACATTCAGTACTAAAGCCAGAGGACAAATGTTGTTCAAGAATGTGATCAGGCATAACATTATGACCAACTGCTAAATAACAGTTCTGAAGGTTTTCTGTGAAATCTGGCGCCAGAAAGTTAGCAGCAGATCTTTTAAGTCCTTTAAGTTGTAGATAAGAGGAGTTCGAACAACAAATCCCACAGAAGTTTTATTAGATTGAAGTCGGAGGCCAAGTTAATACCTGGAATTTGTAGAATAATTTTTCTGTTTCTAATACATCGACTTTGAGGACATTTCCACTTACTCCCTAAGATATACAGGCACTAGCAGCCACCATGATGAATCATCTTTCTTTAGTTCAGCTGTCATTGGTCATAATGTTATGCATGCATATATTACAACAACTTGCCATACTTTGCCCAGCAGAGTGTGTCTCGGTACTTTTCCATACATCTGATGGTCATTAGATTGTGCAACAAGTGTTCCTGAAGGAAACTTTGTAAAAGAGCTTTGGTGATTCAGTCAAAACATTTCCACACTCCTTTTGTCTCATAATGACTGCAGCTCTAATGCAGCTTTTCTTTACTACATCAGCACTTCTGGAAGAGAGAGAGTGACACATCTATTTAGCACAATATGAAGTTTACGATGGCTTTAGGTTTTCTTGATATTAAAGGTTAAGTTTTTCTGTGCAAAATCTGAAATTAAAGATGCTGGTGGTCTATTTTATTCCACTAGTAAATATACACCAGCTTTAAGAAGACAGGTGAGAAATGAAGTATGATAAGCGGAAGACGATGGATGGATGGATGGATGGAGAGACATATTTGTTAGAGGTGTGATTGCTCAAGATCTTGTCTTGACTGTCTTTGTAAACAAAATGCTTCTGTAATTTTCCTGTCTTTTCATTTTACAGTTATGATATTTTCCTGGGGTTACAACGAAAGCAAATAAAATAAAAATAATAATACAAAAATCTTCAAAATGAGAAATTAGAAACAAAATTGTTCCTATGCAGATAGAAACAAAACCGGGAAAACTGAAAATTGTCATCATTAAAATAACCCTTATTAATTGCCTTATGTGACGTCATGAAAGGTGCGCATGAAATCTTACTGGGAGGAAAGATTTTATCTTGATTAAACATACATTTCAAAAAGAATACAGAAAAAGACAAACACAGAAATAAACTGTGTTGTTATGTGGTTGACAATTTAAATCTAAGATGAGTTTGACTATTATTTGATAGCAAAGTCTGGCCAGCGGCTTTAAACTTGACGACAGTGTGAGAGAAGTGATGTTGGGGGAGACCGTGAACGCATCATCAGCTGCAGCTTCACTCTATTGAGCTCTTCATGCTGGTGATGAGCTCTCCTCTCTCGTGTGGAAGTAGTTCGTTTCTTCCACAGCAAAGAATATTTATTACGTATGTTTTTACAAGAAACATTAGTAGAATCGATTTAAAAACGAACTCGAAGACAGTTGTTAAGAAAACTCCATCATTGGCTTTAAAGGGTTTTTTTTTAGATTTAAAGGATGCTGTAAATTAATGTTTCCCTTTGAATGTAAAAACTGTTTAGTTAGACAGTAATTTATCATACAGCTGAGTTAAAAAGAAACATTTTAATTCTTATTCTAGTTTTCAGCGTAAAACTTGTAAAGTCTTTCATTGAGTCCTAATTTTAGGTGCTCAAAACAAACATATGATGCTTTTACTTGTGAGTCGAGCTGCGCTGGAGAGAAAGCGCCGCTCCACTCATCACCCTGAGTGCTGTAATATTTTATGGAGATGTGAGGAGCTTGAGAGAGTGAAATATGGCACTGTTAGTGTTTAAAAGGGTCCTGCAAAAAAAAAAAAAATGCACCTTGCGTCTGATTTGCTCACCGCGGAGGGATTGTGGGTTTTAAGAGGTTTTCAGCGCGACGTGATTCACAATTTTGACTGTATTTCTTCAGGAGATGCAGCAGACGCGCGTTTTCCAATCCTGTAAATGGCCTTCTATTTCTAATTTATCCTCCTGTATTTTCCTCTGATTGTGTGCCTTTATTTTATTATCCTATTTGAAGGTCTTTCTGAAATGATCACATATCGGAGGAAAATAAATATCTATAAATATGTGACAGAAGCGCTGCTCGGCCGCCGTAGCAGGTTAAATGTGGGGTAGAGATGGTTCTCATCCGGATCAATGACAGAAAGATTGGTACTTTTTTCCCTTCTTTTTGCACCTCATCTGCAGCCAGAGATAAAGCTGGCAGGGGGATGATCACTGCAAATGTAACAGTTTAACTCAATGGATGAGCTGCATTTCTGCATCAGAAACCTGCAGGTAACTTCAAATTTAAACTCGATTTTATTGTTTTGTATGAACGAAAAGTTATTAACTAATAAGACAAACGGGGAAACTGATCAAATAGTAAGAGGAATGTTTTTAAACATAATAATAATAATAATAATAATAATAATAATAATAATAATAATAATAATAATAATAATAATAATTTTATTGGTATTATCATAAGACTTGATGTCATAAAGGTCCATATAAATATGTGTTTTTTTACTTGTTTTTTTTTATCTACTCACACAGACTAACAGACTGTTTGGTTCAAATAATTGACAATTATTCAGAGGTCTGGTGCGTTTACTTCCCGTCTCTCTGTGAGTTTGTCCTCACTAATGTGGTAAAACATTTTAAATATGAGGAAAGGTTCAGGAAACTTTGTTGTCACGAAAAAAAAAGAGAAGAAAAGTCAAACGCACAACGTGTTATAAGAAAGTCATACCGACAGGAAGGGGCAAAAAAAAAATCAACGGGCGCTTTGATAGTTTGATAAATGGCGCCCTCTGGTGGGAATAATCTGAAACAGCTCAAAGTTATGCTGTATTTCATTACTATTTAGGGAAATTTGTCTTTTCGTTATTTTCTGGAATAAAAAGTAATTTTATTAAAAAAAATAAGTAAATAGTGATCAAAACTTTTAGAATTGTAATGAAATATTTTTATTTGTGAAATAAAATAATTTTCTCTAACTCAAATCAGTTATTTTTATCTCACAGAGGAAAAAGACAAAAGTGACTCTCTGGGTCTTCCACAATGACTTTTGAACTTTGAGTAAAAACTATGAAGGACAAACTAATGCTTTTAAATCTAAATACAAAAAGAAATGCAGAAATGTTTCACTTTTTTACATGAAATAATTGAAAAGAAAAATAAGAAAGAAATGACACTAAAAATACCAGATTTTTTTAAAGACCTATTTTTATCATAAATTGGTCAGAAAATGCATAAATAACTTTGTGATGTTTTTAAAAAAAAAGAGCAACAAATTTTCTATATTATGATGCTTTTTAGAGGTCATTTGCGGCTCATAAGTTTTAATCATGTGGAATTAGGGATTATAAAAGTTGCACAGAGCTGCTCTAAATAAAATCCGGTGCAACCAATCAAATGAATAAAAACCCCACATTTATTTAACATTTTAATCTAAGTATAAATAGAGTTAAAACCCTCAGAAGTTTATTAGTAAACGGTGGTGAAGAAACAGCTTCATTGGAACAAGGCAACACGGAGAATGATGTGGAGATGTTTAAAATAAAGTCAATTATAATACAACATAACAAGCTTTGAACATCTCACAAAGCTCCAATCAGAACATCATAAACACATGGAAATATATGGCACAACTCTAAGCCTTCCAGGACATATTCATGTGATAGAGTGGCCAAGTCAAAGTCCAGACCTAAATACAGCTGAAACTCTGGAAATGTGAGACAGACTTCCTTACAAATAGCTTGAGCTTTTTTTGCAACAGAATCAGAGCAGAACAGAAATGTCAAATGTATGAGATAAGTATGACAGCTCTCTCTCTCTCTGCAACAAAACCCAAACCATCGTCTTTCACCTCCAGAATATTGCCAGAATTGAAAATATTCTGTCCAGAAGTGATGCTGAAAAACTAGTTCATGCATTTATTACCTCCACGCTGGACTTTTGTAATTCTTCACTAGCAGGAAGTCTACAAAATGCAGTTAAAACCCTTCAACTGATCCAACATGCTGCAGCCACAGTTTTGATTCAAAATTAAAGAGAGAGATCATATTTCTCCCCTCTTTTATTGTCTCTACTTGTAAGACTAGAACTTTCCTTTTTGGTGAAGCAGCCTATAGTCAGACTAGTTTAAGTTTACCTGAGCTATTTAGGTAGTTATGCTGCCAGCAGGTTTGGCTGCTGGAGGACAAACTGACCACTTTTTCCTCACTTTCTTCTTCTAATCCTCTTACTTCAGCTGTTAACTCTGTATGTTCTTTCAGTTTTTTACTCTCCATAGAAGCTCCACCTGGTCTGGTGTTGAGTTTTGCTGTGGTATCTTACTGGAGGAGGGACTGCTGAGATAATGCAAGCGATTGTCTCAGGAGGGAATGCTGCTTTCCTTAGATAAACGCCTTTTAAACTATTTGACTTAATGCACTTATTGATAACTAGGATCAACTGGAATGTATGCGTGATGAAACTTGAAATGAATTTAAAATAAATTACATTTTTCTAAAGTGACTCAATATGACGTGCCGTGATTTGGCTCCATCTGAATAAACTGAGTGCTTTAACATGTGGAAACACTAGATGGCGCCCTGCAACCAGAACACAACCAGGAAACTGGGAACCGGTTCAGATGAACTCATCATACAGCCTGAGAGGAGAGAACCGGTCAGTAAAGACCGATCAGCTAAAGCACATCACTATAGAAACACAAACAGATTGTTGTAGTAAGACCAATGTGTTCCTGTTAAATTAAAGTCAATTTATTTTAGGTTCAATAAATTTTAATATTATTGAAAAGTTCATTTATCACAAAGTATAACATTTTATCAAATCAATTGGACACAGATGGATATCTGAAAGCCTTTACAAAAAAAAAAAAATAATAATAATAATAATAATAATAATAATAATAAGCTGCAGATTTTAGAAGCGGTTGAAGGTGGTGACTTTGGATGTTTGCAAAAAGGGCATTGTTACTCTAGAAAACCTTTCTTTTTCTCCTGCAATACTAAAGAAATTTGAGAAGAATTCATAAAAATAAAAAATATTTGGTGCATTTCTGGACCATTTTTGAAGTTATGGAAGTTGAGTGAGGATTTCAATTGAAACCAGGATGATTCAACCAAACAGAAACTCTTTTGATGAACAAATGAATAATTTTTTTTTTATAAATATCTTTGTTGTACATATGAATGATTTAATTTGCATGCAGCAGTTCTCATTTAGGTCAACAACATGCAATGCCTGTTCTGAATTCAATGCAAAAGGTCAGTGTGTTCATCCGAAGCTCCTCATGTTGCTTGTTTAACCCCTCAGGTGCTCCCAATTTTTCCCACTTAGACT
Organism: Poeciliopsis retropinna; assembly: GCA_010277075.1. NCBI lineage: Eukaryota > Metazoa > Chordata > Actinopteri > Cyprinodontiformes > Poeciliidae > Poeciliopsis > Poeciliopsis retropinna. The sequence continues at coordinate 3,099,879 of VMRM01000014.1, read as the reverse complement.
ATGAAGTACACTGGAATCAGTCTCCAGAGGACACTGGGTGGGTTTTACTCTGAGATGTTGAGCCCTGATGCTAACACCAGCAAAGACTGTAGAGTCAGATCAAAGATCCCTCTGTGTTGTCATTTCCCTTCTTTTCTGTGACCATATGAAGCTGCATCAGACCATGGAGCAATAACCTGGGGGACCAGAGGGAAATGAATGTGCTGGGTGCTGCAGTGCAGCTGTGATTGGCTGGAAAGCTTGGAGAAACATTATTTCTGGCTCCATCCTGGGATTCATTTGGGGTGAAACACACATCCTAAAGATTTTGAAGATCTTCCAGAAATAAGAATTGGTTACCTCCGCTGTGGCCCTGCAAGCATGAGCAGGTTTAGACAGAAACAGACAACCTTGAAGAAAAAGAAGCATTTTAAATGTCATCTTAAGAAAACAACAAATACCGAAGACAAAACCGTTTCACTGATTTCTTAGCTTTTTGTAAGGGATCTTGTTGACGCAAACAGATATTCATCATGCTGGTATTTCTGTTTCTAACTATTTGCTTTTGCAATTTGACCTTTGCCCCCCTAAGTCTCAGATGAACCATCTGGTGTGATCTTTGGTCACATGTAGGCCTGTCACGATACCAAATTTTGCTGAGCGATTAATTGTCTAAAAAATTATTGCGATAAACGATAATATTGTTTGAAGACCTTTTTACACTGATTTAATGGAAATAATGTAATAATGCATGCCGAAGGTAGATACACTTTATTTTCAAAAGAACACTTAACACTGGAACTGATAAACAAAACAACCAAAAATAAAATGGATTCTCAGTCTCTATCCATAAAAAATGTACTTGGATAAAAATTAAACAACATAAAGCCAAAGTGAAAATAAGTACTGCAGTCAACCAAAAGAGTGCAGATTATGAAGTCTGTATACTATATCGCCCCGTAAACCTGGTAACTTTTCAGCTGTTCTTTGTTAACGTGACATAAATAGGTCATAATGATTTTCATTCAGTCAGGACTGACACTAGTACCGTGGAGATCTGGCTTTAAATGGACGAAGCAAAATAAAGTGAAAGTGTGAAATACTTCAACAGGGCGTCCTGCTGTTTTGGGTTAGAGTGGCTAACCGCCATTGTTAACTCCTTCTCCAGCCTCTCACCGCACCGTCACAACCACACGGCACAATAGAACCCGATCGAACCGTTATACCTAGGATTTCTGTCGGCTAATGTGTGGTTTTCTCGAGTTTTGAAAATGGGCGGACAGCTCTAGGATTGTGTACTTGCGCTGGGACTTACACTAAGGAACTGAAGAAGGGAGGGTCAGTGGAAGCACCGGAGTTGAGCCTTTTTTCATTCAGTGTCACCAACAGAAAGAGAAAAGGGCCGGAAGAAACGATAAAGCCGATAATTGAAATGAAGTCGATAGTTTTAATTTATCGTTCGATTAATTGATTTATCGTTTATCGCGACAGGCCTAGTCACACGATTGCTCTGTATCGCCATTATTTCCTTTGACTTCCACACTGAGATCCAAAACCAAACTGGACAAGAATCCCTTGTTGCTTTGTCTCTTGAACTCTAATATGAATATTGTGACTGTATGAAGGTCGTCACACCGCTCAACGTCCAGAGCGATGTAAATGTGACCTGATTGGCTCACATCCTGTTTGCCATCAGGCCCCGACACATCCGCAGAAATCTGCCTGTTCTACCTCAAGCAGTGTTACGTTGGTGAGGAAGAGTAAGAGTGCTTAAAATATCATTTTGTATCAGTCAAATAGGATTAAACAAGAATGATTTAACTGCTGAATATTTATTGAATTGTTGTTGTTGGAAGATATTCAGTTTGTTGTGCTATTTATAGCGCGAATCAGAGATATGACACCCAATAGTGCATTCTTGATTTCTAAATTTGGACTGATAGAATGAGCTGAACAATCTATTTCCTGCAGATGTAATGTCTACTGTCTATCATGTTTGGTGTTGAAGAGAGATCCCAAGTACAGCTTAGCTTATGTTGGAAACCAGACTAAATAATAATAATTAAAAAAAAACCTTGCACTGAAAGAAACTGTTGGAAAACACCAGCATGTAGACCGGGAAGCAGAGAAACGGGTAACTTCATGGAAGGAGCCAGAGAAGAACAAACAACAAATGTGGGCAAAACTTTGTCAATTTTCTGCTAATGTTGTAAAAAAAAAACAATGTTGCAATTGTGGTGTTTTCGTTAAATAAGAAACCCAATTAAAATCACACATAAAGTTTGTTCATTAAAATACGCACCATCACTATCTAACTACTTCCTGTCATCTTCTACTTGATGGTTTGCACCAGTGGCAACATCTGGTTGATCATGTGACTCATGTAAAAGTGTTTCCATTGCAGTTTTGCAAACATAAACCAATTTATTTACATCCCCCAAAAAATCCCACCTCATCCTAACGCCAAAACCTTTTACTGAAATACAAGTTTGTTTGTTTTTTTAATTAGCATGTTTCCATTATTTTCAAAATGTGAAATTCTTATTTTCTTGCATTTTAAGCTCCACTAACAACTTCAGTTAATTTACTTCAAACTTCAACTTTACAAAACACTTTACTACAAACACCTGATGAGTTGCATTGACTCCCATTCCTCCCAAAAAAAGTAATGTTGAAGCTTCGGGGAGAAGAAGTGATGCTACGTTGGAGCAGTTCAGACTTTTGCAGGTGTTTGTAAAGTATCTGATCTTAACAACCCACAAAGGAAAGCATCAGACAGACATGGAGCTCCTCCAAGAACAGCTCTATTCAAGCTGCACCAGATGAAAACACCTCGGCTGACGAGTGAAAGAGCCTTAAATTCCTCCTTCACATCAAAGTGATTCTTCGCTCTGAGATCTGCTGGCCTCAGGCGCCTGCCTCAGATGCTCCGAGGCCCTGAAAGAAACCATTTATTTGATTTCCTGCATGGCTCAAACTCTGAAAATAAAGAAACACCTGCTGAGATTTCACAGTCATTCAGACACTCAACCATAACAGCTATCATCATCAGAGCAGAGGTGTAACAGGAGATGGTAGCATGTTTCACATGTTATGACACCTTGGTGGAGATGTAAACAGAGCGTGCAGGTGCACCACAATGAATCTTCCTGAATGGTCTTTTTATCTTAAATCTAAATATGCATGTATATTTAAATTATTAAAGGCTAATCTTAGATTCCTCTGACAGGTTTTAGGCAACTCTTTGTTGAACTCTTGTCTGTTAAGGAATAAGCTCAATATATTTTATTTTTAGACTCTCACATCTGCTTGCATCCTCAGTGTGTCTGCAGCCAAGACTCCTAGTTCCTCCACTTCTTCGCCCCCCATTCTGGTCATTGCATTTTACCAATGTTGCATTTTATCCTCTATTTGTTGTGGATTCTTGTCAAGGTTTCCCCCAGAAAACCTGCTAAGCCCAGATGGTAAGCAGCGTTAGGGACGTTCACCAGCGGTTTAATGTGTTTTTGTGTTAAAAAATGCTTAAAGTTACAAAAAGTCAGAGGTACAAAGCAGGCATCACAGTTTAATGTGTCAGCTATAAACCGAGCTGAATCCATCTGATTACCGGTGTATAAAAACCTTATTTAAAATAAACAAAAGATGATTAGCCTGGTGCATGGGCAAGTAAAGTCTGGTGGCCCGCCAGGATTATGATACACTGGAGAAAACCCTACTTGTGTCTTGAGAGCTGAAAAGCAACCAAATCAAAGGAAAAACACAGAAAAAGGTGTAGTGTGCAAAAAACTTTTACTTTGAGCCAACTTCAAAAATTTTTTAAGAAAGTCTGGATGACTTAAAACTTCTGCAAAACACTGTAGACAGACATGTTTCCCATGCCACTATGTCTCAAAGGAGTCAAGAGAGAGTTTTTGGACTCAGTTAAGAGTATTGAATGGGACTCCTGTCCCTTTATAGTTGCCTCAACAGTTGCAACTATAAAGAGTTGTACAGTAAATCTGAATCACACGAACAGTAAAGCTAAACAGATGACACATGTACGCTTCAAAAACCGCCATAACGTTACAGAGAAAAAAGAAAATAAATGACAAATCTGAAGGGATTTGTCGTCAGAGGAAGATTAAAGTTCTTGATAGAACAGGGCGGAAGTGATTAGGACCACAACACTAAAAGGTTCCTACAGCTGTGAGGCAGAAATGATTTAGACACAACAGCCAAATGATCACAGATCCCCTCCCTTTTCACTCCCCTGCAGTATCTGGATTGAAGGTGTTTTGATGTAACTTCATTCGCCTGCTGAGAGTTGGAAATTAGATATCTGTCGATTGTGAAAGATTAACCTTTTCCTAAAATGTTATTGCCTTGGAAAAAAATGTGGTTTAGAGTTATCTGAAAGTTCATTTGTCAGTGATTTCCAGCAAATGATGTCTGTGTCCTTTTGGTGAGACAGTTTGAAACTCAACGGGAAAGAAAAACACTGCTTGTCTGGGGGGATTTCATTGATGTAGAAGGACATAGAACATAGCTGGTCGATAAAACGAGACTTTAAGAGCATCCAGGGAATTGAGTTCTACATGTACAATAAGAAAGAACGGCAGTTTCATGTGCGTCCATGAAACTGCTCTCATAACCACACACTGCAAAAATTCTTAATCTCACCAAGTATTTTTGGATTAATGTACCGTGTTTTCCTGACTATAAGTCGCAATTTTTTTCATAGTTTGGCCGGGGGTGGGACTTGTACTCCGGAGCGATTTATGTGTGAAATTATTAAAAAATATTATATCAGATCACATGTTATTTTCACACTAAACCGCCAGATGGCGCTCTAGGCCTGTGTTGATAATGTGTGTGGTAGAAGCTACTTCCGGAGTTAGCCGAGTTGTTTACAAGCGACACTGAAGATGAAGATTTAGTGATTTTTCTAGTGACACGGATGGTTTGGTAAACTTGTTAGCATGTTATTTATGCTATAGTTATCTGAATAACTCTTAATATGTTATGCTAACATACTAGGCACGTTCTCAGATTGTTGTTTGTCATGTAGCGTTAGCATACCGTACAATTATTCAGCCTGTTGCCTCTGTTCTATTTTTATTTTAAATTGCCTTTCAAGATGACATGTCTGTTCTTGGTGTTGGATTTTATCAAATAAATTTCCCTTAAAAATGCGACTTATACTCCGGTGCGACTTATATAAAATGCTTTATTATGCATTTTATGGCTGGTGCGACTTATAGTCCGGAAAATACGGACTTACGGACTTGAAATAAGATCAGACTAACTGAAAAGTAGCTTTTCAGCGAGATATAGGAGTTTTTTTTTGAGTGCATTATTCCTTAATATTGATAAAAAGACACTAGTTCCACAGTATTCAAGTGGGAGATTATTTCACTTACAATAATCTGTGGAATAATTAGAATCTTTACCAAGTATTTTTGGTCTAGTTTCTAGTGCAAATATCTCAATACACCTGAAATAAGACAAAACACTAACACTTTATTTGAAATGATGTGCATAAGACTAACATGACTCTGTCATGAACATGAAGGAGACTTCATGAATGTTTAAAACAGATGTCATGAAGTTAATAATAATAATGTTTTGACAAGTTACAAGTAACTTTTCAGCAAAAATATAGGCGCTTGTTTTAAGTCGATAATTTTTCAAACTTGATGAAAAAGTACTAGGTCCACGAGCAGATTATTTATTTATAACAAAACATTTTCCCCATGTTATAAGTGAAATAATCTACCAGAGGAGCTAGTATTTTTTTATTCTATATTAAGGAAATATTGACTTAAAACAAGCTCCTATTTCTTGCAGAACAGTTACTTGTAAGTTAGTTTTGTCTCATTTGTACAAGATATTTGCACTAGAAATAAATACTTTGTAAGATTTTGTGTTTTTGAGGTGTAATCTGCACAGAGATTAATGCCACGCTTTCTGTTAGGCAGATATCAAGGGTACCGTCTGGGTCGCGTACAAAAGCTGGTGCGCACGCAGGGTCAGACTGATTGATTGCTCCGACAACCAGAGTTCGCCGCTGCTGGTGTTCACCCACCTCTGATGCTGCTCGAAGGTCTCGGCAGCCGCCTCACTTTGGACTTAAAAAAAAAAAAAAAATCATAAAACCCCCCTGAAACTTTTTGCGGACATTTGTCAAGGAAGGTCTGTTGATGTCAGCTCTCCTTGGCTGCCTGTCGGTCCGCCGTGGCTGGCTGTTATTGATGACAAAGCAAATAAAAAGTGAGAGAATTAGAAGCACATGAAGCATAAGGAGTTCATCCAGATGAAGACAAATGACTGGCCGGCAGCGAGAGCGCTGGCTTCTCTAAGATTTTAGGCCAGGATTTACAGTCTTCCAATTACTGTAAAAATCTTTCAACTGTGAATACAAGCATAAAATTTGTATGCTCACCTCTCAGGTCGCACGTGTTTCATATTTCCCATTAGCCACTTGGATTTCAGGATGACAACCTTCTTCAAGATGACCACATTTCTGAATCTTTTAAACCAATTATTCCTATAAAATGTTGCTTATTTTTATGACTTGGATGAACTTTATGTCACAACACGTTTTCAACTTTGATCATCCTATTCATACAACTTTAAAGTGATAATATGTAGGAAAATCAGATGCCAAAACTGTAACTGAAACTTTGCTATTTGTGAATCTCACACCCGTCATTAACAGGAAGGAGATGAAGATTTGTCATGGCTTAGCAAGTTAACAGTTTAGTGGTTTAGCACTAGTGTCTGCTAAATGTCTTTTTGTTTAGCCTTAGCTTCAGCTATTTTTTAAACTTCTGCTAAACTCCTAAGCACACAATTGATTCTTGTTTAGTGAATTAGTGGCTAGTGAACATAACTTTTTAACTAGCTGTGCCCACCACTGGAAATAACTGCTGCCAATTTTAGTGCAGACATGTATTCTCCACAGTAAGCAGAACTAAATGGTTTAATTATAGTTTTTAAATGGGATTTAAAGGTTTCTGTAATTACTTGCCCTCTGGGGGGGGTTTACTGTAGTTGCCTCTCAGGACGGCAGAGCAACATTTTTCCCCGTTGTGTTGGACAACTCCTTTGGTCCCTAATGGAGATGAACTGGTTGAAGCGTTCAGCAGCAGAGTAAAGAGCGGACGCCCGCCTCTCATCACTGCTCCATTTCATTACATTCATCGCTGAACGTCAGAAAACCTGACAGGGTTGCTGAAAATTGCTGCCAAGGAAGAACCGTCATGTCAGGCCTCAAATGAAGACATACGGTCGTGGTAAGAACGAACGCATACACTGGTCCATTTCTACAATTTCACATATAAAAACAGTTTATTTAAATCTAGCCTCAAGTGCACAAAAGGACAAAGGGGTTTTATTTAAGATAAAATCAGAAGAGTTGTGTGTGCACATGGCTTGCAAACATTATATCATTTGACGGGCCAGCAAAAAGTATAAAGAATTTGAAGGAAAATGTGTTTTCTAAATTTTTTCTCAAATAAAAATTGCTGTCAGATAGATGACATCACATTTGACTCAAGTCCTGCATAAACTCATGACCTTCCTCTCTTCTGTCGTCGCTTTTGTTGTGAAAAGTTGATTATAATAAGTTCGATTTATCGTGAAAAGGATAAATTCCACTTACTGATGTTTAAAAAATCCCCAAAATTGACAGTATTGTCAGAAATATTTTTTACTCATTTCGATTAGTGAACATTAATAAAAAAAATATGACAAAATGCTATTTATGTCCGTCCAGATTTAAATTACACTTCCTTAACCTTTCAATTAGGTTGTTTTTCAGGAGCATGATTTGTGTTTTTGTTGCACAAAGAAATTGTAAATAGTTTCTTTTAAATCACTTTTATCATTCAGACAGTCGTACCACAAGATATTGTGATAAAACTTTTCAGTCCAAATCACCCTGGAGGTGACAGTCTCTGCTTTTGAAGAGGTGGTTTCACTAATTATGACACTTTCTATTTTTAATCTTGTTTAATCAACATGGGCACTCTGAATATTTTGTATTATTTTGGCAGGATTATTGTTATTATCTCCTCACCAAAAGAACTAAAAAAACAGTGCAATTTTCTTTCACTATGACTGTATAAAAAAGGCTTTTTCAACTGAATTGAATATATAAGTAATTATGAGTGTGGGATCTTGTAAACATGTTTTTATTTAATACTATTTTACAAATAAATGCTGCAAATTAGCACGTTTTATGCACACTTTTTCTGTTAGTCATTAGGAGTCATGGTTAGTCTATTAGGAGGTTTCTGAGTAGAATAATGGTTGGGAAATTATAACAACACCTTTCAAGGACAGAAATCTGTTCTCTGATGTTCTCATTACCTTAGAGCTCTTGATGATCTGAAATTGTATGATCTCATGGTGAAGGAAGAGAAAATTTCAGAATGGGAGGATTGTTCATAAGTGTGGAGCGAAATGAGGCCAGAACCACATCCGTCATGTCTGACGGGCAAATCTCTAATCATAAAAATGGCTACAAATGAAGGCATTGTTCAGGGACACGGACACGGATTCAGACTGATTTCCAGCCTCACCTGCAGACCTGATTGGGAGAGTAAAAACGGGATGAGATTGTGTCCAAACGGTGACCTGGCTTCCTTTCAGTCTCTTTTGTTGTCAGTAAGCCTTTCAGAGCTCAGAAGAGAGTAAGAAAAAGACTTCAGCTGCAGGATTTTAATAGGAATATGCTCAACTTTATCAGCGAATACATACAGAATAACTTAATAAAATACAGAGTCAGCAAACCCTTATTAGTTTCCATCACAGATCTATAACTTTCTGTAATCTTTAAAAGTTCTGCTTATCCATCTGTAGTGATGATCCATCAAAATCAGATCTAGAAATTCATTCATACATTCATAGTGCAAAACAATAAGTCCTAGATGTCAAAAATCACTTCACTGTCTTAAATTAAAGAAATATTAAATATTTGATAAACAGTTGAAGTCAGATATTTACATACGCTGAATAAAAAGACACAATTCCTTTTGTTTTCTTGCTGTCTGAAGTTAAAGCTTTTGCACAAGTCATACAGTTTATAACATATGGTAGTTATCAACATATGTAAAGTTTTGAATTTGCATTTGCTATGTCAGCCAGTCACCACAAGAGGCAGCAGCTGCTGCAGCCACTTCCTGTGCTGATTGTTGTCGCAGTTTGTTTCCGCCGAGTCGAATATGTTACACCAGGTTTAACACAAGGTCTTTGTTTCAGAGCACTCAGTTACATTATGCTTATATTAAATTGTAGCTGTGAATTAATGGCATTAAAATAATTAGGAAACTCAGAAAATTGACTTCAAGTGACAACATGGTGGTTCCTTAAAAATGACAACTTTATTTAGCATATTAAATAGAATATATGTTTAGTAATCTGTTTGAAATCACTATTTAATATTAGAAGCTCTCAGTGAGTTGTATTCAGCTGTCTGGACTGAGGGCAAAAATGGCTTTTTTGATTTTTAAAGGTTGACCTCTGACCTCGTAGAACCCTTTTGTGTCACATTTAACTTTTTGGTGGCAACACTGTGCAAAATAAATTGTGTTCAGGTTGTTCTTCTGGCCTTCCAAAACGTGACAATTAATACTGTTTCAGTTTCTGATCTTGACAACCTGAATGGTTGCACTTGTAATTCATATTAGTATTATTTGGAGGTGAGAATTTTTTTTCTTTCTTTCCAAAAATGGAAATTGCTGTTTTATCCTAACAAACTTGGACTGGTTACATGTTGTTCTGTTTATTTGCTGAAAACAATGAAGGAGAGCAGGTGGAAAACTCAGGAATCTCAACAGAAATCAAACAGAAGCCCCATTAATCTGCTCTCACTCGCCCTCTGGGCCCCATGAGGCTTTTTCTTTACAAGAGCACCTATGCATGCAGCTTTATACTGCCTGTTATCCCCACTTTACTGTAAAACGCTGTCATGGTTTAGATTGAATTTCCTCATCTAGGTGACCCTCTGTTACAGGAGCTGCAGGAGCTCCACTCACAACACGCTCCCCTGAGGCTCCTGCTCGCCACCCATTTAGTGATTCACTTTGGAAAAGCTGTCACTCCTGGGTGGGGAGGTGGAACGGTGTACTCCCAATCCTCTGTTCTCATGAATTCACATGAGGCTGGTGTGTCTGGTTTTGCCTTGAAAAAAAGAGCAGCCTATATTCATCAGACAGGTTCCAGGTTGAGGGGAAGTTCCTCAGAGCTGCGACTCCAGCTCATCTCACTGCTGCAACGTAGGGATGAATAGTTCGTTCCACCGATTGGTAATTAAAATAGTATTTATTCCCACCTTTGAAATACATATACATAACATCATTTCATCATCACAAAGTGAACAATTTAGAACATTTTATACTTCCATTTGTGACTCAAATGCTTTTCAAAATGTTTTTAGATGTCTGGAAGATGAGTCGTTTCAAAAACCTCCCGATTGTTAAGTCACATTAAATGGACACTGTGCCGTTACCCAGCATCTCACAGAGAGCTCCCGGATGTTTGGTTAGCAGGTTTTACCACCGTCTGCGCTATACAATGGCTGCTGGAAAAGACAAGTGTTCTGTTGTCGACTTTGCATTCAAAAACCACTTGCTCTATTCTCACTGGTTGTACAGGAGGCTCTTCTTCTGCTTTACAAAGATTTACGGTTGTATAATTTTGAGTAAACATTGAGTTTGCAGCGTGGCCAACAGCAGCTTATTTGGATTTAAAGTGACAGGACACTCTAAAACAGCTCAAAATAGGCAGAACTGAAAGACTAAAATCTTGTTATCTAGGAATGATTTTGTGCAAAAAATATAATGAATGTTTTATATACACCATAAACCTATCCTAACTTGTTCAGGGAAGCTTAATAGGTCTCCTTTAAAATGTAAAAGACAGACAAACATCTTGTTCAAGTAAAGAAGATGAGTGTTTATCTTCGAAAGTCAGGAAATTACCTCAAGACAGTTTCTCAGCTGAACTTGCAGAATTATAAGAATAATAGAAAAAGCTGAAATAACTGAAAATGTGACAGGAGAACCAATGGTTTTCTTGCCAGTGAGGATAGCTATAAGAGCTCACTACAATAAATTAGGGATGCAGCTAATAGTTATTTTAGTAGTTATTAATTTCATTCATACAGTTAATCAAAGATTTAAATATACAAGTAATTCAATTTGAAAAAAATGTCCTAGGCGATAAAATGTTTCATTTATGCTAATCAGGTGAAGCTAAAGCAGTAAAATTGGCAAAATGGGATTGCAGAAGCAGCAACAAATTTGACTATTTCTTGTTCCACATCTTCACCAGGCGTCTCAACACATTATGAATTAGTTGATGACCTGTTGAAGAGCAGATCAATTCATTACAAAACAACAATTCATCACACATGACCTGCAAGACCAGCGAACAAAAGCGCCACTGTTTCAACTATAATGCCTTGAATGCAAGACCCATGCTTAACCTGGTCAAAGAGCTTTCAACACAGCCACAAATATGATACTTTTATTTAATTTAAATAAATTGAATTCATTTTAAACTCAGGAACTTTGTGTATCATGTGATGAAATAGCTGCAGTATTTCCCTACAGCGATCATGCTTTTATGCAACAGGTCATAACTGCATTTTATGACCTAATACCATATGTTCAGCCTGAATACAGTTTAAAGGGATGCAGAAGCCAGAGGAAATGGATGCGTGACCTTGTGCTGTGTGAATAAATAAAAAAAAAATCTGCATGTTGTGTGAAGGACAAGCAGTAGAGCACAGATGTAAAGACATGGTCTGACTTTTTTAATGTGGAGGATAGTTCACATTCAAAGCACTTTAAACTTTAAGCACTTTAACAACCAAACAGATTCCTACCATCTAAATCAACAAAATCATAAGAAGCTACCAGCAGCAACAAAAATCACTACATTAGTTTAGATACGCATCTCACTATGTATCAGATTAGAGCTTGGTTTGTGCACATTTAATCTAAAACCAGCTGTCTTATGAATACATCCATCTTGACTCCATCATTTTCCCCCATACTTTCCAGACTAAAATGGCTCCAATGTTTGGTAAGATACTTACAACTTCTGATTACTTCTCAGAACCCCGCTTTGAGAAAAATGAACCATCCTTTTAATTGTATTTTCAAAATCAAACAGAAGTGGATGCATGCACTTATTCTTCTTTTGGGCCAAACTTAAATGTTTCAGGTCAAGGAATCACATTTTATCTTGAAGCAAAGATAACCTGCAGGGATTTTTTATCATTTAAATAATGATTGTATGATGGTGGGCAGTCATTTACAACACAGAGGATGAATTTTAACTCCCTCTTGTTTGCAGAATTACTTTTATTTAGCAAGCAAAGTGCTATACATCATAAATCACTAAGTAGAATATAAAAACAAGCATATAAATGACAAGAGCCTTGTAAAACACAACAGCTTTCAGATTGTTTTTAAAACGTCTGCAGAACTCATAAACCAGGTTTAAGAGAATAAAAGGCAGTTCAAGGTCGTGCCACGGCATCTCAATCAGATTTAAAGGTTATAGAGAAATTTCTAAAGGTGATATCACATGTCATACTCTGGTAGATTCAGTTTGATTGAGGATCAAAAGTCCAATATTTGTTATACCTTCAGCTGCTGCAGTTTGCTCTCACACAGCACCTTTAAAAAAACCTGTTCACCCCGACAACACAAAAACCTCTGAATGCGACAGCTTCCCATTTCACAAAATGTAAACAAAAATGGACTGGCGTCAAATTTTAGCAGTTGAAAGATTTCTTTTTTGTTTTTGGCAAAGCTATTTCTCCCTCTGGCATCAGACTCAAGTTTATTTTGCTTGTTATTTTCCTAGAATGCCCCGCAATATAGTCCACTTCCTGCTTTTGGAGCGGCCTCCAGTCTGCTTGGCGTTCACACAAGCATTCAAACTGCGCCAGAGTTCACTTCAACTGAACCAAGGTCGAAGTTTGTGAGTGGACCAGACTTTGCTTTGTTGGTCGACATCAGAGTTTGATTGTCCATTCACACCTCCCCAAACGAACCAGACTATCTAGAAAAACAAACTAGAGTTCAATTAAAGTGGACTAATACAGCTGGTGTAAATAGACCCTTATGTCTTTTGGACTCCAGAAAACCACAGCAAACGCTTCTCAACACATGGAGAGAACAGTAGTGAATCTTCTCTACTGAATTTACCATAGGGGTTCATACAGGAGGTCACAAAATAACCCACAATAACATCAAAGGTACTTCAGTGTCCATGATTCAACACTAAAACCAGAGATTACACAAAAATAGGATCAATGAGGGCTCCAAGGTTCCATTTTCCATCCATTTGTCTTTCTCTACTAAAGCCCTCTAAGTCCTGTTGAGGGATGAAGGTGGGAATCAATCCCAGCGTTCAATGGGTTTGAGAAATGCTCCGTCCTTGGAAGCACATCAGCCAGTTATTGCTTATATGCATGAACTGAAACAGTGATGATCCAAAATGTTCTTTTTCCTCTTTTTAATCCCTTAGATGCATATGTAGAATGAGCTGAACTGCGTGTCACAATGTTTCATTAAAGTCTGCCTGGATTCTAACAGCTCGACTTCCTGTTTTTGCTTTAAAACAGGTTTTATCCTCTGTTGAATCCACACAGTGAAGCCAAAAGGAACTATGGATAGCTTACATCTTTCTCAGTTTGTCACTGAAACAAGAGAATAAGTAACATTTATTACAATCTAAAACACCTTTTATATTAGTAAAAAAATGTATTATGTATCCAAAAGCTAGTTCATCTAATTGCCATCCTGGTGTTTTCCCAGGGATTCACTGGACCTGGTTTGATGTCAAATTGAGTTATGTGAAATGTTTAATAAATTGTCTGACAAATTAGATCATGCTGGCTTAGTCGACTGATTCCAGGCAGGATGTTCGTCTAAGAACAGACTAAGATCAGATTTCAGTTACACAGATCAGCGATATGAGAGGCGCTCATGACATATTTTTTCTAAGGGATATTCACTTGACTGGCTCATTAGCCTTTAAGCTGTTCTCTTCAACCTCTAACATGGATCTTTGCCCATTTTACCAATTTGTCAGGCGACTGATGTCTCTGTAGCTCCTTACGGTGAGACTGGATGCAGTTCATGTTGAGAAGAAACCAAGAAATGAAGCTAACGATGCAAAATGCAATGAGAAGCAGGTACAGACGATAGACGATGAATGAGTTAGTTATAAGGACACAATCCAGCCAATCTTTCTAGTTAGAGTTGGTCGTGGCCCATAAAAACCAAGATAGTTCACTAAAAGTAAAGTTATAATGTTATGTAGATTTTAGTTCATCGCGTTTCACAGTACACCTCTAGGCAGACATAAGCCCCGCCCACTTCCTGGTGTGAATTTGATTGATTTTATTACAAACATGGCTGCACAGCATGTGGCACTCTGGATTTCTCCCGCCCGCTCTAGTAAGCATTTTGTTTCTTCAGTGTTGCTTTTGCAAGATTACAAAAATGTCTGCTTGTGGTTTAAGTATATTCTTACACTTTCAAGATTTATTATTCATCTTTTTTAGATGCTATATCTGTTCGGACTGCATTTCTTGTTAGTAAAATTTGTGACATGTTGAGCCTCTTGTATAGTGATTTTATACTGTTTTCTTTTTCTATTAATAGAACTATATGTACTGTTCTCTTTCCTGTGAATTGCACAATGAGGTGTTTTGTTTTTTGTGCTTGCTTATCTTAAGGCAAAGGATAACATTTAGCTGTTGTGCTAATTCCTTCATATTTAAACTGCCATGTATTGTGGTAATGTTGATATTTCTTGTTTTTTGGACTTGTTTTCTGTCTGGACAGGAGATGGTTATGTGTGAAGTTGTTCGTTTTTACTATGTACAAACTAAATAATTTTCAAAAACATTTTTAAAAAATTAACTACTGTGATTTTGTTAATACACCTGCTTTATTGTATAAGCTTGCAGAAGTTCTTGCTGCTTTCTTGTGTTTTTCCAAATGTAATTTAATGTTTCCTTTTTATTGAATTTAGGATTTTATGTCTCTTTAGTTTTCCTCCCCCTACAAACTTTATTTTATGTTTGAAGCTATAATTTTTATTGGTTTTATGTGGGAGATTAACAGCATAGTAACTGAGTCTTTCTGAGGGTTGACCTTCATCTCCTCTCCAGTTTTTAGTTTCCTCATATTGGTCGGCGATGTGTGTTTTTCTTACAGTCTCTTGGATCGTGGGTTGGTCCTAAACTTGTCCTGTATCTACAGCTGGTTTGTAATTTTAAACATTATTTTCAAACACTCTTATTATATCTATTTTAATAATAATGTAATCTTGGAGAAGAGTATTTTGCCTTATCCCAAAATTCCTAAATTACCATTTTTAATTTTACTGGATCTGTTGGTTACATTTAAATAGGATATTTGTACAACACATTTCAACAACAAGGCAGTTCAAACAAGCAATAAACATTACATTTAATATAATACCATTATCAAAAACATCAAGCAAATATGCATCAAATATATTAATCAATGTTCCAGTTCTTATGAATCAAAGGTGAATCTAAACGGGTTGAGTTTTAGCCTTGATTTAAAGGAAATCAGTGTTTCAGCAGTCTTTCAGTTTTCTGGAAGTTTGTCCCAGATAAGAGAAGGATAAAAACCGAATGCTGCTTCTTATGTGCCGAATAATTTTCAAGCGACTTAAACGAGAGAAAATTCAACAAAAAACTTGCTGAAATATAAATAATGAGAACATTAGAAACAAAAGCGAAATTGTCAGCTGATTCATTTAAATACAAAAACTTTAAGCTGAACATGTAGCTAAAAAAGCTGAACTGGATGCCAAGCCCTTTTTTGAAGAGTAAAAAAATGAAGACATTCCAGAAAAGCAAAGAAGCTGATTTACTAAAAAAAAACAAAACACTTTTAGCTGAAAAGTTCAGAAGAAGCATAACTTTCAACTTTTTAGCATTCACAAAGTTAAACCTGCAGCATGTGTCTTTATGAAATTATTTTTTTTTTTACATATTTGTAAAAATTAGCATTATGTTGGGTCAGAAAACGACAGTAAACTCAAGCTCCTCTGCCTTCTCCCAGTGCTCCCACTACTAACTGCAGGAATGCACCACTGAGTCAGAAACAACCAATCACAGCCAGGGGGAGGATCTTAGCACTGTCAATCACTCCTGTGCTCAACCCTTCCCCTGGTTCTTTGCTAAGCTACAGTTGGTTCGCCACAATTTGACCTGCCATGAATGCTAAGGCTAGTTAGCATGACCTTTTCACAGATTACCTGCCTCATCTTCATCTGTCACAACATGGTGACACTTTTAAAATATATGTAAAATACATACTTTTGTAAAAAAGTACTTACTCCAGCTTTCAATTAACTGAGTGAGCACGGCACCGTTGTTTTGGACAAATTGAAAGCGTTTTATTCCTTTTTCTGAATGTAACTTGTCCATATGCTGTGCATTTTTCCTTCCTTTCTTCTATGCAAAGGGTCAAAAGGTTAAATTCAAATTCACAGAGCTCCTAGCGTAACCTGTTGCAAGTAGTGGCCTTCCCTCATTTAAACGACCCAAACAAAGTAGGTTACGTTGTGTAAAACAGAAGGAGGAGGTGAAGAACATCATGTCTTCTCGGTCCCCATGTGGCTGCAGTCAGAGGAAGAGCGAGGACGTCTGTGTTTTGGAGGTGACACTTGGTTTTTCTCAGCGCTGACAGATAAACATCTCCCTCCTCTCACAAGTCTTCAGGCAAACAGCTGAGACTGGCCCCGTTTCAGAAGCTCCGTCTTCGCCTCGCTCGCCCTTCGCTCTGCCCTCTTGACATGATTTGAGCTTGATCTGAAATTTGCAGCACGTCTGACTGAGGGAAAGGGAAGGCGTTGTGATCTTTGCTTATACTGTGTTGTAACTGTGTCCCAGGTGCATTTTGTTGACATAAAGGGGCCGAACATTCGCTTGTTTGACAGGTTTCTGTTTAAAGCTAGTTTTACTCCCTCATCTGCAGACAAAAATATTGGAATAATATAACCAAACGAGAACAAGGCTCAAACCAAGTTCATATAATCTTGGTTTGGTGAAATTAGCAATTATGCATCATAAAACAACATGTAGATACTGTGCATTTATTCCCAAAACACTTCGCAAGGGAGAGTGAATTTCTTGGAAGTGACTGCAACCGGAGACATGCATCAAGAGGCATCCAGTCTGGATTTCCAGAGGCAGTTAAGGTCCCAACAGACAGCCAGCTGCTCCTTCGTCCTCCTCACCTCGGGCCACCACGCTCATTTAGAAACACAGAGATGCTCATCACAGCCACATGGGAGGCTAACATTTATCTAATCACTAATTTCACCTTCCCTGCCTTAGCAAATTACATTTCAGGACAAAATTATAGCCCCAACTGTGATCATTTCTCTCATTATTTTACCTTGCACAGATAAATGGCATCATTCCACAAAAACAAAAAGCTACCAGGGTCAACATTATTAGCCCAATAAACAGCTGTTGCACAGTGAAGTGCTTTAATTTTGAAACGCTTTCGGCTTGCAAAATTAGTTCAAACTGGATGTTTTCTCCTAATTGATATCTAGTATAAGCGCCAAGAGATTAAACTCTGAATTGAGAAAGCGTAGTCTCAAAAATAATTCGTTAAAAAAAATAATTTTTTTTTGAAACAAAAAACAATTCTTTTTGAGAATTGTTGATTCTCAAAAAGCAAGAGGACAAAATACATTCAAAAAGAACCACAAAGCAGAAAATTACAACAAAAAAAAGAGTAGATTTCTGCCATAAAAGCTCAAAAAGACTGAGATCAATGTCGGAAATTTTCTTGAAAAGAAATTTCTGATATTGAAAAATTGCTAGAGAAAAATGCTGAAAATTTTAGATTAATCTCAGAAATGTAAAAAATTCTTGGAAATTTATGAGTTTCAAAAATCAAAAATGTTCAACTTGTGGAATTAAAAAAAAAAAGAAATTCTCAGATTAATCTCAAAATTTCAAGGATTTTGTTATATTTTACATTGACCAAAGCCTGATTTTATTACATTATTACATAATGTGGCATTACAAGCCTTTGCAGTTTGCACAGGAAAATACAGCTGGTGATGTGCATACGTTATAATAACCACCGTAGTAGCTTTTGTTGGACACAAAAGCTCAGAAAAAAGATACCTGTTGGTTACCAAGAACACAGCAGTTCTCTGACTGCCTTCACAATAAAATAAAGTTTCCAGCCACGATATGAAAGGTTGTGGATAATGTACGGTTGTCTCAATCTGGGGTGAAGTGAGCTTTAAAGACTCATTAGCATGTAGCATGCCAGTGCTAAACATGTGCAAGGTGTCAGGAAGCGAGATGTGAAAAAGTTTTTCGTTTTTCCTCATACCTGGAAATGATCCGACATTTACAGAGCAGTGTGGAAAGGTCAAAGCTGTGCAGCAACATTGGAAGCCCACTTGTACGATACTCATCACAATACAGCTAATGATCGGCATAATGCCTTGCTCTCTGACTCAGCACAATGCTCAAAGGTTAGGACAGCACCAAAGTCATTTACTTGTGCGATCACAAAGGTTGCTGCAGCTTCATGTTAACTGTTGCATATCATTAGCATGTGCGGCGAATGTTTGGCTTTGTGCACATTCACAAAAGAACAATTAGCATTTATATAGGTTCCAAGTGTGAAAGGAGAAACTGATTAAGATAACTACAGGAAGGGTAAATGCTGAGGTCTGACACATGTGACTTAACATTTAATTATGCTCCACTTTCTTGTTTTCTTTACAGATATATTAGCGTTCGCTGCCGAACTTTAAGCCAAGCAGTTCAGTCCAATAGTAGGTTTGTGATATCAAGATGAAGGGAAGGATTTGAACTTTTGCAGCTTTTATTTCTGTGCTCTTCAATAAGATTTCATCCAGCTGCCTGTGACCTCGCCACCATCTTCTCCCGATTGACCAGTAAACTAACGTGAATAAATGCCAGTCCATTTACTTCACCTGTGTGTTTCTGGGAAAGAACTGATAATTATCATTCGTCTCCTGGCGGGGGGTGGTTGTCTGGGCCTTTCATGTGACAGATAAGAAGGCAGGTAAAATAAACTGAGGAAGGGAAACGTGTAATGTCACTTCGGCGGACTGGCATCTGAAGAAAGGTCCCAGACGAGTCGCCAAAATCTTTTTCCTTACCATCAACTCTCCCTCCTTTAAGAACACACAGATGCAAAGTCGGGGTCACGTCTGTTTGATCTCTTAATGTTCTGCTCAGGCTGAAGGTGAAGGAATGATTCGGACACCGTCATAGGTCATCTCTGCTTCACTTACAGGCAGACCTGCGGTCTGCAGGGGTTGATTTTAATCAGACAGGAAAGTACAAGGCTAATGATTTTAAAAGTTACTTTGAAGTAAGTCAGAGTTAATTAAAACTAACCGAAACCTGAAGATTGAAAACCACAGTTGAGACATAATGATGGTTTTTGTTTCTCCGGATTCAGAGCATCAAACTTTACACTTTAAACAAGTGACAGGATTTGATATTCCACCTAAATCAACTACATTTTTCCACATTTGGCTTTGTGCGTCACACAGTTTTCAATACACCAGCATGTACTGTATGGTTATATAGTAAATAATGTCACAAAAGTTTTATCTTTTTCTCCACAAAATTTTTGTTTACGTTTGTCCTTTCAGCTACTTCCATATTCACATAAGTTTCTTTCTTCCAAAACTTCACCTGTGTTTGGTGATATTGAAGCATTACTTCAGTGTAAACCTACTGGATTATCAGGCACAATCTCCCAGATACTCATTGGTCCATATTTTTCTTTTTCTGGCCGGTCATTTCACGCTTTGTCTGACTTTTTAGTTTCCTGATTTACGATTCTTAAAAAAGTGATTTTACATTTCACACTATTTCTCCCCAAACTGTGTTCATCACTCAATTCAAAGCATCTTAGCCACAAACAGCAGCAAAAAAATTATGTAACTGCACAACAAAGAACCTTAAAGGGCAGATACAACTCACAGCCTTTAGACTACTTATTTAAAATCAGATGAAAACATTCTAACCTACAGTTCACCTATAGGCAATAGTTGGTTTCTACTTTAATTGGCGGCCTGTCATTGATTTATATCATTACATCAAATATATACCAACATCTTCAATATTACAACGGTTTTATGGGACCCTTTTTCTAAGACGGAGAAAAAGATCAGCCTCATCACATGTATCTAATCACATTTATGTCTAAAGGAAGCAGGCTGACCAGAGGGACTGGCTAAAGCATTTCTCTGAGCTCACTTAAGAGGCGTCTTCTTAGAAAAGTGAAACAAACAAAACCCAGCAAACAAAGGATTTGTTTTTGTTTCACAGATTACATAGGTTTTTTCATAATACCAAAGTAAAAGCAAAAATATCTATAGCTTCCGTCATGTTACACAGACAAATCTCATTGTATTTTATTTGGATTTTATGTGACTGGGAGAATGGAGGAAAAATTATACGAGTTTTCACAATTTTTTTTTAACAACAAATAAACTGAGAAGTGTTTTGTGCACAAGTAATTGTCCTTTTATTCAATGGTTTAAATCAATCCATCTAATCTAACAGAGCAGGAGTTATTCTGCAAAGACGAATGAAGTAGAGAAAGTATTTCTATCCAACGTTTCACAAAGCTGGTAGATTTTTCCAACAGTTTTACAGATGTGACGACAGAAAAATGTTGCAAATTATTGACTGAGGCAATGAATAAAAACGCATGCCACACCTTCCAGATTTTATTGATTTAAAAAAATCCTCAATAAGCGATGTATCATTTTAATTTTGCCTCACAATTATGCTTTAATTTTTATCTATCGTATAAAATCCTAATAATATACACTTAAGGTAGTGGTCATAACATGGCAAAAGTTACAAAGCATTGCCATCTTTAAATATATAAGTAAACATATCTGAGATAAAGATTTTGCAAGGTTAGCAATAAAAAAAGCCAAGCTTTTAAAGATCACTTTGATTTATTTGTTACTGTGTTCCCTGCAAATGACATTTTGTTACCAATGTGACATTTTAAAAGTTTAACCTATAGACGCTTTTTGACCTCACTTCCGCATGAAGCTCCATGAATCTCAGTTTTCTTTTCTATTCTAGAAATTTCAAACAATTTGGTCTTTGACTTTGCCATCCCACAATCCTCTCTGTCTCCGCATTCAATATGTTGCTCTCCAAAGCAGGTTGTCAAATGGTTTCCCAATCAGTTTGAATTAGTCCTGGAAGCTGACAGTCGCAGTAAAGTCGGATCTACTGGATGAGTCTCGAAATCTTTGAATTAATATCTTGCCCTGAAGATATAATATACACACAGCCCTTCAGCTGCTGCTCAGCTCTTTCTCCTGCACTTCATTAGTAAAAGTAAAGCCAAGTCTTTCATTTGACAGTTTGACAGATAAATTCTGCATTAAAATGTGCTGCTGCAACAAAAGCTCACTCCTTTTTTTGGGTCACCCTGGCACTGGAGATGCACTTGGGTGCAATTTGTATTTGATATCAAGTAATATATGACCTAGAATCTGCTAGAAAATCCTAAATTACTTGTAGGTGGCCACCAGGCTTTCACTTCTTTTTACAGAAAACTTTCAAATCCCCTGATGTCTTGGTGATTGTTTGGTAACTTTGAGCTTCAGCTTCTTTTTTGCAGGATTCAGGTCTGACAAATTACCTCATTCCATTAGCCTCCATGTTATTCTTCTTTTGCCTTAGAAATTGAATGAGGAAATCTCATCTAAGCGAAGCTTAAAGTACAGCATCCACATCAAAATGAGTCCACTGTGTTAGTTCAGAGATGCATGATCTTAGAAAATCTTGCGATGACAACATTGTGACATCAGTTGCAACATAATGCCTCGTTTTGCTCATTTGCTGGTTTGAATAAGTTCAACTGTGTAAATATGACATTAGCACGAAAATGCATAATTACAACCACAGACTTCAGTGTTTTTTGTTTCACGTGATTAACAGGGTTTGTGCCAGAATCTGTGGTAAAATTTAAACATTTCTGTTACTAGAGCCTCTTCATCCTAAGCTTCTGGTTTTGAGCTTTTCAGTAGTGCATGTGTTTGTATAAAGCTGAAGTTTTTTTTCCCAAAGACTTGAAAGTGTAGTAAAGGATAGTTTATTTGTTCATTGACTCAGCAGGTATGCACTTCATGAGAGGTGTTTTGTTGTCATCTGTTCAATTATGCACTACTTTTGTGTTTGTTTACCACATAAAAAGAAAAGCAAGAGAAAATGGACTTAATGTTGCTGATATTTGAAATTTGTTTTGTAAGTATTTCCAAGAAATACTTACTTACTGTCTCATTAATTAGAGAAGGTGATTGATATGGAAATATATAAACCAAGCAATCATAAACATACAAATTTCCTCATCAACATTTGACATCTGAAGCATTGATGGGATCGTTTTTCTTGTGAACACATGAACCAAGACCTCAGATATTTACATCCATTTACAAATGGATGTAAATAATTCTCATTATTAGCATTATTATTAGCATGTGTCTTGTGAAACTTTTAGTGTGATGCTTTATCAAGAAAGAAAAGTGGGAAATAAAACATGCTAGCTGCATAGCTCCACTGTTTTCAGATGGAAGTCTGGCTGCTCACATCATTTCTCCAAAATGTAGAACCTTGAGTTACTTTTGAGGCCGAAAGTGTTCTTCTTTGATGGTTATCGCATACAGCGCAGCTTTAAACTTACTGAACACAAAATCAATTTTTATTTGTTATTTCAATTTTGATAAGCACGCAGCTCCGTGAGAGAAATATGAAAAACACCATCTATGTAACTGTAATCACAGATTTGCTCAGACTGATGCAAAAATCCCAGAGCCTGTTTCTTTACACTGTAGGTGAGTTGGCACATGCTAAGTGGAGACCACCACATATAAAAGCCCAGCATGCAAATTAGAAGAGGCACCTTGCTGTCCTGGTTAAGGCGTGAATCAACTTGTTGTTTCCAAAGATAGAAAGTACATGTGGTTTAGATGTCAAGAAACATCTATTTTCATTCCAGCTTGAAGACACAACTTTAGCTAGTCCCTTTCTATGTAGCTTTATCAGACTCATATGTTGCTAAGGTATATTGAACCTTTTTTCTAATATTTTTAGACAAAAAGTTTGGCTTTTTGTTTGCAACCAGTTTGGGTATAGATTCAGCCGTCAGACAATCTCACATTTGACTATAAAACACTTTACATGGTCAATTTTATGAGTGCACTTTGCAAAGGTGTGACTGTAAAACAGCCTCCAGATTATCACCCATCCACCACCATGCTTGGGAATTGGAGCTAATGCTTGTATTTGTTGTGCTATGGATCCAAACTGTGATAATATATCAATCAAAACACACAAACAGATAGTACGGGCGCATTCACACTCTGGTCCGTATAAAAACCTAGGTCTGGGTTCGATTGAAGTGAACTCTGGTGTTGTTTGAATGCTTGTGAGCAACAAGCAGACCGGAGACCACTCCAAAAGCTGGATGCAAACTACAGCACATGGCATTCTGGGTAAATAAAATCAACCAAGCAGTTCAATGACAGACAAAAGAGAAATCCTACAACAACTAAAATATGACCCCACTTTTGTTTGTTTACATTTTTTGAAAAAGGAATTTGTGTTTAGTGTTTCCTTCAGGGGTTGTTTCCTCTGGTGATTCTTAGAGCAGCGGCTCCACACGAGAGAAGGGGAACAGGATTTTTGATTCATTTTGAAAGTGTGGTGTGAAAGCGAACCGCACCAGGTGAAAACGTAACAATTGTTGCAATTTTGGTCCCCAATCAACCTGAATCAACTGGACTATCAGGTATGAAAATAACCTATAAAACTGACTGAATGCATCCAAGGGCCAGAACACCACAAGCTAGTTTTTTTCTTTGCAATGATGCTTTGATTCTTTTCATTTTTCAGGCATTTTGTTGTAGATTTGCTACTGTTTGGCCAAACATTTTATTCTACAACAATCTGGTATACTGAGACATTAATTGCCGGTTCAGACATTCATCAATAAATGAATCCCAAACACTGTTTGAAAGAAGAGCTGTTCAAATGATGAACTGAAAAACATGTACAGAAGGTATGAAGAGAAGTGAAGTAGTCCACTGCAAGCTGTAATCCAATCAGCTGTGCCTCAAAAGGCATCTTGGAAGTTTTACAGAAAGTCATGGAAAGTATTTTAGTGAAAGTTTGACTAATTGGAGAAGCTCTTTTTGACTCTGCGAAAAGCACAAGGTTGAACTTGGCAGCGGTGCTTTAAAACAGCTGCCAAACAAAAGCTCTCATACGGAGGTCTTGACAGACAGAATGGGCAATAAATCCTCATTTATGTGATGGTCACTGAGGTGTGACAAGCTGGCTTCCACGAGATGGAACTAGATCAAAGCCTGGGCAAAGATGGAGATGGCTGGATGGACATTCACCTTTGGCGAGAGGTTCTGCGCAGACCTGACCTTGACGTTCTTCATCTTAATGTGGAAGCCAAAGTAGAAATGTCATGTTTGTAGGATTTTTGGAACTGATGTGGAGCTAATTTTGAGTCTTAAGACTTCAAAGACTTTTCAATAAGTCACTGTGTAGAAATGATCCTTAAGTTTGCTCCTCTACTGAACTCAGTGTCAGGAATTTCATTTCTTCAATTGCAGATAAAAGGTAAAACAAACAGCTTTGAAAAATCTGATAGAGATTTGGAAAATACAACAAAAACATAAACTGGATGCAATACTTTTTACATTTTTAAGAAGTGTTAATTAAAGGGGACATATAAAAAATTTTACATTTTGTACATTTTTGTACTTCAATTTGTGTCTTAATTGCTTCTAAGAACAACCCAAGCTCTTAAAAAAAACAGCAGTTTTTTGACTATAAGTTCTCTTTTTTTTTGGTGTTTGGAAAATGAGCAGTTTCAAAAACATCCAGAATATAATGTCAGAAATCAGTATGTTCTGCATGTCACCCAGCAACCAAAGATGAACGGTTATATAATTGTGCATCAGTTTGCAGTGATTTTCACTTGCGAGTGGATGCGTTGAGTTGAGGGCTGCCAGCAGTTTATTTGGATTTAAAGTGACTATAAACCCTAAAAGAGCCCATTTTGTAAGGAGCTCAAATTCAGGAGTACCTGTTGATTTGGCGAAGCAAAGGACTGTTAATTTCAAAACAGTAACCACAACTGAGTGAAACAACGGACTGAGCAACACTTAGAAAATTTAGAAAATTCAAGGAACTCAGTTAAGATTTTAGAAGGAAAGTTATGGATTTACAGAAGTTGGGAAAGTTTTTTTTTAACCATTTTTATGGCCAATTTCAAACAATAGCATTCAAGCTTCTGTTATTTAGATGCATCACAACTTTACAAGACCTGGAATAAGGATCTATTATTCAGCTAACTGAGAGGATATTGCTAAGGTTGTTGAGGAACCAAGAAGGCTCAAGTCCACCATGATCTAATTATTTGGTCCATAACAGAATGAGAGAGGAGCAAATGGACCTAATTTTGATTAATACTAGATGTTCACTGTGACCAATTAGTCCACAGAGGTGCCTAATTACCCATGAATAATAAATTGCTCACCAAAAAAAAAAAAAAAAACAATAAAAACTTAGGAACATGCAGCTAAAACAGAAACGTAGGTGGTCAATTTAAAACAAACAATAAAAAATCCTCATAGAAACCGAGAATGTGAGCAGAAGCAGATGTCCAGCCTTCCAGTCGTTTTAATAATACTTAAAGTTTCTGAAATAATACCCTTCCCTCACAAGGATAAATAGTTCAGTCAATGTGATTAACAACACCAGCACCAGCACCAGCTTGTTTTGAGTTGAAAAGTATGTAATATTTTAGTATCAATACTTTAAGGGCTCATTTCATTTTTCCACATTTATGAATAAGAGACAAGACGAACCACAGGCTCAGGAATGTTGCTCTACTGCTGACCTGATTTATCCAGAGACAGATAAGAGATCATTAGAGACCAAACTGTAAATCCAGTTGAGATTTCACAGTGGAAATGAAAAACGGTGCAACGAGTCCATCATGCAAAACTGATAAGTCACCTGCAATTCAAAAATGTTGAAACTTGATTGATACAGCAGCGTAAATTCAAAACAATAAAGAATTTAAAGCCAGAAAGGAACAACAAAGGAGTAATTGTTACGCTTTTTATTCTTTAGTGGGTCCATTGTAATGGATTTCCAGTTTGATTTGAAGGAAGTATCTACAATGCAATTAGATTTAGGTTTGTTTGTCTAAGTCAGAATACTTATATGTTACATAATAGTTTTATGTAATTCTTTTCCCACTAAAAAATAAAACTAGTAGTGATTCTAAGAGGGGGATAAAACATTTTACAGTACTTCGTTTTACCAATTTCTCATGTGGAAGAATTGTGAATTTTGAATTAACATGAGGTCCAACCAGAGTTGGGTAGTAAATAGTTACATTTACTGGAGTAACTTTTTTGAAGAAAGAAAAAAAAATAAGTACTTTTACCATTTCTGATTACAATAACAATTTCCCTTCGGGAGTAATAAAATACTTCTGAATTTAAATTCTTAATTTGTTCTCTGTAATTGACTCATTGACTTGATGCAACCTGCTGGGTTTAATTAACTTTTGAGTAAACCAATTAGAATCTTTCTGTAAAGTGCCTTGAGAAATGTGTTGGCCCCATATAAATAAAGTGAATTGAAAACAAGTTTATTCTCATGTTAAACAGACATTTTTGTGTCACTTCTTTTGAGTAAAAGACAGTAAACGTTACTCGGTCATTTAATTTGCGCGGTGGAAACACCGGACTTGATCAAACTGGGATGTCGGTTTCAACCAGCAGCGTTTTGATGTGAACAACGCGGTGGTCAGAGGAGCGGATGAGCTGGAAGCAGCTGCAGTGATGCAGGGGTTGCCTCTATATAAAGACCCTCCAAGATGCCTCCCCGATCGCTTCTTCGCGCACCATCATCGCCTTTGACCGCACCTCACACCCTCTGCTCCAGAGCCCCACTTTTACAGAAGCGACTGTTTAATTAAGTCAAGCGGATTTGTCTGTCTGTCTGTGGCGCTTTTTGCGATGTCCGGATTTCAGCAGAAGTTTGTGGAAGCGGAGCGCCGGAGCGCACAGGACGCGCGGCGCAGCCACGGTCCCCAGGAGTGACTCCGGAGGGAAGTTTTTGAACATGGGGAAAAGAGAGCAAGCGGGATTTTCTACCCTTTAAGGCGTCACAACCCCGGGCGTGGACAATGGACACCCTGAGCCTGTCAGTGAACGCAGTCTCCTCCACCGTGGCGACGGAGATCCCCACCACCGACGACCCGTTCAGCGGACCCATCAAGAACATCGCGCCGTGGAACTTCACCGTCCTGGCCGTTGTCATGTTCGTGGTCACCTCGCTGTCTCTGACCGAAAATTTCCTGGTCATGTTCGTCACTTTCAAGTTCAAGCAGCTCAGACAGCCCCTGAACTACATTATAGTCAATCTGGCCATCGCGGACTTTCTGGTGTCCCTCACCGGCGGACTGATAAGTTTCCTGACAAACGCCCGGGGCTACTTCTTCCTGGGGAGGTGGGCTTGTGTCTTAGAGGGCTTTGCCGTCACTTTCTTTGGTAGGTTGAGACTTTTGTTCTGTACTTTTTGGACTCTGTGGACGGATACATTGCAAACTCTGCAGCAGTAGGCGTCAGAATCTGAACATGATGAGTTTGATAACTTCAACAAAACTCACCCTAAACCTGACTTTTACCACCTGCTCTTACAAAGAAGGACAGATGAGAAATGAATATCTGTACAATATGTCAGAATAATTTAGAGCTCAGAAAGTCAGCTTAGCTTGCTTGAGCAGGAATACTCTAATAAAAAATAAAAAATAGTGAAATCAAAAATATTCTCTGCTGATGCACCAATCAGGATTCTTCTGGTTTATATTGATTCTCAATTTTCCTTGCAAATTTTCATCTTCATAGATTATAACACATAAAATTCACGGAATAAGTGCATCAAACATGCGTTCATGTGTTTAGAAAATTGTAGAAGCCCTTATGTTTGATAAATATTTTAATTTGATCTTGTTATGCTGCTCAACCCGATCAGTCAATCATTCGAAAATAAGTTATTTCCGATGCCTGGTAGATTGATTGGTGCATCTCTGTGATATAAGATATAAAGGCAATGGAGTGACACTTTGTGGTTGGTGGATATAGTTTAGCAGAGAACTGATTGTGAAGTTTATTAGGGTTGGTCATAGAAGTGGAGTTAAAGTTGGATAATTCAAGGACTATAGCAGTGAAAGAATGCATGTTGATATGAAATATGTAGTGTTTTAGGGTAACTTAGGGACTAAATCTTTCCCACTGTCAGAATCCAAACACATACATTGGAGCTAACTTTAACATATCCAGAAATGACCAGAGCAGCATGAACTTTTAATACATTCTGGTGAATAGTTCCAACTCGGAAAAAAGTTCAAATAGAAATTAATTCTTGTAAAAAATGGCAAAATTTTACGTTTTGGTACATTCTTTAAGCAAATTCTTTCATTATATCTGATTCAGTAGAGATGCACCGATCATGTTTCCATCCTGGGACCAATTTTCTATTTTCCTTGAGGTCTGACTTACTAATTTTATATTTAATCAATCCCACTTTGCTTTTTTATAACACACACACACACAAAAAGAATGAATATGTGTTGCATTTTCTTTGGCAATGACAGTGCATCAACATGCATGCTGTTAGTGAATGTGTTTGTAGACTACAAAGGGTAAGTTCTCAATGAGGAAAATAAAAGTTCATTTTTCAGTTATTAGCAAAGTAAAACTGCTGACTCTGGTGTCTCTATGATGCAGAGGTAAAATAAGAAAGTAACATGCTGTGGATTGTAACAGTTTTTGGCTACTATAAGTAAAGGGATGGACAAATATAGTTTCCACACCTCTTGGCATCAGAATTGTAGCTTTCTTTCAGATCACATGCTTTACAGGTGAGTGTGATGGCTTTAATTACTCCATAGATTCCCAGAATTCCATTAAAAATGGCGTTTATCACCTGGTGATGAACAGGAACTTCTTGGAAAAGAATCCCAGACGTATATATCTGTGAAAAATGTCATAATAACTTTGACCTTCTGAGTGCAGCAATTTCACTCAGTTTCTTTGAGCAGTCATGCACTGAAAAGGTTATCATGTAAAATTTGAAAATCTAAACTGACTCACATCTCACAGCTGATTGGTGCTTGTGTTATTAACTTGCAAGCACCAATCAGGTGCTTGCAGGTTAATAATGACTCCCAGTGAAAGCCAATTTTGGCCAGTTCTAGTTCTTAAGCTTTACCACAAATAAATGAGAAACATAAACTATGTTCCAGGTTGTTTGATTGAACAGAAACTCCAAAAAGGAAGGAATTTTGTGACTATTCTCATTTCTGCATCACACTTGTTAATAAACTCTAAAAAGTTAAATTACCTACTGTTCAGTATGAAAGTTCTTAGTTTAAAAAAGAAAAAGAAAAAAAAAATCAGGAAAAGTTATAAGTTTTCAGTGATGATTCAGAAGAAAATCATCTGAGTTTTTAGCTGAATGATTTGTTTATCATGGAAAATGTACCAAACAATGACATTTTCTGGATAGTAAGTAGTAAGTTAAATTCAAATCATTGTAGCATTTACATGCAAACTATGAAATCTGGAGTTTAATCATGTGAAAAATAAAGTCATTTTGCCAAAAAGTTAGAAAAGAGAAACAACTATCCTAAGCAACATGAAGAAGTAAAAGGTGAGCCAAAAGTGTGTTTTCCCTTATACCAGCTAAGTATCTTGCTAAATTCACATTCTCAGTAAAATGCCAAAAGGAACTGAAAAAAAGTAAAATAAAATCCTTCAATAAAAATAGGCAATATTGCTAACATTTTTTGTTAAAATGCCAATTTTGGATTAATATTTGACACATGAGGCTATCAGGTTAAGTTAAATTTTGTGAAGCTCAAAAGTTAATTTTCCATATATTGTTCAGGGGTAAAGAAGCAGCATTCAAAATGCTGAACAAGCAGATACCTGCGTTAATTTTTTAAAACTTTTTTGCACCTGCAAAGTATTTGCTTTGGTGCTGCGCTCTGTAAAAACAGATTCACCATGAATGAGTCAAAGTTATGCTCAGATTATCTGCAGAGTCCTACTGGAGTTTTCTCACACACTGTGCTGCATGTCATGCCATAAGTAGGTTACCATCCCAGTGAACACCAGGTTAACTAATTCACTGGTTTTCGCTTAAGCGCCTTCCTTTACTAAAGCACATAGGGAGCTCCGCATGCAGGATCATGGGAATCTGGTGAGAATAAATGCAACCAGGAATACCTGAATAGTTCATGTCTCTTCTTTCTTTCACTTTGAAGAGAAAAACACATTTCTTTTGATTCCCTTTTAGAAAGGTTTCCCTGGAGGTGGGAGGACGTCGTCGTCAGGAAATTACATCAGATTAAAATCAAATCAATGCTTTAATCGAACGTTTCCTACCTTTTTTGCGGTGTATTTGAATCTACAGTGCTGTGATAAAGTAAAACTACGACCAGATTGAATGGTTTGTTCAAACAACACTTGAAATGGTCAGTTTGAAACTTCCTAGAAAACAGCTCTGGACGTTGATGCCGCTAATTTTACTTTTGAACCTTTACACCAGATGCTCTTGTTAAAAAAGGGTGGTAATTAAACAACCAGTTTCCGCCTGCCTCCTTTGTCCTTTGCAGTAAGTCTATCAGGGAGATACAAAGACTACCTGACTACGCAGGGATAAGTAATTAACTCCAGTCTCTCAGAGTGACTTATTACCACAATTAAAGGCTGCCTTTTTTTAGCCCCATTAGCAGGCAGCAGAACACACCCAATCCAGATCATTAAAGTATTTCCAGAAACATCGCAGCAACGTTGACCTCTGGGATGTCTGCTTAAAAATACAGAAGCATCTGTTAGAGACCAAAAAGCGATGCGAAACCCCCTCGTGAGCTCATTTTTCTGAATCACACACATTAATTACCGGTGTGTTTGTGGTTGCTGATTTCCTCAGGGATCGTGGCGCTGTGGTCCTTGGCCGTCCTGTCCTTTGAGCGCTTCTTTGTGATCTGTCGGCCGCTGGGGAACATTAGATTGCAAGCCAAGCATGCCATCCTGGGTCTGCTGTTCGTATGGACGTTTTCCTTCATCTGGACCTTCCCTCCTGTGCTGGGCTGGAACAGATACACTGTGAGCAAGATCGGAACCACCTGCGAGCCCGACTGGTGAGACACTCACAATTTGTTGCTAATGTTGGCAGTGGCAGCTGTATGAAGGGCACCTGCTCTATATAAATACCTAGTACAGACCTATTGATAATGATCACAAATCAATATCAACAGAAAATACGGCCAGTAAATGTTCAATAATTTCACTTCTGATCCAGAACTGCACAGCATTCTGGGGGATGTAGGCAGAGGGAAGGTGTGAACTGCTCAACTTCTCAAAGTCAGCTAAGCAAGTTTGGTGGAATCAACAAACTCACCCACTCTTTGGTTTCCTAGCAACTCACTCAATCTCTGGTTACCTAGCAACAACCTGTTGTGTAACTTGCAGTTTCAGGTTTCGTCACCCAGTTTCGTATTTTATACCTAGGGACAGGTTTTTATCGCATCGTTTATCGTAAAAAATTTTTTTTATCGCGATAAAAATTTGATTAAAGTTAAATAATAAAACAAAACTGACGGGAAGTTTTTACTATTTTCGTTCCACATCATCAATAAAGGAATAAAGAGCATCAATAAATATGATTCAGATATAATTATATGTGCTTACTGTTTGTAGTTCAGATATATAAATCACACTTCAAGAAAGTGGTGTCTTGAAGAAGTCTGTTTCAAATAGGAATGTT
The DNA here is from genome assembly GCA_010277075.1 of Poeciliopsis retropinna. NCBI lineage: Eukaryota > Metazoa > Chordata > Actinopteri > Cyprinodontiformes > Poeciliidae > Poeciliopsis > Poeciliopsis retropinna. The sequence continues at coordinate 3,067,940 of VMRM01000014.1, read as the reverse complement.
CTTTTCAAGAGCAGTATTCGTATTTTATCCAGTAAACGCACAGAGTGTAGGGTGTGATTGTGAAATAGAAAAAAATAAACTCATAGGTTTTCAATATTAACTTGTAGAAATCTGAAAAGTGTGGCTTGTATTTGCATTCAGCTGCTGCGTGGAGCCACTTTTCACCACATTTCCCGCTACAAGTATTTTGGTGTCTCTACCGGTTTTGTAAACCATCAGCTGGTTACGCAGCTTTATTTATCTGTCCCAGACTAAAAGAATATGAATACATTCTGCTTTTTTCAATCCTCATTGAAAAAAGCAATGATGTTGTTATTGTAAGTAAGAATGTTTTTCATCTGGTTAAAAAATGGTAAAAAACAAACAAAAACACTTAACTTTTTTAGGGGGTGCTTTGCAAAAATTTTAAAAACCCTTTATGATTATATTTTTCTTCTTCAGTTATGAATGACTTTTCTTTGTGGTGTTACATGTCATAAAATCTCAATGTAATACATTAAACTCAGTGGTTGTATTGTGACAAAATATGGAGAATTTTACAAGCACTAAGAATTATGGACTTTTTTAATATAATAAGCTAATTTCGGTAGGTTTCCGCCTAATAATACCCTCAAGGTAATTACGTTTTATCCACATACCTTCTACACAAACAGATAAAGATAATAGACGTTATCTTCAATCTGCCTTCAATCTGAATGCGCTTCATGAAGGGAGCCGAGAAGCAGGCCTGCTGTAACTCTCTGCCCTCAGGGAGCCATCTGGATAATGCTATTTAGATGTTTTGATCTAAGGCGTACAGATATAGAACTGAGTCTTGACCTCAAGCCCAGAAAGGAGATTTTTTTTCTGAAACCACAATGTGGGAGAACAAACGGTTCACACAGAACAATTAGTAGATCTCTCATTGGAGAGTCCAGACACATGGATGAGCAGGCTCTGGTTGCATAATGCCACAGGTGAGTGGAGTAGCACTACTTCAAGATGATATAACTCAAGAACAAGTCAAAAGTTACAGTGCAGTAAATCTACTCTTACAAGTAATTTTACATAATAAATGTAGCAGAGTAAATGTAAGTACGACAGAAGGCATTTGGTTAAAAGCAGACCAGAGATTTCAGAGGCGTATGCATGTGGGTGTGTGTGTGTGTGTGTGTATGCGTGTGTCCAGGTGCTGCAGCATCATCAGTCTGGTGAATTTAAATACCTCATTAATGTGAAAAAATTTGACACTGAAAATGAGACCACACATCTGTCCTGCAGCCGTATTCATGTGTGAGACTAGAACTTATGTCAAAATGACAGTTTTGTAGTTGAAATGTGTGGTAAAAATATGATTATTTTCAGTTCAAAAGAGATTATTCCCCTTATGCAAACTACAAACAAAGAAGAGTAAAGGCCTAACTGGCTTTGATGCTAACAGCAAGATTTTAAATAAAATCTAGTGCAACCAGTTGACTTCAAAACTCGGCTAATAATGCAGGGTAGCACCCTGGGTGTCATTTATTCTCAGTAAAATGCTGATTTCAGAGCTCAGTACTGAACAAACGGCGTCATTAAGGCCAAAGAACACAGCAGGCCAGGGAGAAAGTTGCAGAGTAAAGTAGAGTTTGGTTATAAACAGTATCCATGAATTAAAAGGCCAATCGTAACTCTGGATGGGGCTGCAGAGATATACAATTTGGTTTGGAGAAAACTAGTTTGTGTTCCTCACAGATCTTTATGGAGTTTTATGGAAGACTGGCAGGAAAGAAGAAACAAAACATTTTCTATCCTGTTTGGAGTTTTCCACACGCAATGCAGAGGAAACATCAAACAAGTGATAGAAGATGTTCTTGACAGACGAGACTCTCAATCAAAACAGATGTGAGAGGCAAACTAACAGTTAAAATAGAGGTGGCAGCATCATGATGTGGGGATGATTTCTGCAGCAGGGACAGGGAACTCGGTTAGAGTCGAGCAAAAATAAAAAATGGATGCAGCAAAAATAACTGGAGGAAAACTTGCAGCTGGAATGGAGGTTCTTCATAGAGGGACTGAATACAAAGGCAGGCGCAACTTTTCCAATTTATTCCACTATCATGCATCATGCTTCATCTTGATCTGTCACATAAAACTTGAAAAACATACATTGAAATTTGTTGTAACATGTTAAACGGTAGAAAAGATCAATGGGTGTGAATATTGAAGGCACCACTTTTAAATTAATTTAATGAGGAATATAACCTGGTGGTGTGCTAATTAACTCAATTAGACGAAGGAGCTAATAGCCAAAGTGCTTGTTTCAGGGGTTACTAATTACAGTAAGAGTTAAATATTTGAACATTTAAAGAAATTATAAAGATGGAACTAATTAAAACTACATATGTGTATGTATATCTCCCTTCAGCTGTAGAAACACTTTACGATAGTCTATTATATTTTTTATATTCATATTAATTAATTATATTTAAATGGGACAGTTCATATTGACGAATGTACAATGTTGTCGAAAATATACTGAAGTTAGAAAAGTGCTAATTTTCATCCATGGTGCCATAACACTCCATATAATTGGGAAAGCCTTTTTTGAGGGACAAATACCCAAATACTAATGTTTATTTTTAATGTTTACAAAACATTGTTTACAAAACAATGTCGCAAATATAACCAACACAAAATTTCTTAAATGTACCTAAGGTGACACCTAATTGATTTAGAACCTGGTGCTGCTAATATATAGACACGGCTAAACCAATAACAACCGCTAACAAATCTGAGAAAACAGAAGAACTGTATGAAAAGTGACAATATTAAGTATTGATCCTTTGCACGTAACGTCACGCTCTCAGAAACTTGGCCACGACCGACGTCAAAACAACCAATGTCCTCCACTTTATTATATTCAAAACCTCACCAAACTTGACCCAAAATTGCCCCCCGAGGAAAATGTTTGGATGGAGTCGCAAGCGGGCGTGGCCAATCTGCTCTACAGCGCCACCTATCGCGAGTTTGGAAAAACCGTAGGTCGTAGAAATCTGAAATTCTACACGTATGCAGATCTCACGTCAAAGTTTAAAAAAGTCCTCCTAGGGATTTAAGGCATGGGGCGTTAAAAGTTATCAAAAAAGATTGACTTTTTGTCTTAATAAACTTTAACCAGCCTTTGATGTACTCCTGCCAGGTCAGTTCTCGGCTCGAGGGTGGCTGGCATCGCTTTACAATTTGTCACGCTTCCTGCTCCTCCAGAAACATCACACATTCTAGAACAAATAAACAATCTAACTGTTCATAAGGACAATGATTAGTGTTTATACAAGTTATTAATTTAAACCTATCACTCATGTTTCGACTGCGCTGCAACAAACTCACTGAAATCGATCCTTGTCCACCCCCCGACAGGAATGTAGTCCAATATTTGGTGTGTGTTTCTCCACAACACACCCTAGAATATCCTTAAAAATCAGCCCCAAGCCACGATTTATCCAAGAATTATGAAACTTGGCACACATTTGAAAGAGGAGTTTGATTTAAGTCAAAATCCTAGTGACCAAAACTACTTTAAGCAAACGAGAAGGGAAAAGTCTTGGGGAAAAGGTCAACTAGAAAAGCCAAGTAAACCAACGATCATCTTTTTGGACCGAACCGGAGAGAATCCACTGATGTACTTGGAGAACATGCAAACCCATGAAGGCAGAAGAACCCAGGCAGGGATTCAAACCCAGGCAATCGTTCTATTCACAAAAATAAATGTTTTAATCACACTAAGCAGAATTTAGAGCCAAATTAACTAAACAGTCGTGATTTCAGACTGTGGCAGGAAGCCGGAGCGCCCGGAGAGAAACCTGCAAACAGGAAACCTGTCTAATCTTTTTATTACATGAATTTAGATAAGACCCGGTCAGATTTCTCCAGCCTCCAAATGGTCACTAATTGTGTCTTTTGCAATTTTCTCATATTCCAAATTAGTTATGTTTGGCTCCTCTCCAAAAGCGCCTTGGTCGTCTTGGAGAGGAGGGGCTGGAGAACCTGAAACATCAGGTGTGACTAACTGTTCCCTTACCTTTTCGTAAATGTACAAAAATCCCATTTGATTCATGTCTTCACTGCAGTGGTTATCTGCAGTGAAGACATGATTGTTTTCTGCCTTCACGATTTGCTGTTCTCCCATCAGATAGGTGTAAAACTGGGTCGGCCCTGGACCCTCACAGATTACGGAGGACAGACAGTACCGCTCCGTCCCGCAGGCAGACTGTGCGGGCACATCCACAGTCTGGTTGGCCGTCACTGGATGTATCCTGGTCCGCCTCGGGAGAAAAAACACCAGAACGTTGTTATCCGCCAAATGGTGTTTCTTCTCCAAGGCAGACTTGCAGCCTGAGCAATGGCGCCTGCCCCCCAATTCCAACCAATCGTTAAAAAGTGTAACTATATCAGTTGGAAAGGTTGCCGATGGCAGGGCAACCAAGGGGCCATTGCTCAGGAGCTCCAGGGAATTGGTATCACAGACAGAGCAATTGTTGGCGCTGTACAATTCTCTGTCTGTGTCCCCGCCAAGTGAGTCCAACCAAACTAACAAGGACTCCAGCAAACATTTGACAGTGTGATCCCTTCCCATATCTGAAAACAGATTTTTCTCCTTCAGCTCTAGCAGAGCTGGGGAGAGGTCTGTTTCTGAAAAATGTCTGCCTGGATGGCGGACGGCTGCATGGACCAGACTTGCGCAGCAAGGAATAGATGATGCCTCCAGAAATACCCGTTCCTGGGCAAGACACCGTCCGGTGACACCCAGGTTCAGGAGGCTCTGGAAAGCGGCATTCATCCAACTACTGTTCAGTTCATTGGAGAACTTACAGTAGTGTTCCATGCCCGCTTGTCTGGATCCTGCAGCCTCTGTCTTCCCTCCATCTGACACGTCTAAGCCGACCCTCTCTTCTGAATCCTCGTCCGGTAAACAGTTAATCTCAAAAGAAATCGTGACCCTACCTTTGAGAGACCTCTTCTTTGGTAAATTACCATTTGCCTCTGAGATACGTTCCCCAGCCGGGGAACTTGGTACCTCAAAGGCACTGGTAATTGTGCCTTTCAGAGACCTCTTTGGTGAAACAAAAGCTGGAACCACTGAAGCCAAGGCTTTCGCTGTGAATTCAGCGAAAGCCTTGGCTGCAAGGTCGGCCGCAGATACATCTTCCCCAGCCGGGGTAGATGCTTCTGCGGCTCGTCTCTGGCACTCAAGATCTTCCGTCAACCTTGAGCAAACCTCCCCAGCCGGGTCGGTTTGCTCAAAGTTAGTACCGTCAAACTCAGTACTGTCTGCTATCGTTAGGTCTCCATCTGCTGTCTCACCAACAGCACACGGAGCCGTCAGTTCGTGACAATCCTGCCCAGCCGGGTCAGTTCGTCTAGAGACAGTACCGTTGTCTGAGGTACTCTCTGGTAAGGTCTCGATCGGGTCTAATTCTACGGTCCCAAAGACGTCCGTTGGTTTGGAACAAACCTCCCCAGCCGGGTTGGTTTGTTCCTTGGCATCCGTCGAAACCCTTCTCCAAAATAAATCATCCTGAAAGTCCTCAAAGTCCTGTGTGTCCTGTGAGTCCTGAGAATCCTGCAAGTCCTGAGAACCTCCTTGGTCCTTCCCAGGAAGGCAATAATCCAATAATTTCTTCATGCTGGTGCTAACGGCATATCCCAGGCCCCAACCCAGTGGGATGAACAAAGGCACGAGTGCGTTCAAACTAGACATTATTATTCTTCGCAAATCTGCTTCTCTGAAAACTGTCTGAATACTGACTGAAGCATTGAGATTCATACTTTAGAATTTCTTTGTCATTGATGACCTCATCAGTGAGCTCACTGGACTTCAAAGGCAAGGTATTGCCTCTGGTCATCGCTATGGCAACGATAACATCAGTTCTGCAAGACTCAAGCTGAAATAATGACTAAATATTTAAAAAATAAGTAATATTTTATTTATTTAACAATAGATTTCTATATGATTTAATTTTTGCATTTGTGGTTTTCCATACCAGCTGTGGTATTAACAGCCTTAAGCCATTTATCCACTAATATTTTTAAACACAATCCTATGGTAAGCTAATTGTAGCTTTGCACTCTGAGCTCACGTCTACACTTTAATTACTCGTCTGCTTTTATTTTGACACAGTGCAGTGTGAAAGTGAACCACACTGTTGAAAATGTAATAAATGTTGGGCATCCTGATCTATTGATATTGCTATTGATTTACTTTCCAATTCCATAATTGCCAAACATAGCCAATAAAAACGCATCAATAAATAGCCATATGTGCCACATATGCATAACAATAATCAGTAAAAAGTGGCCAGGTTTAAAAAATAGTCTCCAACCCCGACCAGCTTTGATGGAGCATGGATCCATACACATGGATCATCCGATTGGCGCCAAACTGGATATGCATGACCTTTGGTCATCTCTAAAGAGCCCAACAATATTTCAATGTAATTTCACTCCACTGCGCCCCCTAGGTTAATCCATCAGCTATATCTCCTCGCTACATCCACCGATCTGCACCAGATCTTTTGTGCGTTGCCGGGCAGCGCCGCTGAACGCAGGAGGCGGTGCCGGAAACTGCGTGAGAGCTTCTGCGGTGGCGGGCGGGCGGCGGTGCCAGAACCCACGTGGTGGCTAATAGGCCGGAGCGGCGCTTGGCTGCGAGGGCCGCATGACGCCGCTATGCGGCTTTAATTACATATTACACTTTATTAAATAAAGACTGCAAGTTGTAGCAAATAGAAATAATTTCTAGAGGATATTTATAGATCAACTTTTTGTCCTAGTATCAGAATTTACTCATAAATGTTGCTCATTCCCTGTTTTTGAGATTAACTAATTTCTTTACTGACCTCAATTTGTCTGATTAACCAATTGAGAAGACTAAATTTCTAATTAATTGAAATCAGTCTGATGAAAGATGAGGTACTGGAGCTGATATCCAATGCCTGCTCACACTGATAACCGACATACAAGGAAAGATAGCTTGCTAAATGTTCAAATGGCATTATGGTAATTGGGTTACATAGAACTGAGTCGACCTCACAGTGTTCTTCTGTTTAAAATAAAGAAATAAAATGTTGTGAAACCTCATTTGTTGCCTGAAAGGGACAGGCTCTATGAAAAAAAAAAAAATTGAAAAGGAGAAATCTCTAATTAAAGAGTGTCCAAAGTGCGAAGCAGAGGTAAATGATTTGACACGATTAGATTAGATTAGATCACAATTCAAAAATGGCTTAAATTTGGTTTGGACACGTTTAAGAAAAAACAAAAAACAAAACCTTTAGAGTGCAATTTTCACTAACGTAAGACTGTTTTAAAAGATACAAATTTATATATTCATCTGTAATAATATTTTTATTTAGTTTAAAAGGCTCATCCATTTATTAAATGTGCTGACATAAAGCAAGAGCAATATGCAATTTGAAAAATTAGGAAATTGTTTGCTGTTTGTATTTTTCTCCAACCTCATAAACCTTTGAGATACTGATCAGCTTTCCTGAGAAATCAGACTACTTAGCTTGTTTTATAAAAATTATTGAATGATTAATTTATTCTTGACCAGGTAAACACACACACAAAAAAAGTAGTTTTTGAAATTTTAATGAGAGCTAAATTTTGTAGCGCCACGAGTACTTTGAATTTAACATTTTTTGTAGCAAAAACTGAACACCACTGCTATAAACAGCTGCATTTTTATGGTGCATTCAAATGCATTTCCTACATCACACTACTGCTGTAAAAATGAGTTTTTAACTCATAATAGACAGCTAAAAGTCCACTTATCTAATTGGTAAATTGGAAGCAACATTTCCTGGTCTGGGTCTTACTGCAACTCTTCTTTTCATATGGAGGCACAGAGTCATGCTGCTAGTGGATCCCCAGAAATTAATCTGAATGGTGTTTCATTAGAGATTCGTAGGTGTTCTTATGGAAACAACTTAATTAGGCCAAATTGCCGTCCTGAGGGCTCTTAAGTGTTCACAGAGATTGGTCTCAGCTGTGAAATTTTCCATTTAACTAAAGCTCAAATGAGGAGCCAAACTGTGATGTTTCTCTTGAGTCACATAAAAGCTCCTGAATTTTACAGCGTCTCATAGCTGGGAATTGATTGTTTGCCTTCTGGTTCTTAAAGCGACACTCAATTAGTGCAGCAGCTGATCCAAGCATCCGCTTATTACCTTATCAAGAAACACTGTAACAGTAAATTACTAAATAGCTTACAGTGACTATTAATGTTTTTTTTGTGTCTTCCTCTCCTCAGGTATTCAACCAACATAACAGACCACAGTTATATCATCACTTTCTTCACCACTTGTTTCATTTTTCCACTTGGAGTGATTTTCTTCTGCTATGGGAAGCTCCTCAGGAAGCTCAGAAAGGTCAGTTGAGTTGGAAGACATTGTGTGCAGGGAGCTGCATAGAATTAATGTTTTTTATAATTTCCAGCATTAGTGCTAGATGAAAGCGATGCAGTTGTGAAGTGCATAGTCAATCACAGTTTATAATTGGAAAAACCTTCAGTAGCTACGTCTCCATTACAAATGTCAATATGCTGCTAATGCTGAAAAAATCAATTTCGCAATTTCAGCATTTCCTTTAATTTAGAAATGCTGTCAAAATCACACGTCAGTTAGGTTGTTCCTGGAGTAAGTTAAATGTTAAAAAACATGCTGCAGTGCTATCCTCCTATGACTTCCTGTCGTCTTCTTTGTCTTTTCCACCAGTAGTAATATTTGGTTGTTGATCACTTGACTAGTATAATGTGAATTGCAGAATATTGCAAAATATTCTGCAATATTTTGCAGAATATTCCGCAAAGATTCTGCAGAATATTCTGCAAAAATTCTGCAGTTTTGCAGAATATATAATTTTTCTTACAGCTGAAAAACCAGCTGGACCAAAGCAAGATCAGAATTCCTCTCGGTTAGAGTCTTGCAGACTTCTGAGCACTTCAAATCGAGAAATGTTCCCTGATTTGAAAACTTTGGCTGAAGTGGCGCTTGTAATTCCAGTCTCCAGTGTAGCACAGAGCTTCATGTCTCATCAAAACCGAGACATTTGATTAAGTACAAGCTAGTGCGCAATTAAGGTCTATGCAGATCAGGAAAAAGTTATGAGACTGTATTCTAGAGGAAGCTCATTTTGGTCACGTGTCCCTGGAACTTTGTTCCCTAATCATTGTCCTTTATGACCAGGTGAAGCTCAGAACAAAGAGAAATCAACATCCTGTAGGGAGTCGCCTGAAAATGCCAATGTAACCAATTGATCTTCAAAAAACAAAGTTCAGATCTCGAGGATCCCAAATCAGACAGTTGCTACAAAAAGCCTTAAGGAACATGGTCATCAGGTCTCTCCATAAACAACATTACTCATTCAGACCAGAACAAATTCCCATGGGCAGCAGCTATGCAAGACGATCATATATAGGCCCCAAAATATGTTGACTATTTTGGGCAAATTAGTCAAACTTGGTATTTGTATATCTTTACAATTTCTTCCTTATGTGTTCATCAACTGCTCTTGTTTGCTGATATTTTGTATATGACCAAGAAAAGGCTAGCAACTGACTTTTTCTGCAAAAAGGAAAGCACACAACCGTTTTGGTGACATAATTAATCAATTAATTAATAGTTTCTGTTTCCTTCAGGTATCTCATGGTCGTCTGGCAACTGCCAGAAAGCCCGAGCGGCAGGTGACCCGTATGGTTGTGGTGATGATTGTGGCGTTCATGGTGGGTTGGACCCCTTATGCAGCCTTCTCCATTCTGGTCACAGCTTATCCCACGATTGAGCTTGACCCAAGGGCGGCTGCCATCCCGGCTTTCTTCTCCAAAACAGCCGCTGTTTACAACCCAATCATCTACGTCTTTATGAACAAACAGGTAACGGTTCACACAGCTCAGCATTTCTTGCTAAATAGCTGCATGAAGTCTAGATGTCCATGTGATTACCCAAAATTTGAACCTCTCTAATTGGTTGCAAAGAAGACTTCGACTGGATGTAAACAGCATTTAGCCGACAGGAAATGATTTCAATGGGGTTGCCTCAGACAGACATAACAGTCATGTGAAACAATTAGGACACCCTAACCTCTGGAGAAACACTGTAAAAAAATATGTAAATAACAGCACTTAAGCAACAAAAATAATAAAAAATGAATTTTTCCTGTCTAATTAATTAATGATAATAAAAATAAATCATTTAATATTCTGTAATGGTGAGCTGGCCAGGTCATCCCCATGAAACCTCCACCTACATGCCTCAAAATTGGTCTGAAATTATTTTTGTGGAATACTTAATACTTAATTTAATACTTCTTCTTTTCGACTGTGACTTTATGCAAGCAAGACAATACAGGATTGCATAAATAGTGTATTACAATAAAAAAATAAGCATTACAATAAATTCTCACCAATGTTTTGAGTTTCTGTAGACTTATTTTTTTTTGTGGCATCAATGGTTTCAGAGTAAATGCCGAGACCTGAACATGGTGACAGTTGTTTCAAAGCCTCCCCTATTGTAGACTATTTCCTATAAAGTGGAAAAGCTGATTTGAAATTCCTTTGAGATCTCTGTAAATCCCCTACCAGACTCATAAGCAGTTAGCTTCTTTCTAGAGGGCTTCAGCAGCTCCTTCTACCCTACAATGATGTTCACATTCACTTCAACAAAGAGGATACGAAACTAAATGTCCAAGTTTTAAACAGGATAAACATGTGGGTCATGTGTTCTAGTCATGTGGGTCTGATTTGATGTACATTTATGTAATTTTAGCCCAAACCAGACAGAGATGATGGCTACTTGTAATAGCTTTAAGTTTTTAGATGACAGAAGTTGCAGGTTTTAAAGATTATCTTGTAAGTTTTATTTTATTATTTTATTATCGAAGCGTGTCCTAATTTCCTTCACATGACTGTATATGATTCCAGCTGACCTGCAACAGTCAGGAGGGTTTTTTTAATTTATTTTTCTACTACAGGGTGCTTCCAGGGTGCATAACAAGGTGAGCTCAAACACAGTCTGAGGGGATTTCCATGATGCATGACTAACTGCTTGTAGTTTCAGCCGACACAAAGGTCAAAAGTTGCTTACTATGAAACATCTTTGGACCGCATCACTTCATGAGGTTGTTTAAAACCAATTTTACGAGATTTTTCAAACAGGTTTTAATCTCTTAAAGCTACCTCACTTAGTCTTAAGGTTAAAATATTTAGAGCATGCTAAAGATTCAAGTTGAGTTTGTCATGTTATATTCACAGATTTCAGTGTATTTCATCTGGAGTTTCTATTATAGCTGAATGAGTTTTGGGATATTGGCGGTGTACAGCATATTCACCTTTGCAAAAAAAAATAGCCCAAACTCAGTCATACTTGATAAAGAATGTCTATGAACATCACTTTTCAGTTCTTGCCAGGAACTAAAATTGGATTTAGGTCAATCTAATATTGGTAGACAAAGGGGCTCCTGCTAAAACACGGTAATTGTCGGGCTGGAAGATGAACCTCCATTCTTGCCTGAAATGTTTTGCAGCCTAAACCAGGTTTTCTTCTAGGATAGCTCTGCTCCATCCATCTTCCCTTTAGTCACATTTCTAAAAAGCAGGGAAATTTCAAAGGAAATTAGTAACTCAACATTTTCTTTCAGAGTGCAAGAGTAAAGGGGGCCGAGTACAAAAGAAAACCATGATTTAAATTTTTTTATTCGTAAAAACAGCTACTACTTGGTGTTGGTGTGCCACATAAAACCCAACTTAAAAATATTGAAGTGTTTGGTGGAAACCTAAAAAAAGTTAAAATACTTCAATAAATAAAATAAATACATGACATCTTATAAGGCACCACAAATTCAGCTATAATTAATAGAATAGTTAGAATAAGTATAAGTGACCAAAAACACTACAAGCAATGACAAATAGCTGTTTTACATGCTTTAATTACTTCATACCAAATGCATATAAATTCATTTGATTTATGTTAAAAGAATAAATATGTTTTAATGTCATTAAGGTGACATTTAATGCCCTGATTGTCTTGGGAGTGTTATGGAAAATTTAAATGAAAAACTAAAGACACCCCTTCTTCCTCTCTGTAGCATTTAAGAAGAAATGTAAGAGTCAGGTGGTGCTAAATGATTTACTTTATTACTGCTCATCAACTGTATAAAAGTACAACATTTTGCAGTTTGCCAGAGCATATAGGCGTGTATAAGCGTAATGTAAAGAAGTAAAGAACTCATTTTCAGTAACCCGCTATAATTTATCACCTTACAATGAGAAAATGACTGAAGGAGTAAGATGAATGTTTAGAAAGGTTTGTGTAATGTTTGTTGCAGATACACTAAATGGTGCATAAAAAATATCAGATCTCAAACACTTTGAAATTTTGAATTTTTTTTTTTTTTGCACACTTAAAGTTAGATTACTATTATCTTAGAATTGAGTAAAAATCGCTTCATTTTTATGTCCAAAAATCATAAAAAAAAAAAAAAAAACAACTTTCAGAGGATGAACCTGTTTCACCACAACTGGAACATCTCACAGGCTTTCAAATGTTGTGTATTAAGAACAGTTGACCTTCTGTGAACAGTGTGATGTCCATCAGTACCTTTAAAGAAACTGCCAAACCCAATTACATTTGTAATAAAGTACTTAGTCCACAACATCTGAAACAGAGAATTTTAAACAGTTCTTTTGAAACTAAATATTATATTTTTTTTGCTTTTGCTGCAGTTCAGGAAATGTCTGATCCAGCATTTTACCGGCATGGGAACCATCCCAGAAAGCAACATGAATCAGACCACAGAACGACCCGGAATCACTGCCGAGAGTCACACAGGGGAAATGTCTGCCATCGCAGCCCGCATCCCTGTCGGCGGCACGGTGTCTCCCAGATCCGATGACTCTCCAACTGACTGTGGCTCCTTTGCTCAGCTTCCCATCCCAGAGAACAAAGTGTGTCCACTGTAACTGCAAGCCTTCTTCCATTAGGTGTCATTTTTCTCCCTAAGAGCGAATATTACCAGTCTGTCATCCAGCTACTGTGTGCTTCACAAACTCTGTGGACGCTAAGAGAAGTTCAAATAATTAGTCAATGTCTTGGTTATACTTTGAGGGCACTGGGCACTTTTGAAGAACCTTCATTTTTCTCTGGAACTGTGGAAAAGTTTTGTGCTTTAGCCTGTTTTAGTAGTTTGTTATATTCTGTTTAAAATAGGGGCAGAAAATAGTGGTAACTGATATATTCAGCCTTTGCCCAGTAGGCCATTTGTAAATACTGAATACTCATATTTCTTCTTCTTTTTCTCCTTATCCCTGACGCACTTCCTGTTTATGAATCACATCAGAGGGCACTTCAATTCAACTTCATAGTGTCTGTATTTAAATCTCAATGTAGCAGTGGATTGAAGAATCTCGACATCAGTAAGTTAAGGACTGGTCAGTGTATTTCAAAAACCACAGTGCATCCAGGCTTTCATCTTGTCCTTGCCCTCTCCTTTGAAGCCCCGTGATAGCGTCTGCATAGAAAATGTTGATTTCCTATGCTGTTTTCAGGGTTTGCTTTGGCAGCAAGCTTCAGTCAGCTTTTTGTGTCAAAAGCACGAAGCAGTCTTTGAATTGGGAGTTTTTCTATTTTTTTATTTTAGTGTTTTTGCACAGACTAGTTTGGGTCAAGGCTTTCATCTTTATTGAGAATGGTGGAGTTGTCTCACCAGTCTGCCATTGTTTCTTTTGCTGTTTTAGAGTCCAAGTATTAATGAGCTGCTGGCAAGAGATTAACTCCACATATGAACAGCAATTATCTAACAGGAAGTTCTAAAAACTTACTGGCCACTTTAATACTGCTCAACTGGTCATCTGTTTATCGTTAGAAAATAATGTCAATTTTTGGCCATTACTAGCTATTAATAAGTACCCAAAATCTTTTATTAATGGAACTGTATGATTTGTGATTCAATTGCCAAGTTGAGGTACCAGCTGTTCTTCAGGAATCAAATGCCAAGCACTTTCTGTCTGTCAGTTGTTGTAGCCAAAATCAGAATAACTAAAACTACCAATAACCCAACACAGCAATGTGATGCAAAAATATTTTTGTTGCAGCAGACCTGCCTCTTTTCTGGACAAACTGCTCCAGAAAATAGGCCAGATACCAGATACTTAATACCACAGAGTATCTGCAGGTTTCAGCAATTTAAATTTAAGACGTTAAATGTCGCTTTGAATAAAACTTGAGACCAAAAAAACTATAAATATATGGGATGGTCCGGGAATCCTGCTGAATTACAATCATGCATAGCAATTATTATTATTTTTTTACATTTCTGGAGTCTTTTTGTGGCTCTTTGCAGCATCTTTGTGCTTCTTCTCCTCACCATGCAAAGGTTTTTTTCACAGAATGCACCTTGCAACAGAAGTGACCCAGAGGCCACAACTGATATTTCTTCTTGTCGTAGATCAGCGATAAATTTTACGCTTAAAGGGTTCGACAAATAGAGGTCGACGCCACTCCCTCTCCTTCATTTCCTACATAATTTATAGAATGAGGGGTCAATCGCTTGCCCTGCTACAGCCCATCGACCGATGACATGCATGTGAAATTTTGCTCTCGTAAATGTAGAGGTGACAAGAAAGATGAAAGATTTTCAACTTTGTCACAGTTGTCGCTATTGTTGGGTTTCACCCCGTCATATGTTGCTCCCGTCACCTGCGATGGACATACAAAGCGAGCTAGCTAGTTAGCTAGCAAAGATGTGTTAGCAGCTAGCCAGCGGTAGTCTCAATCCAAACTGATTGCTACGGAACGAAATGAAGATGTTGATGCACAACTCAAACTTCTGCCTGTTGGAAAAGTCACACAAAAAACAATATATGAGAAAATATATAAAAGGAAATAACCTGTCATGCCAAAATTAAGACTTGTGATAGAGCTATCTAAAGACAACTTGTGAATTTCAGATTTTTTTAAAACCTTAATTTTAGATAATTTAGGACTTTTTCAGAATGCAGACACCTATTACCAACTGAGTGTTGTACAAACACTTTAGCCTTCCTTGCTATTGTTGCTCAGCATGTCCATTCCTTCATTATCTAATCGTATCCAACATCTGGCATCTCTTTCTACCAGGTAACAAAGCTCAAATCATTTCTTGGACAAGAGTTTTTTCACTTAACTCCAATGTTCTCTGCAGTCACTGAATCCCAGTCTAACACAACTCCTTTTGGACATTGAGCTGACAAATCTACAACAATCTCAGAAGAGTGTTGACAATACCTTGCTAAATGTACGTCAAATGTAATCTAAGGGCCAAACTGGGTCAAACTCACTATTAGCACAGTGTTCCCTGAAAGTTGGAATACTGTGTTGCTAAGTGTTGTCACTGTGACAAAAATGCAGTGCACTAATTAGCCATAATTTCTATGTTAAGCAAAAATCAACAGCAATACGGAAGTCAAATGATGTCCAACAAGCGAGCACCGAAGCTTTAGCTACAACAGGTGTGGCAGTGAGTGTCGCTAATTGTTGGACTTTGTGTTGCATGTTTGTTCAATGTTATTTGGTATATGTCAATCAGTGTTATCTGCTGCACAATGATACTCTATGTATGAAAAATATAACATTATGGTGTCTGTGTGTCCCAGTCATGTCAGGCAGTTCTATTCAAAATCACATTATGAGGGTGTGTACATCTGTGCTATATTTATTGTGATACATTAATGTAATCATAACAGTATGGGGCCATGGTGATCACAAATGCTAAGTCTGGTGGCATCCTTCTATAATATTACCACAGTATTCTGCGTGTCTCTTTTGAAATGGGTAAAATCGGTTTTAAATTATACAAACAACATTTAACTAATGTAAATGATTTTTGTTTGCATGGGTGAAATGAGCTTGCTCCTTTGGATGTTTCAGAGTAGAGCCGCTATTCCTGTGCATCGAAGGGAGTCTGTAGACTGAATCGTGGCTTTAGGATGCTCCATCTTCTTAGTGAAACCAGTTTGCCCACCAGAAATGTTGTAATGTTCACATAAAATGTCAAATTTGTATTCAAAATGTATCGTTTGCATCAATGTTTTTAAATCTCAAATTACAGTTTGCTCATGCTGTTTGTGGATTCTCTCCTCTTTTCAGTGTCTCCGTCTCTGTTTTAGTTACCCTAAAATATTACAAGAAACAGGTGCATTCAAGCAAAAACAATAGTGTGTCACCATTTTAAGTATGATTAACCCACAACACATTAATATATATGGCTTGAGAAAGATGCACTACAAAAAAGATTGTCCACAGATACATAATGGCCAATTGGTAATTTACTACTTAGGTTTGATACACATCATATTTAGGAGTAAGGTTGCACCGATTGCAGTTTTCTGGCCAACTGCCGATTACCAATCTTTAAGAAGCCTTAAATTTGGCCAATACCTTTTTTTTTTTTTTGTCTGAAATATCACTAAATATAGCAAGAAAGTTGGTAACAATGATGTGACTATTGTTAACTGCTCATACATGACATGACCTCGTCTATCAGTCAAACCTCTCACAGGGCAGCAGAAGAGGACAGTGGTTTAATTTTAGACCTTTGTTTAAGCAGTTAAGATCGGGGGATAAGCTCGGCTTCCGATGAAGGTATCAGTCAATCATTGATCTAACTAAATTAAGGATATCGGCTGGTCAATAAATCGATACACCCGTATTTAGGATCTTTATGGATCTTAAGTTTGTTGTTCTAATAGAGCCAAACAGTAAAACGGCTGCAAAGACCAATTTTATCAGCAGAGTTCAATTCTCTTCTGTGTAATGCATTGGCATTTTGGAGGCCTAATAAAAACTCAAGAGTTTTGTGGGCACATAAGTTGCATGTGAACCTCACTTATTTTAAGGGTTTTGCAAAAATAAAAATCATTCAATAGTGTCACCAGAGTACCTTTCAAAACACCATCCCTCCCCACTTTATTGTAGAGCAGTTGTGGTTCTCAGGGACTACTTACCTCCATGTTATTGGTGTTTCTCTTCCTCCACACCTGACTTGAATAAGTGGGTTACTAACAGGCTCCTTCAACACTTGATGGCATGCAGAGGAGGTGATGCAATTACTTGAATCAATTTTTCTGGAAGAGAGGCATCTAAAATATACATATATATATATAAAAAAAAAAAGTTTTGTTTTTACATAATGTAAAAAAACCAAGCCCAATAAATACTTCATACTACAGAATTTCTCGACCTGCCCAATAAAATCTGTGGCATCCTGGTTCACCTGGAGATTATATCTTTGTGTTATTATTAGGGGCGGTGTTAACTAAAAGCTGTGTATCCTTGTACGCCACTGAAAAGCAGGGAAAGTATGAAATAGCATGACTGGGGTGTAAGTGTGATCTGAGAATTCAGAAAATCGTTGGCAAATCTTCAAATCCTCAAATACCCAGCAAGAACAAAGGGTAATAAATAGTGAGCACATCTTTGAATAAAAATGGTACTTAAATGATTATGTGTAAACTTTGGCATAAACTACAAAAAACCCAATATTTCAGTGAATCAAGAAGGTCAGAACAGAAATGAGACACATCAACAGGAAGAAATACACAAAGTGTCCAGGGGCTTTTTTTTCATATCGCCTTGAAGATGAGGTAGGATATAAATCAAACAAACCTGCCAGTGTCACATTTAAGAGACTCCACAGCATGCTTTTAAGAGAAAGGGAGCACCTCCACCATCTTTATAGAAACTTAAGCTCATATTATCCAACTGCTTATCTTGAATAAAGTCTCTCCAGCTGTTTGTTGTGTTGTACTAAGAGGCGGATCCCGTTCTGCAGCGAGTTATTTGTGCCATGGGTATTAATGTCCCAGCTTGGATTTAAATTGGTTTCCAGTTCAGAGTTGCACAATGTCTATCAAGATATGATTGTATTGGGGGTGCTGGATGGTTGGTAGGGGGAGCAGGCGCAACGCTAATATAGGTACGCTGCAACGTGACGTCATGCTTGCAAGATTCCTCCCTCCCCAAAAATTGCTCACCGACGATGAGTACCATTAGTTTTAACCAACAAGTCGTCAAAATAACACGCCAGATCTTAAATGTATATATGACATATAAAATAAAAAGGGACACGGCGCTTTGATATTAATTGTTAACACTAAGACAACTAGCAAGGTCCAAGGATATTGCATTTCACAGATCTGGAAAAAGTTTTTCTTAAAAAAAAAAATAGCAAGAGGGAAGTAAGTCAGTTATACTAGCTTGACTTCGACAATCTCAACATGTAGATGTACTGCACAATTTGGTGTGTTTTGATTCAGTTAAAAAAAGAGAATAAGGTGATTAGCTAACCAACAGCTCAGTTGGTTAGCTAATCAAACACTGCTTATGTTCAGGCAACTGTAGCCTGGTTTGGGGTCACACCACCCAAACCACCAATAAAGATATGTTGGGTTCCAGGTCAGCCTAACTGATGGCATATTTATTTTACAGAGAATGGAATTAAAACAGTTCAGAAGGACAAAATAATAATAAAATTAAAAACAGCCAACATCAGTTCATCTTCCTCCATAACAGCCATGATATGGACTTTTATCACAGTATTCAGTATTAATTGGTAACATAAAGAATCAGGTTATGTATTTTTATGGGAAAACAAATGAAAAGAAAGAAACACATCAAAGGTTGATCTCTACGATTAACAATTGAAATGCATAACAACTTGTATACTGCAAAAATAAAACATGTAAAACTTTAAAAATGTACAGTAAAGTTCAACATACCTGGGCAGAATGGTATTAGACAGTTCAGCAGCCTGAAAAACACCCAGAATGCATCAGTTCACCTGCCCATGACAAATGAGCCACAAACAAAACACTGCAACATGGTATACCAGCCAGCTTGTTCACAGTAAGGCCTGAAACATGACAAAATCGTTCCATTCTCCATTTAATTTTACCGAATTAACAACAAACTTTTTACAAACACCTGAGCTGAAAGATTGTAGAACATTTTCTTCTCTACAGCAACTTTTAAATCGTAAATCAACTGAAGCTCGGTGAGCAGCTCACCTTCCTCCATAACAGCCATGAACAGTTTAGTTGGTTTGGTGAAGCAGGAAGTGACGTCATAGGCCACGACCTCAAAAATAAAACCAAGCTTTCCCAAAATTATTACATAGATATTGTTTAAATAAGTAATAATTTCATGATAAAATTAAAGACAATAAAATGAAAAAATAAAAATACGTAATTGCAAAGTAAACATCAAGCATAAACATAATGCTGTTCTGCTCTTTGTGAGGAAAAGGTTTGCTGTTCTTTAGTGTTCATAAAAAAAAAAAACACTTCAACATGATCTGTGCTTTGCTGGCTAGTGGCTAGTGGAGTTATTATGCATGTATCATAAAGCCGACACAAAGTTCAAGAAAAGACAAGAATACGAGTAATTTTGATTTTTTCTTTACCTGTTTTTTGGCGTTAGTTTCACATACGCAACATCGAGCTGCAAGCTCTGAAGGAGCTTCCTTAAGAAGTACAGTTCTGCTCTGTCCCTCTGTGTTTTTGTGTAAAATCTTGCTTTGAGGATTTTAAACACACAAGTGATTTTAAATATCTGTCTGTCTTCTTTAGCTGGAGGAAAACCATGTGTAGCAGTATTACATGATGTCAATTAAAACAGTCCCAGGCGTCATGGTGGGATTTTATTAAAGTGTCAGTTAAATGTGATATACTTCAGTTTGTAGTTCTTTCAGATTTATTAGCAGAACACTTGTTTTCTCAGTGATATGTTTTTTCTGCAATGGATGAAGAGATAAATTCTTATATGAAAGTTATTCCTCTTCTGGGAATAAACACTTTAAACAAACAGAAAGCTTAAGGAAAAAAAGCCTGTCTGTTGTTTGAGCTACAAACAGGGTATTTTTCTTCATTTTCTTTAATAACATAGCCCCAAAATTGATGTTTTCAATTACTATCCTCCTGGTCCCACTGAGTAAATCAACATTGGTGCTGATGTTCAAATGCAGTTATGACACTGATATGAAAACAGTCAAAAACACACCTTGTGTTTGCTGTATTTTGGCAGCAGAGTGAGGAGAACTTGGTCCCAGAGAGGTGCAGCTGTTAATATATGAACCTCAATAGCACAAAACATGACCAAAGCAGAGACCAGAAAATGTTATCGCATAACATTTATGATCATCTGACACAAAATGGAGGACCAATTTGTATCAGATTAGCAGTAAAATCCACGTTTTTTTGTTTATATTTATGGTTTGGCAGATTTAGTTTATTGATTTATACTTATGTAAATAAATTACAAGGGGAGCCTTTACATCATTCTCGTACAGTTTGCCAGTGTGCCAAAAATTGCAACCAATTAGCACCAGCACAACTTAAAACTGAACTCTGCAAAATAAATCACTAAGCAAGAACAAAGAAGGAAACAATAAAGAAATACAGGCCAGTAGGAGCAAAAAGTTGAAGGGGAAGGTTGCTTGAAAGAGTATTTTCTTTGTTGTGCAGCACCACTGTTGTTCTCAAGTGGTCCTTTCTTTCTTCTCTATCCACTAGACAACGTCTATCCATCCTTTGAAGCAACAATGACACCAGTAGCTCTGTATCCATCACGGAAGATATAATAAATATTTACAAAGACTGTCAAACCGCACTGACAGCTGAGATGAAAGTGTCAGCTATAGAAAAAGACAAACAAGGGAAAAGAAGACGATGCACAAACCACGGCAGCCGAGTTCTCTGTCCGTAATGGAATAAGTTGATGTAATGAGCGAGACGTTCAGCAGAGACAACAAGAGGAGCTTCTCTCTGGTTCTGAGATGATGACTTGATGATAAATTATGCTACATGTCTTGGATGACTTCAGGGAACATACTAAAACTTGTGTACGTGTTATTTGTTTTGTTTTTAGTCATCATGAGCCCCATGAAAACTGCTTCTTGATCAAACCCACATTAAGGATTATCAAATCAAATTAAGCTCTCTTGCACCGTACCAGAGTAGTTAGTTTTATAACTGTTGCTCGTTTTAATCAGTTGAGGTACAAAGAAAACAACAATCCCCCCTCTTTATGCTTAAAATCTCATTAAAGCATATGATAATTCACCTATAGGGAACTTTGAACCTTATAAATCACTAAAAGTGCTTAAACTCTCATCTAATGAAAATACAGACAGGGATCGTTCATCATCTGTGTGAGTCGAGTGACAAGAAGTGGGTGGAATGAAGGTGAGGGCTATGGACAGCAACCTCAGCTCATCTGTCTTGTCTGATAAAGTGGCTGGGACATTCTCTTATCTGCTGCAGGGGAAGAGTTATAACAGTGTTAGTTTGGTAACTGGGATCATCCTCATGGGGGAAAAAAAAGGATTGTGTAAAGAAATATCTGGTGTTAGCTCAGCAGGACACGTTCAATCACATTTTAATATCAGACAAACATTTTTCAGACAAGGATTTCAGTGAAAGAGTTCAGGAAAACCAAGCAAAGTTTTAACACACCTGTCAGTCCTGAAAGCATTACAAATCTATTTCTGAGGTTTTGGGACTCCAGAGTAAGAACCATTATCTACAAATGGAAAAAAAAAAAAACCATGAGGAGAAACTTCCCAGAAGAAAATGGCCAATCAAAATTACTCCAAGAGGGCATCGATGAGTTATCCAGAAGGTCATGAAAAGGTCATAAAAAGTCTGAGGACCAGAAGATTAATCAATTGATGACAAAACCCTAATCATGTCCTTTATTACAGAAATAAAGGAACGTAGCATGATTTTAGAATAAAAAAGAAAATAAAAAAATAAATAAAATAAAAACTGATCTTTAAGTTGACTTCTCAAAAGAAAAGGCAAAAAAGAAACTGGAAACTAGATTTAGAATAATACACAAATGTCACCATATGTAACAACTTATTTATATCAATACTTTCTGGCAGTTTACTTTTTGTGTGTGATTATCCGATATATATATGACAAGTTACAGTTACACATTTTTATTAAAGATCTCCAAGATAATTAGAAAAGTTTAATATGAACATATGGGAAATGTTTCTGCATTATTCAGGGTTTAAACATGGAACATGGAAAAAACAGAAAATGTAAGAGGTGGATGGATGGATGGATGGATGGATGGATGGATGGATGGATGGATGGATGGATGGATGGATGGATGGATGGATGGATGGATGGATGGATGGATGGACAGCCGGACGGCCGGATGGCAAAATGGATTTGGAAATAAAATCTGAGAATAAAAATGTTTCCAAACTCTTTCCTTTTTCTCCTTTTTTGGATTTTGAAGTTTCAGACTCCATTGGAACCGTGTTTCATTATCAACACGTCTTGAGTTTATATTAAAAAGTTTGGAAAAAGTTTGCAGGGTCAAAAGGTTAAACTTCAAATGTCTCTTTTCCTAAAGATATTTCTCCACTTCGGCTTTTCTCCATCTAAGAAATGAGACTTTTGCTGCGGCCTATTGAGGATGACATCGACGTGTGAGCTCGACATCAGTTTGACAGGAAGACTTTGGTTTAAACATGATGCTGCTAAACCTGGAAGCTACTCAATAAAATCAATCAGTTCCAATCAATTAGACTGTGATTTGTAGGAGAGGGGACAGTTTTGACTTGTGGATCACTGAGAGCCTGAAGAGAAGGCAAATATCAGAGGCAATTTGTTCCTGTCTGACTCACTAATTGCAGGGCTCTTCCTTAACAATAGATTGATGGCTGCGTTTAAGGACTACTTCCTGATGAGAGCATCATTATCCTCTCACCAGGACTTCCAGAGATCTCACTGAGAAATTGCGCTCCAACACACTGAACTAAAGACTTTGCCTTTTCTTGTAAGGCAGCAGTTTACAGATCATTTCAAATCCACCTTCAGAGCAGAATGACAAACAAAAACTGTACAAGCTCTTATTCTGTGTGTGTCTGGCTCCCTGACTCCAAAAGAAGATACTTAGTTGTGGTATTTTCTACTGGCACATCCATTGATTAAACTTGGGTGAATTAAGTTGCTGGGAAAAAAAATTCTAGACCAACAAAACAGAAAGCATTTCCTTAAAAAAGTTTTTCATTAAGGCAAATAAATAAATTAGGGACTACATTATGTTGTTAAAATACTGTTTGTACCTGAAAAAAAATTCACAACAAAATTATTTTGTTTTAAGTTGGAAAAACGTGTCATCTGACTACTTTCAAGTTTGGGATTTTGGGTGTTGTTGCAAAAACATTTGAGCACAGCTCACATTCTTTTAGGAGATTTAAGAGAACAACGGGAGATCTTTGGGAAAAGAAAAGAAATGAACGATGTAACAGATCCTTTTGAATACTAGTAAGCTTATTTATAGATGGTGAAATGCATGCCAGTATCTCCTGACTGCCACAGGGGCTGAACCTCCAGCTCTTCGATCTTAGTGACGCCCCTGGCCGGATCAGTGAAGCACTACTCTTAAATGGGATACGCCAAATTCCTGGAATATAAGTATTCCAGGAATTATGTCAGTTTTTTTCTACATGATTAAAAAAGGAGATTAAGGATTTCTATTTCCCCTCACACGTTTAAAACCCATCATTAATTGATAAGGTGTCATCATTTTGTCAAGGCTTCTGTGTTAATATTTTATCTCTGGAAAAAAAGGCGAAGGCAGGACATTCAGAATCTTGATGAAACGGGCCTGAATGAAAAGGTCCTGCTTTGTTGGTGCTGTTACTTAATTCAGATGAAAGAGACTAAAAATAGATCCAAATGTCATTGATAGATATTGGTGGAAAAAAATATAATGACCTCAAATCTCCGCTAAATTTGGCTCAGATATAATTAGTTCAGATTTTAAAACTATGCTCTTCCCTCTGCGAGAAAATAGGAATCACAGAGAAGCAATATTCTTTAGTAATAATTACAACGTTTTTATGCAGTGATGTATTAACCTACTCATCTCTATATTAAAAGCATCAACTGAACAATACATTTAATCCAATTAAGAAGTTTAGCTGGTAGATTATATCCATTTTATTAAAAAAAATTACTTCAATGAAGCTGCACATTTATAAGCTTCAAGTACTTTAGATTTGCATTAAGGAGGATCCAAACACAGACAATTACAGAGCACAATGTTTTAATAAGAGTAAACATAAAGTAACTTAGAGCATGTATCACAAGAAAAACAAAAGAGCCCAGCCACCCAATACACACACACACACACACACACACACACAAATCAGTCATTTATATTTTTATGTAGTGGTCGTGAAACAAATTTTATGTGCAAGTTAGAATACTATCATGTTACATAAATTCATATGATAGTATTCAGTAATTTGATTAGCTAAGTGAATTAATTACACGCAAACTGATGCCTTTAAGCTATTATTTATAATTCTTCAGTTAATAAAAAAACATGTAATTTAATGCTAGAATATTAGATCAGACCAAAAATATAAGTAAAAATAGAAATGTAGGCCTAATGAAAATTAAAAAGAAAAAAAAAAAATCCCTCCATCTTTTGCAAACTTGTATTTTATTTTGATCCTCAGAAAAGCGGCACAACACCAAATTCAATGAAATATTTCACTAGTTTCCAAACACAAACCAAAGAAAAGAAAAGGCTACCACATTGCTGTGATAACAAATAAATACATTTTTCTAACAAAATTCGGTCATAAAATAAAAAATAAACACAAAACAAACTTTACATTTCAAAGTTACTGTTTCATACTGCAAATGGGAAACAAAAAAGAGGAATCAAAATTCTGTAAATAAATGCTTATGCGATAAAATCCCACAGATGATTAGAAATTGGTTTGTTGATTTGTTCCCTGACTGATAGCTGCAGCTGTGGAATATGATCTCTGACAGAAAATCACCAGTGCGAGCCAAAACACAGCCCTGAACGATGAAAAATTTATTTTTTAAATGTCTTTATTGTCACTAGATATGTCACATACAGCGACACTTCTCTGTCTCGGCTACACAAAACTGCACCAAACAGAAAACACTTATTCCCATGAAAGAAGCAGCTGTGCCTCCGTTCTTGCATTCTTCTGGAAATATAATTGATTACATAAAAGTTAATGCCATAAAAGGAAGAACATTTGGTAAAGTATGACAGAAATGTTCGGCAGAAGCAAAACTATTACCAAGGGAATTTTGTCAAAGCTGCAATAAAAGACCTAGTGCCTGGAAAATTACATTTGTTTGCATGTCAAATAAATAACAAGGTCCACGTGTTTTACTTTAATGGAGACGACCTTGGATGCTCTAAGGAAAGAAAGTGAACTACTGTGCAGTAAGTTTATATATTTCTTGATTAATTTCATCATTCATGAATGTCCTGAGCGTATTATTAGCGTACATCCTGTAGGCTGTAACAGCTTACTGTATGATAAAATACTTCAGCACAAACATAATTTCAAAGGGCATGATCGTTTATAAAAAAACCCCCCAAAAAAACAACTTGTGACAGATGGCATTATGGTTGCTGCCATGTTCAATCAGATTACAGTGAATGTAATTTTTTTTTCTCAAACAGCCTTTTCTTGAATTATTAATGTCACAAGTGAGGAAGATAAAGAAAAGCTCATCGAACAATGTATACTGGGTCTGTTCTCTACATCCAAATGACATTAGTTCTGGTCCTGTTAAATTTCCTCTTTGTCAGTGTGACTATATTTACTTCTTTGACACTGCAGTTACTGGGTAATTAACTAAAACTTTAACAATAATGCTGTATTTTTGTACATAGTGTGATATTTCATATTTAAATGTCTAGTTTAGTTTGTTTGGTGCTTAAATTTTCCACTTGTGGGACTAACAAAGGTTTGTCTTATGTCTTAGTACCAATGGCGGTAACCCTGGCTTTCAATTACTTTCATTAAAAGTTTAAAAGCAAATAAAAGTCCTATGTTTTCACAATTTTTATTGCAGATTTATTTTTTTCTATGAAGCATCAAAACAGTTTAAAGATTTGACCCCTGATGAGACAGAAAGTGATGAAACAGCCGTTTCTGTCAACATTATTGATATACATTGTGTAACCAATAACAAAGGGTTTTAAAATATTTAATGCCCTGGGGATATGTTCAGAAAGACCAGTATGATTGCATGAAAGACGGCTTCTTTGAACCATTGTGAAAAACATGAACCTTTTGACACCAAGAGTTACATGTGATCCCCTCAAATCCTCTGCAAACCTGATGTGATGTAATTTTCCTTTGAAGGTTTTATCAATAGCGAGCTGCTTAATGTTTCCTTATTTATTCTGCAGCAGTCATGTCAGGAGAGTAAGCAGTAAACATCAGACAGTGGAGGCCAAACTTAAGGTCATGTTTTAGTCCCACCACGGTAAAAATCTGCAGTTTTCCACTGATCACTGATTTTTTTTTTTTTTTAAGTTTTGACAGCAAGTAAACATCTAAGACATTAAGGTCCCAAAGACTAAACTACAGTCCCACGTCAAAAGGCTTATGGCTTTACATTCAGAGAAACGCACAACACACTTTGGAAAATTGTATTAAATGAATTTTAAACCATCTGTTAATTCATTCCACTTCAAAATAATTCACTACATTATTGTTTTTCTTAACATACAGAGTCAAAGTAAAAGATATTAAAGTTTTCTGATATAAAATGGCAAAATTCGAAAACCTGAAGGTCTATTCTCAACTTTTAAGGGAGTCTTACTCGGATTTATCTCACTCTGATTTAGTCTGCTGGTTTGTCTTCCCTGTTAAAGTCCAACATAGAATCTGGACATCTTGTCACTTTGAATCATGGTGTATATTCTGCTTTTTTGTAAACAGGTTTACACATAAACTCAGCAGCAAGCTTGCTCAGATGTGCTAGTTTTTAGGTGACATTCCTTGACTCAGTCCCTCTCTAATGCTTAGTCAGTAAGCCAAATGGCATTTGCTACATAATAATACAGCAGTTTGGTGAAAGGGATGATGAAAATTTATTTCATGTCACTTTTTGTAATATCTCTATACATTATTAGCTAGTAAAGTGTGTGAAATATTCGTTTTTTTCAACCTGCTGCATGCCTGGTTGTTTGGCGTAAACACTGTTCAAGAGGCTGTATATGCTTCAGCCCACCGGCAAAAGTGAAGCAAACAGGATCATCACAAACACGTGGTGTATGATGCATATTTGTTATTCAGGGCACAGCTGAGCCCCCAGCAGCAGATGCAACAGTCAGACTCACAAACCTATACATAAAGGACTTAGCATACAAGGTTACTTCTCTGAGGGCACAATATGCTGAGTGCACCAAGAGGTAAAGAGTCTCATAATAGATTATTCTGTCATTACACTGCAAAAACACAAAATGTCCGTTCTAGTTTCTAGTACAGTTGAAACAGGACAAAACTAACTTACAAAGAACTTTTCTGTGACATAGAAGAGCTTGTTTCAAGTAAATTCCTTAATATGATTAAAAAAAAAAAAAAAACTAGTTCCACTAGTTTACTTCTAAAAAGACATTAACTTATTAATATTAACTTATTGCCAAAAAAGGCTACGTACTTTTTGGAGACCCAAATGGAAATATAAAAATGTGCAAATATACATTTTGCGTCATAGGTCCCTTGTAATGTTCACTGGTAATGGATCAATTCAAATGCCAAGTATGAATCATAATCTTAAAGAATGATTTTAGTTTTGCTGAACCCCTGCTGGTGATTCTCTTGCCTGAATAGTAACAGCTGTGAGACCTGGTTTTCTTTTTTCCTGCAAATGTGGAGCTAGATTAACCAGAAGGACTAAACAAAGAAATAACCTAACTAGAACTGCTAAAGAAAGATGGACATAGATTCAGACAAAAAGACTAACTAAACCTAAAGTGACAAAATAAGAAAACTATAAACACGATGGGGAAGATAGAAAGACTTAGAAAGAAATAACTTAGCTGGAACCACTAAAGAAAGCTAGACATAGACTCAGATATAGAATAACAGAACCTAGGGTAAGTAAAAAATAAACTAGAAACACCATGAAGGACTGAAAATAAGGAAAGCAATAACAAGACAATTCTAACCACAATAAATAACCTCAAATGGTAAAACTAAAATGACCATGAAGGGCTAACCTACAGTGAACTAAAACATAATGATAAATAAGTTGAAAAAGCAAAACCAAACCCAAAAACCCAGAGTCCTGACAAGTTATTACAGAGACAGGAGGATCTCACAGCAGCATGTTGAAGACGATTCCCCTCAGCAGTTGTAAATGACAGGCCGGGCCACTCACTGATTATCCAGCCTCATGCCAGTCACTGCTGCAGAGAAACTACCCGTAATCGTGTTTGACACCATGTGCATGGAGGACTGATCCCACCGGTAATGAGATGAACTAGTGACAGCCCTCCGGGGCTTCAGACTCCAGGTGCTTCCATATAGGCCATCTACTTCCATCCTACCCCCAATAACTTCTTCGCCTGTCTCACCTCATCATCTACCGTCCACCCGTCTCTGCTTCCACCTCTCCAAGAATCTCAGAGTTTTGAGGAAACTGGATCCACAGTGAGAACGATGACAAAGCAGCTGTAAACCTCAGTCTTAAACTATGTTTCCCTGAAGTTGCTCTGCTGCTGGACAGTTACAGAACATGGAGTTTAATGGTGCTGTGTCAGCACACAAGGGACGTTTAGAGGAAAAGTTAAGAATGCACCTAAAATTCCTTGAACTTTTAAATGAGTCAGTTCAAACGACTCATTTTTATCTATCTGTGACTAGCTGCAGACCAATTTTCTTCTAACTCTGTTTTAACAAGCTTACTGTTTGTAGAGGAAAGTATGTGTAGTAGCAGTCACATTTATTGACACTCCTAATAAATGTTAGATCGGCCTTCTTTCTGTTTAGGTTGGTTTATGTTTTCCCTCATGTCTTTTTCTCTTCTAGTTTATCAGGCTTAGTGTTTCTTAAGTATCAGCTCCCTGGTGTTTCCTCCCTTTTGATTTCCACAGTATATCTTCTTTCTCTCCACCCTAGGGAGGTAAATACTTTTTTGCAGCACTGTATCCAAATAAAAAGACTTCCATCTTAGTTAAGGTCTTGCTTAAAATTTGTGCTTTTCAAGTTTTCCGGTTTCTCTTCTGCATATTGCAAAACAGAAGAGTAGCTGTACAGCATTATCAGATATATCTGAGAAACCATTAGGATACACAGGCATATCTCAGCAATTAAGAGATCAAATAGATGCAAGGCAAAGGAAAACACAAGAGACCACAGCAGCCAATGGGGAACAGTTAGCAGGATGAGAAAGCAATCATCTCATTTTGTGCAGAAACTCAACTTAACTTCCAGCAAATTAACATCATCTCCTCCACTAAGGAGCTATTTTCCTTTACTAATGACAGACCAGAAGACTCTCATTAGCTCAGCATTCTTGATCAGAATAATAATTTGTTAAACACTGAGAAAAAAAGATGAATTATGTGCTGACGACTGATGGATGCAATCAGATGAAGAACGGTACATAATGTGACTGCAGGAGACAAATTATCCACCTAAAAATGTTCTCTGAAATGTGCAAATTGCTATTACATCTATAAAAGTATATTTTAGAAGGGAACATAAACTAACTCATCTGTATAGAAAGGAGCAGAAAATGTGTATTCTTGACACTGATGTCTCTGCTTTGAAGACTAATGGATCAACTGCTGCTCCTATACATTCAGTGGAGCCTCAGTAGAAGAGAAAGAATGACTGAAGGGAAAAACAGCAGTCAAGTCAAATCCAGGGTCACAGAATAAAACCTGACATGTCTTGAATTGTTTCAGGTGGAAGGAGGACAAATCAGGCTGACATGGGAAACAAGAGAACAACTTTTTGTTTTGATTTATGCATAATATAATTTTTTTATTTATTTTTGTGACATAAAATTCATCCAAATGTTTCAGAGTGCCAGTGCTGTGGACACTGTTCATAAAGAAATGACTCAAGTCAAGAACTTGACGCAATTAACTGGACATTTGATAGATTTCCACCATTTGTCTTTGACTGATGGTTTGAATTTATCTGCCTTGTTTTCTAATGTGGATTAACTTTAACTTTATGCGTCTAGATCTGAATCGTAAGGAAGACAATTAGGGCGACAAAAAAGTCAGAATTCAGAGAAAGAAAAAAAAATGTCTGAATTATTTTAGTTTCTCTAATCCTCTTCTGTACTATTCAGATTTAATTGCATAAAGTTAAATTTAGCAATGCTGATGCCTCAGAGGCTACTGCTGCCAAATGTTCTGTCTCCACTTGTCTTTACATGCAGATTCTCATTGTGCCTTCTGTGTGGTAATGGTTTTGTAATGTAATCTGAAACATGAAGATGTTGGACTTGATATGCTGTACCAGAACAGATTTGCTGTGCCCAGCATCTCACACCATATTCAATGAGAAAAATCGATGAAAACGTGGATGTTCAACAAACGAACTGCAAACCTTGCTGCTGGAATATGATTACACGAGCTAATTGTATTTTTTAGAACAGATAATATAATTACATCTATGGGGAATAGAGGTGTGAAAGTGGAAATGCCAGAAACTTGGCCCACTCTAAAACCACAGAGGGAAATAAAAAGGAATCTGTCCCCTGGTGCTGTGTTTCCTCCGTCAGCTAAAAGGTGGAAGGATGTCAGTCTGCAGGGCTTTATATCTATATATATAGATATAATATATATCTATATCTATATAGATATTTATATATAAAGCCCTGCAGACTGACAGTCTATACTGTATATATAAACATGGCTTAAATTAAAGCTGAGAAAACTGCTCATGTTTGTAATTATTCTCACTTTATATAAATCCATAAACAGTTTGGTTTCTATCAAGATGCAAGAGAAAGCAAATTCCTCCATCCTATTTGATGATTATGTTTAAATATATGAGGAAATTAGTGACATGTTTGTCATTTATTAAAGGTTTAAAAATTACAGTAGCTGCAGAGAGCCACTGCAATGGGACAAAAAGCTGGTAAAATTTGTAAAACAACTTCAAACCGTTTATATTCTGCTTTTCCTTGCTTAGTGTTGGCACACAAACCCGTTGATATGACAACTGATACATCTTGGTTAACCCGCAGGGCAAAGAGTAATATGTTGACCAGAATGTCCTGCAGTGTGGCTAACTTCCTGTTTTGGAACGTCTCTAGTCAGGTTGCATTCAGACAGGTTTTCTACCATTTCAACCGGATCGAGACCTAGGTTTTTAGGCGGATCAGAATTTGGTTTTTAAGTCCGTTTTGGAATTCAAATTTACAACCAGACCTCCCCAAAAACTGACTTTCTAGAGAAAACGGATTAGAGTTTGATTCAGGACTCTAATACACCGTAAGTTTCTTAAAATTTGAAATTCAAACCAAACTGAAAATGTTTATATTAGTGTGAAACAATGCAGTGTAGCTGGATATCAACAGTCTACAAATTCATATAAGATTGTTATGTTTGGTGCAGCTTTCTCAGCCAAGAAACATTTGTTTTCCAGAGTGGAGGGATCTTATTTGAGGCTGGTGACCAATCAAAGCGCCATGTTCACATCTGTTGCAGACCAAATATGATTAAAAACCTGTGAGAACATGAACTTTTTCTTCTTAAGTGATGATACACGTACTAATTACTTCATCTATCGATGACTGGAAGAACAACTTGAATCTGTGGTTTTGAACCAGGATATTAACCTGCCTTGTCATCTCCACTGGTATGAACAAGGAACACAGATAATGCAAATATATTTGTGCAAAACTGATTTGGTGTTTTCTACGCTGTTAAATAACTGAAAACAATATTTGTTTAGGCTAGTTGGTCATTCTTGGGTTGTAATCGTCTGTTGGTTTGGTCGGGAATGACCATGATGATGGACTAATGAATTATTAGTGATCATAAAAGGATTAAACTACCTTATTTGTTACTTCTTAAACCTAAGATCACACCTGAATTGCCATCTAAAACTGTTGGTAGTCCTTCTCAGAAGCCTAGGTTTTCTCTCTGATGCTCAGTGGTATCCCAAGCATAAGCGATTTAAGGAATTTCCTCCCTTTTAGGAAAATTCTTAAATCACTTATCCTACCTGCTTTGTAATACAAAATAAAAAGACCACCCTTTCAATGCTGTTAGATATACACTTTACATGTATATTTTTCAGCTATATTCGTCCTGATTCTATATTTGTGAGCAACTAGTGAGGTTTGTTTTGTGGAAAACATGTCACTAGTTGTAGGAATAATCCAGATTCACTTTGAGTGCATGTTGAACATTCACCTGCTGAAGCCACATGTGACGCTTAGGCATGTCTAGACACATCAGAGCTTCAAGAGGACATGTTCAGAGGTGTCAGGGTATTGTAGAAGACAAAACCCCCCAAAAAATATTAAGCTGGAAACTACTAATCACATACCACAACAAACTATTATATTGCTCAAGCCAATATTATCATAATACAAGCTGCAAACACAATAAGTCATACAGCAGCACTGCCAGGAATAAGAGAGATAGAAAACTGAATCCTGGAAGCCAAAAATTAGGGGCACAAAACAAACATCTTTTTATTCCGACTGAACCACTTGGTTTCTTTAATACATTCATGATGCCTCAGTAAGACTCAATGACAGGTCTGGTTTTCTGAATTTGACCCAGAATAAACGTAGAGGACTCCTTGTTTTATTTATCCTCATCGCTCATCCAGCTTTTTCGTCCCTGTCTCTGATGTGCTGCAGTCAACAGAACACTCTCCCTGACCTAGTTGCATACATACGGTGCATGTAAAGGTCAGGCAGGAGAACATCCTCTGGCTGATATGTGTTAATATTTATAATGCTTAAGCACTTCAGAAGTGAATGTAAAAATGTTCTCTTGGAGATGTTGCATGTACAGGCTGGCTGTGTGTATCCAGCATGTAAAAAGTCTTGTGAAAAAAGACAAAAGCAGAGCAGAAACAGTCAGGAGTTACGTTTTGAGAGTTATGGGAAAAAGAAAAACCTTAACCAGCAAAACTCTCCGACTGCACTCTGACAAATAAGCTGTCTAAACTCAGCATGCTGAAACAATTATTTTGTAAATGTTACATTGGTAATCAGCATTTTTATACTCAGCCATCCAGGAATAAATTGTGATATATTTCTTCTCTACAGTGATGACAGTTTTCAAGCCAAAGCCATATATTTCCTGTTTCCTTTCAAAAGTAGTAATTTTTTTTATTCTGCTCAATAGGAAAATAGGACATGTTGAACAGTATTTTTTACATACAGAAAAACTGATTAGCTGATAGAAAGATGGCATTAAGGAATCAGGTCAGGATGAATTCCAGAATTAGCTTTAATATGTTTAAAGGCCATTTATCATCGTTTAACAGCTTTTCTTTGTGTACATAGTATAAAACCTGGGGACATGTGAAATGATAAAAACACTGACCCTAATGGGAATTCAAAAGAAGAACATTTACATGCTGGTTTGTCCAGAGAAAAACAGAAAATCAGTAGAAATATTGTATAAGAACATCAGTCTGGAGACCTATCAAACAAGTACCCCACCTAGACATTTACAGAGCTCTATGGGGAAACCAGTCAGTATTTGACCAAATGGTGAATGGCCACTTATGACATAAAAAAATGCTAAAAAAAACCCCTCAGAAGTCTTGCTGAATGGAGACGAACATCAGATTCATGTTTCCATGGAACCACATCATTTTTTTAAGATGATGACGTCGTAGTTCCACCTCTCTCTCATCTGCAAGTCAAAATTACTTCATAAAATTGTCCTACAGTAAATTTTAGACTAAATAAATATTGTTAAATTGATGTACAACTTAACTTAATGACATTTAACTTTGTCAAAGTTAAATAACAAAGCAGCTAGTACCACCTGAAGTTATTTAAAATTAGATTTCCAATTATAGGTATATGAACATATGAAGCTTTCACTGGGAGTCCAAATGTCAGAAGCTGGTCTTCTGGGATTTGGTTGACTCTAAATGCTTGAGGAAGTGAATGTTGGTTGAAGGTGTACGCTGATACAGGTGTGTGTTTATAGGGTAAAAGTTTACAATGCTCCTTGTGTTGGTTTGTTGCTTATTCTCTCCAGGGTTCTGTAGCTCATCTAAAATCCTGTCTTGATAAAAGACAGCCCACAGTCTCCGCCCAGTGGGAAGCTCGATCAAAGGAAACACTGGTGTCACTTTGGGGAGCGGTATTTGGTCAAGCACACAAATATATATATTTTTTATTTAATAGTAAAAGGGCACACAATTCCATACTTCAGTGCTTTGTACATGTACACTTCTACAATCCAAACTGGTTTCTGGTTGCAGCTTTGAAATGGCTTCTACTCATGTATAAAAGGAACAATTTTCTATCCAATTAACTCCAGGCAGCATCATAAACATGATTATGTTTCAGCTGTGTATTTACTCCCACTGTGACCTCTACATTAAGTCGGTTAAGCACTCGGATATTTGCATGAGGAGAGAAACAATGTGGTAGTAATATTATAGTTCTTTCTATTTTAGTATTAGCTTAATTTGAGCTCAGTGTTTTCTTAAAATGGTAACATGTAAAAATCCTGGCATTATTTTTTTTTACTTTGAGAGCATATTTTTCTCAAAGGGATTTAACTCTAACATTTGCATTTTTAGATGAAATTAATGTGTGGATACATACAACTATGTGTATCTGAAGCCATGTTTTCATTAAATGATTACTTAAGCATCTCCCAATTAATGGGAGCTCTACATGGCTGTCAAGTTACAATTTGATTACAAAAAATCCGGTTTTGGTGACACTTAATATATATCATTATTTTTCCATCTTCGGTTAATTCTAATAATGCCAAACTAGAAATATGACAACAACACAAAGCTCTGTGTTTATTTTTGGTTGCAACCTATCACATCCATCTTTTTTACCTTCAGTGTTGCACCAGTTCGTCCTTAACATGAACTGGCTCAAGGTTTAATTCATGGATAATAAATGTAATTTAATTAGAGAGGAAGCCTCTCATAACCAAAATTAAATACGGATCACGTTACGCAATTTGTTTTAATTTTATGGCTTTAAAATGAGCAATAATTTTTGCCAGATTCTGTCTGCGTTAGTAAGATAATAATTAGATAGATGAAAATAATCCAGATTACTAATGTAGTCTGAATAGTTTGTTATCTAATCAAGATTTTCTGATTATAAAACATTAAAATATAATAACTGTAAGCATGATAGGATATGTGGCGCTTGACTGCCAAGGAAACCACATGAACACTAAAACGCTAAACAAAACTAAAAAATGAACAAACACAGGGAAACAATCAGCATAATCTACGAGTGTTGATGGTTGGAGCATGCTGTTTCAGTTTACATGAAGTGAACATTAAGTTTAAATCCAGCATGTAAAAAAATAAAAAATAAGAAAAACAACAAAAAGCATAGCTAAATTCAAGATTTTCCAAACAGAGTTAATGCCACTTGCTTATTTGAATAGATCCATGCAGAAAACTGCTTACATAATATGATAAAAATGTGAACTACTTCAGAGTAAAACGTAAAATACAGTTCTTAAAACTTTTACTTTACTCGGAATCCAGTCAAAGAGCAGAGCCATGCGTCATTCTGAGCAAAACATTTGTGTTTTCTATTTTACAATATAATGAGACTTACTGAGACCTATCACAAAGTTGGAGCTTGTAGGTCGGGTGTAAAATTTTGATATTCCAAGGAATTCACCTATGGCGAGTTTCAAAGAGCTATAAGTTTATGTCTCTGAGCTGAGGGAAGTCAGATATTGAATTTTACATCTGCTATGTGTAATATGAGCAATAAAAGAACTGAGTAATAAAACTGCAAAGTGGAGAACATGAGCAAAGATTCCAGGATCATCTTTAATGAAACTTTTAAACCCTTCATATAACAGGAGCTTTACTGCATCATATAAAGCAATAAAAGAAAATCTCTCAGGTATTTATGCTTGCGATCATTTTGAACTGTGAAATGTGGAGGAAACATTGAGACGTCACACTATATTATGAGACAACGTAGTTGGGAAGGCCATAGAGAATGCAATTGTAAGCTGCTGCGGTGAGAGCTGAAGTGTGTTGAACCTTGTTTTCCTTTGAGTCAGTGGTGAGATCTTGATCTGCAAAAAAAAAAAAAAAAAAGTGTCTGGTACTGGAATGATTATGTAAAGTATTTTTCTGGAGTGAAGTCATACAGTAGAAATAAAAAAAAGGTCTGTAGAAAAGATGGAAAAAAAATAAAACTCAGAAAAATTTTCAAACTTTTTTGAAATGTAAAAAACATTTATCCCCAACAATTCATCAGGGAAAAATATGTAAAACAGTGTGTGTAGATGCTTGAATGGATACTTGGTTGGACTACATTTGGATGCAATTCCATCTTTCAGTAATTGTTGATAAGAAGTTTTCAGCATCTAACACCTTAAATTTGCATACTCTCCTCTACAAATGTTTTTACATTTCTTTTAGTTCTAAATACCAGATAGGCCTTACCTAAAACTATATTATTTATTTATATATCATTTTGTTGATTTGAAGGTATGCATTTTTATTTTTCTTCATAAATTTTTATTTTTTCAAATTAAAGGCACAAAGAATTTTGAAATGATTAATCAAAGTTGTTCTTTTTGCCAGGATTTAGCAGAGGTCTACATCATTTTTATAGTTTGGGAATAAAAATGCATTGGTGTGATGCACAAAGAAATAATGAACTAATAGACATGACAGTGTGAGGCTGACTGAGGTTGAGAGTGGAGTGCACAGTACCATATGTTCCTGTGACCTTGCGATGTGCCATGTCGATATGCTTCCGTCCCTTCAAAGCATGGACGGCATGGCCAGAGGTCTCTTTGACCCTCAGCATATCTGCAACAAACAATGACACAAACTATGAAAAAACTCTGGAAGGAGAGAACAAAAACGTTAGAACCCAAAAGCCTTGAAAAAGACTTCTTGAAATGTTTTTTTTGTTCTTTTTTTGCTTGTCTTAAAAGTAGAGATAGAGTTTTCCGAGGGAGAAATGAAGCCTAGGCGAAAATTCAAGCTGGGAGACAGAACACAGCTGATCCACATCATCCAATCTCCACGCCCCCGCTCCTGACAATCAGGTCCGGTGCGCCGCACTGCTCCAGCCAATCGTCGTGCACGGATCCCTCCAAAAGGACTAGCTGCCTTCGGTCTCCCTGCTCGTTAGCCGTGCTTCGACCCATGCCTCCCTATCTCCTCCTTCGTCCCGGCGGATACCATCCAGGCTCCCTCTGCGTTCCCTCACCTCAAGGCTAGCTCCATCACCAGGATTCGGACCCGGGGGGGGGGGGGAGAGAGAGTACTGCCTGAGCTTCGCTGAGCCGACCATCCTCAGCTCAGAAGTCTTCCACCGGGTTCAAGCGCCAAAGAACTTTGTACCATTAAATCTTCTAACTGCTATTTTTCTCTGTGTGAGTCTATCCAGATTGAATTCGCCAATGTAGCAAAATCTGACTTTATTTTACTTTGTTTGTAACTATTACTAAAAAGTTTTTTACATATTTGTTAAAACTCTCACCATGTTGTTATGAGACAGATAATCTGTGAAAAGATCTAAATCCTTCACCTTTTCCCTGAGCTGCTATTACCCTCTGAAGAAATGTATCACTCCTGAATCGTTCCGACCAAGAACAACCAATCAGAGCCAACCAACCAATCTCAGGTATTCACTGCTAATAGCAGAGAAACAATTCATTGATTCATTGTTACAGGACAACAGTTTATCCACCATCATCGGTGGCAATGCTAGCAATGGGTGAATGGGAGGAAAATGAGCAGCATTACATGAAGGAGTGATTGACAGCGCTAAGACACACCTCCTGTCTATGATTGGTAGTTTCTAGATAGCACTGGGAACACTGGGAGAAGGCGTAGCGGTTAAATGTTTTCTCAGACTTCCTACCTCACACCATATTGAAACAACATTATAGGAGTTTGATAGTGCAACTTTAAAGTTTTTACTAATTTTAACCAGGAGTCTCAATATATATACAATTACAACACTGATTGGCTGTAACCTAATTCTGAAATCCTCCTCAGGGGGCAAAGAGAATCTCATGGGTGTGTGCACAAAGGCAAAAGAAACATGAGAAAATATCCTTATAAAGCACAAATTTGAAACATACTGTCCAGCACAGCAGTAAGATCGTGTGCTTTCTGTTGAAGAGTGTTGTGCCACTGGTTGAGGACAATGCAGCCAACACCAGTCAAACTCAACAACAGGGCGGTCTCCAGAGGATTCTCTAAAGTCAGCAGGTCAGCACTGTAGAAGAAGACAAAAACTGTGAGGTCTTTTAGGACAAAGGCAAAAGTTTTTAACTACATAAAAAACCACAATTGTAATATAGCCAACACAAAAACAAAGCCACTAATAAAGATGAGTGCAGACTAAATGAAAAAAAGAAAAATTGACTGAGAATATTCAATACCTTTCTTGACTTTTATTGTTTGATGGGAGGACTTTCACTTTGTGCTGAATGTGGTCAAAGAGCAGAGCCATGCGACATTCTGAGGACAGCAAACGCCATTATCAGAAAAACTGTTTTCAATAAAGTGTAACAAAAACATAACAAATCATCCTTCCCCCTAAATCTTAGAGTCAATTAATACTTTTTCACTGCATTGCATACAAAAATCTGATTCTTTGAGGCTTTTTGAGAATTAAGGAAATGGAGATAAAACCAATTTCAATTACAGATGCCTAAAAATAATCTAACTGTGCCATATCCTAATTGCCAGACAGATAATATCAATAGTGTATACTGTTGAGAAACAGCTGCAATTCAGCCCATGTTGACGGTCACACTATAGTTAGCAGCACTAAAGCCAGACTGCTGGGTGGCCCATGTGTCCGGCCTGCGGCAACAAGCCAGTCAGGCCCGACACTATGCCAATCACTCTGGAAAATTAGAAATATTTGTAGACTATCTTTATTTGATGCTATGATAATTTTTTTGAAGCTTTTTACTGGTTTGATAGCTAACAGATTCTAATTCTTTATTTTTAAGTCTTGTTTGAAGCCTTGGTAAATATTTCCATGGTGTTATTAAGCTCAATAAAACAATGGGAAGGTTTCGAGGATTTTTTTTTGTTTTTTAATGAACACCGTGAACGGTTTGTTAGGGATTAAAATCTGTAGAGCTCACTTATGTCTTCTTCAGGTAGTAAAGGCTGTGGTGTAAAGCTAAATTAAAAAAACGATTTGAACAGTCCTTCATAAAAATAGAAGTTTAAGTACATTAACATAAAATCTAAACCATAGATGTTTAAATGACGTGCTTGTTAAAAGGACGTCATTTCTTGACTTTTATCAAACTGTCAAAACTGTCAAACTGTCAAAATAAGTTCAACAGAAATTAGTCTTGTTTTATCTTCTTATTTGCTTAAAGCATGTTGCTGTAGTAAGTGTTGGGAATGTTTCATCTTGAGAAATTAAAATTAAAAGTATTAGAAATCCTTAAAATAACTAATTACATGCAGCAACAACAAGGGCACAAGTCATTCTTTGCAGATGATAAATCTGCATTATCCAGTTATTTTTTAGCAGAGCAAACTTGACAATGAAAAGAAAAAAAAATGGATGTCTTAAAACCACATCAGTTTGACCTTCTACTTAAAACAGTAATCAATAAGAGGTCTCCACTTCCTCACAGCACTAACGTGCATTTTTAAAATTTGAGAAATATGATGGAAGGATTTCACACATTCTAGGGATATTCATGTTTGCTTGCTTAATGCACTACGGGAATGTAAGATTGTCATGTTTGAATTAAGTTATCTTATGAATTGGAGAGCTTGCAGATTTATTTCAGATTGAATCAATTCATTCTTTAATATTCAGTAACATATTCATTTGTTTTATAAGTAAACATGAGTTGTTTTATTAAATCTGATACATAAATAACGCTTTATCATTCAGCTAAACTCATCCTTGTTATTTGCATTATTTTTGTTTTTGCTTTTGGTTCATACAAAGTACTTCAAATCAAGATATTTAATTACTGATCTCCCACATTTGCAATACATTTCTATTGTCATAAACACAAAGGAAAAAATTATGGACTGAAATTTGCTGTGTGTCCAATACCGGTTAGATTGAAGGCTGCGACTTTGGCAGGTGGAATGCTCACCAGCAGCGGATCCATCCCCATGTAAATGAAGGCACTGCATTTGCACAGAACCTGCTCTATCTCGAAAAGACTTAACATATACATTTGTCAGTGGAGAGGACGTGTCTTTCTACTTTATATGTTACAAGTACAGATAATCTCAGCAAAAGATTTCAAACCTGGGTCTGCTGAAGAAGTTCTTCCAGAGTTGAGGGAGATGGTGCTTGTGGTGTTCTAAAACCTCCTTCATTGTTGAAGTCACACTGGCGCTTTCTGTGTTAAGAAGAAAAAAAACTAACTTTATATATAGTACCTTGTGTCCCTAATTTGCAAACCATACAATACTGTTTAAATGTATTATGCTTCCAACGTCTGCATAATAAAAAGAAAGTTTTGAACAGTTCAGGAGTTGAGTGCAGCAATGATCAATCTGATCCTGAAGTTGCAAACTCGGCTAACCATTAACCACAAGAAGCAGATCATGAACACAAGTCAAATTAGTGTCATCTGGCCTCTCAACCCCAAGATGGAAAGCTAAGCAAGTAAGTTACTTTTACCTAATATTGCTCACCATTGGAGACAGAATGAAAAATTGGCAAATGATTTGAACAGGATGATTTTCAGCTTGAATGATCCAGATCGGTGAAAGGTTGGTTGGAAACGTCTTTTTCTGATCAGTACACACACACACACACACACACACACACACACACACACATACCCAAGAGCTACAGGTTGCACTAACAGCAAGACTTTTGGTTCGATTGCTTTTAGTGACTGAAAAAACTCAAAGTTAGCAAATTTTATGATCAGCGATTAGAAATGAAGTCAGAGGAAACACAAAGGTAATGGAAATCAGTTTTCTGTGGAGTCATGTCAGACTGTGGCTTTCAGACACAGTGAAATTTCAGCAGATAACAGGAACACAGAGTTCATTAAAGTTGCTATTTTATCTTTTTGAACATTCAACTTCTGTGATGGAAAATGCCAGATCTTGAAATGTTGGTTAACTTTAGTAAATCTCAGTTTTAAAATAGGAGTCAACATTTTCTACTGCTAGACACTATGAAGACATCTTAAAATGTCAACTCTGTAGTCATTCTGTCTTTATCATAAAATACTTGTGTCAGTAGTAGCTTTTTGACAGTGATTACTCTCTAACATGCTAGAGGATGATGCCTCCGTTTCTGTTTTAAACATTGATGCACATAGTCATATATAGTTATTAACTTGCTAAATCTTTCAAAAACTGTATCATAAATCTGCCACAAAACTGATCATTTCAAAACCAATAGTTAGCAGAACTGAGAACTAAATGTTACACAATCCGGCTCTTTCAGACCTAGATAAGAGGTGCATGTTAGGTCAATAGCATTATTATTATAATTATAAAAATATATAATTATTACACAGTGTAAATTAGTTTTCTTACCACTTTGGCCTTCCTTGTAAGGGTCAACAATATCTTTAAAAAATATTTTAAGGTATATATATAACAAACTTCATTTACTTTCTAAACAGTAAACACTTCATAGTTAGTACTGAACTAGTTTTGGGGGTGAGAGACATTTATTAAACACTGCATGCTTAATAAATGCATGCATATACTCATTACGGCACAATCTTGAGGCATTTCAACCTGAAAGAGATGGAGCTCATCAACAAAAATCAAAAATCAAAATACTCGTGGAAACGCTCAATTCTAAAAAAGTTTGATTGCTAGAATGCCAAGAATGATTTTTCTACTGATTATTGAGAGGAGAATTGATTACTTTTTACATTAAATAAAAAAAAGATACTGATAAATTGATATTCCTTTGTTTTCATCATCTTTTGAACAAATATTTTGGTTGAAGAAAAATAATTTTACTCTAAAAATGTGGGACATACCAATAATTTGGGGCTAAACTGTACATAAAAGTGTATAGTATTATGTTGGCACTTCAACAATAGGACCCTTCTTTTGATTTCTGAACAGGTTCTTAGATGTTTCTGGTATTTTCATGACATATTTACTTGATGAGCGTAAAGTGTGAAATCTTACCATGACCCAATCTTTGGCTCCATCCAAATAATTTTTGTTCAAGTTGGAAATCTGGTTGGGCTACTTCAAAATATTGATAGTAAATCCAGAAAAAAGAAACACGCTGGTAAAGTTGAAAGACCACATTAAATGTAAATCCACCAGACAAATAGATAATTTTGGTTTTAAATGCATATAAAAGAGGGAATTGTTTCCATTTTTTCTTTATGCTAAAAGAAAAAATTATTTCTTCAACTTATAATTTACTGGATGCCTGGTTCATCAAATGTCAGTCTGTGTATATGTGTGCAAAGACATATAACATGAAAGCCATTAATGTAATAAAAGCAAAGACATAGTAGAAAATGTCTGTTCTTCATTCATGCTAAATTAATTTTTCCTAAAAATGTAACAATATAGAAACGTC
The DNA here is from genome assembly GCA_010277075.1 of Poeciliopsis retropinna. Classification (NCBI taxonomy): domain Eukaryota; kingdom Metazoa; phylum Chordata; class Actinopteri; order Cyprinodontiformes; family Poeciliidae; genus Poeciliopsis; species Poeciliopsis retropinna. The sequence goes on along the minus strand of VMRM01000014.1, from coordinate 3,025,375 downwards.
CTTACCTTAGAAACATTTCTAAGTATAAAGTCACATACTAATATTTTGTAAAATATTAATATTTTGTAAAAGTTCTTTCAAACAACTTCATCAGAAAGGATACATTTCAAGTTTGCTGTGTCCATTGTGAATGTGTAAGAAGGCAACACAGGATGGGCAAGTGACTGTGTAAAGAACAAACTATTAATATTCTGCTACAGCAGAAAAACACATACAGGTGGCACAACACACACTGAATTTAAAAACAAGGTATTGACTGATGCATTACACATATGCACAAACATCTATAAAATCTGTTGGTATAACATGAGACAATATGCAAATACTTCCACACTAAAGGTTATAGTTGAAGAACTCAAAGGGAAAACAGCTGAAATAAAAAAGAAAAACACAAAAATAATGCATGACATCATTCGGAAACATTCTTTGAGGCTCCTAAAGATCTTTGTGTGATCTTTAGGAACACACATTATGTAATTGATTGAAAAACTGCACTTAAAAGGCAGGCCTAAGGAACTTAAATAAGTAAGGAACTTAAATAAGTGGCAATGCTGACAGCAGGGAAAAGTTATATTACTGTCTCACTGCGGTGAGTTTAATTTAGCAAACTCACCGCTTTGATGAGTTTGCTGCCTTTGCCGCCTTTGCTTTTAACTCCCTGCTTCTGAGCTCCCTTGCCACCTTTGGTCTTGGGCTCCTTTTTGCTGTCACTTTCAACTACAACAAACAGGAAGCAGAGTTAATACACACACTTGTCTGCAGACTAGTTTACACAGCTTTTGGACAGATTAAAAAAAGAAAACAACTTCCTTAGAATTTATTTGCAAACTCAGTGACATTTATTTAGGAGTGTTTGTAAAGGTAATCTGCAGGAGGCTGCCTCCATCTTCCTCTGAAACTTAAAACAGATTTTTCACTTGACTTCACTCTTTTTAGATAGCTTCATTAAAATTGTCTGAGAGAGCATGTTTAAATAGATACACTAAGAAATGCAATTGTAAAATTTTCTTGTTTAATAAAGTATGATTATTTTTCACTTGTGGATGCCACAGTATAGAGAATAGATTTTCCATAACGATATAAAACTAAATCTTGTGTATTTAGTTTCAGAAATTTCTAAAAGAAGGTAGATTTTAGATTGTGCCATCTATCTAACTGAAAAAACCCTGAAAAAACCCCCCAAAATATCAATGACAACTTTGTTATTTATGTGTCTTTCAGATAGAGATTGATAAATACATGAACACAGAATGATGAATAAAGCTTGTATTTTTTCTGAAGCATGACAAACACATACACCTTCACTCTTAGCATTTTAAGATCCAAACTTTACAGTGGTGCAGATATCTGCAGGATGGGAGCTTGTATTCCAACTGCTTCTTATTTTACATTTATTAATGTGTTGCCTAAAGGATGTAAGGCATTATGAAATGTTGTTTCATATTTGGGAAGGGGCTTTACAGAAATATTTCTAGAATAAAAGTATAAAAACAAACTGGAAAAAAGTATTTTGCTTCAATTTAATAAAACACACTTCATTAGTCTTTACTAGAAAACACAGATAACAAGTAGCTTCAGTTATAATTGTTCATTTATGCAGTGTGTTACCAATACAGAAAACATGCACAGAATGAATAATAACCCTTAAAACTATAATTGGTGCCCAAATAAGCCAAAGCATATGAAAATGTTTTGAAGAGATTGCATCAGATAAGACTGAAATGCGTGCTTGATGATGCAATATTGCACAATTTGCTGCATTCTCACACACACAGTCGTGTAAAAGTGTTCAGATCATACTTTGCACATGTCAAGATGAACTTCTCACTAAGATTTGAGTTCAGTAATTATTGAGGCAACTTCAGCTTAGTTTGTCACAGGAGTTCTTACTGGTAGTAATGGGTATTTTAAAGTCCAAAGTGTTTTTACACCCAGCTCCCAGTTACTGAAACAAGTTACCAACTTCTTGTTTGTACATTCAAATGTTGATTATTGACTACACTGTTTGAAACTCTGAATCCGATTAGTTTATTCACTGGAACTGTTTTGTGTCTAAAAGTAAAGTGAAAACAGTCTCTCTGGGTATAAGGAGGTTTCTTCCAATATTTGTTTTATATTTATTGCTTAGCAGGAAATAACAGGATGCAAAAATACTATGTCCCATTTACAGATTTATTGAGGTTTTACTTTTCTTGTCATGGTTAAGATTATCAAACAGACTTCAAAATCAAAAGTCAGTTGACCCAGCAGCAAACATGAGAGGAACACACGGAAAGGTGCGTCGAACTAAATGCAGTGCAATCTTGGAAGTGAGCTTCTGAAACTGTACCAGCACTTAAACCAGCACATAGAAATCTATTCTCTATGTACCTTTTGTACCTTTCAGGCCTTGTTCTCTACTGAGACGACTAAAGAAAAGCTGCAGAGAAAAGTCTCGAGACACAGAAGCCAGACCTTCCTCTTGTAGGAGAGGCAGAGCTTCCAGAGGCAACTCAAGCAACTTCCTGTCAGCGAGAACCACCAAATGTTCTCCATTGTCAACTGCAAGAAAAAAAAATCAATATATTTTATGACTTTAAAAATTGTATTTATAAAGTAGAAACACAGTTCACCTTCTCTGTAGTGACTTTGGCAGAGTCCTATTAGTTATCAGCATTCAATGTTAACATATTGGCACATGTATGGTAACAATATCCCCTTTTAGATTGTCTAATAAGAAACTTATTTCACATGATGTATTCGAAAGAGGCTAAATACTAGCAGAAATACAAGTGACACTAAACACTTTACCTTTATCTAAACTACGTTTTTCTTCTTTTACATGCCTTTGCTCATGTTCAGAGATGGTTGGAGTGATAGTCTGGCACCTGATGGAAGACAAATATTTGTATTCCTGACAGAAATGCACAATAAAGCATTTATATGGATCACAATAAGCAGAAACAGAAAAATACCTGTAGAATGCTACAAAGTGCCAGCAGAACCTTTTCTGAATTTATTAGAGGCTCTATGAATTTTATGTGTGATGTTATTTTATAATACACATACAGTAGTCATTTCAAAATGCAGATTTTAATTTAGCATTTCAAGAGTTTGATACAAAAAGTTGAAAATGCTGACAGTCTTCCAAAAATATGGCTCCCCATGTTACAAGCTATAGATAAAGTGCTTCATTTGTATAAATGGGAAATCGTGACACATTATAAACCAACAGGCAATGTAATGTATTTCATTCATCAATCATGCCTTTGCCATATACCTGGATGTCACTAAAAGACACCTGACAGACTAATGACATTTATCAAAAGTCCTCTGATCTGATCATTTAGAGCATAAGCATTAAAATATTTAAAACATTGATGCTTAAAATGGTTTAAGGATGTGAAAACTTCCCAGTGGCACTTAATGTGTCTTGTGTAAACCCACTTGAACTTTATAAGATTTTCTAATATTTCAACCGCAGACTTCAACGTATTTTAATGAGATTTTATGCGACAAGCCAAATGGAAGGAAAATACATAATTTTCAACAGCAACAACTAATCTGGTGAATACAAATGCATCCAACACTTTTGAGATTCTTACTCACTATAAATGTTTAAAATAATGTTTATATTGTCCTAAAATTCACAATTACACAGCACCTTATGTTGGCTTTTCAAATTAAAAACTCAATGAAAAACCTTGAAGTTTGTAGTTGTGATACAAGAAATATATAAATATTTTTTGTAGGTCACCTGATGAAAGGGAAATCAAACTGAGATAGAAGTGGGTTCAAATAGTCCTCCATTCTTTCTACTATTTCTCCGAAGTGAAGCTCTAACTCTCTGTCTCTCGTTGTGTTCTGTGTGTGAGAATAAGACAGACAGTGAAGGCAGTTTTCTTTATTGTTATTCAGAATTTATTGCTTCTCATCCTATTCAGCTACATAATGTTTGGTAATAAAAATGAGCTGTCCCAAGTTTCCCCATTAGGTAAAACCTTGTTTGAGATAAGAATTACACTGGAGTAAGCTTGTTTATATAAGGGCTCTGTTTAATACACAGCCAAAAAAAAAGCGTCAGCGATACCTGATGCACCTCGGACGTCTCCAGCTGGCTGGATTTATCCTCCTGGACTGAATGTTTGTTCTCTAGGCCAAAGACCCGAGTCTGCTCCCTAAGTGCCCCGAGTGCCTGCGGGCAGACTGAAACCTTTGCCACCTGTGAACATGGCACCGGACCTGCAACAACACAAGTGACTAACAGTCAGACATGCACACTCACATAAACATGCAGGCTTTGTAATTGGTCCCCCTGAGCTCCGTCTGTATTTCTCTCTCTTTCTCCCTTCATGTGTCTGATGTTTTTGCCTCAATGCCTTCTCTGCTTAATGAACTTCTCTGTGCTCTCCAGCCACAACACATTCTCTATTCCATCACAGCAGCTAGGTCACATAAAACAATAAATAATTTGTGTAAGCTACTCACTGACACATCCAGTAGAGAAGAGGTCAAAGGGAAAGCACAATTTTATTTTCTTGTGTACAAAAAATTATTTGACACATCTTCCTCTGAGACTGTCTTCTTCTGCATTAATTAAAGGATGGAAAGTAGGAAACCTGTGTGAGGGTGAGTCTTTGGTTTTGGACTTTCTGAAGCTCTGGTTGTCTCATAGAAGCAGCCATAGAGTTCAGAGCTAAAACAAAATAAAACCCAAGTATGAATGGAAATGTTTAACTGGATGAAAGCTGACTGAAAGCAAAACATTTACCCGTCATTGGAGTGCTGAAGCAACAAGATCTTCATGCTGGGATGGATGTCTGACAGGATATCCAGGTGGTTGGGAATGATGGTCAGCTGATGGAAGGCCTTCATAAAAATGCAATTTAAAGTATCATAAATTTGGCAGGATAAGAAGAAAAATTAGTCTCTATGTGAATGTATATGTTTGGCAAAGTTCCTGCAACCTTCAGTTAAATTCAAGTTTTACAATTCATAGTTAAGACTAAAGTAATTTTGTTTTCAATATAAGGCAGGAGAAACATTTAATCGAAGAACAGTTGATCGACAAAAGATGTCTGGTGAAAAGATGTGCCCAATAACATAACTGTCTTGAGTTATGGGGTGTAACCTTGGACCTTTTCTTCTAGAGGCTCTTTAGAAATGAAAGACTCTTATTATAAATTTTAAAAAAGCAAAGAGAAAGAACAAAGTATATTTATACATTCCAGTAAAATTACCTATCAGTCAAGAGGTAAGATACATCCTGCTGTGTTTTAAAGTCTGCAGCATCTTTTCAGAAACCAGTTTGTTGACATGACTGAATTTTATAATTGAATATATTTGCAGCCAGTTGGTTTATGTGATTTAAAACCCCTTCTGCAGATTGGAAGCAAGCATCATAGTAGCACCAACATTATGTCACCCAGGAAGAAAGTTTAGTGGACTGCGTGTGACAGCATCTATAAATCATGAGGGGTGCTTAGAGACCCTGTACCTTGAAGAGGTGGAGGAGCTGTTCCTCCGATCTTTTCAGCATGCTGCTGGATCTCTTTTCCTGGGAGTCAAACAGATTTCTGTGGAGGCTGAGCAGAGCTGAGAGCTGGGACACAGAGGTGTCAGCGCAGGCACAGCTCAGGAGTTCGGCCGCCATAGCAACAGTGCAGCAGCTCTGGGAAAAATGAGTTAGACCAATGATTTTCTTAAGGGACAATATGATGCGTCATAACAGCTGTTTGCATTTAATTCAGGCTATATGCATCTTATAATTATTCCAACAATTAAAGACATGTACTATGTGATGCGCAGTAAATCTGCAGCAGTGCAGTACCTGAAAAAGGGCGAGGTATTGAGTGGTCACTGTAGAGTCAGATTGCCCATTACAGTCCAACATATGAAAGGAGGCCTCGGCCAAGATGGCGGAGGGTAAGTTGTGTTGCAGACACAGCCTGGTGGACTCAGACAGGATTTTACTTGCTTCAGCCAGCAGTTCCTTTGCTTCGTCTTTCCTCTGCTATATCACAATAACGCCACAATTTCAAACGAAACATGACATCTCCAGCCACAGCCACCAAAACAATTCTCAATAAAAAATAGAAATGCTGAACTGTATTTTCTTAAAGTTTTGTATTAAACTCTGATAGCCTGTAGTTCTAAAACACGTCCATGTAATTCTCCAACATGTGGCCTAAGACCGTCTCAGTGCTGCCCTCTTTCTGCATTCTTATTAGTTGTGCAGGAAGCTCTTCTTTTGCTTTTGGGTCTGGCTCAGAGCCAAAGATGTACGGTTGTATAATTGCACATCTGTTAGCAGCCATTTTCATGTGTAAGTGTTAACATGAAGTTGTTGGCCGTGGCCATTTGGACTTAAAGTGACAAGACAGCTCATTCTGAAAGGAACTCAAAATAGGCAAAATTTGACCAGACTAAAATCTCATGATCTAAGAATGTGCAAAACATTTAATGAACAAGTTTTTGCATGGCCCATAGACATAATCATAGCCTGTTCAAGGAAGCATAATAATTCACATTTAAGATGTAGATGTAGTTGTTAATCTTTGAACTATAATTTATCCTCCAAAGTGTTCCTTCATAATAACTACATTACCCTTTTTATTCAGTCTTAAGTGAGATCAGACAGTTTGAGCTTGAAGATTGCAGATTGGAGAGAAGTCAGAGCTGACAGGAGGCATGTACCTGCTGCTCCGCACCTCTGTCAGAGGTCGAGCCCGGTTCTTTGCTGCTTGAATCACTGTGTTTCCCTGAATTCTCCTCTGCAGTGGGAACAATGTTAGAGTGCGGCAAAGCATCCTACAGCACACAGATGTTTAAAAAACACAAGTTTTCATTTTGATAAGAATGTTGTCTCCTTTCAAAAACTGAAATGAGAAAGAGAATCTAAAATCTGACTGCTCATGTTTAATATTCACTTACCTGCATATGTTTATGCCAGAGAGCCGTTACGTAGATGGGCTCTGTCTGCATAGCCAGCACTTTCAGGTACCTCCCTTGTAGATTCAGGCAGTGCGCTCGGATCTCCATGTTGTCCGAGGTTTGGAAGTTGAGTGCAGCCAGCTGGCTGAGAATCATCTGCCCCAAGGTTCTGTCTGTGCATTCCCAGTCCTGGATAACACACAAGCAAATTAAGACTAAATGTGGAGATGGCTCTTAACTAAACCAATTACTGTACTTAGTACACAGAATGTTTTTTCCAGATTTGACTGGATGCCATTATGGGTGCTCAGAATTTGGCAGAAAAAAATTAAACGGTTTGGAAACAAAGTTATAGCAACAGGTTTCACTGTTTAAATCAAGAAATAGAGTTTAAAATGCTACTTTGCAAAGAATCACAAACATCCTGCAAGAAAACATGACACACTCTGAGTTTGGATTTTAATAAAATAAAAAAAAAACATTTGTGGTTATGTAACAAAATGTGAAAAGGCATCTTGCTAACTATTAACTATTATTTTAGAACTATTTTAAGTGTAAACTGACACTTATGATGACCTTTTAGCTGAGCGCCAAGCAGGAGCTTGGCATAGAATTAGAAACAAAATGTTGATCTCAAAGCACCTTATAATTTATTCAGTTTCAGAACCAGCTTCAGCAGCAACATCCTGATGTTGTGTAAAGGTCTTCTCTGTCTGATTTTGTCCATGCCTCACACGATTGTGGATCAATTTTAACCACCACAATATTAGTTAGCAATAATAAATTTTTTATAAGGGATAAAAAGGGAAAACCTCCAAGATGGCGTATACTTTATAGGCACCGGAAACAAAGGGTAGCTTCATTTTCTTGCAACATGAAACCACAGTAAGGAGAGCTAAAGATAAGTTAGCAATTTAAAATAGCTTAGATGAACCCTCTCCAGGCATATGTTGCAGAAAATATCAGATTTTTCCTGCAACTACAACTTAATTTGAGCCTGAGAGGGTTAAGACACTGTTCTGTAACTTCCTCTTGTTTTGAAATTTGCCATGATGTTGCAATGATCTGAAAGAAACTTGACAAGGGATTTTATTGATTGGTTTGGTAACTTTGTTATTAACAAACAGCACTATCATAAGGGTTCATAAACAGTCTAAACTTCTTGAAACATTACTGTAAATCATAGGTTTCTTCTATATTTTAACAGTTGTTAGCATTTGTTACTGAGTGTAACTTCTAAATCTCTTACCATTTCTGTAGAACCTGGCTCTGGTGAGTTCCTTGTGAATTCTTCCAGGATTATTTCAACAGTTGTCTTCTTTAAACGGGCAAAAACATTTTGTGTCTGCTTAGCACAATTCTCCTCCAGAATTTCCATGCATAACTCTGTCACATACACTCGCAGGTCCAAAAGTTTTCTTCTGGATTTCTGCGACAGGTTGCAACTCTGGAGAGAGTGTGGGAACTAATGTTAAATTCACATCTAAACTGAGAAAATGTACACAGTATAACCAATACTCAAATCATATCCACCTGTAGATAACTTAATCTTACTATAAAAGCAATGATGTCAAATATCTTGATGTTATAACTTCAAAAGGTGGTTCTTCAAAGCATTGTTTCAGCGAGGATGAATACAAATGCAATCTACACCTTTCAGATTTTTATGCAAGAAAAGAAAATGAAGACCAGGTATAATTTTTCTTGCCACATGGTTATTAAAAGCTTTGTTTCTTGTCTGTCACATAAAATCTTGATAAAATTGATTTAACTTTGGGGATAAAACATGACAAAAAGTGAAGAAGTTAAAGCAAGCCACTATGTATGATTAGAAAAGAGGGTGATAAATGTGAAAAAACATCCAAGAGGGGGCAGATGTAAATTAAATCTAATGTAATCTTCCTCAGAATGATAAATGACTTTGGCACATGCTTTCTGAAAATACATCAGTAAGCACAAGAAACAGAATTTGCACAGCAGCTTGGATGCCAATTATATGTAAAACTGGGCTGTAGCTCCATCTGCTGAAAGCTAAGGGCAAAAACATGGCTTCTTTCCACTGTGGCTGGAGAAAATCCTCCACACGACATCTCATCAAAAAATCAATTGAACCAGGATTTGCAGCAGCTATGAGAACTCATGAATCAATCATTTTGCTTCATGATTCTATCAACATTTGATTCAAAGTTTCAGCCAGCAGTATGGCAGTCTGTCACAGAGACTCTCAGGAGGCTGAATCTATGGTAGATTTTTTTTCCAGTGTTTGGAAGATTTAAACTCTCATCTGCTGCTGACAAATAATACTTTGCAAAGCTTTGCTTAAAGCAATCAAAGGAATTAAATATTTTATTTCTTTGTACCAGGTACAAACAGGTTTATAAAAGCAAAATAACATCCTTCTTCCAAAACAGGCTCAAGAAAATCTAACTACAATGATAACATTTGCCATCTGCACATATTTTAAATAAGCCAGCATTCTTCACCACAGTGATTGGCTCTTACTAGAGCCAAACTATCAACTTCCAAAGCTGTTCAGATGAAGCTGTTTGTTAATAAACTTCCCTAAAAGTTTTAAACAATCTGTGAGATTTTATTATGTGACAATATTACAGCTGGCAGTTTATACCAGGGCTCAGCTCAAAGGAGAGAACTGTCACTATGTATAAACTCGATCAAAATAAATGGTGGTACCAAAACAGTCTTGCAGACGTATTCATCATCTTTCAACTTATTTACACTTTTGTTACATTACAACCACAAGCTTTATTAGGATTTAAAGTGACAGACCAACAAAAGAGGTGTAGATTTGTATTTAGTCCTTTGTATTTAGTTTTTTTTTCAATAAACATTTCACAGCAATTATAGCTGTGACTCTTTAGTAGGTGCCTATGAGCCTTGCAAATCAAGAAACTGATTTTTTAAATAAATCAACAAGTACAATTTGTTTGTTAATCCATTTTCCCCACCAGCTTTCCTGTCTCTGCTACAGAAAAGCATCTCCACAGCATGATGCTGCCATCATGTTTCCCACAAGGATAAAGTTTTCAGGGTGATGCAGTGTTTGGTTTCAGTCACACTTAGCATTTTGCAAGTAAAGCTAATCGTTTTGTTGTCTGATCTGCCCAGAGAATCATCTTCCACATATTTGCAAAATGCAAAACAAACTTCTGATGAGTTTCTTTCAACAGTGTCTTTCTTGGTATGTTTGCAGTCATCTTGTAATCTTTATATAATGGATAACAGTCATAATGGATGGAAGAGTCGTGTGAGATGTTCAAAGCTTGGGATATTATTTTATAAGCTAAACCTGCTTTAAACCTTTGGAAGCACTGAACTCTATTTATGGATATTTTAATAAATGAGCTTAAAAAATATTCCTGCAACAGCTTATTATTATTAAAACTCTAAAACACTATAGTTTTATAGTTTGCTTTATGCTTATACTCCAAGTGTGTGAGTAGTTTTTAAAAGTCTGCGGCTGTATTTTTAAGAATTTGCTCTCGAAACCTTATGAGCTAAACATGTTAGCAGCTGATCCAGATCCAAAGATAGAAGGATTCTATGAACATGTGAGACGTAATCCCTCCCACGGTTTCTGGGAGGACATCACCCCGTTGAAAGTTATGTTCTGAGGGAACACTTTATTTACCTCCTGAGGCGAAAACAGCCTCTGAGCACTTAGTATCACATGTTCCTGCTGCACTACAGCCAGTTGCATTTGAGAGAGGGCATCAAGCAGGTATCGATGTTTCCTCTCTACGTCAGTGACCTTTCCAGCCAGAATCCTGCAGAAAAATAAAAATGTTTGTAGGAAAGAGTGTGAGGGAGTGAATTAACCTGGTGCGAAAACCTGTGTTGGTGTTACCGTTTCTTAATTAGACAATAGTTTCTGTTTTTAAATATAAACTTTCAAAACTGCTAAAAGTTTCTGTCATGCTGTACTAATGGTTTAAACTCTTTTTTTTTTTTTTTTTTAAGATCCCAGAGGAAATCTTTCAGTGATCGGAGGTTTTCAAACAGAAAGCTCTACCTCTCACCCACTTGTTGCTGCAATTTTTCCAGCTAGCTGGCTCTAAAAAAAGCTCAGGTTTTCCCTGCTTACAAAACACACTTGGCTGTGTAGAAACGTGTCCAGTTGCAAAAAACAACGTCGAGACAGTAAAGGTAATGCTGCGTTAATTAAACCTATGTTTGATTATCTTTGAGCAACATATAAGTTAAGAACTTATTTTCAAATACATTTTTTAGAACTATGGAGTCAAAAATCGATTTTGCTTGCTAAATTCAGTTCTGCTCAAAAAGCTGAGCAATGGCCTGACCTCAGACCATAAGCACAATCTCTATGTGCCTGTGCTGCCTGTTGTCCAAAGTTGAGCTTGGTGAGGTCATCTGCAGACAGTCTGAGTGCCTCACATGCAGCCATTAGCCTCTCAACACCCTCAGTGCCGGATGTCTCTGCAGTAGTAGCGTTAGAAATGGCTCGAATACATTCAACTGCACCTCTGAAACAAAGCACAACACCCTGAATTATACCATGTTCATATATGAACATAAGTAAGCTTAAACATTCTTAGAAAACATATTTGAACTTTTACTTGTGTTAAAAATAAGTGGTTTAGGTACATTAGATTTGACCTTAAACAACCATTAGCAGATGCTTATTTTCAATTTACAAATCAATTAAAATTAATTAAAAAGTCATACTAACCACTGAGGACAAAATTAAACACTGCCTAACATGCTTAGAGGTTTGGATTTACCTGTTTTCCAAGGAACTTATCATTGATCTGAGCTCTTGAACTCTGTTTACTTGCACTACTGCAATCAGCTGCAAAGCCTCACAACCTTGTTTGACAATCTGATCAACCTGTAAAAACATAAATAAGTTATTGTGTGAAACAAGTATGTAATCTTCAGTCCACGGGTTGTTTCATTACCTTGGTTTGTGAAGCTTCGTCTCTCAGTCCCGTCACAGCCGTTACCCTGGTGAGAGTGAAGTGGTACCAGAAATCATGGTCACCTTTGGGGGTTTGGATTTTATCCAACAGAGTCAAAGCCTGAGCAAAATTATGCTCCTCACAGGCAAGATCTGCCAGACATACTATACTTTTTGCTTCAGCTCTCTCATCTCCAAGTTCCTGAAAATGTATAAGTTCAAAGAAACAGTGTTGAAAAAGAAACAGTGTCATTAATTGTGTAACAATTAATAAAAGAAGTCACATTAAAGGCTTTAGTTTTCTAAACATTTCAATGTATTATTTTGCGACAAAAATAAAAATGTGAATTTTTGCTAAGGCTTTTTACTGATTATATTTACTGCAATAACAATAAAGCAGCTTACTGGAAATGACTGTCAAATTTTCAAAGCAAACAATAACGTAAAAAACGATTTTGGTTACAAATAATAGAATACCTTGATTTAAAAGCAACTTTAAAATTCCATCTCATTTAATGTTTTTTTCTAGATAATTTTGTCAGAGCTAGTTGTCTGCACAGGCTTCAGACATAATGAATATTTTAGTTTTATCTGATTACCAGAGTGCTTCAAACTACAAGCTGGCAAAAGCAGAAAGTGAACACAGAAAAGTGATGGTCATTACGGACACAAGAGCAGAAAATTAAAAAAACTATTGGAATACATTTTAATTTTTAACTTTTAAATGTGTTTTATTGTAAATTTGCAAATGGAATGGGAAATAACAGCTGAATTAAAACACAGAATTTCTTTACTTACTCTAGCCACCTTGTGGGCCTCTCCTAGAAGTTGTCTGGCTGCCTGATAAAGACCCAAGCTGAGGCAAACTTCTGCTTTTTCCAGCCAAATATCATGAGAACTCACATCTGCACCCAATTGTCCAGAAGAAATGTGCTCATCCACTTCAGCTTTCTGAAAATTACCAACATGCACAGATTCACAACAGATGTTTACATATTTTATATAAACAAGATGTCCAAAAACAATTGTAAGATTTAAGAAAACCCTGAATGGATATTTTGAGAAGCAGCTGACCTGATGGTGCACTGTGGTAAGCCTTCTCAACTCTGAAAGAGACGCTTCTTTGCGGAAACTGCAGGAATAATAACAGTTTTAAGACAGATGTTCAAACTTTAAACTTTTGCATGTGAGTTTACGTACTTTATTTGTTCGTTTACTTGGATTTTACTCAGACTGTGAAGCATCTCCTGGTATGGTGAATGGGACCCAAAACCCAGCTCAACACATGTGTTCGCAATTCTAGTTAGATGCATGGGAAAAAAATTTGAAACGTAAATCTTAGATAGGAGTTGGCTAATTAAGCAATGGAGTCACTGTAATCCTGGAACACAAGCAATTGGACTGATCGAATATTTCTTGCAATATTTCAGTCATTCCAGATTTCTAATGTTTATGAATATTTTCATAAACATAACATAAACAGATTAAATATCATAATCTGCTCTTTAGCTGCCTCTGGAGACAAAGGAGACAAAATCTTAAGTCAAAGTAATATATCATGCATATCTGAATGTTTTACACTGTTTGTAATCCAAGGCACAAATTCAAACAATCACTGGTTTTAGATTCGGTAAATCATGACACTTTTAATACAAAATTGACATTATTCAAAATTCGTTATGACAACATGACATTAACCAAGAAATTATGATTTGACATAAATTTGTTATAAAAGTATTACAGATTACACTGTAGCTTTAATAACATAAAGCTACTTTTTAAATTTAATCAGTAACACTTTTATAACAAATTTATGTCAGATCATAATTTCTTAGTTAATGACAAGGAGTTATATCAAAGACATTTTGAATAATGTCAACTTTGTATTAAAAGTGTCACGATTTACCGAATGATATTTTATGACAACAGTCATAAATATTCATGAAGACTTATTCATGTTCATGACAGGTGTTATGTCATGTTTATGACAGTGTCATGTCAGTCTTATTCACAACCCGTCAGATAAAGTGTTACCGAATTTTTTAATGCCCAAAGCAGATGTTGTTCCTTTTGAGACTTTACCTGAGTCTGTAAAGATCAGAGAGGCTCCTCCTCTGAAGCAGGTCATGAGAAATAATCTCAGCAAGGTGCAGTATGGGCAGAGTGAGATGATCGAGAGACAAAGAGCAAAGCTCTCTTTCCAGCCGTCTGAGATAAAACAGGCTTAGATTCTTCAGAAAAATACACAGCAGAGAAAAATAAGGATTTAGAATCAATGGTTTTCCATTAAAAACATATGAAAAAACATCATTTTATACATGGATTCATATTAACTAATCAAACTTCCATCTATCTGATTAATGTCAACATGTTGATCAGAGTCCATTACAACAAAGCAGAATGTTATGCAGATGAACCTCAGTACAATTATGCACTATTTTTATGTTGCAAATATAAGAAGTTTGAGTGCTGTAAAGATTTTTGCAAGACAGTGCTGCCTAAAAGTAAACCACAACATTGACTTTTCTTAAAAATATCTACTGTTAAAAATAAATTTTAGTCAACAACAAATGTGGACCATAGTTATAACTCTGGAAAATCTGAAAGTAGGCTATATTACTAACGTACTTGGTTTAAAAAGCTGTATTTGCTGATGCAGTGGGGACTGTCAGTGGTTTTGAATATCAGTCTTATCTCCTCAGGACAGACATATTGAGCCCATTCTTTCAGAGTTGAAGGAACACGTTCTTCCATTGTAGCCTTTTCTTCGTCTTCCGTCGAGACAAGCTGGTCACACAGAGACAAAAGATAGCTGACACTTATGTTTACTTCTTTTTGTCAAGTCAAAAAGAAATCAAACATATACCTACTGATATGTTTATTCAAGAAATTTGTTATTTTGCCACTTCTTATTTTACATATAACCAGGTAAGTATTCATTTATTTTGCAATTTGTTTATAGATATTATGGTAAACGGCTATTGACACACACACACACACATATATATAATAATGCAAATCCACTCTTTCAAACACTGATTAATTTAAATTTGTAACAAACACTAAACACTGGAAGATATTTTAAATATTCAAAATTAAACACAGTGACCAAAAACAATAGACAAAACAAAATAAAAACCACACACAAATGAAACCATAAATAGAGTGGATTATGAAGTCTCTCTAAACTAAATAGCCCTTCAAATAATGTCAATCTTCAGAATAGAAATTATTAAGATCATGAAATTAATTGTTTATTGTGACAGGCTTAAGTATATACATGAGTTAAGAAATCTGTGACTTACTTCTTTGTCCTTGTCTTTACCTTTGTCTTTACCTTTGTTTTTATCTTTGTCCTTATCCTTGTCTTTACTCTTGTCTTTACCCTTGTCTTTATCCTTTTCTTTGCCTTTTTGTTTGCCTTTGTCTTTGCCCTTGTCTTTGCCTTTGCCTTTCTTGGATGCGTCAGCAGGAGCAGGGATTGGTTCATTCTTCAAGATCTCACTTAAAATCTCAGAGGCTGTTGCCAAAGAAACCTGCCATGAAATATGACACAATGAATGAATGAACTGAACTGTACATGTGACCCATTAAAAAATAACAAAATTAGCTTAAATGTTTTGGTTGATATTTACACTAAGACTATAACAGAAGTGAGTGAGAAGTAGAGAACCAAGACTAGACTCTTGAGGAACCCCATAAGTGAGGATTTGTAGAGGACTTCCAAAATGTCAAAGTTAAATTGTAAAAATGGTGATGCAGTACCTGCCATATCTGAAGAACTAAGGTATAGGCCTGAAGCAGGTTTTGCAGATGCTCAGGTGAAGTCCTGTCTGCCATGATAGCGAGCAGTGTGTGTGCCTGTATCAACTGGTCAAGTCTGCACACCTCCTTCAGGCTAGACAAGTTTTGCATGAACTGTCCATGGACTCCAATCAAGGACACAGATTGCTCTGTATTTACGTGTTTTAGAACACTTTCATCTACATATGGAAAAACGTCATAAATTAGAACTTTACTGGGTGCTGGAAACATACGTAACCTGAGACAGCTTTGTTATGATAAAGAACAAGACAACAAAATGAGTCCAACCTGGTTCTGCTTCTTGCCTGGGTTCCAGATGAAGGAGGATATCTATGGCCCACTCAACCTGAAGTTGAGCATCAGATTTTGGGAAGTTGTGACAGTACAGCCACCCTCCAAATTCAAGCAAAAGGTTGACCTTAGGCCAGTCAAACTCTTTACTCTGTTGGCAGATCCCACAAGAATACAAAATTACTATTTTATTTCTGTACACCATGAATTTTTACTTTGTAGAGCCTATTTTTCCTATTCAAAAGAGGCAACCCTATTTCTGTTCCAAACCAATGCTACAATATATTTTTCTACACTTAAGTGCAATGACATGGCAAGTCCACATGATGGTGGTAGAGACTTTTTTATCCTACTTTAAAGAGTCCGTTACTTTCAGCACAAAATGAAATAGTACGTTGCATTATACCAGTGTTTCTCAATTCCGGTCCTCACGCCCCCCTGCCCTACATGTTTTAGGTGTTTCCCTTATGCCACGCACCTGGATTGAATATGTGGGTGATTAACAGGCTTCTGTAACATTTGATGATCATGCAATCATTTGAATCAGCTGTTCTGGAATAGAGGTACATCTAAAACATTTAGAGCAGGGGGGCCTGAGGACTGGAATTGAGAAACGCTGCATTATACCCAGGTTAAAACTTTTCAACCTGGATGAAAACAGTCAAACTGAATTCATCTGATGACATTCATTTTTGTTGCTCAAAGGACTTGAAAGAGAAGTGATACCGTGAGTCTTCTGATTGCATTCTGGTAGAAAGTTAGAGGTTGTTTTAAAGTGACCCCACACAGAGCCGCCTGGTGCCACATTGCTGAACAGCACTGTTCACCCTCCTCGTGTAACATCTCCATGTCAATCTCTATGCATTCTTCCTTGCGTACTTTAAGCAGTATGCGAGTTTTGGAAAGTATTCTGGAAAAACGAACAGAAAAGACAATCAAGAGCTCTCAGGTTTGTACAATGCCTCTCGTTTTGCAATTTAGTGCATTTGTAACCTACAGCCGATACTTGCTGGGAGTCATCTCACTTATAGTTTTGTCCAGCAACTTTACAGAATGTGTAAAGTCTTCTTTGTCCATGTAGATGGAGACCAGCAAACAGATAATGTTTGTTCTCAAACAGAGTTCTTTAGTATCTTCTGAAAAAAACATAGATATTTAGTACAAACAGTGCTTTGCAAAAGTACTCCTATCCTTTACACGTTATCACATTTTACCTCTTTAAAATGACAAATTTCAGTTTTTATTGGGATTTTATGTGCGAAGAAGTGAGGGACTATGTAGTGAAAGAAAAAAATTGCATACTTCTCAAAAACCTTTAACAAATTTATAATTTTCTTTCAATTCCACAATAATGCAGTACTATCACATAAAATACACTGGAGTTTGTGGTTGTAAAGTGAAAAACTTGAAAACAGTTCAAGGCGTAGTACGACTTGCTAGCCACTCATAAAAACAAGCCCCTTATTGGTCATTTAGGAGAGTTACGATAACACATCTGTCATGGATTAAATCACAGCTGAACAAACTGAGATTCATTTTAGAACTAACTTGTTGATCCATCACTAAGAGAGCCCCGAGTTATTTCCTTAATGGTCGATGATTTTCTCTTGGATTTCTGAAAAGAGAAAAGGAACAAATTAACACCTTTGTCCGGGAAGAAAAAAAAACACATGCCTGTGCTGTTTGGCTGTGGACGAGCTAACGTGGGCTCTCATACAGTTATCTAGGATTGGTTGTTTTTTTTTTTCTTAAGGCTTAAAATAAAGAAGATATATCATGTACATTAAAAGGAAGTGTATCAAAGCAAGTGGAGACTTACTTCAGTTAACGATTTATCTAGCTATAGTGTCTATATTCTTTCTTCATTGCATAGCAATTCATAATGCAAAACAGTCTAAAAATGCCCTTCAAATGACGTGCCTTGCTTTTCCCTGTCAGGCAGGTTAATTAGGTGGTAAAAAGTGGCACTTAAGAAAAAAAGCACAAATTCTCACACTAGCTCCTATAATTAAAGATTTTAAACCATTTTCCAGTTGAATGACTTCAGGATTACATGCTGAAGAGAACACACTCATAAGTCCCTCTGCACCACACTAAACAACTTTTTCATTTGTTTTATTTCACCATCAATTTAAGATAATAAGAGTGGATCTTATTGCTGCTATCCAGCTTAAACGGTTATACTTGAGTGGTAATTTGCAGCACTGATTTCATTTCATAGGAATCATCTGGATGAAATTGCAGCTGCAAGTAGGGACAAATGATTAAATGAGTGAAGCATCAACTGACTGTTTTAATAAAAATATTTCTAGCTCTTGAAACACTAGATTACAGTTTGTGATTTTTAATGTTTAAGTTGAAAGGTTTCTGTAGCTTGCAATGATGCAACATAACATTTCAATGAATTTAAAAATCAACAATTGAGTGAATAAGTTATTTTCTCTACACTGCCACTAACATTTGAATAAATGTCCCCATTAAATTGCAGAATAACTGTTTTATCAAAGTCCTGGTATTGTGGCAAGATGTCTGACATGTCCTTCTCTCAGAATTAATAGAGCTTTTTTACTGACTGGTTTTCTGAAATAATCTTGGCAAAGTCAATGAAGTCGGACTGAGTTTTTGGGATAATTGTTCTGGTGGAACACCCAGTTTGGACCATCTAGTTCTTGATTTAAAGTCAAGCTGGATAATTTGGAGGTTGTCCTCTATTTTTATTAATTGACCCACATTGTGCAATGCACAACATTTTTTGGTTTCTGAAACTTTTATCCAGGACTCCAGGTGGATATTGTATTGAAACTTAAAGATTTTAGTTTTGGAGCAGCCTCTTCTGTCTCTCATCCCATGTATATGTTAAACTTGTTTTACTGCTGACAGTTTATGATTGGCTTACAGATCAGCATAAATCTTAATTTGTCCATAGCTTTATGGTGGATGTATAGTTGGATACATCCAACTATACAACTATACATATCCTTTATAGTTGGATACATCCAACTATAAAGGTGTAAAATTCACAGTATTTTACTACAAGGTTGGGTACAGTGCTGTTGCGATAACACTACTTTGTCACATTATTTTTTTAAACTAAACAATCTACAGATGAAAGTTCAGCACTCTATATGAACTGGTGCAAATTGTGATGTTCACACTGTCA
The DNA here is from genome assembly GCA_010277075.1 of Poeciliopsis retropinna. Lineage (NCBI taxonomy): Eukaryota > Metazoa > Chordata > Actinopteri > Cyprinodontiformes > Poeciliidae > Poeciliopsis > Poeciliopsis retropinna. The sequence continues at coordinate 3,006,272 of VMRM01000014.1, read as the reverse complement.
ATTTTCTCTGCAATGGCAGAAATTTCAGTGGCTGGAATTGTGTTACAGCATGAAAGATGTAGAAAGGTGGTCCTGGAGCTCTTCTATGCCATTATAATGCAAAATAGATATGCAATAGTGGGATAGCAGGATTACCAATTTTCTTTCATCTGAGTGTGATAGATTTGACCAGGAAATTAAGAGTTGGAAACAGTTGGATGTTCAAAAAGGACAATGATTCCAAACACACATAAAAACTATTTGGAATGAATAATACTCAGTCCATGTCAGAAAACCAACCAGTTTAGGTAAACTGTCAATTATGCCAAGAAATATCCTGCCAGAAGAATAATGGTGACTGTAAAAAAAGGTTTGCTTGAAAACTGAGACAAAACATTTACTCAGATACTGAGGGATGTGTATGTTTAAATTTGAACCTGTAAGTATAATTTTACCACTGAGTGAACTAGAGAAAAATCTCAACCTACTCAAACTTATGATTCAAAATTAACCAACACTGTAACTTCATCTTTTCACATTCAGAAAACAACAACTAAAAGCCCTAGTGACATACAGAGCCCAGCCAAATGTATGTAAACTTCTGACTCAAACTGTGAGCAAGAGTACAACTGAAATGAGATACACTGGCACTTGTCTTGGTATGAAGTAGGATATTAAGAATCTTCTCCAGGTGCTCCTTGAGCCACCATTTGTCCCGAGGGCTCTGTGTCAGCGGCAGACAAGCGTTCCAGAAATGCCCAGCAGCTGTGACACACAATTCTTTACTGCCAGTTTTCTCTGCGAAGCTATGAAAAAGGGAAGGAGGAAAAAAAAGTTGGATTAAAGCTGAGCCAGAGGCATTAGTCGATATATCAATCTATTCTAAACAGTACCTGACACCGGACAGAATCACTTTCAAAGCTTCCCTGTATCTGTCAAGATTTCCATTGGACATGCAGACAATGCTCAAACCCCTCAAACAGGCTGCACTGCTCAGCATCTCGTTCACAGCAGTCTGTTCATATCTAGAGATACATGGCAAATAATAAGCTAATAATAAATCTATCAGTCAATGAACTAAACCAAAGAAACATTTGTAAACTCTATAGGGCAAAACTTGAGTCCAGTTGCAAGCCCTTGTTTAGTGTAATTCTCCTGATGTGCACAAGATGTCCTTCTTTCCCTCAGACTATCCCAAGGAGAAGACAACTCTAGCCACAAAACCTTTTGGGTTTGTATAAAGGCATTTTCTCAACTACTGTCTTCCTGAAGAACTGCAATAATTAAAACAGTAACTGCTCTTAAATAGCTAAATCTTTTTATTATTGACACAAAATATAACTGATTACAAGGATTAAACCACTAAAGTGTCTTGAGACTACTTCTATTATAATTTAGTGCTGTATATACATAAAGTGAATAAATCTGACTTACAGAAGACAGGGCATTATAGTGAGACTGTCTGCTGCAGCGTTCTCCAGTTGCAAAGCTTTCTGGGTGCAGTGTAACACCAAGCTGTGGTCCTCAGCACTGTGACAGAAGGCAGCCAGCTGGCACCACACCTGCAACTCCACCACAGCATCGGGCCAGCTGCATTCAGACGCCATGTCCGCCAGCTTCAGGTGAGAAGAGAAAAAAAAACAAAAAAAAAAACAAGGAAAAGGTAAGAAGAGGTTCAGAGAGAGGGAGAATATGTGATAGAAAGAAATATAATGAAACTGAAAGAGGAAGATTAAAATATGAAAAAGAGCAAAAGAAGAGGATATTAGAGGAAATCTAAAGGGCATATGTAAAGGAAATGAGTACAAACTAAATTAAGAAAGAAATATCTAAGCAATCAAGTCTGATACAGAAGTAGGAGGCCAAAGATATCTAAACAAAAACAGTCCACATTTATTACATATGTAAATAGTTGAAAAAATTTAGGAAAAGGTCAAGTTTATTTTTGGGATGCTTTAATTTGGAGGTGAGCGTAAGAGCTGGTGAAATCTCTACTGGATCTCAGACATGCATGCAGCTTTCAGTGCAGTAAAGAAATGCAAGATATCTCTGAACACATATTTTTACAGTTGCCATTAATTAATGATTTTTTTTTCATTGACTTTGAAGATTAGAAAGGCTGATAGATTGAATGTGCTTTAGGCTATGTAAAGTTGCCTCTGCAACAACATAAATAATGTCATAGAATTAAGCAGGAAATAGGAAAACAGAAAGCTTGCCTACTTATTTGGCAGAATGAAGGATATTAAAACCATCCAACAACTTTTGTCTCTGAAATATTAAATAGAGGAAGACCAGAAAAAAATGAAAGAAAGATAATCAACATAAAGACAGAGGAATAATGGAAATGATTAGGGAAATAAATCAGAAGGAAATGGAAACGGGTTGATGTATAGACCTTCCAGAGAAATTAAATTTGCATTAAAAAAATAATGTTACGATCATATTATGACAAAAAAAAAATCCTCTTTTAATCAAGACAGGAATAACATTTCTCAAAGAATTTACACTTTATGAGAAAATGACAGATACATGAGACTCCTAAGGTCATTGAAACATCTGCTGCTGCCATCTGGGCATCAGCTACAGCACGAAAACACAGATAGGGAGGTACATACTGTGGAGAGACTGGGAACTGAAAATTCCATATGCTTTGGATTCTTATTGCAGTTAAGCATTTCCAGTCCCACCAGCACACGACTCATCGCCGCTACTTCCTTATTCTTACTCTGCAAACAAGAGGGAGAACAGTGCTGATTGCTTCAATCAGGTCCTCTGTTAAATATGCACCAGTCTCTCAAGTGTGATTTCAGAGAGGGTCGACAGACGTATATGTAGGTTTTATTGCACATACGACTGTAACTTTGTAATGCATGTTCGGGAGGAGAATTATGAAACTGAAAATTTCTGAGGTGGGGTTCTGTGAAGAGACTATCAGCAGCAAACATTTTACCTGCAGAAGATGAAAATCCAAGTATCTTTGCTTTGTTGAAACATAATTTAGATTTAATCTGTTCTACTCCTCAATATTTAGAAGAGAACGACTAGAGCAATGCTAAGCTAACATATTCTCCTCAAACAATCATTGATTTCTATTGACCTCACCTCTTGCTTATTCATTACTTCAGCTAATTTTTTTTTGAGGTTTTATTAGCTCTATTGGCCTTCACCTGACAGAGACAAGAAAGCAAGCCATGAGAGAGGGGGAATACTGGCAGCAAAGGTCTTCAGGCCAGGAATTGAACCTATGACATCCGCGCTGACAACTAAGGCTTCCCCACACGGGTTGTACTCCACCTCTGCGTGACCACAGCACCCCACTTCAGCCCAAATTTGATGTTTAATGGAGACAGTCAGGGCAGAACATTACAGATGTGGAAAACCTCTAAAAACAACTCAATTGCACTTTTTAGCACTGTATGTAGCTGTGCTCAGGCCTGCACTGGCTTTCTACATCACCATTTGTATTAATCTGTAAATATCCAGTCCATAAGTAATATCAATAATACATTTGTAATACTCTTTACATTTAGAAATTCCAAACATAAACACAACCAAAACACAGTCATTAATTATAAAAAGTTTCAAAGAGAAACGCCTTAAGTTCCTTTTTATGAGTTTTTGTGATTTTCAGGGCCCTCAGGAGCTCTGGAGGCAAATTCCAGGATGCTGCTGAGCAGAAAGCCCATCAGTTGGAAGTTCAGTCCAAAGGGATGTTGTGCAATTTGAGGTATTTCTTGAGGAAGGTGGAAGTATTATCTTAAAAGCGCTGGTGAGTAAAGGGGCCAATCTTTACTGCACCTCCTTGCAGAGTGGCAGTAATCTAGTCTGGAAGAGATGAAGGGATGGGCCAGTTTTTCAGTGTCATGTTGGCTGAGTGAAGTATAGAGACCTACGATATTTTTGAGATGAAAAAAAAAGGTGGGTCATATGGAAGTTGAATGAGAGCAAAAATATTAATGTTTTTTTGGGGGGTTTTTTTGCCTGAAGAAGCACAATGAGCATTGGTATGTTTAATTTTCTCACAAAAAAAGCTTTAAACATGAACCTCAATTCATGACATGGCTGTTCACCTGAAACCAGAAGTAGTGAAGCATTTTACTTTTGCCATTTGTGAAAAAGCTCTACAAGTTCATTTTATACACAGCAGTACATAGACTCCTTGTAAAAGTTACCCTCTCCACAAAAATCTCTTTGTATTTTTTCTCAGGAAAATTACATTTAAAAAATCGATGGATTTCCAAATCCATAGATTTAAAAACTATTTATGGATTATTCAATTTTTAATGCATCTTTACAAATGTAATATTGATAAAGTACAATACATACAGAAAACTGTACATACAGAAAAACTTCTTTATGTGTCTAGAAACAATACTTTTTGTCATGGAGCATAAGAAAATAACGTCATATTTTTGACGAGGTCAAAAATACACCTAAAAAAATTATTAAAGATGAAAGCCACCTTCACCTTGATGTCACGTATACTGTAAAAAGATAAAAATGGCTCTTAATGAATTGTTTTATTCTTAGTGCAGAAATGAAAGTGAATGGCAGTTTGTTTAAAGTAGATAGGAAAGCACTAGATATACAGTTTAAAAATAGCATCACCATACCTTTTAATTATCTCAGACTTATAAAACAGACATAAAAACAAAACTACCAGTACTTTGATGCTTTATGTATAAATAAAGTTTTCGTTTTTAACTCTGAACAATTCATCAAAGTCATCATTAACAAAAAACAAACAGAACTTCACAGAATTTAAAGCATTAAAGACATGCCTGAAGCTGAGATCTGACGTTATTTTAGACGTTATCTTCTGGTGACATTAAATGTGTTTTGTTTCCAATAAACAAAGGAGAATTTCAAGAAATGAAGTTAGACAGTGTAAATTAGCTCTGAACAAATGCAGTCAGACAAACTAATGATACAAACATAAAAGCACATTTAGAGATAAGAATACAAACATCCATTTAGTTTCTGGTTCATAGTAATGTAAAATTTATTTAGCTTATTTAATTAACATCCATATAAAGTAAATTTTAAATTGCTAATACTGTTTTGATAAACAAAAGCTGTTACAGTTTTTTGTTTGTACTCTATGTTCTCTAAATTAATTTTTTTCATGTAAATTTTGTAAATAAAACTAGATACAAAAATCAAGCTAATTTATATTACATCATAAATTATTGAATGATGCTGAGGAATTTGCAATCCTACTTCTTTTATCTGTGAATAATATGACCCAGTTTGACTAATGAATTAAATTCAACTTCATGTGGTTAGCTTGGAGTTTCATATCCCACAAGAGGAACCTGAAACATAAGGTATTTTAATGTAGAACTTGTTTTACTGTAAATGAACTGTAAATAGTAGTCAAGATGTAATTTATGAGTTTGAAGATGTTTTTGATTTGGTCAGCGAGTATTTTGGCAGTAATACCTATCAACAACTTCCACTAGTCTGAGACTGGATTGTAATTTATTCTGATAGATCCGTCTATGATTGTGATTAAAGCATGGAAGACAATGCACATCAAAGGTACCTTATCTGTGAATATGTCCAGCTTTGCGCCAATCTGCTGATGCAGGAGCTGCTTTATCTGCACCCATGAGGTTAATGCCAGTTTTCTCACTGCAATTGGAACAGTCTCCCTAGTCCTGTCACCACTGGATATGCAAAGGGCATGCTCACACAGCTAGAAGAAAGTGCAGAGAAGACAACTGGGGCTCCATCAGTGAGAACTTTGTGTACTTTATACTCACTAAGAAGCAAGTGCAGTAAAAAATAAATGACATTAAAAAAACAATAACAGAGAACTGCATCAACCTGCATCTACTCTTAAAATATTTCTGAATACATTTTTTTAGTAAGTAGGTAACTTTAAGATGTATATTTTAGTTAGAACATGCCCTTGGCCAGTGGGCGGCCTAAGGACCAGTGGTGACCTCAAAGTGACTTCTCATGTGCTATTTCATCAATCCATATCAAAATACACCGCAAAGGCCCATTTCTTAGTTCTCATTATAAGCAGGCATGATGAAATTCAGTTAATAATTCAATGATAAAGCTCTTTCATCTTAAGTTAGAGCTGATATTCATTGAGGATTTCCAGAATAGAAAGGAAGAAGTCGAGTTCAATTGGCAACAAAGAACAAGTTAAAAATTTGACTTCCATCAGCTTCATGGGGGCTTATTTGCACGCATGTATGCAGGTTGGATGAAACATAGCATTTAATAAACTCCAGCATACATCCAGATATTTCTGAGGTGATTCATCATCTCTGCTATTCTTTAAAAAAAAAAAAGAAAAAAAAAAAGAGTGATGCTTCCTGAACAGCCTTTCTCTAAACCCGAATGCAACTGCATACTATGGCTGCTGTGAACAATTATTTTAGTAATTAACAAAAATCTATATATTATAAGATAAATCAAGCAATCCAATAAAAAAAAAATCCTGTTTTGTAGTAATTACATAAGCTAGTAAAATATATAAAAGAGAAATGCTAGTAAAAAGTTTGAGATATAAAAAAAACTGTTATAAAATAGATATTTATAATCTTTTTTTTTTCATGTCATTACACTTCTTGATCATCAAGTACATGTAATATTAGCCAAAATGTATATCTTTGTACACATATAACACCAAGATTATTGGTGCCAGGTGCCAAGATTTGGTACGAACGATCAGAGATAAAAGTTAGTTTTTTGCAACGGGCACAAAAATGTCCCCTGTTAGCAGCCATGAATGAGCTTGATGCACGTACTGGATGTTTTCTGCTGAGGTGTCGCAGCATTGGACAGTGGTGCCCAAAGTCGGCCCTGCAGAGTCGGCATCCTGCATGTTTTATTTCAGGATGCCGACCCTCGAGGACTGACGTTGGGCGCCACTGATAGAGGACGTGCTATTGTAAAATGCCACTTTGCAGTAAACCACTGAGGTGTGTTATCTTTTCTATATGTTCACTTTGTCTTACACTAGCAGCAAATTATATCTTACATTACTAAGTTAAATATGTTTATTATAATCATTCCAATTTTTAGGTTCCAGTCACACCTACCTCTAAAGCCTTCTTTACATCCTGTAAGCCAGTATCATCTAAGGGGGTGCCTTGTTTTGATCCTCTGTATTTTCCTTTTGTGCTTGCCCGCACAGAATCACACGCAGGATGGGACAGCCCACGAGTTGCAGCATTATACACCATTACACACATAGTAAGGTTACTGAGGGAAACAACGCAAAGAGTGCCCCAAACTCACATCATATTTAAAAAATAGGCAGAGTTCATGACAAAAAAACTTAAAATCCACTGAATAATTAATATGTGCATCAATCGTCTAAAAGATATCAAATGATGACATCTTTCGAATGTTTGACTGACGAATGATTGCATTTCGTATCAAAAGCAAGTGCTCAAAATTAGTCTTTAATTTGTTGTTGAGGTAATGTTTTTTAATCTCTGACATAAAAAACTAAATCTTTTCGCAACATCAAGTCTATCTGAACTATTTAATGCAGAAACATGATATTTGCTTCATATATAATTTAGAAAGTTGAACTACCTGATATCGTTCATTCTTAGGAGCATTTCCACTAGATTTTGAAAGGTGGGAAGCAGTAGTTTGTACTCTTCAGCAGCCAGCATGTGGGTGTTATAGTTCCACAAGTAAATGGCTGCATTTTCTACCAGACAATGCTCCCCGATCTCCACCCCGATCTCTCCTCCCCGCAGGAAGCACTGGGTGGCAGAGGCAGACAGACTCTGGATCCAGTCTCTGTAAATGAGTTCAACATGTACAACTTATAGTGGGGTAAGAGACAAAGAAAGCAGTTAGAGAATAAGAAAGAAACAAGGATTTCTTATGAGTTGCAAAGAATTTTAAAATATAAAAGTCCAAAAGATAATACGCAACAAATTCTGATGCTAGTTTAACCTTTTTAAATGTCTGGATTTGTTTTCCTTTCTTTAAAGAACAATAGGGGAAAAAATGAATGCATTTACTTTAGCTGCCAACTGATAAATATTAACTGACTTAAAACTTTAAATATATTGTTTACTTTACAGCTTACTGATTACGATGTACAATTCTAATATATCATCTTTGACTTACCGAGGGCTGATGTGAACACTATATTAATTTATCAGTACAGCACATGCGCTATTAGAAAGCCAAAATAGAAATGTATTTTTACCAATAATTCCGGTCTATATGTGGTGTTAAATTACTGGTTCTGCCATGTTTTAACCAGCAGCAAAACAGCAACCCCATTTCAGAGAGAAGTATGCAGATGATCAACACTGTGAAAAAGTATAAAATTGAATAATTTCAGGTACTGAAAAACTAAAATTCAGCCCAGAAAGTGTTTTGCAGGTTAAGATGATGATCTACTTCCACTTGGTCTCTCATGATGTGAGAAGCAGGGAACCCTTTATTAAAAATGTAATGAGGAAGTGATTATGCTTCTGAACTTGTAAATCTGGAGTAAACTATTTGAATTTTTGCTAAAAATTGTCACAAAAAGAATAGTTTTTTAAAACTTATGAATTCACATAACAAAATATAGTCCACATCAACTGGCAGCCCCAGTTTTAAACATGGGCTGTGATCCACTTTTCCTTCCTTCCATACTTCTTTCACCAGATGTTTTTCTTTTTTCCAATCACACAACTATCCTGTTTTTTAGAATTCCCACCAATTTGCTCTGGTTGCAATTAAAAATGCATAAAAATTGGCCAATTTCTATGTAAATGCATGTCTTTATATTTAAATAAGGACAAACTGCGTCAGAGCAGAGAGTTGTTTTGCTAAGTGGAGCTATTTTCAACGCAAATCTAAGTGTGATTTGAGAGTCAGAAAGTCTTGCAAAATTGCACTTAGCCTCACGAATTTGCCCCATACCATTTTTTCCAATAAAATTTTAAACTAGTAAACAAAAATTAATATGTTGTTAATTTCACCTGTAAACAATCCATCTTTGATCGTCCTCAGCAACATGCACCTTCTCTCCCTGTGGCGGCACAGGTGGGCTGTTAAGATGTACTCCCTCTTCTAATAGCAGTTGGACGGTGGCCTGAGTAAGACAGAACAAATTTGTTTTTCCAGATTCAAAACATGACATCAGCGGTGACATACTGTTACGATATCTTCACAATAAAAAGAAGATATGAATTCTCACTGTGACTATGACAATGTCTCTAGAGGCATTAAAGCTTGCTGCATAGATCAAAGGAAAAACAAAGGAAAGGACCAATGGCAGACAATTTAGATAAGAGTGGTACTCATCATCAGAATAAAATTAATGAATTCTAAGCAAATTCCCCAGAAAAAAATGGCCGTGTGTCATAGAACAAAGCAAAAGAAACATGAAAGAAGCATGAAAAGAAACTACTGTGTGTGTGCACGTGTGTCAGTTTTGGCAAGGTCATGTCGTGGCTGTGCATGGGTGTCTTCATTTTCTTCAAAGTGCTGTCAAGTTAACAACTCTATAGGCTTAATGAAGACTTAAGGCTGCAGGCTTGATGTGCTGCAGGATTACGCAGAAAGACAAGCTTGTACGACGAGCCCAACAACTTCTGACTCTGACCAATCTCTGTGCAGCCCCACGGGCTTGTTAAAAAATAATCCCATAATGCATGAATACTTCCCTGTGGAGCATTTGTTGACGAGCTAGAGCAAAAGAAGCAAACATAATATTCTTATAAATGAACAAAGTCTGAATTGCATGTTTGGAAACATAAACCATTCAAAATAGATTCAAATATTAAAATAAACATTAAAAAAAAAAAAAAAAAAAAAAAAAACAGAAATTTGATGAACATCTACTAAACTTGATAAAGAAATTGAGGATTATGTTTTATCAAATTTGCTATCACTGAAAATAGAAATGATATATAATGGAGATATTAATTTAAAATATTCACCTAAACAATTAAGGCAACTCAATTAGTTGAATCTGAGAACACAGTAATAATGTGCCTAATTATCTAATTAGAAATGCTGCTATGGAACAAATCCAGTTATCCATAATAAAATAATTATGCTATTCAGATCAGAAGCAGTATATAGGAAGATGGCTATTTATGCTAATAAAGACAATATATCACTCCTCTAGGTAAGAACAAAACAAAAGTATCATTCTTGTGTGTTTCCAAACCATATATTTGAAAGCACACCTCAGCATTGATGAAGCAAATTTCTGCTAAGAGATGCAACAACTCCACACACTTCTGGGTTCCACTGCAAGACTGCGGAGTGCTTACTCTTCTGGGGGATTTACATCCTGGAGAGTTAAAAACATTTTGGACGTGAATCAAAATTTCATCAGTTAGAACAAAAATACCGATATCTGTCCAGTTGTTATTTTAGTGAAACTGTTGATCTATAAACTGGACAGAAAGGGAATTCAGTCTACAGCAAAAATCATTATATACTTAATCTTTCAGCTCTCCAAAAGAAGTGTAATGTACTAATTTTCACTTCAGCTATAAAACAGAACATTATTTAAGAATTATCTTTATTAAGGACTTAAAATGCATCTGAATAAATTAGGTTGGATGATTATGAAAATGAAACAGTAGAGAATTTTGAAAAAAGGAATTTAAATATATTGTAAATAGGTGTAAATATATTGTGGATTTTGTCAACACTATGCGGTGTAAAAATGATACAAAATTACTCAAATAAATATACACACACTGAACTGTTAAATTTAAACAGTTCAGCTTTATCTGACGGAACTCGGTTTGGTCGGATGGTTAAAGTTCAGAAGCAAATAGATCCAACTGGATAATGATGTAACACATGAACCAACTTTGGATTCGAAATGGTTCAAGCAGGTTAACACTGAGTTTTTGGAAAGACCCAAACTGAACCCTGTTGAAAACCATGGATTACGCTCAAAAGCTGGGTCAGTGCCTCGCAACCAATGAGCTTAAATGAATTCTCCTAATTCTGCCAAGAAAAGTGGTCAAATATCCAGCAGGCATTACGCTGGAAGCCTGTTAATGTCTAAAAAAGCACATGCTTGAGGTGCAGCTCTACATTGTATTTTTTATAAACATGTAATTTTGACTCTGTGTACAATAACAAATTGAAACTTAAAAATCATAACAGTTGCATGTTGAATCATAATTATTCTAAAAAAAATAGTTTCAAGTTCTAAATAAATGTGTTTATAGTCATAATAAGTGCATTTAGCCCTAATTGCCAGGAATTTCATCAACTCACTGCTAGTCTCTGAACTCTTCCCTGCTCCATCATCATAAAGCAAACAGAATCGACACGCAGCCCGGCACACATCCCAGACTTCCAGTTTCCTGGCCGTCTTTACTAGAGTTGCCCACAGCTTTACCCTGAAATAGTGAGAAAATAAAAAAGATCTATAAATGATTAGTTTTTTTAGTTTGAGAACTGTACATAAAAAACATTTTTGGATGCTCTTAGGAATAAGCTCGTCTAAAACCCCTTTACTGCCATGATGACGCCGGTATCATCATGGATCCATTGACTTACATGGAAACATTTTGAGGGTGACAGTTAAGTGGTTAAAGACTTTCAAGTTAGTGACAGCAGAATGGATAGAATACTTTATACTTCACTGTAAATGGGAAGTGTTAATGAAACAGAAGAGCTTTCACTGCTGACAGCACGAATAAATTAAATACAAGCTTAACAAAAAAAACCATCTGAATATAGTAGAAAGCGCTTGTCACTAGCTCCTCTGAGTCAACACTTTGTAAAACCTTTTGCCACAGACAAGTCTTCTGAGATATGTCTCTACTAGCTTTGCAAAAAAATGTTTCCTTGTTTCTCTTTCAAAATGGCGTAAGCTTAGATTGATCAAACAAGAGAATACGCTGTGATCTAAACTATGCCATATTAGTATTCAGGGTAACACGCAGTGCTGGTTTTCTGTCACATACAAACTTTAAACAGAGATCAATGACATATTTAAAGCCTGGGATAAAGTTAGGTTACTGTTTTGTAACCTAACTTTGCTCTAAATTTCTTCAGAAGTCTTTCTTTGACCGGTCTCCCATGTTCCTTGGTGTTTATGATGCTGTTTACTCTCTGAAGCCCTTTCAAAACGATGTGAGGCCTACACAGTAAATAAATAGCATACAAGTGGACTCTATTCATAAATCAAGGTGACTTCTGGTGGTAGTTTCTGCACTGGATTTTCTTGAAAAGGTCATAGTTAACAGTAAAATAAAAGCAAACAGTATATGAAATTCAGTTCATATTCTTTTTAGTCTGTTACTAAGTGGAAACACACACCTCACTGTATTATCTGTGTCTTCACTTTTTCTGTCCAAATAATCATTCAGCTTCTCCACACAGGTGGAATGATGCTGAGCCTTAGAAGCAAGCACAGCTAGCGGGTCCGGTTCAAGACTTCCTGCAAAAACTACACAGTGGTTGTAGAAGAAAAACTCTTATAAAACTGGAAAGGCTTCTATATTGTCAAAAACATTGTTTTATAAGAAGGAAATAAGAAAAATCCACATTCACATTGACATGATTCACAAACCTCAAATTTAAAAAGAGCACTTGAAGGGACAATACAGATTACAGATTGTAGTTAAATTACAAGCTGCTAATTATTAAGTCTCTTAACTCTCTAGGGCTTTATTGTGTGCTGGCTTTGAAGAAAAGAGCACAATGATTAAGTGTCTTCGTTTAGAAAGATGCTTGAGGTTCCTCCACAGCAGCAAGAAGCGCCTCTGGGGAGCAAAGCTTTTAACCCATGCCTGAGGAAAAAGCCTTTTGACTCACTGTCAAAGGCGAGTTCTACCCTGGGTCATTAGGGCTGCTGAGTGTTCAAGTCGAACTGTGGACCAGAGAGTCTGGATGAGGCAGAGATCAAAGGCTCTCCCAAAGCTCACACCCTTCTGCTCCCTAAATGTACTCCCTACAGTTGATGGGGACTCACTCTGAGTGCTGAAAGACAGACTCAAAGAAATCACATTCGAGCTGTTAAGCCTCTCTATTTATAAATTTCTCTCACGCTTTTTAATACAAGAGATGCATTGGTCTACATTGGACTATAAACCAGCTTCTAGTTTGCATGTAAGCAACTTTGCCTGTTTTCTTGCCACAGCATCATGTTCTGTAGCCTTCCCTCCAGGTGCACTTTAAATAAGCGCTCAGTAAGCAAAGCTCTCTTCTTTCAAGCAAGATAAAACAGTGATGCAGTATTGCAGCATGTTTTCAGGGTTTAATATGTTTTCTCTAAAAGGAGAATTCAAAAATTTCAGCTAGGTGTATACAGTCTGTGACAAAAGATCCATTTTATAGATACGTTGTGCTGAGACACCTCTGACTAATCTAAGTCACAACATACGAGGTTCTGTGGAAAAACTAATTTTTTCCTGTCAAATATTCAGTTCAGTTGGTAATAAAAAAAATGTGAATAAAAATTGTTCAATTGTTTTTTATCTATGCAGATTGGCTGTTCAAGAATTAGCAGAGAAAATGACAGCGGTACAGCAAAAGCCCAGTATTGCTCACTGTACTGTAAATCATGTCACTGAATTTGTTTCCATGCATTTTCTAAATCTGCCTCACTTTGTCCTCACTCTGTTTCTGACTATTTTCTGTAAAGGATGGAGAATAACAATGTCAAAAAAAACACAAGCTTTTAGAAGAATCTGTATTTTTAAATTATATGTTCACTTTGATTTTAGTACTACTGGGGCATGTGTAAAGGCTTTGATTGCAGTATGAAAGATGATGTACATGTGGGGTAAAATGGATGTAAACATATTTATTTAAAATAAAACCCAGAGAAGTTGTAGGGGAGGGGCATGAAACAATGAAGCACATTACTTAAGAGTGAAATCAAAGAAAATATATCTGTACATTTTGTGTGGTGGTCTGCATCCAGGACTGTTTGAAAGTCAAAGGGAGCCAAAAGAAGACCAACAGACACCAGAAGGGGACGTTTGTCTGTTCTTTGATGGGGCGGAATGTCCCTAACCTGAGAAAGAAAAGAAGAGTTGGAAATCAGGTTTAATTGGTAGTCAGCTGCTTTTTCTGTCATCCCCTGTGCCATTTCTCTTATACCCAGCAGAATTAAAGCTATTAGGCATTTAATTTAGACTTGATAAATATCACCTTCAGTAATGAGCTAAATAATGAAACAGATGGGGAGAAAACCTGCTGCATAATCTTAGCTGCTTTGTCCAGGGGACAGGCAGGTGTTTGGTAGGGGTTCCGTCTGAGCTGCAAGAGATGAAGAGCAGATAAAAGGCGTTCTCGGTATGTCCCACTATCCAGCAGCAGAGCTTTCTCTAGGTGGGATAAAGAGGCTTTAAGGTCCCCCTCTTCCTCTTCTATTGATGCCAGCTCTGAGTGGACTTCACACCGGATCTCCAGCGACATACTGTACAAAAAATTTCAGCAAAGGCTCATTTCTTGGGTAATTGAAAAACTGTGGCAAAACTGAAATACTAATAAACTATGTTGATTCTCTGATAAACACAAAGTGACAAATTGCTGGCTTAAACTCAAAATAATTAGAACTGATGACTGCAGAACAAAAACCTGACCAAAATATTTTTTTAGTCCCCATCAATAAAAACTGATGCAATTTCTCATGATGAATAAATTATTAATAAAACAAATAAATAAGGATTTTTAAAAAAAACTGAAGTTAAAAGCTAATTTAAAGTTTAGTTAAACTTTAACAAAAAAACTTTCTATAAAAAAGTTATCTCTTTAACATATGATCGGACGTGACAGTAATTTAGAAAGACATGAATCTTGTTCCGTGGGGTAACATAAAAGAAAAACTAAATATTGATACTATAGGATAATGATCTTGTTTAAACAGCTGAAAAAACTTCAATTTGATAGTAAATTAGTGTATATTTTCTTTTTAAAAAAATTAAATTTGATATATTTCAAATGTAAAGTACATGAAAAACAAAAGTTCTCAATAATAATATTAGGGAGGCATGCAAGAAAAAAACCCAATTGCAAACATTTGGAGTTTGCCACACTCCATAGGAAACTTCATTAAAACTATTACCTTAAGTAAGACTAAAATAAGATTATTTTTGTTGGCAACAAACTCATGTCTACTGCTAAGTATTTTGAAGGACTTGTGATGCTGTTGTCAGGTTTCTTTCCCAAAGGCCCTGGGACCCTTGTTGTAGTGCAAAGCATCATAAAAGCTTTAAAATACCAGGACATTTTAAACAAAAACCTGGTGTATGCTGATCTATATAAATCATCAAAGTGACCACAAGAAAACAGTTTCTCACCTCAGCTTTCAATTGTCTACAGTTGGAGCAGTTATTGAACTCTTTAAAATAACAAATAACTTCAACAAGAACCAAATGGTACCTTTCCACCACACACAAGGATCAAGATGGCAAGGGAAGGTTAAAAAAAAGTTATGTAGGCTGTATGTTAGCGAATTCCAGCAGAGTGCGCCATATTTGGGTCACCAAGTCTGTATTCCTACAATTGATTTTAAAGCCTTTCACACATTTTACCAAGTTCTGCCAATTGCTGTATAAGGCACTGCAGGTGTAATTGACTGTGAGTAGGAGGAGGGTTATAAACCTTTGTGTGTACTCCAGAACCAGGGCCAACTTGAGCAGAGGCATCTTGATGCATTTCCTGAGGTTGTGCTGCAGGAGTGGCAGGCAGAGGTGCCACTGGGAAGCGCACAACGCCTGCGCAGCCTGGGTCCTCCCTTCCTTCACTGCAGCCTCCAGCCACTGATCCAGCTTCTCTATCTCCTTAAGGCGGGCCTGTGGGAGAACACCTGCACATTGAGGATTTCTCTTCTGGCAATGACAGCACAGCACTTCCAACATTTGGCAACTAAATCTGGATTAAATTGAGCTCAATATGCTAAGTAAGACAGTTTTTAATAAGGTCAGTTCTTCCAAAGGGGAAAAATGGACACATGACAGAGGTAACTCTACACTTATTGGCACCGTTGGAAGTGATGTGTAAAACTGAATAAATTAATAAATCAGCAGCTTAATTCGACAATGAAATAACTTAGAAATATTCAGCCTTGACCACTTTATGCAGTGAGGAGAAATTTCTACTTCAATAGTTGTTTTATACAACGGCAGCAGTGCCAGACATAGCACCCTGCTGTAAATCCTTTATCACTTTTACAAATGGGAGAGCACATATTCTCCTGTAACAGTTGACAAGGATGGAACCCACAAAGAGAGGGATCTTGGACCGTTCCACAGACCTGGGTGAATTTTTGCATTCTTGTCTTTACCTCTTTAGATGACCATGGAGGAAGGTTGATTTTGTCTCTTTTGAACTACGTCAGTGTTTGGCCATATGTTTTGGATCAATGTCCTGCGGAAAGACTCAATGACTATCCATTTGCACTTTGCGGACAGAATCTAACTGATTTTAAAATTCCTGGTATTTTATGATGCCATGAACTCAAACAAGGTGCCCAGGACTGCTGGAAGCTAAACAGTGCCAGAACTTCATAGCTCCGCTGACATAACAAACACCATGTGGCATTCATATCAGATCGAAGCACATTTCCAGTTAAAGTCTCTTTAAAATTCAACAATGTCCTAAAGTTTCTGTTCACAGTTGTAGAATAGATAAGGCTTTTTCATGGAATCCCATTGACAGAACTGGTTGCGGTGTGGAGAGCATCAAGTGGTCTTTGTAGAGACTGGTGATTCTCGTTAAGTAGATAAGAGCACTGAAGAACATTTTATTAGTAATCCATAATGTCCTTCAACACAGACGAGGTTCAGAAGATAAAAAAAAATCAACCTTCTTTGATGGCCATCTTAGTTCCTAAACCTAAATCCTGTAGAGGGGAGAGAAGAGAGCAAAGAGAGATTGTGCAAGGATAATTAGTTATAGATCCTCTTTCTACGGGCTCTAACATTGTAAACTGTTATAAAAGTTTACCTTCTTTCCTATTAGGAAAGAAGGTTTTACAAAGTGCCCTGTGATGGACTGGCAACCTGTCCAGGGTGTACCCCACCTCTCGCCTGTTGACAGCTGGGGATAGGCACCAGCACCCCTCCTAACCTTGATAGGAAAACGGTGTAAGAAAATGGATGGATGGGTTGTACAATGTACAAAAAGCAGGGGTTATAAAAACTGATATTTTTCTCTAAGACATAAAAGAGACATAACTGGCTTTGAAGAGTTTCAGGATTCCTTTTCCAAATGAAGATCCTCAGAATAGAGAATGAGTCATCAAGACAATGGGCCATTTGCATACAATAACCAGTGAAAATCCATTTATAATAACTACAGTAGATGATTTAGTACCTCCACACTGGCTTTGGAGTAGTCATTCATCTTTGCCCCTTTCTTCAGAAGGTTAATTTCACATTTGACACATTCCATCATTATGCGTTGGTCAATATTCTAAAAAGACAGAAGAGTCAATTAGCCTGGGTTATTGTTCAGCAGTGCACAAAGCATGAGATGGCAAATCAAAAATTTCTTTTAACATTTTAGTCATTAAAGGAACATGGGGATGTTCCTTTAATTGTGTAGAATGACTGAAAGATCTGAACTATTTCCTATTAAACAAATTCCATAATAATCAAAGTAATAAAGTGACCTCTTTTTTATTTGTCACAAGCTCAGATAATTTATTCCATCTGAAGGGCTTAATTTGGTTTTATGAATACATTCCCATGTCTGTCTGATTTGTACAGTTGTCTGAAGTTTTAAAAAGAACATTGGACACTTACAACTTCTGCCGCCAACTTTAGCTGTTCCCAGCAGTTAGCAGCTACTTCCTGATCCTTCACTTGCAAGGACAGCAGAGCCAACTCCAGCAGTAAGGTAACCCTGCAAATCCCAGATAAAAAACAATTTATACGATTCACATTTGAATAGCGTAATCTTAGCCATGCTCGTCTCCTAAAGAGAAGGTTTCTGGTAGGCGGCGGTTTAGGAACAAAAGGGATTTGACCGGGACACTTTGGGTCACGAACCTGTCACAAGGCTGGATGGGCGTTGGGATCTGCTCAGAGCGAGAATGTACAGGCGCACCAATCACTTTGGCTGAATCCACAAGGAGAGAGAAAATCTCCCTCAGCTTCACAGAATCCTCCGCCGTCAGCATTTTCTCTTTTCGTTCCTTCCACCCACTGCAAACATCAAGAGAGCTGAAGGTCTGTTTGCATTACCACATGTATATGTATGCATCTAAGACCATGCAAGTTTAGCACCTTCATCCCCTGTATGGTGTGAGTTTTATACTCACACCATATATTGTACAAATCCAAGGCAACAAATACTTTATGGAGCACCGCCTGAGTAATGCTGTTTATGTTTACTGTTGAAATCAAGAGCCATAAGGAGCTTTTACATGCTGAGTACATGTCCTTCAGAGAAGGAGTGGGGGTTGGGTTATGCACTACATGGTGGCACAGTCGATGATAGGCTATGCCTTTGCTTTACGCAATCATCATGCTAACATTTAAGCTGCATACCAAATTAATCTCTTCCTATTTGAGAGAAGAGTTTACTAGCATAGTTTCCAAGACTAAAGGGCCAACATGACTCCGACTATTTCTGTATATGTGTGATATTTCCACTGATTTTGAAAAAGAAACCTGTGTCTACACTGTCTGTGGGATTCCAACCGAAAATACTATAAAACCTATGCTGCAACAGGAGATAGTGCAGACTCTAAAGGGTTCCAGAGCAGTGCGGAAAAGAATACAATTTGATTTAAGTAGATTTCAAGTCTGAATAATTATGGAAAAAGACAAAGTGTAAAGTCTCTAGACCCTTTACTTAATCCCATGTGCGAGTCCCCCGCCCTCCAGTTCTGTCAAAATGACAAACGCTATTCTTACATTTTGAACTGTTGGATTTCATAAATAACTTTCAAGCTGGTACATTGTCTGCTGATTTCAAGGAGCTTATCATCCTGTAACAGTTTCTCCTGGACCTACAGAGAAGAAGACATCCCATCATCACAATATGTTTGATTCAAAGGAGTAATATTACAAATTTTATTACTGCTATCAGATTTAACATTTGTAGCCAAGGATTGTCTTTTCCCTTCTGGTTAAAATAAAGAATATAGATGTCACAGCACCACCACATGTATAAATGTGATCCCTGCTCAACAATTGGTGAAAAAAAGAGCATGTTTTTCTTCTCCCAAGTTGTGTTGTACAGCTGTTTTTCAAATAAGCTTAACAAAGCAGTATCACATTACTTAGAAATTACAGTCAATATCAAGGTGGTAGTTGTTAAAAAAGTTAGAGAAATATTTATATAATTTCTCATTAAAATAAAAAATAAAAAAATTCTACCTTTAATTTGAGTACAGTTAGTCATTAGGGACACATTTTACCTGGAACTGTGTGTTGTGGTTATATGAAAGTAAAACTGATTACTTTCATCAGTTCTGGTTACAAAATCCTAAAGTGGATCTTGCATAAATCTGGAAAAGCAGCTGATATGCTCTTCTGAAGCCAGTGGGAACCTTGTTAGATGGCATGAACTACCAGGATGTGCTGAAAAAAGTCTATTTTTTAATGTTAAAATTAATTAAAGTTGGAATATATTTTATTTAATTTTTACTAGGAGTGCATATAATTAAGGGAGAAGCAGGCTTTGATATAATGTGAAGAGACAATTTTTATCTGTTGTCCTAAGAGAAGTAAAAACAAGAAGCATCCCACAAAACAACTTAACCACTCCACGTTCAATAATCTGCTTACCTGTAATGTATAAAAGCCTAGATAGAGATGTGGCGTATGTGACTTGATGAACATTTCAGTAACTTTGGCATAACTTGCAGCTTCCTTCAGTTCTCCAGAATCCAAAATACATTTAACCAACTGTCTGCATCGAAAAAGAGGGCAAATCTCATGTTATGAGGGTATTAAAATCCTAATATGTGTTTGCCAAGTTATTTCTCAGATTTTGATTAAAGAAAAATGCTGCATGGACACACAGTATTTAGCAATACAAGCTGTCATTGCACTTGACCAGGCTGGTTTTGTATAAGATGCTTTCTTATCCTTGCTTTGGCGTTTTTCTTCCCCGAACAAAGATGAAACAAACATTTGGACCCAAGGCAAAAAAGGAAAGCAAGATTTAACAGCTTGCATCAGAACAGATTGTCCTTTTCATAAATAGAAAATGACAACCAAGTACAGTAACTGGGGATGCCAGAAGGCTGAGCTAGTTAAACATGGTGTGTCATCTTAATAAATTGTGCATGAGTGTGGTCGGATTCAAAAGCAGACATATTGGTGAAGTCAAAGTCACTTGCATCATGAGCTCTGCCCTCCAGCTGTGGTCCTGGTCAGCCACCTCCTCCAAACTTTTCACCACCTGCTTTAAGGAGGGAACCAAATGGTGACGCAGTCCAGGCTGAAGGAGAGGACGCACTCCCTGAAAGTAGAGAACTGACGAGTTGAAGACCAAGAAGTGGGTGCTGTAAGACACAAACCATATACAGAAAAACAAACAGAACACTGAAATATTCATACAATACACTTACCACCAATTCTATCTTTTAGTACAGCTCAATTCAGACCTAGTGTCAACTGTGTCTGCAGAAGCCCTGTGAATTTCTAAATGTGAGTGCATTAATGATCGCTCAATGAGCCAGAGGAGCAGGCACAAGAAACTGTGTGAAATTTGAGGCATGTTTGAATTCAAGGAGCTGTTCTGGAGAAACTTCAGTGTTTGAGTGCTTCTAATTTATTCACTAGAGAGTGCGTAGTGCATTAATCTGAGCTGGACGTATTAGATATGTATTCCCTTTGGTGTTAATTGGTAATACTCATTCAACCCGTTTATTGACAGGTTATGAGTTAATTAGCAAGGAGCTCCAGCAGCGGTTGCTCACAAAGGCTGACCCGAGTCTGCAAAGAGTCTTTCACAGTAACCAAGAAGACAACATATCAATTATAACTTCTATTATTATATTTATTTTAACCATCCACTCTGCACAGTTTCCTTAAGTTACTTTTAATGTTGAGAGGAATGGATTCTAAACAATAGTTCAGTATTGTGCTTCAACACTTTACAAATTAAACCTTCAGAGAGACTGTTGATGAGGATCATACCAAATTAGAAGGCTGAACATTTCTGAGTGGTAGCATACCTTGGGTTGCTCTTAGCTATTGCAATTGCTTTCAGAAAATCCCTCGTAGCATCCTTGATATCTTTCTGAAATATAAAATAATTGTGAAATAGGGAAATGTCAACATGTCACATAAGAAAACATAAAAAGAACATATAATAAACCCCCAGTCCTTCCCGGCCGGTGTCCTACATATCCTACATGAGTCAGATCAACACACCTGATTCAAACGGTTGAATTACCTCCCCAGTCAATTAGCAGGTTTCAGAGAGGATAGGAGTTATTTACTGGATGCCAGTGTGTTGAATGAAGGAACAACTAAAACTTGCAGAACATTTGCCCTTTAGCACAAAGATTAGACATCATAATAGCAGACAGACAAAATATTCAAAGAAAAATACTACAAGTTTTCTAAACTGATTTTAATCATAAAGATTTTAAAAAGGTAAAAGTGTCTACTATTTTATTCATGATCTATTTCCCAGTACCAGCATGCAATTCCTGTTCAGGGTGTTTTTAAATGATTGGTATCTGAGTACCTAAAACTGAACTACTAAAACCTTCTGATACAGTCGATTTAATGTCATCTTTACCGCTAAAATCAGAGAAGCAACTTTCAACTGTGTTGTTTGCAAAACTCTGAAAGAGAGACTGTTATAGCTGTTGCAGTTTCCTGTTGGTCATGATTGATGCTTTGTGCTCAGACAGCTGAAACACTAGTCATTCAATTTACAGCACTGATATCAAAGTGATACATTTTCTTAAGCAGGAAACCAACCATTCATGTAAGTTATGTCTGAACATGATTAAGCAATTATCTAAGGCTAAGTCACGACTATAAGTCATCTCAAAACAGAGATTAATAATGCTAATGTTAGCCTGCTATGCACTAAACTTCTGTTGTTACACAATATAAATCACTGTTGAGAAAAACAGATGCTTGAGACACTTCAAAATGATAAAAGATAATGTATCATTTGGCTACACTTTAGGATTACTGCATTGTTAAGCATTTGGTGTCCCACTAGGATTTGGTATTAGCTAATGCCCAGTCACAGAGGACTTGCATCTGTATTGGAAGTAAAACATCTTTATAGGGACCTGCTTAGATTTGGTGTACCTCAAGATAAACCTTGGATCTATATCACTGTGGAATAAAAACCCAAACATGAACAAACATTCACACATAGTCATGTGCCCATTATTGTCCTCACCACACTCTTATCAGGAGACACAAACAGAGACATCAGCTGGCCCTGGCACATGAGAGCTCGACAGAAAAATTGGTCATGAAGCGGATCACCTTCAAAGTACATATTTAGACATTCAAAGCACATCTGCACGTGCTCCATCTGAAAAAAGAAAGGGAAAGAGGAACACTCAGGGACAAATGCCAAAAAGTTTAATGTTATATGTATTCAGAAAACCATGAAAATCAGAAAGTATTGCTTAAACTTTAAATTGTAAAATCAGTGCAGTGCAGTCAAGAGATATCATCAAACCAAAGCCTTTTGTAATGTTTATGTTTATATTTACATATTTTCTGAGAAATAAACAAGTAATTCAGTAGTGGAACTGTTATCAGAGTCAAGGCAATTACAAGTTGACAGAAAACTTACTATATGATATAATGAAGAAAAAAGATAACTTAATGTTCCAGTTAAATGTTCAATGTTTAAACAATTCAACAGAGCTGGGTTATATTAGCAACAATGAAACTGCTTAAAAACATACAAAAATAAACTTTAGACTTCAATTATAAGAACAAAACACTCACAGACTATGATCACAACTGTACATGTTGCATTAAAATTCAGCGAATCTTAGTTAATACAGGGATTTTTAATATTTATCAAAATTTTACTCCACAAATCTTCAAGGAAAACATTTTTTTTTTATGAACCAAAATGATTAAGAAAGCCCCTGACTTTATCAGACTAACTTTGTTCCTCCTTGAGTCTCAGGCTGCATCACTATAGCAGGAGTGTATGTATACCTTGACATCATGTACAGCCAGATGCAAATCTTTCAGTCCTGAGGTGTGCTCTCAGCATCATGTCTTGTATGGCACATCTATGTGCTCTTTTCAACATAAAAAGGCACTTCTCAAAGCATTTTGTGAGAAACTTCAGAGTTGGTGTTTTTCTTACATCCTATATTCACACTTCACACCTTTATGCCAACATACTAACAAGATATTTACTCTAATTGGTGGTCAATCTATATTTAGTGCTCCATTGGCAATTAAAGCAGATGTCATTGGTTCTTTTGAAAGTGTGAAAATGTGCTGGAAAATGAAATCAACGTCCTCATAAAGCTTGTCTGAATAGGGGGACAATCTCCACTAAACTCTTGCACAGTTTTTTCTTTATTTTTTACTTCAGCTGGTAGTAAAATACTTCACCTGCAGAGCATTTTCCGCACACATGACAAATAGCTCTGGGGGAATGCGTGGCCCGCGAGCCCCAGCTGATGTCGCGTCTTTAATCATCCGGTAAGCAGACTGAAGAGCTTCGAAGTCTGAAAATGTCAAACAAACAGCGTGAACTTATGTCTCCCACTTTCCATACCTTCCCTTATTCATACATGACAAACCTTGGCTCTTCTGTACTTTCGCTAGATGCTCACGGATATCGAACTCCATGGTGTGGAGAAAGGGCAGACGCTAAGGCTAATTTAACACGAGCGTCAGGCCTAATGTTGGCTTATTATCAAACGAAACACGCGCACCTGAGTTTAGAAATGAACCGTCGACGGTTCTTTCTAAAAGTTTCTAAAAATGCGAAACAATAAGAGCTTTGTCAGTTTTTAACTAAATACATCAACAGATGTTCAAGTTCTGCACTAAACAATTACTTTGAGTATGACCCATCTCCAACCGTTCCTTAGTTTGTTGCCGGGGAAGCGTTGCTAAGAGAAGCGTTACTTAGCAACCACTGTCCTGCCAGAACTTCACCTACGGCACACGAAAAGGCCACAAAGCTCTCGCTCGCTTTTTTTTCCCTCTCTCATCGGATGATGAATCAGCATTTGTGCCACTTTCAGTGCAACTAAATGTGATTGTCCTGGATGAGCATCTGGAATTCTATTGAATTTATAGATACCTTAAGAAAAGAGGGGGGAAGGAAAAAAAAAGAAAACATGAAGTATGTTGATATTTCATCGACATCAATCTGTTGCTCATTAACAAGATTGCTTGTTGATGAGCAATTTCATCAACAAGCATTAAGAAAAGGAGGGGAGGGACGGATGGGGGTCAGAGTCCCAATTCTGACATTTAAATCTATGAAAACACTTTGAAAGGAGGAACAATTTTTAAAAAAGAATGATTTTATTACAATTTACTTAAAATGTAATAATTATTTTTTTCACTTATATTCTAAAAAAAAAACAGAAAAATTGTCATTGCAGCAGATTTATTTTTTTCATGTTGCCACTAGTATTTAATCGTTTATCTTTCGAAATGAGCTGCAAGTCTTTTATTTTGAAAATCCTCCTTGTCATGACCATAATCATTGGCTCAATATACAAATCCAAGGCCTCAATCTGGTTAGACCAATCCAAAACATTAATATTACTTTACGTTTGTTAACTCAGTTGCTTCTGCAAAGAAGCAGAAGGAATTGATGGGTGGATGGATGGAAATAGTGGGTAACACTTTATTTGACGGGTTGTGAATTAGACTGACATGACAATGTCATAAACATTGTCTACATGAATACTTATGTCTGTTGTCATAAAGTGGCACTCAGTAAATAATTCATAACCTGTCAAATGAAGTGTTACCAAATAGTGCAATAGAAGTAATTCTTTAGCCATTTGTTTTGTTTTTCGTCCTCCTAAAAAACTGTGAACTGCATAAATAAACCGATTAGATTAGTGGACATTGTAAGCTTACATTTTGATTATTTACTTGTTGTGCAATAAATACAAACTGTACTGTACTGTCAGGAAAATAAAAACAAAAACACAAAAGGCACACAGTTTGGTAAAGAACCTCTTCATCAATATAGTTTAAGTGCTTCTTCACTTCAAAGAGCATCATTGGAAATCAGGCCACATAGTGTGCAAATATAATTTGCTTGGTCAAACCACATTCTGCTGCTGATGTGACAGGAGACAAGCAAGGCTTGCTGTCTGTGCCCTGTAATGGCCTTTGGAGTTCTTGTTTAAGGTCTAATTGACAGAGTCATGTGTTACCTGACAGTATATTAAAGCAGCACAGAAAGATCTTCGGTGGCTCTCAAGCTAATTTATTAAGCAGTTCATTGGGCACTGTTTTGAAATACACACAAAGGGAATGTTTTCTGGCTCAAATTCAAATGTGGAAGAGCTTCAATTTTTTTATTCTGAAAAAGTTTTTTTTTTTTTTTTTTTTAAATTATTATATCATTTGATCTGTTCCAAAGACACAATTTTGAGATTCTGTCTTTCTGTTATAATTCAATCTCCATTATGAAACATTGCAAGCAAATGTAGCTCTTCCTGCATTTGCCAGCTGTTAAGTGTGAAGGAAAATACAGCTAAAGTCAATTTTCATTTTCTCATAGTATGTATAAAAATATTGGCCAAATAAAATTAGATACATGTTTCTCCAGAACATTGTGGCTCATTGAATTTTGTCTGTTTTCTTTCTTTCCTGTAACCATTGAGAGATGATCTCTCCACCAGCCTTAATTTACTCATGGGAAACCTGTCTTGTTATAAGTGAATAAGTCTGCCACTGGAACTAACATATTTTCATCAGAATTAAGGAATTATTTGCTTAAGCTCCCACATCTTTCTGTAAAGTTACTTTTAAGTTAGTTATGTCTTATTTTGAGTGTAATGAGACATTTGCATTAGAGACAAAAATTTTGTATTTTTGCAGTGCAGGTTCCAAATTTCTGCCAATTTGATTACAGTATGATTGACAGGCTATTTATATTTGTGTAATATACTGGATTTACATCTGAAAATAGAATGACTGAATTTATAATACTCTAACCAGCAAATTTGGGATACACAGATGGTGCTGCATAATGACAAAAATCACCCTGAATGCTTTTTTTTCATGCAATATTTTATTACAGTCCAGATATCCTGCTGTCGATGGGAGTAAATTATGAATCACATTACATAGCCTATTGCTCTTTCCCAGCACATTTTAAATTTTATAAATAAATCCTAAACCAAAGTCGAGATGAAAGAACAATACCAATGTTTGATTGCTTAATGTCAAAGCATGCTGCAGGAAAACTTGTATTTGAGGACAATACATATTTGAGAGGATATGTGTAACAGCTCAGAAAATTACAGCTGTGGCATTTTACTGTGAACAATTTCTGTTTTAATTTACTGTCACTGAAGCAGCTCCAGGACTGGCTCACAAAGAGAGACTTAACTGTCTTGGATTACACACAAATAACAAGCTGGGATTCTTTTCAGAATTTAATTTAAGGAACTGAAGAGCGAGCTAAAGTTCAAGCAAATGAATGAGCGTTAAGCCACAGCAGAGTAGCAGATTTCCATTCAGCTCTTTATTGAACAGTATTATGAAGTTTATTTTTCTGAAATGCAAAATGTTTGTGTCTTATGTAAATTAGGATAAGAAAGTGAAACGGTGTGTTGAGATGATACACAAGCTGCGTCTCTTATCTCTGGTCCAGTGCTCATACGCCAGCCACATTTGGTTATAATATTACCACAATCAAAATTATTTTAGTCGGCTGCCTTGTACAGAAGTTAGACATAGAAACCCAGGAGAATATAACTTCTGAATTTCAGAAGCACATAAAGATATGATCCATCAGAGCTTATTTGTTTGCTACTAAAGTGAATTATTAGAAATCTTTATAAAAACTGAAAAAATGTTTAAAGGAGAGATATTATTAACCCATATGCTACATTACTAATCTATTTAAGCAATCTGCTTAGCATATTTCTCTGCACAGTGTTTTGCAGAATTTGACCTTCATATTATTTTTAACTAACATCTTTGAAGTTATAATGTATTTCCCTTCCATTCATCAGCTTCAGATCATCAGATCCTCTTAGATTGGGTGTCATTTCATACATACATACATATCCTCCCTTGTTTGCCTACAGGTAACCTTAAATTCATGCACTCATTTATTATGAATCAAAGCCAGTGTGCGGTAATCTTGTATGTTTCATATCTAGATCCCCCATTTCCCACTCCACTCTCTAGCCACCCAATGGGGCAGTTTTGAGCATCTATGAAGAAACACTATCGTATGCTTACGACGTTAAATCAACAGGATCCAATAAAATATTTATTAATTTTCAAACTGTCATCAATATTTAAACATTTTATACATGCAATACCTGTATTGTAAGAACAGAAGCCCACCATTAAACAAATGCAATTGACACAGATGTCTTGTTTCAATGCAAACATGTAGAACTGCTGCAATTCACTTTTTAAATGTATCTAAACAAACAGCTGTATGATACTGTTCTTAGAACCCTCTCACTACCAATGGCTTAAATATACAAAAAGATCTTGATTACACATGTAATTCAATCTTTATAAACAGCTTTTTAAACTTCTTCTGGGCCCACAATCGTCACGTTTAATGTCAGCAGTGGGTTTTTTGCTATATCTGTAAGGTAGCCTCCAAATAATTGCTTATTAAAGACACTGCTCATGCTCAAAATAATCATAAAAAAGTAGTATGGTATAATTATATTGCTTTTTCTGTAAATGTTCTTTAAGGCCATTTTGCAGAGTGTATTACACAGTCAGCACAAAATTGCAAGCAGAAATGTTTGCTTAGAAATGAAAACGCATTGCACTGGATGGGAAATTAACACTGCGACTCATGTGAAACCTTCCTCATGTATAACATATAGGAGTTGTTAAATGATATGCATGTATTCCTAAGTAATGCTAAATCACAACAAAATAACAGCCTATCTGGTTAAATATATATTTAATGCCTTGCTGCTTCTCCAGACATACTTTAAACATACTGTACTGTACTACTTCATAACTTTAACCCTCTAATTTAATCATTTTGACATTTGAAAGTTATCCAGTCAGTCAGAGGTAGAGCGTCAGACATGCAGTTTCTTATCTACAGCAGCATGTGTTCAAGCAGCTAACGAGGGTATTGACTTAATGTTCACACTGTTATTAGAGATGGCGGATGTCACTGATTTGTTTAAACAGCAGCAGTGTGGGGGCAGGATTTGATGGCTCCCTGGTTGCATACTTAGTAAAAACTGTCATGGTGCCCAATCTCTCACAGCATGCAGTTGCTGATTTGGTTGCACTCTATAAAAATTTGTCATTTACATCAAATGGAATGTAAGCAGGGCATTACTCTGCTGCATATTTTCACCTGTACCATGCAAAATGTTGTAACGTAAAGGCAAACTAAATCAGTACAGTTCATTTGAGAAGGATGGCAATATTTCATTTTGTAGTTGCAGTCGGTACAGAAATATTTGTTTATTTGCACTTTGACCACATTCTTTTAGTAACCATCAGTGAGTTTCAGGTAAAAATCTGCCATTTTTCCACATTGTTTACATTATTAGCTACAACAGAGTTGCTTGTTTTTTATGTCTTGCATTTTTAAATGCATGTTATGACTATACCGAGTGAAACGTTTGATATTCATGTACGAAATCAGTAATTTTCATTTTTAAAAATTCCTACTATTCATTACAACCGATTTCTTCTGCTCTAATAACCTAAAAATAGCAAAGACTCTTTTCCATTTTTCTTCCACCAAGTTCTCTGACTTTTGAAATAATTATATCAACACACACCTGCAAAATTGGAGCCTGCTTGGTTTAATGACTAGATGGTATGATTTTGTTAAGGTCCAACACTTCTGCTTTAAAGCTCATAGCAGAGACAGAATGTCTATCGTCATTAGCCACACTGTGGCAACCTGTTTCCAGGCTTCAATAAACCACTTAAAGAAATAGTAGCTTCTACTTTCTAAGCTCTGCTTGTTGTTGACACTAAATTTGACCCAAACAAAAATATAACACATACTGTACTTCCTGTAGTGTATTTTCCCTTGGCAATATCTCATCATAATGGCTCAGTTAATCTCAACAGTTCTATTTCAGTCCTTCCCATGTAATAGTTTGATAAGATCAGTGAGATGGGATTGATTTTTGTGATTGCTGACTTTTACTGTTCATTGAAACAATTGAAATTTAAAGCATTAAATCTGAAAAGACTGATAAAGTCATGTCTTGTCAGTTGGATAGATAGTTGTTGTCTTGAGTTCTTCCTAACTTCAACTTGTCAATACTTAGAAACTTGCAAATATCTACACTTAAAAAAAGAAAAAGTGATAAAATGAAGAGATTACAAATGCTAACAAGGGTGCAAAAGCAAAAACAAAGCCAGTCTGACAACTGTTTTGGAGGAAAAACCATTTAACAAATAGGACCTAAATGCATCTGGGCCTAAAAATATCAATTACAATCGGATACGTCTTCATAGATAGACAAATAGTAATAAACAAAACAAAACACAAATATCTGATCCATTCTGTTGTGGAGCTGGAAATGAAAGCCCCAGCGTCCCTGCACCTGCAGAACAGACATCACTATTACCACTACTGGCAGGAAATGCAGAGACAACCCAAACAAAAGCTCATCTGGAGCGAAGCTGAATTAAGTCGTCTGAGTAAACTATGTTGGTATGAATTTAAAACTGAAACAATTCACAAAAGGATTTTGACTATTTGGTATACATCCTGAAGCATCCTAAAACTAAAATACCTGCCAACATTTATGCAGCTGAACCTTCTTTGCACTTAGCTGAAGTGTTAAGTTCAGCTGACACTTAAGTGTTAAATTCACTTAAGTGAATTTAATCTTTTATCTTAAGGCAAAAAGATTTAAAGCTTGAGAAATGTTCAGAAATCTCTTGTTTTTACATACTGGAAAGGTAAATAATTCATCATTGATTGATTGTGATAGATTATGAGACTGGATGGGATATGAACAGTAATATAACCTCATTTTACTTAACATCACTACATTCAGCTGTGTTATTGTTGACTATTAGTGAAGAGAAATACACCAGTGGCTGGTATCTTTGGTCTAATTGCTAGAAATGCCACGCACATTGAATTTTGTGTTTTGTCTTGTAAGAATTTTCTGTCACCAACATAGTAAATAAGTATTTTCACACAACTTGAGGTTAAAAATATATGGACGATGCTGACAACAGTAATATGAATGAAACATTTATAGTGAAGTGCTTTCCTCTGTGATCCCATGCACTAAGATTTACGGCGGATAAACAAGTTCCTTTAAGCCACCTTTACATATCCACTTTAGGTGTTTATGCTGGCATTCAGGGGACTCTGAAATCCCTTTTGAATGCAAATTCTGCTCAGTTGGAAATGTCAAACGGGTTCCTTTTTAAGCTAGACAGGTAATGTTGAATAAATGGTGAGCAATAACAAGAAATCTGGGTTTAAGAAGACTGCGAGAAAAATGATCAATTCAAGTTCCAGAAATATCTGGATCTAAGAATATGTGAAAAGTGTGCTGTCACTCAGAGAACAGCGCACCTGGCTAATGAAAACCCCTATTTCATGATCCCATTTTGCTTTAAGTGCTTTATTCATCTTAGTGTAAACATGTGTTGATGTGTCTCTCCTCTTTGGCGGCGGATGTCTCTCTGAAAGCAGGTGCAGGTCCTGCCAGGATGTGGAGGAGGAGCAGCCGGTGTCTGGAAGAGTTGGATCAAAAGCATAGGGACTCTCACTGATATTTAATACTTTGAGAAACATCCCTGATGTGAGGTACCATGGTAACCAACCGAATCTCACTCATTCCCGATGCTCATTTTATCTTTTTAACTATTTTTGCCATCATTAAAAAAAAAAAAGTCATGAAAATACCTGAACAATGTAGCACAAGCAACTGGTTAAGAAGCCATCACAGCCTAATTTAACAGCGCTGTATAGGATTGTTGACAAGCCATGCTGATGACAGAGTTCAGATCACGGTCACATTATTAAAGCAATTTCTGTGGGAGCTGCTCCTTTGCTCCCCTCTTGCTCACTCTTCACTTTCTCCCTTCGCTTTCTTTGATGATAAGCTTAAGCAATATAAAGTTGAAACACAATGCTGTGCTGTCACGGCAGAAATGATAAAAAGAAATGTCAAAAAGGGGCTTTTGGGTCAGATATTCAAATCATACATGAGATTAGTAAAGGAGATATGCATTTATTTTTTATTGTGCATGATATTTTCCCGTGAAGCTAGTTGCTCTGTGTTTTCTGAGCTGCTTCTTGACTGCCTGTCCAACAAATTGGCTTCAGCCTCAGGATCCTCACTATCCCAGTGGCTTTATTTAAACACAGCAAAGGTAAACAACAGAGCAAGAAAATGAAACTGAATGTTACGCAACAGATACCACCTCCGTTTTATCTGTTAAAAATAATGTTTTCTAAATAAAGTTTTGACATTTTCAAGTCATGCTCAAGTTGAAGAGGATTCTTGATGTATGATGTCATGAGCTCATCTCTGGCTGCAGTGCTTTGTCTGATAATGCACAGCATTTCCCAAATGCCTCGCAACATCAAATGCTTTTCGACAATCATTCCTGGAGGATTACTGTGCAGCTTAGCTGAGAAATCTGTTCCTTGTTTTGCAGCCTGATAAAATGCAAACAGGATTGTTTACTTTGCAACCATCTAGAAGTGTAGAGGGACACATTTATGACTGGACTGAAATTACAGCGCAGTGAAAAGTATTAAATTCCACTGACAGATTTAATCTGTTTTAATATTTTATTGCACTTAAATATACAAAATTCAACAAATGTAAAACATGCAAAATGTCTGTGTGAAAAATTAATTGCTGAACTTAAATCTAATTGAAAATGTGGAAACGCTTTAAGCCAATCATTCACAGTCGGAAATTATGTGGACTGAATTAAAACAATTCCGCAAAGAAAAGTAGGCCAAAATTCTTCGTCAGCAAATATAATTTACTTTTTCAACATTGTAGAAATAAACCCATTTGACCAACTGTTGGTTATTTTAAATCTAATGTTGTTTTCATTACTTACCATAAGATAATCCTCCCTTTGTTCTGATGGAAGAACCAAATCTTTTTCCTTTTGTTCATTATTTTCTTTTCCTATATAAGGAAGCAGCATAAGCTGACTGTTCAGAACAAAAGGCTAAACAGATGCTACTAGCATTGCAACATTAGATTAGCTTGACATCACAATGTGTTTTTCACATTCAAAGCATCTGCAAAATTTGTACATTATGTTCTGTGAGGAAAATCATGTTAAGTGTATGCGTAAGGAATGTTTTGTTCCTATGATTCCTTCAATGCACCATCTCCAGAATGGAAAATGATAAAGCTACACATACAAATTAGCAGTGAATATTCACTTTTTCTTCCACTCACACAAGGGTTAATGGACCCAAACTAAGAAAAAATATATATTCCCAGAAAATGTGTCAAGAACACATTGTCCAAATCAGGACTGCAAAAAGAGAATAACATAACTTTTGTTCTTGCTGTCCTGATAGAGAAAAAAAAAATTTCACTATTTTTGCAGAATAGGAATGTCAAACAAGGGGAACATATTCTTAACCACATAGTCAATAATAAATGTATTTCAACAAAGAATTCACAAAAAAGGTCTTGCTGCCAAAAGTTCATTAACAAAATCCCAAAAGTCCAAACTAAAAGTCCAGTAAAGGCATCAAACACTGGACTGAAACCTCCAGATTTCTTGAGACGTCTCCCTTTTGGTTTCACTCCTTTGAAGATGTCTCCTAAAAAGAGAAGGAGGGTCAGAGTACTCATGGATTGGTAAAGGAGAAATTGTTTGGCAGGCTCTGGGTAGTTCCTCCTGGGGAGGAGGGCTGGTCTCCACCCTTCCTAGTATTGGTCTCCCCTCCCATGGGTTGCCATTTCTTGATGCTGCTGCTTTCCTGATTCTGCTGTGCTCTTCCTCTGATATCAATCATTTTAGCTTTGGCACCTGCATAGTTTAGGAACCATGACAGTGTCTGGACTCTGTATTTTTAAAATGTCAATACACGGTGCTGAGTCTACAGTGGAGACTGACACTTCATTAATAAAAAAAAAAATTCTGTCATGTAGCGCTATTCTGGAGGATGAGAAATGACATTTGCTCAGCAGAGGAATAAAATCTAGTGATTGAGGAAGGTGCGAACAGCCATGTGGTTAATGTGACCTGCTGCCTGCAATGGAACGAATGAATCGGTGTTGTAGCAAATAAACACAAAGTTTAATCATCTCCTTTGAGCTGCTTTTGTTCTGCTCATGCTGCATTTATCTGTCAGCCACACACCTAATCCTGCACATCACTTCACCTGACCGTTCCTACAGGGAGAGCCAGCAACTGCCAGTGCTTCGGGGAAGGATTTATTGAATTGACAGTTTTCTTTTTTGCGTTTGGAGCAAAAGAAGATGAACACAGAGCAAGAACTGAGGGAGGCGTCATTTCTCCTATCACACCGCCTTCTGGATGGTCCCAGCTTTTTTACGGTTCATATATATTTTCTTTCACCAGGCTGAATATCACAGATTAGGGCATTTTCCTCTAAACTCACAATTCCACTTGGGGGAAACACCTTACGTAAGGGCACAGATGGACGGATATGCTCCTGAAAATGAGTCCCATGTGAGCTAAGACATCAAGATCTACTTAATGCAGGCTTTCCCCAACCTTTTAATCTCATCCAGTATCTCTCCTTTATATCCATATCTTGAATATTTCTGTCATTCAGTTGAGTCATTTGTCAAGCTTGCAGGTTGCAGATGTCCTGAGACATCGATGGATCTCTTTAAAAAATGAAAACTGTTTCCTTACATCCTCTACTTTGTCCTTGCTTGGAAAGTGTTGTATTCTGTCACACTTGCTCATTCTGTGTTGTGAGATCACACTGCCACTCTACTATTGCTTCATTCGGATGGATCAAGGATCATGGATCGTTTGGATCAAGGTTTCTGATTGAAAAGTCCACTTGCAACCTGAATCACATTATTTCTTCAGTGCTCTGTTTACAGAAAATTCCTGCTGAACGAGGATTTTGATACAAAGAAAAACACATTTATATTTATTGCTGAGACAGGCTTTAAACTGACTCAGCTTTTTTTCGCCCCCTTCACTTCACAAACACTTCAGAACGTGAAACATGCACCCAAAACCCCACAGATCCTGGGGGCGCAGTTCTCAGCTTGATCTGTAAGATGCTGTGGGAAGATATTGCCAACACCTCCTGTGAACAGACAGCCTCTCTGCAGCTTACAGCAGATGCAGAGACATCAAACTGAAAACACTGCTGGGTGTAGCCTATTAAACCTATATTGTGTACTTTAGCTTTTTTATGTCGAACCAGTATGTGCTATCACAACTGTTTTCCATTTCAGCTGCAGAGAAAGGGATGTTTTGTTGCATGAATGCTTAAATGACTTAGATTTCAGGGATGGTATGATCAGGTCTGGTGTAATTCAGTTCTGATGTAATGATTTATGTTTACAGTTCGTCCTTGCAACACATTTCCTATAAGCTATTGTCTCTGTTTTGTTCTGTGATGTTTTTGTCCTTGGAGTCCTGATGTAGACAAGTTTCATAACCAGCAATAATTCAGAACGTCAAGTGGACAACCAGCAAGGACAAACATCATCTTCTGTTTACATCAGTGATTTTTTTTTTTTAGGAGCAGTGAAGCTGTGCAATGAAAAGGCTATGTGTGAAAGAGCAACATGCACTTTGCAATGGTAATGTCTTGGATGGAAGAGTTGATGTAAAAGTTTAAAAGGAATGCATGCATCACCAGTGAAACTCAGCTTGTGCAAGTTCAGTCAGAAAGCACGATGAAGGAGTTTGTGCAGAACAACTTACTCAGAGATTCTGTTGGTGCTTCCCTGAACAGCTGAGTTAGGATCTGGAAAGCTTGTTTGTCTCATCATACAAACGACTTCTCAGTCCAACTTAAGGCCTGTTGCAAATAGCATAATGGAAAGGCATTGTTGTGATTACTTGCTAAATATGGAATATCAGGAAGAGCAGGAGATTCTTAAAGAGACAGAGACCAATTTCAAGGCATCAAATTGCAAAGTTAAATTTCTTTTAAGTCATATTTGATATATGCAGCAATTTTATAACAACTAAATTTAATATAGTTACTTTATTATGCTATAAAATGGCACCATGTGCATGGAAAACACATAATACTGCCTCTTTAAATGCAGCTGTATTCATGAGGAATATGCATTTGTTAGAATCAGTCAAGTCATAAACAACCACAATAAGCTGCCACCTTATGTTTTTCTGATAAACATTTGATTGACGATCTAAAATGTTCCAATTTGACCAAATCAAAAGAAGATCTGTATAAGGTCAAATCATTTTTCATATCGTCAGCATTGAGGCGCCGTACATATTAGGAGCTGGTGAGTAAATGTGCATAAAATAGAAGCAATAATTTCAGCAGTCTGAATGTCTCTTTTTACATTTGCCATCATCCCATACCAAATCCCAATTTCTCTTCTGTCATTCTCTCCTCCTCCCACCATCTCTGTCCTTCTGACACACATCATCACAGCACATATCAGCTTCTGCCCACTACACTCTCATTCTCTCATTCTACATATTCTCTCTGCCTACTGCACTTTGAGTTTGAAGCACACACACGCACACACGCACGCACGCACGCATGCACACACACCGAGAAACAGCAGCAATGCACTTGTTTTAATATGTTATTCAAATGAGAAAGCTACAGACGTTAATGTGAGGTGTTCTGGGCGGTTTTCTGCCATGATTCTTTCTAATCCCAACCCTCCTACTGTGCGGTGAAAGAAATGCTTCTGAATTAAATGTGGTCATTAAAACTAGAGAGTAATGTTACTGTGTAGCCGTGATTATTCATTTTTTGCTAGGTTTACATATCCAAAAGAAAACCAAGCGAGTCTGATGTTAATCTTATTGTTTGACAGTTAGTGGTTACCACAATCCCAGCTGCAGCGTGCGATCTTTCAGCTCCAAGCAGTCAATTTGTGTTTGGTTTGATTCACTGTTATTTTTATCTATTCTTTTAAGTCCTTTAGTTGATTGTCGAATACTGTGGATAAAACTTCTGTCAGTCAGAGTGAGCAAAGAAACACACCAGAGAAACAGTAAAACATACTGCCCTGTCAGAGATTTAATTGAAACATCTCTCTGAAATGGGATGATGGTGTGTAATACGCAGTAGTGCTGAGTCTGAAGTTTTGCCATCATGTTCAGTTGCTCTTGCTGCAAACACCTCAGTTTGACCCAAATGTAAAGCAAAAACATGTCACTTGAGGTAACAGTCAGCATTTGCTGCCACTTTGATGGATGAAAACTTGTTTCAACACTTTATTTTAAAAAAAGAAGAAATAGTCGAACCATATGAAACCTTTTTCTCTAAAGGTACTTCTTGTACACATTGGAGCTAAAACTCTTGTGGGAACTACAGAGAAGTACAGTTAATAAGTTGACAAGAGTGGTGGAAGCTGGACTGAGGTCAGAAGTGAGCATTTGTGAGCATAAATACGCTTTTATGCCAAGAAAGAATACTACAAATGAAATGTAAGGATGCTGACGTACATAGATGGCTGGAGGAGCTGTATTGCATCCTATTTAGAAAAAAGTGCATAACAGGCTGCCAAGAGTAGAGATGTGGTACTACACGAGGAGATATTGCGTGTATAGTGCAGGAAATGTATGAGAGCTTTTATGCATCTCGTGAGTATAAGTTTTGTCCATTTTCTCCAAAAAATAGTAATGAGAGTATGTATACAAATGAATTTTCAAATCACGCCTCACTTTCTGTTGAGTTTAGGTCTGCATTTGCCTGGGTTATTAATAAACATGGGTGTGCAGTATGTATTACTTTCTCTTCCACTTCCCAGTTGTGTTTTTTTTTTTTATATTGGTCAATCACAACAAATATTCCATATATTTGCAGTATATATATGCAGTATTATGTGGAATATTGTATATTCCACATAATATTGTTGTTATGTGGTGGTTGTTTAGTGATAAAATGTGACAAAGTCACTGTAAGTCAATTAATGCAATGAAAATGCAACCAGTAAAATGTGACGCTCGCAGCAATCTTTTCAGCGGAAGCTAAACTGAAAGAAACAAAAACACTAATTAAACATTGTTGGAGGGATTATGTGTGTTTTAATGATTCATTCATTCCTCTATTTAGGGAATTTAAGCCCTCTTGCTTTGGTGATGCTTCCACAGTCTGAACAGTGTTGTGACTGGGGATTTGAGGTTTGACAAACTTAAAATTGGGTGGAGAATATCAAACAGACGAAAACTCAAGGTTAGACCTGATGGATTTTCACTGCCTCATAAGAATATGACTTCCCAGCTATTTTTTGGTTCTGTTTATTTCCAGTTTTATTGGGGTTTTTTTTGTTGTTGTTTTTTTTTGCACATTATTAGGTTAAGTTATGGATATTTAGATGTTTCTCTAGACAGAGGGGTAAATTAATGTGATAAGAACTGTAAACCACAGTATTTTTCAGCAGTATCCTTCAAACTGATTGAAGTGCACATTAATGTAGAAATATGAGTCAATCCAGAAATCACCAACCTTGAAAGAATTAATTTTATAAACATAATGTTTATAAAATGTCTTAAGTGTCAGTCACACGCTAAGGATAAATATCCAAATTCACTGCTTCAATTTTCCA
The DNA here is from genome assembly GCA_010277075.1 of Poeciliopsis retropinna. NCBI lineage: Eukaryota > Metazoa > Chordata > Actinopteri > Cyprinodontiformes > Poeciliidae > Poeciliopsis > Poeciliopsis retropinna. The sequence goes on along the minus strand of VMRM01000014.1, from coordinate 2,968,489 downwards.
AAATCTATACCAAATACCAGAAATTTAGCTTTTCAGTTCTAGACTGCAGTGACTTCCATCCTTAAAACAAACAAAAAATAACATATTTTCCCTTTATGTAAATGTTTCCTTTTCTAGAGAGACACGGCCGTCAGAAAGCCTTCTGCAAATCTGCAGTAACATGTACCCTCACTCCAGCAGCAGCAGCAGCAGCACACTTTCCATTTCTCCAGGCTGAGAAAAATTTCAACCTTAACCAATCTACAATACAAGCAATCATCTGAAAGAACAGAGAAGACAGAAGACTGGCTTTGATAGATCATGAAATGTTGACACAAAAGTCATCATCTGCCTTTTTAAAAGTCATTTCTGCAGTTTCAACTGTAATGGAGGCATTCTCATTTAAAAAAGTGTAGCTCATTGGGCTGTACAGAGAGCTCTGATGGTGATTAGTGGCAGTAAGCTTTTCCCCAAAACCTGCTTAACTGCGCTTGGCTCTGCAGTGTTTGCCGAATCTCTACGCTGTGCAAGTGGGTGGCTGTATTTGCGCTGACGGATCTCAATGTGTGGGAGACGCGCAAGAGAGTGATTATTTCTGAGAGTCTTTTGGCATTTTGCCTTCCTCTACTTCTTTCTCCTCCTCCTCCAGCGTTACTGTGTATTCCTCCTGGTGTCACAGACCACAGTTCTGCTTGCCAAATGGCCTTGACTGGCTGTGTAATGCTGCAGGCAATCTGCTCTTTATTGCCATGTTTTTGTGTTAGACACACACAAACACACACAGTTACTCTATATTACGTTTTTACTACTCTACTTTTAGAAAAATATTGCCCTTTAAGTTTGAAAAAACCCCCAACAGTAACTAAGTTATTGGATTTACTATTATTTTGAGTCCAACAGAAAACAGAGACATCAAAACTAACAGTGACAAGTCATTAAGGCTTTTCTAAACAGCAAGGCTGAAAAATCTGTCAGAGTCGATGGAGAAAGAGTGGAAACTAGAACCGAGTGTTTACGGGTCGTTACTTCAGATAGTTTGTGGTTGTGGTGAAGATAGGAGCTATTTTTATGACAGAAATGTTCACACAAGCTGTTAGAGGTCTTGACCCCCTGTTTCACACCTCAACCCACCATTTCAAATTCCACTCAAGCCTCTGTTTGTCTTATCTCTTGTTGGGATAGAGAGGAGTGGGTTTTAATAATAAAAAAGAGCTTTACTTTGGCACCAGGTTTCTATTTCTGTGAACATCTCCTTCGTAGTCTGCATCTACACTGATCAGACGTAATATTAAATGTATAACACTGTTTATCTCTTCATCCTTCATCATGGCACCTGTTAGTTTTTAGCTGTGTTCTCATTGACCAAATAATTGTACAGTTTGATATTCAGAAAATAAATATGGTTAATGAAAACATGCCAATTTCAAAAAATGTTTTCTGGTAAAAAGTTCAGCGCTGGGATGGAGGTGGTATTTTTGGCAATGGAAAAACTTTTTTCGCATCATAAGTCAGATGATCAACAGCTGGATGTTGCCACTGACACAAACCACAAAGAAGAAGATGACAGAAAAAAGTTGGAGAATAGAGATGTGGAATGTTTTAGAACTTACTGCTTGAACAAAGTTATTCACATGTGATTTTAACTGCATTTATTATTTAACGTAAACACCTCAATTACAAAATTGTGTATTTTATTTGTTTTTTTTTGTTTTTTTTACATAAGTGGAATATCAATTACTTTTGCGCACATTTGTAGTGGAAACACGGCTATTGGGATGTATTTACTGGTTCAATTCAATAAGTTTGTTAACGCAGCAAGTCAGAAAGAAATCCCGCTTCATTATCTTCCGACCATTTCCTGTCGTTTTTTTGTTGTTTTTAACCGGTACTAGCACCAACATAACAGGACTTGTGATGCAAAAAGCGTTTCCATTGCAGTTTTGCAGCCAAAAAACTACCTCATCCTAGAGCAAAAAGCTTTTACCAAAAACATGATATTTTCAAAATATGTTTTGAAATTTCGCTTAAGCAAATTTATTTTTATAATTCCAGTTTACACAATTGTCTGGTAAATGAAAATGCAGTTTGTGAAGAACTAACATCCTGATCTGATAGGCAAATGGAGAAGATAAAGAGGGTGCAAGACATCTGCCACAAATAAGTAAGAGCAATGAATAGTAAAAACAAAGTTAAAGCCAATACTATACATGTATGCCATATTGTGTATACATGTATACCAATCATCACCCTTCAGCATAATGGCCTGACCAAAGGAGAAAACGGTTTAATTTTCATTCTAAACCCAGCATACCAAACAGAGAGAGGAAGGGCAAGGACTACAGTGAATGTCAAAGCCAGCATTCATGAAACTCTGAAATCCTGGAGGACATTAGGAAGATGAGCCACAGTGATGAACTGCTAAATGAATATTTCAGGCAGCAGAAACACAATTCTAAGATACACACAGGACGTGGACAGCGACATTCTATTCCAATGCCAGACGAAATCTTCAGGTTCTGGTGTCGATGCTACTTCCATTTTCATTTCCATTTCCATTACCAGATGTACAATATGATAGCTACTCACATACCATCCTCAGGAGATCTTTGGGCAAAATCTACAGAGTGATAACAGTCCATTTTACATGGTCTGAATCTATTTGGATCAGGTTTTCTGTCCAGTTTGTCTCCAGCAGAATCTGGCAGCCTTCAAAAATTAACATCTGATCCTTTTCTTTCCATCTGCATAGCAAAAACTTTCTCTTGCCCTTTTTGCAATTCTCTTGCATTGTTTTTACATTTTAATCATTGCTCCTGCATAAGGAATATTAGCTTACATTATCATTTATGTAATGAGAAAACCAAACTACAGAAGGTCCTTTTCACAATCAGCACTGTCCAGAGTTCTTCGTCTTTGATGAAGCTCTCCTCATTCAGTTCATCGCACAGGATCCTAAAGCATATAGGTCCAGTAAAAATGTAAGGAGATTGATTTAATAAGTTGTAAATCATATTTATGTTGATTTGGCCAAATGCTTTAGTTAGAGGTGGAACTCTAAGGGTTTGTAATTATTAATCAAGCTATATATCGACAAAATAAGCAACATTTTTAATTCAGAAACCCTGTTTGCTGCTAAATTATAGAATAAATAGATGAGCTAAACAACAAAGATATTTATTGTTTCCAATCAGTTATTAAAGTTATACAACCATCAGATTGCTGCAATGCGCTTTTATACCCATTCAGCTTTCAAGTGTTTCAGGAAGTCCTGATCACTCATGTAACTTATTTGTCAAAGTAAATCTTTAGAAATGCAAAATGAGGATTCTGACAATAGCTTTGGGGACATCTGCTTACTGCAACATCGAGAGCATTGCGCATTGAGATGGTATGTTAGGTTTGAACAGCTTCAGTGATAGGTCAGTTTCTTTTAGCACAACAAGAGTCTTTTCCAGAGTCCTATCAGATTGTTTTGTGAAGCAAAATGCATCTCCCAGTGGGCCAAGAGAAGCAGCTTTGTCATTCATCACTGTTGTTTGTGAATATAAAAGTTCTGCCTTGGGTTTTTAGTCATTTTGAAATCTATTTAATTAAATAATAAAATGAATGTGTTTAAGTACCGGCCATAGTTTTAGATTATTAACCTTTATTCATCATTTGATTGAAACCTAGTGCATCTGAAAGTCATTGTTTCTTGACCAAAGCACTTGTCTACTAAAGTCCCTGTTTCAAGCTCTACATATGTATATTTTTGATAGTAGGATTAGGAAAAAAAAACTTTCTCTGGCTTCCCATACAACTAATTGGCATAGATGTAGCATTTGATGGTTTCTATGGAAACTTGCAGCTCTCCAACAGCGATCTTTGGAGATTTGTTTTGCCTCTCTACCATCCTCCTCACTGTGCGTGGTGTCAAGATAAATTTGGGTCCTTGTCCAGCCAAGTGGCCAATAGCTGAAAGAAATAGGCTTCTGTGTCACGTCACATTTAATCAGATCAACGGAAAGACTTCTGAAGTTCCTAGAGACTCTGATCAACTTCAAAAAATGTAAATAAATAACGGTCACTTTAACTTTTTTTCAAAGGGATTATTAGACATACCAACAATTGTGCCACTAGAGATTTTGTTAAAAGCAATAGTTTCCTAACATGTGATTATTGTCATCCCACTTTTCACATTTTTCTGTGTGAGATCATGCCATAAAAGATTAATTTACTTTGAGGATGTTTACACTTGTTTATCCGGGGTACTAAAAAAAAATGTCCAGAATGTGGAACAGATATTAAGAAAGTGAAGAAGTGGGAAAAAGATGGTGATGCAAATGTATGGTCAGGCATGGACCCTGTTTAACACTGAAGGAGTTCATTAATGAAGGTGCATTCAGAGAGATTCAGGACAGGTCAGAGGTCATTTATAGGAAGTCAACATGTGGAAACCCAACCAAAAGGAGGATATCCATGACAGATTTATCATATTGTGACTCACGCAGGTGCACTGAAAGTCAGCCAGTTGGTTGTTGTCAGCTGGTAAAACCTATTAATCAAGTGCAGGCAACTGTTCAGCAGCAGATTGCTCTGGGGGTTGCCAGTTTTTCCGCTATCATGGTTGCTTATGATCCGAGAAGTAATCAGTCACAGTCGTTCTGTCGACGTGCTCACAATGCCGATCGCGCCTTCGTTGGGGTTTTTGATTTCTACACAAGCTGCTGTTCACAGATCTCAAAAGTTCTTCACATGAGACAATAATTCAGGTGCAAAGATTTCCAGCTGAAGACGACATTACGCAGCTATGGTTCTCTGCAAAGCGTTCAATAGAAAACTTTCCATTCATGTCATCAGCTGCCTGGTTCATGTTTAATAGATAATGACAACCCAACACATTTATTAATCATTAGCCATACAAGGCAAACAAACACTGCACCTTATGTGCAACGCCCCAACTTTGTTTGGTTGTTTTCACTTTTTTTCAGACATCTTGACCCACTTTAAAAAAAGATGCAAGAGGGAGACATCGTATAATTGGCTGCACAAAGTAGGTCACTGACTGAGCTTTGAAGAGTGGTGTTTTGTGGAGCCATGAGTAGGAGCATTTCTCCTGCTTTAACTTTCTCAATGTTCTTCCGATCCTTTTCTTTGGCTTTGATTGGGTCGTGTTTTCAAAAGAAAAAAAAAGTCATGCAGTGGTTTTCATACGGTTAAGAAAACATCAAGTGCAGAAATCCCTCTGGAAATGAAATCCCAGCAAGAGGGATACATGTTGACTTGAAAAACACTGTGAGGAAATCATCTTCAGTGTGGGGTAACCGATTAGTGTCGATAATTTGCCTATGTCTGACTGAGGCACACAAGAAAAAAAAAATCATTATGCAACACAGTAGACAAATCTAAATTTGTCCTCTCTCTCTCTCTCTTTCTCACTGCAGTATATGGTCCTGTTTAAAACAACAGCAGCCAAATCTCACTGTAGTTTTTTCCTTATTTGCAGCATTACACAGAAAAAAAAACAGCTGCTGTGTCCTGAGGCAGAGTTTGTTCAGAGAGATTACACACTGCACCTCCCTGGCACTTGACAGGGCTTTGTAGTCTCCCACACGTTTCTGGATAATATGGCAGACTTGCTAATCTGACATGGTTTACAGCCCTGACACCTGATCATTGCCAGAATGCTGATAACAAAACGACAGCATCTTGGTGAGAGGGAGACAGACGACGGAAAAGGAAGAGACAATAGATTTGAGAACGGGAGGGAAAAAAGTGCAATGAATCCCCAGGCAGATGGTGCATGCATGATAGATGAGCAATGCAAGGCAATAAATTTTACACTTGATCCAAGCTCTAAGACAGTCATGCGCGCCATATTGCGCTGAAGTGATAAACCATATGTTTATATCCAGTTATAAGACCTCGTGAACTTTAGATATTTCAAGCCGTGGAACTTGACAAACTGCAATACAGAAAAAGAATATTTTATCTCTCAGCTCTAGGTTTGTGACTTTGGGAGATAACTGATTAGGACAGGTTACGATAAGAGCAGTGCAAATAAATTCTCATTGAATTTATTTGCTGCAAGCGATACTGACTCCCGGCAGCCTTCTCTGATTCAGAGTAATATATTGAATTATGTGCTCAATTGATTTTGTTTGAAACTTGCTAATTCCATGTCTCTGTGATCCTCTTTTAAAAATGCTGTCCGTGGTTTTATCTGACATTTAACGGTACATCTGAGGTAATTAGAAAATCATAAAAATGGTTCATTAGTAATTCAAAAGGGTAACTTTTCTAATAAACAGATTTGTTATGTACATATAATGATAAAGCATTTTTAAGTTTCTTTGGAGAAAGTGAGATTTCTATTACATACAAAAAATATTTTTGCATTAAGAAGTTTTACCACTTCCAAAAGGAGTGGAAGATTATTGCAACACAGGCTGGCTGTTCACAGATTGCTATATCCAGGTGTGACATTGGAAAATTGAGTGGTAAGAAAACGAGTAGGAAAATGCAACCGGAAAAACAACGTCCCTGTGTACATAGTCAGTGAGGATTTGATGAATCATGTTATCTACTGGAAAAGTTTAAAGTCAGCCCAGAAAATGTCAGGGCAGCCCAGACTTTCTTTTGCTGACGAAGAGGTGCTAACTTTATTTTACACCAGCCCCTGGCCACGCTGCTAAAAATACCAAAACATTCTTTACAAACCATATTCAGTAATGTCTGGCTTCAGCTTATGCCACTTTATGAAAAAAAAACTGGCTTTTTTGCAGAGTCCACCAATCAGCCGTAGTTTGAATGTCTGAAGGTAATTTCTGAAACTTAATATTAGCCTGCTTTATCCTTTCCAAAGGTAGTTTTGATATGATTGTGATCATTATCCCATTGCAACTGCCATCTGTGTCCAAGTTTCAAACTTCCAGCTGTTAATTTGAAGTGAAATTAGCCCAAATTCTTCACTATTTCATCCAACATTTGCTATTCACCAGGATGCACAGGAAGAAAAACAGCCCCTGCAGCATAACGTCACCGCCACTGCAAATCAGTTGACGTTGGGCTTTAATGTGCTTCTGATCTGTAAAAAAGGAGTTTGTATTATAAGCAGCATGCTTATCAACACCAAAAAGCAAATATGAAATGTAAAGAACAAGGTCACCTTCACGCGTCTGACAGGTTAGATCTGTAGAACAAAAGCAAGTGGTGCTGGTGTTTTTAACCACATCTAATCAACAACAAATAATCTACTTGTTTGTATCTCCAGCATATCTCGGTAGATTGTTTTCGATAAACTGGCTGTGCTCATGAATCAGATGGCAGGTGGGGTTGGCCAATCCTATTTGTGCCTCTTTTTTTTGGATTATGGCCTCATGCTGACGGAGATGAGTAATGTGTGATTATTGCTCACATCAACAGGGCTATAATTAACAAAGCTTTGTACAGTCACGTCCGTCCCTGAATGACTGAAGCCAAATCTGTCACTTAAAGAAAGTTTCTCTTAATCCTTGCCCCTGATGATTCTGAACTGTTATGGTTTAATCGCAGGATGAGAAAAAATGAGTTGGTCAGGTTGAAAGTAAAATACAAAAACATTTCTTTTCTGAAATTAAATGTAATCAAAATGTATTGCTAATGTAATCAGTTCTGTAAATCTGCATTTCTGCTTGTTTGCTCTGATCCTGCTGATTAAGATGCTATGTGAGAAGGACATGCAGTTATTTAAATATGCTGAAGGTATATTATAGTATAATATATATATATATATATATGAAAGTATATTAGAGGTCAGAGCAAGTCCATTTTTTTTTAAATATCCCCCAAAGAATTTCTCCCCTATTCCTTCCTCATTAAGAAGATTTCTGAAGCTGTAAGTATTGCATACAAAATTGTTCATTATCTCTGGGGACTTTTTACAGTTGATAGAAGCAAATATGTCTCATGCGGAAGTGCAGTCAGACAGCTGTAGCAGAATTTTAAAACTTAATTGATTGCTTCAAAGTATAATCACTGATGTCCATGGCCTATTTTGTACTGGAGGGAGTTAAACAGGAAAGTTTTCATGGTCCATGGTCATTCACCATTTATATGCTGTACAGTACAATAAGAAAGTCATTTTTTTCCCCACAAACTCCACAGCATAAATAGCAGACTGGATTTATCTTTTTTTAACAAATAAAAATCAGAAAGGTGCAGCCTTTTCTGCTCTGATACCAATACATATATGTAGTGATTTGGGTTTTCTGTGTGTTTATTTAGGTTTCTGTGTTCTGTAGAGTCTCTGTCTACTCCTTGGTTGTTCCCATCTGTGTATTTAATCCCACCTGTGGTCCTTGTTTCTCGCCGGGTCCATGTATTTTACGGCTGTTGCTGCTGTCCATTTAGTTCCAGTTGCTACCAGTTTGATGAGTCTTATCCTTCTGCTCTCTCTCTCTCTCTCTCTCTCTCTCTCTCTCTCTCTGCGCTGCCTGGATTATTGGACTTTGTACTTCTGGAATCAACATTAAAATCATCATTTCACTCCTTTAATCTGGGTCCGCTGCTTCTACCTCACCTCATCCCACCGCAAATCATGACAATATATAGTTCAGTCAATTTCTGTTTTACAAAGACAAATGGAGATATTATCCCTCTCCAGACGTACAAAGTTGTTCGGGGCATACTCCTAAATAACACTTTGAATACCAAATGTGATTCTACAAAGAATTGACTCAGAACAGTTGGATACATATGCATAGATATATATATATATATATATTTTTTTTTTAAGTTCTTCAAACAAACTAGCAACAGAAAACATAACTGTTTATTGGTTTTGGTTCCTTTGTTCACATTTGTCAATTCTCAGGTGCAGCTACTCAATTGCTTGTTAACACAAACAACAATTAAGCCAATTAAATGCCAGCAACTCAAATTTAGAGTGTTGTCCATATGAAAGGCTGACAGTAATAAAAAAAAAGTAATTCGCTGACTAAAATTCCTACTTGTATCCCTTAAATCAGCACTACTATTTATACACTTCCAGTAAAAAAAAGTAATAAGAACAAAAATGTAAAAGACAATAGTAATCTGGAGGGGGTGGTGAGTTTTGGTGGATTTATCAGAAGAGCTATGTAGAGGATGATGACTGAAGCCATTGTGATCTGCGACAGGAATGAACAATGAGCAGGCAGGGTTGGAATAGTCAGAACGAAAAATATAAAGTAAAAAAAAAAAGACCTGAGGCACAGAAAACCTCAAATTAAAAGACTGAAAAAGAAAAAAAGTTCAACAATCTTATTCTTAAGCTTAGGTCAATGTTTAAGTGTTGCCAGTTGGATATAACATGGACACCTGGCAAGACTAGGAGAGAAGCCTGAAGAAAGTACTGCATGGTGATGAGATGATGGATAACAGCTGTGCACGAAAGCCACCAGGGAGCCAGGGTGCCACACCAGAAGAAAGCACACACACACACCCAGGAGAGGATAAGCAGCAAGATGTGAATGAAAAAGGGGAAAGATCAAGAAGACGAAAAGATCACACAGCCGTTGTAAACATGACAGCAGGAATCTAGCACAACATAAGATAAGCAAATATCAAGCAGTGTTCTTTAAGGTTGCAAAAAAAGATTTGAAGACAGGTTGCTGAATAACTCCATGAATTTACTTTAAGATTTCCAAATATTCAACAATCAATATTTGTTCCACAGTACAATCAGAGATTAGCAGCGTTGTCAAGAAGCAAAATACATGTTATTCAGAGTGCACAGATATTTAATCAGGAGCACATCTTTCACTTTCTTTCTTTACTTCTTTCAGTTTCTTAAAGCATTTATAGTATCTCACTTCACTTGCACTACAGAAGGATTGTTGATATATCTTATAAAATCAGGCTGAGGTATACAAAACTTTTCAGCAGTAGTACGGCAATTTGAAAAGATCTCGTACTTTTGCAAGGCACAGTAAAATCACTGATAATCAAACAGTCATTCAGCACTCTGATTATAGAAAGTCATGACTCATTTATGTATTTTCTGATTATTATTTTCTTTTCCAAATCCTTCTTGTAGGAAGCACCTAAAACATGCAGGGCAGCCGTCCCTGAGGACCAGGGTTGGGAAGCCCTGATTTACAGGACAGCAATTGTTTGCTAAAAAAAACCCTCCAAGTCTTTTCATTTTGGTCGTCATGAATCATTAGTCATATAATTGGACACCAGTGTGGTGCTCTAATTTGGTGACAAAATGTATGATTTTATTGTTTCAGGAGCTGATTAAGAGCGTATTGATCCTCCTGGTATGTGTGTTGTAATTAAATCCACTTCAAAGATATCCTCGACAAAGACTCTCTCTCCCTCGTCTCGTCGCTGTGTGTGTAATTAATCATACTTCTCAGACACGTATGCGATTGCTTTTGCGGGAACATGTCCCTGAATGTGTCTCATCATTTCCTGGCTGAATAAAGGCGGCAAGTCACACTCAGAGACCTTGATATTAAACACCAGAAGACTTATTTGTTGATGACTGTGAGGATATTTATATCTCATTACAAACTATTTTCGGGGTTCTTTGAACAATTTTAGTTGCTCATAATACCTTGTGGAAAAATACAAATGGTAGTTTTCCTAACAGTTTGCAGAGGAAATTCAGTCTGTGTTTCAGGGATGGAAATTATTTATTTGCAAACCTAAGTCACTGGTTACACATGTAGAAGATGTCCATATTTTATTCATAGAGGCAAAAGTAAATGGAACATATTGATACATACATATAGCCACGCTACACACACTGTATGACTTTAATTGCATATGAATGCTTGTCCTCAGCACTGATCTATGTTTGTGTTTTGGGCTTTCTCTCTGCCTCATGATGTGTTTATGTTGACAGTAAAGTGACAGAAACGATGTCATAGATTCTCCCTCATGGTGACACTTTATGCAAAACAGTGTCCTAATTACGGCTCTTAAAGAATGTGGAGCACAAAGTCCCACAACACCGACGAGGCAGACGGAGGAGAGACAGTAAAATAGTTCCCGTTTTACTGCAGCATCATCCATCATCCATCATCCATCAGTCAATGCCAAATTACTTGTTCATCAGACCAAAGTTATGTAATTTCATTTCTAGTAAAATGCCTTATTGATTTGTAAGATAAACAGTTCAACTGTCCATTGTAGATCTGATAATGATAGACGGCCACTCACATTTAAATTTACAGCAACTTTGCCTTCATATTGGTTAAACCACATAGAGAAAACAGGCTGATTTTTACCTTCAAAACTAAAGTTTTACCATGTAAATGGTTATCTCTCTATACTATACATTACTTTGGTCATCCCTGTCATTTTATATGAGATTTTTAAATTAAAAAAAATCATAGTTGAGCTGAAGTTTAAATAAAGTTGATCTGATTTTAATTTTAAACTACACTTTGCTGTGCTCCATTATATCATTATGAGCTTTACTATTGGGGAGTTTATGCAGTAATTGCAGTTTATGTGCAGAGTAAACTGCACGAATATTATATTCTTCAGGAATATAATATTCCTGAAGACACTTTAACCTGTTTAACACCATTTATCTGTAGATCCAAATTATATATAGAAATTTCCAATCATATAATTATTTATTTGACATTATGTAGAAAAGCACACGAACAAAAACACAAGTTTATAAAAGTCTTATCTGTGATCATTCTAATACAGTTTTCTGAATCTAACATAAATCGACTTTCCATAATTCAAACAAAAGAGATTACCCTAACTAGAATGGACCAGTTATATATATATATATAAAAAAAAAAAAGGTTAAAAAGATTTTTTTATTTGGTATTGGTTTCAAATGGGATGAAACTACAAGGTTTTAAACATCCACTTCATGCAAATATTGCCTATCTTTGCTCTGCCAAATTCATGAAACTTATTTTCTACCAAAGATCCTCAAAAGAAAACTTTTAAGGAGAGTTTTCAATATTCTAATCTGGATTAAAATGAACCCTGAACTGCCAAATATGTATCCCACTGTGACTGTGAATATATCTTATTGCAACTGTAAATACTTTACGGTAATTGCACATAAAGAAACTCTATTTTTAAAATATTAAATAGTGAGCATATAGGAGGATTGGTTGGGATCTTAAAGCGAAGGATTCTACTACTAATAAAACTAATCTGCATAATTTAACACTAAACGAGGGCAAAAAAGTTGGATTCAACCTGCATTGCAGCAGTATTGGGACTTAAGAAACTTGTTAAAGCAGATTCATAAAATAAATAACTTAATGTTATTAGCTATGATTGACATTTAAAGAAAGAAAAAGCAAAAGGAAGGAACAATCAACTCTTCCGTTTTGCCGCAACAATGTTTGCAAAAATTCTACTGTCCAAGATCACAGTATCCACATTTTTAACATCAATTTTTAAAAGCTAGCAGATTCTTTACTCTACTCTTCATGCAAATTACTGTGGAGCTGGTTATTATTATCTGGGCCTCATCTGATCTCTCCTTCTTTAGTTTTCAACACACTCCGTGCTGCCTACGCGGTATCAGATGCCCTTTGTGTTTGACCCTTTAACTGAGTGCTGGTTGAGCTCGTCTCTTGGTACTATCTCACTCTTTGTATCAGCTGCTCCCACTCTCTCAGAAAGCAGAAGCAACAGCACAAAAAAACTTCTTTATGCACCAGAAGTCTTTTTTTTAAAGTTGTCTTTGTCCCAAGAGATTATTAACACAGCAAACTTTTCTGTGCCAGCTCTGAGTGATATGGATACAATATTCACTGAGTTTCTTTCAGTTTGTGCATTCAGTTCTGCTGCAAAGCTCAGTCTCCAAGAATAGTGTCATTTACTCTGGAAGCCTAAGCATGCCTGTTGGGTTGAAATGTTCTTTTTTTTTTTTTTTCTGATTCTAAATCGACTTTTTAACAAATGCAGAATGTGGTGACTCGGCGCTTCACATTTTCTATATCTGTGAAAAAAAATTCTCAATATGTAAAGTTTCTTTAACTTGAGTTGAGTCACCAGGACAGTTAACTTTTTTCTAAACATTCAGGGAGACAAAGAGTACATGACAAACTGCCGACAGAAGTAAATATCCATACAGAATAAGTTCCATGAAGTTCTACTGTGACAGCTAAATGCAATAAATGTACCAAAAGCTGCTCAAATGCAAATGCTGTCCAAACAACAGTCGAGGTCGACTGAATAGAAATGATCTTGTGGAGCTGACAGTTCTGCAGCCTGAAGCCTAAGTTCTTTACGCCACCAGTGTTGAGAATATTTTTGTGCAGCTCCTCCTGCGTGTTTAGCATTTGAGCTGGGTTGTGTTGTTGTAGAACACCTCCGTAGCTTCTCCACTGATATCCCCATAGACTGTAGGGCACAGAATATTCATGAATGTCGCCATGGAAACAAAACAGACTTCTTTTTTTTTCTCTTTACAAAAACCAAAACATCAAAATGTACATTTGTCTCAGTGGATTATCGTTTTTAACTGCCGTGTTTGTCGAACAAAGCAAGTGCATTCGCTTCGGGTTCGCTAATGTTGTTCCTGTGAACAGTTTGACTTTCTTTCCGTCTTTGTGGCGACGACAGGAACTGAATGGGTAATTTTGAGAGGTCACACAAACTGTGATAAAAGTCTTTAAATGTCATGAACCCATTCAAGGAACAAGGCACGCCACTTTTCATCCATAAACAAACCAATTTAGCGTCAATTTTACCTTCTTATACAATCTCTGTATTAACTGCAAAGTCATTTTTAAACTCTTCAATTCAGGATTGATATATAATTATACACTACCTTTTATTTTCTTTTTTGAGGACATTAACATGATTTTTGTGCTATATTCAATATTACAAAGAGTTACAAAAGAAGCATTCAGGTCTGGTTAAAATCTCCCCAAACCTTTTGGGACAATGTGTTGAGGTCTTGTTAATGTTAAAATGAACAAATCTAAAAAATTACAATACCAAAAGATTTAATGCTTTGAATTGCATAACCAGAATCTGGAACACAATTTGACAGAAAACTGGTTGTGTTATCTGAGGATGCTATAGTTAAATATAAAGTGTTTAATGTGGTTAAAGCTTGGAGATGATGGGAATACAGTTCCTTCAGGATTTATGTGCCTTCCTGGAAGGAAGGAAGGGTTTTAGAGCAAAACAAAAATGAATAGAATCAGCATCTTAAGTTGATCAAATGAGTCACATGTCAATGTTTTAATACTTTCTGAAAGTAAAAGAATCATTATAAATAACACTACTCATTTCTGATTGCTTTTCTTTTGCACAGCCATTTTATTAAAACCATCAAACTGATATAAGTTTTATTTTCGACGCTTCCAGATACTGTTTTATGGTACACAAATCTTTTCTTGGAAGATAAAAGAAAATGTGCCATTTGTTTTTCTTACAAAGACATTTTTATTATAGAACAAACCCCTTTACTTGATCCCTGAATAGCCTTCAGTGTGTATATGCATAACTATATGATTACACAAAGTTGGAGCGGATGAAGACAGAGCTCAGGGATGAACAAGCGAGGGATCAAATGTGGAAATATTTACAAAGCGGAGTGAGTGATGAAGGATGTGACAGGAAGGGAGAAAAGGAAACGGAGGAGGGGGATGAAAACAGGAAAATGTGATGAGGGAACCAATTATACAGTACATGGTGCACTGCCATTTCCTCCAACAATTAAAATGGATTTGTCTTTGAGCAACTTCTACTAAGACGATCAGTTAATCCCCGATAAATAAGATCCAGTAAACTACTTCTCAAACTTAATTTTAATGACCTTGCTCAGCAAACAACCAACATAAACAGAAAAACATAACTTCGAACCAATCTGACACCTTCTTTTTCCCTCAACTCTGCTAATGATGCAACATAGAAATGATGACTGGAGCAATAACTGAAAAAGACACTTTTGGGATATATTATACGGCTACCTCTGTGGTTGGAGCAATATCTCTCATGAAAAGGTTCAATATGGACAAAACAGAGGGAAGAAACCTCACCCGGAATGACAAGGTGATCTCACTGCCTCTTGACATCTGTTCCCGTGAATGGGTTGCAAACAAGCCACTGACACTTTACCCCAGATACCGCGGTCCCCTCTGGCAACGGCGTCTGTCTAATGAGGGTTTTCTGTAGCTCCTGTGGAGCCAGACACAACGACGCTTTGATAGAGGTTTCCTCAGAAGCTGCTGCCTAATGAGGATGAAAGAGCTTGAATGAAAAAATTAAACACACTTTTGTGGAGGAAATTTTCAACAACTTCTTCTGCCATTACTCTGCCAGGATGCATCAAGTTTCAGTCTTTTTTTTTTTTTTTAAATGTTGAGTCTTGGACACTTTGCCTGGATTCCATATTTAAAACTGTTGCCTACATCTAGTCTAGTTTAACACATATATTTGCAACAAGTTGGCATTTTCTTCCTGGCAAAAGTCATACGGTATCACTTGGGATAAACTAAGAAACATCTGTTCTCTAATGAACACCGTTATGTACAATCCTTCAAATTCAATTAAAAAACTATTCCCACCAAGAAATGATGTGTTTTTATTAAATAAGAAATACAATAAAAATCACGTGTATAAGTTTGTTCAGGGGATAAACCACTAAAAACCATGATGCGCTGTGACCTTCCAACTAGACAAATGAGTAAATAAATAAATAAGATCCTCCAACTACTACTTGTGAATTTGTCCTTCGAGGTTTGTGCCAGTAGCAACATCTGGCTATTAATCACGTGGGATGTGAAAAAAATAAATAAAATTCTGTTACAACTTTTTGAAATAACTCGCTCATCCTAGCGCCAAAACCTCTATTGATCGGTGGTTTCATTAAACAAATTAATTTTCGAAATGCCAAATTGCAGGATCATATGCTCCCTGGAAACGCAACTTGTGAATCCTAGAGATTTTTTACTTCCTCTACTAGCCTGGTCCCTATATTTGATGGTAGAAAATATGGGTCCTCGTTCAGCCAAGTGGAAAGAGATTGAGGGATTTGGAGTTGTGTGTCACAACATATTTACGGATGAAGGGGCAGAAAGTCATGGATTACTAATTAAACATTCCAAGAAACTCTGATCAACTCAAAAAGATAAAGGAAAAATTACAATCTGATCACTTTCAGCCCCATTTGGTTCAAAACCTCATTTATACCAAATGGAAAAATATTTTTGCAGTTAGGCCCATTACTTCAGTGAACAAAGTAAGATAAAAGTCCCCTCAAACATCAATCTATCAGTGCCAGTGAAGTTTTCATGCATCACTAGCTGAAAAATAGTTTTTTTTTTTTTAAAAACAATTATTTCTTAAGCCTTCATATTTTTCCCACCTAATAAGCATTTTCGAATAAAGGTTACATTTTTCCAAATGTTTTTGTGTGAGATCATGCTCTTACTATTAGAGATTAATTCATTTTAAGACTTCTCACACATTATTACCAGTGGTGCCAATAGACGTGGCAGGCAGAGGACGGTGATAGAACAAAGGATGAAGAACCGTCCTCCCAAATGAACAGCGTCCACGCTTATCATCCCAGTTAATGACATACCCACTGTAATGAGAGGACCCACTGGCGCTCTGCGGCATCAAATCATGGACGGCATGAAAATGCTTCAGCTCTGTTAATCATGCAGCAGTCAACATGTTTTATTTCCAAGACTAGCAAATTTTTCTCAACCTTTGTGGATTCTTGCTTTGTGTAAAAACTGTCAGATACGAGAAGGTTTTAAAATAAGACTTTGGAGATCAGATAAGAATGATCCCATCATGATTAAAGAATGTTTCATGGATTTTCTAGATGCTTGCAATACTTTCACAAGGAACTGTGTTAGCATTAGTTCAATAATTAATAAGGAGCCGTTGCTTATTCCAGGTGCTAAAAATCCCAATATTGTTCCGTCAACAGGAAAAATTGAAGCACAATTGTTACATGTTTTCGTTCATCTCTCCAAATCTTTCCTTCTTCCCAGGATGAGAATGAAATCTGTTGACCTGTGTTGCCTTCTGTTTCATATCCACAGAACAGAAAACTGGATTTGATTACATGGAAGCACGCAGTCTGAATGAGGGATTTCTTCACCTTTCTCTCCTAGTTGTGATGAACACGGTCACCTTGCAGCTGATTGAAACCCTCTTTTATAAATTGATGAGTTATTTGAATAGGTTGTAGTTGTCACAGTGTTGCATAATGCATGGCTATGCTCATCTATAACAACAAATAACACTGAATATTCACCGGCAGCTCTGCGGCTCCATTTTAGATAAATAGAAACAATAATGACAATCTTCTGAACGGCAGCTGAGCCAGTCGGAATTTCAAAATGGATTTTTTTTTTAACCCTTTTTAAGTATCTTCATCAGATCAGCTAGTCCAGTCACTTGTTTCCCACTTGATGAGTAATGGATTACAGATGACCCTTAAAAAGCTTGAGATCATTGGACAAATGTGTGAAAGTGCTGCTCCCGGGAACAATTTTTAATCTGGCCTTTGCAGATGACCCACGTCTAAAATGGTGGAACTCAGCGCAGATAAATCATGCATAAAACTTTTGCATGGTCATCTAACCCTGAGCGCAAATGGCTTTGTTGAAAGCGGCAGCAGCAGATGAATGAGGGCTCAGGTGGAATAGCCCTGCAGGGTTCAGACGTGACAGGAAGAGATGTAAGGCGGGCAATGCATCGTGAGCAGGCCTGTCAATAGAGGTAAATGGTTGTGAGCTGGAAACCCTTCAGGTCCCCACCTGTTCCCTGCTCTACGCATGCATAACATTAAGTCACCAGCACTCCTCGTAAAACTTTCCTAGTGACTCCACAATGCAATACAGAACAAGTTTAACGGTTTCTACAAGGCACAATAAATCAAAGCTTCACACCACGAAACTACAAACTTCACAGACTATGGAGTTGTAAATTTTAACTATTTGGACTGAAATGCATCACTTTTGTGGATGCAAACAACAACAAACTGATCAGGTGTGTTAACTGGCTGGGAAAAAACGTTTGCTGAATTAAGTTCTTTTTCAATCTCTTAGTCTGTGGGCTCCAGGTGCCTTTGGGGGCAAAAGGTTCCAGGGAAGGAGTCATCACAACAGCCAGTTAGCCAATCAGAGATGGACATTAAACAACGTGGATGTTTTGCCATGTCAGACACTCAAAGAGGAATCTCTCCATCACATTCAGATTGAGAGAGAAAGAGCAAAATAGTCAGATTGTTCTTGCAAACAAAACTGATTTAATCAAAGAAAAAATTAAGGAAATATGAAATCATCAAAACACCAAAACAACCCACAGCTAGACTAACTATAATTATGTCTAACCATCATAACATTCAAGAAGAAGAGAGGTTAAATGTCTCAGATATTCGTACTGTCGGTGCAAATGTGCGTATAAACTCCACAACAATGGCTCAAGACCTTCTAAAGAAGTAAGCTGAAGCTGCAGTTCATTACAGAGTTAATTACTTTTGGCAAATTAATTCAGGGAAAACTTGATGTTTCACCAGTGACCATTGTTGCATTTTAAGATACAAAAGCAGCAGAATTTCTTGCTGCAAAAGATACTGAAGAAACTTCTCGAAGCATCAGCCAGTTGACAGTTATATAGAGGATGCATGCATGGTTTGCATGTGGTTGTATCATCATGACATAAAATGTCCTTGCATGTGGGGCAAACAAATGTCACAGCAGTGCACTGTTGGCATCAGTCTGTAAGTAAGTGCTGATTTCATTGTGGTTGTGTGTCTTGTGACCTCCAGCGATGGCTTTGAGTCTTGGACTTTGCGTGACAACTCTGCCCCCTCCTCTGCCGAAATGCAGAAATGTATAGATTCAAAGAACTCACTATCTTACCCAGCCATGCTTGGAGTGAATGGCTGTTTGCTAACATAGGGAAAACCACCTACAGAGGCATTCTTATGCTCTGCATACACACCCAGATCCTACAATTAAAACCCACATGTGGAGCAAAATCAGCTTCTGCCTGACTGACCGCTCCTCTCTCCCCTTTGGGCACCAGGATGGGAATGTAAATGGCTCATCAACACAGGAATGACTGTCAAGCTCCTTCTCTGAGATCACCATCCTCCATCTTGACATGTAAAACCTCAATGTACTTCCTGGAGTTTTAAAGCAATCGAACTGCCATTGTGTGAGGGTGAACATAAAGAGTAATAGCTTTAAGAGGTGCTGCGGAGCGTTAAACGTGCACTGACACGATTATTGTCACTTGATTTCTTCAAAGACTAAAATAGAAAGGGGATGTTAACACGCAGCTCACCATGTGTTGTATGTCAGGTCTGATCTCTGATTTAAATATGTGACTGGCTGTGGAAGGTTTTTGTCACCAATAGTCCATTTGAAGGAACAATAACAAAAGAAGACAGGGGTTTAGTGGTGACATCACATCAGTTTCATACTGTAATCAGAGGGCGTAGAAAAGACGAAAGCATCATGTTTTCTGGAATTCAACACATGCGGATTTGGAGACTCCAAATCAGCTTCGACTACTTGGCGTGCGTCATTGCGCAGCGGCGCCTCCAGCCCACGGTGGTTAACGGGAATCTGCTGACAGAGCACAACCAGTTGTTTGTGCAGGCATATGTTTGCGCGGATCAGCAGGTGCTACCTTAGAAAAAAGATAAAACACGTGTATGGAAGTGGAGATTTCAGCAGCGGCGAATTGAGGGAGAACTCTTTCATCGAAGGACTCTAATTTCCAGGATGCGCTGACGGCCGCGTGTGTGACATGATCGTGGCGATAGATCGGATCAGGTAAATTCAGTTTCCACTTTCGCTATGTTTAGGTTGATTTAAAAAAAAAAAAAAAATAGGTATATTGTTTTATATTTGCTGCTGCTTATTTTTTTGGAGACGTTTAATTGTCTTGGTGCGCCTCTTACCAGCGCAGCGCATCTTTGAAAGGAGCGCCCTGAACCCACAGCGCGCTGATGAAATAAACTTTAATGTGTACGATTTTTTTTTCAGTTATGCAATCTCCAAAATATCCATACACGAAATGCATCCATGTCTGCAGCGACAATAATTACGTGAATATGCCTGCATGCGTGCAATTCGCTGCACATCCTTGATGCCCGAGCTCTTGCACCTGTGCGTAAAACCCTGTTTATTTATGTTGATGAAGGTTAAAGGGTTTACAAGCTGTTTGCTTGTCGGAAAACCCTAAAATAGTAAATTGAGGACAGCCCCTTCAGGGACTTCAAATAAAAACTCCAGTTCTTGTAAAATGCATTCATTTATTCCAACTGTGATGCTCAGAAAGCAAGCTGTCGTCCGTAATTGTGCTTGGGAGCAGATAAAAGAACACCCCAAGAAAAATAACTAAAAGCTTAAAATCAGGAAAACTATTTAATGAACCCTAAAGGTATGATACTGTCTGCTTGTGAATTTACAGCAGCTGGCTCCAGAAATTTATCAGGGCTTTCCAGTGTGTACTGGGGGCATTTTAGAAAACCAGTCCAGTCATTTGAATTAAACAGTGAATTTCGAAGCTCATCTCTCATTTGGTCATATTTTACCCAGCAGCTGTGCTTCAAATAAAAACAGTTAAGCTATGGAGTCAAAAGACAAATGCCCCCAGATAAGGAAGATTTCCACTGCCATAAAAATCTGTAATTAAAATATTACTAATGCTCCATGAAGCCTTATGGTGCCTTTTCCCTCTAATTTCATAATCTATATTTACCACTGAGATAAAGTCTGTAATCAGTGGTACAAGTGCAGATTGTGAGGCACACTTAATTGAAGAACTTTTTTTTTTTCTTCCCAGTCTTTGGGCATGAACTGCCAGCTGTCTCTCGGAGTGCAGGTCAGCCATCACAAAAAAAGAGGAAGAGGGAATTAGATTTACGGAAATAGAGTTGAGGAGATAATGAAAAGGGCTCCCTGTTATCATCAAAACACCAGAGCTGGGAGCGTTTTCCTCTCCATCGTAACTGGACAAAATAAAAGGCTTCCTATACTC
This sequence comes from Poeciliopsis retropinna, assembly GCA_010277075.1. Lineage (NCBI taxonomy): Eukaryota > Metazoa > Chordata > Actinopteri > Cyprinodontiformes > Poeciliidae > Poeciliopsis > Poeciliopsis retropinna. The sequence goes on along the minus strand of VMRM01000014.1, from coordinate 2,947,549 downwards.
TGAAAAATATGAAATAAAGTGAAACAGTTAAATGGAAGAATGCTTTCCTACTGATTAAGAGTGTCTCTGTACAAATGTGCATGCACCCTTCTTTAATTTTAATGCAGATCTTGATATGCTGGGAACCTTCAGTATTGGCACAAAATGAGAAATGACAAACAATTAAAAAACTTTTTACATCTTTAAGATCACATATGACCTCTACAACTTAAAAAAAAACTAATTATTTTGGATAAAAACCATTAAGAAATAATATGGTTGTACACGCTTACACCACTACTCTTTAATATTTGATTTAGATTAATCAATCACTCTTTCTCAACATACCACATCTTAACGGTGCAATATTTACTTATTCTACCTTGAAAAGGTTTTCCAAATCCCTCAGATTGTGAGGTAATTTCTTATCTACAGCTCTATTTAGACAATCCCACTTATTTTCCATCAGATGCACTTATGGACTTTGACTAGACGTGCACAACGTTGTTCATGTGGCTCAGATTCACTATAATTGATAGTTTGAAGTCAAGAACACCAAACACTGGAACTGAATCAGAAGGTGTTCAATGTTTGGCTCCGTTTTATGATCGGTTTGGTGCTGAAACAGGTGTTTGAAATTGTCTCTTGTGGTTTATTTTTATCACAAAAACTGCACAAAAACCTTTAAGTGCTCAAACATTAAATCCATGCTTATTTGGCTCAGAGTTTAAAGAAAATGATAAAGAAAATGAATGAATTCAGACTGTTCAGGCTTATTTCATCATGGCAGCATCTGTGCCACTTTATGGTCTGGGACCTTGCTTTGACTCACTGGCACAGTGTCATGCATCTTCATTAATGCAGTCTGATGGCAGAAGTCCGATGGTACCGTCTCGTCATTGGCTGTCACATTGTTCTATTGTGTCTCAAGTCCTACCAGTTTTCCTCTGGCATCTTATTCTTTTGGCAAGAATGTGGTAAACTGTGACCAAGGGTAAGATCAAGGACTCTCAATGTTTTTAGTGGACTGCAAGAGACGAGCCAGTTTTCATTTGCCAATATTTCTTTAAATGAATCCATAAATGTATTGTCAGCTGAACAGCTACTAAATAGCTTGCCAATGTTTTTGTATCTCACAGTATAGTATTGGATTTTACTTCAAAAAACAACTTATTCTTGTCAGATTTATCTATGGTGACGTCTGAAAGGGGAAGGAGTGCGGTTGGAGAGGTTGAACGTTTCAATTGGAATCGAAAACAACCAACAATCTGAAATTCCTAAATATGCAACATTCTCCACACATATCTGCACCGTTTCGGAAAGACTTGCAAAACAATTCATGTTTTTGCAGAACCATAATCTAAATCAAGAACAACTTCATATTCAGAAAAACTGATTTATTAAATGATTTTTGCCACACTTGTTGTCCTCTCTGTTGTGTAACACCTTTTGGCTGAAGCAATGAATCTGCACCCAGTTTTCATCCTAAATTATCTCACAATGTTTCAATAGACTCAAAGAGAGGGATCTTTGAACCATTCCTTTTTGCACAGTTTCTCTCAATCATCCAGTCTTTTCTTAGAATTTTTCTTTAGATTACTTCTTGCTATCACGTCAGACTCAGCTGGAGCGTTTCCTCCAGATACGCTAAATTTTTGTCTCATCTGAAAAACAAAAAAGTTCCTCATGGATTGCCAGATGTGTTTAACAAACAGATAAAAAAAAAACATTCCTCCCAAACAACCAGCTGACCCGTGAATGACCTTTTGTTATCTTCAAAATGGCACTTTTTGAGATTTGTCCTTTGTTTCATATCTCAGCACCCTGCCCCCTGTATGTGGTGATAACCTCTTGTCCCCATCCGACCTTCTTCTTTATTGTCAGGTCAAATCTGAAATTTGTGCTACATTACAGCATCATTCTTTAGACATTTTGTACACAAACATGAACGGAGTCAAAAGAGAACATTGATGTTCCATGTTCAGTTTAAAAGTGTAATCTTTTAGATCACAACTCTAACTGTAAATATTTAGTTTAGGTAAGCAGCTATTTTCTTGAAGCCAACTCTTCTTTTATGAAGAATATTTATTTTGTTCAAAGGCCACGTTCTTCTGTATTTTCTGTTTTGAATAGTGGCTCAGAAATAAACCTCACCCTTATACAACAAGGAAACGTGAAGCTATGGGTTAATAATCAAAAGCTTACTATTACATTTATGCAATAATGCTTAAGAAAACTTACTCAGTTATGTCCTTCAATTGACCTCTGGAGATTGGTGCCAAAGCCTTATGACTCTGCAAGAATAACCAGGTGTAGATAATAGACAAATATCAGTTGTATTTATTTAATGGGAATTATTAAAGTTGCCAATAACTACAGTGAATGTGATTTTGTTTCAGACAATTATTTCCTAACAGATTTTGTCTTTCTGGGGAATACATGTCTTAACATTAAATTCTGGATTTAATGGTTGTAAATTTATACTAATCAGTGTTTGTCTTTAGAATTTATCACAACTAGATGTTTACAATCAAAACCATCTCTTTTTTTTTTTAAATTACACTCTCCTCTATCGTTGCTGCCGTGTTTGCAAGGTCTGCCAATCCCCACCACACTGAGTGTGTTTAGGTTGCTCAGAGTAATAATCATGCAGAGTGATGAACAGCAAACATATCTGCGATCCAGAGAAATTTATGTCAGGTGGAGCCTGATTGGATGCTTCTATCTACTAATAAAAACAGCTGCAGTTCCTTGCAAAAATATTCACACCACTCAGAGTATTTTCATAAACCTCTATGTCAGGGGGTCTTCAGATCCAGGTCTATTGGGCCGGTGTCCTGCAACTTTTAGATGTGTATCAGCTTCAACACACCAGAGTCAAATAATGAGGTTGTTAGCAGGACTCTGAAGAACTGACTGCACAGTGAGGAGGTGATTCGGTCGTTTGATTCAGGTGTGTTGGATCAGGGATGATGCCAGGCCTGGATTTGAAGACACCTGTTACATGTGCTTTACTTGAATTTGATTAAGTCACAGTTACTATTCCTTTAAAAACTGGTCAGGTTCAGTCAGAATGGAGTAACATCAGAACGGTTTTGTTAAATTTGAACATGGGCTGGAACTGCCAGTCTGAAAAGATTTAGTCAGAATACACTTATCTTAAAAGCCCAATTAATGATCTTAACAACCCTATTAGTGTCATTGTTCTGAATAAAATTAAAAGATTGCAATCTCCAAACTACATTTAGACCTGAAACATCATCGAACAAGAGGATGATTCCAGTTACTTCTGTATTTTGCTCTTTTCATCAACTTTCCATCAACTCTAAGCTGTTTCCCTGCCTCTGTGAAAGATTTGCACACCTGGGGCATAATGTTGCCACCATGGTGTGCCATCATTGAGAAAGGGGTTGTTCAATGTTCCATATTTAATGTTTTACATGTAGGTTTCATCTGACCGTCGTACCTTTTTTGCTAATCTTTAAACTGGACTTATTAAAAATTTTTTTAAACAGTTCACTTGTCTTGCAACCCTTTTTTCTTTTTTGGAAAATTAACATAGTCAACTTTTATATTGATGGTGTTCATTCACAGAACAGACGTATTCATACTGAGATTAAACTGCAAACAGGTGGGTTTGTTATTCAATAGTTTTTATTTAGAGATATCAAATCAAAGAGGTCTTAGTGCAACTCCCACCACAAGAATTTAGTTGGAACTATCATAATGTTAATTTATCACACAAAAACCTAACAGAATTATTTTGACAGAATAATTCTGACTAAATAAGGAGACAAAATATAAAGCATTCAGGATTATGACCTGCAAGTTCAAATTATATCTCATGTTTCTTTGAGATCTCACATTGATGTTTTTTGAAAAGTAAAAAGTGAACACATGTGACCCCAAGTATGAGTCTGATGACAGAATTTTACACCAAAAGATGTTGTTTATGATCTTGCAGCACGCATAAAGAGCCGACGATAACACAACCACTGACAGACTGGTGACTGAGATGAAACTAGTCCACCACACAGCGATCTGCTCCATTACTTTGTTTCATGCCTGGCACATTAGTGATTCTTTTAGAGCTAATTTGGTTTCAGTGTACTTGTAGATTCTCTGAAGAAATCTTTAACATCTGAAGGAAAAAGGGAGCAGTGAAGCAAAAATTCAGTGAGAAAAGATGCATTAACTTTACATTTAAGATGCACACAATGCATTCTTTCTTATTTTGTAATGTATAGTTTGCAACGATTGACTGGTGTGTTGCAGAACTGGTAACTGATTAAACTGTTGGATGGTGGAAGAAAGCTAAAGCTGCATTGGTATAAAAAATGTTTGCATTGAGGGAGAGACTAATAGTGTTGAAATTATTCATCTAACATAATCATAAAATGTCCCTAATTACAAAACTCATTACAAACAGTAAAAGCTGATTGATGAAGCATTGTGACATTAGTGCATTTGCATGAATAATTTCACAAATAATTTACTCCAAATCAAGTCTTTTGTTTTGTGGATTAAAAAAAATCTAAAAATAAAAAAAACACCACAGTATAGAAATTTGTTTCATACTGTTTTTTGTTTCATGTGAAATGATTTGAATAACTAAAGCAAAATAGCTTCCCTTAATATTTACTTTACATTTCACAAGGTTTTTTTTAAAATTATTTATTTAAACACTTCATGTTATTCAATAAGTGAAGAAGAGTATACATGGTACTAGCTTAATATGTATATAATATGTCAACTATAGGTTCTCTTAATTTAAATTGTTGTGGCAGCACCTTTTGCTGCAATCACTGCCAACATGTGATCACTGCTGTGTGTATTTTCTTTACAAACTGTTTGTGATTTGAATGAAAGTGTTTTTCCATTGCAAGTTTCAGAGCTTGCAAAGGCAAATAATATAATTAAACAACCCAAGGTTATGTTTTGTCTTTTGTCTGGGCTGTTGGCTGAAGTCCAGTAAACATTTAAAAGTGTTTAAATAAATTATGAAGTCCAAATTCAAACACCGTAGTTTGAATTTGCCCTTTAACTGGTGGGTTGTCAGTTACAACATCGGCTCTGCGTGAAGTTCAAAATCTCATTTTTGAGATTTTTTAATCCTCAAATAGAAACAGAGAAAAAAAGAAAAATGCTTCAAAGGTAATTTAGCCTTGTTCCTCATCCAATATTCATTTAAAAAAATATCTCATTAGCAAATATGGACTTCTCCAGTATTTAAGAGACGCAACTGCAAAGTGTCAACAGTAACTTTAGTCACCAACTGGTGTTTTTCATAGAAACAAAACAAGGATCAGGAAAAAAATGTTTTAACATAGAAGTGGGCAGGAGAGCAAATAGTGTTTGTAGACAAAATGTTAAAATGAAGTAGTGTGTGCCGCTTTGTTAATAACTTCAGTACAGATGAAGGTTTGTGTCAATGAGGTGAAAGGAAACCAACAAATCGTTATGCCTCTGCCTGCCTGCATCTGTTTGCTGTCATTTGTTGCATCATGCTGCGTTAGGTCATGATGCTGCATGGGTTTCAAGGACATGTTGATCTAATATCTTTATTAAAAACAAGATAGTTTCTGATTATTTGCATTCACTCTGTTTTGATGGGATGCCCACTCAGTTTTAATGCCACATTAATCTTTGAGCTGATCCTGCTGCTGCTGTGAGTTATTAAGGTTTTAAATCATAAGGACAGCAGTGGATTTGTACTTTGTGTTTTCTCGCAGCCAGAGTTTGCTTATTGCGGTCAATATTTGTAAATAATAAATTGGATTCATGCATCCAAGGAGATTTGTAATAGTCAGACAACAGAAGTAATAAAACCATGGTTACAATGAAAAATTATTTTCTCTTTTTTTGTTGTTTTCATGTAGAATTAGTTTCAAGACATACAGCACATTACAAGCAAATGCAATTTGTGGAGACTACATTTCCCAAATGTCTCATAACCCATGTCTGACTCCTACACACACTCATCATAGACATGTTGTATCATTACTACTACTATTACAATTTTATTATATAATTTTATTGATTTATTGGAACCATCATTTTGCTGCGGGCTGGAAGGATTATATTTTTTGACAAAACAGCTGAACAGGTTTCAGTTTAGTGCATTTTCTTTAATCTGTACAAAGTAAAAATAATGTACAGTTAGATATGAATGTATACATCCAGTAATATTTGCTCAAATGTATCTTAGCAAATTGCACCATGAATAAGTATTGTTTTTGTTTGTTGCAGCAGGACAATGATCCAAAAAACTAATCACACCTTTGAAACAGGCAAAGGTGGCATATTTCAACCTTAAAGTCAACTCTATTGAAACAAGCTCAGCTCTGTAGTTAAACCTGAATTTTTGACTATAAAAAGCATTTTGATTGTTTCTTGGATTTGTTTTACACATGCTTTAAAATATTATGTTTAATATCAGTCCTTGTATGTTGCATAGTCAACCCAACATGAAAACAGAGCAATAAGTTCACGATATTTTTTAGGTGAGGCGAAGGGTAAGCCATTAAATCATTTTTATCTTGACCATCACTCTATATTACCACACAGATCTATGCAGTGTGTAAAAAAAGAAAAAGTCAAGATATGAATAAGTGAAAACAAAGTATCTTGTTTTCTGAGAAAATTCATTTTGTGTTAGTCTGTGCAATCTTTGCTAGACATCACCAATTGGAGCGGCTGGTTAATCAAAAAATATTTGTCACAGCAAGGCACACATTTCTCTGCTGAGGTTAGAAAAAGTCACAGTTATTTCTGCTGCTAAACCGCAGCACATAGTTTTGCCCTAATGGAGCGCCACCATAATCAACGTAATTAGTCACACCTGTGCTTGCCCAGCTACGCGATCCTAATGACTGCTTCCAAAATATTTGCATTTACAAAGCAATGCTCTCCATTCATTTCTAACAGTTTGTTTGAAAATCTAAATAGTAAATGAGCTGCAGGCTCAAATTTAAAGTTGCAGAGAAATTAAATTGTTTTGTAAAGCTGATGAGCAGATTACTCCAGTTACAAAATGTGGTCTTTTTGTAGTTTTCTCAAAATGTGTGATTTTATTGAGATTGTGAAGGCCTATCTGTGGACAGGGAAACCTGCAACATGATTTTATTAGTAGAAAAGTCTGAATCTCTTTCTATCTGAACAGTTGGTGCATTGTTATCACATAAAAATGACACATTCCTGAAGTTTTACAGAGCAGAATGGGAAATAAATTTAGGGTTTGGGAGACTTTGGGTTTGGACGAGCATCTTGAATGCCACATGCAGCTGATGTGACTAATGCAAGATGCCTTGAAAAATAACCTAAAAAGCAATAAAGGAGAGAGTATCCAAATAATTAGATGAAGTGACTCAGCTCTGCCTGACATATCAGTTTTATATTTGCTTGTGCCCTTTTCAAGTCAGCTTAAAATCACCCTGCAGACAGCTGACTTTGGAGAACTGTTTTCCATCTTCCCACATTAAAGTGTCCCTTGATCAGGATAACCACTTTGCATAGGGACAGAGCAATAGCCTTTTTTATGAAATAAATATTTTCAAATGCTCTACTCCAGGTGATGGAAGGGTGTTTTTTTTTTTTTTTTACATCGCTCCAGCTGGTCCACTTTCTTTTTGCAGGTTTGTTAAAACACATTTTTGAAAAGTTGAAGATGTGAAGATTTGTGAGACATCAAGCCATGTCACGTATTTAAACCATGCATGTCATTTGTGATGTGCCCTGTTCAGTTATATTACAAGTGCATACAAAATATAGAGTGATACATTAACATAACAGTGCTGCCAAGATATCACCTTAATGAGTTTGTATTTTCAATTGATCAGCCATTCATCTTTGACTGAAAGTCCAAAACTGATTGGAATTAAGAGCAGACAGTGGCTATGTAGCATAATCTAACATAACTCTGCCTAGCATAGCAAAAATTTAGCTGAAAAATCCAAATAACTTTTATGTAAATTCTGTTAAAGTCATCTGAGGTTCATCTGCTAAGTGCAGAGTAACTTTTAAAATGCACGTCAGATTTTTATCATTCAAAAATGAAAACTATTACAATCAAATCATCCTCAGCGTTTTCCACATCTAATACAAGACTTATCCTTCACAACACGATTCAGAAACAACCAAATATTTTTGAAGGACATCCCAAAAACCCTGCAACAGGCTGGCGACCTGTCCAGGGTCTGCTCAGAGATCAAATTTTGTATTATAAAGTGCAAGATGTGTAGAAAGGTGAAGGTGAAGGGTTTTATATCTACGTATCTTCCATCACTGAAGTGCAAAGCAGATACGCAGACAAGTTTGAATTAACCATACCTTTCTGAATACCCCATCCATCAAACTGAAAATTAATCTAAATCATTATTACATAATAACATACATTATTTATTTCATTTGCACATTTGGTATGAGAGTTTAGGGTTCTATTTTATGTGACTTATATGCATCCATCGAAGTTATTTAAAGGAGATGACAGATGGATCCAATTACATCTGGTGAGAGGAAGACACAGTGTAGTTTTCATTACTCTCTGACCTCTCATATCAGTTCACTGAGGTTTTGAGATTGGAGTCACAAACTTTGTTTCACGGAGTACTTTTATAGGAGTTTTGTCTCAACCGCTTATACATGGATTACAGGGGCTTATGCACGGATTACAGTGGCACAACCAAAAAGTGAAACTAAAAAACAAGGCAAGATGGATTTTACATAACAGTCACTCTCAAAAAGCTGGCCTTTATTATTATTGCTTTTTGGTTTTACACGCATTCATCTTATTATTCATTTAAGTTATATAATTTAAAGTTCACATGCAGCATTACCCATTTCAAAGCATGCACTTTCATTTGTAGCCTACTTACAAAAATGTCTTCACTAATTGTAGTGGTGTAAGTAGCTGCTCTCTGTAATGGTGCTGTGTCAGGAACATTGCTGAATTCCCAGAAGTAATTTGCTGTAAATTTACTGAGCTGATTACCTCAGTTACTGGTTCTACTCAGTGTTTCCTTTCCTCTGGTCCTCTGATGAATGGCCCAGGCATTCATTCATTGACAAAGCACTTTGAAAAATGATCTACTCTCTACTAATTAAAAAAATGGTTTTAATATGAAACCTACACTGGACAAAGACACTGGGAATGCTAAAATGGAAAAGCTTTGAGTGAACTGCTTTGTGTCCTGTCACTGATTACATTTAAGATGGAAAATAGCTGCCAGCTGCTGCTAATTACATCACTTTATTAAGTGATCATCAGCTCTGTGACAAATTTTAAAACCAGGAATTTTGCCAGTTTTCTGATCTGCATAATCTGACGGAGAGTTGTTACATCAAGGTGGAAATACATCAACAATGATAATTCAATCTGTAAAAAAGTATAATCACATTACCAAACTATTTGAAGTCCATCAATCTGCATTAAGATGAGTGTTTTTTTTTTTTTTAAAAAGGCAAAAAAATGTAAGAGGATGCCAATCTTTTCTGGATGGATCTGTAAAGTATTGAACTTTAAAGTATTTTATCTCTTAATCCTTCGATGCAATGTAATGTAATATAGAGAAGTTTAACCATAATGAACAACAACATGTTTTTGAAAACCAAACTTGAGTCAAATGTAAATCCATCTGGACAGAAAGCAATCCTGACAAAGCAATCTTATTGTACAGGGCAATAATCTCAAACAGAGTGGAAAATCTAGAACAGAACGGAGAGGAAGAGAAAGCATTGGATTAAAGTGTTCCAGTGGCCCAGTCAAAGTCCAGACTATACTAAAAGGTTGTAGTAGAACCAAAAGAGAGCTATTGAGAATCAATTACCAGCAAATCGTAATGAACCGAAGCAACATAGTTAAGTTTCCATTTCAACAAACTTCAGTTAAATGATTGTGTCATTAGCAGATCTCTATTAGACTGTAACTAAATGCTCCAGAGATAATTCAGATGTTTAATTCTACCCTCCACTGTGGATAAATTTAAATAATTTAGCAAAAAGTGTCAGGAAACTTTAAAGGGAGCGAATGCTCTTTTTCAGTCCTCATGCATCAGAATATAATTTCTGTGATCTTTAATATAAAACCTTTCAATGTAGGCTGCAAAGTGATGATTGTGGCCCTTTAAATAGCTCATCGGGTCATTGCAAAGTGCTGCAATTTGACAGCTGGGTCACGTCCAGGCAAATGTGAATGATTCAGTCTTTTAAAGCCGTGCTAAGCTGCAAATATACAGCAATTCATGGTTCCATCTGCTGGTGCCAAAGTCAGTGTTTTCCATTGTAAAAATTAACATTTATAAAATCCAGTACTAATGTTTTACATGCAAACCAGAATGTTCGACATGGTGTTAACAGGAGCCAAGTCTTTTATGTGTTTTTTGAATTAAACTATGTATCTAGGCTCACATCATGTTAAATAATTCTGCTAAATTCCCCCAACTCTTACCACTCCATAATTGCTCTGATGTGCAGCCCAGATTTTACTACAGTGTTTACACACCAGTGCAAAAATGTCCAGGAAACATTTTACATAAACTGAATATTATATGTACCCTTATTTTTGTTTGTTCATTTATTTAGCACAAATCGTTCTCAAGTGGAGACTGCATGGCTGTAAACTGAAAAGTGAACATTTCACTGTACAGGAAAAGAGTCAGACAGTCCTTCACATCGAAGGACATAAATGAATGTCCACCAGATTGTGAATATTATATTTGAGTTGTAAGTTTGTAAATTTTGGAGAATTTAATACTTCAGAGATTTCTCTTCATTTTTTTCTAATTGCAACCAAATTAAATTAAATGGCAGTCAATAAAAACACTTGTCATTTTTAAAAAAATGAAATAAAAATATCTGTAAAATATTTTCAAACTCTTATTTGAAACAAAGATTCACACATATTTCCACCAAAACTGGAAACAGGGAAACAACAAAGTGATTCTTACAGAAAGCAAATTTTGGATTAAAAAAAGCAAACCCACAAAATAAAATATTGTATCTACTGTCTGCTCTTCTCCCGGGCCTTTCTGCCACCATAAGCTGACTGAAGCCTGATTTTCTGTGAGGTTTAATAAAGTTACAAACAGTGACGCAATGTGTGGTTCAACCCTCTGGAGATGGATGTGTAAACATTCAAAACCAAAAATAGAAGCTTATATTTTAAGTTTTGACCTCAACTGAAGCATTATGTTATAAGCTTTATTCATTCTTTAATAAATTACATATTATTCAAAAATATCTTGGCAAGAAAAACTAAAGAATATTTTAAATAAGGTCAAATTTGTCTTTTTATTAAAATTCAAACCCTTATTTCCATATGAAGTCCTTCTCCACAAATACATTCATTCTTGTTTGTCTTCATTTTTAAAAGTCTGGCTGCTTCAGTGAGTGAAGATTATGGCTAACAGAGTCGTTCTGGATTGGCCCGATTGCAATTCAGTGTTTTCAGTCTATTCACTGTGTAGAAGAAGAACTATTGTTTACCATTCTTGGTTTTTTATTTATCGTGATAAAATGTAGTCACCAGCTGTGAAGGCTTTTTATTTAAATATTTCAAAGAAACAAATCTAAAGATCAAACCTATAAAAGATGCAAAAATGCAGTCATTACTATAAAATTTTAATAGGTACTTTTGGAAAAAACAACAAGTTGTGGATTTGCCAGTTTTATTTGTATAATTTATACATAATTAATTTACACAACATACTCATAAATTATTCTCTCTTTTTTGTTTTGCATCTGCAGCCCAGCCAAGACTTGCAGGGAGGAGGACAGACAAACAACCAAACCTGCACAAACTCTTACTTCGTTTGAAAATAAAGTCACATAATACCATGCAAATGTTAGATAAGACCATATTGTTATGGTTTCACTTTGCATCTATTTTTGAATTAGCTTGTTTTGCCACAGAAACAATGAATTAGCAATGTGATTCTTTCTTTATATTATCTTTTATCAGCTTCCATGGGTGAATTAAAACAGTGAAAAATCTGAAAAAGGCTTAATTTCTCAGCATTTTTGTTTTATAAACATCTGATATGTGTCTTTCAATTATGTCCATATATTTGTGACAAAATTTGACAGATCCAAAAATTCGGTGTCCAACTCTGTATGGTACAGTGTTAAATGTGTAAAGAATGACTTTCCGGATAGCTACATATCTCTGTGGATCTTCCCACAGAGTTATGTGGCAGATGCATAATCATATGACAGAGTCACATCACTGTTAGTCCTACTAATGACTCAGTGCTAAAGTTTTATTTCTGCTTCACAATATTTTTTTCTTCATTCCAGCTTTCCATCCGTCTGTTGGCTCTCAGCCTTTGAGTCTTTCTGGCCTCTGAGGGTTTTTCTCTCCGTTTCTGCTTCTATCTTACTGAAGGTAGAGACTGGGAGCATGGGAATGCAACAAGAGCCACACCCCCAGAAGGGAAGCAGTTTTATTACTTCCCAGCCAAGTCTTGAGCTCAGTGCCAGTGTTAAAGTTGGGGTGAAGTCATTAATGAGGTCATTATGCTGTTGACAGCGTGTCCCCGAGGTGAATCATCACTGCTACTTTCTGCCGCCTGATTTTTTAAAAGCCTTTGGAGAGACTGTGCTCCATTTCAACATGCGTGAAAAACCCCAAAGTCACAGAGAAACAGTCGTTATCTTGGAGACATTTTTAAGTAGAAAATATTCGTGAAACTTTGGATCTTTAAGATTCAAAATAGAAAATGGGACGCAGACCATCTGCAGTCGTGGTCTGGTAGCTACAGGTCTGCTAGAACTTCATTTAAATGCAACAAATTATGCAGTTGTCAGTGACGGTTACAATCCTGTCCCCTCAAATAACCGTTCTTTGTGTTTTCTCATTGCAGATAAATTCGACCAAGCGTCTTCCCTCCTTTGCAGCCATGGCTCACTCCGTGTCTGGAGGGACTGTGCTCACTATCCTCTTCATTAGCAGGTAAGGCTGCAAATAGATAAGAGAAATATAACCAGTGGGATGAACTTGCCACAATGCTATATTAAGAGCCAGGGAGCATAATCATGTCAGATTGTTATTTGGTGCAATGCCAAAAATTGCTATGCAGAGAGTTGAGGAGGATATAGATGATATGTGGTTTCATTTTCCCTTGAACCATCAACGCTCAGCATAGACTCCTCATGCATCAGGCAAGAAGAAGCTTTGAAATTCCACTGCCACATTTATGACACTGCTGAGCAGAACTGATGAGGAAGGATCCAGCACTACATGCATCTATCACTGAATACAATTGGGGTTATAATCCCCGCTGAGGTCATAAGGAGAGAGTGATTGGATGTTTTGGTGCACATTTGCCCGCTACTGTGAGGAGCTGCCTCTCCTGTATGCATTGTACTTTCCAGACACAGAGTGCACCTTCCACACTGTAGATAAGGCAAGCCGTCTGGTTCTCACCGAATCTTCCCTGTGTAGCACAGCCTTTCTTTGCACAATCAGATGTGGTATTACGGGGCTGCAGCAGATTTTCTGCCCCACAAGCATGTCATCAAACGTTGTGTGCACGTGAACTCTTCAGAGATGTGATGAATTAATTTTGCATGTGTGTTAGCTGACAAGAAGGAGAAACTGAGAGGGATTGTGAGTCTTCCGTCTGGTTCCTGATATCCGAGACCAGATTTTAGGCCCTGCCTGGACCGTTCTTTCTTTGCATATTCCACTTTAGCAGTAGGACAACACTTATAACATTTGACAAGGTTCAGACAGATATCTCTGGACAAAAACCAAAAAATGTAGCATTTTTGGTCTAGTTTCTAGTGCATAATAACTTAGTACACCAGAAATAAGTCAAAATTAAGTTACAAGTAACTTAACACAAGAGCTTGATTTCATTCAATAATTAATATTGTTACAAAAGTAGTAGTTCCACTACCAGATTATTTCACTTACTGGAAAAATGTCATATTATTTGTGGGTATAAGTGCAGTAAAATTCATGATCAACTTCCTGGTTTCAGACAATTTAACAAGTTTGTTTTGTGAAATGTATTAGGAAGAAAAAATAAACTAAAAAATAACCAATAAATTAAATTTTAAGTTCACTCACCATAAAACACATTATTTACTCAAGATGGATTTTGTCTCTGAGGAACTGCTCAGTAAGATGCATTAATCAAAAGTAAAATAAAAAAGTAAACAAATTAGTGATGCACAGTGGTGCGCTGGCGTAAGGAGAAGTTAGCATACTTTTCATTTCTGCCCCAGTTTTATTTTTAAGCAGATGTTTTTTTTTTTCTTTGCTTTGTTTTTTTAAAGGCAGATACTTTAAATGCTTAAATAACAGAAAGCTACAGAGCACAGAAACCCCGATAATATTTAAGAAGGATGTCTTAAATATGATTTAATCTTAAGAAGTACTAATCAAATGCAGAAAAAGCTAAAATATTTTAGTACTTTCTCAATAGGTAGTTGTGTCTATACATTCTGCCACAACCAGCTCTTTGATAACATTCATGATCTTGATGTTGGACAACATGAAAATAAATTTGAGATTCCTGTCTAAGGATGAGCTCGTCCAGCCAATCAAAGAGCCCCATTCAGCCACTTGTAGTTAAGAGCATGTTCTCTTGGTCACAATCCACACGGCTATATGTTGGAAAAATACTGACACTTGAGCTCAGAGAGCAGCCATGCATGAATAGGGAGAATATGAAAACTTCATGCAGACAGACCCTGGGAAATACTGGGATTAAAAAAAAAAAACAGGACCTTCTTGGAGCAAGGCCACAGAACCAACAACTGCACCACCATGCATCCAATTATTCATTTTTTCCATTCAGGGTTATCTCCATTCCCATTAAAGAAGAGTTAACATTATTTTGGCCAACTGCAGTATGAACAAGTTTAAAGCTGCAAGTCTCACGAATGCAGAAATGTCAACTCCACCTCTCCTAGAGAATATCGGCAGACCACTTTGGGGCTCAGCTTTGAATCCTTCGATAGCTTTACTGTGATCAGCGGAGAGCTCTACGCTTTGCAAGGAGAATTTAAATGCAGTGCAGCTTGAGGAGAGAACAAAAGTGACATTGGAGAAGGGAAGACGCAAGCCAATACAAACTTTACAGGCTTAAAGCTGCAGCAAAGTAAAGCGTGTATGACCAGGCATGAAATGTGTGGAGTGGATGTTTCCTTTTAATGCTCAGGATGCAGGACACCACAGATTAAAGGAATGTTTCCCAATGCTTTACTGTCAGTCAAACCTCAGATTCTTTCATCTGCTCTTCTTTTCACTGAGACACGATTGTTCTGTCCCGGAGTACAAAGAACAAAATTGAAGAGGACAGGTAAAAGATCACATCTCAAGAAGGTGGATAAAGTCTGTCATCAGAGAAAGTTGGACTCCGCTTTGATGCATTAAACAGGTTAAGATTTTTCATTTAACGCAACACGGTGATGGTGGCAGAAACGTCCTCATGAATTGTTTTAAAATAATGTCTTGCATAACTCATTGTAAAAACAGATCAAAAGAGAGTTAAAAATTCAAAGTTTAAGCAAGAAATTAAAAATTCATGAAGTGAGTCAAATGTATGAGAGAAAAGAGCATCAGAAATGTTCCCTTTAACAGTAAAAAGAAACAACACAAATCATATGATTGCTTTTAAAAAACGGGCACATTTTTGTCCCTGTTGTGACTCCACATGTCCCCTGAAGGAGTGTGCTTACAGAGCAGTGTTGTTCATTTGGAGTGCTGTCAGCTTTTTGTTGTTTGTATTGGTTAAATGCTTGCAATCCATCTGTCTGCATGGTAACATTGAGCCAGATGGAGAGCTACGTGGACCGATGTTCCAAACTCTAATCTGACGGTTTTTGGAGCTCATTCACTTCCAATTTTGTTGTAATCTGGCACTAAATAAATAACTAAAACAATCAATAACAGTTTTTGTAGACAAATTTATCCTGAGCCTGCGTGTCACATTTGTTGTGATAAAACATCATCTGCTGTTTTCATCCAGAATAGCTTGGACATAAAAAGAACATTTCTTCCGCATAGTGGATAAAGAGTTTATATTGAACTTTAAATGCATTTTCAAAAACATTTCAACTGCTGTTAATGTATTCTTTTCATCATCAAAGTTTGAGTCGATCTGTAAGCATAAATAAGTTATAGGATTACCTTAATTTCCCCCAGAGTCAGCTAAGCTATTGGTTGCATAGGCGGTTTTAACCTAAATGCAAGAAAAGTGTAAAACATACCAGATTTTTAATTTTTTTTAATGTTGTAGACCAGTGGTTTTCAACTAGCCCCTGAAGGGCCCACTGCCCTCCAATTTTGACTTGTTTCACTGCTTCCATAAACCTAATTTAAATAAATGGGTGATTAACAGCCTTCTGCAGCACTGGAGGCAACGCAATCATTTGATTTTGGGGTGATGAAGCAGAGAAAAATCTAAAATATAGAGAACCATGGGTCCAGTTTTAATTCCCTGCTGCAGACTTCTAGTTTTAATGTGCATGGTGTTGTTTTTTTAGATCTGTAATGTTCTTGTGCCAGACATACCTTTTAGAAAATATCTTTTCAAACTAAAACCTCTCACATGAGGTTTTAGGGCATTTTAGTTGGATTTTTTTCTTTGAATCACAAAGGTTAAGTTTCCTTCTTAGTGTATCAGCAAATGTTATAAAGGCTTGGTCATTAACCATTCATTTGATTCACCTGCGTTGGAGCAGAGGCGCATCTAAATGTTGCATAGTGGCACTCAAACACTGGAGTTGCAGACCCCTGCTGCAGACAAAAATACATTTCTTCAGAGAACTTTGTTGCATAATCTTCTTAATTTCAAAACAGTGAGCTGTATATCAAGATGGTTTGGATTGTGAGGTAATTTGAAAAGGGAGGCATTGTCACCTGAGTTTCTGGTGAGTCTTGTAAGTGAAATGTGGATTCACAAAGTGCTTTATCCCAATGGTTTTAAAGGTTGTTCCTCAAGTGAACTGATTTGGACAAGTTAATTCTCCAGGGCTCTCGCTAACGGCTGGTTAGCTCAGCTGGTCAGAATGTGGTGCTAATAAACCCAAAATCAACACTTCAAAATAAAAACCTCAAAATAAAAATGGCTCAAAAATAAAATCAACCCTTCAAAATAAAAAATGGCTGGAAAGTAACTAGAAAAGTTACTTTTAATGTAACTTAGTTACTTTCCAAATCAAGTAGTCAGTTATCTAACCAAGTTACTTTTTTCAAGGAGTAATCAGTAATCTGATTAAAGTTACTTTTTCAAACTAACTATGCTATCACTGATTGTCACATTACTGATTCCAACACTTAAAGGAAGATAAAATCACTGAAGTTAGACATTTACTCTATTTAACGCTTGAAGATAAGGCAACACAGCCTTAATACTGACTTCAGTCTCCATGCTAAAACTTCTTAGAAATGCAACCACAACTTTTCCAGTTTAAAAATGTACCAGTGAAACTCCAATCATAAACTTAATATCTAGTGTTTTTCACCCACAAATACACGTGACAGATGGGGAATTAATTTTATATTTCAGCTGCAGGATTCACAAATTCTAAGTATCTTTTTTAAAAATCCTTTCCAATTCTCCTTTGTCTGCATTTGTGTCAAATGGATACAGGAACAAGATGAGAATGAATTGAGCTAATCGCCCTCCATTAGAAATCAATACTGCATTCAGTGACGCAAGACAGATTTCCACTTGGATTCACAGAAACTGCTTCCAGGTGTTTGATTGTGGTCAAGTTTTCCTGAAAGCTTTTCCTTGCAAGTTACAAACTTTATCAAAAGCAAGGTTGACTAATTTTATTTTTAAAAACTCTCATTTGTGGCTGTAAATGTCCTCACGCGTTTGCTGCAGCATAAGATCTGTTTTGTCTTTTTGAAAAAGGCTTGATGGAGCTGCTTGTACATTTGCAGGTTTTCACTTGGTTGAGCACAACTCTGTGTTTTGTGATGTGGTTTTGATTTATGCTCTGGAGGGGAATATCATTGGCCTGTCTCAAGTCAGCTTTCTGACTGTGTTGGAGTCGGATCAACAAAGATGAGCTTTTGATCATAACTTTCCTGACAGCTAAATAATGAGGAGGCTTTCACTCTTGCAAAGCTAATCGAAGTTTCACATGACATTGAGAGTTTTTTGCTTTTAAACTGAAAACTTTTCATTCTTATGTGAGTTTAATTCTTTTTCCTGGTATGTGGAAAAACTTGTTTCTTGATTTTATACGTTTGCAGTCTTTACTCTCTAAGTGTTTTTTTGCCCCTTGTTTACTCTTAGTGAATAATTTCACATTAGTTAAATGTTCTTTCAGTGTTCAGGTTGTTTTGTCTCTCTTGACCTTTGACGTTGACATATTTCAGCCACACTTTTCAGATATTTAAAAAATAGATTGGAAACCAGGTTTCATTTCACAATTATTCCAGAAAACATCACATTTTGTGGTTGTAATATGACAAAATGTGAAAAACTTCAATGGAAATGAATACTTCTGTAAACCCTTGCATATATGTGTCCTTCGTTCCACATGAGACGCAGCCATCAAGACTTTGCATGCCGCTTTATCACAACGCTTCTTTCAGTGACGCCTTGGGTACGACTTTTCTTTCCTTAAACCACATTCATGTGAAGTTCTCAATGAGAGGGCTGCACATCAGAGTCTTTATCCTCACCATGCTGAGTTGCAGCTTGCTTTCACTCCCATCACATGGGACCAGTACAATCATATGTAAAACCACCAGTGGATTTGTTCATCTATATAAAACTGCATTTTGTTATCCATTGCAATCAATGCCCCATTTAAAAGAGCAACCATGGCTAGTAGTAGATATAACTACAGCTATAAAGTCTGGCACAATTTTGGTGGTAGTTGTGAAAACTCTTGTAGCTGCTCTGCCTTGCCTATTATTCCCCTCTGAGCAGAAATGTTTTTTAATCCCAGGGATTAAATTTTTGGTGGCCAATTCAGCTTTTTATTGTTAAAATTCAGTACTAAAACCAACTGCAGAATGAGATTTGTTGCGCTAGGATTAAAACTGAACTAACAGAAACTAAAGCTTTTAAAATCATTGAGTTAGTATGCGCCAGTTTCACCTGCTTAGTACAGCTGAGAAAAAAAAAAGTGATTTTAGTTTTGGTGGCACTGTTGTGCAGAATCAAACTTGTACAGATACACCATAGTAGTGGTCCAAACATTTTTTTATATCCAAAGTTGAAATCTGTAAAAAAAAAAAATAATAAAAAAATATCTGGTTCACATGGCAAAATGCTAAAATTATCAGCCAATTTTCAAATGATAAAAAGTTATTTGTATAACGGGTTTAACCATACAGTTTGACCCAGGATTGAGCAACATAACAAAAATAAATTACAGTCACCAAAATCTAGATGTCAGATGGGAACTCTTGTAAAACCTGTTGAGAACACACCTGAGTTCAGAGTTAACAAACATGACAGGCTGCTGGGAAGACACTTTGGCAATAGTTTGTGGACTATATTTAACTATTTACCACAGAAGTTAATGATTACTTTTGACAAAAAATCCTAAGTAGGAAAACATAAATTCTGGCATCATTCAGTTATTTCTACTCTAGTTCTGCTGTGATGCAGTCAGTTATGGTTGGCGTCAGTTTCTTAAAATACACAGTTGTCTTGTAGCTCACACCTAGAACAGGTCTGATGTATTTGATTAATACTCTTTTAAAGTAAATACTCTGGTCTCTGTTTCAGTTACACCGTGCTAGTACCAGGTTAGAATCCCCTTTTGCCTCAGAGCTGCATTGATTCTTTGTGTCATAGACTCAAAAAGGGCCCATATGGATCTGTCATGTGGGCATGTATTCTCCTGTTCCATTATATCTCCAAGGTTTTCTACTAAAACAGTTAAGGCCACGAGCCTGAACTGCTGATACAAGGCAGGATAGATTCATGCTGTAATGTTGCTTACAACAAATCTGACCCAATGTTACAGCTGAAAGCAAGATTCATTAGATCTGGAAACATTTTCCTAATCTGCCATTTTCTAATTTGGATGAACCAGTGCGAATTGCATAGCCTTATTATTCCCTTCTCAGCTGAGTGGCTCCTGGTGTGAGCCTTTGCGGAAGCAGCCCTTGCAGTATTTGACAGTTTGGAGTCAGAGATGGCTTTTCATGTACTTTGGTTGAAATAAGTGATATGATTTGAACAACCAGTCTGCTCTTTTACTCAGACCTCAGAGGTAAAGTCAGTGCTTTCATCCACATAACCATCACTTAGAGGGAGGCTAATATATTTTTTAACCCTTTTCTGTTAAGGTTTAAGAAAAGAAGTGTGCACTGAGTTGCTGCCATGTTTTGGTTTAGTTTAGCTTTTTTAAGATTTCCTGTCAGTGTATATGAAATAGATTAATAAATCCTATCTTTAGGAATGTATCCAAAAATATTAACACAAATCTACTTTGTCTAATCAGAATAAATTTGTGCCTGTTTGTGTTTTTTAATAGTATTTTCTTCAAAAAGTATTTAAATCTATTCCATTAAACATTTCCCCCGATGATATGAAACGACGCTAGCAGGGAAGCAGAGTGTACTCTGGACAGACAGTGAGTCTTTCATGACACTAAGATAGAGAGACAGACAGAGGCAAGGCATGCTGGCACGCTTACCCAAAGACAAATAATAAACCAATTAATTAAACAAGGAGGCTTTTTCACTGAGAGAGTAAACCAGAACAACTAAGCCCCACTTTGCTAACAATTAGACTCGTTTCAGCTTCATGTAATCCATACATGAGAAGGGTATTAATTGAGTTTGTCCTGTTTGTAGTGGTTGTGGAACCAAATGATCACCTTATGCATGAGCCTGTATAACTAACATTAGAAAGGTGGATACAGAACTCATGCTCATTCATTGAGCATAACGTATTCACATGAAGTAATGTCTTGTAGTGTAGGTTAATGAATAATGGAGACATGCTTGTCCCTGGCAGGATTGTAACATTTTCTGCTATGTAAGGATTTCACTTACAAAGCATGGTAAAACTTCAAAGCATTATTTTTAGATCGTCATTTTTGACTAGTTGTTTTATTTTATTTTATTTTTTTTCCGAGAAAAAAGTCTGATTTATTACTTTTCCTCAAAATTCTGACTTTTGGTCTCTGAAGATTAAAGTCAGAATTCTGAGATTAAAGTCAGATTTTTTTTTTTTTTTTTTTTTTTTTTTAAGTGGTCCTAATCTTTTTCTGTACAATGTTAACATGTTTGCATGACAGAAGAAATGAACAGGACAAAGAGTAGAGTGTTAATTTATCTATCTGGACAATGTTTGCACAAGAGAACCAAGTAAGTTGTTTGATTTGCATGGAGGTCCAGGAAGGAGTAGGTGACATATTTTGCAGGAAAATAGGTGTCCTGAGTAAACAGAAATCTTCTGCAAAAACAATGCAAATATTTGCTGATACCATTACACTTTAAAAAATTGTTCAGTCAGCTATGATTCCAACAAAGATTGTGGATTGCTTGAAATATTCTTGTCAGAGAGTGCAGACTGGGTCACATGGATTATCATGTCAAAGAGGTTAAATAAGAGGAAAGCGGTGGCCAGTACTGCAGCCCTCTGTGTGCTGCGGGGCTCTGACAAAGAGCTCACAGCCGTATGAGCACCCACTGATACAGCCAGGCTGATTTGGATCAGCCAGAGGTATCTGCTACAAGCTAGAAAAAATATCTCGTTCAGGGAAATTAGGCAGATGTACACTTTGTGAACAATGTAAGATGCAAATATGACATCCAAAGTAGATGATATTAGATTATTAGGCATTTCAGGTGATGTATGAAGCCAGTGCTCACAATGAATGAAATCCAGAGTTCCTGTTTAAAAAAGGAAACAAATATTAGAAATCTGTATGTGCTAATATTAGTTAGCTTATATAATTTTGCAGGCTTTTTGACAAACATCAGTCACTGAACATTTTCTCCAACCGCCAAGCAAACTTAATTTACTTAGCTCCTTAGGCTGAATGAACCTTAAATTTAAAGGAATTATTAATAAAATCTTGTTTTTTGTTGCACTAAGAATCTTAAAGGAATATTTTGTTTTAGGGGATATAATTGTAAGTAATCAGTCCCTCCATGCTTTAGCAATGAAAATAACAAACATAAATCACTCAAAAAGTCTCTCTTTACTTTCGGTACATGATTCAGCTTCTCAATTATATTCTAATTTAACTATGTACTTGAATGTTGTTGTTTCTTTTTGTAATTTCTGCCCTGTTTCTTTAAATATGGGGCTGATCTACAAATAAAATGACAAAAGTTTTCAACAACTAGTTAATCAACTCAGAAAATTAGAAGATTTTCCAGATGCTGTGGTAAATAAAATCTTCATTCTCTTAAAATTGGCACTGAAATTCAGTATTTAACTCTTAAAAAGGGAGTGCTCACTATGTAAAAAAAAAAATCTAAAACGCTGTTTTTAGGTTTCTCTTTCTAATTTAGATAAAAAATTGAACTTCGACATAGAAAATTAACGTTCCAGGCCTATATTGAATGTACAGTGCATGTAAAGCTCCAAGGATCATCTTACAATACAACGCAACAAGGCTGGAACCACTGATAATGCCCCTCCAACCCAGATAAAGCTTTGTAGTATCTTTTAATTAATACCAAGCAGATATCATATTCTAGCCTTCCTTTGAGGTCCTTAATCAGAGGTTGTGTCAAGCAAAATTTAATAAAGCAGCACATGTTCACAATCAGAGTTTCACTTTTCTTCTCCGTCAAAAACAGAACAGCTCATTTAAGGTTAAACAGCACATAAAATCCAGTGCTTTGGTTCTGTCTGACATCAAGCCTTTATAGTCTTTATTACCAAATGATCTTAGGATAACAGCAAAGGTCCCTGGTGTGACTGAATCTCGAACTAATGGTTCAGAAAGCTGGAGCAGAAAACCTACAGCAGAACTGTCTGACTTCCATAATTATATGATGTTTAAATTATTCTGCTTGGTTTTACTACATATAACTATAACTAAACCTCTCTTGATCTCTTGATTATTTTTTCAACCTATAAAATAATGAAAGTTAAGTTTTTTAGACCATCAAACCACAGGAAATATCTCCAAAATATAAATGTTTTCTCCCTGGTTGTTGTTGCTAACTGTAACCTGGTTTTCTATGTTGGTTTTTATGTTTTTATTATGTTGTTATTATTATTATTATTACCTTGTTTAAGTTCGCATTTTAATTCATTCTTACTTCTTGAAAACAAACAAACAAACAAAACAAAAAAACTCCTTTGATTTAATTCGGGTATATACCTTTAAGATTTCCGGAATGTGTGTCATCATCCTCTCCCTCCCTCCCTCGCGTTCCAAACGGTAACCAGCCGTTGTCCCGCACACAACTGCACACAACCCCGTTTACGGATACCTTATAACTTTACGTTAACACTCCAAAACCTTTACCCAAATCACGTAACAGTCCGTTCCGGGTCACGAGCGTGGCCCGGATCTGTGGTTCCAAAAACGAGGCAAAACGTTCAGGAAAAGTTAGCAGCTCCAACTGGTAGCAAAAAATAAATAAATAAAATAACAGTCCACAGCGGTACAGATCCAACCTCGTTCATTAACGGCCATCGGCCGTAGCAGTGCACAACTCCAGTACAGTTCAGTTCATCACAACCAATCAAATTGCTTTAACTTGATTTTGCCCTTGACTGACCAGTACGGTAGGGACAAGTAAAATTGATGCATTTACTTGCGGTAGTAAATAACAGTTACTAACAAAACGCTAAATTTACAGCATCTTTTAAGCCAAAACAAATTACCTGTGTATAATCTATTGTACCGAATTTCATGTCTCTCGGATGAACTAAGGGAATAGCAAAGGCTCTTTTGAAAATTTCTAGGTGGCGCTGTTGAGCAGTTTCTTTTGTGATTTTTGCGAGGACCTTAATTTTGAAATTTTGAAACTCCCTTGACGCATCCGCCAAGTTTGGTGAGTTTTTGAATATGATAAAGCCCTCAAAAAGCCAATTCATTTGGGTGGAAGAATAATAATAAAAAACAATACAAAAACAATAGGCCTTCGCGGCGCTTAGCTGCTCGGGCCTAATAATAAGAAACAATACAAAAACAATAGGCCTTTGCGGCGCTTAGCTGCTCAGGCCTAATAAAACATCAGTCAAGCAGAACACAAACACAAAAATACATTCCAGTGACAAAGCAAAGGAGAAATATGACAGGTTTAAAAACAGACTACACTTGATGGTGTTCCAGTTTGTATTAATCAAAGGAAGCTCTAAACAAAGAGCTTTTTTAACTTTGAAAGAAAAACTTGAGTTCAGATCAAAAATAATGCTGCTGTCTAAATAAAAGGATAAGTTTGTTTTGTTTTATCAGTTTTCTTTCTTTTTTTTTTTTGCTTAAAATATTAGTGAGAAGCCTTTTCTCCATAACCTGCCCTCTAGTCATTCCTTTATTTTTACGTAATATCTTGTCTGTCTGTGGTGAACACAAATTTGACTTTCCCTTCTCATTTCCGGGGTCAGTAGTCTTCATGACATGTCTCTCCCAATTACTCCTGAAAAGTCTTCTGTAGTTGAAGTTTCCTTTGAAAAAAGCTGGTTGGTTATAATAGGCCTCCAAAAAGGAAATTAGACTTTAGATTATATTTTACAGACATCGTGGGGGCACATCCTAAGAAATTAATGACTGCCTTTGCCTTTTAGGAAGATGCCCCAAAAAGTCGCTTTTGATGAAACCGAGGATAATGATCCCAGCTTCTTAACTAATTCACCAAAATGAAACTTTTGAGGGTCCTGCTTGGCTCCTTTGGTGGTTTAGGACTGACTAAATACTCTTTCATCCTAGAAACTGTAAAAGTTTCTAAATTCTTTAAACTAAGTAGTTTTCATAGCATATTTTATGTGGATGACAACTTTTTTTTTAGTTTCTTATGCAAGTCACAGAATTTCCTTTTTGTTTTATAGCTCAGTCTTTGTTAGATTATTACATTTTGCATGATGGCATTCTCCCCAGATCACATTGTGATATTACTCATTTAGACAGTGCTAACTTTCTTGTTTCATTTTCACTTTTTACCAGTGTGGTGCTGAGTAAAACTTTGCTGACTCCTCTCTCACTGTTATCATGTGCAGGGATGTTTAATAAAGATGCATTCATTTTGCACCTACATGTCTGTTCCATTGAGCATACAAATAAAAACACAGCTAATTGTCCTGCTAGAATTTTTATGGCTGGGTACCTTCCTCATTACTAATTGCTCTTTTGCCTTGAAATTGAGATGAAAATGTTCCATCAGTGATCACAGATTACCTTTGAGGCCATTTGATGTAATTGCTAAATGAAAAGGCAGCAACGGCAGTGCTTGCAGAATGCAAACTGCAAAATTAGATCAGTCTGTGACTGGAGGATTTCAGAAAGATCTCATCAAATCATTGTTACACAAAATGAGGCTACAAGTTAGCAGGAGAAAATGTGTAGGGAAGAAACCAGATATGAGCAAGAGACCCAGGCCTAGTCCAAGTCAAATCTCTCCAAGTCAATCTTTACAGCACTATTTTAAGTCTAAACTTCTTTTGGTTTTACTACTTCAGATAACATCGAAAACTCAAGTTCCCATTTCTACTTTAAGCTAAAAGCATCTCCTGCCAGACTTACAACTGCTACAAAATACATCTGGAAGTAAATACTATTAATTTCACCTTCTTACATATGTAATGCATAGTGGTAAATTACCATTCACACCACCAAGGACAGCTAGATTACAATGTTTCAGATGATATTCAGATGATTTTGCAATTTTCCCCCCAAACAAAACATTCGGCTCATTCCAGACAACGTTTTGAGCAAGCCACACTTTTGTGTCTCTCAAAGTTCTCGTTCTTTCCTGCAGTATTTATCAAAGTACCATCAGTCAGAGTGAGGCGTTTGCTCCAGTTTCAGAAGCAGATATTTAAACTTTATGTGACAGAAAACACATTATAGTTTGTTGCAGAAACGGTAGAGCAGCTGCACAGCAGATTATGATAAAAATGAGAGTGAGACAGAACTATTGTGTCTTTTCTTATGTAATAATCCAAGACGTAGCTGTGAGTATAACTGAAAATGTATTATAGACTTGTTTACCGTACACTTTGCTGTCACCAACAAACTTATCACTGTCAGCAGACATTTTAGGTATGGCTTAAGAACTTTTATAAAGCAATAAATAAATGCTTCCTCTTTTGGTTTTGTCATTCTACTGCAAATTAGAAGCATATACAGAACAAGGCACATCCTCACTTCAGCACCCAGGGGGAACATTGAATGTAAAAAAAAAATGCTGGACAACTCCTGAGATTCAAGACAAGACCGCAGTTTTGTGGATATATCACTCCAATTAACCGGACGGTTTTCATTCCTCTAATTTTCTGATATTGAAAATTAGAGGCTATAATTGCTGGTGTAAATATTCAGAACAATGTAGTGAACTGTGCAGTAGGTAACAAAAGCATTTTCACTACAGTAAAAATGCGAACAGTAAACTATACTCCTTTTTCCTTTTCTTCATCTGCATGCTGCAGCTGCTCTAAGCTCCGCCCCTTAATGGGCTCAGCATGACAGTTTGTTAGACAGCCTTTTTCACAGATATTATTCCAGAGCCACAAGGTGCATAGCTCTCAGAAGTCAAAGTTTCCTCATGTCTCTTAGGCATTTTTCCTAAAAGCCATTTTAATTTGCATTCGGGTTTTGCAGTGTGTGGAAATTGCATTATCTCGCCGCACTGGCCACAATTTTCTTTAGCATTAATGAAGGAAACTGGAGACATCTTGCCAGTATGACTACCAGCAAGTCGCTTGGGTTGAAGTCACTGAAGAGACAGTTCACATATTCAGTCAATTACTCACAAGGGATTCCTAGAAAGTTAGCTGGCAAGAATTCGATGTGAGCCACAGCAGGACAACAAAATCTGACTTAGTCAGTCTGAGCTACCAGCAAAACTGGCAGATGACTTACACGGCCACTTTGTTAGGTACACACATTGAAATGTTCCTTGCACACTTTCATCAAAATCCAGATAGTAGGGTCACAATTTGGGATAAACAAAATGAATGCAAAGCTCCATCCTGTGTGTGGTAACGACATCAATTGTGAATAATTTAAATGCCATGAGCCTATTTGAGTTGGTATTTATATAATACAGAGATTCAGAGATTTATAAACTAAGCTGCAGGGGATTTTAGAGCTGTTCTGTTCTCTGTATTCCTGGTTTTAGTGAGAAGAAGAGCAGCAAAAAAAAAAAAAAAATTAACGAACTTGCTGTAAAATTTAAGATTTTATCCAAATTCACAGAACTCTGTTGCTGTAATTGGACAAAGTGGCCATGAAGGTGTTGGTAGAGTATATCTGTATGTGTTAAGATGATGTGAGGATGCCTCAGTTAGGAAATATTAAAATGCAGCAGTAGTTGATTACCACAACAATGGAATATCTTTGCTGATTATATTTTATGTTTGAGGCCAATAAAGAGGCTAAAATAGAAGAAGCATATGCATGGAGAATAAAGAGCCTTTCAAATTATACAGAGGAGCCCAGCTCTCAAAGGAATACTGCTAAAACAAATGCTATAGGAGTATCTTTCTGCTTTTGTTACCTACTGCACAGAATAGTGGGAAAAATAACAGAATTTATAGAAATCTCTTTCTTCATTATCGGGAAGTTGTGCTGCAATGAAAAGACATTTTGAAATATTGAATGAAAATCTAAACATTTGTAAGAAAATAGATGACATAAACTACCATGCATCTTCAAACCTCCAATGTTACCATGCAAAACAAAGTTGCATAAAAATAAGATCTACAAACAATGTCTCCGTCCGTCGTCTCCTGGTTGTCTGAGATCCGGTTGATGAGCAGCAAACAGGTAATTTAGCAAACCTTTTTTTTTTTCCTAATGAGACTTTCCAGCTAATCCTGGAAAAAGGCATTCTTGGGTCAGAGTGGTTATATAATCCCCTTGGTGCTCCAGCGGCTCCTCCCAGTGGGAAACATCCAGAGTGAGTGGCCCAAAAGACATTTTGATGAAATACTTGAACCAACTTAACTGGATAATTTCTATGAAGAAAATCATTAGCTCTATTCTTTCTGTTTGTATTTTTTGTTCTTTTGATCGAGCTCCTTATCGCCAGATTACTGGGGACTTTAGGGAGCATTCACACTAGCCCTGTTTATCTGCTTTAATCAAACTCCAGGTCATTTTCCCAGAAAGTCCAGTTCATTTAGGGAGGTGTGAATGTGCAATCAAACTCTGAAGAGACCTTTTCTCAGTTCGGATGAAGTGAACTCTTGTGTGGTTCGGATGCTTATGTGAACACCAACCGGGAAGCACAGTTGATTCTGGGTAAATGCATCTAAAATAAATGAGTTGCAAGATAAATGACTCATGGTTTTTTCCAAAACAAAATATCCTACAACCGCTAAAATCAATCAAAATCAGACTACTTCACCACAAGGTGTGAAACACCCTAAAACATATTATAGACGTAGACGTGCCTCTACACCTCTTTGCACCACTTTTGTTTAATAAACATCAAAATCAAGCAAAGACAGAACCAGGACAGGTAAAAAATTAATGCATTTTAAACAGCAAAAAATACACATATTGGAAATTTCTGCTATTTGTTTTAGGAACATGTCTGGCCCTGGACATTGATAATTTTCTGCAACTCAAACAACATTATCTCATTCTAACTAAAAATATACAGTTCTCATAGCATGACCTTCTAAGGTTTGTCATTCTGCTGCGGTGTTTGTCTCTCTTTCCAATTAGAAAGCTAATTGGCTCCTACATGCAGTATTTTCAGCAAACCTGTCATCAGGCTCATAGTCAGAAGACTATTCTGCTCCTCATATTTCCATACCTTCTATTTACCAATCCAAATAGATTTAAAATTGACACTGCAAATTACTGACATGAACATTCTGCCTGTGCCAGTTTTTTTCTGCACTAATTACCTCAGCACCTTATTTTTGTTCCTGGTTTCTCTTTCTCTGAGTTTTTTGTTTGTTTGTTTTTTTCCAATTAGGGACAGAGTTACATAAACAGTTTGAATAGATACAGTAAAATGAATTTTATGCATAAATATGTCTGCATTTCATTTAGGTTTTTGCACCATGGACACTATTTTACATAATCCCACCACTCAGAGGTTTCAGCATAATTTACAATGTAACAGCTAAATTTGGTCTAAATTTACACAGAACTGGATGAAGGCTACATATACAACTTAAAAAGTAAGTGATTTTACCTTTTCCTCTCACATATTGTGATTCTGTAATTTACTGTCAGAATTAATCCAGCTCTTTAAGAAAATTTGTGAGGAAATAGTATCCCAACCTTTGAACCTCTTGCAGAGCATCGTTCAATCCATTATGTGAAATTAAAAATGATGTGACATAACTGCAAATCTACCAAGACTTGGCTGTCCACTCATTTACTCTACAAACCTAATGTTTATTAACAAGTATCAAGAGGACATTGTTGAAAAGGAGCGCTATGTAGTGTTTTGTGTGTTTCTACTTGTGTGCATTGTGCTTTTAATCTCAACCCAGATGTAAGGTTCTATGATCTTTTATAACATAAGGCTTTTTGTTTCTTGTGTCAAATCTTTTCTTAGGCTCCTCTAACTTCAGGGGACAGATGAAGACTGAAAATGTTCTTTATTTGGTCGAGGGGACTTCTGCTACTCTCCCATGTGGAGGAGCTTAGGGAGCTCACTGGCATAGCATGAAAGGGAGAAACAGCTGCTTTTATGCACACAAGCCTACTACACAAACTCAGGAGGGCTTCTTGTTGTTGCCTGCCTCTGTGTCTCTGTGTGTGAAATGGCTGAAAGGTCTGAGGAAGGCTTGAAAGTCCCTTCACAGCAGAATACAATCTCAATATATGAGAGCAATGGCAGTTTTCCCCCAAATGCCCTTGCACAGTAGCAAAATCAAATATTTTCTTTAAATGAAAAAAAGAAGTCTAATAGTATTTAATAGGTAAAGTGCCCAGGATGAATGCAACTCTTATGCACACCTGGGGGTTTGAGCTAATAATGTGTTTTACCCCAGTGGTCTGCCAAAAGACAAGAGTTGCCTCCTCTTTCCTGCAACCAGCTTTCAAGGATATAACAAGGGTGCTCTACAGTATAAAAGAGTAACCTTAGTCATGAACTGTGAGAAAATTAATGTTTATTTTTTGTGATTTATGGTGCAAATAAAATCAGATGTATTATTCACAATTTAAAACTGGTAGACTTTAATCTGCTTCAAAGTCATTCGACCAAATGTTAGACAATTAAATCAAATAGTTATTAAAGGCGCGTGCTGGAAGACGTACATAGTGTTGGGCATAGATTTGGCCAAACAAAGTCAGATAGTCGAAATTACTAAAGTTTTAATAAATGGCATTGTTTTTTCTATCAACAATTGTAGCATCACACTGCTAACAGTGCTACTACTTTACCATCCCTATGTGGTAGCAGAAGCCAAAACAAATGTTGCACATTTGGATAATAAAACACAGAAGTAACAGACTGTGTAAAAGAAAACAAACAGGCTGGAGTTCATTGAAGAAAGTTGGGTGTCAGGAGGAAGGAAATACAAATCATCCTTCCATTCATTTGTTGTCTATACCTGCTTATTCTTGCAGGGAAAATACAGAACATCTATCTGTAATATGGTTTAAGCAGGGCTGAAGGTCATGCTGCTTCAAAGATAAATGAGTAGAGAACTCTGTGCAGGAAGAAGTAGGTTACAGAGCACCAATAAGCTTTAGCAGCAACAGGAAGGCTAACTAAAGAAAGTATCTTCATTGTTTTCAGCTTTCAGTTTCTATTTCCCAGGGATTGTGTGGGATTTGGAAAAACTGGCAGACTATTGAAATACTTTGACACAACATAAGGATACAATCTCTAAAACCTAACTGAGAGACTCCAGTTACATACAAATGTACTAGTAGCTCATCTGTATCTTCTATCTTTTCAGACTATTTCACCAACACATTTCCTTTATATTAACTTGTTTACTATGTTGTGGTCCCAAACCAATTCTAATATTCAAGATGAAAAATATTTGTATCTGCACAAATTTAAATTCAGGTACGAGGAATAGAACTGTGATTAAAATGTTGGTGTAAATGCATTGTTAAAAGTGTAAATCTCATTTTGTCAAAAATGTAGAAGTGAAATGTGCTCTTAGTGAGGGAAGTTGGACACATTATGTTGGTGAATGGACCTCTGTCCCATTTCTTTGACTCCTGCAGGGGATCTCTAAGTTGGAAATTTGGACACACTGAAAAGAAAGAAGTAAAAATATCTTAAAACAACATTTGGAAGGATGTTTAACTCAGTTTCTTTGTACATATTTCAAAAGGGAATATTAAATTAATTTACTCCCTGGGCAAACAGAAAACCCACATGTTGCTCTTCTCTGTGGGGTTTGGGTTTTAAAGTTTACAATTGGCCTGGGGGATTTGCTCAGGGGGGGGCAAACCGAGGGATCCTGCAGAAGCAGAGAATGACATGAATCACTGAAATAAGGAATAGGAGTGAGAAACGGGTTTGAGTCAAGCCTGCTGCAGAGTGGGCGGAAGAGTGGCGGAAAAAGAGTTAGGAAGGGGTCCACTGAGAGTGTTACTCAGCTCTCTGCAGGCGTTATGCTCAACTGAATTAATTTGTTGTGAAATGTGCAAGCCGGGCCCGGACCCATGGCTTGTGTGCATTGGAAACAGAGAGGACAAGGAAGCGGATGGGTAGACTGATATGTTAGGAGGCTATGTCATGGAACTGAATGTGAAAAAGCAAATTCTGCTGCAGGGTTCAGTCCTTCTGACCCGACTACACCATCACAACGTATTACTTTGTCTGAACCCATTTTTCTGCCCTTACATTTACATCAAAATGCGAAACACATTAGCATAAGCAACCATCCATGGAATATGAATGAGGATTGGGGCTACACTGGCTGGGTTCACTTTTGTCTTTCCATTGGTCATATTTCATGTTGCTCCCATAAAAAGTCGAAGCTGTCACAGATACTGTGTTTCTAAATAATATCAAAGTTGACAGATACAGAGGGAATATCAGTACAAGGAAAACAACTGTTGAACACATCAGCATTTAGTCCATAGGTAAAGCTGTGTGTAATATAGTGAAAGTTACAGGGAGTAAACATAGATCATATGAAAAAGTTATGTCCAAAAAGTCATGGAGAGCAAAGACGTGTCAGTATTTAGAAAGTGAAACCATGCTAGTTAATAGTACCACGTTTAATCATTAATTTAAGGACAATGTACCACAGAAAAAGCATCTCAAAACAAATAAATGACAATGAATGCAATATAATTGTTTCAAAGCTTCTTTTGCACAACTTATGAATTTCAGTGAACACTGTTTGGGCCATGATCTGGAGATGAAACTATTTTAATTTAATCATAATCCAACCTTCCCCAGGTGTTTCCCACAAGACTTCTGACAAAGGAAAGTGATTTAAAGAGCTCAGCCAAAGACGACTTGCACATTGCTGCAGAATGACCCAAGATTCACAAGTCTACGTTTTCCATAAAATCATCAAGAGGTGTTCCTATCACAATAATCTTTATGAATGTTTGTCACACAAGACTCTATTGCAGAAGAGTCAGACGAGGGAAGGGAGAGGCAGGAACTCATGGCACAGAAACCAGTTAGTAAAAGAAGAGAGCTAGGAAGAAATGTTGAATATCTACTGGCAGGAGCATTAAAACACTGTAGATCTACCTACCAAAGCAAACCCAGGATGACCGGTCAGAATTAAATGCAGGGGCTTGTTTTTAAAGAGCAGTTCCAGTTATTCAGAGGTGAGTACTAGTACATTTGATCTGCCTCCAGTAATTGGCACTTAGAGATCTTTCTTACTACTTTTATATAGCTCTACTAAGCTCTGACCCAGAACTCAAGGTATGTATCAAAACCATTATTGATTGGTATCTTTATACCCCTACCATATTATTAGTCTTTACATATAAATGATGTATAATTGCCTTTTTTTTTTGTCCAATTTATTTTGTGATTTTTCTCCTAGACACTGCATTGCTGGTTTTACATTGAGGGTTTTTTTCTTGGCTAATTAGAACCACTTTTCACTTAAATAACACATTTATACATTATTTAAGCAGTGAGGTAGAAAGAGGAATAAAGGGGAGATATGAGAGCGAAATTCAACAGAGAAAAGGGAAGTGAATGAGTATCCAAAGGGCTTATTAGTCACTGATCCTGACAAACTAGGACAGAATAAACGCTGCTTCCTGTTCTCACTTCCTCCTGCACCTAGCTCAATTGTATGTGACTGGCCGATTATCATATTAAAGCTGCTGTTTTCTCACAAAGACATCCATTTATGCTGACAATGTTATCACTTCCAAGGTCATGGCAGATGAACCCTAAGAAATCAACTGAAGTGATGAAACACAGATGCTCCTCTTGACATCCACACTGATGCTAGCTCCCGCTGTCAAAAATGCTTAACTCTAAGGGAAATGTCTTCATCATTTTTATCCCAGCTGTGTAAATGAAATCTAATTATTATGTTTTACTAAAATGATTTATGATGTTTATGAAGAGCATGAACCCTATTTTGAGTCGAACTATGTAGATGCTGTCAATGATACTTGGACAGAAAATTACATCCAAAACTCCAATGCAATGATCTTCTACCTATGTAGTCTTTCACTTAGATGAAGTTCTGAAAAACAACTTGCATGCAACTACTTTTATATAATCAGACATACACAGGCCAAACTATTTTTTGCACTACCGTCTCAAGAAAAACGAATGGTGCTCCTGGATTGGTTAACGCTGATAACTAGTTTGTAACGGCAGCTAAGAGTGTGCACAGTTGCATTGCTTCTAGGTATTCCGCTTCCCACGCCGAATACTGTAAAATGTTTTAGATTTCCTCTTTGAAAAATCGAAGAATTTTATTGTATGTTAATAGCCAGAAAACAGAAAATTGTTTTTGGCAGTTTTATCAGATTCAGCGATACTGCACCAAGTCCAGGATCTGCACCTGGATCCACCTAATTTCTTCCAAGTGCTTCTCTACATTATTTGGTCTTTGTAAAACGAACCAGTAAATTTATTTAGATCAAGGGTGTCCAGAGTCCATCCACCAGGGCTGGCATCCTGTATGTTTTGGTACCTGATGGTAGTCTCTACCTCCTCAGCATGTCAGTGTTCTGCTGAGGACAGCTAACAAGCCATCATTTGATCCAGGTGTGTTGAACCAAGGAGAAAATAAAATATGCAGGACAGGGGCCCTTGAGGACTAACTTTGGACACTCCTGATTTAGATGCATCTAACCTTAGAAAGTCGGAGGCTCTAGTGGCTGTGGAACAGTGGCATCTTGTTATTCTGGCTATGCAGCACAGTGTGCAGGTCGTGGGTCTGCGTCGTACCATAGTGCATGCTCCTATCACCATCAGGGGTGAGGGAACCTGCTCTACATGAATATGAATGCTATTTGTTGTGAGTGCACATGCGTGAGAGAATACAAATCATTACTTTATGTTTGACTCAAGCTGTGTTGCTGCTCAGATAAAACAATCTCAGAGTAGTTGCTTGTATTGGAAGAAATCACGAATTCTTGGAGTGTTTTGGAAATCTGTTTTGCTTTCCCTGTTTCTTCTGCTTCTTTTTTTTTTATTTTTATTTTCAGGGCTCAGTGGTTAGCAACTGTTTGGCAGAATGAGACTAGAAAGCTCAAGTTTCATTCTGCAGGTGAAGGTTTAGACAGCCAAAAAGTTAAGAGTCTGGGGATTTACTGAGATGGACAGAATGAGAGGAGAAGTGAGATCTTTGTGGACATTCTGCTAAAAAAAAAGGCAGCTGCATTCCATTATCTGACAAACCTGGTTTTCCATCCATTAGAAAGTGTATTATGTGGTAGCACCCTCAATTATGTTTCTGTTTCTGTTACTTAAATGTGATTTATAGTGATTTTATGTAAAAAAACAAAACAAACAGAACCTCTAAATCTGTATAGTTTTGGACCTCTTTAATGTACATATTTATTTGATTTACATTTTTCCCCTTCATGTCTGTTCTTACAAACACACACATACATTTGTGTGGGGAGACGTGGGGGTCAAACAGGGTGACCCAGATTGATTTTATGAGAAGCAGAATGCAGCCAGCACCATTACTAACACGGCTTCCCCATCCAAAAGAGCTGCCAACTGAAACAACAGGCTGCCAGCCATGTGAGTGGAACTTTATGCAGCATAGCATCAGTCTGTCAAGGTGGAGGCACCCCCCCCATCTCAGCTGATTTGACACAGTCAGGTGAAACAAGTTGAGCTCTCTGGCAAAAAGTATTTTTTTTATTTTTTCTGTGCTTTTTCTTCACTGTGAATTCAAGTCTGGGTTTAAAGATTCGGGTGTCCAGTTCAGGACAAAAAACCCCCAAAACAAAACAAAAAAAACCCCAGGTAGGTAAAGGAGCTATGCCCAAGAAAAATAAAAACTTCCAGTTGTCAGGAATTTGATACCCCCCCCCCCCTTTTTTTTTTTTTACACAAGTGTGTTTTATGTGAGTTTAGAAGGACAGAGACCCAGTTACGTTTGAAAAAAAACCTCCAACAAAAACACGTCAAATAAAACACGTTGGAATAAATATCTGCAAACAAAACAATTCTCCCAAAAATAAAAGTGGGAAAACAAGCAGGCAGGTGAAGAGGCTGACAAATCTGGCAGGCAAACTGACTGAAAAGGACTGAAAAAGACTATATATACACAAAAAGAGAGAGCGGGAGAGAGAGTGGTGAGACACAGAAGGCTTCAATTGGGACAAAACATAACGATACAGTGGTGAAAAACAACGAAAAATATTCTACTGAAAAAAATATGGGAAAAGAGAGTGAGAAGCATGAGCAGTTAGAGACTGATTCTGAACATGCCTCTTTTATTTTTAAATGTTGCATGTGATTTTGGGAAGAGATCAGAAATGTCCACACTATCATTAACACAAATTTCTTTGTTGTAATATGAATTGTGAATTATTGTAACAATGATAAACTTTCTTTTTTAAATGTGTTTGCACAGAATTTTTGTTTGTAATTTAGCTATTTATTTCCATTGCTGGTACCAAGAGAACAACAATAAACATCAGTATAATGGAAAATTTGAATGAATGCAGTTATTGTGTGCTGTTTAGTAATAAGATTACAACACATAATGTAAATGATGCTGTGTTGAAGTAGTGGGGCTTTAACTGTAGAGTCATGCACCTATTGATAAAAAGGACTCCTTTTAGAATCTGTATTTTTATCTGGTCATCCACAAACTAACAAAATACATACAGATCTAAAGTGATGCGGTGAAGTAAGGCAGCAGGAGTGTGAGATAGTTTTTCTCCTTATGTTTGGATATAGTCTGTATTTCAAAATGATCAGAATAAGCTTTGCATGAAAGAATAACAAAAAAAAAAAAAAGCTGCTAATAGAGTGCTGTATCCAAGTATGGTACTGGAATGCTAAGTGGAAGGAAAAAGTATGCTAAGCACAGGTGCACCTTGAGAGGATTGTTGAGCCCCTTCCACTGTGAAAGGAAGTTACACAAGGCGTGAAATGGGGCTGCACAGTGCATGGTCTCAGCTTTTGGTAAGAAAACATTTCCAATTTGAAAATAAAAGTTTTCTTGATATGCATTTTACTTCATATAAATAAAGGTTTGAATCTAAGTGAAATTTTACTCAAAGTTATTGAGATATGGCTGTGAATTCTTTGGAACTTTTTTGCCAAATCATTTTCTTATGGCACTTCGTTCATCAATTCAGACAATATTTATATGTGCTTCTCCTCTCAGGGTCACAGTGGATAACGTTTACATGCACATTTAGAAGCAAAGCAAACAACCACTGCAATTTGCAGATGACAGCCGTTGAAATCATATGGGATTTAATTACATCAATTAATTTGTAAAGCTTTCATACATTAAGGCATATTCACTCTAAATGCACATGACTCACATAGGGGTTGATATTAAAGAGCTCCAAACATTGTACCCATTTTAAGGCTTAGTGCTTGCTCTCCTCCTCTCATACGCCACTACATCGGCTCACAAGTGACATGGGGGAACTGCTGCCAGCGTGGGGAGATGAATGTTTTTTCAGCTTGCGCACATGGCCTGATCTGTCTTGCTTCAGCTTCTCTTACATCATGGCACGTGCCTCAGGGTTTTTTTCTCTTCAGAGCAGCTCTGTATTTAGGGTGTGATTTACACTCAAACATATATATACAGACACACCCCCCCACACACACACACACACACTTGGGAATATGCCCCTGCTTCCAATTGCAAGCAATATTATCATCTTCCTACACTTCAATGTGCCTTTAAGGATAGCATTCAGGGAGGAAAGTGGAATAAAAAAAACTCATGAAAGCAACCATATAAAAGACAAAAATGGACAGAAAAACAGACCAAGGCCAGGGAATAATTTATATTAAATCATATTTGCCTGAAGATATTTATTTTTTATTCTTAGCATGTCCTCCATTTCAGTGATGCCATTTTAATCTGCAGCTCAGCAGCCCTTTAAGTCTGGCAGTGGAACTCAGTCGACACCCTACGGATTCGTCAAAGAAGAATCCACCTGCAGAGGGGAGGAGAACTGAGAGCTGTCGTTTATTTCAGCCTTTCTCTGTCTCTGTCTTTGTTCTCAGGTTGTTAGAGAACTCGCTGCTCAACGCAGAAGTGAAGGAAGGAGAGATTCTGCCTCCTACCATTCAGAGGCTGATGAAAGGATACAACAAGTATCTCAGGCCTTTCTTTGACAGTAAGGAAACAGCCCAGACATGCAGATGTGGAAATGACAAAACAGTCAGAGGATGGCGGTGTAATGGGGAATGGGAGGAGTTTAAATTGTAGAATTGTGCTTGCATGTCCTTGCTGAATATTTCATTCCTCCATTCATACACTCAAATGTAATTGAATTCTTTGAAATCCAGGTGTAAAGAAAAGAGAATACATTAAAATGGAAACACACAGAGAAATGTACTGGCTTTGCAGATAAAAATGTGTGAAATGATTTAAAGGGGCAGTATTATGTAAAGTTGTCTTTTTTGAGCTTTGTGTCATGTTATAATATTATTCTCTCACCAAAATCATACCTGGAGTGTTGCCTTGGTCTTTTCATGCATGTTTGAGAAATCCTTTAATCTCTCGTGGCAACCAATGGGACCTCCTTTTCTCCTTCAGACTAGCCAGCAGCAATTAGCAAACATCTGGTGGAACTGAGCAGCTACTGTGCTAATTATATGAGTTACTTCTCAGTGCAGCACTGGTAGAATTGTTGTAAAAGGCTTAACAGAGGAGTTGTGATGACTTCCTGAAGGCGAAGTTTCAGAAAGAGCGGGAACTTCCTACAATTTCAAGGTGTTAAATTACAAAGTCATATTTGATATATGTAGCATTTTCACAACTGAAGTTAACATAATTACTTGTGCTATAAAATGTCTCTAGAAAACACAATAACACCCTTTAAAAATAAATGTGTTATTTATCAAAGAAGCATTGTTAGACACTTAACACTTTAGATAATTCCAATCTTTAATTTTAGTTAATTTGTTCAGCCTAATTTCTGGCAGCCCCGCATTAATAACTTGCACAACCCTCTTCAGCCCAAAAGGCAGCACTTAGGTCTTTTCTACAGCGTTTCACAATGTTGGCTCAATAAGGTTGGAGTGTAAAAGGAGCAAAGTCTTTGACCCTTATGGCTGCACGATCTGGGTCCTCTCTTCTCATCAACTCACAAAGCAAGTTTTCTATGGACTGAGAGAACCTTGGCAAAAAGTACATCTTATATCCACTGAACCATCTCTACATTGATTTGACTCTTCAGCTAAAAGATCTAGCGATGAACCATTGACAGTTTACAGTTGACTTCCACCAAACTGAAACTAATCAAAAAAAGCATACAGTTTAAAAATGCTTAAACTAGATTTATTTTTATAAATTATTGGGGATTTTGTTAAATAACTATTATTTATTAGCGTAACATTTTTTATATAGACCATAATTGAGCTTTTAGGCATTGACTAAATCTCAAATTATTTAGCTAATTAGTGAAATTAAATTTTACAAACATATCAGTAGCAGAAGCCATATTTGCCTGGCAGGAAAACCAAATCTGAAGTAAAAATGACTGAATTTCCAGGGGAATAATGAGATTCCCTGTTGGTCTTTCCACTGTATTATTATTTTTAGCCCTGATAAAACAGCACAGCATCGCTGTTGTTTTCTCCTATCTAGATAAAAGCTCTGCTGCATATTGGCCGATACGGCAGAGCCTGTGAATACAAATACAAATGATATACATTGTAATAATGAAAGTATTCTTTAATCAAGAAGCAAGCTTTCCTCTAATTGTGTTTTAAAAATTTACATTTTCTAAATAGTTTCTAAGTCTAAATAGACCAATCTTTTGGGAATAATGGTCTATTTTGACAATGCAGACTTAAAGGCTTGATTTGGCATATTTTCTGAGATACATTTCATGGCCTTCTCTTTGAAGGCCATAATAATTTGCCACTATCATCCACAAAAACACTTGCAAACTCGTCAAAGTATTAATGTCAATGTTGTCTAAATGTGTATTAATAGTTTTACCTTTGTTTTTCAGATGGTCCTGTGACAGTGGGAATGAGTTTGGACATCGCTAGCATTGACACCATTTCTGAGATTAACATGGTAAGATACTCATTCTATAATGAATACATTAGTTATTTAGAATTACATGCAAACATTCGATGGATTGTTGTGGACATTATTGCTTTGTTTTGTTCCACTGTGTCGTAAATTAAATTAACTGCAATGAACCCACAAAGTGGTGAATCCACACTGCTGGCTCTTTTTAGACTCAAGACTTCAGTAGTTTCTAGCTAGTTGTCCATTTTGGATTTAAATGCACATTTTTGCATCCAAACCAACTGTTACAATGACATTTATGCAAAAATCAAGCATTGCACGGACAATTCCTGCATCCATACCGAGTCCAATTAAGGGGACCACTACCACACTTTTACAAATTTATAAATGGATTTAGAAAAAGATCCAGTGTGAATTTTTTAATTACATGACACATTAAAATTTAAGATAAAAGTAGTTAAGAGTCCCATGGTAACTCTATAGGAGCTAGAGACCTTTACAGCTCGGGTGGAATAATCTCTTGACAGTACAACTGTCAGTTGAACACTCCCCTAATCTGGGATTTATAGAAGACTGGCAAGAAGAAAACCATTGTTAAAAGAAAGCTGTGAAAGTCCCATTTTCAGTTTGCTGCAAGCCACAGCAAAGTTGTGGAATAAAATGCTCCGTTCAGATAACACTCTGTTTAGACATGCAAAATTATGTGTGGTGATAAAGAAAAACTCATAGAAACATGATGTCTTTCTGGACAAGAGACTATAACTGAAGACTACCTTCCAACAAGCAACGCTAAGCATAAACCCAGAGCTACAGTCAAAGCGTATATTCATGCGTTAAAATGACCCAGTCTAAGTTCAGACTTGCATTGTAATGAAAATATGTTACATGGATAGAATATGGACCCAAGACCCAATCTGACATTGAATTGTTTTGCAGGAAAAAAATAAATTAACCAAATATCCGATAAGTGAGGCTAAATAAATATGAGATCTACAATTTTCAGATTTCTATCTGTTAAATAAAAAAGTAAAAGGAAATATTGCATCCTTTACTTCACTTATATGAAGTAATCGTGTTTGGCACTCAGTCAGTGTTTTGCACAGATAGTCGGTCTTGTTTTTCAAAAACCCGAGCAGACCTGCTGATTTGAGGCCATGCTGTGGATAATTGTGTCCTCAGGCACAGAGGGCCTGAGGAACCAATTTCATCCACACAAATCAAGCAGCCAACATGACTGTCAGCCTGTTGTTGACATGGCTGTTAAA
Source organism: Poeciliopsis retropinna (assembly GCA_010277075.1). NCBI lineage: Eukaryota > Metazoa > Chordata > Actinopteri > Cyprinodontiformes > Poeciliidae > Poeciliopsis > Poeciliopsis retropinna. Next base: position 2,906,619 of record VMRM01000014.1, on the reverse strand, counting down.
AGTGCCTGATGAACTTGTTCTCCCAATTCTTGCAGGACTACACGGCCACCATATTTCTTCGCCAGCGTTGGACGGATGAGCGCTTGGTGTTTGAGGGCAACAAGAGCTTGAGCCTCGACGGGCGCCTGGTGGAGCTTCTCTGGGTGCCGGACACTTTTATTGTTGACTCCAAAAAGTCCTTCCTGCATGATATCACCGTGGAGAACCGACTGATCCGCATCTTCCCCAATGGGACCGTCCTTTATGCTCTGAGGTGGGCTAACAAAGAAGCATTGTTGGTCATTTGTTATGTTTCATTTCTTCATCTTCTGCTCCAGCAGATAATAGAAAAGTAGGCCAGAGAATCAAGAAGAAACAGGCTGAGGGAGGAAGCGTGGGCTGAATTTGAGATAATGTGATTGCAACGCTGGGAGTTATATCACGCTATTACTCGACTATTGGATTGTCTGAGTCCAGAAGCTCTTGATGTGTGGATAGTGTGAGCATCACCAAGTCCTGTTTGGATGTGTAGCCCAGAGATTGTGTTGTCTGAATGACAAGCCTTTGGCAGTTTTTGCCACTTATTAAATATTCTCGGCCAAGTACACATGTTGTACATTTTCCAGTTGTATTTGATGTGTGGGTGTCAACACTACATTCATGATGTTCTGAATTACACGATAGGAAAAAGAAAGTACACCATGTTTCTAATTCTAGAGTCTTATGTATCAAGAAATGCTAAAAAAAGCAATCTGATTAAGGTGTAAAAACACAAAAAGAATTTTACACTTTGATTAGTGACTATAAACACAAAAGGACTATGAGAAAGCTATTGATCGAAAGATAAGTACAATGTTTATTTTAGTCATTTCTGTGCAGTTCAGTTTAAATCCAATAAGAGCATTTTACTTTTCTCCCTGGATCTTCTTGAAAAGATGTACTTAGTTTCACAAGAAGATTTTTCCTTTTTTCTCTGTTTAATTTAAAGTTACACTGAAAACATGTGGTGAATTTTTAGGTGCTGGAGGTTATGTTTAAATAAGAGCTTTGTTAAAAAGATTTTTTTCATGTACTTTCTATTTCCCAACTCTGCAGATATGGAAATGATCAAGGAAATGCAACAGTTCTGACTTCAGTTTTGACTTAGTCATACATGCTATATGTGGCATATCTGTAAAGCTAACAGTATACTATACTCTAAATAAATACAAATAGTTTGTGACCAATAAGGTCAATGGGCTAGGTTTCTAGTTCTTTCAGAAGATAGATAGGACTCATGGAAGAAACAGACTAGAAGATTGCAGTTGCCTTGTATTTATAGTGAGAAAAATTATATACATATTTACATCATCAGTGGAAACATCTGAATGGCCATATAAAATGCACAAGGAAAAAAAAAAAAAAACAATAAACAATAAACAAACAAACAAAAAAATCAATCCCATAGTTCCAGAATTGATAAATCCATACCCTTCAGTTCATCTACCCCAAGTTGGGGTTGGTTAGAGATCCCAAGCAAGGGAATTATAAAGTGCTTGGTGCAATCAGTGGCTGACAAAAGTCACCAGATCAGAGTGGGGATAATTGTTCATTGGCTGCAAGGAGCCTCCTACCAGCCTGGCAGGAGATCAGAAGTCTTCATGCACCAAAGTGCCGTCTCTTTCTTTGGGCTCTTGGCCTGGACTTTCAGCTCGCCATCAAAACCTGGCCTGAACAATAAAACAAGACCAGTTTCTCAATATTATGGTGTACACACAAATTCAACAAATGGCACTCTTTGCACTATAAATAATTCCAAATTCATTTTCAGTCAATACGCATATTCAATAAATATAAAGTTCATATATAAATTACATCCATGAAAAAGTCAATAAATATCCATCTTATAAATTAGTTGACATGAAATGTAAAAAACCTCATCTAAACAAGTGCTCAATAAATATTTAAGGAACCTTTATTATTTTATCGCTTTATTAATTATTCAAGGCCACTATGGCCGTCTGGGTTAGCAGCGACACAAACAGCGATACGAATGAGCTAACGCTACGTTACAACCAGAAACACTCACCAATTCCTTAGTTTATCTCACACAACCGGTTTTTCATCTCATCTCGGCTCACAGTTGGTGGCTCCTATTGTTCAACATATTTATGTGAGCATCGGACAAACAAACAGAATTAAAGAAAAAGAAAGACAAAATGCTTAACTGACCTACAGCTCTGCTCTTCCCAACGCGTCATGTGTCCCTGACACTCAACAGCGATTGGCTGTGTCTCACTCTCGCGAGAACCCCTGACATTATATTAAAACTATCGCGAGATTTGAAAGAAAAAGCCTAAAGAGTGGAAAAATGGGAAGATGAGGGAAAGAGGGTTAAAATTTACACCTGGGTTACATATAAATACACAGAAAACAAAAATTGCAAAAGTTGGATGGTGAGTAACAGTGCTTGTGTGTGTGTATGCGTGTGTTTGAATGGTTTACCCAGGTGTCTCAACATCGTCCCTGTGTGCACCAAACCGTATCTTCAAAAACAGAAAATGTGAACTTTTCCTGTCAAAGTTTTGATCAGTGTTTTCATTTTTAAGACTCGTGTGCATTGAGGACAAGATGACTCCATTTGAAGACTGGTCGATACTCGTCTCCAACTGGTTGGCTCTGACTTCACGGGCCATTGCTTTTACACAGGAAACCGTGCTCTCGCTGCACCTCAGTGTGACACAGGGAGTGTTGAGGGAAAAGGAGCTCAATAGGACCAGCAAAAATAAAACAAGCAAAAGAAAAAAATAAATAAATGAAAGAAAAGGAAGTCAGGAGAAGCATGGCAACCTCTGGGGATTAAAGCTGTGAAAAGGGATAGAGCGAGGTGAGAAATGTATGATGCTGGAGAAAGAAGGAAAAAAAGGACAACTGTGCTAAGTGTTTCACTGCTGGCCAGGAGGGAAAGAGCTACAAATGTCAGAGTGATTGTAGTGAAACTCCTAGCAGTTAAAAGTGAAGGATTTTAACAAGGCACTGGGTCAATTTTTTAGATCATGTATGTCCTTTTATGTATTGTGGTAAAATACTGATAAACACCAAGTTAAAGATAATCACAATAAAATCTTACGATGGGACATGGATGATGAAAGTCAAAGTGAAGAATTGATTTGCAGTGGAAATAGCAGAAAGGTTATTTTAAATCACCGGAGTTTCACTGATTAATGCTACTATTTACTGGTCAGTCCTTCATTGCAGTAACAGAATTTTGCTCTGAACAAAATCTAATATACATATTAGATTGCATATATCTAATATGCTGAAAAATGATCAGAATAAAAATGTTGCTTTTAATCAAGATGATGGGTGTTAATAACTTAGAAATATATTAATAATGTATTGTTATATAAATAACATCGCCCATTGTTGCAAAAAGCTTGGTTGAGTAACAACTCTATTAATATTCTCTTGTCTTTTCCATTTTAAGGATATTTAGTCTGAGATCATTTGCCTCTCTTTCAGTTTTTTTTTAATTTTTATTATCTTTTTTTAACCAATTTTGGCAGTTAAAAGTTGATGAACATCTTGACCAAGTGAAAAAAATATACCTTTAAACCATGTGGATCGTTATACATGTAGAGGGTGCTGTGTATGGCTCTGAATGCAGTTATTTCTGAAAGAAAAGATGAAAAATGAAGGCCTCCAGAAATGATGCGTCATGGCTGCATTATGTCATCCATCGCAGTGCCTCTCCACGCCTAATAATTACAGATCCAATTAGCTGTATAACATCTCTGTGGTAACATATTGATAAATGCCTTAGGAATGCCTAATGTGGCTGATATGAATAATGTGATCTGCTTGTTACTGTTATATAATTAGGATCAATGTGGTGCTTCTGCGGGGTTTTTTTGGTTTTTTTTATTAATGTTTTGTATAATTACATTTTGCTTTGAATTTTATACATTTTGCTAACATGCCATAGGATTCATTTCTCATTCATTGCATCTCATACTTTTCATGTTCTGAAAGTGGTAAGATTGAGAGCCTTTGATGAGTTTATCACTGATTAGTGACACCAACTATCATCCCATCAAAGGTAAATGTAAATATGGATACTAATAAGGAAAAAAAACAAAAAAACACTTTATTCTTTTTTCTTCAGGATCACCACTACTGTGGCATGTAACATGGATCTGACGAAGTACCCCATGGACAAGCAGACCTGCACATTACAACTAGAGAGCTGTAAGGACACTTCACTCTTTAAGAAAATTTGAGCCATGATTCTTGAAGCAGGGGCAGAGAGTCGGTGGGTGGGTGTGATTTCAAGTGAATGTGATCAAAACGAGGGATCAAACGCATCACTTTCTCTCATCTTCTACATTGCTTGCAAAAGCAAGTGCAGTCTTTGCCTGTGTGTGCAAACCCCCCCTCCAAAAAAAAAACAAAAAACACTGATGTCACAGTGCATTGGAAACTGGGACATTTTAGGTAAAAATGAAATAATCTGTTGTGTTTGGTGCTGGAACAGCCAACTCTGATTTAAAAAAAAAAGCAACAAACAAATACAAACCCAGAGGGTTACGTATGAAAATGATCTACTTTGTTAGTGAAGAGTTGCTGAGTAGAAAAAGTACAAGCTACACACTTTCTGTGAAGCTTTAGGAACCCTTTCAACTTTGCTTTTATGTTACTTTAACACGGATAAAGTACAAACAGTGTCTATCCAGCCACAGCTTCACCGCCTTGCAGAGCAGTGTGTTTTCACATTTTGTCCTGTTTCAAACACAAACCTCAATGTACTTCACTCAGGCTTTCTGTGACAGACCAAACAAAGAACAATATAATCCTCCGTAAGTCGAGCGATCAATTGGCACGGTTTTGAAACTTCTAAAAGTGTGGGATGCATTTCTGTATTCAGCTCCCCTCTGTACTGATAGCCTCACATATCATACAGTGCTTCCCCGTCCTCCGCCTTAGAGACAAGGCGAGGTGGGAGCTCAGTATAGAGCTGAGCTAGAGGATGGTGCTGTGGGGCTGGTGTGCATAAATTGAATTATGAATAATTTTTAATTTATGCATTTTGCATGAGGAAAGTTGTGTATTTATCTCTGAAAAAACCTTCTTTCATGTTTTGGTGTGAAGTAAGCATACCAACGCCAGAACAAAAGCAAAACATGTGTAAGACATTGCTGCCTTTAGTTATTGAGAGTATGATTATTTAAGGTGAAATGTATCCTGAACCAACACGGTCTGAAAAGCCTCTCTGAGTGGAAGAAGCCATTGCTTCAGAAGCAACACAAGAAGCTGGATTAAAGTTTGCTGATGTGCTCAGGCATAATTCATTTTCTTTGGGTGCACCATCATTCAACCTATGATCCAACTTATACAGTTCAAAAAGAAATTCTAGCTTTGATTGAAATAGCTTTTGATTTTAGTACATGTGACCACTTCATGCTGCACATTCAAAGAATGACCGTTTGCAGTTCTTTATAATCCATAAAATGCTTAGAAAATCTGCTGTGCATAATAATTTGGAACAGTGCATTTTGAGTTTTTTATTTTTTGAAAAAAATACAGTTCTCATGAGGAGCTTTGTTCAGTAAAATCTGAGTTATACTGTAATAGTTCATGACTTGAAAATTATACTGACCATCATTTGCATTGACCGTTTAACAAAATCTGAGAAAATATCACTTGCATAATCATTTGGAACATGGTGTAGATATGTTTTTTTATGTGGGGTTATGAAGTAAAGAGTACCTGAAATAAAACCGTTATTATGACTGAAAGAAGATGTATTCTTTGGTGACATGGTGGATATAATATGTTATACATCTTCCTCCACTTTCTATTCCCAGCTTGCTTTAGTTGTTTTGTTTGTTTTTTATTTCTGTAAAATGACAGCCAGCCAGGCTAGGCTCAGTCTGATCCCTGCCAGAAGCAAACCAAAACCTCAGCTCCACACAAAACCTTTACCTCAAGCTCCAGTGCCACTTAGCTGATAGAAAGACATTTAAAGGACAAAGTCAGGTAACTGAGAGGTGAGGGTTCTTCCTCTGGACCCTCCATAATTCTTGGCTAAACATCTCTTTCTTATCTTTTCCTTCCTCCTCTCAATTCTGTTTCTATCTCTTCCTGATGTTCGGTTTCTTTTCTGCATCACATCCTGTCCTCCTCTAGCTGCCCCGGTGTCTCTTTATGAAAATGTATATCCAAGGATTTATTTCTTTTAAAGCCGTGCCAGAACTGGATCCTCTGCGCAGGAGGAAGCTTTAAAGGCAGTGCTGTTGTGGGAGTGTGTGGGGTGTTTAAATTAGGATGCAGTAAAATATTTAATGCTTCTTGGCAGCAACAGACATTAAACAAAAGTGCCATTCTTTTGTAGTGCTTGAAATAAAATGTCGGTGCTGGATGCCACCTTCTGCAAAGTCTTTTGTTAGAATGTGGAACTGAGGGGTCGACTTTCCATGCCAACGTTTAACTTCCTGTGTCGTGCCAATGCTGCAGGTCAAAAAACTGATCAGTTCTTCCTTTAAGAATCATGGTTAGAGACAAAACTGTGGTTTAGTGGAGGCATCAAAGTCAACCGTATCCCACATTTAACTGCTAATCAGGGTTAATGCCATCAATCCATAACTTTGGGTTAAATGAGGTGAAGACTCTTGCAGCACTTGAACTTCTGAGGAACCAAGTTTATTAACAGACCAACTGGTTTCAGCTTCATCTGTTTATGTAGGTCAGTGCAGGGTGAACGGTGAGAAATGAAGCATAATTTCTGAGGAGATCACTGGGGTTCAAACTACAGTTCTTATTCTCTTACTCCCTCTGCAGATACATTTGGAAAATGCATCTGAGACTTTTAACCTCATTAAATAAGCAGGTCTGGCTTTTAGATCTGAAAATCAACCACATGATGATTCCTATAGCCTTACAATATTAGACTTATATGCTGCTACAGTAAACCCTTTCACACACGACTGTGTTCTCTTTGATCATCTGATTTTTTCAGGCCTTCTTTGAACAATAATTAATTGGGTTATCTCAGTTCTCCAGGGCGCTGTGTTATATGCATGCTTTGTCTGTTTGTCTGTTATGCTTCGAGGTAAGAGTGATGCTCCTCACTAGGATCTTGTTGCACTCTGAAGGAACAAAAGTACTTGCATGCGTATACTTTTGAACATTTTCACACTCTGTCACATTACAACCACAAACTCCAATGTTTGTATATTATTTAAATTTCAGGAAAGAGATCATCACAATATAATTCACAATTGTAAAGTAGAAGAAAAAGTGCACTCTTTTTTTTTAAGAACTAAAAAAAATACATCTGAAAAGTGTGGCATGCAAGTGATTCAGTGCTTGCAGAACCATATTAAGGAGTATTTCTCTGCTATGCATTTCTAGAGACTAACCTTTTTTCCTACTTGTCTTTACAAAAAAGATCAAACTAAGTCAGATTGGAATCAGTGTTGCAATAATTTGCACAGCATTTCAGTCACATTTTGGTCTGAACTTTAGCTAGGACATTCTGAAACACGAATATCCTTTCATCTAAATCATTCCAGTGTAATTCTGGCTGCATGTTTAGGTTTATTGAAATATAAACTTCCACCTGACCAGCTGCTAATGTAAGATATGATGTTGCTTTAAAAGTTTTAAAGAAACACGTTTTCTTTCTTCCACTTCACTCGTTATTTGTCACTGTATCACTTCTTTATCACACTACACAGCTTCCAATAAACCCAGTTGTAATGTGACAAAATGTCTTGATGGGTCTACATCACTTGCATAAAATTCTGCAACAAATGAAAACATTTAAGCACCAATTAATTATGTTTTGAACTCTAATAGATTCACTTTTAAATGTTAAATTGAGGTCTGCTGTTTCAGTACTTCATTTTGCTTCCCTCGGACGTCTTTCTTGTTGCAGATATTTAGCATTACGCCCGGTTTACCAGGCCCCCACTGTGAAGCTCCATTCCTAAACAACCGAGTCTTAATAAGATCAGAACATTGCACAGCTATTAGCCATTAACATTCCCTGCTGTTTCTCTCATTGCCACTTCAGGCTTTAGCAAAGGAAACATCAGTTATTCTGTTGCTATAAAATCCACAGCTGTAGCACTGATTTAATGCTCATGTGTGCATGTGTATGGGTTTGTTCCACATTTCAAAAAGGAACTCCAGTTATTTAGGTGCATATAAACATTGTAATTTCTTCTACATTACAAAGTGCAAACTAGCATATTTATTTATTTATTTATTTATGTGAATTTGTGGAACAAGACATCAGAAAGGAAAGGAAAGAGACATTCGATGATGTAATATTCCAGCTCATGCATAACAACAAATACCCTATGGATAAAATGAAGAAACACATCACACATTGTTGCCAAAAAGATGAACAATAACATCATAAAACAAAGAATAAAAACAAAGGATTGAAAATGGGTCTGACTACATTCTATAGACACAAACTTAAAAGAAAAGATTTCATCTCTTTACTCTTTTTCAGGGGGCTACAACATCAACGACGTCATGTTTTACTGGACCCGAGGAAATGAGTCTGTCAGTGGCTTAGACACCCTCCAACTGGCTCAGTACACCGTGGAGGACCACTACACATCTGTCTCAGAAGCTGTCTATGAAACAGGTGAGAACGAAGACTAAATGTTTGACTAATGTTTGAGTTTGGCTTAATAGAAGTGCCTTATTTTTGAATATTTAGAATTATACCAATTAGGTAAGTTTATGCCACTTCTGCTAAACTCAACTGTGCTGAAAATTGGCATCTACATATTTTCTTTTTCTCTCTTCCCTTGAAGGCAATTACCCGAGGCTGGTTTTTCACTTCGAGCTGAAGAGGAGCATTCTGTATTTTGTCCTGGAGACATATGTCCCCTCAAGCCTGCTGGTGGTCCTCTCATGGGTGTCCTTTTGGATTTCCTTATCCTCTGTTCCGGCTCGAATTTGCATAGGTATCCATCAGTTTGCTAGTGCATCAAATCTCACTCAAGAATATTTTTCTATTATATCTGTCATTTTTTCCCAAAATACTGGGGAAAAAAATGACTTTATTCTCAAAAAATCTTTTATGAGATTTTGAACTGTTGTTTTAATTAAAAACAAACTTATGACATAAAATGTGATGAGGAACTTCTTTGAACTCCCACCGTTCAGGAGTTTGTGAATCACATTGTAGTTTAAGTGGCTTATGATTCTAGACATATAACTTTTTTTTTTTTAACTCTGGCTCCTCTGTACTCTCTTCAGTCAGTTCACAGCTCATCTTGTGGCTGAATGGATGAATTTCAGATGCAGTCAGGTCAAATCTTGGTTTAGGTTTGATCTCAAATATCTCTCTAAATTGATTTTGTTTGATCAAAGCATTCCAACCCTGAAACCCACCTAACTGCACTCATTCTAACCTTTAAAAGGACATTAATCATAGAAACACATGGAGTCATGATGTCTGTATTTGGCCCTCAGTTCCTGTGAATCATTGGTGTTATTTTTTGGAGAATCTCATTCGATTTCTTTTACTCCAGTCATGTTATTTGAAATTTTACGGCCTTAAAAAAATAAACTTTACACAGGATTTTTTTTTTTTTTCTCATTGGTGCTGGTCCAGACGAACAGCTGAAGGTTGGGGAAGTGGGATGGCACCATCACAATCAAGCCAGTTTTCAATCCATCTTGCTTGTTTGCTATAATGAGATAAATTATCTGTTTAATGTTTCATCCACTGACCACCTGAATTCTCTTTAACACTTTGTAAATTGTCCAAATTGCAGAGTTTAGAAAATTAAACTGTAATTACCATAATCCTTTCATTATTGAGTGTTGACTAGATATTGTAGAATATCTCCATGCGATCATGAGAAAATGTCTTAGAACTGCTACACACCAGAAGAATTTTGTAGATGCCATCGCTTTTTGCCACTCTGACATAAACATTTCATCAGTATAAATAGATAATTAAAATTTTAAATTAAACTTTTATAAATGAATTTGAGTTTACTTATTCAGGAACATTAACTGCATAAAACTCCAATGTACCAGATTTAGCACTTGGCTTTTTTTCCTTTCATTTGACTGAAACTTTTACATTGTTGGTGTTAAATTTATTGCATATTTTAAAAAGAGAAACCACACACCAGTAGATTGCGTCTTTCCATGATCTGGTCTGGTGCAAACCAGAAAAAAAACATTGTGTAGACATTTTTCCTAACAAATCTATAATCATTGTTTTTTAAATAAGTCTATAAAGTAATAAATATGGAAAGAGAAAGAACAATTAATGCTTTCAGATGCGATACTAAGTGGTTTTCAGAAATGTTCAGACCAACGTTTTAGTCATTAAAAGAGAATTTATTTATTTTTGGCTGTTCGAATTTTTTGGGTTTGAATCAGTCATTGAACAACAACATGTTTATCACACATCTCTATAGACCAATGCTGATTTTATTATTGTTTGACAGGAGTGACCACAGTCCTGACTATGACCACCCTGATGATGGGAGCCCGGACATCGCTGCCCAATGCCAACTGCTTCATCAAGGCCATTGATGTCTACTTGGGAATCTGCTTTAGCTTCATCTTTGGAGCACTTATTGAGTACGCCGTGGCCCACTTCTGCACTCTAACTCATCCTGATGCTCACATGTTGATGGTGAGACTCTGCTATGTATTTAAAAGCATTGTTGTTAATGTTCAATATCATACAACACCGTCTACAATTCTTGGCACTCCTGGAAAAGAAACTTAAAAACCTTTTAATTTCAAGTATTTAAATGGTAGTGAAAAATATATATCATATTAAACAATAATCGGGACAAAATTAAAATAGCAATAACTTATGGAGCCTTTGCTGTTTCTTTTTGCTCAGTCTGTCGACATCATTCGGACTGGTGGGTCCTCACTTATGCTCTTGTATTTTCAGCTCACCACATGTTTTCAGCTCTTTCTGAGATGATGGTGGAAAAATCATAATTGGTGATTTTGCCCAACTGGACAGTGATTTGCTCAGAAACTATCTTAATGTGACTTTACCAAAGCATTTAGCAAGATCAGGAAATATTCTTTTTGTTGTATGTTTGAAAGGTTAAAAGGGTTTTTTTAATACATCTTTACTGTGCCAATAAATATGAAGGATGACATAGCTCTCATCATCCTACTCATTCTTTTTGCCATAAAGATTATTACCTTTGTTGTAATAATCATGTTTAATAACCCCTTATCATGTTTCTAATCCGTCTTGTGTTTCCGTCTGACCTTTGTCCTGCAGTACGGCCACCAAATGCACGACATGGACGACGAAATGAACGGCATCGTCACCACCATTTCCACTCACTCCAACAGAGCCAAGAGACGCAAGGAACCCGCCGTCACTTCCCCGCCGGCTCCTGCCTCGGCAGAACTCAGCGTCAGCCCCTCCAGTCCTTCAGGCAGTGAGCCCAAGCCTGAAGTGTCCCCTCCTGAACCCACCAACTGGTGCCTCACCACTCTTGCCACACTGCGCAAAATCCTCCGCTTTATAAGCTGCTGTCACATCGAGAACCCCCACCACATAGACAACTACTCCAGAGTTACCTTCCCCCTTTCTTTCGTCATTGTCAACCTACTCTACTGGACATATTATCTGTACTTCTAGTATTGGCTTTAGAGCGGCAGTGTGTCTCTGAGAGTGTAAGGCAAAGAGTGTGTGTAGACAAGAAGTGTATTTTACTGTATGTATGTACAGAAAGCATTAACAAGGTGTGTTCTGAGATGGGTTTATACCGTTTCTATATTTGGTTTCATAAGCAAAGTAGCAAACTCAAATGAGACCATTGTTTTTGTTTATCTGTTTATTTATTTAGTTAGTTATTTATTTGAAAAAAAAGGTAGAATTGCAGCTTCATTTTGAATAGTAAAACAGGTGCATCTCAATAAATTAGAATATTATTGATAGTTGAAATAGCAGTCCGGTGAAAAGTATCCCCATTTACAATATAAATGCTCAATAATTGGTTGCTGCTCTTTTGAGTGAACTGCTGGATCAGTGTGGCATGGCATGGAAACTCGTTCTCTTAATGACATCCTTTAACTACTCTGATTGTTGGCTCTGGTGTCGTTTGTCTTCTTCTTGACAATACTTTAAAGATTCTGTATCAGGATTACGTTAGGATAGTTTGCTGGAAATCTAAATAAGGATCTCCATATTGTTTGGATTTAGAGCATAAATTGCTCTAAATGTTGATTGTTGCTCTGACGGCTTGCTAAAACAGGGTGGAACAACACCTGCAGATGCTATTTTTTCCGAAATCAGTGAAATTTCCACAGTCCGTTTTATGAAGAGCTCTACTAAAAAAAGGCTGCACCTTTACTTTTTTCCTTCCACACAACTTTACAGTAATATATTAAGATACAAAACTCAACCAACTTGATGATAACAAATTTTTATTTTTTGCAAATTAGAAGTCTTTGCCTTGATTTTCAAGGCTGATATCTGTAGATTCTAGCTACGATTTCTGTAATTGGTCTGACGTAATATTCAAATTTCTGAGAAATTAAATTTGGAGTTTTCATTACTTGTAATCAAAATGAACACAAATGATTAGAAATATATCACTGCATGTAGTAACATTATATTATGTACAGGTTTTTAATGATATTTTAGATTCACCTGTATATTTTTCATTCCTGTTTTTCTAAATAAATCAGTTATTTTGCTAAAAAGAAGCAGCCAACTTTAATCAGAGAACATAGGGGTCTGAACAGTTTTACCAATCGAAAATTAGAAAAAGGCTATTGCATTCTTTCTAGTTGAGAAATATTCATGTTAAGATGGAGCTGTGATTTAAGGCTTTGTGACAGATTTCACAAGGGCTGTTATGTGAGAGCAAATTCCCACAGCACTTTGATTTTCTGCTGTCATGGACTAATCATCGATATTTTATAACTTCATCTTCTATTTTCTGCAACATTTAGGAGGAAGTAGAGAAAACAAACAAAAAAAAACAAAACAAATGGCAGTTGTGAGGTGAAAAAGACCCATCATAGAGTGTTAAAAATAAAAAACTAAAAAAACTAAACCTTTTTCCAAAGGATGATCGCTCCTGCCAGAGCTGGAAAAATCTTTTTCTCTGTCACTCTGTGGGTTGCTTTTTATTAGCTAAGCACTAAGGTTCTGTTTGCTTGCATTTTTTGTTTTTTATTGAGAACATGAATATATATATAGTGGCCTTTCATCATTTATAAACCGATTTTATTACACTAATCATCATACAAGTCTGAAGCCCCCTGTATCCACTCCCTATTAAGAAATAGCGCTTTCTGAATTTTATGAATACAGTACATGTTATTAAATACAAATGGTACGAGATTTCTCTGGATTTTCTTCCAGATTCTGTCTCTCACAACTCAGACCTCTCCGTTCTTTGAAAGTGGAAAAACCTTTAAAAAATGGAGGTGTCTCAAATACTTTCCCTCCCACTGTACATATCAAACCATTTCCGAAGCAGTAGCTATTTATCAAATATGTTTTTTTAGGGATATTTAATTACCATAGAACATATTATTGTCAACACTGCCTGCTCATGTGATGCTGTGGTAAATTACAATCTTGTCTCCTGAGACTCGCCTTAAATTTAAGTAAATTTCCCCACTGAGGGGGAAACGGAAACAATATTCTCTTCTTAATCAATTCTGTGGTATGAAATAAACCTGACAGAGATAGAAACAAACCATTATGACCATATCATAAACTCTGGATGTAGATAGTTAAGTGTTTGCTTCTTCACACTGTGGTGATAATGCCCACAGAGCTGGGGTAACAGATAAGACATGTGGATGTGCAGGACTGCCACACTTTAAATTACAGTGAGATAGTGAGTGATACATTATTTATGCAGTATTTCTCTCTGTGGCTTCAGCAATTGTTTCTTGCTGGGCTTTTGTAAAAACATAAAGTAGTAGCCAGACTTTGCGGAACGGGAATGAAATGGCCAAAAAAATAAATAAAATAGAGGATGGAAGCCTCTGTGCACTGTGAAAAACAAAAACAAAACAGCATGGCATGTCTTGGTTTTCATGATTCAACTCTTACACAGAAGGGAGAAATCCCGTCCCAGTAAATGCTAACATCACCATGATGGGGCAGCAAGTGGCTATAATGTCTTTATTACATTTTAAAAGCCATAAAAAGCACCCTAAGTGTAGCCAGTGATTGTGGTTTTGCAGCAACTTCACAGAAAAAAAACAATAGGAAACCACTATGTCCATTGAACACACATTGAAGTGTAATGGTGACAGGGTCAGAACAAAATATAGGACAAAAGTACACCCTTCAGGCATAACATTTTTGTCACTGTGTGCCCACAGTTGATGTGTTGCAAAAAGGGAAATGGGCAAACATTAAGATTTGAGTTTATAGTGGCCTTGTGACTGGGTCAGAGCATCCAACATCCCCGTCTGCAGCGGTTAGTCTCTATTTAGTTGCCCAAGGAAGGAGAAGTTGTGACTCTGTGACAGGGTCATTCATGTACAGGCTGTCCTCTGGATAGACTGGATCTATCCAACAGAAAAGCCACTGCTGACCAAATTGCAGATTCATTTAATACTATTTCTGATACAAGGGGGCAAGAATACACAGACCCTCATAGTGTGTTGCCCTGCTGACTCCTGTTCAGTGCTGAAATAACCAACAATACGATCAATTAAATTGTTTTTCATAATCCATGAATGGCGAGGTGAGCGTGCGTTAGCTATGTGGGGAACACAACACAAGGAAGAGCTACGAAAAGAAGGCAAGTCGCATTAGCAAGTTAATGACAATGTTCTGCTGCAAAACGTCTTCGCGGATGTACTTTGACTTTGACGCCAGCTACCCAAACATTGTTATAGATCATGTAGACCCATTTATGAAAGCAGTGCAATTGTCTGAATGTACCTTCTTTGTTTGAGGAACGCAACAATGACTTGGCCTTCAAATCTCCCAAATCTAAATCCACTGGACTGACATGAATCCATAAAGTTGCAGCTAACAGGACTTAGAGGACATGCTTCTAACATTTTATAAGATGCTGCAGCACACCTTCAGCATTGTAGAGGAGCCAAAGCCTCAATGAGTCAACAAACGGGGACCCAGTCCAGTATTTGGCTGGTGATCACAATGATATGCTTGATCTTGTTCTCTTTGAAAGAAGAAC
The DNA here is from genome assembly GCA_010277075.1 of Poeciliopsis retropinna. Lineage (NCBI taxonomy): Eukaryota > Metazoa > Chordata > Actinopteri > Cyprinodontiformes > Poeciliidae > Poeciliopsis > Poeciliopsis retropinna. Next base: position 2,891,464 of record VMRM01000014.1, on the reverse strand, counting down.
AATTTTATAATTCTGTTAAGGAAGCATAAAATACACTATTTTTAAATTTTTTTAAACTTTAACTTTGTTTACTTTAGAAATGTATCTTTGGGCTTTCAGTTTTCCCTCTGACTAAGATTATAAAGTGGTGACCTCCACCACATTATAATCTGGACAGTAGGTGTAAAAATATAGCATACCCAATTTCATAATGCCTTGGTTTGTTTGTTCGCAGGAGCTTGAGCCAAAGAAGATGCTTTCATTATTGTTAGTTTTCCCTTTAGTGTCAAATGCTTAAAGTGCTTTGCTGAAAAGAATCTACCATGATTGTTTCTGTAGTCACTAGAGAATACATAAACTGCATGTTGTAGGCGAGCAGATGAACACAGCAACACTCAGACAACAGGATTCAGTTGAACTAAAGAGATGCATGTTTATTTATTGCCGTTTACTCAATATTACTGTGAAGAACTCAAAGTTGGTGAATTAAAACCACAGTTAAATTTTAAAGAACTAATTTTGGGTTTGTCAAGGAGAGCTAAACTGTCAATGTACAGTAATGACCTGCTTTAGCTCCAAGGTTTTATATCTGTTTCACTGTCTGCCGTCGACAGACAAACATTTCAATTATCTCTTTTGCCTGATGTTTTATGAAAAATAGGATCTTTTTAGTTTGTATTTTCCTTTCTGCATGGTTTTAGGTGTACCTGCTTTCCTTCTACATTCTTTTATTTTGTCTAACATACAGAATTAGTCACTGTAAAAAGCTAATTGTGAGGACTGGGTTCGTAGAAAGCTCATTGCCAAACATGAGATTTAAAATTTAGAAAATTAAAATTTTCAGACCCTTACACCAAACTGTGAGTGACATCTTCTCTGTGGAAGTTGGAAAACATTTACTTTATATATTTAATATCATTATTATTACTTTGGCAAGCTAGTTAAGCTTAACATATGCATGTAAATGTGGAGCCAAAGAGCCACAACACCGAGAACACCGATCCCTTGTCGCAGCGAATCCAGTCATATTTTCAAAACACACTGAATGAACATTGTTTTGGAGGGACAAGATGCTGAAGGACGTCAGAGGGACATTGGAGGGATATAGTTAAAGGAAAATGGAAAATAAAGACCTTTCATCCCCCAGTGTGGGGGATGTGTCAGTTATAAACTACCAACTGAGAGGACAACTTTACTTTACGGGACGTTTTCTTGTCAAATGTATTTATACACAGTAGTAACATCCAGTTGCTTTATCTACTGTAAATAAACAATACCACTATGCATGTTTATCTGGTGTACGAATGTGAATAATAGCAATAAAAAGGTTTAATGTGTTATTTGTTGATCCTTTGCCAATTTTGTTTAAAGGTGTTTTAAGTAGCTTTTCATCACCTAACAGGAGTCCTAAGAGCCAAAGAACTGACTCATCCTTCAAAAACGATGAAGATACAGCTTGTAATTTTAATAAAGAAACATTAAAAAGACTGGTAATAATCATTACTGTTTTGTTAATACTTTTATCGGTGAGGAGATAAGAAAAGAAAGTACTTTATTGTGCATATCTGTTTAGAAAAGAATAAAAACAGAATGGATAGTTCGTTCTAATTCTCAAGCAATGCTTCAAATTGACAACAGATCCTGACGAGATGAAAGAACAACAGTTAAACGAGTGATCATGCCATCTGTTACACATTTTTTTGTTTTTCCTTAATATCGCTCAATTCCGAATGCAAAGTGAGGAAGTGTCAGTACATCCCATGCCAGGAGAGACAAACACTTCTGCTAGTCTCAAAGTAACCACTGGGCGAACAGACCGACTGGTGGAAAAGATTTCTACTTGGGGAGAGATGGAGAAAATTAAATATAGCAAATTGAGCAGCTGCCTCTGACCCTTTATGGGCCCTCTGTCTTCCTTTGCTGATTGGACGGTTGTATGCTGGAAGCAAATGAACAAGATGTGGTTCCGAAACATTAAATTCCTAATCATTCTCTCTCCTTCCTTCTTTTTCCTCTTCTTCAAAATAATGTTAGGTGTTAGAGCTCAGAATATTAGGTTATAAAATCTGTTCTTTAAAACTACGAGAGCTCCTTAACCTTGTGATTAAACTTTTAATCAGTTGAGATAATAATTTGAAACCTCAATTCACTTTCCATAAAATGTCCTCTTTATTTCTGTTTTATCATCTTTTAGGCCTTTTCTGTCAGAAATTATTAGGACAAACAATATTATAAAATAAATATAATCCTTGGTTATAGTATTAATTCCTTTTGTTCTGTCCTTATTATACATACATGAAGTGTCATTTCTTTTAGCAATACTAAATAAATCATAATTTCATGCATTCATTGCCTAAAGCAGCTTGTCCTTGCAGGGTTGTGAATGAGTAATTAGTTACTAATTCCAGATTATTTCCCTCAAGACAATTATTTGGTTACTTTACCAATTATTTATTTTCCAAAGTAATTAGTTATTTAATTACTCAATTAAAAAAATATGCACAACCTGAATGTACTTTTCAGCCATAACCTATTCTTTCTGCATATACAGTCATCGACAATATAGTCAAATTAAATCGTCTCTTTTAAAATTTGATTTGTTTCAATCTTTTAACTTTATGCACAGTGCATCAGCAAAAATTCTTCTTGAAGAACGCTGTTAAATGTTTAAACCAATTCTCTACGTATTCCACTATAATTTAAGAAAATCATGTCTTTCTGACTATTCAATGGTTTAAAATAAAATAATTTTTGTGTTTAAACTCTTTCATTCAAATAGATGTAAAATACAGCAATAAAATGAAGTAATTTAAGTCAAAGTCTCCCCTGAATACAATCAGAATTTTTTACATATTTAACAAAACAAATGACAATGAGATATGCGATTGTCATGAGATGCTCACATACAAAATTACAATTTCAAACTGCAGTGCTTTTGCAGGGAACAATAATCTAATTACCTTTTGAAGGAATTGAAGAATTGAAGGAAGTCAGGCCTGCAAAACCTTCACACATGAATCAGTTTGTTTAGTGTTGCTGCTGTTTGAGCAGCAGAGTCCCAGTGGGAGGGTCTGTGTCGGTCTTAATTCCCTGAAGGTTTTCTATCTTCGAGAAGAAGATGAGATGATCTAAGATCCCTACTTCTGATACACACTCACACAAAAACACACACTGAATTAGTTTTAATGGGAGAGCTGTGCAAGATGCTTTCATTTAAGGATATATCAGGTCACTTTGCTCTGCTAGGCAGCAGCAGATTGCAGATTTCTCCTTTTAATGATTTCATTACCCAGCTGTACCCAGAGGATACACTAGAGAGGGAATTGCTTAAAAATAGAAAAAAGGCTTTTATGGGTCTAAAAAAAAAAAAAAAGTCTTGCATTACTTGTTTTGTTCTTTATTCCTTGGTTTGCATTTTAGTACATTTACAGCTAAGGCTTGGTATTAGCTTAGTCTTTACATAGACTAAAGACACACATGACTTTTTGTCTCATTGATTGACATGATAGTATGTATTTTCAAATACATGAGTATCCTCTTGAGCATTTTGCTGACATAGAGATTGATTTATTTCATTAAAAAGATGTTATCATGAAAAAAGCACATTCAGTTCTCAACAAATCTCATCAAAATTAACAGAAAAACAAAAGTGAAATAGCTCCCCTTTTAATCTATATGAAATGTTTCACATTTTGAGTTTAATCCTTAAGATAAAACAAACTTTTCCATATTTTCTAATTTAATGACACTCACTTGTATCTTGTTATTCATGTTGCTATATGATAGTGGAGATTTTGTTGCGTCACAAACCATTTTACGCTCACACTGATCCCTGCAAGGTAACAGCAGGTTCCTTTAAACCCCAGCGGTGTACTGACATGTGCTGCTCTGTGTTGCCACAAGATGGCAGTATGGAATCAAGGAACCACCGCTGAATACACTGTAGCGCAAAGAGCTGCACAGTGCGCCAAGCATTGAATAGTCCTACTCACATGTTGATCCATTGAGACACAGGTCATCAAAAAACAAACAAAAACTGATGACACTGATGATATCTTTGATATATTGAAATGTAAAAATGGTATTCCCTGTCTTGTGGTGAGACCCTAGAAAAAAAAATCTTCCAGAACAGGAACATTTAGTTTTTATTATTATGTAGAAACTGTGGAGTACTCATTACTTTCACAAATTGAGGGCACACTTAGAAAGTCCAGATAACAGTCATTTAGCTTCCCAGAATAAGGATTAGAGCTTGCAATCCAGAAAAACTACTTTTTAGACTCCTATTCTTCCAAACCAGAAAAGGAATTAGACCAGAGGATTACTTTTACTTATCTACCAATCCTGAATAGGTGTATTGAGTTTATTTACTTTGGATCAACATTATTAGCTTTTTCTTCTTTTGCTTTTTCCTTTGGTTTGTTGTTTCCTTGTTGCTGAAAATGTGCTATATAAATAAATGACCTTTAGCTAAAGTTGCAGGGACAAATCAGATTCTGAAGCCAATATTGTGAATGCAAATCTGATATAAAAAAATTAAAATAAAAAAGAGAAGATTGTTTAAATTAACTGATGTATTTAGGCTAAGCATTTTTTAAATGTTCTGTGCAACATGAAATGAAAGTGTAGCAATAATAGAGATTATATAATAATTTATATAATAAATCATTGTTGTTCAGATTTATAGTCATGTATCATTAGTGCATTCTATGAATTGTTTTTTCTTTGAAGAAATCTTTGTTCAAATCTGAATTACAGATAGACCATGTCTTTTGACAACTCTTCAAAACAGGAAAGATTAGAAAACATTCCATTTAAATACAATCAAAAGTGAGTTGGGGGTCATCAAGGACTTGCTAAATATAGCAAAAAATACATTTGCAGTCTCATAAAAAACATGAGAAAATATGTTTTTATGCTAACAAAAAAATGAGGTGGGAAATGCAAAACCTTTTGGCTTTTACCCCTGATGGTAGCGGCGTTGGGGTTTGTTTTCTTTAACTGGTGCCTTAGCCAAAGTGGAGGGAATTAAACAAAATACAAATAAAAACATTAGACTTCAAATAATCCAACGTCCCAAAGCATCCATCCAAATGAACTAGAGAATGATGACATTGACCAGAGAATTCAAGTTTGCAATCTTGAGTTCAGACCTGAATCTCACCAACTCTGTGGAGGGCAGTGCAGTTTAGACGGTCTCACAATATGATAAATTTAGAGCCATTTTTTGCAAGTTTTACTATATAAAGATGCTGTGCTGTTATAAAAAATTTAGAATTTTCTATATTACAAAAATCCAACATATTGGAGGCGTTCATGAAGGCGTTTCCAAAAGAAAAGGAAAATAAAACAAACCAAAGAAATACAATATGATGCATAAATATATATAATTATCTGACAGCCAGCTTTCAACGGACTGCAGCGAGACCTCAACATACTCGTGCACGTTTATAAATAGTTATGGTGCATGCACGGCCGTCTCTTCGTAACATGTTCTCACAAACAAAACTACGTAGGAGGATTCCACAAACTAAATGTTTTACCCATTCACACTGTCAGCCACACCAGTAGAAATGTTCGCTTTTAATAAAATAAAAGGCAGTGTTTCTTTCTTAAAAGAATGAAACAAGAATGTACCGTCTCTTTGCATCCACTGTCAATGTATCCAGCTGCTTATTAGCAATTTAATTTCTAAGAAATAGAGATACAGAATAGAAACTATACAGCTGGAGACAAATTCAGTAAATGCTCCTTACAAAGACAGATTTAGTTTAAAGGTTGAAATGAGTCATTTGACCCATTACTCTGTACATCAAAACACATTTTATGAACAGTACTACTAAAACGGTATGATAGTTGGCCAATTTGCATACAAGATGATCAGTAATTAGTGCAATCAAGACTTTTTTCTTACTCTGGAACAGAGGAAGAATGCAGTGAAAGCCACACACAGTATAATATTTAATATAGGTTTACTATCACAAAACAGAGTAAAATAAAACAGTATAGCTGCAAAGGTTAAGGAAAGAAAGTTGTCCAACTATATACCTGCAAACCATTCTGTGCGGCAGCACTTGAACTAAATGCAATTTTATGCACCTCTTAGCAGCCATTCTGTGTCAATCAGCCTTCCTTGTAATTTGCACATTTGGGCCAATGGGACATTATTCTGCAAATTGAATTTCAAATAAAACCTTTAAGTGCGTTCATTTAGCTCGCTATGTTCAAAATACTCGCCAATTTTTATCAGGAGCGCCACCGCTCTCCAAACCTTGGTTTTCTCATTATCGCCTGGTTCAGATTCAACTTCACCGTTTCCTTTACAAATTGAAGCAGACCACATTTTTTCACACCAGGCTCTGACTAATCAGAGTATAAAGCACAGGTGTTACTAATCATATTAACCATATGTCTGTTCTATTCAGTCTGCCACTACAGCATGACAGTGAGCCAGCATGTGTTAAACCTGCAGCTGCTAAAAGGACTGAAATCATCCTTCAGTTTATTAATTTCAACAGCGCTTTTCACATTGTGATAAGAAGAGAAAAATGTCTGTGGAAAAGCACAGCTGCTGGTTCACTGCACCTGCACAGGGTGACAGGTGAATACGGCCGCTCACTCTGTTCAGCTTTGACATCTGCACTCCCACCAGAGGAAGACCATGTGATCAGTTGTCTGGTTGTGTGTGATCTGAAGAACCAGCAAACAGCAGAGCCCCTACTGTAAGTGTGTATATATCAAAACAGCATTCATTCAGCTTTTTTTTTTTCAAATATCTAAATTTGCATGCTTTGCCGTTATTGTCTCATAGTAAATTCTGGGAACAAACACTTCAGTTATTCTAAAACACATGGATTCTCAGCCAGTTTTGCACAGCTAACCCATGTTTAGTCCCTGTGCTGCTTCTTCACAAGAGTCAAGAAAATGTTTTAAAAGTTAAACCTCAGTTCAGAAAGACTCATCACAGCTGCAAATAGTAGTGCAAATGTTGTGGTGCGCCTCAAAAGACGCCAAAATAAACTTACAAGCAATGTTTCAGCAAGATGCAACAGCTCAATATAAGTCAAATATTCCTTATATTTCACTTATAACAAAACATTTTCCTCATGTTATAAGTGGAATAATTCAACATTGAAACAAGTTATTTTTCATCAATATTAAGGAATTTTCTACTTAAACTAAGCTTGTTAGAGCAAGTAATGTTTGTCTTATTTCAAGAAGTACACTAAGATATTTTCTCTAAACTTGGAAGGATTGTGTGCAGATCTCACTCACATTTGAAAGGTTTACTTCACCAGACTGTTGGTGATGCACTTAACACAAATTAAAGTAAAATAAATTTTCACTCATCAAACAAATTAAAAACTTAACACTAACAAGTCATGTTTTATTGCTTTTATTTTAATTTGATATCACATGGCACCGTAGACATACTCTGTTGGATGCATGAAGAATAGAGTGCACCCATTTATCAACTAAACTACATAAGAGGATTTTAAAAAGTAAAATAAACATAAGAAAAGTTTAGGACTTGTATCATGTCCTTGTAGCCTTGGATATAATTAAAATGATCTGCATATATATTTTTATTCCGTATGGAAATCAGGTAATTAGGTTTCATTAAAATATTCTGTTTTGGTTTGTTTTTACGATAGAATTGTTTTGCATTTTTATGACAAAGCAGAGAACGGTTTTGTGGCCCACAGCTTCTTTTAACTTGACAGAAAAAGTTTGAACACCTCTGATTTAGCAGTCCATCTCTGGCGGCTGTCTTCCAGGATTCTTGCCGTTTCATCCTGCAAGGCGGCGCTGACGCTGACTCATCATTTTCAAGTCCTTGACCTCCTGTGCTCTTTGGCATACATTCTCAAGATAAAACCCTTGAAGCACAGTGACGAGTCCCTTTGTCTTGATATGAAGGCTTGTCTCCTCCCTTGGCCAGGCTGGTAGAATAAAGGGGGATCTGATGAACGGCAAAGTGCATGTAGTGACGACTCGGACCCCTTACAGTGGTTTTTAAGGGCATGTCTTAGAAGTTTAGTGACACCAGAGCAGACGATGCAGATGATATTAAGCAACCAGGCAAATCACCTTCCTTCCAGTTTCATCTTTTGAATAGAAATATTCTCTGCTGTAATTTATGAAGGTGCCCCTCTACTTTTGTTATGACTTAGTCCATTAGAATTGTCTTTTTTTATTATTTATCAAACAGCACATTTTATTTTTTTTGATGGCCACACATCCAAAATGTCAAACTTCTGGAAGACAAACCACAGAAGATCTTCCTGTAGTCATACCAGAGTGGAGCATGTTGTAAGTCACAATATGGCCAATATCCAGATGACGCTATGCTATCTGAGGGAGGGAAATCACAGAAGCTGAGGTGGTTGTCATGGCACCTTCAATTATTTTGTTTCACACAATCAGCCCGTACAGATGGGGCTCTTTAACACATCTTATCAAATCTGCTTTTTTCATCTTGCTACAGAAAATGAACTTCTCACTAAATGTATCTTTCTCTCTCTCTGTCTGTTTTTTTTCTGTCTCTCACACACAAGTTTGTTTTTCTAGGCCTATTATTACTTTGTTAAATCAATCCTCCAGCTGCTACTGGCATTCTCACTAAAACCAGGAAGATGGAGAACATCAGCTCAGTTCTAAAGTCCGTATACTGGCTCCATGTAGCTCAGAGAATAGACTTTAAGATACTGTTGTTGGTTTATAGATCACTGCACAGCTTAGCAACACAATCTGTTGTTATATCAACCTTCCAGTTCACTCAGGTCTCTGGTTCTAATCTTTAACAAACTTCCAGAAAACGGCAAAACAGCTGAAACACTGAGTTCCTTTAGTCAAGACTGAAAACTCATTTGTTTAGAGTTGGCCTTAATTAATAACTGAAACATAGGTGAGATGTGATGTAATTGTTTTACTGTATTTTTCCTCTTGTCAAGCAGACTGAACTGACTCAAAATGTGTTTCACAAATAAAGTTGACTTATTGACTTTCCTTGTCTGATACAATATTTCTTTGGACCTGTGAGCAAACATGACCAATTTAGAAGTACAAGCTGAGTGTATGTATCTCTGAACTGTTTTGTGTGTGATATCTGCTGGCTTTGTCTGACTGCAAACCTTTTTTCCTCTGCAGACCTGCATCCAAACCTCGGGAGCCGGCCGGGCGGCAAAACCAGAAGCTTCCAGCTTTGGGAACATAAAGGTTTTTAAAGTCGCTGTGGTATCCACAGTAACAAGCAGTACTAATTTCAAAGCTAGTTGCACAGTCAGCTTTGACCCTTGAATCAGCAGTCAGAGGATGCCCAGCATAACTACCTTATTAAAACAATTTCTCTCTCCCAGTTGGCCCGCTTTGTTGTTTACAGCTTTGTTCTCTCAGAAGTAACCCTGTAACATAGAGGACGAGCCCGAGCCACCATCCGTGTATTTATGACGCTTGTTCTCCATAATACGTCTGTCTCGCTCCGTGTGCATGTATTCTTTTGTGGGTGAGCTCTGTCAGAGCTCATGATGAGTCATAGCTCAGTCTGGAGCCTCTGCAACACAGCAGGGAGTTTAGAATATAGAGCAGATCCAGTGTTTCACCAACAGAGACAGGGAGACGCTCACACAGGTTTGACAGGGTGACTCTGCATTTATTATGAGTGTACAAACATGTTCAGTTGTGTGGATAAATAATCTTTTTAAAGGAGTAGTATTATATTTAAAAAAAAAAAAAACAACTTTCTGAACTTTACATCATGTTTTCATCTTATTCCCTCGTCAAAAAACATAACTGGAGAGTTTTGTTTCTATCATGCATGTTTGAGAAATCCTTGAAACGCAGTTCAGCGCTCCGACAACCGTTCAACGCTTAATAGAGGAAATTTGAGGTGATGACACACTGAAGGCCGAGTGCTGAAAAGAACAAGAGCTTCTTAAAGAGACAAAGACTTAATTTGAAGATGTTAAATTGCAAAGTCACAATTGAAGGTGACATAATTACTTACCTGATTGTGTTATAAGATACTATGTAGCTGGAAAATAAATGACTGTCCCTGTAAAACACAGTAGATTCAAACATCATGTCAAATATTAGACGATAATAAAAACTCGTGGATAATTCAAAGGGATTAATTCACAGTTTGTTTAGCTGAAAAAAAGGTTGTAAAGATTGCAGTGGATCTAATACACTTTTAAAAATACAAAAAAATCCTTGCAACATGATGTAACAACTTCCAATGAGCAATAAGAATTCTCATGGACACAATAAGACTCAGATATCTGTTATTCATAGTAATACTTGATTTCCCACAGCAGAGAATCATATGGTCTGTCCTTCTTCCTGTAATATGCAGCAATTTGATCTTATTCACTTTTTTACTGCAACCATCAAGAGACTTCCCCATCCCTGATTAATTTGACTAAAGCTGAGTGTGAGTGAAGAGCACACAGCTACATTAATGCAGTTTCCTCTGTTGTATCTTCACCATTTTCCCCTGCACAGTATTTGAGTTTGATCTCCCTGTGACTAAGGAGCATGTTTTCCCTTTTCTCCACCCCTGCACCTCTAGAGACTGCAGTGGGCTCTCAAAAGAACAGCATTGTGTGATGTATATTTCAGTGACTTCCCTCAGCAAACCCCATCTTAAAGACCCATCTTCTTTTCTTCTCCCTCTGCCTTTCTGTCTTCCATCATCTGTTGCAGTGGTGGTTATGCAGTCGTGACCTGGGTTGGTGAGTTTTCACTCCAACTTTCTGCTGCTGCCCTGATCAATGACTTGGATTTAAGCTATTTGATGTCATACATCAAAGGTGAAATAAGGAGTTCACAGGAGGAACTGTCTCCAATTTACCCAGGTGAGTTTCCATAGCATCCTAAATCTATTTGAGCAAAACTGCAGAGATAATCCATGTTTGACAAAAAGTCTGTCTCAAAGGATAAAGCTGCATGTCCTGCAAAAGCGCAGTTTGATAGATGACTTAAGTCAAGAAGTCTGCTCATATTTACAACAGAAAAACTTTGCATTCATTCTTGCTGGAAAAACGTTTCTGTCCTGAGATGACATTTGTTGTGAATTGTCTGAACTTAATTGAATTACATAAAAACCCCTTTCACACAATCACTTATCCACCTTGTATATGTAAGGTTAAGTTATTAACACTTCAGTATCATGTTTCTTCATCTCTGATACTGTAATATGGGTTGTTTCATCTCCATTCAGGCACAAGTGCTACATTTTATAAACATAATACACACTTATTAGGCACAACATTATGGTCACCTACCCAATAGGTGATTTTTGTTGAGGTTTGGACTAAACGAGACCCTGAATGTGACGTATCTTGCACTAACATGTTAACAGTAAATCCTCAACGTCCTGTAAGAATTGGTGCCTCCAAGCTTCACTCTTGTTTCTCCACCACATCCCACAGATAGCTGTTTGGACTGAGATTTGGGGAATTTGGATTACAGGTTTATCCTGGTGAAACGGGCCACAGACATTTGGGAATGCAGTTTCCATGACTGTGTGTCATGACAGGTGTGCGGTACCGGTCAAAGTAACAGCCACACTGCTGGATGGAGTTAATGTTTTCCCAAAAGACATTGCACACATCATCACACTGCCACCATCACCCGTTTCTTCTGATGGCACGTCTTGGTGTCGTGTGTTTCCAGTAAAGTTGTGGAACAGTGACAATGTTCCCCAACTTCAAGCTCTGCACCGGTAAAGATTGTATCACCTCTGCATATTAAGATAGTTAGGTGGCATTTCTATTTGCTAGAAATGCCAGAATAATTATAAAGTTGTGTGATTTTCTAAAAAGCATCTAAAGTTTATTGTCCATAATGTATGGTTGCATCAGTACTGAATAAAAAAAAAATATGTAAATGCAGTGCTTACATTTAAGACAACACATAAAAGCAGTTAAATCAAATTGTAACATCCATATTAATCTATGAGTTAATCATGCCACTTTTGCATATAAAAGCGTAAATAAATGTCATAAATTGTGTTTTAGGTCAAATTAAATTTTATTTTTGCATTTTTGGGCAGTTTTTTCCACACATTTTACAAGCTAAACTTATTTTGGGGGTGGAATATTTTACCAACTAATTGGGGTGCAATCAGAAAGTTTTTATTGCTGTAAATTTTATAAACATCACATCTATATCTCAGGGTGATTAAGGATCCACTCAAGGGACGAAGTACATCTCTGAATCATTTACATGGTCGGGTTAATTAGCAGGTTTCAGAGAGCTTCTTCCAAAAGGAGACTTTAAACAGGACATTATTTCAGTCTGGACTCTGCATGACCTCATGCTTATTTACGGTCCTTTGCAATCAGACATTAATGCTCCTCTGAGATTTGGGATAATTTGGTTTTTGTAAATAATGTCTAATGTAATGCAGACACAAAAGCCAATATTTGGCATTCAGTGACACTTTTGTTGCATTATAATCACTCTCTATAAAAATAGAGCATATATAAACAAATCTCGGGAGATAACAAACCAAATCAAAAACCTTCTTTAGATGAAAGTTGAACTTTTATTTTATTTTATTATTCTCCCTTTACAGATTCTGTTTTTTGTTTGTTTGTTAACAACAGAATATGGTTCAGCAGGGGGTTTTCACTGTGAAGGACAGAATAAAAGACTAGATGAAAATAAATTCCTTACGGTAAACAAAAAAGTTGAGAGAAAATTAAAAAGTTTCAAAGTGCACTCACCTGGAAAGCCCTGTCCAACCAGCAGGAGAAGACAATTCATCAGTATCATACTGATGGTGCTAATATTATATTTATCCATCCATTGATGGAAAATTATCCATCATTCTCAAAATGTTTTACAAATAAAAATCAGGTTTTATTACTAAATAACAATGGCTAAATAACAAAAAACTCTATCAGAGATTTCTTGGACAATATTAGTGAACATTACCATGACTCTATTACTTCACATAGTACATTACAAAATATGAAAATATAAAAGGAGTGTGCATACTGTCATTAAAACCAGTGGCAGTGAATTCATTGCAGCATTTGCTAACAACATAAAGTGTAAAACAGTGAGGATAAAAGCTTTTAACTGAGCACCCACTATTTATTATTCAGCATCATCAACAACATCACATTATATTTTACTGTTTGCATATCTTTAATTTGTTTTTCAAAAGTTTGGATAATGATGCTTTCCTTACAGTTTTGGCCTGTGCACTTTGATGATCAGTGCAGATTTTTTATTTATTTTTTATTTTTTTAAGTTTTACTTCTCTGCTCCATCAGAAGAGTTGCTATGAGACTTGTCAAATTGAGCTCTCAGATCCCCCTGATCAGAACAGCGTGGGAACACATGGATGCAGAGACTTACATGAAAGCTCCCGAATGCTGTGCTGGGGAACCAAAATGTCATCGGCATGCCTGTAGTATATTAACTTGTATTGATTAGATGGTTTTTTTTATTTATTTTTTTGGTACCAAATTTAAAGAGAGTAGTGAAAAAATCTTGTTTTTTTGGGGGGGGGGTTTAACGCAGACTGTTTATATTTAAGTGGGACTGTGTTTAAGCTTTACATGTTAAGCTCTGAGTTTTGAGAGGAAGAAAAGATGTTTTGGAAAGGCAGACAGAAACAGTCAATTTTAGCAGACTTACAGTTAGGAGTGCATTACTTTTTATTCTACAGGTCAGAGTGTCATCAGGCTTGAACTCATAAAATTGAACTTAAGTGTTTAAAAATGTGATTTTATTTGAGTTAATTTATGATTTATCACGAAAAGGTGATGACTTTTTCACTTAGGGCCTTGCTGGCTTAGATGCTTTTTCCCTTAATAAATGAAACCACAATTAATTTATTTCTTTCTTTTTGTATTTACTTGTTAACCTGAGTAATAAGAAAACAACTCCAGTATTGGCTTTTGTAAAAACTCAGATGTATGTCTACAAAAGAAGAGAATAATTATTAATTTTATATTCACAGAACCTTACCTAATAAATCTGAACAATCTCTTTGAGACGCAACAATTTTATGTTGTCAAAGCAGAATAATATGACACAAAATGGAAACACACTGTGAGGTTTCTATCAGTTCCACTGCTAATCTGGTGATTTTTGTTTGCATGGCTCCATTTATTTATTTTTCCACTGACTTTCACACCAGAAAACTGCTGCAATCTGAGCAACAACTTGGTACTGATCTGTTCTTTTGCAGTTTACCTTGAAACTATTTGAAACAAAGTTCTGCTGAGCACCACGAGAATGAGCCCAAGTACAACCATTGACTCTTGTTCCCATACAAATCAAATATAAAGTGACTGAGGGTGCTTATCACTTACATGCATGAAAACCAACCAGAAGGGAAAGTTCAAACAAACATAAACAACTGTGACTGTTTGATTTTTCTTCGCCTGCTCATTCAGTATCACAGGATAAAGCATGTCAGATTACAACCTCCTGCAAATCAAATCCAACTCTGATGTTTCAGAATAAATGCTATAATCTTTCAGATGATGACCGCTTACAAATGCCACCTGATCAGCAGGAGTCATGAGCATCTTTGACCCATTGAACATACAAACCGGAATTTGTTAGATGTTTCTTTGTCGGTGCATTTAAAAAAAAAAAAAACCTTTACTTTGTGAAATTTATCAGTGACAATGCATACCTCATTGTCAGTATGTATTTGTTTGAGAGAGAGAAAAAAATACAACAGTGTTTAGTATTTCTAAATTACAGATGGAGGAAGGACTGAAAGACAGACAGAAGAAATATTTCATTCTGCATCCAAATACAACCTGAGTTGAATTATAATTTAAAAACTCCATCTCCTCACACTAAACAATTCTTTTAGTCGCATAACTAAGGTGTCAACATAATCTGATAATAAAGAAATGTGGGCCGTGTTATTACCGGTGTTGACAGTTTTGAACTTTTTAACTTCTGAGCGTTGTGAAGCCAACTTTAGAAACAAACGTTACACACACATTTAATCTGCCATGTGTTCTGATGCACAGAAACAAATCCGACATCGTTTCGTCTCTGCCTCTGTCACTCTTGACTGTTGCCATCTCGACAACAAACTAAGTGAAATTTGGCAGCCGCGGGGCTGTGCTTGCCTCACCTCGCTGAATCATGATCTATGATGTTTATACAGCCATAAAATCCCCTCCAGAGGTGAAATGCTCGCTGCTTCCCTTAATTAAGAGCAAGCAGACATAAACACAGACTACCACGCACAGCTCAGGCACACACACACTCACCCAGGGAGACGTAACGCATGCATGATTTAACACCCGCGCAGACATACAGGTTAAAAAGCCGTGCCTCGTACAAAGTTGCAGAAAATGCACAAATTCAGTCACCGCATTTTTTTTTTTTTGCTTCAGGCGAAGGAAAAGTAGATATCAGATTCAGTCTACATCAGGTTTTACATTCATAATCATCAAGAAGAAATTTAGATGAGACAGATGTCTCCCTCGGTGCTCTTTACACTCAAAACACTTAATGTCAGGATGGCGATCAATAAATAAAACTTTAATTTTCTTACTCTGGTAATTCTAAGTGCCCATCTCCTTACTTTAGTTCAGAGAAACTCAGACTCCTGGGGACAGTAAAATCAAAGACTGTACAATAAACGGAAGCATAGATTAGAAAAGTGTTGAGAGCTGTGATTTTTATTGTCAATGTTAGGAGCGAGGTGCACACACTGCACAAACCCAGACATCACACAGACTCAAGGGAATAAATCCAGCTAAAAACAGTCCACTGTAGATTAACTTGTCACTAAGGTCTGCAGTCCTTTAGTGTTCGTCTTATCCCCGAGCAGATTGGCCTGTTCGCTGATGCTTGTTGTTCAGTGAGCTCTTATCTGCTTCTCTGAGCGGAGGCAAGTCAAACATCCATGGAAACACGTGGCTACTATCAACGGCATCCTGCACTGAAAAAAATCTGTACTTGAAGTATTGTTTCATTTGACAACTTTTTGTCACAGTAAAAACAGAAAGCTTGCTGGGGATTCAAAACATACATTATCTTATTGTTACAAGTCAAAGTTATTACTTTTTAAAGTTTGTTCAATAAGTTACAGTTGTAGAGAAACTTTTTTGGGGGTTATTTTTTTAATAACCCAGAGTACTTCATCATCCTTCAGGTTTTAGATGCGTCTGTGCTTCAGCACACATGAGTCAAATAATCAGCTCATTAGCAGGACTCTGGAGAACCTGACTACAAAATGAAATGGATATTCAGGCATTTGATCGAAGAGTGTCGAACCAGGGACACATCCAAAAATGTGCAAGTCTGGATTTAAGGACCCCTGTTCTAGAGTTTCAAAGAAGCTGTTACAGAACCAACAGGAGATTTAATTATCAGTTTCAGTTGAAACCAGATAGTTTGCATTGTGACAACTCTTCTAAATACTGACATATTTCAGCTTATTTACTCCAGAGAAACATTTCCCCATTGTTTACCAACCTATATCTGAAACACCTGTTAGTTATTTATGTCACATGACTCATCTGTCTGCCCTTTCGTCTGTTTTTCTTTTCCATGTGTTCCTCTGATTGTGAGTTCTGTTTTCCTTGCTGGGTTGAACATGATGAGATGAATTGGGATGTTACTGGTCAACTCTCGTTTGCTTTGCTCTCAACACAATAGCAGGATGTGATTTCCCGTAGCGGCAGTCTTAAGCCTGCATGCTGGCTGGACTGCAGAGTTGTGGCCTTTATGATCCGACAGTGACCAACATAAGGAACATAAAGACTATGCAAGTTGAGGAGAGCATTACACCCCATATTTAGAGTCTATGAATAGGCCTTTAGCCCAGACATGCTTCTTTCTAAAATACCTTTTACATATTGCATTCAGTTTTCAAGAACAGCAATTTAAGGAAGCAGCATATTCGCTCCTTGTTCATGTACATTCTTTTCCAAGATATTCTACCTGCGGGCTTCAGATTGCCATTTGCAGGTCAGCCCTTCCCCTGGCCAAGAATTGAACCCTGCACAACTGGCTCCATGAGTGACGCCAGGGAATCTACGTCAACATTTTGCTTGGCGAGTTTCCAGTGTCATGAACTGTGGGGAGTGCAGAGGAATGGAATGAGAGGGAGAAAAAAAGACCAGGAAAGAGAGCAAATATTTTTAACTACTGCAGTGCGTCACAGTAATACATGGGCCCATCTGCTGAGGACAAAAGCATTTAAAAAGAGAAGTGTCATCTGCCAGGATCAGACCCTGACGTCATCAAAACAATCCATTTCCTGTCTTATTACGATTCCATTATGACCACAGAAGGTGATAAATAACTCTGTATTTTGTTTTTCGTTTTCATGGCATTTCTTTACTGCATACATAAACAAAAGAGGCCAACATGCGGGACATGCTTGTGTGTGTGAGTCGTTCACTGTCAGGAGACTGTTGATTCAGCTGAGCGCCTGACAGCCAACTGACATCCTATGTCACCGGGTGCTGCTGCACAATCATGACTCAATAAGCCCAGGAAATCAGGGGAGCGCAATAGCGTGAAACACACACACACACACGCCCACACACGCACACACGCAGAGAGATCAGGGCTAGTGTAGAGGAGAGAGCAGCTGAGCAGAGGTTAACCTGCCTCAGGGGGTTACTGGCTTCAACTTACATCCAAGGCCTCCCTGCAGATTACAGTTTGTGTGATTATGAGAAACCCTTCAGGGTGAGCAGGTTTTAACTGGGGTTAATCTTCTCTCCAAAGAAAATCAAAACAGAGGCTAGTATTTATTCTAAATCATCTTCAGACACACAGGTTGTTTTGCAGTGTGACATTCTTCTGTTGAACGTGTATTGTTAAAAAAAAAAACCCAAAAAACACGTTGAGCATCTCCATGAACTATAAACGCAAATACAAAATTTCTAGCAGCACATCAGATCATCATCAGTTCATCGTTGAAATGGGAGAAACTCCAAAGCCTGGGGCTTGATTTATCTCTGGTAGTTTAAATTTCACTAATGCTCATTTCTGTGGCTGGCGACTAATGGTGGAATAAAAGCAGATCAATCTGGCAGGTCATTTCTGCCCCGGAAATGTTCTGCCTACTTAGGATGAAAATCCCTCCAGTTGTGCTTTGTCATCACTTTTTAGAGTCATCCCCCATTGGACTGTTAAATAATGCACCCACATGGCTCACTGACAGGTGACGAGAAAGGACATAAACACAAACTTACCCAACTCTCTCAACTTTTCCCAGGGTTTCACTTTCCACAATTTATTATATTACAGCTCAGTTTGTCCTGACGACATCATTAGCCCATCGTGTGACTCCCTCCCTTCACTGGTCTTTACAATTTAACTTTTCCTGGACTAACTGTGATTTCTAATAATCTAAATAAACTGAAAAGCATAAAATCCCTTTTTAAAAACATTCAGGCTTCAGAAATACTCCCTGAGCTCCACTTACTTCAGACTTTCTTTTGGGCAGTTTCCATAAAAACAGGCATCAGCAATTCACTACTGCACTTAGTGTTTAAGAACCACAAATTCACCTGCTAATATTGGTTTATTCCTGCTCTTAGACCAGTTATGAATCAAGATAAAATTTTTACAAATTGTGATTTTACTGCAGACATAAGACTATATATAACCCATGTAGGAGATTAGAAAGAAGTATTTTTCTTTTATCTATTGAACAACTTAAATGGAATGGAAAAATTAAAGTGTTTACTTGGACGTTACGTTGCATTTTATGAGATTTAGGTGTTGTTTTCATGTGAGCAATTAATTTGAAATCAAGTAAGTTCCCAACATGTTTGAGCATCTTTTTATTAAAAGGATTCTGCATCTCTTTTTTTTTTTTTATTATTTGTGGTTTCAGGTTTAAATCAAGCCTGCATCCTAGAATTTAATGGATGGATAAATCAGGTGAGACATTATTGCACACGCTTACATTAGTACAGAACTAACCTCTCCTGTCTGTGCTATTTATTGTGGATTTTTGTTAATTTTTTTAGAGAGATTTATTATTCAAAATGTATGTAATAGTTCATAATTTGCCAAAATTCACATGGTCTGATGTAGCACATACATGTAGCAGCTATCAAAATGTACACACTCCTGCTAAATATGTTATTGTGATGTAAAAAAAATAGATCATGAGAAATAATTTAAGAACCTTTTTCATAAATAGCGTGATATGTAATCAATATGATGTTTGTTTGTATCATTTTCTAATTTTTTACAAAACTTTTCTAGTTTTGTGAATCATTCCTGAAGATTTATATTTAGCTTTATCTCCATGTCTTTGACTTTTTGTCCTTACCTTAATGTCACTTCCTTTAAGTGTGTTTTTCCAGTGTATCCCACACAGTTCACATTCCGGACTGGGGGCAGCAAAGTGCAACAGAACCAACAGCTGCCAGCCTCCTAGTGACCTTTGGGCAGAACCACTGTTGGAGCAGAACAGCTGGTTATTCTTCGCTCTGAGAGAAAGACGGACGTGACGGGACCCTGGAGCAGAGTCAAGTCAGTTCCCAGAGAGCAGACAGCCGTGTCTGACCCAGTAAACCTTTCCAAGTCGATCCGTGATGCTGAGAGATGACAGATTAAAGATGATTCTGAGTTGTGTTTTCATTTTCCTCAAAACCTTTAAAACCATCAGATTAATGTTGGGCATACCTAAGAATCGTAAGCTTCTGAGACCAGCACATTTTTGATGAAAATGGAATTTTTTTAATTATTTTGTTTTTATTTAATTATCTAGTAATGACACATCTCCTTTTTTATCCTTACAGGGACAGTATTGTGTGTTTTCCAGGCACATAGTGTGATTTTGTAGCATAATCAGTTTATCTTCAGTTGTTATAAAAATGCTACATATATATAACTTAAAAAAAAAAGATATCTTTAAAAACTTCTGCTCTTTCTGAAATTCCACTTTCATCAAAACTTTTTAACAACGGTTTAGTTGTTAAGTAGTTCATAACAGTTCCACCGGGTGTTTGCTAATTGCTGCTGGCTAGTCTGAAGGAGCTGAGTGTGGGATTTTTGGATGAGAGCTGTCCTGCGAGGTGGAAGCTTGGAAACTGCAGCTCTGAGGAAGAGCTGTGCCTGTACACAGCTAATTGGTTGCCATGGAAATTAAAGGATTTCTCAAACCTTCATGAAAGAGTCAAAGCAACACTCCAGGTATGTTTATGAAGAGGGAATAACATAACAGAAAAAGTTCAGAACAGTAAATTTTGCAAATTTACTGCCCTTTTAACAGTCTTATAAATAGTCTTGGTGCTCTTGTTTGTCTCTTTTTCTATTAATTTCTCAAGAAACTCACTTTTTTCTTGAGAAAAAAAAGTCTGTGTTTAGCAGGAGGTTTCTGTGGCTACCAACGCTCTCATGGATTCTAACAATCCTGTGCTTTTAATGCTGACAGGAAATAGAAAGTGATGTCTCTGTTGGGAGGCCACGTCAAGCATGAGTGCAAGGAATTAGGGATGGTTAAGAAAAAGAAGGCCTCATTGGCTGCACGTTGTCATGCAGCAGGAATCGCATCTAAATGTTCACTGTAAGCCACTCTCACCAACTACACAGAGACAGCTTCGCAACGAGCTAAAGCGTGTCTTTTTAATAGCAAAGGAGGCAAAGAGGAAAAAGAGGGATCTGCTGACAGGCGTGAAATATCTATTGTGGGAGATCTTCAGCTCTGAGATGACCTATCTCACCACTGTGAACAAGAAGCAATTATTTTACAGAAAGGGGCATGATAGGCCAGGATATGGGAGTCCAGCTTGTTACCCTGCGCTATTCTAAGTTTACAGCCATCAGGGGCAGAGTTCATGAGAAAGCCAGCACACCCCAGGGCTTTTTTTAGATTCATCCCTCACACAATGCATCTTTGTTGGATGTAAGTCCAAGATACATTTAGAGATGTCTACAAATGTTTTGTGCATCCTTTTTAATTGTTTGTGTAAAAGATGAGAGGCTGGTTCTCAGTGGGAACGATGGAGAATTCCCTGGTCTCCTCAACAGAATCTAAAACTGTCCCTTAATATCCAGATCAATAATCATAGAGCATACTGGTGGAAGTTTTTTTGACATGATTGTCTCATTGTTTCTCTGCACATGTGTATTCTGCCCTTTCCCAGCTCTGTGAAGGAGACATTGCTACATGCAATCCCAGAATAACTCAAGATAAGCAAAGGGCAGCAGGGAAGTTTTTCTTTATTATTGAACAAAGTTGCAAAAATAGATCTATAGTGAGATCGCTACAGAAGGTTTTTCTTTTCTTTTACAATTTGGGATTAGCCAGATATGTTTCAAAATATTCTCATTGCAAAAAAAAAAAAGACTGTTTTCATTGTAGTTCAGAAAAATAATTTTTGGATTGGAAACATGATAACACGGGTTGTTGATGTTATTCTTTTGCTTTCTTTTCATTCTTATTCCGCTCCTTTTCCTCTGCCAGGAAACGTTCCCATGGTACCTCATCTCTTCATCTGGTTCCTTCTCACGCAGCTGAGATTATGGCGGAAGACTGGAATACTTATAGTGCAGAAAGAGCTGCAGATATATCCCGTCTCACCGCCAAAACAAAGCACTTAGCGTTGAGGATCGCCAGATGGGAGCAGGGCGACCTCCGTCACCGCTCGTCATGACAAATGAGCGTGGTTATAAAATTTCAGGGAGAGTTTATTGAAATGTGGAAACAAGAGTTGAGTTTGTGTACATCACAGCTATAGGACTCAGGGGAAAACAGATGTTATAAATGAGTGCCTTCTCCATTCTGCGTGCAGTCTCCCTTCAAACAGCGTTACTAAAGAAAATTTAATTTGCCCTGTTTGTAAAAGAGGTGAAAGTAACTGGAAAGAAAGTCGGTGCTGGCATCTGCTATTGGATGTGGCTGCATAACCAGCCAATATAGCATGGAAGAAGGCTAAATTAAAAAGATTTTTACATGCACTAAACCTTTACTGAAATCCTTGAGCCATACCACGCTGGTTGATGGTCAGTGGCTCCACCCAGTCACTGGAGCACTTCCCGCTTACACCACATTGTCCTCTTTCTGAAGTTTAAAAGCAGAGTTGGTTTCCCAAATCCTTTTGGCATCTTCATTTATTGATGGTAAATTCTGTCTAAGTGCCCTCTTTAACCAATGAGAAGTGTACTTCTTGTCCTTATTTAAAATTATAATCTATTTTCTGACTGTGGCAGCACAAATTTAACCCAAAAATGCAAGATGTTTTGAAAAGTCTTTTCTGTCAAAATATAAGCTCTTATATAAATTGTTCTGACATGATTTCATTTGGCTTTTCTTGTCCAAACTCCTTCAGGCTTTAAGCATCTTAAGGGCCACTGACTTTTGTGTCTGTTACAGGTGTCACAACAAAACATGTCACAGGTGCCTGGTGCCCTCTCTTGTTCCATCAGTTTTTTCAGGATGACATGTGGCTGACTGTGAATTGTATTTGATTCACCTATTTTCTTCAAAGTTTCTTTGTTGCAAAAAGGTTCTAGGTTGGAATTGTAGGCAGAGATTGTTTTGTGTGGCGATTCCAAAACATACACACACACATGTTTGTATTCCTACTCGTATTAGGACTTTGTATTGACTTTTAGTAACTGCGATCACTTCCCCTAACCACTGCAATTACTAGTATACTGAAGACTATCATGCTACTGGAAAGCTGATGAGACTACTGTTGGTGCTCCATCCAACAGTAAGGCTGAAACTGATGGTGGAGGTAAGGTTTCTGTATTTAGAGATAAATTACATATAGTTTGGGGAAAGGTGACACTAATGATAAACCCTGTGTGAAAGGATTACCAGGAATGTAACAACCAAACAACTTTATGATCACCTAAAGCGTGTCGCAATATCTTTTACATTTAATTGGGACTTTCTAAATTTGATGCACTTCAGTTTTGTTAAAAATAGCCTTGGAGGTTCTTGAGACTTCAGGACAATCTTAAGGGGTTTAAAACAACATGCCTGCATTCTGAGGCTGAGGAAAGGTTTCTTGATTTATGATAAATAGTAAATGTGACTGGTTAAATACTTATAGTTTGACATTTTCATATAGATTAACATTATTTGTCATAAGCAGCAACTCAGAATACTAAAACAGCATTGATTAGCCACCAAATCTGAATAAAGATATAAAACATACTTTTTGTAAGAGACATTGTTGAGTGTAAGACATTGATGCCATTTGCAATTGAAATTAATTGCAAGATCCTAAATGCAGCACCTTAAATTCAGTCCCTAATCCACTTTGCATTATTAAACCTTGCGCTTTTCAAAGGCTTTTTAATCTCAGCTGTTTCTGCAGGCCCAACCACAGAGGATATATTATAGAACATTTTTTTCCTCTTTCAAACCCTTCAGATAAGACCAATATTAATGACTGTGCTATGAAGCCAGAAACCACCTGTCACATTCACCAGAAGCCGTAGCAACGGTTCTGACCTTCTTTTACGCTAAATCAGCAACACGGCTTGAAGTCCATAGGGCCCGAATAAGTTGAAATGTTAGCTGTTAGCCTTTATCTCGGAAGCCACTGCATCCTAATGAGAGTCTGTCATCCAGAAGTGCTCTGGCCTCTGCAAGTGAAGCTGGTAAATATTTAGTCAGGGCTCCAATTGCTGCCAGCCATGGCCTATTCCTATTTGTCGCCAGGTAATAATGGAGCGCACTGTACACCATGTGAGAGGGAGAAAACGGCAGAACATGCTTTGCAGAAAGATATTGTGTGCAGTGTCATATGTAAGTCTATTCTTTAGCTGTGCTCTAATGAGGCCTTATCTTAAATTTGCAGTACAATCTTGAGTTGCCTAAAAAGTAATCTCCAGCTATAAAGCTTCTTTATTGTTCCAATAACTTTCCTCATGCTTATGAGGGATTTGGTTGGTGTGAAAATATGACCCCAACCAGAGAAAAAACAGGCTTGTGTGTATGAATCTGTTTTCCATTAGGAGTGTACAAGTAGCTGAGTGAACAGCTATGGCTTGTAGCCAAGGAAAAATGTTTCTGCAGGGTCCGGTAAAGATGGATCGCTTCAAACAGTGATGTCAGCTGTAATGGTTGATTTTTCTTGAGGCTTCTCAGGGTCGGCTGGCTGGACAATCCTCCTCTGCACTTACAGGAGGAACAAGGTAATTATACATCTGTATAAACAGGCGTGACTGACAGTCTATGGGAGTGTTGTGGGAGCACGAAAAGAAGGAGGACTGTACAAGTGGATAAACAGAGACAAGCGATGGGTCCTGCCCTGTGAAGCCTGCTCCTATAGGGAAAGGGGAGTCTTGGTTTGTTTGTCAGACAGAAGAATTGGAATCATGTAGTATCATGGGCTGCTTGCAGGGTCATTGGGAGAGGCTTTAAATCTTTTATACAGCCGTTGGGCCTGTTTTGAAGATAATGTGGATAAAGATAGAGGAACTTTCTAGACGGCCCTGTGTGCACAACACTTCACCTTGGTCCAGGGGAGGACAACTAATCAGTCAAGCTCTTTCTGCACCTGGTCCACCTTCGTGATGGATGTCTACAGGGCTAATTTTGTGGGATGTTTAAACTCTCCTTCCCAGTCAAAACATAACATCTTCAGAACTATCCAGAGAAGCTTAAAAGTGGTGAGATTATTAAACAATATCCCAAAATCTTGATGGACATCTGTTGGGTTGGTGGACCAACAGATGTCCATCAACACAAACTGGAAAATGGGACAAAATGTAGGCTAACTATAATTAGCAAATTGACCTATGGTTGCTCTGGAGAAGCCGCCTGGAGGAGCCACCTGTGGCCCTATAGCTCCTTTAAACTGTGTCTTTATAACTTTCAACAAAACTAGTTGAAACAAGGATTTTTTTCAGTTATGCAGTTGCTGCTTCTTCATACCAGTCAAACCAAGTGTGAGTAAAATAAGGTCACAAACACGACTGCTCTTCTGAGGTCTTCACAAAGTAACAACAGAGCCATGACGAGCGAGTGTTTAGTTTCAGCTAGCGTAGCATATGCTAAGTGGAGCGAATCTCATTCATAAAGTCATTGTGCTATTTATACAGCATAAATACGACTTTAAAATGATGTTAAATGATGTGCAGCTTCACTTTCACCAACTTTTCCATCAAGGGCTATGCTGCATGCACCAAAGCAAACCCTTTCATGTAGTTGTGGCAAACTACCAGTTGTTGGATTCAAACAACTTCAAACAAAACATCGACATCAGTTTAGGTGAAATTCACCAACTTTTTCACCTGTTACATGGTCATTTTCAATAAATTAGATTATCCATAAGGACATTTGTTTCCCAGATTGAAAGTTTCTAGAATAAGTAGTAAGTTGAAGTACAAAAAATGTCCAAAAAACTAACCATGCACAATAGGTCCTCTTTAAAGAATGGGTAAAATATATTTTTATTAGGTTGATATAATATCCTAATCTTAAAAGTTGTGTTTTCATTAGCCATTAGAGGAAACAAAATCATAATTAAAAGAGAAAGATTTTGTAAAACCAATGTTTTTTTTAAATATATGTAATCTGTTTTCTTAGTGAATCAGATTTAAAAAATAACTTCAATAATACTCTAATTTATTCAATATGGCTGTATAGGAAATATTACTAAAACACTGGCTTTGGCCTTTCTTCAGTATATTTTTATATTTTTAAAAGAATAGCATGCAATTTATTTCTTTTGTTAATATTTCATAAGCTTGCCTCATTCCACAGTAAAAAAATAAGACAAAGTATTTTTTGCACTTTGAATAGTTTTAAGTTTTTCTTTTTAAAAAAAAGGTCAAATCTAGCAGGAGAATAAATATTTATTTTAATCAATTAATTTCACATCAAAACATTTTTTTTATGTTGCACATTTCTGCAGACTATTTCTTTTTAAGACATTTGTGAAAAGGTTGGGGAGGTTTTGTCAAAAATGGTTCTTTGGATTGAAATGGTTGTCACAACAAAACAATAAGATACAATCAAGATTGTGTCTGTAATGCTACAAAATATATAACACTTCAAATTATGTTAATACTTCCACTAGTTACAGTAAGAACAAACTTATTTTAGGACTTTGGGCCTGGTTGTTTTTGTTTCTCTCTATTGAGAATCAAAGTATATCTCATATTTGCTTTGCTTGATTAGAGTGAAAGAAGACTGAAACGGTGCATATTGCTCAAGCTGTAGCAACCCAAGAACATAAGGGAAATGAAAGCACTTTATCTGGAGGAAAAAAGAAACATCATTAATCATCTCAAGGCACCCAACAGTGTGTTACTGTGTCCACCTGGTCTCTTGCCAGTTTATTCATCATTTCTATTATATATTCAGTGAAATGAAAGAGAGCTATACAAGTTTGCTCTTTGTGTGTAAAAATGTCTGATGAGGGAACAGCAACCAAAGCTAATCAAAGCTGTGCAATATGGTTATCAATGTAAATCTGAACGGTGGCTGCAGAATAGAAATATTTTCATAAATCCAGTGTTTTGCTTTTCGAAAACACCTTGGATCATTTTGATCCATCCCACTCATAAAACTGAGACACTGTATACAGTTTCTTAGATGGTCAGTGAACAGAAATGGATACAAAGATTTTATTTGTAGTTCCCATAATAGCTGGGCAGACAAAGCCAAACATTTCTCAATATATAGTGCAAATGTCTGTTCTTGAGAAATTTTGGGTTCTGTGAACTTATAGTGATTTTTTTAAATTGGAGAAAATAGTTTAATTTGATTATGATTCCAGCTCATGATAAAACATGAATGTTGCTCCTCCTCCATTTAGGGAAGAATCAAAGGGGTGACAAAGGTGAGACAAATCTCAGAATAGATTTTATGGATCTTTATGAAGCTCTTATCAAATGTAATGTGGAATGCAAATACATATACTTGGAGGATCCAACAGAATGATAAAAATAAAGAAATTCAGCTGCACCTCTGTAGAATTTGAAATAAAGGTACAGTAATTTTGATTTATCTGAGTCATTCAGGTTTAATGTACAGTTAAACTCGTACATTGCAAGAATTTATACACTATTTTAAAAGTCCAAATGTCAGTTTCTCCCAAAAATAAGAAAAAGGCTTTTCTTTAGGTAGAAATATGACATCGCGACTGCACAATCATGTGGAAGACCATCTACGTCATACCTGACACTGATATTCTTCATAAGGGTTAAAACAGTGGTCAGCGGACCGGTACTGGTCCGTGGACCAATTGGTGTGCATTTTGTACGCGCAAAAGCGGGTGAGTAATGACTTAAATAATACCTGTTTGAGAAAGTCTGCCTTCTGGAAAATGCCTAAAAATAAACCTTAGCATAAAAAGGTGCTGAAATGTAAATACAGCAGTTTCTGCAGCACATGTTTTCATTCTGCCATGGAGCTGCCATTGTGATTTACACACATAAAAATCATGCATGCCTTCAGTTATTGATCTTTGATTTTACTATCATACAGTGCCATTATAACTGTTGCTGTTCATCAGAATTACATGAAGTTGGCTGCAGTTCATTTCTGGCATTACTTGGGTTTTGGAAATGTAATAAATTGTATTCCGCCCTCTACATGCTCTGGATATAATGGCTATCAGGATTTCATGTTCCTCAGTGACAACACTGGACCATGATTTCCTATTATTTTCCCGGAAAACTCCATGACCTTAGGCTAGTGGGTTAGCATGAGGAAACTAGTAGGAGGTTCAGATAGGAGGCGTGCACTTCCCGACATATTACGACCCGATTGGCCAGATTCAAGTGTCAAACAACGATCACCACTGAAGAAGCTGATTGTTTAAATAAGATTGTATCCATACATATTTATGTAAAGTTAAGTGGAAGGAAAAACTGTGGTAGAAAATGGGCTACAATTCTAACCACAGACAGAATTAAGATTCAACATATTTTGAAAAACCTTTAGGAGATTCACAGGATGTGAACCGCAGTTGGACTCCAGGACCACAACAAACAGATGTGTCCTAAACATGATCTGCAGCTGCCACATTACATGTGTTTATCCAGTACTCAACCACAAACAATGTCAAAAGCTTCTTCCCCTAGGTAAGAATAAACCAGACTGGTGTTTGTTCAGTTGGAAAAGCTAATCTTTTCAGAACTATTTAAATGCTGCATTTTATTTGGAAAGTAGAAGTAAAAGCATTTATGAACACCCAACTCAGAAAGTCCTCCTCTGGCCCTGTGCACTCTCCTCCCATGTGCAGTTAACCCGGCGTCGCTTGTTCTTCACCACATTGACCAAGTCGGGAAAGACAGTACTGACTTCAAAGAAATAATACAAAATAAAAATAATAATTAAAAAAAAAAATTACAAATCCATAATTTCTCATAAAATTATGGATTTTATAGTGGTGTTTGTATCTGGGACCATATAGCCACATTCCAAAAGATTACCAATAAATTCAATTATTTTTCAAGAGAAAACTAATTGAATGTTATTTGTAACAATATTGGCAGCACCAGCCTAAATTCATAAAGTTTTGTAGAATTAATAGTTTATCATAAAATTCCCAACATGTTTTTAGAAAAACCATAACTACATGTTGAATAGAATAAAGCTTTTTCAACAAAAAAAGGGCAAAAGATAGTCAATGCTTCATCCAAAATGAACTCAAATAATAGTAAAAAAAAATCATACCAAGCCCACAGTTTATCTTTAAAATTCTCCTCATGTGACTAAAAGTGAAACTATTAAAGGTCTCAGACTCTGGAGGAAGAGTGGAGAGTGAGACATAGAATCCAAGATGCTTTGGATTCAATATGAAGTTTCAATTACCAAGTGCCATGTCAAAATATGAGGAAGCATGTTCCCTTTTGGTGTTAATTCCAACAGAGAATCTGTGCAGTGTTGTCAAGAGAAAGACAAAAGAAACCAGAGCCAAAAATGCTCCTAGATGTTCATCTAATGGCCTTTAGATGAGCTAAATGCCATTATTAAAGCAACTTGGGCTTAAAACCTCTGTACAATACATGAACATGCTTTTAGTTCATTGTTGTGATTAAGAACGCTTTGAATGTCATGACTTTATAAGCTGCAAACAATAATCATCAACAATGGCAGGAATACATTTTAAGGATGTCACTTAATAGGAGTTTCGTTTTGTGACTTGAATAACTAAAATAAATATTTTTGACGTCAGTCAATGCACCTGTATACAAGACTTTACTGCATATCAAGAGGCTTGGAGCAAGAAAGGTGGCCCAAAAACTGTACTACTGCAGAGGAAGAGACCGTTTAATGTGCTCATTTCACACGTCATTAAAAGTGGAGCCTGTCCGGAGACTCTGGACACAGCGGGGGAGGGACTCTCTGGACGCCACATGCGCAACAGGTCCGAGGGCTCACAGACTGCAGCGGCGGCAGCGGCTGGATCCCGGCGCGCTGCGGCTCGGAGCGGAAAAAGGACTTGACGCTGACCACGAGGAGGAATTTTGATTGGCTGATTCATCTTCATTCTGGTTTGGGCTGAAGGACGCACAGCCGCAAAGTTTATCGCAACTTTTGGACGTGCGTCACTGGAAGTTTTCGTTAGACACTTGAAGCATAAGGCTTGAAGACGCTTTGGGGTTCTTTTAAGAGCATGGAAAGTTTACAGTGGCGGGATTATACTCCGGGTTTCCCAGACAGAAGGAGTTCAGCAGAGGATTTAAAGCTCTTTGTGACTCAGCAGGTGACCGATGCGGTGTGACACTGTCTCGGCATTTCCTCCACTTTTACTGAACGCGATGTGAGATGGTCCCGACTTGTCACAGAGGCTGGGATGACATAACTTGAAGAGAAAAAGGTTTTCCCCACTTTAAAAGCAGCGTTAAACCACGATGAGAGCGTTAGGTTTCCTCTGCCTAACAGCCCTGCTGTGGGAGGCGAGCCAGAGCAGCAGAAACTGTCCGGACCTGATGGTTGACAGCTGTCACTGCTCGGCTGAGAGGTCCAAGGAGCTGAGCAGGCATCACGTCCGAGTCAAAGTGCTGTGTGATGATGTGGACCTGATGGACACCCTGCCGCCCAGCTTCCTCCCAAACAGAACGGTTTCCCTGTAAGTAGGAGCCATCATGAGTTAAACATCACTGACAGCTGAGTAGACTCAGACGCCTTTACAAAAGTCTAAACAATTTCACACCATTATCTGTTGCATTGGAGTTTTATGTGCTAGAGTAATACAAAGTAGTGCAGCTGTGAAAAGGTGGCAGAAGGATTCATTGTTTTAAAAGAAATCTACAAATAACCTGGAAAAAAATAACACAGCTTCTCCCTCCTCTTAAGTGGATATTTTGTATTAAAACTTTATTTCTAGTAGCTTTGCAACATCTAGATCTGAAAAGTTTGCCTGTTCCTTTATGTATGTTTTTTGAAGTCGCGTTAAATTGGATGGATAGAATTTGTTAACATCATTTTTAAAGTCTTGTCACAAATTCTCAATTGCAACAAAGCCTGGACTTTGACTGGACCATTTTAACAAACAAGCTAGTTTTAACCTAAGCCATTTTTTTGTATCTCTGGGAGTTGGAGTCTTCCAATTATTTGACTCATCAAAACAAACTTTGCAGGATTTTATTTTATGTGTCCGAGTAAAGGGGGCAGGACGTAAAAGTGTGAAAACACTTTTCAAATGTTTGAAGACAACATACCATATTCATCCCTCCAATAAAATAAATAGATGTTTGTGGATGTAACCTGACTTTATATGAAAAACTTAAAAGGATATGAACATTTTTACAAGACACTGTATGAATTAACTCAAATTGCAAATTTATTGAGAGGATAATAGTGAGGAGTGATGGCTTTTTATATAATTTCAAGTACTTAATGGATGAAATTTAGCTGGTCGGTAACTCACACACTCTACAAAAATGCTAAAAATCTAACATTTGAGAGAGGACAGAGTTTTAAAAATGGACTTCCCAAGTTTTAACAGGTTCAACACCATGCCATGCATGGCAGCAGGCAAATAGGTTTAAGAAGGCCACACACTTAGTAAGGAGAGTGTGTGGCCTCTCCTTCTATCTATTTTAAAATCCCTGGATTTTAAAATAGATCCAGAGAATATTTCTAGAGAAAACTTAAAAAGGTCACTGAAGTTCTATTTTAAGTAACGATTTCTAACTTTAAGACACTTTTAAGAAATAAAAAAAAACTGAGTTAAGAATAATGAAGACATAAAATAATGCCTACTTGGAGAAAGTGAAGTCATTATTTATTGAAAATGACTCAAATTAGGAAAATGCCAGTAAAATAAGCCTCTAATTTTCACGTAATAAGTATTGATCATGTCAACAGTTTTCTTAGTTTAAATATTTCTAATTGGGTTTAAAATTCACACCAGATGTCAGCAACAACCCATCTTATCCACACTTAGAAATCCATGACCTAGTGGATAATTATTGCACACATGTAGAAGAGGATGTTCAAAAGGCGTCGAAAGCCAAGAAACCAGCTGAAATCTGTCACTAATTAGAAACTATTCTTGCTGCTTTGTGCAAACAAATATTACTGGAAACATCTGCTTAAGTCGATTGGACAAGGGGGTTTATTGATGTAAATCTATAACTTTCTAAACCGTAAGTTATTTAGAGCCCCAACCTGCCTGCGCAAATATTTATTTATGGCTATTTAAAATCAGTTGTTGCTGAAATCAGAAAAAATTGTGTTCTTTCTGCTTAAAGA
The DNA here is from genome assembly GCA_010277075.1 of Poeciliopsis retropinna. Taxonomy (NCBI): domain Eukaryota; kingdom Metazoa; phylum Chordata; class Actinopteri; order Cyprinodontiformes; family Poeciliidae; genus Poeciliopsis; species Poeciliopsis retropinna. The sequence continues at coordinate 2,859,843 of VMRM01000014.1, read as the reverse complement.
TCATAAAACACTTGCGAAGAGAAGGCATCTCTCCAAAGTTTTGTACGTGGCACAAAATATCACACTAAAGTCACACTGACTGATGGTGTGCTTTACTGTTTTTAATTCTTGATGCAGTAAGCATCACTCATTAAAGTTTCTTTATTTTAACTTAATATTTTTAATAGATTTTGTGAGAACTGGAAGGGCAGGTGAATTGTTGTTTATTGCAATTCTGCATAACAAGATCTGTAATCTGCTGCGTTTAGATCCCGATTGAATCTGGAGTCCCTCGACTCTTTGCGTTTTTGGTCCTAAATTCTCCAAAGGCCAAGCCAAAATATGTCCTAATGTCAAATGCTGATTAATTACGCTGTTGAATAGTCAGATGTCAGTTTTGGGTTATATTGAAAAATGACTAATCTGCTTAGATTTGTTTAGCTCTTAGTCCCCTGCGGCATCACTGATAACTATCACACTGAGACTTTGATGGTGCCTCTTGTTCCATCTGGATCTTTTCTCTCTACCTAAAGTGTGTGTTTAAGCAGTTGATTTGTGTGGTCATTTGAAAAGTAAATACTTAATAAAAGCAAAAAAAATGGAAAGACCATGGAAGTTTTTCTGTGTTTAGCAGATGCGTAGATAAACGTGTTTAGTGCTTTAGAGAATCTGATGTTGTGTCAGTCTTGGCTGGTATTCAATTAACGGTAAAATACTTTAACAGCTTCACAGAATGTAGTGGGTATTAAGAACAATTTGTATTTAGTTGTAGTTTGTTCACTGATTGTTCACTGCTCAGAGCTAATTAATCTGAAATCTGACTTCTTGGTGCTTCTCTAACTTGTTGCCTCAAATTACAGAATTTTAAGAGGTAATGTAAATGAAAAACAATACGTAACTCAGAGAAATGTGGTTCTCCTGCTAAATATCAGATTGTATTTGTGATTATGCATGCATCCGGTGTTAAAATATGAATTATTTTAAAACGTAGTTCTTGATTTGGAAATATTTATTCCATCATTGCAAAACGCTTCTTAAATGTTAATACTTCATCAAATGATTCTGAGCTTAGTTTTCCCATTTCTTACTTTTAGTGCTGCTTTCGAGTCGCACCTGTCTACGTAAAGTGCTCGCTCTTCCTTGTGTAACGTATTATTTGCATTGCATTCAAAATTATTCAAACACAAATTTGGGAGGTCCACAACTGAGAAACCTCCTTTAGCATTTAGTCCTGTCCCTTTTTGCGGATCAAGTAGCACTTCAAATGCTAAAAGCGTTGATAACTCTTCCCTACATATCACCACTCACTCTCTTTGGAGGCGCACCGAAATGCTGTGAAATTAACAGACTGCTTTATTATTAGAAACTAGATGCCTGGCTTTGGTGGGAAAAAGGGAAATTGTAAATGTAAAGGCCCTTGACGAGTCTGAGCCAAGGACCACTCGTTCCAAACTACAAGCACGGCTGATTAATGAAAGGCACTTTGCATACAGCAATTTATTTAGAGTGACATTTCCATTCCTTAATATGGGGAGTGGTTAATGGCTTTGTTTTATTTTTTAACATTTATCAAAATGGAAATGTTTCGTTGCCCACAGTTACTAAAAAGGGGTCTGTATGAATAAATAAAATAAATATAAAGCATTTTTCTTTCTTAACCCTTTATTTCTTAAGTCACCAATTCAATTTTGAATATTACATTTAACTATTATCAGGGTGTGTAATGTAACCATAGGGCTCAAATTAAGCTTTTTCATGGTGGATTGATTGTAATTTTGTAGTTTTCTTAAATGAATACAGGATATAAATAAGCCAAACATAATAGGTGTGTGTGTGCACCTTCTACAATATTTTGCTAAATGTGTTTTGGTCATCTGCAGAAAAAACACCAACAAACGTTTGATATAAGTCTAGCTGTAAATTTGACCACTTTTTTTTCTTTTTTTTTGCCAGAGTTGGTTAATTTTTGTTAGTTTCATCCAAGAAGACAACTTTTAATTATAATTACTAACTGTAGTTGAGGTTGGGGCCTTGCCAGAAGCTTAATGGTGGCCTGATTTATACATTTCAATTTAGGTGTGGGGATCAATGTGTCATTTTGTTCAGCGATGTGCCCACATTTCAATGAATGAATTTATTATTCATCCCATGAGGGAAATTTGGATACCCAAATTTACCCAAGAGTCCAAAAAAGCACAACAATAAGTGCAACAATCTAAACAAGCAAGGTATATTAGACCAAAAACATTCTTGTACTGCTAGTGAAATCACATCACCCTCAAGTTCATGAGCCCTTCCCTCATGAATGTTTTGATCATATATGGTTCCTTAATTGTTCTTAAAATTATTAAAAATATTCTTTCATCTGAGAATGACATATGGCTCAGATTGTTCCAACTTGGACACTATAAAAATCAAAAATCTGAATTACCTACATCGTAAGATAAAAGTACATTTAGTTAGAGTTTTTAAATTGACAAGTAGTTAATGGCTCCGTTTTCTGTGCAAAGCTGCACATTTTCTTGGACGTTAAACGACAATATTACAAAACCTCCGATCATAAATTGGAGAAAAAGAGAGAAAATTATGATGAGATGCTAAGATCCAGAGAGTAACATGGAGCTTGTGAAGGAGGCAGATATTAGATATCTATATTGGTTGCAGAAGTGTCCATCAGAATACCACCATCAACACACCAGCCATCCATCTATCCATTTTCTGTACGCCCTTATCCCTAGTGGGGTCGGTAGGGGTGCTGGTGCCTATCTCCAGCGAACGTTTCGGGCGAGTGGGGGGTTACACCCTGGACAGGTCGCCAGTCCATCGCAGCCATTAAGACTCAACTAGTTTTATTTTTGACCAAAACCCAAACCAAGCTTCACTAAGCTCCAGGTACCTCTGCACAAAGTAGAGTTCAGTTCTCCTCTTGGCTTAGTATAGGCCAATAATGTTGTTGCGTGATGCATGTAACACACATGAATGTGTTTCAATGCTCAGCACAGCCAGAGGTGTTTTCAATCTAAATGGCTAATTAGAGCGCTCCAGTCTTCCAAATAAGCTCCGCTAATCTTAGAGCAACTTTAACAATGCTGTTGAAATTACTTCTCTCCTTGAAAGACAAACCACCACAGGAACTGGAATGTTAACAAAATGTCAGTAAGGCATTGATTTAGAGTTACATACTATCTTTTCACAGAAAACAAAGCCATTAACCGTCCTTAGCATGCAGACTCTTTAGTGACCCCAGTCACCAGTACAGTTTGGTTTCTCCTTAAAGGTCAACTCTCAGTCAATAGCTGCTCCTATGAACCTGCAGGTCATAGGTGGCAGCCTTCATCAGGCTGGCCCTGGACAGTTGTGGCTACAATGTAGTAGTCTTTAGAGGTGCAGAAAAAAAAAGATCTTACAGAGAATCACAAGTCTGAAGTGTGAAAATTCTGAATCGATTCAAATAAATCTCTAGACTGTTTGAATAAAAGCACTGGTTTCTGAATCAAATCGTGACCCTAAAAATTAGAATGGAATCCCTAGACACTAAAATATTGGCACTTCTTCGTACTGCGTCACCATCAGCATGTGAACGGGTGAATGACTGAAGGTAGTGTTAAGAGCTTTTGTGTCATTTGGACTAGATAAAGCACGATACAAGTACAGGTCATTAATTATGTCTGTGTTTTATCTTGAATTTTGATGACTATTCTGTTAAAGATGATCTCTCCAAACATCAATGATTGTTGAGGCCATGACTTCAACCCAAAGGAAAATTTAATGGACTATGCTGCAAAAAGAAGATCGCCTAATTTAAAGGAACTCAGCCGTTCCCGAGAGAGTCGATTTCAACAGCCCAAAAATAAATGTGAAATTTATGACACTGATGAGTGGATGTTAACTGACTGGCATGTCATGACATACATGACCTTGCTTGAGAGAGTTATGGTTCTATGTGTCTGCGTGGGTGTGTGTGTGTGCAGCTTTATGCTGCGTTAGGACCCCTGGGGATCTGTGGAGGTCTAAAGGTCACCTTGCCCTATGCCTTGCTGAACTAAATCCTACAGCTAGTTGTGCAGGAAGCAGTTTTCCTGCATTAGGAAGCGTGACCTTTGTCAGGCTGAAGTGACCTCCCCATTCACTCTTTTGTTTAGATGTGATGTGTAAATAAAGGGAAGCATGTACATACCACTCTCTCCCTGCAGACTGCTTGAATCTCTAGAATCACTCCCTGTATGCTCTTTTCTCACCTCTTTAAGGAACTTGTCCCACCGTTTTCTGAGTGACAGCTTAAGCACAGATGTGTCACTTTTGAATGTTCTCCCCTAGAACCAAATGCCGTCTCTTGTTACAGGCACAGATTGGGGGTATGTTGCTCGGCTTTTTATTACAGCATCTATAAAATGTTTATGAGGAACAGGCCCTTGCAGCATTGGAACACCCTGCTAGTGCCAAAGAGAAACAATTCAATGAGCAAATCAAGGAGCAGTAGCATGAATAATAGAGATGGAAATGAGCTGTATGCAGCAGTGAGTCAGTAAGTCTCTGCGCTGCATAGTGCCCTCGATTAACACCTGTGCCTGTGTTTTCCTTATCATCTGTGCTGCGGGGAGTGGAAGTTAAGGAGTTCGGCCTGACAGCTCTGTCGACCTTGGGACCTATCGTTTGTAATTGTTTCTGCAGTTTTGAGCAGCAGCGTTCCTCTGCAGAGCAGCGGCCCAGATTGCAGCTGACACCCATCTTGGGTTGTGCGCTAACAGGCGGACACGTCACTTATCAAGAGATGTGGAGGAGCTGGTAGCTGAAGAGACAAGGGGATAGACTGAAGGTGGAAGATACAGGCAGGCAAAACAAAATCCAGAGCAAGATGGACAGGTGTGGCAGAAAGAATGCTGGAAAATCTGTTAGCAAAGACTTACAGCCTTCCTGTGTCAATATTTTGTGAAATACGTTTCACTGTAATTACATCTTTAACTCTTTTTGAATTTGTTAATTTTATAGTTTTGTCAAATGCTATTTACTAAGTAGGTGAGCTCTGAAGCAATTGGTTACATTAAGTTTCATTCAGAGGCGTCTGAGTAAAAAAGGGTACTGGCATGCCTTACTTTTCAGAAAACAATGTATTCTCAGATTTGTACTACTTTGTAGTCTGTCATGTAAAAGTCTAGTAACATTAAGGTTTGGGATTTGTAAAATTCCAAATGTGAAAAAGTTTAAAGGGTATGAATACTTGAAGCATTTTTACATCTACATTTGCTCTCAAAGGCTATTAGGCAGATACACACAGGATTGTGCTTTGTGCATGCAAAAATCTCAGCTGCTAAGAAAACCAAAAACAGATCTAGCTCCTCTGTGTCCCAGGTGATGTGTTCGATTTGCATACTGTTTGTGCTTTTTTATGATTTACCTGCTGAGTGTGGCGCATGTGGGTTTAATTTAACTTTCCCATTTTGAAGGTTTGTGCAAACATATGTGTCTAAATTTTAAAAAAAGGGTCCCTCTAAAAAATTCTTGAATTTGCCTGCTCTAAGACACATATGAGGCAAAGTTAATTTCTTTAAATTATACGTAACATATGCTGCAGCTTCATGGAGCAACAGATGTTTACACGGTTGCCTCACAGTAATAAAGGTCCTGAGTATGAATCCAGGTGGAGATCTTTCTGTTTGCATGTTCTCTGAGTGCATTCAGGGAGTCAGGCTTTTCCCCAGCATCCAACTATATTCATGTTTGCTTAATTGGTTGCTCTAAAATTGCCCCTACATGTGACTCCATGCATGTATTTTTGCCTGTCCCGTGTGTGTTTCTGTGTAACTCTGCGATGTCTTGGCAATCTGTCCAGGCTCTGCTGCAACTCTTGCCTATTGATTGCTTGACATCAGTACCATTTGACCCAGAATGGATTGATGAGAAAATTAATTAAAGGAAAGCTACACATGCTACTCTGATTTGTGGGGTTTATGGAATCTAGAATGTAAACTGTTTCCTTCATTAAACCCCTAAAATTAGGTTAGTAAACTGCTGTTAGACCAAGGGAAGACACAATTTAGCTATTCTATTGATCCCATTGAAAAAGCATCAAAGCAAGAATTAAATTAAGCCTTTGTAGTAATAAAAAGCACAACTGCCAGCTTTAATGCAAAATTTGGCATGTTCAATTTTTATTTGATTTGATCATTCTTCTTTTGAATTAAAAAAAAAAAAAAAAACTTTTGGCATTTAATGTTTTATGAAGTTACCCTTATTTCACATTTCATTTGTGCTGTTGGTTTTGAAGACGCTGATATGGATCAAATATATATGATGTGCAAAAGTTGCTGCTCTTAAAATTTAAATGTAATTTATTTACATCTCAGTTATATTTTATCATTGAAGTGTGAACATTCTTATTGATCAAAATAAGATTGCATTATCTATAATGACTCAAAATAATTTAGATTTATTTCATGTATTTACTAATACATTTTTTCCATTTTATTTTCAATGTATTACTTCTGGTTTGGATGGTGGAGCAGTCGGTCGTGCTGTTGTCCTTCAGGGTTTGGGTTTGAATCCCAGTTTCTAGTCTTTCTGCATGAACTTTCCAAGTTCTTCCTCTGCATCTGCGAGTTCTCTCTGGTTACTCACACTATTTTTTTTCTTTGCCCTAGATTGGTGATATACTTTTTGTGTTTAATTTTTATATGTTTGAGGTTTATTTGAATAAATACTTCCATTAAACAGTTGAGCAAGAAGGCGTCAATGGGGTTTTCATGCTCAGGGTAGTTCACTGCTCTTTTATTTGTTGTCGTTTAACTAAATTAAGGCTTTTCCAAATTACTGCTTGATTTGTGAGATTTTGGAGATCCTCTTAATCTTTTGTGAAGGAGGTTTAGAAAGCATGAAACGGCCAAATAAAAAGCAGCCAAAGTGTTACATTTTGGATATTTTGCTACTCCATTGCAGTTAGACCGTTTGTTTGAACATGTACGGAACAAAAAAGGAAAATTTAGATTGATCTACTTTTTGTCATTTTAAATAAATATAGCATGACAGGCCATCATAGATATTGCATCACTATAAATAAAATTGTGTGTATTCTTTTCTCTGCCCCTCTTTTATTCACTTTATCTTTATTCTTCTTCACTGTTATTCCTTGGGGACTTTTTTTTTTTTTTTTTTTGACTGCCGAGGTGCTGTTTGTGCTCTATCCTCTTCAGAGTTCTGAGTACTTATCCATGAATATTTTATTGCACACACACATGCACCCGCACACACACAGCTCCTCTATGTACTCTTGTTCATTAGCTCATTGACAAACCACATGAGGACACAGCAAATCAAGAAACGCAGACTGTAAAACGCATTAATGGCTTTGACACACATTAACACTGCTCTTAATCTACACAGACATGACCGAAAGGACTCTGATAAAAATGTTCTATGTCCCGTCATTCTGAGCGGAGCGGTGCCTGTCCCGTTTTCTCTGCCCCCCCCCGTTTGCTTCTGCTCTGCATTTTCCAGTGAAACCTTTTCTGTTATAAAAAGCAAAAGGTTACATCTTTGGATGGGTGAGTCATCTAGGCTCCAGAGGGGGAACACTTTTAGATCCTGCCACTTTTTCACTTTGCAATTCCTACAGCTAAGAAAATCTGCCCTTGTGTTATCGGCGCTCCCTCACAGCTTGGCCCTGGCCTCACTGTTCTTGTTTATGTAATAGGTAGTGACTGATGAAGTTAGTTATACATTGTTAGTATTTTATCGCGTCTTCCTTGACTTTTCAGTGCAAATATATTTTTATATCATCAGGAACTGGCGCAGACCTGCTGACCTGCAGTTGAGCTGCCTGAAGTTGTCTGGTCATCAATAATGTGGCACACTTTAAAGAAACAGACGTTTTGCTTTAAAAAATGATGATTTGATGATCTAGAGCTCACAACTGCTGAAGAAGGAGGTTATAAATTGGGTTTGAATAACCAACAAAGTGCCAAAACGCAAACTTAGCATGTGCAAAATATTAAGCAATGAAAGATGGTGTGTGTGCTATAGATACTTGACAGCGTTAAATACCAAAGTTATGCAAAAAGCCATAAATTAGAAGGAGCAAAAGAGGTGAACTCGGAAGCCTGTTGGTTTTTCCCGTTTTCTGACTCGCAGTAAAACATCCCGAGTAAAACCTCAGTGCTGTCGTGTATTTTCTCCGTGGGGAGTTATTGAGCTTCCCTGTCTGTCACACAGGAGCCGTGGTGTCAGCTGTGTGTCCTGGTTTAGGCGCTGATCTCTGAATCTGTTTGTGTGCAACCAGGCGGTTTCAAAGTGAGCCTATATGTACAGAGCTATCTGCTAACTAATAGTTATTCTTATCACTCAAACTACCTCTTTTTATGTATTTTTCACTTTCTTATTAATGCTGGTTTTTGTGTGGCACCTGCTGCTCAGAACTTCAACTGATATTCATGTTGTGCTCTTCCCTTTTTTATGTAGAAGTTAGACCTGGCAGTGGTTTCATTAAAGCTAAGACCTGCTGTTAGACCCTTGAATTCAACTTTTTAAAAGTTTGACAAACTTTTCATATCAAAGAACTGAAACAGAACCAGAACCCATAAGCTGCTTCCCGAGAAAGGGGGGGAAAAAATGAGCCAAATCAACTATGCCCAGAATTCAGATTTAGACATGCAGCCGGTTTGGTTTGCAAAGTTACATCTCAGAATTTACCCAAACATCAGCAGGTGCCACGGGAAGATCATCACATGAATAACACATTAGTTCTCAAAATGATACACAACCCTGATGGCATTTCAGGTGTGTGAAGGGAAACATTGAGACCATTATAAATAATTTCTAAACTTTTACCACATTTAATGCGACATGCATCCTGTAAAATCTGACTATTTGAGAAAAGAATAAGATACCCTCTCTTGGTGTATATATAGGTGTGTACAGTGATGTCGCTAACATTTTAGTCTAATCTGATACATTTTTTCTCTAATGAGGAAAATCACATGTTATACTTTCTAATCCAATATTAAGATTAGAGTTAAGATCCAAGTCACTTCGTTTTCACCATTTCACAGAGTGAAAAGATCACTTTTTGCTTGCTGCTCATAACAATAAATATTTTATCACATCTTTTTCTACCAGGGGTGATAGTAAAACGGCATGTCTGTCATCTGAAACTTTGTTTTTAAAACTTTATCTGTCCACATTTGTGTCTTATAGAACTAGTTGACATGATAATCTCTGCTGGATTGGTGTGTTAGATCACTGCAGTGGACTGCTTCTGCAGGAGCTATTTCTGTTTCTGTTCCCCTGTAATAATAATCTCCAGTCAAACATGTATGCTGCATGGCAGCCAGGATGGTTTGCAGGGGGAGAACTCTGGTCAGACCTCCCAGAAATATCCCAACAGTGGAGGAGGCTGAAGAAGCAGAGCTTAGCTGAGCTGATATAAAATCTGGGGAAGGAGGGATATGAATTTCATGAAGTTTACCTTGGATTCTGTTATTATGAAGCAACAATGATGCTTGGTTATTTTTCTTTGCCTCTAAGAAGAAGTTCATTGTTGTTGAGTCATTTTTTTTCTTCATTTTTGGTAGTCTGGGTCAACAGATCCACTTTTGCACTAATTGTCCAAGAAATTAGATGCATTTTCAGGAAACTTATTCAAACCTTATTAATTACTGAGAGAATTATTTAGTTCCAGTCAACTAAACCTAACATTTTAGCTCACTAAATGTATTCATCTCAAGCATAACATCCTGAAGAAATGGATTTTAAGAGCCTTTTACATCTTCATGGCAAGTAATTTCTTGCACCTGGGTAAGAGATTTATTTTTACATGTTTGCAGCCGGAGCAAAAAACTCAGGGAAATGTAACGTTTAAGGTTGAACATTCCTTTTGTTTAAAAACATATCGACATTTTGTGACGTTAAAAAAGAATCTGCTTGTGTCATTGTGTCAGACAAACGTTGGTCTTAGACTTAAAGAAACTGTTCATTCACTGTATTTCAAATCTGATTCTGTCCTTATCTACAGAAATCACCATTTTAGTTTTTCCTCATCAATCATTTTTAGACACTTTTAAGTAATCAAATTCCAGCGTTTCTTTAGATTTTGTTCAAATGATTAGATCCTAAAAGAAGCAATTATGTAGTTTTTATTTACTTGCACAACAGCATGGAAATGTTTATTTTTTTCCACCAATTTCAGGAAATGAAACTCATTCTACATGGCTTCATCACACATAGAGAAATGTTTCAAGTCTTTATTTCTTGTACATCAGAGGATTGTGGCTTACAGTTAATGAAAATCCCAAATTAGAACATTGCAAAAAAGTAAAACATCAGAAATTCGTAGTCAGTTAATTAACTCAGAATACCTGCAAAGGTGCCTGTGACTGCTTCCTGTGTGGGTCAGACTGCAAACCTGACAGTGAGTGACATCCTCCACAACAGAAAAATAAAGCCTAGAATTAAACACACTTTTCAGAATCCTGAAATTTATGTCTATAATATCACATGTGTATTGATATTTTGTGATTTTGTATCACTTTTCTTAGACTCTGAATGTTGAGTTTTTATTATCTGCATAATAATAATAATCAAAATTGCGAGAATAGTTTTAGCTATTTCACTTTTTTTTAATAAAGCTGCATAATGACTTTCACTTTCTTTTATAGATGTATGTGTATGTTAGATAATCATTTGCCTTCATATTTTTAATGAAATTTCAACTTTGTCTTACAACCGAATGCAGCATCTGGCAGTCTACACAAGCTACATCTTGTGTAGTTTAGAGTAAACTCTTCTTTGCAACTCTTTTAAGCATTTTGTTGTCACACAGGAATAGGGTGTTTTTGCAGTTTTGATATTAACAATCAGTCCCTTCATCATTTTTTACACAATCTGTTTATTTATTTTTCATTTTTTTTCTTTCACTTTTAAGAACCTTCACTTTTAAAGGTTTGAGAAAAATTCTGTCTTCTTGGGAAATGACAAAAAGTACTCTTTTTAAGCTTTTTGAACTTTCCCTCATTTTTTTTCTGGTTGGGCTCTGTAAAATGTTTTTTCTCTTGACCTCAGCTCTAAGTCGCACTTCTCCGATTTAAAAAAATAAATAAAAAGAGAGAGAAAAAACTCTTCTAACAGCCAAGGCTGTGGAACTTAGACAAAAACAACCACTGGCTGTACAAAGACTATTCTCCGATCTGCACACACCAATGTTGTGCAGACAATTTAGCATAGAACTGAAAATAAATTGGATCCTTTGGGTTTTTATTAGCAGCCGTTCAGAAATCAATTTCTTCTCCCTGAAAGATGTCAAAGATAATAGTTTGTACAAATTATTGCAGCTTTATTGCTACTGTTACAAAGAAGTAAGGTGTCGTTGTAGTTTTGATTTTTTGTTTTGTCTTTTGATAAATTTTATACAATTAATCTCATAGATTATTTTTCTTCTTTTACTTTGAAGAACTTTTAAAGGTTTGTGTGAAATTCTGAGCTTTTCGACAGAAACAATACGTTACTCTTTTCATCTTTTTAACTTTTTCTTTTATTTGGTTAAACTTCTTAAAGTAGTTTTTTTCTTATCTTCAACTCAAAGTTGGATTTCTCTGATTTAGAAACAATACCTTTCCAATAACCAATCAGAAATTAATTTATTTATATCTCTCAGTGAGAGATGTCAAAGACAACAGTATAATGGACAGATAATTGTATTTTAGCAAAAACAAGGCCATTGCTGAAAAGGTTTTATACAGTTAATTAAATGATGAAAAGCTTATTAAGGTCTGGATTAAAAAATAAATAAATAAATAAATTTAAGTTTTAATTAGTTTGTGTTTTGCATTAGCTTGTTTTCAGATGACTGGATCAACCAAAGTTTTCAAAACAAATATTTTTAGGTTATGTAGTTCCAGATATTTTCTGTATTTTACAGAATAGGTTAATTTTATTATAAATAACGTTCTCTAGAATAGTTTGATTGTATTGCTAAATTATTTTAGCAGCAGTAGAAACAAAAGGTATTTATCTAATTCAAATAAAAGCAGTTGGATAAATGTATATGTTTAGTTTTATATATTGGTGCATTTTTATGGAAATATTTCGTACTTATAAAAATCTTATTCTTAATCCGCTGATCTTAGTTTTTTTCGGTCTGGCACTTATTATTCTCTTTATGTTTCACACATTAAGCTGTTGTCTCTGGATTGTGTGAAATTGATAGAATGAGTGAAAAAAATCAGCAAGTACAATTTTGAAATACCTTCTGAGAGCCGAAAAAGTGCTAAATTAAGACCATTTAAAAGATTGCAGATTTTCTGGCTTATTGGAAGAAATTTCTAATGAAATGATTTAATCAGCCCAGACTATTTGGCTGTGGCTGGAACACAGTAAGCAGTGACATGAGCCATTTGTTGCAGTTCATAGAGACAATACTGAGTCTGTGCACTCCTCCCTTGTTGAAAGCGGCTTATCTACAGAGAGCACAATTAATAATATAAATAGACAGTTGAAGGGCTCCTCCAGAAGTTTGTCATGGGCTGTTTACACAAAGTTCAATTTTTTTTTTTTTTTTTGTCTGGAATTTCTTGGACATTACACAGGACCTGAAATATGTATGCTGGGGTCTGCGAGCAGATACAGATATACAGAACAGCACAGGACACACTTGAGTTTCTGCAAACATGACCAGTCTGTCCATTACTGGAAAGTCTTTCTGCTGAGAGAAGTGGATACAGAATGCAGAGGACTGTTTTGGTGCCTTGACTTTTTGCAAAAATACCACTACTGTTTTTATGTGGTAGACCAACACAAAGTAGCACATGCAAATACATACACATGGTAATGAATAATTCATGCTTTTTTTTACATTTGTAACTCTGTTATCCCTACATAAGCATCATAAAGACTAAGAAACAGGAGACATGTCATAGTTAAGGCTGTGTTGAAGTTTAAAGCACAGATTAGGTTCCATAGCAATATTCCTAAACTTTAAGCATCTCACAGAACTTTATTCTATGATCTGAAAACAAAGCATGTTTTCAAGTCTTGAATGTAAGCCATTCAAGACTTGGACACTCCCCTAAACTGAAATGCTGGTCATGGAGAGCTTGAATCATAAAGTAGCCAAAAGGCCAGTGGTAAACCAGGAAATGTGCCGTAAACATGCCTCCGGATCAAAGCATATTCATGTGAAATCTTTGACAAGACTTGAAAATGTATGTTCATTGATACTTTACATCCAGTTTGCTTGACTTTGAGTTATACGAAAACAAAACCCTCCAAAACCCACAGCCGTAATTCATTCGTCTACAAATGTTGGACAATGGCAGGTGATGCATGATAAAAATACATGCCACACTTTTCAGATAGGTTTAAACAAATACATAAAATAAACAAGACGTTTTCACTTCACATTTTTACTCTACTTTGTGTTTTTCTAACACACTATGTCACAATGAAATACATGAAACATTGCAGCATTGCAAAACGTTAAACGGTTAAGGTTGAATATTTTCAAACGGAGCTAAAACAAGCTGTGTTATTTTCATAGATTTTGGTGTCAAAGTACTTCTTTGACTGAAAATGACCTGTTTAAACTTTTTCTCACCCCATTCAGCCGACTTCATGCGTGTTGCTGCTGCTGTTTTCTTTTGTTTCAGTACAAACTCACAGAAAAGCAGTTACATAAGCTACAGAGAATAATTTGCGAGGTATCCTGGGAGAAACTTGACTTACAGTGCCTGAAGAATAAAGTACTGTTGGCTAAGAATAAAGCTTTTAGCTAACCTTTCCACTAGTATTTTGATGATTATTTTAGTGATGATTTTCATCAGGCCTTGTTGCCATTATCATAATCGTTTGCTCTTACAGGCAGAAGAGATATCTTTGCGAAATTAAAAAAATCTGACACAGGTGTGAATAATTTTGCGGCTGACCCAAAATTATGACGTCATGAATATGACTGCGTCTGTTTACATTTTACATTTTAATACAACTTAGGAGCCGAGAATTTAAAATTTTGGTTACATTGGTCTAATATTTCATTCAAAATACAGCTTTGATCATTTAAACTTTTTTTTTTTCATGGTCTTGGTGGAACAAATAAATTCAGTTACATGATCCCCAGATTTTAAAACCAATCACTTCCTGCTGTGATGAACAGGAAATATTAAAATGCAAAGAGGCCGACTTTGCAGGATTTAAGGGATCTGCTGCAATTATCCTTCAGTCCGATGCATTAGTGCACAATACTGATGAGCAAAGTTAACAGAGTAATTAATGCAAGGGACCTCAAGTATGTGTTAGGAGTTTTTCTTTGTCAAATCTCACTTTCCTGCTGCAGGTATGTGCTTGATCACTTAAAATGATCAGTAAACCATAATTTTTCTTTAGTATATTCAAGAGTAGAAGTAAACCAAAAAAAAAAAAGACTTAATTCGTAAAAAGGCTACTTAGGTACTAAGTACTAGCAGTAGAGTTTAATCTGATTGAATTAGTAAAAATGATGCAATTATACAGTCAAAATATAAAATTATGAGTGAATGTAAACCACATAATTACAACTTAACAAATTCGGGCACAAGCAACACAGACTTTCAAATCTGTTTTCCACAAGATGCAATATTTAAACCAATATTTCCAGTAAATAATGCACATGTTAGAACAGTACAAAGTCCTTCCAGTGACCATATCTATTTATTTACGGTTTGTTCAGTTTAGCAACCAGAAGTTGACAATTTTAGTTAAAACACTCTTGAAGTGAAATAACTTGACGTGAGTAAAGTAGCCAGAGATTGTACTCAAGTATAGGAGTAAAAATTATTCCTAGAAGTTCATTTATAAAAAAGTTACTCAAGAATGCTGCTTGTTTTATCTACCGCTGCTTGTAGATAATGAAAACAAAAAATCCAAATTGTTTCTCTTGTCTGGAGAATATTCACAAAGTCCTTGTTTCACTGACATTTAGCATTTGGAAAGGAAAGCATGTCTTGCCACCCTGCAGTAGGAGAACTTGCCAAAAGAAAGCAATGCAACTCTTTGGTCAGCAATGTTTCCTCCAAACTTTTGTTCAATTTAAGTTCAGAAGTCTCCTTGCAGCAGATCCACTGCTTTGTCTTCTGGCAGAAAGATGCCAGCTGCCAGGATATATTGACTCCAAAGGCATTAAACTCCATGCGAAGCCGGTGAAGGCAGGTCAACTGTTCACCTCCACTGGACCAAAAGAGGCCACTGCGAACATAAACTGTTGCCATCCTTGAACTGAGACCAAGTCTAAGACTAGAAAGGAGCAATGGGGGCATAAAAAACAATCTCTCAACATAAGCAACAAGACTATTACTGTAATATTTTGCAAATCAGCTTGAATTTTTTGGGATATTGGCTGGGAAATAATAAGTGGATGGTTTGTGCTTTTATAGGAAACCCTGATGATAAATGGCTCTTATGAGATGTGTATTCACTGCATACAGTGCTGGCATGGAGTTGAAAGATTAACCATATCTCTTATGTGTGTTATGTCTGTCTGACTGCTACATTTTTACATTTTTTCTAACTTCTGGAAGCTGTAAAAGAATTGTTTTGACTTTTAGCAGCTTTTAGCAACAATTGTTGCCGAATATAAAACCTACATTTTCACTAACATAACCAACATAAAATGTAAAAATTCATAAATATCATGTGTTGGGGAGCTCCAAGGATTGAAATGCATGCACTTATTTCGCAGGAAAGAAAATTGGATTAAACCGGTTACTCTTACAATGAGGTTTAATCTTAAAATGTGTGATGGTTTCCCTGGAAGACAGATGTTCTTGGAAGCTTGTATCTAAATTTCAGATTCAACTTTGTGTCCATCCTGATTTGAAGACGTAACTTATTGTTATGACAACAAGCAATAGTTATTGAAGATCCTTATATATTTGATTGTCTTGTTAGATTAGGAAAAAGATGCTCACACACAGTTTCTTCCATCTGTGTGACAAACATTAGCCGGCTGATTTTGCTGCATTGAGAATCTTCACCTCAACATTTTCAGTGGACACACTTTCACTCCGCCCCCCTGGCAGTTTGGCCAGCAGTTTGTCCACTCAGCACAACTCATCGTGGAACCTCACTGCTTAATCCTAGAGTTAAAATTGAGTATACGTTCCCTTGCAGCTCTAACGAGTGCTGTGTCGTCACAGTGGAGGCTAGCGACACATCCCAATTGCCCTCCCTCCCCCCCTACCTCCCGCTTTCTAAACCTGGCCAATTATTCCCAGAGCCTGGCTTGTTAAAGGAGGACTGTGCAGGAGGGTGAGGGAAGAATCTGCCCTTGTGAGAATCTGTGAGTGGGGGTGGTCGTTTGTTGACAGGAGATGCACAACATCACACATGCAGAGGGGCGCTCAAGGCAAGCTGATCACATGGGGCAGGGTGCTAATCACAGAGCCAGAGAGAGAGAGAGAGAGCGAGGACACAGGGCTGCAGTGGATGATTCAAGAGTTGGCTGCAACAATCAATATTTCAGCAGATATAAAAACCGGAATCATCATCCTGTGTGCATTTAAAATGATTTGAAACTTGGGTGCAGAATGAGCGCTATATTTATCATTAGTTACTGGCCCTATGGGAGCTTAGCTTACACCTCTGTAAGAACTAAATTTATTCTAGAACTGACAATACCATCGCAAGTTCCTGGTACTAATACCAAAATGAAAGTCAAAGTAATGAATCTGTTGGACGTTATTCATGTATAGTATTGAAATTATTTCAGAACAAAGACTTTGGGTTTAGATCCAGTTTTGAAAGAATCTTAGAAGTTGTGGCACATATTGCTTGCATTGCTTATTGCTTTTAGCCACACTTTGTTATTCTCAATGTTAATTTTCTGAGTTTGGAACATTTTTATGTTTAATTAAAAAAACAAAAAAAACAACAAGGACATCTTTATTGGACTTATATCTACAGTATGTAGCTTTAGTTAAAAAAGAAGAAAAAAAAAGTCACTTTGTTGTGACAGCATTATATAAAACAGATTAGAGCTCCCAGTACAGTACACTGCTCCCAGTACTAATTACAGAAATACAAAACTTGGTTAGAAACAACCAATCAGAGGGTCTTAGCGCTCTCAGTCATGCTTGTTCTCTGCTATCCTACAGCGTCTTCCCAATAGCAGAGCCTGCCAGGAATGCTCAGGTTAGTTAGAAAGGCCACTGTTGATGGCGGTTTTCCTGTGACATTAACATGTTTCTTTGCCACTAGCACATTGAGCAACACGTACACAAGTTTGATCGACAAGTTTATACAAAAATTTTAAAAAACTGCTTTTCTTTTGTAAAAGTTACACACTGTAGCTTTAAGTGCAATATTGGAAGTCATATTGAACATGTGAGGGCTTAGCATGGTCTGATTTAAACCTGGGACCTTCTTCTTGCAAGGCAAAGGTGCCATGTTACGTCCAGCTCCCCATCGAAAGCTCTTTATTAAGGCCATTGTTCATAAACCTTCACCTAAGGAATTATCAGTAAGTTACTGACTGTGTTATCATAGGAAACAAAAACTTCCTGTTTTGTGTATTGCCATTTTAAAGCAGGGGCTTTCTTTATTTCCAATGTGAAGTCTTGCAGTTGTTGCATTCCTTCTGGTTTCTACCTGTCTACCTCTAAAGGTAGTGAGTTGGTGAGCGTGCTCAGTTCAACATTGACAGACGGAGAGCTATAGGCTCTCCTGGCAAGATCTGAAAGGAGAATTTGACTTTTTGTCTGTGGAATGTCTTGCCTGAGCTGCAGGTTGCAAATGGTAACAAAACACCTGATTATATCCACTGAGAGTTTATTTCCTTCGATGGCAAAATGTACTATCCTGATTCTTTAAATATTTGAGATTTTGGTTTGGATTTGGTGTGTCAGCTCAGTTGTATTTTGAAAGTGTGATATACTTGGGAAATTTAGCTGAGCATTGTTGACGTACCAGAAGGGAAGGCATAGTATGTTCTGAGTATGTGTTTGCTTTCCTTCCTGGTTTTTCACTCTGTTGTGTTCAGGTTTGAGAAAAAAAAAATTGAGCTGCAAGACCCAGTGGGCTGAATAATAAGACAAGATTGCATGCGTGTGTGTGTGTGTGTGTATGTTTTTGGCTGTCAGTGAGGACTATTTTTCTATTTTTGTCAGACTAATGCATTACTCAGAGAAACATACAGTTTATCATTTTGCATTCAACACAGTCATAATTCATTCAAAACAAAAGAAAAAAAAAAAAAAAGGAAATGCAGAGACAGCTGCCACTGAAATAATCAGAATAAAAGCACAGACTCTCCTGAATATGAATTCATCGCCTAAATATTCTTGTTGTGTCTTTCATTGATTTGTTCAGCGTAGTGATGCTGTCCAATGGATGACTGAATAGTGCTGAAATGGCGTTTCTGCGAGAACTGCCATTACACTGATATTTCGACCTGGAGAAGCAGAGGATCTTGGATCATTACCCGTCTTAAACAGAAGCAGCAATAAACAAGTCTTGAACGTGGCTTGGATGAGTAATTTGCAATTGCAGCCTCATCACTCTTAAATCCTTATCACTCACCAGCACATCCAAATAAGATAAACAATTCATCAGCCATTTGACTAGGCAATTTTCAACAACTCTATTTTTGTCATAGTTAAAAATGGCATGAGTTGGCTACTGATGTCAAACAGTTTTAATACTTTGATACCATGCTCCTCTTTTCTCTGTACAAAAATGACTACACCTCAGCTGACATGTCTGAAAAACTCCTGAAGTTTGCTGACCTTGGTCTGATCCAGTACAGTGATGAGTCTGTGTTCAGTCAGGAGGTGGATTCACTGATCCACTGGTGCGAATGGAAACACCTGGAGAATGCGACCCAGATGCACTCCCCTCAGCTAACATCTCTGCAGACCCCACACATTCTGGACATAATTGTCACATTTATCACTATACAAAATTACAAATATTGCAAAAATGCCTAAATGTGTGCAAAATGTGGCTCATTTTACATACAATCTTGGAAGGTTTGTATCATACCATTCTGATGTCTTAAAGTTCTTTCAATGAAATACCAAAGAAAGTGCCAGAGAGGCTGGAGGGCTCTTAAGCTGAATGGTATATGGACTAATGTTGCTCCAAACTCAATGAGAAATCTTTATCTAAGTGTTTTGGTCATGTGCAGACTCATCAAAAAGTGCTTTAACTTCACACCAATAGGAAGTTCTGACACAGATGCAAAGTTAGCCTGTTGTAGCATTCTGTTGGTGCACATCATGGGTATCTGCTGTTTTCTTTTTTTCACCTCAAGTGGTGGCTGAATAATTGAATCATTGTTGATGCCATTAAATAGTATCGACAAATCTTAAAAGTCCCAAAAATAGACACATGCTCGTGAAAATGACTTCCACCTAATCCACCAGATGAAGACATTCTGAAAGTGTTTGGCTGTTCTTCACAAGTCATTTTTCACTTAAGGGAAAGAAAAAAAAATAGCGGTGTTTTAGTATTGCGGGATGTCTTGCTGTGAAATCTTGTTACATCCCTATTATAAATGTACGTCAGCTTACTCGGTCTGTCAGCTCACCTTGACTTCTTCTTTTTCCTCTCCACTTTAAACAGAAACCTGAGTAACAACAAGATCTCGCTGCTGAGAAACGGCTCCTTCTATGGCTTGGCCGCCCTGGAAAAGCTGTAAGTACTTAAATCAAGCACTCTTAACTGTTTTGTCCTCCCCAGAGTCCTAGTAGCTGTCATCACGACAGCAGTATCGTGCTTTTAAGCGGTAAAAAGGCAAACAGGGAACACGGTGGGAATTAGGAGATCTTTGTCAGTTTCTACCCTGCAGGAGGCTCTCCTGTGTTTTTCCTTTTTTTTTTTTTTTTTTAAAACTCCTTTCCCTTGTGCTTGACTTGCACTGCAGCAGTAAAAAGTCTTAAAGGGATAAAATGGAGCATTATACGAAAGACTAATGCGATGCAAGATCAGTGAGGTTTGACTGCGCGACTGACAAGCCATGTCCATGTCGATGAGTCTTGTATCGCATGCAGAGTCCCAGAGGGTTGCATTCATGAAGCCTGATTATAAGCTCTGTGTCGGCTGCCCCAGCTTTGCCCCCTGAAGTCATGTATTGATTGCTTTCACCTCCGTCCATCGCAGTGATCGCTGATTTTCCACCTGATGGTGACACTGACATTGGCTACTGATTAGGAAATCAGAAGAGAGGCCAACACCACACAGAGCAGACAGCTTGATACCGCACTCCCCTTCAGTCAGTCATCCACATGGAAGCACACACTTACACACGCACGCAGTGGCTGGTGTGAAAATTATGATAGTCAGTTTGGTCCCTGTCTCCCTGACTCGTTGACAGCTCAATCCACACTGGAATATTGTCAGTGGAATGATTGTGTCCACTTTCTTCTCCTCTTTGTGACGTTGGTGGACCTATCAGATGATGTCACCCGTCTCTCTGGGTCTTATTAGTCACATTGAAAATATCTACTTTCATCCCTCCAGCTCCACTGCAGTAATGAATGGCTGGCTTTTAAAGGGGCTCGGCCAAATGTTTGCTGCTGCCGCCCTTCCAGAGAAGCGCTTTGTGTGGCCTATGCCTCCCCTTGGCCCGCTCCATGGACGTGTTCTGTTCGTCCACTTTCCCCACAGGCAGCCTTTGACAGTAAGGCGTCTGTCGCCAGCAGCCGATGCAAAGCCAGGTAGCCACGGTGAGTTGAAAGTGGCAGCCAGATGTTCCTTCGTCTGCCCCAGCTGACCAACTTTCTGCTTGGACGGTTGGCTAGATGACTGGACAGGGTGGTTGAACAGAATTGGCAGCTGATTGACAAGTCTAATAGGGCGTGTGTTTGCACCAGCACTGCAGCAGCTAACCCCAGTACAGCTAAACAAACACACCTTTTAAAGCAGCAGTGGAGATTTGGTTTTTCCACAACATCTTTTGTATTTACCTCTTGCATTAGTCAGACCGTTTTCTTATTTATTTATTTTTTCATAAGTCCTTCATTATGAGGAATTATTCTCCTATCCAAACCTGGTAGATGTAATATAAATTTAACTGTGCAGATCAGTCAACATAGACTTTTAACCAACTGTTACAGCCCTTGTTTGCTTTTTAATGGGGTGTGCCAGTCAAAACTGCAATTGGTGAGAGAGCATGTAGCATATGGTAATATACAATGCTGAGCACATGTTTTGGGTCATTCTTATTCAAATGTATAGTTTGTGTCCACTTCCTGAACACAAACACAAACATGGAGAACTCATTTAAAGCAGATTCCGAAAGTTTTCTCATCTGGAGAGAAGACTTATCAATCTGTCCGTCTGTCCCAGTTTGAGCGCACACATTAAATAAAACAACTTATAACATTTTTTAATTTTAATATTCTTTTTTTTAATTCGCTTGTCCATGTTAGAACATTAGCAGGTGCTCATGATGAAGAATTTAATTTTAACAGGTCTGAAACATTTTTGAAGCCAATGAAAATAGAGAAAAGTTTTATGTCCAAAGAAAAACCTTTACTGATCAGGACCACTTTAACACTTTAAGAGACAGTCTGACAACTTAAATCATAAATAAAGCAAATCACTTTTGTACATGAGTGTTGCTAACATGAAGTTTAATAATAACATTATCTGTCAGGTTGACATTAGCTACTCAATATGCTAGACACACAAAATTTGGAAAAATTTAAGTTGTAGATTTTTAATCCGCAACCTTAAAAACAAAGAAAGCATCACACAATGGTACAAGCATTAACTAATCTTACATGTTTACCATTTTATATCTATAAATATTTTTCTATTGGGACCATATTAAAAAAAAAAAAAAGAGAACTCTCTCTTCCCTTTATGTTGGTTGCTGGGTTTCTTTTTGCCTTTCGGCTTTCCGAGCTTGAAAATGATTGAAACGCCATAGGTTCTTACGATAATGTTTTATTATTCTCAGCATAATTTTCCTCATCACCATCTGAGGTCACCATAAAATTTGAGTTCTCTGAGGAAAAAGGCTTCCAAAGAGATTTATCTGGGTATAGCAGATAGTGTCTTCTTAAATGCAGGGCCCCTGTCTGTTGGATGATGGCCTGTATCCCCCCATATGGACACCGGCCCATTACCGTCAGCCAAAAAGAGTCCCACAGGGGCAAAGCAAAAACAAAGCCCATCACTGTTCTCTGTTCAGTACACAGAGTCTCGCTTTATCAAAGGTTCCCACCGCAGAAGGCCTCACTGTTAAGGGCCTGTGTGACATCGATGAGACTGGCATAGTTTTCAGTTCTCATGCTAATTCTGTTGCATTTTGAAGCCTCTAAAAGACTTTTTTTTTTTTTTTCAAAAAGCAAATTTGGACTGAAAACACAATTTTAAATAATAAGTGAATGACTCAAACTGAAGGCCAGATTGTTGAAACAGTGTCAAATATCCCATGAGCAGAAAACAAGATGTTTATTTTTGCATCGGCCCTGAACCTTTGCAAAACTTGTTCATTGTACATTAATTCATTCATAACTGAAAGGAAATGCAGTTTTTTCCCCTGTCTGTCTGGCCAAACATTATTTATCTAGCCACAGGTATTTGAAGTCCAGCTGAATGGACAGAAGTTGCTTCAACTCAGGGCAAAAAACAATATCAGAATTCCAGGTGGCATCTGCAATAGCTCACTCTGAGAAGTGGAGATCAGAAGTGCAAGGAGGCATCTTTCCAAAGTTTTGCAACTCTCATTTTTACAAAGTGACGTTTACTCAGTCTTCCTGATGAATGAGTGCCTGAGCGGTGATTGATGGAGGAGTGGTACATCGCTGAAGGATGCATCTTTCCAATGGTGTTGCAGAAAAATGTATGTGCAAATGCAAGACTATATGTTGACTATTTGGGAAAATAATTATTAATTTGGCAACCATAAGCCAAAATGAATGTTTCTTAGAAAGTGATAGGTCAGAAGTTAAAAGTTGATGTTTTTGTTTGTTTATTTGATTATATCTAATTTGCCTTTATGCATTAATTTACTGTCAATAAGAATTGTAGAAATGGAAATAAAATCCAATAGTTTGACAAAAAGCCAGTTGGTATCAGATTAGCATAATATGATAAACAATATGATAAAAATTTAAAATGACCAATGTACTATGTACATGCGTATTAATGGTATATCCATGGCTACAAAGTGGCAATTGGTGACCAATTGAGTTGGTTAAATAATGAATTTGGACATTTGATCATTTTTTATTAAAGACCCTTAACATAAGGTTAATTTTTTGCTACTTAAAGTTATATTTACATTCAGTACTGTCTCTAAAAATCTTTTTTTTTATTGATTGATACAACGTTTCTTTCCCCCTTTGTTTAACAAAAGACAAATATGATAAAGCCTTATGTAATCCGAAGTTCTGTTTAGAAATACAAGTCATTTTATTGTATCTAAATCTCTGGCCAAGTTTGGAGAAACATTTAAGGATTTCTTGTTTCTCTCTTCTCTCCTGCTGCCGGATGTTGTTGATCACAGATTTTTGGCTGCTATTAAAAGCAGTAGCAGATGAAGCCGGTAAACCTCAGTCATAATTTCTTCCCACCTTTTTGTTTGTTTCTTTTTTCCTTTTTTTCTGTTCAAACAAAAAAGCAAAAACATATAGCAGGATGGATTTAATCAAAGTCAAATAATTGCTTTTATTCTCCTTGACATTTTGGTCAGTTTTGGTACAATAAACAGGACAGTGAAACTGCTGCTACAAAGAAATCTTCCTCATGATTCCAGACATTTACTGAGCTGTGTTTTCTTTTCTTTTCACCATATCCTCTAAAATTGACTCAGATGGTTTCATGTGACTGTTTTAAATGTTTTGACAGTGTGCTTAAATGAGAGTGACTGCTTATTTTTCCTACTATTTTTGGAGCAATTGAAATGAAGAAAATCAGAGCAAATATTTTAATGGGCGAGGAGGAATAAGCTGCTCTCCAGCAGTGTTTGAAAAGTGTTTACTCGTTGCTGAGAAATGGATTCAGACTGCAGAGATCTTTAGCAACAAAAATGCCTTTGAGATCATTTCTTTCATAAACAGCCTGGGTAAACTCCAGAAATCCGCTCCTATATTATCAAAGATTTAGTTTGATTAGTATGCATAACTTGAAGTGTCAAATCACTTTGTGCTTTGTCTCTCGCCGTGTAGGCTAAAAGTGGACTGGAGTCATGTAATGTGTATAATAGGAAAACAAACATGGGAGACTCCATTGCCATTTGATGGTCTGGTAGTGGTAGTTACAAAGCTGTCACAGTACACACACATTCACTCACTTTAATTGGACTGACCTGTCTGGCTGTTTGCCTTCCTTCTCTTCTCGGTGAGCTTTTAGCACATATTTCCATTCATTATATAGTTATCCATCTCTGTGGATGGAAATAAGGGACAGGCCTTCATCTGCAAATTGACCCATGAATGTCCAACATTATTGCATGAATTTAGATTAACTTATGTTGTGTGGGTTCACCTTTGCCGTCAAGTGTGTTTGATGTCTTTTTTTGCCTGCCAAAGCTCTGCAGTTATTGTATATATGATATCATAATCATTAGGATATTGGTCATATCATTCAAATCTTTTCAGTCAGCAAAACACATGCCTCTAAGTGAAACATAAACCTCATAAATTAAAGGAAAAGAAAGTTTTATAAATTGCAATTAAAAAGAAATAATCTAAATGTCCCATTGGTTGTTATTAATATTTTATATGGCATACTGCTCAGAGTGGTGTCCCAACAAAGGGGTAGCATGATAAACATTATTAGACTGACTTTTCTGCAGAAAGAGTTAAGTGTTTTTCCTCTTTTGTTTTGCACATTAAAAACTGGCCGGTAATATGGCTCTGTGTTGCATCTGAATGCTGGTGCTCAAGCTAATATTTCATTCAAACATTCTTATTTAAACTTTAATATCTATTCCACAGATTTGTAAGGACTCTGGACATTATGTTGAATCTTCTCTGGTTAAAACCTTAAAATATTTAGACAGGTCAAACCTGAGCTAATCATTAAAACAGAGCGGAGAACAGCTGCGACCGACTTATTCTACCTGAACTGCAGATTTTCTAAAACATAGTTTATTTGTTGTCATACTTTATTTGTGAAAAACAGATGTGTTTTCCTTTGATTATATTAAAAAGTTTTTGTCACTATTGCAAACCTAATATGTTTAAGAGTTTCCAAGTGGTAAGTCTGATTATTTAACATTTTCCTGCCTCAAGGTTTGCAGATATTTTTACTGCTATATTGTACAAAGTTAAAAGTTTACACTTTAACTAAATTACTTTGTGCAATAAATTTTATTTGGTCATTTTAAATTAAAAACATCTACATCTTGCAATAATCCCTTGTCTGATATTCTAGCAAAATAATAATTTATCACTAACTTTTTGATTGGAGTTGTTTCCTTTTTTCCTAAGCCTTAACTTTTAATTTTGCTGCTTTACACCAATGTACCACTGGGAAGTTTGACATAAGACACATCAGTGGATATATGTTGTCTCATTTCGCTGAGTGGACATATAAATTTAATACATAATGCAGCATCACTTTCCATTTGGACGAGTGCCCAAGTAAGAGCACCAAGCTGCTCTTTTATCCATGTTTTTCACAGGTGAATCCATGAAAACTCGGGATGTAACAATTCTTAAAACTCACAAGATGAGACAGGAAATAGAGTTCACAAGAACGAGGTAGGACAAGATTTTATTTCAAGAAAATGTCTAAGACCGTCATATATATGCCCCTAAATGGTCTTTATTTTTGCATTTTTATTAATTTTTTTCAAAAAAATCAACACACTGATGTTTTCTTTTGGCAGAAAAGCCAACATTTACCAGGCTTTTTGAAATGCAGTGCAACATTTGCCAGTTTCCAGCTACTATTGATGGCATACACTGATTGTGATGTAGCTCACCGAACCCATAGACATCCATGAAGTCGGTTGTTATGGCAATGATTTTTGTTCCTGCAAATAGTCGGGGGTCCGCTGTAATCAGATCCACTTTAAGCATTTGGCAATGGCGGCATTGGGTGGAGAGGAATTCTTCATCAGTGCAGATAGAGTACCTAGATGAGGTTAAGTAACGTCATTGAGTCATTGCTGTGACCCTTGAGTGACATTTAATTTCCATAGCAGTGATGCATATGCAACTGTTGATAAAATATTTTCAGATGCTCAGTTTTATTGAGTTCCGCTCAGGAATCTCGTGTATCTTTGTTGTTCATCTCTGAGGCAGAAGGCAAATGCACAACAGTCTGACAGTGGTATTACAAAGTATAAACAAACAGAGCACTTACTAAAATCTTTGGCTTTATTCTTACATTCATTGTTGGACAATCCGAGAAGGAGAATCGTGCTTGTTTTCTCAGATGCACTGGTGATGAGACACAAGTGGGCAGATATATGTGAAAGAGTTCAGTTACACCCCAAAGGGAGAAAAGGATAAAAGAAAAGGAGAAAAACATTAAATAAAACCTCAAAAACATGGGATAAAGACATCTAAACAACATATACGCCTCTAATATTGTTAAAACAGTTCAACCGTAACATATTAAGTATACCTAAGTTCTCCAAGCATAAATTATTTTTATAGCTAGTGTTATATTTCCTTACCAGCCTTTAGATAAAACTGCAAACCTAAATTTTGCCCTTTCAGTGACAGATAATGAATATGCTTCTGTTCTCAGGGTCACTTTGCTGAGAAAACTTTATGCAGGCTTAGATATACGGTGCAATTTAACAGAACTGGGAAGCACTTCAGTAGCTTTTTAAACATTAAGTACAAATTGTGCAGTTTATACAGCGAGCCGCTACCGCTCCTCAAACAAGCGCCGCATGGGAGTCGAAAATGGTCATTGTTTAAACATTCATCTCATTTGAGCGACTCCAGCTGTTTCTACAGATATGAAGGTCTGGCCTCCATGCTGTGGTTATATTCTGTTTATATGTGCGAAAGAGTGTTATAAATACTCATACTTGCCACATTTTTGTTTACTTCAGCTTTTTTTTTTTTTTTTTAAATAGTGTTTTATAATAAATTTCCTTAGTTGCATCTTTGAAAGATTTAATCCTGCTGTTGTCAGCTGGTGCAGAATAGTAAAAATGTTTTTTTAAGTTTATTTTTATTATAAAAAATTTATCTACTAACATTTTTCTTTGCTCCAAAATTGAGAATTATTCTTTTTAGCGTTGGTTTAATTGCTGAACTTAATCTCGGAGTTTTTGCTTTTGAGTGCATCTGCTTAATGTGTCATCATTTGCTTTTGTGCCATCTTGCTAACAGCTGTTCTCTGTTTTGTGTGTTGATGTTAATTAGTTTTCTGCCTGCTGGGTTAGACCTTAGAGATAGATACTTTGCTCCGCTGGGATTGCATCATGGACGTCTTTCTAGCAGATGGATCCACTTACTGTCTTGAACTCATTATTATTGCAGTATCATCCTCCTACCTTTAAAAATTAGGAAAAATTAAACCTTTTAATATGATATTTATTTAGTGGGGAAAAAACTTGCGTCAGTTAATTACCAGAAGCATTGTTTCTGGCCTTACTGTAGTGAGCGCTTTGTACAACGCTCTTCTGCCATTAGGTCATCACTTCTCCTGAAACATTTCACAAGGTTGGAATTAGAGCTGCGAAATATATTGCAAATTCCTTGTTTTCACAATTTTACGCTATGTAATGTAAATGTATGCTTCACTAAGAAGTGCTTGAAATGCAATTATCAGCTATGTTGGTACCTTGCATTTAATCTCCCTATGCCTGTAATATGTGGTGATCCTTTCTTAATGCAGCAGAAAATGTTTTAGGAGGACTTGAAGTTGTTCTGGTAAAGTTAACTAAACTGCAACTAATTTGCTCAAAAAATAAAAAATAAAATAAAATATGTTGGTGCATGCAACTTTTTGAATGAATAATTATGTTGAGATGGAAATAGTGTTTGTTTTTTTTTTCCCTCTGGAAAGACATCTCCTATCAAATTTCTTTATCACAAGATGTATCACCAGAACTTTCACCAAAAACATTCCCTGTTGCATATTGCACATAATAGTAGGTCTTATGTGCAATAATTATGTAGTCCTAATATGCAGAGAAAGGGAAGTTTTATCACTCCTCTTTGCACAGTCCTCCTGGATTATCTAGAGTCCTGTGCTATTACTCATACTTTCTTCTCTTCAGGTCAACATGTGTAATTGAAATCGCAAAGCACACTGGAAATGATGTAGTGTGCATGCCAGTCCTGTAGGGGGCAGTGAAGCTTTGTTAACGTTATGATCCAGAGACATTTTCGCAACTCTTTGCTTGTATAGAGATGAACACATGATCTGGTGTATGTAATCTTCACATCTTTTTTGACTGTGTGGCAGGTTTTGCATTAGCACACCTAATGGTCATAATTTGCATTGCATTTTGGAACCCCTTTACAAACCTTTGCGTCTTTGTCCGGCAAAACGTTTGTTACCATGGAAACGAGGGGCCAAGACGCAACTCTTCAGCGGTTGTTAGTAAATACGGTTGAAAGCACAAAGTTCTGGTTCGTACCCTTACCTGCACTATGAATTAAAATTAGAAAGTTGTCGGTTTGATTCCACTTCCCTAGTACCACATGTTGATGTGTTTCTGGGCAAGATATATTCTCACACGTTTGCTGGCATATTTGGTATATACAGCATAATTCAGGAGTACTAAACCACACAACACAGGTTCCACCATTCCAGTTTCTGTTTAACAGATGTACAACTCATCCCAAAGCTTTGAATACAAAGATTTTCTCATTGGCGTTTTTTTTTTTTTGTTTTTTTTTTATGTTGTTTTTATGCTCAATATAGGATCTGATCTTAGCATATTCAAAATGCTCTAACTTGAACAAAGTGTTGTCTTCAAAATAAAGAACTCTTAGCAACTGTAAGTTATATTCCTGCTTTTCTTGCACATATGATAATTACATAACGTTCAACAAGTTATTGATTTTTCTCTTTATTTGCATTCTTGTCAGCTCCAGAGCTGCTAATTCTAATATACATGCTCTGAGAAATGGAGTTATTAAAGGTTAAAAACATTTCTAAATACAAAGGTAGTTTCTCACTGGCTGCCGTTTCCTCTGTAGCTTTTTCTGAAACATTTGAAATATGGTGCTTTAACATAATTGCTTCATTACATTGTAATTTAACAAGCCTTTTAATTTTGATATTGAAGTTAGACATCATCCAATGTACATACATAGCCATGATTTAGACCTATACATTTTGTTTATGTTTAGATCATGTAACACTGCCTGATGTAAAAGTGAGTGTAGCAAATGATGCACAAACACCAGATGCCAGGAAATAAAAAGAATGTAGCCTGCCTTACTAGATCCACAATAAATTTATTTATTTTTTCTTCATTTGAGGGCTAAAACTTGAGAAAACAGTGATAAGTATGAATTATCTGCATATTGGTACTGACCTGGCAGACGGAAACAACACATTTCATCTAACGTTTAGCTTGACATTTGAGCTGCACAGACTGTTCACTGTTTTCCTTATTTCTTCAGAGATGAAGTACAGTTTGCTGTGATAAAAGTAAAATGTCAGCATGAATTCTAATTTTCAACCACAAATAAACATTCTTAAGCAGCAGTACCACTTTTGAGCTTCTTTCATAAGGGAGAGAAGACTTACAGAATGCTTCCGAGGAATCTGAGGGACAGAGTTTAAGTTGCATTTGTAGAATATTGGATTTCTGGGAAATATTGAAAAATATTCAGTGTAAGAGTTGTTTTTATAATAAACACCTTCCTTTTTAATCTAGACGACGTTGAACCTTTTAGACATTACTTCAACAAATAATGTTCACTAGCTTTCTGTCACAAACAGGAATTAATTATTTATAGATATTTATACACCTTTTTGTTGCTGACTGATCAAACTTGCACACGTCTCTTTTGTGGACAGTGTTTTTTTTTTTTTAATTTGTGCTTTTTAAGAGCTGCAAATCAATTTTCTATTTTGGGCAATATAAGGACTATTGACCATTTGAGTCAATTTTACTTTTTGTTCCTGAGCAATTGAGAGAAATTTAACACCAAACAATAAGTAAATCTGAAAATGATAGAAGGAAGCATCTTTCTGTTACCTGGAAACTTTCCCAGATGCTGGAACTTTTTTTTTTTGCACTTTTAAAAAGCATAGACTATGACTCCAGAGACTTTTCTCTTCAGTTATTGTTACTCTAACAATTCAACACAACTTCCACCACTCCAAATGCTTTCAGAAAACAAGCAAAACTGTTCTGTTTTCTTTCTCCCAACACTAAAATAGCTGAGAAAAGCCAAAGCATGACTTTTATCAACAATGTACCAGAGGACCAGCCTGATATCTAATGCAAGAATGGTGTCTGCATTGGGTTTGATGCATATATTTACATGATCTAATCCTGCCTCTAGTAATATATTCTAATTATTGCATAAGATATCTTTTTGCAGATGGAGTTTCTAAAGAACAATTACTTTTCTTTATTCAGCACCAAACTTTTAAGGAGTTTACTGACAGAGGATGTTACGGATCACTTCTGATCATTAATCATGGAAAAGGATGTAAAATCCACTTTCAGAAAGTTTCCTCTGATTGTTCAAGGCTTTGGCACCCATACTGTTGTATTATAGTGTGAACTCTACCCGTCCTGGTCCAGGTAATGACATGCAATCATAGTTCATATTTATTTGAAAACCTTTGCTGGCACAGATCAGTCGGATGCTAATGGTGTTATCCCCGGCGCCAAAGTTTATTTCATGTGGGATTTTTTAATGTGGTTTCATGAAATCTTCAAAACAAAAATGGTGTCAGTTTCTCAGTGCAAAGATGTTTTTTGTTCTACAACTGAGTTAGTAAAGAGAATATGCAAGAATCTTATCTAAACATTTAAAATAGTTGTTTTGTTATGATAAGGAATCCATCTTGACTTAATAATGCTCCTACAGTGATGCATTGTCTTTGTGCAGACTCACGGAGCAGTGACCTCTGCCCCCTGTTAAGGCAATAAATCGATGAGTGGCAAGAATTTTGAGTATTCAGCACATTCAGGGACAGCAGAGCGCTGAGCTGCATGATGGTTCAGAATAAAAGACGGTGCTCCAGGCCTAACCACTTGGCCCACTTGCTTTTTTTGTAGCATATTATGCATGATCAAAGAGAGAGGTAGGTGCGAACAAAGTAAGAGATAGCCGCTGACTGAACCGACCAGACCTGGTGCTCAGTTTCTCAGGAAGACAACTTTCCTGTCCTTTCCAAAGTATGCAGTTAGAATAGGAACTCCAGGAGGCTGCCTATTAAAATTCTTCGTGATTCTGCTAAAAAGTCAATCAGCAAAAAGAACTACTCTTCTCAGCTTCAAGGTCAAACCATAAGTGACGTTTTTTAGATATAGACCTTCTGAAAATTGTAAAATAAATGTATGAGGTGTGTCTTTTTTGCATGTCTTCCCTCAAGATTAAGCAGTAGCTGGATGGTTATTTGGGAGTCCAAACATTTCAAGTCCAAGTACCTTTTGTCATGGAGTAGACAACAAATCACACATCATTAGCCAAAACATTAAATGTTGTACTTCTAAAGGAGGCCTTTCATTTTCATTAATATAGATTACATTTTCTACACTAACGTTACTTCCTGGAAAGTAACAGCTTTCCTGGGAAGTACAGCTAGCAGTAGACAGATGCTTAATTGCTCAACAATGTATGCCTTCGTCACTGCTTGTTGCTATTTATATGACAAGAATGTTTTTTGTTGGCCCATGCATCAGAGGAAGACTCCAGTCATTCAGTTGTAGTCAGAAGTTTGTATTACACATCTGCAATGATATTTAAAAATAAGAGTTGGGTGCGTAATTCAATTTCCTTTGGGAAGCTGTGTCTCGACCACAGCTTTCTGTATTCATAAACGAGTTTCTGACACAATTAACTTCTGAATATTTGACAACTTTTTAATCCACAGCTTATTATAGTTGAGGTTCAATTCAAAATTTTAATGTTGGCCTCTTTCATCTGTCCAAAACCAATATCAGAATTCTGGTGGAATAACCAACTGTGTGTGTCTTTAAACAATATATCTGATTATTTGACAAAAATTTTAAAAAAAAAAGTTTAGTATTTCATTTGCTTAGTAGAGTTAATCACTGGAAAACAGCCGAATAGTACAAATGTGTAGTTTATAAACTGATTTCATTTAACTCTTCAAATTTTGGCAAAGAGTTGTTAGAGTGATGATAGAGGTCAATAGTAGATTAATGCACATGACTAGATAATGTTAATATCCAGCCAAGTCAATAACTTTTATTTTCACATTAAGTATCTATTACTTTGTTTGTTGGGAATAATAACCCAGAAAAGAAGAGTCTGAACTGTTGCTCAGTTTTTGAAAGAAGCACAACCAGTCTTCTGCTCCTCATCACACAGCGTATACAGGGCAAAGTTAAAGGAAACCAGGGACACAATTTCAGGAAGTTTTCCTTGGCTACCAAATAAAAACCAGAGAGGAGATTTTTCTGAGATCCATTTTTAGTATTGTGAGAGCTCTGGGGTAGGCGGGGTGGATGGACAAGGAGTGCTGGTCTGGAACTGCCACATGTGTGTTTTTTGCCTCTGTGCTGGATGTGGTTTGGGTCTCCAGCCAGCAGGAAATGGTCTGTGTGGTCTAGCTAACAGGTGCAAGTTAACTTACTGAAGCATGACACCAGCATTTCCAGCAAATTATGTCTGTTAAAATAGCAAAATTCACTGCTTTAATTAGACTTCTTGAAAGTTTCAAAGCTCCCCTTTATTCCCACGCAACAGCTAAACATACTCAACGGACTTGACCCGTCCATAGATGTGTGGATGGACTCATAGTTCATTGCATGTTTGTATAGTCTGCAAACAGAAGTTCACTAGATTTCATCTGACAGCTCTTTTCTCACCTGTGATCAAATGGATGGATAAATGGGTAGTATAGTCATGTCTGACTCTTTCTGTGTGTCTTTCCTCCAGGTACCTGAAGAATAATCTGATAAGTACAGTGGAGCCTGGAGCGTTCCGTGGTCTTTTGGCCTTGAGGAAACTGTAAGTGTGATTAAGCTCTGAAATAGCCTGATACAAGGAATCCTGCAAAAAAAAAAAAGACTACATGTGAAGTTTTGTTTTTATTTCTGTGTTGGGAATGAGTTTTATCCCAGATCTCCAGCATTTGCTGGACCCTTTAGTTAAGTCCTGCAGAATACAACATAAGTAGTTATTATTTGTTTTATAATCTGCAGCCTAACTTTAAAAATAATGCCTCAGTAATGTTAAAAATAAAGCTAACTCATATTTAAGATACAAATTAGTTGTCCCTTATTGCTGCCAAAATAATAAAAATATATTGCTGTTATGTCTAACCTTTGTGTAATTATTTTTGGGTTTGACAAAAAGACAATTCAGAAAATAAAAAATACAAGTGAAGTGGAAAAAAAAGCATTGAAGTTTGTGGTGGCAATGTGACAAGACGAAAAGTTCAAGGGATTTGAATAAGTTTGCAAAACACTGTGCGATGTTCCCTATCTGCTTCTTAATTTGTCATGGCATATCGGGGCATGGATCAATATTAGACAACAAAATATATTTTTTATTAGCAGTCTTTGCACAGTGCAGATTTTTTATATGTCCGAACAATGAATTAACTGGCCCAAAATATTCCAAATAATCTCTAATGTTAATTTAGATGAACCTACCAGCTACCCTAAAAAGCTATTCCCTTTTTGGATCATGTGTTTCAGAAAGTTTGAGAGTTTTTACAATCCTAAAAATGGCGGCAATTACAAATCAAAGATTCTCTTCTTTACCTTTTTTTGAAGATAGCTTTGACTTTACTGTCAAAGCTGCCGTTCTTATACCGTTTTTGAACTGAGTCAAAGAGAAATGGCAAAGTGTTTTGTTTCACTTGCATTTTGTCAACCTCACTATATAAAAAAAACATAAATATTTGATGGGTGAGCCATAATGTGAGGAATGCAAATAGGGGGGAAAGGGAAACAGGAGTGTGCAGAAGTGCCTCCCTTGGACAGGGGAAGAGCAGCTGTTTATTGTTTTGGAAGCATCAGGGTCAGAAGTCCTAGTTATTGTTTAGCCGCATTCTGCAGCACAAAAATAGAACAGAAAGAATAAGTAGACCTTCACACCCAGCAATAAGCCTTAACAATGGCTTTTACCGCTTATAAATGGTATTTTTATTTGTTGTTTTTTTTTTCATTCAAAGCTTTTAAAAGATTCAGTGTTTAAAAATAGAACGAAAGTTTCTTTCTATTTCTAAGCAGGCCTAGCTTCTTTCTCCCTTTTGTACTTTCATCAGTGATTGCCTCAACATAAAAGGTTAAGGAGTGAGGGACATGATTACAACCTGGTAGTCAGTAGGATCTGGACTGGCAGGGATGCAAACAGTGAGTTAACAATATTGATTCTGGGCGCGTGTGCATGCAGCCTTGGGGAGAAGCAGAGGGCTAATTTAAGTGCTCCCCAACTGGTGATTATTCGAGTGCCCTGCTTATTTTCCCACAGCTGCTCCAGCCCAGTAGCTCTTTAATTACAGTGTGTGTGGGCGTGGAGATTTGGACACAACAGTGCTCCGCCACTCGCATATGGGCGCCTGCTCCAACTGTTCATATCTGTTTGTGTTTGGAAGGATGTGTGTGTGCGTGTGTGTGTGCCAGCAGTTGTTATGTGAAATTTTGCAAAAGGTCAGGACGGATTTCTCAAAGTGGCATAGATGACAGAGAAAAAAAACAGCGTTTTCAGCTGCTTAAATTCCCTGAGCAGGCAGGCATGCATCGAAGCACATATTAGCACAGACACATCTCTGATTTCTGTTCCTATTTATTCTGACGACCACGTCAAGAAAATCCTCCAAGTCAAGTGAGGCATACTTCTTCTTTGCCTTTTTGTCCTTACAGGGATCTGTCCGACAACAGAATTGGCTGCCTCTCACCTGAGATGTTTCTTGATCTGGGCAGACTCTTAAAATTGTGAGTAGCTATCTGTGTTCTCAAAGGTTTTATTTTCCATTCTTTCTGCAACAGCTAAAGCCCTCCAAGAAGCTGTAGTTTTGTATAAGTAATACTGTAGTGAGAGTGAGAGTTTATAATATAATTTTTGGACGTGTGTGTTTTCTGTTTTCCACCAACAGAAATTTATCTGGAAACATTTTCTCCACACTCCCAACGGGACTGTTCACACACCTCCTGGATCTAAGAGTACTGTAAGATGAACAAACAATGCATTTATTTAATGTGTGGTAAATGTACTCACCTGCCACTTTCATCCTTAGTTCAATTGTTTGTTAAACCAGTGGTGAAACAGCCAATCACATTGCAGCAACTCATTGCATTTAGGCTTTTGGATGCGGTAAAGACAGTTTGGTGTAGAGCAGCAGAATGGAGAGAATTTAAAGGGGTAATATTATGTAAAAAAAACTTTTCTGAGTTTTACAACAGGTTGCAATGCTGGAGTTTTG
The DNA here is from genome assembly GCA_010277075.1 of Poeciliopsis retropinna. Classification (NCBI taxonomy): domain Eukaryota; kingdom Metazoa; phylum Chordata; class Actinopteri; order Cyprinodontiformes; family Poeciliidae; genus Poeciliopsis; species Poeciliopsis retropinna. Next base: position 2,824,392 of record VMRM01000014.1, on the reverse strand, counting down.
CCTTGATTCATTCATACATGTTTGAGAAATCATCTGATCTGGCAGAACTGTACATCTGCTAAGCTCATTGTAGAAGCTACTTCTCAGTGCAACACTGGTAAACATATTGGTAAAATGTTGTTAAAGGGCCAATAGAGGAGCAATGTTGTCATGACTTCTTGAAAACAAAGTGTTGGAAAGAGTAGTACTTTCTTAAAGAGACAGAATGTTAATCTAAAGGTCTTAAATTATGAAGTCGTATTTTCTTCATATCATATTTGATATACATAGCATTTTTTATAATAACTCAACATAATTCCTTGATTGTGCTATAAAATGATACTATGTGGCAAGAAAACATAATATGGCCCTTTTAAGTGATCTTGGACGTTGTTAGTACAAAGTGGGCTGGTCTGAGTATTCAGAAATTGCTTGTTAATAGGCAACTTCTCAGCAAACAAGAGAAGATATCGAGATATCGGCAGTTGTACTGTTGAAACTGATTAGCTAATGTCAGAGATGAGAGGAGAATGGGCTGACTGTTTCCAGATGACAGGCAACGGTAACTCAAATAACCACTTACCATATATAAATTCATGGTTCCTGATGGGAACAGTGTGGATCTTTTTCAAACGGAAGACTGAAAATGCCTTGGTTTCTTGGGCAGGAGTGATGAGAGGAGGATTTAGTGGCTACAGTAGTTGGGGCCTCATCCCACTTGGATGTTGCTCAGGTCTGTTGCAGAGAAGAAAAGGCAAAGCCAGTAAGCAAATCCCTCGATTTATTAGTCTGTGGACGTTCCAGCTGTCACTATGATCAATACTGAAAGAATGAGATCCTGGCTTCAAGTGGCTGAAATGATTTCGCTCCATAAAGTAGGCAGACTGAGCCTTAGAGATGGGGTTAGGAGCTCTATCATCCAGGGTCAGCTCAGAGTGAAACAGCTGAAGCCAGTTGAGGTAGTTTCACCGTCTGATCATGATGTCTCTTGCATGCCTCCCTTTAGAGGTATGCAGAATGTTTTACACAATTTTGTCCAAGCAATATGGACCAAATGTATTTGAAATGTTTCTGATTCTGTGTTGAAACTATGCCATGAAGATTTAAGGTCGTTATGATGTCAAACCTGGTAAAGTGTACCTCATGGAGTGGTCGGTGAAGAATTTGACTCACTGATTTAATATGAATTGTGAGTCATATTGTGGTATTGTGTCTTTAAAATAAATCAATGGAATATAAGCTAGGATGCAATAGAGAACACATGTGCACATAATAATTTTCCCCAAAGACCTCTTAAACTCAATTTCTAACTTTGATGCAAATATTTAACTCTGCTCATTTGCAAGGGATGGAAGAATTACTTCCTAAACTCTAATTGTCACTTTTGTTCATTGTACAAAGTTTGTTTATGTTGTTTTTTTGCAGGCATTTTACATGTTGAGCTAACTGCTGCAAGTGTGTCCTTGACATTCAAGCCCTACTGAATTAAATCCTGACTGTATACTGGTATTGCCACCAGGAACTTTGGCACCGAGACCTTGTTCTGTGACTGCCAGCTGAAGTGGTTGCTCGTTTGGGCTCAGCAGAACTCGGTGAAAGTTGATAATGGCACGGTCTGTGTTTTCCCAACCCACCTCCATGGCCTGGAGCTGCGCAGCCTGCGAGAACAGCAGCTCAAATGTGGTAAGACTTTCTTTTCTATAGGTGTGTAGGGCTAAGACAACTTAGACAAGATGAGCTCCGAGTTCTCTAAATGTTGCATCATTTGTGAACAATCGTTGAGTGAAAGTATACAATACATGGTTTAATTTATTTTATAGTTATTCTATGTTGGAAACATGTAACTTGTTTTTATATTCGCTTTCTGGACTCTGGTTCTCCTAAATTAGCTAAGTCAGTAATTTTTTTTAAAGTCCACCTCAGACCAGCTATAAAGATGTGGAGAATTTTAAAGCTGCTATATCCAAAATAATATATCCTAAATTGTGAGTATCTCACACACACACAACCGCAAATCCGCCAAAACATGGCCAAGGACGGTATTAAAGAATCAACCACGAGGCCCATGGTTCCGCTGGAGGAGCTGAGGAAAATCCACAGCTGGAAGTAGATGTTAACAGAACAACTATTACTCCACAAATCTGGCCTTTATGGAAGAGCGGCAAGAAGAAAACAGCTGCTGAAAGAAAGCCATGTGACGTTACATTTAAGGTTTCGGAAGTGGTGCAGACGATGCAGCAAACTTGTGGACCAGGGTGCTTTGGTTACATGAAAGGCACAATGGCCTCACTATAGTTTGTTGCAAAATGCTTCCCTCTGGATGTGCAAAGCTGGTAGGAATAACTTAAAGAAATTGCATCTGTAATTTCATTGAAATGCAGTTTTGCAAAGTATTTACTCAGGAACAAATGCATGGGACAGTTTCCTGGACTTCATCTGTAAAAATGAAAGCCATGTATTGTTTCCCTTCTACTTCACAGGCATGAATTACTTTGTGTTGGTCTCAGGTATATATATTGCACAACAAAGAGTGAAGGAAATGCAAGCTGAAGAGACACATAAGACATTGTGTGTATTAAAGACAACAGTATTGAAACATCTAACATATGGTTTATGCTCATTTAGGGCAACAGATTTTTGAGGATATTAAGATAACTTCTTCATCAAGCAAAAGAGAAATCCTGCAGTCTTTATCTTCTTTTATCTGAAACTGAAACTCTGGTTGTCTACCCAGCCTTTCTTTGTCCTTCCCTCAATTTTCCCCCTTTTTCTCTCCCTCTATCTTCTCACTTTGTGCCACAGTCCACAGGGGAATTGTATTTCATATGTGATAGAATCGTGCTCCCCCTCTCCTTATATCTGGATTGTGCCGGGGACATTGCTCGGGAATGAGAAAATGTCTGTGTGTTTGTCCTTGTGTGCGTATATGTGAACTACAGGCATCTAACATGAAGACGCACTGTGTGCACAATGTGACACCTCTCCCAGGAAACTAATTAAGAGATATGTGTTTTGGTATGCATCATGCACACGATCCCCCTCCTGCAGTTCTTGTTTTTGCGTACACAGCCAGTGCTATCCAAAGATGTCTAAACCACAGACATTGCAGGCTGATTTCCTTCAATCCTAACTGGATGTGTTTTTCATTTAGTCAAAACAATCCAAAGCAATTACAGGCTAATTCTGCACAGTCCCAAGACAAAGAGCCAAGAGAGGAATCCAGTGGCAGGACAAAGAGCACTCGTTTCAGGCCCTAAAGCATCCATTATGGGATTACAGTGATAACATTATGGGCTCCATGCTCGTGCAATTCTTGGCCTTCATACAGCACTCTACACTAACTTCATCTTACACCACCTTGTTTGTTCACTTGGCAACAAGCTGTTTGCAGTTGGATGTTGTGAGAAACTGTAAGAGTCAGGTTTTAGCTGCCATTTGTTGTTCTGTTCAAATGTCTGCACTTCTTTAGAGAGGCATTCACAAGCCAGGTAAGGGTGAAATGATTATTCATAAAAATGCTTTTAAAAAATGGAATAGAACATGAATATACCTCAACAAGTCAAGGTTATACAAACATTGATGTTTATTAACTAATTGTTTTTATGAAAACTATACATGTCACACCCTGTGTTATTTTGACTCTTTGCTTCTGTTATTTCCCTGTATTGATTTCTTATTTTCCTTCATACATGTTTGTTTCCTCTGTGGAATGAGTTATTTTCATCTGATCACTCTTTTCAGGTTTTACTCTTGATCTGCTCTTATTTTATTCTTTGTGATAGTTAGAGTTAGATTTATGTCCTGGCTTCCCGGTTGGAAGTAGTGCCACAGATTCCCAATTGGATATAGACTTAGACTTTGACTGGGCTATTTTAATGCATCCATTGATTTTAAGCTGTTCCATTGTAGCTTTGACTGGATGTTTTTTTTTTTTTTTTTTTATCCCTCCAGCAGGTGGACCAATCTCAAGTCTTTTTCTGTTTTCTTTGACTTGTTTAAAGGCACAGATCATACATTGTTTTATAACACAGACCTACTTTAAACCTGTCATTCAGCTTCTGACAAACTTGTGAAACCTTCATAACTATATTCAAATCAGTATTTATTGGACTACATTAATTAGGTGACCTTTGAAATCACCTTTCTCAAGATTTTGATTGTCAGTATAATTGAGCTATTTACAATCCACACTTTTCAGATTAATTTGCGTTACTTTCATGCATTACTTTGTGTTAAGATCCCAATAACCTGTTAGTGTTTCTAAAATAATTAAAAAAAAAAAAGTTAAATGGGTCTGACTTCATTTGCAAAGTTTTGTATATTTATTTTACTCTGCAGCATTCTGAGTGTGATGGGTAACAGATGTTTGCCCTAAACATTCTGACGCCGTCGCTGTGGTGATCCAGGTCAGGTGCCGGCTGCAGATGAGTGGGAACAGAGAAGCGTGCTGGGCTTCCTGACATCAGGTGCTTCCTGTGTTCAGAGGCATCTGCTTCATGCATTTCGCCACCGCCTTCTTGTTTTAAAACACCGCTGGCGTAAGACGGCAACATGAAGCACAGAGATAATATGGCGTTTTACACACAAGTTCACTGGATGATTCTGCTTTCATTGGCAGTTTTTTTTCAATTTTCCTATGATGACGGTGTCGTGTAACTGCATGTCTTGGAGTGTATTCTTGAGGGTTTTATGGTCTCAACCATCTCATTGGTGAATTATCCTGTTGGTGGTGTTGCTTGAGGCCTCTTTTGTTACATTAGTTTTAGCAAAAGAGAGTTAAGAAATATCCTGAGGCTGAACCTCTTTACTGGCTGCTGTTTGTCTTGTTCAGCAACAGAAATGACTTCCATGACAAGGAGTTTGACTTTGACTGTAGGTCCGCCAGTTATGTCTGTCAATTTTGGTGTTTGTGGAGGCATGCAGCAGTTTGTTTAATGTGTTTAATATAAGTTACTTTTAAAATTTGTGAGTTATTTTCTTGCATTTTTTTTTCCCTTTCCACCTCAGTGAGATTGCAGGGGAAGGGTTTCACATTCGTCTTGTGTTCTTTCCTTCTCGCCTTACAGACGGTCCTTTGGAGATGCCGCTTTTCCAGCTCATCCCTTCCCAGAGGCAACTTGTTTTCCGTGGTGACCAGCTTCCCCTCCAGTGCACCGCGTCTTACCTCGACCAGTCGGTGGAGCTATGGTGGCGTCACAACGGCCACGGCGTGATCACACAGGAGGACATGGGCATCTATGTGGAGAAGACGCTACTTCATGACTGCTGCTTGCTTACCAGGTACCATAGGAACCAGAGGAAAATGATTATATGTATTGTAGCATAGTAGTTTAAGGCAAAATCAGCTAACATCTCTGCAGACCTCACACATCCTGGACGCAAACATTTACCCTCTGGTCTAATCTACAGAGCGCTATTTGGGAAACCTTAGTTTCTACCTCAGGCTGTCTCTCTGATTAACAGAGCGAACATTACAGCCTGAATTGTCAGCTAATTTGTCACGTGACAGTCAAACCAATTTTTCTTTCCTTATGTCTAGAAAGTAGGCTACATATAGTTGCACGTATTGTTTGTTTATCCTCATTTTATTTCCTGCATTGCTAATCTATTTATGATTTATGCTTTTAAGTTGTGAACGCTTGAAAACCAACGTCATTTTCCTTGTTCTGATTTTAAAATTACAGCATCGGCGGTCAGTCTGTGTTTTTTCATAGACAATATTAGGACTTCATTGTTTGTTGTGCAACTGATGCCGTAGGTTACACACCTGTTTATATTCATCACTCTTAGAAGATTAGTATTAGTTTTTTTCCTTAAAAAATGTTGAAAACTTCATTTCTTTTCTCTTGACAAATAAGTCAAGTCGGCTTGTTACTTAAATTCTTTATTAATACTTTTAAGTTACGTTGTCACATTGTGACGTTTGTATGACGCAGCACTCAGACATGGAGACCCGTTTCTTATCTCTGCCTCGCTCACTTGTAGGATCTTGGGTTTTTCTTTTGTTATTGCCGCCCTTGAAAGGACGCGACAGAATTGGCTTGGCATGGCACCAAAACCTCACAGCAACCCACAGCTCGTCTCTTGAGATTGGCCGTCCAGTCTGCCCCCCCAGCACTGGCGGGGCACTGGCTGATCACACGCTAAGAGGAACAGATGCTGAATCATAATTGAGGTGATAAAGTGGACCGACATCACAGACGTTTGTACATTTTTTTTTATTATTGAGAGACTGCCACAAGCGTCTTTCCTCTTTCTCTCTTTGTCTTCTGGGTGGTTTGGTGCCCATGTGGTCATGAGCACGTATGTATGTGTTACAGTGAACACATTTAGTTAATAGCAGTGGTTTTTGGATGCTGGAGCTCATTGGTGTTGATTATGTTTACTGGTACCTCTTCTGACTTGGAGTCTCTGACATAAATATTGATGGGGAGCTAACAGAATTATGTCCCAGTGTGTCAAGAAGGCCTTGACATTGTTTTATTTGGTAGCAAGAACAGTGGGTACATTTTTACATCAATTCCTGGAAGGGTCCTTCACTTCCCTGACTTAAAACATCACACACATAAATATGCGTCCAAACCACCCAAAATGTGCCAACTATATGTAAAAATGTTCTCTACGATTCCTGCATGTTTCTTAGTAATTCAAATAAATGCATTTTAGGTTATTTTGGGGACAAAATAACCTAAAACCTGTGTCAGGTTTTCGCCCATAAACAATTTTTTAATCATATTTATAAGAGCTTATAATTCTTTAACTCCTAAATGCTGGTTTTGGCCAAATCTCAGTCTCATTTTTCACACTATAGTCTTATAATTGGTAGTTTTGCACTGTGACAACACATCACAGTGCAAAAAACACAACATCTTACCAAGTAGTTTATGTCTAGTTTCTAGAGCAAATATATTAGTGCACTTGAAATAAGACAAAATTTTAAAAAAAAAAAGAGATTGTCAATAATTCTTTAATATTGATGAAAAATGTATGTTCCATTAGCAGATTATTTCACTTATAAGAATATATTTTTCCCATGTTTTTAGCGAAATAATCTGCCAGTGCAACTACTTTTCTCTTATTTCAAATATACAAAGATATTTGCAGAGACTGGACCAAAAACACTTAAGTTTTTGTGTTTTTACAGTGCATATGTGTTTGCAATTAAAGCATAAACTTGTTTCTATCATATGTTCTCCAACGGGGTTTTATCATCAACTTTCCTACAGCGTATATGTCGGCGAGGAGAGTAACTCGTCTTGCTCTCCTCTTAGCTCTTATAAGCTTATTCACTGCATGAGAGAAGGCTGGTTAGTGGGTTTTTCTCTATAAAGGTTGCATCATGCTGGTTGGCCATTTTGCACTGTAAATGTATCCTGGAGAAATCCTCTGTGTGCATATCTTGGCGAGTTCAGTCAGCTGGAGTCTTGCACAAAAATTCTAAATCTGTTTATATTCATCACTCTTAGAAGATTAGAATGAAACCTGAAATTTTAAACAGTTGTAAAAGTATATTATAAACCCAGTAAGTGATTCCTAAGACTGTTGAATGTATGCGAAAAATTTTTTGCGTTTGAAGTTCATCCCAAGGAACTCAATTTTTATACTCGATCATGCGCAATTTGGAGGTTTGCAGGTTGCACAGAAAACACTGATCTCTGTGCGATGAGCGTGAACATAATTTTTTTTGTTCTGCATGGTGAGATCATTTTTGTTGCAGTCAGGGCAGTGACAGGAAGCAATGCACCAAAAGCATTAAACGCTCAAACTCCATCACATACAATAGGAAGCCAACTGCAGTGTTGATGTTTCCAAAAAGACTTCTCCAAGACTCTGCAGATACGGTCCTTCTCTGACTGATAACAGATTGATGTCAAGCAACGCTTGCCATGTCTGTAAGACCATCCTTAAATCTTTATCAAATAATAAAATCATGTTAAATCAGAAAGCCTTTGTATTTGTAATTGCACTCCTCCTCTACATCTAGAGACCAATATGTATTTTCTTCATCCCAGGTGGAACCAATTTGGGTCACATTTCTTTTGGCACCTGAGAATGCCTCCCTCCTTTAAAAAAAACCCAGCAAAAATCTGACATTATTTCCATAATTGATGAATGTATAACAAAGCCAGTTCCAACAAAAATAGTGTGCTCCTCACAAGCTTTATTTTACATTTTTACCCTCTACTTCACCGTAAACTGCAAAAGCAGTGGAAAATCTGGGCTTTTTGCTTTTCAAGCAGTTGTTTATGTAAAACTCTATGTATTAGAAATCCCTCTAAAGTGCTTCTAATGGTTTGTTGTTTGAAGTTTAAGATGCTCATGTCAGAATGGTTCACCTTGGCTAACTGTCCTCTGACTCAGTCAGCCTTGCCCTCTCTGGCCCATCAGAGGGGAGAGACTGAATACACAGGATTTAGCACATGGCTTAAAGCCCCTGTCTGGATTTGTCGCACAGAGTTGCAGCAGAGTGAGCAGCGATGCCAAAGCCGTGCAAAGTGACCTCTTTGAAGGTGAATCCAAAATGTTTAGCGTGTATTTTCACAGCTAAATTGTGTTTCATCCAGCTTTACGGTATGCTCGGTAAGTTGGCAATGTTAGCAGCAGAACATGACGGGTTCCTTCACTTGTTAAAACTTTACTTGTGATATTTATGAAATGAAATTTGTTTGGTAATTCTTTAGGATTTTTCCTTCTTAATAATTCACCTCCCTACTATTATAAGTGCGCACTGTGCTCTGTCATAACACGCAGTTATTTGCTGGCGCAGGAGGGACTTTAAGCTTCTCCGTTTACATTTCTCACATGGAGCAGCAGCAAAGAAACGGGCCCTGTGAGGCCTGATGGCTCTACAACGTGGGCCAAACTCCTGCTGAGTAATGGTGCTGAGCCAAACTCCCGGTGTTAGCTATGCTAGAGGCAGAAGTGGGACCAGCCTGAGATTCATGTTTCATTAATCAAACATTTTAGAGCCCTGTAGCTAGCTGCAGCAGACACTTGGGATGTATCTCTCTTAATCCTCTCCATTTTTAATCAGGCTAATCTTGTACAAAATGAGGAACCTGTTTGGAAATATTACCGAAAGCAAAGGAAAGAATAAAAAGGCTCTTTGAATTATCCGTCATCCTTTAAGCATTTTAAGCATTGCATATGAAACAAAAAATGAAGTTTTGTTTAGTCTTTTTATAGAGTTGTTTTCTACTGCATTTATCCATCCATTTGTCCCGCCATCACTCATGAACAAAACATGAAAAAACAAGAACTGCCCACCATTCTCTAACTGAAGGGAGCGACCCACCTGTTTCCAGTTGAGAGTTTGAAGACCTTAAAAGTATTTTAGTTTTCTATACACCAGCAGCCTTAATAACTGCCTTGGGGATTAAATCATCTGCTTTCTTCAAATCCACAGATTACACAAGATTTGTACAAGGAAATCCCCATGACCCATTCAATGACTTTGCATTGTTAAAGATCTGGTTTAAAAATTCTGAACGTAGAAGAAGGCAAAGTCCTAAAAGCCAGTCTTGATCTAGCTTTCTGGATTTTTGGTGGATACTTTGCAGTGTTTTTTTTTTTCATTCTGTCTTAAATATTTCTCTATGCATGCTTTTGTACAGGTGTTGCCAAGGAAACCGGATTGGATTATCTCCCAACACTGTAACGAGTTTTACCTCTCGTTTCATCACTTCACTGTTTGCCAGTTTAGGTCTTTCAAGAAAAATAGAAGCTTAGTTCTAATGAAAGACATTAAACAAAGGCAAAGTAAGACGTTAATTAAAGGAGATAGACGTAATATACAGTGTGGAGTAATTTAGAGATTGGCAAAAATTTCAGTTCTAAAGCCAGTCAGTTTTTATAGCCGTTTTCATGCCTGTGTGTGCAAAATAAACAGCCATTCATGCATGTACGTCATGTTGCATCTGTTCTGACAGTTGGAGCCAGAAATGTACGATACAATCTAATGGCCTCCTGAGCTCCAAAAAAAACCCAAAGTCACCAACTGTCATTAGCAAGCTTTAATGAAAAGATCAGTGCTTCGGATCATTCGGGGGGAAGTGGGGACAGACTGAAAGTTTACAGTCTCATAAGCAACATTATGTAAATCAATTGATGAATGTCTGCGCAGACGCATAAATGTTTCTAATGAGTCCACAGGGAGCTGCTCCACAATGATGCAGTGTTGCTGTGGATGTAGGTCAGGGTTTTGTGTATGGCTGGTTCGGGGCCCTTCTCGTCTGATTTTTTTTTTTTTTTACAAAAGTGCAGTTATTTATTCAGTTTTTTAAAAATCTATTTTATGCTTTTGAATTGAAAACTGAACCAGTCTCTTTGCACCTGTTGTTTTGTTTTTATGGATTAGCAGATCAGGATTTTGTGATTGATCTATCAGAAAACAAAAATCTTCAGTAGTAAAAATGTTGTTGAGAGACAGAAGCAGGAGCGGGCGGTTGTGTCTTGGTATGGTCAGTGTTTCTCTGTGCATTCCTCAGCATATAATGAGTTGGCACATGTTCAGGAATGATGTAACTGTTCCCCCTGCAGACAGCTCATAGTTAGAGAGAGTGGAGCCACGTAGTCTCCCATACATCCATGGGCGAAAAAAACAACTCATCTGGTCTGAAGTTATTTCTGTAATCGTGCTGCAGCCACTCCTCCAGTTCTGCATTCTTAAGCTCCTCATGCGTCTTCTCCTTGATCTTGCTGTAGCTTAGGATTACAATGTTTATCGCTCCTGCACTCTTTTTCTGCTTTGCCTCATACCACACTGCCTGGTTAATTAGCCATCATCTGTTCAACAGTTTGAACCTGGAAGTGTTTTAGGATCTTGACCTTCTCATTCTCAAAGTCACCCACTTTGACTAGCTCAGCTCAGAGTTGACATAGATGTTCCTTTGTGTTTCATCCACATTTTATTTGCCAATTTCTCACACCTAGATAGATGCTGAGCTGTTTCAGGGGTATTTTTGTACAGATTACATCTACGTCCTGCAGAGAGCCTGCTTTTTTGCTGGCATAATTAGCTAAGCATTCTCAATATCTGGCACTTCCTCATTCTGTCAGAGGTATGAAGCATGGATAAGCTCATCTCTCCGTGGTTAGAGGATTGTTTCTTCTGGTGCTCGTCTTACACTCTTGGTTTTTGCTACCTGAGTCATTTACTTACAATCTCTTCAGTTAGAATCATCTTCTTCACCCTCCTTTTAATCATCTTTGTTGGATTTTCTTTGCACTGTGTGGAGCTTTTCTTTCTAAATATCTGTGACTTCTGTCTCCTCCTTTGAATAGGCCATTGCGCAATAGAGATCTATTGACAGATTGGAGCTATCATTTCAGTAACTGCCTTGCTCACTGTTTTTATTTGGTAATGCCTGACTTCTGAGAGGCCTCATCAAGACCTCATCAAGGCAATTTTTATCATACATTATGATAAAATTGCATAACATATGCAATTTTATCAGTATTGCATACATTATTTTCTTAATGATTGATATTCTGTTATAACATGAGTTTCTAAAGGGCAGCTTTATGTTTCTAGAGATATATTTGAGTTACAAAATCCACCTTCAGCCTTCGGTAAGGTTTGTGACAATGTTTTTGTGGTCTATGAGACAAAACAGATTCAAGCAAGTGTCAGGAACTCCTGGGAGAAAACCTGCCTGACTTGAACTATATATTTAGTTTCCTGTTGGATTTTAGAAAGGAAGATGCTGCATGCAAATCCAAAAAATCAATCAACTGGAGGCCTTTGTTCTTGAGGAGAGGCCTAAGATTCCTCCTGAATGGTACCAGAAGCTTGTGCCTGATGTGGAACTGTATTTGCAGGGGACTATAATTTTAACAATGTCTCCTTTCTTTGCTCTCGCCCCCTAAATAGTCATTAAAATGGTATATTATGTTTAATTTGGAGAAACCACCTGCCCAAACAATTTGAATTGAGTCATTATCAACATTTGTCTAAAGACAGATTTTCAGCTGTGCACCTTGTACATCTTAACAAACTAAATCGTATCTGATGTTATGAAGCAGTAGTGAATAAAACGACAGCTTTAAAAAAAAAAAATGCAAAAAATACAAACGCACAATTCCACTAAAAAATGGCAGATCATGATTTTAGTCGTATCTTTGGTTCACTGTTATATAATTCTTGTTGCTATGAATACCTGTAGTCATGCATCATGGTCATAAGCTCTGCTGCAATTCTCTAGGATAGGAAACTTTAAGAGATGGATATTGATTTAACCTGATTTATTATCTCATATTGTTGCTTTGTTTACCACCTAAACCTTCTGCAAGATGTTCTCAAGCTGTGTAAGAAAAACCTGTGTTGACGGGCTGTGTTCTTTCTTTTCTGTTGCCTCTATCGTTATGTCCATTTAGTTATCATGCAAATGATAAGGAATCATCATTGATTCGCCTAAGGTGGGAGTAGTTAGAAGACTATTTGAGCAGATGCCTGGATTTTACAATTGTTGAGATTTACAGCAAAAAACCTGCGTAAATATTGCATTGTAAATCTGTCACTATAAAGCAGCCAGCCCCAGGTGTTTTCAGCTAGTTCTCTTATCATTTTTAAAATATTTTCTTTTGCGCAGACCTTCATGGGTATTCTGTTAAACACTGAAGTCTTTGCGCAATACCAGAAACTCATAGGCAATACCGAGAGGTTTAGTCTGTGACTTTATCTCACATCTGAAAGGGTACACTTTGTTCAGACAGAATACATTTCTGATTGCAATAACTAATGTCACCATGTTTCTACAGATAAAGGAATGCTTGATTCTCTGAACTATTCATATTTAAAATTGACATTTTTGTGGTCTGGAAGAATAAGGAGGTTGTGTTTAAAGTTATTCATTTTCAAACATAAAGCATTTCCATATATGAATGATGATTTAGCTCACTTTATGAAAATATGATTGGTTGACAAGGAACAAATTTTAAAAGTAGTTCATCCACTCGTTGTGTGACCACGTCTTTGCAAAATATATTAAAAGTTTCAGTAAAGATACTAAGACTCAGATTCTGAGTCTGAGCTCTGTGCGTGTGAACTGGTGAAGGGAGTGGATTTTGGACCTCTTTATTACTTTTAGGGGCTGCATGGCCAAACACCACTGGAAACAAAAACTTGTAAAAAATGATGACATTTGTTGATTGAAAAGCAGTAATAAGTACAGTTTGAAATATTGTGTGGAAGACATAGATTCTAGTCATAATAAAAACATATTTAAATAATTTTATTAACTTTTAACATAACGTAACGCAATTGGATCGTATTATTTCCAAGTTTAATCCTTGTTTGGGTGCAGAACTTTTGCTGGGAAAAGTTTCAGTAAATGTTTCTGTCATTGAAAGCAGTTAACTATTGGTATAGCTAAAACTAGCTAAAAGTATGATCAGCAGCCTTAATTTTAAATTCCATCCATCTATTTTCTTCCGCTTATCCGGGGTCGGGTCGCGGGGGTAGCTGCCTAATTTTAAATTAGATAACATAAAACACGAGCACTGGCAGCACAGGCTCTGCTACCATCTCATTCAGATGTTCATATTTGATATAGACCATTTTTTTTTAAATCAAAAAGGAGGCTTCTGGACTACTTCAACTTATTTTCTGAATTCCCTTCCAGTTTCCCATCACAGTCTTCTGCGTCGTTGGTTTAGGGAATCGTTACATTGTCTGATTTGTGTTTTCCTTCACCTCCTAAACAAGCAGCAGTGGAAATGGGTTCCCATGAGAGACTGGTGCAATTTTATATGGGAATGTTACTGAATAAACATGTTATCTTGCCTTGTAGATGCACATCATAAACACATGGCTGTGACAAAACATGATATGCTCAGTGTTCTCTCTGCTGCTTGTTTTTCTCTCACTTCCCTTTCTGAGATTTCCACCTTCATGTGGAATTCACAGCTGAATAGATTAGAATAAGAAATGCCCAAGCTGGGACCTGCTGTGTTGATGTGGGCTTTGTGCTCCAGTTTCTATCCTCCTGCCACACACACACCCATTTCCCATAATTAAATTGGCAATAAGTTATTTTCTTTGGATTTTTGGTTGTTTAGTTGTACAGTGACTCTCAAAAATCTGTGCACCACTGTTGAATATTGAAACCATGATAGATATATTTCTATACTTTTATTGTGACATATTCAGTCAATTAAAATATATTGCTGAACTGAAGAGCTCCGTTTTAGTGGCAGACTGTTGCATCCTAAGTGCACAAACAAGCGTTACAAGGGATCCTTCCTGCCAGCAGCTGTTAGACTCTATGACCATCACTGCTCCCAAAATACTCAATAAGTGCTTAAATGTCTGCGTGTAAGTTTTACTCCCTTTAAATAAAATCTCTGTTGGTATTTGCGCATCTTTGTTGATTGCACAGTTTTTATCTTTTATAATAATAATCTGTCGTTTTAATGCAGAAAAACACATGTATATGTTTTTGTTTTTTTTGTTTTTAAATGGCTCCGTTGCATATTTCAGACACAAAGATGTATAAGAGGTCTGAATTTAAGAAGACCAAATGTTGAATTGGACTGTTAAACAACAGTAATGTTGATGTTTATTGATTTTATTATTATTATTATTATTATTATTATTATTATTATTATTATTATTTGTTCCCAGATTAGTTTCCATTGAATATATGCATATATGTCATGGTAAAAATAGAGAAAGTTTTTACAGTAAAAGGGTAAAGAATTTGTACAATAATTGTTTGGAGCACTGCAAGTCCTAAGCAATTGTTCTATCTATGTATGTTCATAAAGGTATAAAGGTATGAATGCTAGAAAAAAGAGGAAATAATCTGACAAAATAGAGATTTAGATTTTTATTAAATAACTGGTCTTCCAGATTTGTTCTATTGAATGCAAATATATTTTTAATTGGAGTATCTTTTATTGTGAACTTATCAAGATGAGTTCGAGCTTGACTGAGTTATTAATATATTCAAGTTTTACAGTGTATTATATTGTCACCTTCCTGGAATAATGACATAAGTCATTTTTTTCTTTCAAAGTAATTTTTGAAAGAAAAAAGCATATATGATCACGTCTTTATTGTCAAAAGATGATTTAGGGGGAGAAAAACACTTTTGGCAAAAAAATGACTGACAATTATTCTGTGTTGGATCTGGAGCTTAAACAGCTCCCACTTTATAAAGAAGCAGTATTTCCATGGTGACTATTCGCGTTGCTTAGTGATCTCTGCCAACTTCTCCCTTTTTTTGTTCAGAGTGAGTAAAAATCCTCGAGATTAGTCTCCTTGGTGAATGCTTTCTATTGTTACTGTTTCACCATCTTTTGTTTAATCAGACATTTTCCGCTGGGATATGAATCTCTGTTTCAGAGTAGCAAAGATAAGCATGAGTAATGATCATCTTAAGTCCCAGCCAACATTTTAAGCTGCCACATACTCAGACAGACACACTCTCACAAGGGTCTCTTAAAATGAATTAGACTTTGTGAGACACGTATTGTCTCTGGTGTTTGACTGCGTTCATCAACCTAATCCCAAAATAATCCAAACACCACAGAATTAAGTCCAGAAACAAAACCCTTCCAAAATGTTATTACATTTAATTATAAATTGAAATCCATATCCTAAATCAACACTGAATATTTTATTCCACACACTGGATAAAAGATGTTTAAATCTTACAGATACATCACCAGTACTCAAGCCATAAAACAGACGATTTAAATTCACACTCAGATTTCTCTCCTTTCCACCAGTGAGGTTATCCTTTCCAATATTGACGTGGCTCTCGCCGGCAACTGGGAGTGTTTGGTGACCAGTTCCAGAGGAAACATTTCTCAGCACATGGAAATAGTTGTGGTGGAGACTTCTGCCCCGTACTGCCCTACAGACAGAGTCTCCAACAACAAGGGCGATTTCAGGTGAGTCTACATGGACTTATCTTAAAATGAACTCACATATGCAATATGTCAAATTGTTTATTGATGGTTTTATTCAGCTTTTTATAGATGAACATGTCTGTTTTCAGTGTATTCTTTGAATACTTAGACTGAAAAGAAGTGCATTTACATGTTTAATTTGGTCTTTTTCTGGTATCTTGTTCATAAAGATTTGAAAGTTAGTTTAGTTTTGAGTTTTTGTTTTTCATATTAGGTCTAGTGGTTTGACTCTGTATCAATACCTAAATAGTCCAGAAAATCAACAAACAGCTTCTTAATCTGTCCTTTTATCCTTTTCAGGTTATCATTATTGGGTAGTAAGCTTTTTAAACATACACATGAAATGAAATAATTCAAATGTATTTATATAGCAGACTTACACTTAAAGCAACTACTTGCTATCACAAATTACAGGACACAGGGTAAAAAGAAACACAGAGCAGTAAGTTTATATGTAGAAACAGCTCATAAATATGGATAAAATGAGCTGTTTTTATTTTAAAACAGATTACATAGGATGAGTGTAAAAATCTGTGAAAAATAAAATAAATAATTTGCAGTGAGCAGAGGTAGAGCATTAGGAGCAGCAGCCCAAAAGGCTCCTTCACTCCTTGTTTTTAATTTCGAAGCTGAGACTTTCACTGAGCAGCTTAGATGACGACTCCAATCGTCACACTTTAGCACTGTCCTAGTCACAGCAACAACTCAAAACTTAGACTCTATTCTGCAAAATCATCTTCATGGATAACAACGCACCATCTCATGCTGCAAGGAATACCACTGTGTCATTGGCTGCAATGGGCATAAAAGAGGAGAAACTCCTGGTGTGGTCACCATCCTCTTCTGACCGCAACCCTAATGAGAACCTTTGGAGTTTCCTCAAGCATTATTGTCATCAAAACAGCTGTAATGTCCCGTTTCACTTTCAGTGGGAGGTGAATTTGATCAAATACAATATTCAAAGATTAACCCAAAGGCAGCAGATTCATAGAAAAAAAGAAGAAAAGGGCCAAAACTGAATCCCTGTGGGACAAAATACTGACATAGATGGACAAAAAAACATTTTAATACTTGACATATCTGCAGCCATTTACCACACCATTTAATTCCTGCAAACAACTGAACATGTGAGCTAAGATCAGCCAAAACTACCAAATGGTTTTTAAAAGGTGCAAAAGCACAGAGACAGCAGCCTTTCTCTGTAATCTGCAGCTAAAAGTAAATTACAAAGAAATCTTAAGACTTGTTTAGAACTATGAAAGAGTTTTTAAAACAACTCCAGTATAAAAAATCCTGACACATAAAAATTGTAGCTTGATTAAAAACAGCCAGGACAGAAGCTGGAACAACAGCAATAACAGCCTTCACAGGCTATGTACAACTTTTCTGCTACAAAGAGTAAACAACACAGAATATTAAAGAAATCCTGATTCTATTTTGGTCTTAGAAGTTTAGTTTAACAACAACATAAAGTCTAAATCACTAAATTGGTCTATTATCATTTTTAGAGCATTGCCCAAATAAAGAATTTCCTATCAACACACCACACAGAAACACTAGTTCATGTTTTTTTATTATTTTCCTTTGATTAGATTAATGACTTTACATTCAAGATGTTGTAGCATCATCCAAAATGCTGCGGTCAGAGTCCTGACCAACGCCAGAAAGATGGATCCACGTTACACCAATCAGTAGGTTCTCACTGATCTGGATCCCTCAACGGCAGAAAATGCTGTCTCCTTTAAATCACGACTGAAAAAAAGAGTTGTGTACAGCTCATTGTGCTCTAAAGATCTCCATGTTAAACCTTTTGCACCGTCACCCTCTGAGGGTGGTTAAAAACACCCAGCAATGCTTTTCCAGAACATAACAATTTCTGGAATTTCTATAGTTTTTAACTACTTGTTGAAAAATAATTTTCATTCAAAGTTGTTAAGGATTTGATATATTCAAATCTGTTTTTAAAGCAAGACTGAGATCATTTTTGTCATTTCGCTGTCCTGTTAATTGCCTTGTGTATGAATAATGCTATTCAAATGAATTCGCCTTGCTTTGCCTATGTATTACACATTTATTGTATCAGACTCAAAATAGGGTAGCTGTAAAAACAATCCTTTCCGAGAAACTTAAGTGTACAACTTGTTCTGTATAATTAGCGGTAATGGGCAGTAATCACTGGCTTTAAAACCTTACCGGGAGGTCTCCTTCAAAATAAGGCTCTCGTTTAATCTAATTATGAATAATTCCTCCAGAAATTCCTCAAAATGCTATGTGATTTATCATCAGAAATTATTTTTAAATCACGCCATTCACTTGCTCTGTTATTGTGTTGATAGTTACTGTGGAATTGAGGTTCTTGAGTCTTTTTCCTGGCTGTATCAAACCTTTTTTTGTTTGTTTGTTTTATTTTCAGCCTGAAATCTCGTCTCATTACCCCCAAATGCAAGTCCCAAAGTCAGGTAGACTAGCTTTTCAGATTATGTATAACCAAATGAGTCCTCTAGTTTTCATGACTAAGAGGAACCAACATGTCTCCCGCTACCCATCCAGCTTTTCTGTGCCGTCCACTCGTAATGGTTCACACTCTTTCACACCATCTACCTCTCTTTCATGCAGCCGTGTTGTTGTCATGTAATGTATGTTCCCTTGTAGATGCTCTACTTTACTGCCTACTTTCCAAACAGCCAGCTTCAAGGCTTTGTCTCTGACAGAGTATTGGAGTAATGGGCTGGAAAATGAGCCTTTTTTTTTTGTAGGGGTGAAATTAATGCCATTTATTACCAAGTAGCTCCTGCTCCAGCTCCAGCACCAGCAACATGAATGAAAAGAGAAGGGGAGTGCTCATGGGGAAAGGGTAGAGAGATGCCATGTCTCTAACCTCTGAACAGATTACTTGCCTCCTAAGCACCCTACTTTAATTTTAATTTAGATTAAGTCAAAGTGTGTCGACAGTAAGCACTACGTGACATATTTTCTGTGGTAGACTTTTTAAGGAGCTGCAAGCAGAAAACCAGAAAATATGCAGCAAGTGATTTTCTTTTAGGTAATTTAAGTCATTACAAAGCATCTGTTTCCAAATGCTACTGAAACACAACGATAGGAAATGTTACAATCTGCAATTCCAAACTCTTTTAAATCATTCATGAATTTATAATCATCTTTTTGGGAGATCGATTGATTATGCAAAACACTAGTTTAAAAAAAATAATATAATGTTTGTGTTAATTGTGACTCTTCATTAGTACACACAGGCTCAAATATATACATGTACTTATCCAGATATTTGTTTAAATATTTCTTTAAACATTTCTTTAAACAACATCAGAATTGATGGGTCTTTTTGAATTTGTTGGATTCCTGGTCCAGAAGTGGCTCTATAGCACCGTCCATAAATAAAGTTGATGGCTGAGTAACTTTTGTAAGGATTTCTGACCAGCTTTTAGACCTAAGTTTGGGGGCAATGCCTTGTTTGAACCCCCAACTGTAGCTGAAGTTCATCCAGCTATTTCATATGAAGTTATACAATTTAAAGGTATTTCTCCTTGTCCTTCGCCCAACTACTTGCTGCAGGGAAGCAGACTCCTGGCATGATGCCACCAACAACATGTTACCAACAAATTACTTTTGGAATAAAACAGAATAACATTAAGTTTCTCGTTGTCTGTTGTTAAAGCTCTGAACTATTGTGTGGGTAAAATGTTTGGATCATACTAAAAGAGTAAATCAGTGCCAGAAAACCAGCAAGTTTTAATGGATCCTGCCAACTGTGCCGTAAGTTAAGGGCAAGTATCCAGCCAGAATGAAGTTAGAAGCTTGTTGGAGGAATTTTATGTTGATAGTTATCCAAATGTTAGTTGTGTTCTATATTTGTCTACATTTCAGCATGTTTGCTTAGTTTTGGGTGTTTTCTGATACCGAGTGTAAATGCATTTCTGACTGTAACTACAGATGTTTTCCAGGCTTTGTACTGTGAACAAAATTTTATTTGGCCTAACACTAACAGACGGTGCCCAGAAAATGATCCATTTGCCTGATAAACCAATCTGACTCCAAGTCCAGGTTGGTCAGCAGAGCAGCACTGTGTGCTGCTCTGTGATGACATTATTGAGAAAGTCTAATTTCTTGCTTCAGAGGAGATTTTATTGAACTTTGCATGGTCATCAAAACAACAGTAATGTGAGAAATCCTTTTTAAGTGGAATTGGGTTGTTAATCAGAGACACATTCGCTGACATTTGCCATCCTCTACTTTGGTGCATATTAAAGTGTTGTGCATGCATGCAGAAATGTAGGGTTCACATTCAGATCAATTTCCTCATTATTTGGGTCTGTTAGAAAAGCAATATTTGCAAGATTTTTGAAAATAGTGTGAAAGATTTTCAGAAAGATCTTCCACACACAGAGAAAGTTACACAACTGTCTCACTTTGTGGCAATGGCAAATGTTTTTAGAGTCATTTATCAAAATCCAAAGAAATGCTGCAATAAAACATTTAATGCAAAATATATGATTTAAAAGAATGTCTTCAGTAGAATATGAAACTTGAATTCTAAATTTCAGGTTAGTATGTTTCAGCATAATTTCATTTAATGATGTATTTTTGGGGCCAGATGGCCGAAGACTCTGGCCGGGATTCTGGCTTTCCTGCCGTGCGCTCCTGCAACCTTTGGATCTGCCCCCGGTCCAGCTGGCAGCGCTTCCCACCGCTCCGGCCAACAGGAGAAGAAAGCATGGCGACGATGCGATCGGGCTGGGCGGTGGGCTGAAGAAGACTACACTCAGTGCCCGTATGCTAGTGAACTGACCCGCGTGCTGCATCAGCTCACTCAGGTATGGCGGCTCATAAAGAAACCATATTGTTTTTTTGTTCCGCAAAACATTTTGTTCATGTTGATTTTTTTTTACTTGCTTACTTTGTTTAAAATGTGGAAGTGCATCTCAATAAATTAGAATATCACCAAACATATTTTGTCTGTGGTTCAATTCAAAGTCAGAAATAATCATTATTCAGAGTGATACATATTAAGTCTATGTTTCTTTTGTCTTTTTTGTTTGTTTGTTTTTCATAAGACCTCTTAAAAAGATATTTTTAATGCATAAATGTTATTCTATGACATTTAATACCAGGTGGAAAACCTGAGTGAAGTTGGCTTCCCCACCTTATTCAAAACAAACTAAGTTGCTATCAAAAGTTTGTGCAGCTAAAACTTCTGTTTGTGCCGCTATAATTTTAATAATAAATGTTTCCACAGTTCATGAAAGGTAGTAACAATATGGTTAGCTTTTTTGGACTTTTATCAAATTCTAAGCCAATAAAGCTGATTCTAAATTAACTTTACAATAATATTCTAATTTATTGAGATGTACTTGTTGTCCTGAAATGAAATGCTGCAAAACATACTGTTAAAATTGTTGAAAACCGTCAGTCTGGCTCTTTTAACCTTATACTGTCTCTAAATATCATTTTTTTATTTCAGATACCGATTAATATCAGCAATTCCCAGCCTCTGGGTCAGCAGTTAGTGGCTTTTACCAGCAGGGCTGCTGATTTTACAGATGTTATGGACGTCATCTTTGTCACTCACCTTGTGGAAAGACTAACGAGACTGCTGGAGAAAAAAAAAGATGTAAGAGTGAATGTTTACTTCTCTGCAAGAAAGTGCAGTTTTTACCCTAAATGAACTCTGGATACCTGAGGCAACAGGAATATTTTATATCAAGCTAAAGGTCAATTATGCAGTAGGAACAGTGCTGAGGCTAGCAAATTAGAAGAATCTGTATTTGTTTATACTTGCATGGTTAATCAACATAGGTCACTTTTGGGGATATATTATTAGAAGACACTTAGTGTCCTTTTATCCCAAGGACAATGCACACGAGGCCATCCTCATTGAGCCAAAAATTAAGCAACAATGAAATATATAATGAGTAAAAAGCAAACTGCCATCCCAAAGCAGCGATTAAGCGCCTTTGGAGCTGCTAATCTAAATTAAATCTCTTTTATGAGTGAAGACACCATTGTCTACTTCACAGTTCTGACTGGGGTTATAAATGTACCTGTTGGAGGGGATTTATTTGATGTTAATGCTGTGTTTGTTTGAATAATTGTGTCTACACTTACCCATTTCCTTGCAAAGGCACCCATTTTGCCTTCACATCGCCAAAAATTTTATCAATTTATTAGAAATTTATGTGATAGACCAACACAAAGTAATGCATCATTGTAAAGTGGAACAAAAAGATGCAGTGATGTCTAAATCTGTTCATTGTAGAGTGTTACAATTACATTTTCAAATCTTTTGGTATGTTTTTGCCACCTTTCAACATTTAGTCAATCCCTCAGTATGAGAGATTGCTGGAAAAGTCAACAACCCAATGCAAACAACTTTAACTGTTGCCATATGCTCATCCAGGTGGAGCGAATGCTGTGAATCAGTGGCTTGATGAGATCTTCTGGGTTCCCTGGGATAGAAAACCTTTTAAGCCATTTGAATAATAAACCGAACATGACTGCATTGTTTAATCAGTCTGAGATGCTTAGCTTGGAATCTAATCCATTAGATTTAATTGACTTTTTTTTTGATGCAAGAGAACATGTGTTGTAAATTAGCTGTTAATAAATAAACCTATTTGAATAAAATTGCCACCATCACCATGTTTAATGGTTGGGATGTCACGTTTAGAGTAAACACAGGCCAAAGGTTTAAACTCCAAACTGGGCTTCTTACGGCTTTTCTTCGACAGATTTTCCCATTCATGCTTTCTGTTCACTAATTTTCTCTGACAAACTACAATAATTCTTTAAAGATGCTACAAAATTTAATTTCCCTTTGGGATCAATAAAGTATTTTTGAATTTGAAGCTTCTGCAGTCTTCACAGAACAGCTGAACTTATACTACGGTACACACTTATGAAGTCAATTGCCTATACTGGATTTTGTTTAAGGGTACTGAATACAAATGAATGCCACACTTTTCAGAGTGTACTTTAAAAACACAGAACACCATTTTGTTTGTTCCCCTTTTATTGATCATGTAGTAGAGTTGGCGTTGCTCTGTCACATAAAATCCTAAGAAAACGCACCGAACTTTGTGTTTGTGGTGTTACAACATGGAAAACCCAATGAGCAAGAAACGCTTTTCAATCATGGTGTGTAAATGTGGCTGCTTGTCTTTCTGCAGCTGGGAGACTACATCTCAGGCATTGCCAGTAACATGATGCTGGTGGAGGAGCATATCCTGTGGATGGCGCAGAACGAGGCCAGAGCGTGCACGCGGATTGTCCAGTGTGTGGAGCGTATTGCCGACTTGGCACTGACAGAAGACAATCGGGTCATTTCTAAGGTGCGTTACACTTCAGGTCAGAGAGAGGTTATATTTTCTTTCTAAATATCTCACTGCTTTGCTTGCTCTTTTGTCTCAGAATAATGAAGTCTAGATGGGGCTTAATCAGACAAGTAGAGTAATGAAACATAAAGATAAATTGCTTCCTCCCATTGTTTCATCTTGCCTTTGCCTATTCCCTCCTTCTGGCTGTCACTGGGGATAAAAGCATCTGCAAAATGATTAATATAAAATCTCTACTCCTCTTCTTTCTCTTTTTGTTACTCTTCAATCCTTCTCCCTCCCAATTCCCTGCTCTCCTTAACGTTTGGGGGATTTTCCATAGGTATCCGCTAACATAGCTCTGGAGGCTTTTCTGATCAAGCCGTCAAACTTTCTCGGTTTATCCTGCACGGCGCTGGAGCAGACCCCCACGTCCACCAGCCTCCCCGTCCCACACAGCCACTCCTACCGCGACAAGGACAAACATGGAGAGCAGGAGGCCGCAGGAGAGTCGTTGCTCAGTTTCAAATGCCACACTGTCAACAACAGTGGCTCGCCAGCCAGTCAACTCAGCAAGGTAAGACGAGCAAATAAGCAGTGTGAAAATTTATAAAAAGTCCCAGTTGCTCCATTGCTTGCTGTAATCTATCAAAGGAATCAGGAAATGACATGGTTTGTGTAATTTTTGACCACACAGTGGAAGGCTGTTTGATAAGCTGAAACCTTGTTTTGTATGCCACAGATCATCTCGGGGTTGTACATGGGTCAGGCCTTTCATACAAGTCAGCAGCTTGGGAGTTTGTGAATGAGAATCAATCTTCAGTGATGGATATGATGGCCTTGTGTTCTTGTCGCTTTATATCAGTGCCACCATGGCCCCAGTTGTGGCTCTCCCAAATGACAAATAGATGCATCTGCAGCAGGCAGGCCAAGCAGTTTTATCCCCTGGATCACCTAAAAAATACAAAATAAAAGTTGGCATCCACTTATTAATTCCATAGAAAAAAAAAAAACTATCATTATGTATGTTTTTAAACATGTAAGTACAATCACCGAAAGGATAAAAATATGTGGATCTTTTTCTACGTTTTACGGTTTTTTAGTTGTATTTGATTTCCTTCTGCTTTCGTCTAACTGTGTGAAATCCCTCTGGTCTTATCAGCATTTTCAGGGCTGCTTGTAGCTCCAGGCTATGGAAAACTTCTATTTATGTAGAAAACTCTGCAAAGGTCGCACACTCAGAAATCAGAGTTGGGCTGCCTTTAAAGAAAGTAGAAGAATATTATTAAATCAGTAGTTAACTTATTACTGTCTTCATCAAATGTGATGTTATGATCATGGTTGTTCCTCCTGCCAAGGGCTTACATGCACTCATCATTGGCATATGTCTTACATATTTTTTTGCTATTAATTATGCTTTTAAACAGGTCTTTGGGAATGCACTAATAAGAAGACAACTTGCATAACTTTAAAAACAAAACTTAGGCACAAGATTTTTAAATATATTGTAAGTATTTTCTGATGTCTAACAGCTGAAATACGTCAATATACAGTCTCGATATTATTTGGACAAATATTTCAGGTTTTTGTAGCTATCAATAATTTTCTGAAATAACTCTCCCTCTTATTTATATAATCTGTAAGTCTCATTTCAGTCCTGACAAGCATTTTTAAAAATATAAGTAACAAGCTAACAGCTAACTATTAGCTTGTTTTATCTATCCAGTATCCAGTCTTTCAAAACATCCAAATTTATCTAAATTTCAGCCAAATAGTAATGATTGGAAATGAAGTTGATGGTTAGTTGTCTGTCTAGATTACTCCATCCAGTTTTTGTAGTGCACCAGTTCACTGACAGCTAAACAAACCACTCAGCTGATGTGGTTTGTTTAGCTGCTGTTGCCACCATGCGTGGCAACTGCTGTTGTTCTTCGATTGGAAAGCTTTACCTCGACTTCTCCGAGTATTGTTCCTGACGTTCTGCCAGCTCGCTCCCTGTCCCACTTAGTAATGAAACATTTCTCCAGACAGCATTAAAACAATAAATTATAACTTGCCCAATCAACATTAACTTAAAAATAATAATAAAAATATTGTCACTGTATATTGTTGATTCATATTATCCTGTAAAAAGATGACTGATACTCAGAATTAATGACATCAGTGTCTGGGCTGAGTGGATTAAAACTCTAGAATGACGGTTTGTCTGACTCTGTTTGCCATATCGCCATCTTGGCTTTTTATGGTTCTGGCTGAAGGTTTTATTCTGGTGTGACACTGCATAAATATTTTGGATCAACTCCTGATATGATGCCTTGTTGAAAAATAAATAAAAATTCAAATGCATGCACAGTGCATTCCAAGTTTTTCGTACTTACTGAAATAAGAAGGATGATGTGAAGCAAATACTTAATTTAGGCAACACAGGCAAGATATCTTGCTGTCGGCACCAAAGTGATTTTGACAGAACTTTGTACAAACTCATCATAAACGATCCACTTAATGAGCAATCATAGACATTTTGCATACTTGGATTGGTGACTCAATTTTTATTTTTTCTTGTTAAAAGTGGTAACCTTTTTTACAGGCTTTTTCATTTTTAACTAGTGATTTGTCACCATGCAGGTATGTTACTATATGAGCTGCATAGTCCATACTACATCCAGTTTTCAAAAGTTTTTAAAAGTGTAAACATTATTAAATATTGCGATGTTTTTAAAAGTCTGCTTTTAAATAGACTCCAGATGTTATTTCATGACCCTAAACAGGATGTTTATGCTTAAGTGTTCCATCGTTGCTTAATTAAAACAAGTCTGCATAAAGTTCTCCACAGTGATATAGAGTCCATTATGGAAGTATGGCACAGATCGGAGTGATTTGGTGTGCTATTTTGTCTGTTTTTATCATAAAAGTGGCATAAGAGGGCAACAACACTGAAAAATGATATATATTCTCCAAAGGAAACTGGATTTTTAGAGCTTGATGTAATCCTTTGTGAAATTTCTGATCTTGACATCTCTTCAAGCTATGAAAATTTTCCATTTGAAGTGTAAAAGCGGTGAGTGCAAACACACGTCAAATTAAATACTTTATTTCAACCGGGACAAATCCCTTCATGCAGTGTTGGCGAATGCAACAAACACAGCAAGAGACAGGAAACAGAATATTCTAACTAACGCTGAAAACAAATTATCCGACTGAAAGCAAATGCATTACGTGAAGCAATTCTAGATGTGAGGTGTCAGGCTCATAGGAGATAAAATATAGTTTTAGCAGCTGTTAATGAATGACAGTGAAAGCCTGTTTAGTTAAAGTTACCATTATTTTCCTTCACCAGAAAGGTGGCACGGTTATTCAGATATTAAACAGAAACAAATTGAAATGCTCCAAAGGAGCACTCAAAGACACGCTCCCATGTGACTCATCAGTCGACTTGTCTAACACTGCTCAGTTTAACTGCCCACAGTGAAGACTCCCGTATGCACACAGCTCTACAACTTGTTAACGAAGAGGTAGTACAAAAGGTGATGACATGTCAAAATAGATCCTAGTTCATGGGATGAGCTGATCGGGATGTTAAATTACCAATAACTTAACATTCCCTGTTTTTGTGTAGTGACAGATAGATAGGTTGTGTAACCGTGTTGTTGTGTGTTGCAGATTTCTGCCCAGGTTCCTCTTGAAAATGAGTTCTGGATCTCAATGGGGTTTTACCTGGTTAAATTAAAGAATGGTAGATAAACAGACACAGACTGAGATGACTGTCACTTCACTTTGACTTGACTCCTTTAACTTGAAAAGACTTTATATCTCATACCAAACAGTGCCTCCTGCCATGCATGTCATTTTCTTGTTTCTATAACAAGCACATTTCATCTAATGTACTTGTTGATGAAATGTGAAAATATGCAGTCATATTTACCTGCTTTTCTTCTGTGCAGTTCTTGCCACCCTGTGATATTAGGACACTGTGAAACCCAGTATGATAATATTAAGCAAACTAAAAGTCAAAATTCTAGATATTGTGTTTCACTTTGTTTTGTGTAAAGAATCTGATCCTGATATCTGCTAAATATCTGGTGACAGTAATGTTTTCCAGTGCAGAGCAGACGTACTGCAACATTTATTGTTGCCTTTGGTGAGAGTGTTGTGTAAGTCAGCAACAATGATAAACCACACAGTTTATATATAATAGTTTTATTCAGAACTGTGCAATATATCATGTCATAACCATGAAGTGGCATCAGTGTGTGAAACATTGCAGTCGCTGAACAATACTTAAACCCAGTATGTGGTAGACACAAACTCAGAAAAACATAGTTGTTGTAACATTATTAAATATTGCGATGATAATATTGATTACAATCAA
The DNA here is from genome assembly GCA_010277075.1 of Poeciliopsis retropinna. Lineage (NCBI taxonomy): Eukaryota > Metazoa > Chordata > Actinopteri > Cyprinodontiformes > Poeciliidae > Poeciliopsis > Poeciliopsis retropinna. Next base: position 2,796,804 of record VMRM01000014.1, on the reverse strand, counting down.
CACACCTTACTTTTTCTTCATTATGTTCCTTAACACTCTTTATGAGCTTTAGCATATTGCCTGCTAAAAATATCATAAATAGTTGTGAATAAAAGGCATCAAAGTAGATCCAACTGCTGCAAAATATTATTGATATGCTGACTTTGCATGAATAATCCTATTTAATTTAGCTTTCAACAGTACTTTGCTATTCCCCAGAGATATTGTTATGACAATTACAGTTCAATAGGTTGTGGATATTGACTGGTTCAGACTCCTCTACTTGTGTTAGGCTTCTTCCCTTTGGTTTGCATTTAGTTCAGCTCTCTGTGTTCTTTGTATCAATTTGTTATTTCCATGTCTTTGCTTCCTGCACTCCCCAACTGTCCCTCATCTCCTCATTAACTCACCTGTTTAGCATTCCAGTAATCAAGCTCCTCAGTATAAATATTAGTTTGTTTTTTTCTCAGTAGGTGTTGCAGCCGTCCCGTGTTCCTCCTGTGATTTATTAATTAAAATTTTCCCTCCCTGTTTTAAGTAAAAACTGTTTTCATGCCTTCCTCTCTGCGTTTGGGTTCTTCACTTTGCCATAACTGACAGAACAAGTGTACCTCATACAGATCCTAGTGAATATGTGCTGCACAGATGCTCTCCTGCTGGAGCTTTTTTTTTAATTATTATTATTCTGTTATAACTTAAAATGTTCCTGTTTTTGTTGCAGTCTGTAAAACTCCCCTTTATTTCTCATCTTGGGGTCGTAGGAGGTAGCTGTTTGTTTTTTCATTAGCACAGAATATGTTAGCGTCTTAGATCAGTTAAAAGCAGCATGAAATCAGTTAGCTGTAACTCAAAATGCACTTAAATTGGTTTTTATAATAAATAACTATATTTTGTAGTGAAGCTTTTTTTAAAAAAAAAAAAAAAAAAGCATAGCTATTCACCAACTCTTCTGTGACAAACTATTTCCTCTCTTTGTGTAACTGATTGCCTGGATGAGTAATCTCTCTCCAATCTGGCAAACACTTATCCCTCTTTAAAGTCCTTTTTATGTCCAATTGCACTTAGACTTGCAGCATATGGCCCTGCTGATTGCCACCTTTCCAAGTGCCAACATTATGCATTATACCGCTCAGACATTAATTCTTGTGACTTTATGTAATTTTTATATATATTGACATATTTTATCAGTCATTTTTTTCTTTCCTTTAAACAATGCCTTTAACATTTGAAATAAATTAATTGCTTTTTTTTTTTTTTTTTTATCCCCGACACTAATGTCAGCAGTTATAGATTACAATTCTGGAAAAAGTTACACAAATGATCAGGAGTTTCTGAAATTTAAAAGTTGTGTGTATAATATCACCTTACACCAATCTGATGGTGAAAGTCCTAAATTACAATTATAAACACTAAATATCTTTGTTGTTGAGCTCATATATCTATTTATTCAATAATTTAGCAGCGAAAATGGCTTTTGGTGTTTCTTATGCTGTTGGTGTGTGTGTGTTTTTTTTTTTTTTTTAATTAAAATGTTATTAATTACAATTCATTAATCACATACCCTGCACTTAACTTGGTTAAAAATCTTAATCAAGTTCCACCATCTTCAAAGACATAATCTGATGCAGTCAGAAATCAGTTTTATACAGTGCTTCACTGTCACTAATGAAGGGTTGTGCATGATATATTAGTAACTAATTTCTAGATTCTAAGATGTTACATTTTCTTGATCCGTGAAAACCAAGTATTTCCAACATTTTGAAATGACTTTATGATTAATACTAGAAATATTGTTGTTGCACTGAACTTTGTTGGGATGAAGCTAAGAACAGCATCTGGCTCCAAACCAGTTTTTTCAATTTTTGTTCGACAGTAATTTGACTGGTTTGACTGAACCTAAATAACAAGTCTTTAAGAGGATTAAACTTCCATAGAAAGGGGATGGATGTGTGTTTTTCTAAATAAACAGAACTCCCACTGGAGTAAAGACTGACTGATAAAGAAAAAGCTAAGGAAAAGCTCACATAAGCACAAGGATTTGCCTGCACAGAGGTTTCAATTGAAAACTACTTTGCACACTCATTGTTGTCTTGGTAGCAAAGTGTATTAAAGAAGATTTGGCTGCAACATCCTCCCAAACAATCACATCTGCTTCTTCATTGTCTCCCACTTTCTTTGGGTGCATGTGAGTGACTGAAAGCTGCTGTACGGTGATGATTTAGAGTCTCAAACTGATAAACTGCAATCAACTTGCTACCTCTCACCGAATCCCTAATGATTTGGGGAACAATGATGTGAAAGGCCTGCTCTAGAGAAAGTGTTTGGAAGGCCTGAAAGTTGTTTCTGCCAATAAATTACAATATCTCACCAGCTGGAACTGTAATGACAGTAAGACTTTTATATGAGAAAATCACTTAGTTGTTTGTCACGTCTAAAGAAAAAAAATATCCAAATAGATCCACACAAGGCAGAGGGCATTTGTCATTTTCAGCATTGTGATTATTGCAGACTTAACTGCCTTGCACAATAATTATACACGTTGAACCTTTGCACAATTTCTAATTACAACTGGATATTTCAAAGTATTTGAATTTCATGTGATAGACCAACAAAAAGCAGTCCTTTAGCTCACCAAATGCTCAGCCATGGTGAGCGTTTGAGTCAGGAGCAGCAGAGAGGCCTGTGGTAAACCTGGAAGAGCTTCGACAAATCCTCTGCTTCTGGGTCTGACTCACGATCAAAGATGTTCTGTCGTGTTATTGAGCATGCTTCTGATAGACCTTTCCTAACTTGTTCAAGGAAGCTTAATAGTTCTCCGTTAATATGTCCTTTATGTCAGGTTCAAATCTGTAAAGTTTTTAATTGTGAGTCTTAAAAGTCATTTCAGAAAGTTTTAAAGATCCTTTTAGTGTTTTTCCTGGATCATGAGATTCATCCCAGTTGGTAACTGATGATGTTCTGCATAGATTCACAACTAATTGTCCTTAAATTACACAACCATACAGCATCCTCTCTTACTTCCTGAGTCAATGGGCATTATCCTTGAACCGAACTGTAGCGTGAAGATTTCATTTGAGACAATATTTGCCATTCTAGATGTTCCTCTTCTGGGTCATTGACAGATAATATGTGGTTGGAGTACCCCATCTCTTTCTACCTATAGACAACCTCTCACTGCCCCCCAGAGGTCCACAGCTCTCTGCATACTGCTTAATGCTTTGCAAAAGTATGCATACACCATTTGTCATAACAAAACCACATATGCCAAAATATATATGGATTTATTTGTGATAATAAAATAAGCTTTTACCAACAGCAATCTGACAAGTGTAGATTCATATTTAGCCCTTGAGTCACTACTTTGTAGCACCAGCTTTTTCTGCATGTCTTTTGAATTGTATTGTTTTATTCCTCAATTCTAATTTAAGTGTCTTCGCAACTTTTTCACTGACCTGTCCGCTGTGTTTTCAACGATGCCGTTCCTTCACTAATGTTCTCTGAAAAATCTCTGAGGCCTTGCTGGAATTATACTGATATGAAATTACACGCAAGAAGATCTGACTTCCAGAAAATAGATTGACCGGGATTTTATTTCACAAACGCATGACACAGTTTGCAGATTTTTGTTAAAGAAGTTTGAAAATATAACATTTTACTCCCACTTCCCAGCTGCAAAGTATTTTGAGTCGCTCTATCAAATACAGTCTTTTTAAAACGCACTGAAGGTACTGTGCATTAGCCTCCTTTAAGGCTGGATTTTCTTTCTACTTTAACTTTGAAAACTAAAGAACAACAGCTTAGGTGGTAGAAAATTATATATTTTATGTGATGCAAACTGTGAAGCTGTGGCTTTTCTGCTGGATAAAGTGGGAAGTTGTTTCCAGGCCAAGTTCCACTCATGGCTACAATAAGGCTCATAGCCTACATGTATCAACACCAACATATAGATTATTTTGTCTGGAGCTTCACACTCAATTATTTTTCCCTCTGTGTCTGTGATTAGTTCTGTATAGCCAACAGTTATTCCTCTATATACATTCTCATTCATTCAAATATACATAAATATCTGATCAGTGACATAAGCAACTCCTTCTCCATTTTTCCAATGTGGTGGAATGAGTTTATTCTGACCATATTGTCCACCAAAATGTACCGTGGAAGCAAATATCTCTTCAATGTAACCTCAAGATCTCAGCAGTGTGCCATTATTCAGCCATGTGGAGGAAATATTTACATTTCTGCATCTGAGATCCACGGAAGAAGCATCGCTGTCACCCTCCTGTCATAAACACTAAACAGTCTGAAGGATGTTGCCAAGACTGCTAAGAAAAGGAGAGAAATTGATCCTTGAATCATCTGCATTAAAAGCATGTTTAATATTCTTCCAAGCTGAAACATCACCATCAGCACCGATTTGTAACAGAGCAACAATGAAACCCAACTGTCTGCACAGGAAAATATTGACATCACACATCATTCAAAAGAAATATAGAGAAATCACAAGCTGTTGGCTTAGAAATGATCAATTTGATCCAGTTCATTTATAGCGCCAATTCATGACTCGTCACCTCAAGGCACTGTACAAAAAACAAACTACTTTAAATTGATGCAGATTTAAAGTAAAGTACTTGCATTCCAATTGATCCTCGTTATCAAACATTGCAGGCGATAGCAGTGTATTTTATTTAAAAAAAGACAAAAAAACGCGGCAAATTGCATCAAGTCATTGACTTGCAGCATTCACTTCTCCTGAACGAGCATTAGCCAATGATCGAGTTGGTAATCGCTTGCGTTGAGTCACTGACTTTGTCGCAATCGCATACTGAGCATGCATGTAGGGAGAAACCTTCAACGGAACCAGAACCAGAATCAGCTTGATGTGAACAGCCGTCTGCTACCACTGACGACAGAGCATACACACACACACACGCACATGCACGCACACACACACACACACGCGCACACACACCCCAACAAAAAAACAGAAGCACTAATCAAACTTTGGACTTGATCATAACATACTGTAAAAGATAGACATATAGACATGTAATTCCTTTGAAATAATTTTCTCTACTTTATGCACCTGAAATTAAACGCATTTGTGATTATGCACAGTTTAAAAGGAAAGACTATGTTCTATGACAGAGGTGACTTGCTTCATTTGAAAGCATATACATTAATCAATAAAAAAATGCAATATATAAAACGTAACCCACATTTATACAAGAAAACCAAATAGAAGAGAACCAAATAAAGGTGACGTAATCATTCCTTTCTAATTGGAATTTGTTAGGGATGTATTATGGATCTGTTTCCAGTAAACAGCATTTCAAGTGCTTTACTCCAGGATGAATATTGCAGGGGCTCCTCATTAGCTTGTTGACCTGTGACTCAGATTGCAGGGGTCACACATTAGAAAAAATCTTCCTTACATGTTTGACATACAAACAATTCGAGGTTAATTGCATGGATGCTCAGCTACGATTAACTGACAAAGTCAAATGGCTACTGGCATTAACAGTGGATAAAAAAAAAAAGGCTTGTAATTGCTCATGCTATTTCTTTTGATGAAGCGGGGATTGAGCTTGTGTATGAGTTTGGGAACATTTATGCAGACTTGCGTTGTTGTACTTACTTATGCATGCAAGCCTATATCATTTCACATCACGGATTTGATGAAATGCAAAGTTTGAATCTTAAGTACGAACTGTTTATGTATGCGTGTTTGACCGCACATCCAGCCATTACTCTTCAGTGTGAAGGTAATTTTTTTTTCCCTCCCAGAGGAATCACATCTTTTTCTCTTTGCAGCTCGATGATACAAACAGGCCTGTGATGCAGCAGTGAGAGGCCTTGAATGCTAAACACATCATAAGAGAGGAAAGCAGAGGGGGAAACGGGAGAAGAACTAGGAGGAGAGTAGACAAAAAAGAGAAGTGGGAATGGAGGAAAGTGAAAGAGAGAATGGATGCAGTACAGCCAAAAATGACAAATGAGAGACTAGAAAAGGGCTTCTACTGGAGCGAGAAGCGAAGCTGTGAGATTCAGTGGGAATAAGAGTAATATTAGGAACAAGAGGCGAGAGAAATTGCCTAATCAATAACTGGAGATCAACAGACCCTTGGGTCTACTGTCTATTTCCATTGACTCAGAGAAAAAGATTTATTTCCATTTTATGAAAAGACAAGGAAGCTGACCTCCTACTCATGTATTCAGTTTTGGGCATGTTATGAACTCATTTCACTGCAATTACCTAAACTTTTTTTTTTTTTTTTTTTTTTTTTTACATTTTTCTAAATCAGAGGCTAAAGTTTCCTTTTTTTAAGTTCCTTCTTCCCAAAGTTGCTTTAATACGCTATCAAACATCACATGGAAGGATACAGGAAAATCCTCTTTGGGCTGTGTTGTCCGTTACAGAGTTTAACTGCTGCATAACAATGATTTCCATCTCACTCTGCACCACAGGGCACAGATGAATGGAGCCATTTGCTCATTTCTTATTCATCTTTATTCATCTAATTTTTTCCAGCACTTTGCTTAACAGCATTTCATCAGACGAGGATGTTCATATAATTCACAGATGTATCTCAATAAACACGACCACTGCATAAAAGTAGATAAAATATAGGAGTTCCACTTTCGAAGTGAATTAATAAAATCATAAAGTTGTTGATGCTATTCTATTTTAAGACACACCTGTATACAGTCAATTCAGAGACGTTCTGAAAACGCCAGTGATGGAGCTCCAATGCTTCTGATAAGTTTAGCCAACTCACACAACCAGAAGTTTCATAACTGCTGCTTCTACCAAGGGTCTCCATCTTTTGGTTGTTGACCAAATTGTATGACCTTACATGATGGTCAGAATGAAGACACATCTTGCCTAGCAGAGTCCGCACTGCAAAAACACAACAGACTTTCAGTTTTCTGAAAGTTTGTTCCAGATTAGTGGAGCATAAAAACTGAATGATGCTTTTTCCAATTTATTGTTATTTATGATTACCAAGGTTTCTCATGAGTCCTCCTGAATTGACTGCTCCACATCCGGTTGTCTGTAATGTCTGTAATTACTTTCACTCTCGACCTCTAAAGACTCTGCTTGTTTGTACTATTTCGCTGCCACATTTTATGTGGACTAAATAAACTCTTACTTGTGCCTGACAAGTTATAGAATCCATTGCAGCTGGAGGTAGCTTTCATGTAAACAAAACAATAAAACTGCAGTTTGTAATGTCAGTGTGTGAAATGCCTAGCATGTGGAGAACAGTGAGAACAGACATAGTGAAAAAGTTGTTTTTTTTTACTTGAAGTACCCCATCTGTGTCATTCTCTATGGCAGAAGAGGGGCAGTCTCTGACATGCTTACTTGAAACTCTCTTTAACTCATTGGCTGGATAATATATTGCAGTTCTCACATTGGTCAAAAGTTAACCTTTGGTTGGTTGATGTGGTCCAGGCAGAAGTATCGGTCCCAGTTGAGAGCAATTGGCAGAACTGAACTCTCAGAAAACTTTTGTATGGCAAAGAAACTTCACCTGGGAGGATGAAATCCATTAATAAGTTATGGGATTTGATTCTCATATCTTTTGATATTGATTTTTTTAAGTTATGTAAATTGTTTTTTTTTAAATTTGGCTGATAGATGCATAGATAAAGATCATCCAGGCTAAAACATTCTGCAAATGCATGACTGCCCTACTTATTACAGCAGTATAGCTTAGTGGAAAATTTCCCCACTTACAGGAAGACTAGAACCATCTGGCAGCTTTCAATGTTCTTTGAGATTTATTTTACCAGCCGTGACATTTTTGACAAAAACTGCACGTCTTCAGCCAACAGCACCAATATGGTTCAAATCCCAGTGTAAACCAAAGTAAACAAGCAACAACACCCTCCCCAACTAACAAATGAAGTCAAGCCAGGAACAGAAAGTTGAAGTCTTGGCAACAGCCAGATATTTGTTTTGCCTTGCTAGAAATTTTCGTCAAGACATATGAAGGAATAGTGTTCTAAATAATAAATGCTTTTCCTTCTTGATATAGTAAATCTTCTAATTCGAACAGTTTAAATGGCTGTGTCAACTTGGTGACAGCTGATGATATTTTATCTCTGAGGCCAATTATCTGTGCCTCCACATTGACATGACATTAGGTCATTAGACCAGGCAGGAGCAGAGCTTCCTCCCCTATTATAGTCAGATGGCATTTATCATCGTTGCCTTCTCATTTGCACTTACTTGACCCTTCCCTCCAGTAATAAAGAGGTAGGTTGTTTTGCTTAGTTTGATTTACGCTGCATTTTATTTATGCTGCAGATTGTAATGCATTATTGCTATGCATGCATGGTTTATGTCACAGGTGTCTAGAAACGTCATGTTAACCTGCTAAATCCATTTGCAGACTGGTTTTAATTTGTTTGGGACCTTAGATTCTTTTGGAATGTCCAATTATGTTTTAGTATAAAGCAGCTGACCCAAACAGTTATCCTTATATGAAAGAAAACTGGTTAGGTTGATGACGATTAGGGAGAGTCCAGGAACTGCCAACTCATATTTACCATGAAACACAATTTCCTGAAACACCAGGGCCACAGAAGCTAGTGGGAAGCCAGTTTTACATTGACTTAACATGAAATGGTGTTGATCAAGTTCCCTTCACCTAAAATCTGCAGCTGCCCACTTTAACAAGACAAACACCTTCTTGAGTGAAGGTTTTCATTTAGATAGAATTTGAACTGTGTCTACAATGATGGGTGGTGTGAAAGTGATGTTTTAAAATATTAGAAAACTTTACTAACCTTCAAATGTGATAGAGGGAACATTATGATTTGAAGCTGTTGTGCTTTCAGTGGTACAAAATTAATGAAACTATGGAGGAGGTGGACTACTTGCCAATCATGTGAAATCAAGCTAGATGACTGAAACTTTCCCAAAGTTGAGTGTTTGAACTGCTCAGTGATCCCAAATCAACAAAACAGGCTTTAAAATGTACAAAGCAGACTAAGAATCTTAACTTACCTACCTTGTCATGATTTTAAGGACATGTTCTGTTTTCACTTCAGTTTTGAGTTCTGACATTTTTAGTGTATTTTGCATTTTGGTGCACAGTTATTTAATTGTCTTTTGTCTAGTCCTTATTTAATTCATCTCTGCCTTTTCCTCATTCAGTTATCTTCTTTACAGACTGTGTCAAAGCCATTCTTCCTTTGTGCCTCAGTTCATGCTCCCCCACAGCTCAGTGCGCCTCATTTACTAAAATAAACTCACCTGTGAATTGTTCTCCCAGGTTATATATTCAGTCTTTTATTCAGTTTTCCTGTTGGTTTCTTTTCCTGTGAGTTCAGTCCCAGTTGTGTCTCATGTTTTGATTCCTGCTTTTATTTCAAGTTTATATCTGTTTAGGATTCTTTATTTTAAAAAAACAAACAAAAAAATGTTGGCTTTTCTTATGATGGCCTCATGCATTTGTTTGCATGAGGCCAAACAAATCCGTGAAATATATTTTGTCATCTTTAGTTTGACAAAACTATATTGACTATTTTGACTGGGATAACCAGTTTAGTTTTCAATCAGAAAACTGGTCAAATGTCCAAGCAGAATTACACCAGATGCTTGTTGGCTTGTTGACAGTTTCAGAAGTTGGATTTAACCAAATCCCAGTGGGAATATCTACATTGTTTTGAGTTTATATTTTAATATTTATTGAATATTAAAGAGGCACTGGATCCCTGTTTTTGAAATTATAAAACTATTAACAAAAATATTTTTCAAGCAAATCATTAAAAGACAAAATTGAGCACAATGAGTGCATGTAAACTCTTGACTAAAAATCGATCAGCACACACATTTTTCACATATTTCCTTACCTGTTCTCCTCATGTTCTTCTCAGCTGTTTTAAATGTGTCCTAAAGCTGCAAATGCTCAGCCAGATTACTGAGTTCAGCTCCGATGCTCTAAGTATTCCAAGCCTGTCCTGCTTTATCTGCCGCCCTTTGCTTTTGGTGTGAAAATCAAAGTTGAAATGACTCTGTTCTATCCTCCTTCTTTCCCCCCATTTCATCTCTGAAAGTAGGCGCCAGCTGAAAGTAGGGTGAAGCACCCGGGTGTCCTTTGCAATTCAACTCGTTTGGTCCCTTCATTGGCTTCTCTTCCACACCATTGTGTTTTACTCATGCTGTTCCAAGCTAGTTTTGCACTCAGTTTTGGAACTTGGCTCCCATGTCATATGGAGAGTTGTGAATTAACTTGAGAGAACGTATTGCCCAAGGTCACCATGAAAGCACAGCACGAGATATACAGAAAAAAAACAGAAAAACAAATAGATCTTGTTTACTTAATTGGATATGCTGCTTAGTAATGGGTAAAGCATCAAACTCACATTGAACAGCTGTTAATATAACAGCCTGTCAGTTCTGCAGATCTTGATGCAAAGCTATTTTTTTTGGTGGAAAGATTTTTTCTTTACTACAGGCTTTGCATCTGTTTATTGTCAGCTCTTAAGTTTAACCTGAATGTTTCCACACGTGCAATGTCTGTAGATTGCACAGTGACCTCAGACAGCACAGTAAAGGTCCATTTCAACATAATATCGTACTATAACAATAAAGTTAATTGATTTTAGTAATTTAGGAAAAAGAAATCTCACAATGTGAAACATTTTTTATGTTTTTGTTAATTTTGATAATCAACTGACCTGATATCCGAGACTGACATTATAAATGATTCAATAGTCTCACTTAATTAAGTAAAGGTCAAATAATAACAAACAAAAAGTGAACTATCGACCTTTCCAGGTTCAACCCCGACTCTTATCCAATGACTTTTGTGGACAGTCATCAAGCGCAGCGTCCCTGCAATGTAAACAACGCATAGATGGATGGAGAACTTTAAAATGAAATTTTTTGATACATAAATGTTCTGTTCTGGCAGTCAATGACGTACTCCACAGATCAGAGAAGGCATCATCACTTCCTGTTGAGAGATTCCTAGGTTGCAGTGTACTAAGGGAAAGTTGAGTTGAAGGAAAAATGTAGCAACAATTTTGAAATGTTTTCTGAAGCACAGTCAAGTTATGAGTTTAAGTACAATTCATAAGGTGTGGACTGTTGCTGGAGTCAGTTTTTCAATAGGTGGCACAGATTTTATGAAAGTTTTATGAAGTTTTGTGTTTTTATGGGCTGAAAGCCATAGTGCTTAAACTATGAGTTTGTACTTAAAAATGTTTCACATTTTAATTGAATGACTGAAATTATTAACTTCCCGTTAATAATTATTGAGATTCACGGGTATTTCCTGCTATTTATTCCTTCCACTTTTTGTTAAAATGCTCCATCTGCTCTTTCCTTGTAAAACTGCCTTTCTCTGCAGCTTCTTCCTCTTCACGTGTTTAGGAAGCAGTTTATTGTAACATCCATGAAAAATATGGAAATGGGAGAGAGGAGCTGGGCTATTTCCTAATTATTCTGTAGTGTTTGCAAGTTGCACCATCTGTCGAGCTTCTGCCACTCCTTCAATTAAGATTCTTAGATCGGCCAGATTTGAGTTTTACTGCTCAGCTAGTGTTTGCTCAGATGAAATCTGCTGCAAAAGCACCGGCGTTCACAAGTTATAATTACAGTGACACAGTGCTCTGCACTCAGCAGTGGGATATCACTTGCGTACTCTGTATATTTCTCTCTAATTATTGTTATTGCTTGTGTGGAAATAGTGGTTTTCACCCCCTGCCGTAGCCACTACTGCAATGTTCAGGGCTGTAAATTTGGCATAGCAGTTACAACTCCTCCCACAGTGTGTCCATAATTTTGCATTTACTCAAACAATATAAGCTGCTTATTTTTAATGCTCCGCACACTGACGCAGCAACTCGCACAGATTTGAAGTGTTTCATGTATTTGGAGTTCTATTTTCGAAATCTATCAATAGGTTGGTTTGGTTGCTGCGAAAGCTTTCCATCATGCTGTGATGCAGAATAATTGGAGCTAGCTATCTGCTTGATGTCCTACATGTTCTGCTGTGGATGTGCTTGTGCTGCTGAAGAGCGGCATACTGGAAAAAGTAAAAATATAATTTTATCATAAAAATAAAAATGGAAGTATTTTTCGAAACATATATTAGGCTTCCACAGGGACCATATTGGGTGTGTAAAGGTGAGAGCAATCATGTTGTACGGACTGACAGAGGCGACTCGATGGTATGAATTAGGTTTAAAGACTCTTCTGTTTCATTGAACATTGTGTTATGATTTCCTCTCAATCATTAACTTTTTAGCTTTTGTTTGGACACAGTGAAACTACTGAAAAAAAAAAAGTAAAAAACAATGTCTTTACTATCAAGTTTTTTAGCTCCAACGTATTGTGGGAGTGTTGAAAGAAGGCTCTGTTTCACTTTTATCTTTCCAAGTCTTAGTGGGAGGGTAAAAAAAAACCTCTACCTACTTTTAATTAACACCAGATGTTTATTTATTGTCTCATTGGGATTTATTTTCTCTTTTGCACTTGTGTAACCACAAGGATCACTTTGAAAGAGTAAACCTTGTCTTCGAGAGAATGCACATTGAGTACAACGATAAACTGCTCAGATTGGTTCAATTGACGACTGTGATGTCTTAATGTGGAATTACTTTGGATACGTTCATATATTTTGGTCTCTGTAGAGAAAAGATGTCAGATTTCAATACTTCCCTCCAGTGATCTACATCTTAATCATTGCTGTTTACACATTTCTAAAAGGAGGAAGGAAGTTCTGTGCTGCTTGATTACTGATTCACTCAACAACTGAAATGTTATTTTATTTTCCTCAACTCTATTGACCTATAATCTACTGTATGACACGCCTCACTGAGCCATTTCAGTTTATAATGTGAAACATTTGTAAGATTTTCCTAGAGACTCTGCTGTTGGGAATGATGGCATGATTCAAACTGATTGCACTCTCTCTTTATATTTAATAAGAAGGATATTGATATTGATCCAACAACAGTTGCTTGTTAAAAAATGGCTGTTTAGAGGAGTATGCTCATATGAAATCCTGCTAAGAATAAAGTTAGAGGAGAAGAAAAATTATTTGCTTTGATTCCCTGCCTGTGTGATGACAGCTCACTCAAATGAACTAATGAGCTTCTTCGCTGCCGGTGGAAGTTTATGAGCTTCTCTGAGTCTAATTATGATCCTGAAGCATTCATTAGGAGCAACTGTTTTACTTCAAGGCGAGAAAAGCCAACTGGAAGTTTAAATTTTGAGGATTTGTTTTTTTTTTTTTTGCAGGTTAATAGTCTTGCCTTGCTGATTGCTTTGAAGAAAAAATATTCTTTTAAAGGGTTAGTAGTGTATAAATTCAACGCATTTGAGCTTTACGTCATGTTGAAGTTTTCTTTTGATTTTCTTTTTTTTATTTATGTTTGAAACAGTCTTTAATGTCTCATGTTACATGGCACCAAACGTCTCGGTGAACCTGGCTCCTCCTGTGGGGTGCAGCTCCTCCTCAGAGCCGCAGTTTCACAGAGCAGCCCTTCGACACTCAGCTCCTTCAAACTAGCCAGCAGCAATTGGCAAACACCTAGTGGAACTGCACACCTGCTCAATAATACTGCCCCTTTAACAGCATTAAATCAGGAAATTATAAAAAATCTTTGGCTGTCTGATGAACAGCCAAAGGGGGTTTTGAGGGTAACCCTCAAATATTTTAAATATCTGGGGGATCAACATCCATCCTGATATCTGTGTAATTAAGTATAAAAACACATTTTATGTAAAGAATTGGATAACTGAAGTTCTTTGCTCTGATTTACTGAGATTCATCTCTTGGTGTGAATAGACATTAAAAACCAGAAAACAGATCCCTGTTTTACTCTCTTTGCAGGGATCTCTGCAGCCTGCAGCTTTATAAATCAAACAGAGGGCAATGCTGCATCGAGCAAACAGTACATGCAATAACACTGTGCTGTATCAGAAGACGTACAGAGGAATCTGTGTGTATTCATAGTCACCTCCTGAATTTCTTGCTGTGTTGATCTGACCTTTCTTTTTAAGTTTTCTTTTCCCACACAGTCCTTCACTAATATTCAGGTATCACTTTAGCAGCCACATGAAATGCATTTTTTTGCAAATTTGCTTCATTGCAGTAATAATAAATTACTGCAATGAAGTTTTATTGCTTCAGTTTTATTGGTTATGTTAGTGTGCCTATGGTATATTTTCAGTGGAGCAACATTATTGTAATTCAGTCAGAAGAAGTAAAGAGATGTGTAAAGTAGAGTTATAAGTCCAGTGAAATGCTGGTTATATTCCTTTATTACAGAGCAAAGGGTGTCAACTGCTACAGTAGTCGTTCTGCTGCTTGTATTTAATCTGCGGTTTATTGTGCATGTCCCTAATTGAGTCACCTTGTTTTTCTTACTCCAAATTAGACAATGTGTATTCTCAAACTGAATCCAGTAATACCTGCATTAAAAGACTGAAGTGTTTACTCTGTTATGTCTAACACTGACCTGCCACAGTATGTGAAGCAAGACCAGACTGCATTAATTACAATTTTTAAAAAAGTCTTATTTTTCTGCACTGGCCTGGAATTTTAATGCCTCATCGGGCAACAGTTTGTTTATTTCGACAGGAGTGGAGAGGAAGCTGTTCATTACATTTCTTCTGACTCAAGCGTCCAAGTTGACCTAAACCAAATAAATGTCCTATTCATACTTTCTCAGATCCAAAGTTTATCTCATTTCTTCCTAATAGTAATGTGTTTTTATTTCTAGTGCTATACACAATAATACATTCAAAATACATTGCAGAGAAAGTAAGAGTAGGAAGAGAGTACGTGTTCTCTGAACCTTTGGGTTTTACTCAATGGAAATGACATGATCATTAACAGGTTCTGAAGTTATTTAAATCTAACCTAAATGGTACAAAAGTACACAACAACATTCCTGTTTTTCTTTTCTGCACACACACTGGTTACACTCCTCCCACTTCAGCATACATCACAGTTTGTAGTCATTGGGCAATTTTTTTTAGGCATTTTGTGAAGAATCGTACAAATGTAAATATCCTGACCGGGTCTAATTAAAACTCCTCAAAAGTATTCATGTCACCTGCAGATACAAAAACCAGAAAGTGGACAACTATGGAGAGAAGTAATATCTAACATGCTAACTAAATCCTACTAAGGGTGAGATTGAGCTCTTGGGTTATTTGCAGTTTCTCAGAGCATCACAAGGCCTGACACTTTATTTTTTGGGATAGTCACCTCTGGGAAGATTGTTTGCTGTCAACTGTTTAGGAATTGTGAAAAGTCTTTCTCTCTTGTAAAATAATAGACTTTGAATAGTTTGGAAACCCGTTCCACATTGATGAGCTGCTCCTACATACTCAAAGCTGATGACTTTCCAAGGTGGCTTTGTGTTCATACACGCCTGCATGTTCCAGAACAGCAAACAGAGGAAAAAAAGGAAACATCAGGTTTTAGAGTTGACAACACTCACTCTGTTTTTAACACTGGATGATGAAAACTCAAGTGTTTGTGAATAGCAGCACCTGGGTGTTCCTCTTAAATAAATTGGAGGCAGAAAGGGAATTGTTAGTTTTTAACACACAACTATTATTCCAACTTTGAAAGTTAGCATATTGTTGGAGGTTTACTGGTGATACTAAACACATGATTAATTAAGTCATGTCTGATTAAAGCATTGAGCCACGCTCTGCTTGATGGCATAAGTACATTTGCATTATTCCATCCAGTACATTATTATTCTATTATTTATGTTCATTGAGAGAAATTATATAATTGCTGAGTGCAAAATATCTGCTAACTATCCAAGTCACATTTAATGTCAAGCTACAGGCTACCCTGATTGCCTCATTTCTCACTGCTAATTAAAAGCAGAATCTTAGCCCAGTAATTACAAATTACAGAGAAAGTGTTGGAATTTGTCCAGAAGACAAAGAGGCAGAAACATTTCGCCCACAAAGCTGAGGTCAAAAACCGGTTCTTGCTTCTGAGTGAACAACGTAAGAGTTCAGGTAATTTTCCCAGCATCTGTCTGCTGTTCTGCCTCAAATAACAGGAGTTGTCTAATTATCCCTCCTGCTCTGAATTTGCTCTTTCTCCTCCTCCGTCTCTCTTGTGCACAACGGAGTCTCCAACCTTTTCCCCTGCTGCGTAATCCAGTGCAGTGTTGCTCTGTGCTCTTTTGAAGAGCATAAGCAACTCCAGGCCCCACTAATCCATGTTGGCGCTCTCAACCCTTTCTCTTCACAGCGCCCAACACAAATTCTAAGATGAAGGATCATCTGCATGTATTTCCCAGAAGCTCATCTCGTTAGCTGCCTCACTTTGCATTCACATTGCCTCTGGCCATGTTGTTTCACTTCGGTCTATTGACACACATGTGATTTAGTCAGCTTGTTACAATGAATCCTGAGCCGTTTCACTGAATTAGACGTATAATGAAATTGGTGTGGCTGCAGAGCCGGTAATTGGGGAACTGAGTATATTCAGTTCACACGAACAAACCAGAAGGCTTATTAAAAGAGAAAGTCACTGTCATATTTGAAGGTAATCAAAATTTTGCTGCCAAACACAAATACGGATCGAATGATTTTATACGACTTAAACTTCTTTGCACTTTCTTAGATTACAAACTTTTCTGTATTTACCAGGACATTATGTGATAGACCAGCATAAAGAGTGGCGTAACTGTCAAGTGAAAAGGATACATTGCTTTTCAAATTAAAAATCTGAGAAGTCTTGCATGCATTTACATATTTATATCCAGTCCCATTTCCTCTGATGCCCCTAAAGACAGCCTTAATAGTGCACAGTGTGCAAATTAATTCCAGTATAAATGCAGCTGTTATGTGAAGACCTTAGGTTGTTAAAGAACATCAGTAGAGAAAAAAGCACCGTGAAGACAAAGAAATACAAATCAGCTACAGCTTATAAAACAGTATTCATAACTTTGACCATATTAATGAAATGAATATAGCACAGCCAACCATAACATGGCTGTTCTCCTAGATCGATGGACCAAGCAAGAATGATATTTCTCAGAAACAAAAGGCAAGAAGCCTTTGAATATCCTGGAAGAGCCACAGCAATATGCAGGCCATATGGGAGAATCTGCTAACAGGACAACTGTAAGACGTAAACTCCACAAAGCTGGCCTTCATAAAAGAAAGGCAGGAAGAAAACCAATATTGGAAAGAAAGCCATGAGATGTCCTGTTTGCAGTTTATTAAAAACCATGTAGGGGACACAGCAAACCCGTGGAAGAATGAACCATGGCCTGATGAGACCACGCATTCAAAATCCTGAGTGATTCTAGCGTTATGGTGGCAAAGTTCAGACATAAATGCTATTTGAATGTTATGTTCACAGACTCCATTCAAAGACGTTCAAACTATTTTACAAAGAATGATGGGCAAAACATTTTAGTGTGCAGAGCTGGTAGAGACTACACCTGGAGAAGTGCAGCTGAAATTTCCGCAAAAAGTCACTCAGGATAGAAACCACACTTTTCACATTTTTTGAAGGCAACTTTTGAAAATCTTGTATTATGTTCCTTCAATTTCACAAGATGCAGCTCTTTGTGTCTAGCTGCCGCATAAAATCTCCATAAAATGCATTAAAGGTTGTAGTTGGAGTGTGACAAAATGTGAAAATACTCAGGCACAGGAACACTTTTTGTAAAACTACTTTCAAAATAACAGTTTTAATTGCATGAATCTGTCCATTTTATAGCATAATTCGGAGAACAAAGTAGAATTTATGCCACCGTAATAAATAACATAAGCTCCAAAATACTACTTTGACTGTAACATTTTTTTAAATGGTTATAAACGCAAATGTGCCTTTAGCAAGGGCAGCTATTGTATAAAACTGTGTGCCATAACACAACATATCCTCAAATCATAGTAACCTGTTTTTTAAAGAATGTCTCATAAGATTTTCACTTTTGTTCCTAAAATGTTCTACAAGCATTTATTTTTTTACTGTTATTTATATGGACAAGTACCAGTTTGAAAAGCATTTACTCATTAGCTCCCTGGATATTGAGCAATAATCTTCCTGTTGCAGCATCTCTTATTAAAGGACATTATTTGCCCGGGTGAGCTCTTAGCCTTAAGGCTCTCCTGTAGGCTATTGGAGTTTTCCAAGCTTCCTGCTGTTGAAGTATCTACTTTCACACTGACTTTTCACAGCATGGTGAAGTGTATCAAGTATGTTTTATTCCTCATGTTAAAGATCTGGCTTTTATTAGGCTGATTGCCTGACTAGTGACGTGGAGTTACTAAGACTGACATTTATGGGTTGGTGTTTTATTGCCACTAAGGTCTTAATTTGGACTTTTCTGACGTTTTTATTGAAAATGAAATATTTTTTGGCTCTATTTGTTTTTAATTATGAACTGCGTTTGTCTTTCTGCTCTGAAAAGGACCCCAGTGTTGTGCAGGAGGTCAGTCATGACTTGAGAGTTGTATTCAGTGATTTTCTGTATAATTTCAACATTTCAGTGGTCAAAATTGCAAAATTTACACATTGGCTGTTCAAATATAGGAAAGAAGTGTGAGGTGAGGCAGTGAACTGTGAACCGCTGGTGTCAGTGTCACACGCACTGAATAAGAGACAGTTGGTGCATGATGTTGTCTCAGTGTTGCCAGAATACGTGGTTGCTTACACATGTACTGAACATGTCTAATATATATAATAAAAATGAGCATTTTCACTGCACATTATAGCAAATCAGAAAAAGTAGAGATTTGCACCGATAGGGGGCAGTGCTGAGTCCTAGATGTGCAAAAGGCAACAGAGGTCCTTCTTCTATGCTTTGAAAAGACTGAAAACAATCGGAAACATACAAAAATAGTCTGAATGTGTCTTTTCCTTCGTGATCATCGCCACTGAAGCAGCCAGACTTTTAGAAATGAAGGCAAAAAAAGTATGATTTTTACGTTTGTCATGTTTTTAGAGCATCCTAAGGTGTTACGCAGTGTTGTTTAAAAGGAAGCTATAAAAATGATGATCTGGTTTAGGATATTATTCTGTTATAACAAGATGATTTGTGTTTTCCTCCTCACCTGAGGTTTAACCCTCTTACTTATCGAACTTCATCACTATTTTTATTGATTACTCCCCAGAACTCTATTTGTAGCTGAAGTTGATACCAAAGTTTGTATTAGAGGAAGCATTTTTTTTTTCCCAAATGAATTCTAATCATTTTCAAGATTCTACATGTCGATCCATAGCAGAATATTTTCCCCCAAAGAAAATCTTGTTGTGACAGTAGATGCCTGCGAGGGCTAAGGGCTTGAAAGTAGACGGCTGATTTTTCAGCTGCACACACAGGTTTAGGAGGGTTGTGGTGGGAGGGGTAGATGGAGGGTCATACCAGCTTTAAATAATTCACATCATAGACCGGCATAGCGAGGTGTTTGTGACCATATTGCAGTTCTGCTCTTCTCTGAGCTGCTTTAACAGAGAGGCACGCAGACAGTGAGATGTGTTTCTGTCCAGGCCACTGGACAGTGGCTCTTCATAATTCATGAGAGTTTGATAAGAAACTAAAAGCCTTCCCTTGCTCAGACAAAAAGCTGGCGGCATGGAGGTAGAGAGAACAGAAGAAGATTGGAGAAATTAAGGTGTGCAGTAAAAAAGTGACAACGGTGCATTCGCATCTTTGGACACCAGAATATTAAAAAAAAAGTTGAGTCATTTCAGTAATTCAGCTTAAGTACAGGGTCATTTTAGTTATTTTTCAAGTGTTTGGCAGCAAATAAAGAGCCAAAAATTAGCTTCTGTCAAATTTTAAATATTACAAAGAACTCTTGTTATGTCAGTTGTAAATGATAATCATTAAATTGAAGAAAATGAAAGATAAGAAACCAATTTGTTACAATTTAAGTACTACTTTTACTATTTAACTGTTTTTTAACAAGCCGTTTTGATGGTATTTTTCTTTATTTAGTTGCACCTATAAATGAGAGGGCTGAAAAGTGAGGAAATTAGCGATAGAAGTGAAAAGGCTTTTTAAAGTGACTTTTTGCTTCAGGATCCCAACGGGCTGTCCTCCTAAACAAGACCGTTCACAAAGCCGCCAGTCAATCATTTGAACTGTTTCAATAAAGATGAACCCTGAATGCCTCCTGACAAATACATTTTAAAGGAAATAACACATTCTATACAACTTTTCCAACTGAATTTATATTTATATAATATGGTTATTGTTGATGGAAAAGCAAAAAATCACTCTCCCCACTTTTCCAGGAAACGAATAAACTGTAAATTCACAGTTCCCTAAAGCTTTCTCTCTTTTTTTCCAAGTATTTCCGTTTAGCTAAAGTGTGTCCCCTAGTTTTCCTTCGCTGGAAGAAGGCAAACATTGCAGATATTTGCACCTTGCTGCATCAGCCCAGTAGTCCCAGGATCAGAGTGTTGATTGAAAAGGCCTTGGAGTAAAACAGCAGTTAATCCCTCTGCACTAAACTAGAAGAGGGGGAACGCGCCACCTTGTTTCAGAACAGTCATTGACAGAGAGGCAGTGCATTGAAAAGAGGGTGACATGAAGGGAAGAAGGTGAGCAGTAGTGGATGAAAGATAAGAGAAACCATCACATGAAAAAGCAAGTAACAGGTGTCTGCCGCGTTTCCAGATAAGGCTCTTCTATGCAGTTATACTTTGGAGGACACTGGATAAAAGCTGTGGGATTACATATCAGAGGAGGGTTTCTTTTGAAGACTGCTGCTAACTCTTTAGCTTTTTAAAAGTAAAAATGCTGGTAAAATGGTCACAAACGTTGCTTTAACAAGCAAGAAAATCACCAACAGTGTAATTCAATGAGCCTGTCAGCTGTTTGCGATCATTAATGATTCATGAGCAGATTGGACATTGCACAGCTTATCTGAAAAATTGTGACAAAGTAACAATGAAATGCAAGTGTGCTATTTTACTGAAACAAAGACCAGATGTTTTTGTTGACTGTTTTGAAAAAAACACTTTTGGAAATTAGCAGAGCTAACTCTTAACACCAGTTTGTGTTTGTGTATTTTTAAGATATGTAAATAACTGTACATGTTACATTCTCTATGGTAGATGCATAAAAACCCAAAAGTTATACCTCCTTTGTCAATACAACATTAACCTGAGACTTTTATTATAGCCATTCTGCTTTTTTACCATTGTAAATGTTTGTACAAAACATACAGCAAGCAGTTTCCCTGTATTTTTTTTTTTTTTGCTCTCTGCTTTGTCCAATGAATTGGTCCGAACTCCCAAAACAATCTTAAAAGATCAATTGTTTCCTCTGTCTACTTGTTTCTACATTTTTATGCAGCTCTTTGAACCATCCAAAAAAAACGTTGCAGCAAAGGGACGATACAGGTTTACAACCGATATCAGTAAAAGACATGAAGACATACATTCATATTTGTAAAAGACTGACTGGTTTCTACAAAAAACAATAAAACATTGTGTTTAACATTATTACAAGCAAAATAATCCACCTTAGAAATACTTAATTATATCATGTCAGTTGTAATAGTGTATAAATATGATATAACTGCAGTAAATTTATCCACATTTATCACGCAGTGAGAGACTCATACTCGCCCATGCATTGATGTTATGAGGGAAATTTTTTTTATTGAAAAATGATGCTGCTGTGTGACATGGAGACCCCTTATTTCCTCATTCCTTAGGACATGTGCTGTCACATCCCATTAAGGTAGATCAGCACTGGGAATAGCAGAGAGCCTGATGGACTGAGATGAATTTAGATGTAGCGATCTTGCCTGGGATAAGCTTTAATAGATTACATTTTATGGTGATGTGGCCTGTCCTGCTTTTTTTTTTTCACTTATCCTTTGAGCTTCACACGCACAAAGACGTGCACACAATAACACCAATCCCAAACAAATGCGCCGCCGCCCACTCTCATCAAGACTGTTTCCATATCGCTCTCTCTCTCTGGCTATAATAATGTCTCTCACTTGTCCCCTCATCGCCGTGTTATGGCACAGTGTTTGGTTTGTGTTTTCCACCTGTGCCTCACCTCTTATGAGATTTGGCGTCTGCCTGAGTGATACGTCTGTTTACCCGGACATTAAGGAATCAGATGGGCTAATGTTAATGACTCTATAATTCCACAGATTTAATATGCTGTTGTTTTAATTTCCTCTCTTCCTGCTCCATCTTTTATCGGGACATGCTGGAGGTGCCTTGTTATTAGGAGAGCAGGGTGGAAAAAACCCCCAACAAAATCCTGAAATTACATTTTGCACTGGGGATTAAACGGCTCAATGAAAATCAGTTTTACCTTCTGCTGCCCACCTGTTCACTTATCCGAGTGATCAGTAACTTTTATCTACCATTTTGTGTTTATTGTTTACCTGTGGCCTTGCTATTCACTGCTTTTTTATACCTTTACAGTTAAATCAGTTGCCGTAAGATGAAAGTGTGTTAACTTCTTATAGAACCTATTTTCACATAGGTCCTAGGTGTGAATTAGGTTTTGCACTTTTATCTGTTACCTTTAAGGTTTGCAATAAAAGATCATCTGCCTTCATCTCAACCCATTCTTCTCTGTTATACTAGCACATCATTTTTACTAAATCAATACATTTTGTCTGTGTGATCTTCCCGTTTTCCTTCTTCTTGGCAATTCCATATCACATTCTCCATACACCCACAACTCGTTCTTTGCCCAAAGTATCACTGCCATGCCTACTTTATCTCTTCCAGATATTTTCATCCTGTAAATCATAATCACATCTTGTTAAATGTTAGGTTCAAACACATGAAAAAGTCTGTTTGGCAAAGCTTCTGTTTTCATTCATGAAGGCACGACCTATGTGAATTGATGTTGAGCTTCACTTTTGTCAAATGGTGTGAGGCTTTCACTTAGTCTGTTTTCATCTTACAAATATTCACCTGCTTTCTTTACGTGAGATTGTTTTGGTGTGTCCCATGTCAGCCTACCTCAAGCTGTTCAGACAAATATGTAATCCATTGTGGTCAAATGTTGTACTTTCACTATGATAACATATCATCTCTAGGGACAAGAGACAAATGTATAAAATCTAATTTGCAAAAAGCAAACGGACAAACAAAAGCCAAAAAAAAAAAACCTTCCAGTATCAAGACAAAAACCAAGGTCAGAATTTGTTAAGGAAAAGATTTAGCAAAGTAAAAATGACACTAACACACTGGGAGGCGTGATCACTAGAACAATACAACAATAAAACTGAGGAAAACAAATGAGAGGTAATTATCAAACAGAACAAAGGTTTGGGAAATTGCTGTAAAGTTAAAGGCTTTATACAGTAAACTGTCCACTTACAAGGTACACCCTGTAAGTACCAATCTTTTGAAAAAGATTGTTGACTAATTCTCAATATAAACTGCATTTGATTGCTTTGTATTATAGAATAACTGGGGTTGAATTGGAATTGATGTAACTAAATTGTCTAAATAATTGATTGTAAATTTTTGATATGGATTGGACCTCTTTCTCGTGAAGCGCTTTCAAAAGACATTAGTTGTAAATTGGAGCTATATATACACTGAATTGAATTATTTACATGAACAAATTATGTAATGAAATATATATAATTTGCAACTGTAAAGCATTAAATTGCTGCTGCATCTTTTTACACGTCTTTACAGAGAGCGCCACAAAAATGTGTAGGGTGGCATAAATACGTTCCTACCTGAGCTGCAAATGAACATGGAGAGATCATGCTGATAAAACCTCTTAACAGATCACAATAAAATGAACCCCTGCCTCTTTCCAACACCAGAGTGAACCTAAGAATGGTAAAAATAAATTCAGAAACAGGAGTTTATAGAGTAACTGAAGTGAAAAAAACAACAACAACAAAGAACCCAGGCTTTCAAAGCTAAACATAAACTAACATCTACAAACAATAAAACTCTAACATGGAACCGTACAAAAGAAAAATATAACCAAATATCTTGATCTATGTGTGTTTGTGTTTTAGTTTCATTTGTGTGTATTCAGTTCATTTCTGAATTGTTTTACATTGATAAGGCCTTGCCATATCCAATTCACTTCGCTCTTTTCCTCTGTATTTCTTGTGTGTTGTTTTTATTTATAGTTTTGTATCTACAGTTTTCCATTCTGTTAAACTCCAAGTGTTTGATAAACGCATCAGATCACCAGCTTCTCAAATTCCATGTTCAAATCCATTTTCTTTATTATACTCAGAGTGACCTTCAGAAACCTGTAACAGTTCAAAATGCCGAAATGCGTAGAGCGCCAGCCGTGTGATTGAGTCATTATTTGTTTCAGTTTGGACATTTACTGCTCCTGTTTCTCATGCTTGAGGTTTTAAACCCTCAGATTTTATAGATCATGGAGAAGTGGGAACATCAAGACAACTGAATCCAGGAAATTAGTGTTTTTTAACAGATTTGGGAGAGATCTTCCAGCTCTAGCAAGACATTATATATTCATTGCAAGACATTATCTGATTATCTCATTCATCAGCATTTTGTATTCATGTAAACAGAGTATAAGAACAATGATGAGACGCACCTAAACTTGTAACCAACTCTGCTTTGCCTGCTGGGCTTCAGAGCGTCCAGCAGGATTTGATTTTGTGTTAGTCCATTAAGAATTCATATGGTGGGACGTGTGGGTGGGGTCTGCACAAAACAAGCCAGAGTCAAATACAGAGCCAAGCCACTCTTGGAGCACATGAATAATGTAGCGAAGGGAAACGGTGCATCCTGTCGTCGCATCCCAGTGGCAAACCGGCAATTAACATATAGTGGAGAGCTGGGTCCTAAATACCTGTTTCAGAGAAATCCTAAATGTTTCTGGCAACAGCTGTTGCCGAGTCGGGTTTTCATACAGGTGCACACAAACCCTAAACTACTCAGTGGTGAAGATGTGAAGTTGTTCTGTTATCAGTCTTCTGCAAACTGTATAAGGTTACTCTGCTTTCAAAATCTGTCCTCCAAAAGTATCTTTGTTCTATATTTATCCTAATGCCCTAATTGTTATTCTGTCCATGCTTTCTCACAGATTCCCTTATTCACTTCTCATTTTAATAAGGGTTTCAAGGCAGCTGTCCTCGCGTTTCTAGATCAGGAGTTCTTCTGGGTATCGTCATAGAAAGGTTGTGCGGCTTCATTGATTTTCTGCTTATTTATTTCTGCCAATTGAGGTATTGGCTTTTTAAACAAGATTCAATTTGGAAAAATGATAAGTTGTTCTGCATGAAGGTTGAGATTTTTTTGTGTAATTGACTGGACACATAAATATTAGGAATATGGCTCATTGTATATTTGTTTTTAATCTTCTTTAAAACTAAAATAAAATAAAAAAAAAACAACACTTGACTTATTGTTGCATGCTACTCACTACCAAGTCTGTGTAAATGTAATTTTTTAAAGTACAAGTTAATTATATTGAAATCTAAACAGTCAGTATTGCACAGTACATATATATATAAAAACAAAGTCAGAAAAAGAAGTGTTTAAGTCTCCATATAAAGTTTCTTGTTAGTTCCGGGCAGTAAATTGGTTTTGGGATGTAAAGGTCAGAATATTGACTGTGTGAAATTACATTTGATCCCCTGGTGTTACACATATTATTTTTGATGAATCACAGTGTAATGAGGTAAAATGGGACTAACTGCAGGTAACCAGTTTGTGCAGGAGCATTCTCTTTATACATGCAAGCATATCCAGAGATTTGCCTCGCACTGATTTGATTTCCCGCATCACGTGTCTCTGTCTGTCTCTGCCCAGCTCCCTCTCTCACACTTTAATCCAGAATTCGAGGTTAAGGAGTTACCTGGGGTGCTTTAGCAGAGTGAAAATTACATTTACACTGACATGGAAGGGCAGGTCCGTCCCTGGAGTGGAACTAAAGCCTGGCTGGGGTCGGCTGCTGTCAGGCATTCATTCTCATTCCAGGCTCCCTGGAAGCTGCAGGATTGGAGCTCACGTTTTACAAAATTCAGGCAACAATCACCACTGTGGTTCTCACTGTTTTTCTTAATGCTAGATTCATTTTTTAAGTTTAACCTAAAACAATTCGTTCAATACTCGGATAGCTACATAACTATGGGAACCTAACCAAAATTGTCTTTAACAAGCTGAAAAGCCGGTCTATTATAGCACAGTTGTAAATCAGCAGCCATTTCCTGGTTTTGTTTTGAAAATTTACTGCTGCCACTGTAGGACATCTAACAATTTTACCTAAACAAAAGGACATTTTAATTAGTAATTTAAGATTTTCTGTTTACATAGATAAATTATATAATGTAATGTGTGTCATTTACAACTGTAAAGCAAAAAATTATTATGTCTCTTTACATGTCTTTACCAAGAGTGTCAAAAATGTGCAGGGTGACGTTATTGGATTCTTACCTGAGCTGCAAATGAATATGGAGAGACCGTGCTGATAAAATCTTTTAGCAGATCACATTAAATTGAACCCCTGCTTGTTTATAGTTCCATATTCACAAAATTATCTATTCCTGAATTTTCTGTGCAATGGAATTAAATCATTTGGAGAAAATTCAGTTGTTTGATTTTTTTTTTTTTTCTTTAGAGCAAAAATAAAAGAAAATACAGCTTGGGAAACGGCAATGCACACAATGCTGCTTGACACGCCACTGGCTGGCATTGACGAAGCAGTCAATGCAGGAGCTTCATTCATTTTCCTTTGTGCTGATATCCTAAGAGTGAAGATTGAGTCCACAGGCTGCGAGTGAAAGAGCAAAGTCCTGAGCCGGCTGTCACTGAGTTTGAGCTGAAAATCCAGCCAATCAGATGAGACAGAGGAGTTACCGTCAACAACTGACAAATATGCCCACTAAACACAGAGAGTTTGTGATGAGACCATACAGATGGGCGGAGGGGGCCGCCATTTGTGGCTTGGCGAGCTGAATTCATCAGCCCGCATATAAATGGAAATGTCCTTGAGAGCTATACACTCCTTTGATTAATAAATGTGTTTTTGTCACTGCTAAATATCGTAACCTTCCTAAAATAATGGCTTAAGTCATTTTTTTTGCCAACAAATAAGATGACGATATGTTCCTTTGGATTTTTTGCAGGAATGTGATGCCATACATGATCACCAAGGTTTGGATAATGGGGTGAATGAATTACTGTTAGGACTAGTTAGAATCTTCTCTGTTGTCCATTAAATCTTTCAAAAATGATACCAGGGAAGTAAATAAAGGACTAAATAAATTGGAGCCAAGACAGAACCCTGTGGATCTCCAGAAACAAAGTCAGACAAGAGATCTACCTGAAATACACATCAGGCATTTCATTTTCAGTCATAACTCTGAATGAGTCACTATGTCCACCACATTTCATGGCCACCACTTGAACAACAATTGTTTAATTTAAATGACACAAAACATCTACATTATCTGACACTTGTGTAAAATAGCGGCATGAACTGAAATAGGCTTTCAAAATAATTAACCGAAAGCGGTCTTGTTCAACTCTCAGTAATAACACCTTTATATTAATGTTGACCTTTTCCAGAGAGACCGGTTATTATTGGTCTCTTTATAACTCTTGTTATTAAGAGACCAATTAGCTCCCATTTTGTAAGATCCTTGCAGCTGAGATGCTGTGGCACAGCAGTGATCACTGCTGCCATGCAGCAGGCTCTTCAGTCTGATGTAGTGCTTGTCAAAATATTCCAGACATGGAGTGTCTGAGGATATGGGGTGGAAGCTGGGAAATTGATCTAAATCAGAGAACCTCATTCTTCCACCCCAACTGTCTCCATGTCTCACCTGGAGGTGATTGATACTGATGCAGTCTGAAACCAGACAAGAGAACCAAAACATGAGTCTTGCTTTCCACTGTGATTACTTGATCTTGCGTTGAATTATTATTTTTTTGAACGCGTAGCAATATTAATAGTACACTGCTCAAAATGTTCAGGCAAGTTGCTGACTTAAGCTCAAGCGTGCATAACTCTCCAGACTTCGGTTCATAATGTATTCGCACTCAAAATGAACTCAAAGCAGTCTGGTTAGGTACATTTTTTACAACCATATAATTGTACCTGGTTTCTGCACGGTAAACTGCTTGACGGGAAAAACTGTTTTACAAGCAACACCGCGCCGATCGAGTTGAGAGTCGAAACAAACATTTGCAAGGATCCACAGCAGGCAGTCTGCCACTGTGTGCTGCACTGATAGGTGAGCGATCCTTGTAAGATGCTCAACTAGCTCATCAAACCCTAACCCTAAAGGTAGAGGCTAATTTAACACATAAAATTAAGAAGTGGGAAATGTTTGTTTATTTATTTCTAGCCTCTGATCAGATCCATTAACATGAAATCTTTTGGTTGTGTCCAAATGTATTCAGCCCTGCTGTGGGTTAGCGTCTAGCTGCATCCCCTGTGGATTCTACGTAACAGTAGAGGTGAATTTTATGAGAAGTTTCATCTATTAGAATGACGGATGTCTAACACAGACCTAATGATTGTGCTCAGTCTTACTGAGGTATTTTCAATGTCTCTTGTGCTTCCATTAATAAAGCTGGATTGTTGGTTAATGGATGGCAGAGCTAGCTTAAGGAAGGGCTCTCAGTTTTAACTGCTTAATAAAAAGGCTAATGTTTAATTAGACCAGGGTGACGTCAAAAGATTATTCTTGTTTTTAATTAAGCAGATTAGTGTCCTCAAACACGTGTAATGTTGCATGTAAAGTGATATTATTACCCTAAGGCATCAGCTTGATCATGTTTCTACATATGTGTGGCGCTTGTACTAGTATTTTAAATAGCTGGACAGTATTTCAGTGCTTAAACTAATATTTTATAAGATGGGGCTGGAAAAAATCGGTTTGTGATCTAAATCATAAAAAGACATAATATTCATAGCTGCCTGTCTTGGTGTTATATAACAATTGTTGTGTCACTGATACTGTGAAAAACCTGAAATGGTAATTTGGGTGTATGAAGATGAATTGTCCTGAGGGTGGAGTTCTTGAAGAAAAGCTGATCCTCACTAAAAACAGGACCTGAGCAGAAAAAGATTAATCATTCAGCACACGGTCCAAACTCTGCAAAAATCAATGGCAAAACCTTGCTTTAAATCTCTTTGTTCTATCAGTTTAGCAGCTTTTGAAGTTTGGATTGGGGATGATTGTTGCGTTCTCAGACACGGGGGCGTGGAGACAAAGGTCAGCTGCTTGTTAACACCATTACGTTGCTTGTTTTCTAATTATGGTGAAAACAAATCCGTGATAAACGACTTTGTTCCCCCTTTCTTTTTCATTCTGTCTCCTTAGGCTCATTGTTTACTCTTAGTGAGATCACTAATAAGTCCCCGTAGGGCTGCATATCAGGCTCACAGATAATCGCTTTCTTGAGACAGAATCTTCAAAGTGTCTCATGTTCATTTTGAAAGCTGTGCAGATGGTTGTGAGTTTGCAGTGATTTGATTGGCTCTGGTTTATTTCGCTCAACCCAAGCAGCCCACTTAGGTCGAGCTGGAAATATTGTCAGACTGTTTAACATTTTATTGTTTCATCTTATTTTCCGTCAACTGTGTAATGACCTTTCCTTCAAAAATCATAAGATAATCATGTAGAAATCAATGATCTGCTTCTTCGCCAAGCAGAATGCATTAGGAATGCCACCTTCTATCTCATCATGTCATCTCCATCATATGTTGTTTTGCATTGATTCACGTCCTCTCCTTTCAACACGAAGTGGGCGACTTTAAGCCATCAAAACATTGGCAAAGTCGATGCAAATCCCCCTTGAATTCATCCGCGGTCCCCATAACAATTTTCACCATCAGTTTGTACCTGCCTCATTATTCTGTTTAGAATTAAGGCCTTGACTGAGAGATGAAAGGCTTTCTGTCTGCTTTACTGCACACATATGAATCATTTAGCTCCAGCCCCATTGTAGCCAAAGGGGGGGTGCTGGTCGGACTTGACAATTGATAGGATCTGTATTGATTAGATCCTAAAGGGTGGTGGAGAAACCTCGGCGGTCGCGTGTGAGCCGACTATGATAATGCTTCAACGCATCGATCGAAAGGATGTGCATGTCCATTGAATCCTCCATCCTGTTTTTTGCTTGCCATCAGAGCTGTCTTTGATTTGTCAGAATCACCAAGATTAGGAGACTTGCACAGTATATTACTCCGAAAAATATATTGTGAACAAACACAAAAACACTGTCCAACATTACTCTACATTACAACAGTTGTAAAAATCTAGACTTTTCCATCTCTTTTTAGTTTCGTGTCCCTTATAGTCACATTTTAAGGTCTTCTGTTCTCAAGCTGCCCAAGGCGGGTAATCTGTATTAAAATCCCAAATTTGCAAATAAACTGAGAGCACCAGATTGATGCATTTAGAGGAAAGAATATTTACTAAGTTAAATACTAAAATGTAATTTGTTTAAATGATAATTATTAAATTATAAAGACAAGAAAAAATAATAGAGACTAAGAGACTTGTCAGACATTTCTAAAACCAATATTCAAAAACTTGTATCTTTAGCTTGAACAAAGTTTTTCAAACTGATGGAAAATAATTGCATAATTTATTGACTGTTAAAATGTGGAGATTACTGTTTTTGTTTCGTGTCTGAGCATCGCAGGCTGAACTTTGAAGAATGCACTTTTCTGGATCTATACTATTGATCCGTAATCAAGTTATGTTTATGTTTCTCATCTCTCTCTTTAAAGGGAGAGATGAGAACATCCTGTGGGATGTTGAGCTCAAACAATCGAACAGCACAAAGCAAAATCTCACACTGACAAAAAAGTCTACATATAGCTACAGTACTGAAACTGCTTCAAATGTTCAAAGTTTGTCACAAATGTTGAAATTACAGCCACAAACCCAAATGTCATGTTGGGATTTTTACAAGTAAAAACATGAATATTGTGAAATCAGTTGTTTTTTGGATGTTTCTATCACTTTTACCATTCAGTGTCTGAATTCTTTGCCCATTCTACTTGCAAGCAATTTCAATCTCAGTCATATTGAATCGACATTATTTCTGAACATTAGATAACAACTTTTGCCACCTCTGACTCTAGACTAGGTTCATCTTCCTGGAGGAAGCTGAACCTCCACCCCTGACTCAAGCTTTTTGGAGTCTCTAACATGTTTTCTTTCAGAATTGTCTCGTATTTAGCTCCATACTTCTTCCTATCAACTCTAACTAGCTTCCCTGATGCCTCTTTAGAAAATAACCTGCTCCACAACATAATGTTACCACCACTTTATTTCACTCCATTGGTGGTTTATTCAGTTTTTTTTTTTCTTTTCTACCACACATAACATTGTGGATAAGAGATATTCACATTCAGAAGTTCATTTTTGGACTAAATTTAGCAGACATTGGTCCACATTCTGTGCCCCCTACACGGGATTGAGGAAAAGTATTGACAGATTCCCCACCTGGGCTGTGGATATCTGCATTTCCACGGAAATGTATTTGTTTCGCATTATAAATATACCGCTCAAATGTGAGGGAGTAATTTTTGCCACCAAATTCATAATCAGCTTGGTGTGATACAGATGACCACTGCAGCCATTAGAGTTTTATTTGGAGCAGCAGAGGGATTAGTGGGCAGGGATTAATATTGTGAAAGGAGGACATAAAAATACAGCACTCTTCCTGCCTCTTCTCCTGCTTTAATTCCCAGATCCGTTAGATTTGCCCTGGCATTGCCCAGGAGCATTTTTCAGGCAAGGCACTTAAATGCAGAACAGGAGAATAGTCCATTAAACACAGGCACATCTCTAGACAATTCTAATTACAGCTTTAATATAGTTAAAGGGATGTAATTCTGTTCTTTTTATGTGTTTGTATCCTAAAATGCTGTGTTGATTAAGAAAATTGGTTTAATGCTAAGCAAATAATACCGATTTATCCATGCAGGAACACCTGATTGTTGTTAATGCCGTATTGCAACAATTTGTATGTGTACTAATTTGGCATACAGTGTCTGCATTAAACACAGCATTATTAAGTTCATGGATGAAGGGATGGGTGTTTTTAATTTTTTGGCACCCCTCAACCTGCAAGATTCAGATGGAGTTGGCAAGCTCAAACGGCATCTACTGCTTTGCTGGGACTGTGCAAGAGCCATTATCCTGTTTAGACACTTATCCATGAAAGTATCCTCCAAATCTCCCTCTCTGCAGTCCTCCACCTGCTTTTCACTTGTTTCTTGTAGACAATAACAACCCGTCGCTCCTCAGAGCCTTTCTTATGAGCATGTTTCAGAGAGAAATCACACCCCCTTGCTCGAGTTGGAAAAAAGTATCCGGAGGTGCCTGCAAGAAAAATAATTTAAACTTAATTCAGACTAATCAAAACACTGAATTAAACTGTATCTGCTTTCTTTTTAATTTTCTGAATTCTTAGCAATTTAATGTCCGAAAAAGCAGGTGGTAATTTTGGTGTTGAACAAGTCTGCCTGTAGCATGTTGTCCACAGACCGTTCTGTTAAATGACCACAAGTTCCCCGCTGCATATATTTTGATTCATGTTGATGTAAAGACCATTAAGTCATGGGCCGCCTGCTTGTCTGCTGCTCTGTGGAGAGGAAATTAAGTCACTCAGATTAATGAGCAAGTTTCCATGGAGACAAGCTATACCTAGAATACTTGTTTGCGACCAAATCAAATAGTGGAGGAGGATCTATGGGTCAATTTGTGTCTGTTATGTCTAACGTCTAAAAAAGAAAAAAAGGCACGCAGCAACAGGAAAAAATAACTACGCTCTATAATTTGTCAAATTACCAAGTTTGACAAAAAAGAAAAGCTTTCTGTGTCTCTCTGTTTTCTTACATAATTGTGAATAAATAAATTTGGGCCCCTCTCCTTCTTTCACCAGTGTTGTAGTGATTGTTCGTGAGATTAAAATCCCAGACTCCGAGCCGGACCTCAGTTCTTTATCATAAAAATGTTACCTTTCTGTTTTCTTGCAACGTAAGTGTGACTCCAGGTGACAACGCAGACTTGAGTCCCTGTTTCTGCTACATGCTTCTCAGGTCCTGTAGCTACAGTACCAACCCAAATTCTAACTTCTCCACCACCATGCATGATGGCCTAGCGCCTCGTCTGAGATTTTTCAACTGATACAGTATGTTTGTTGGGTTTCTGTAAACCTGCTCAGTAGCTTTTTGTTCTGGTCTTATCTGTCCAAAACACATTTCTCAAAACGTATTATTATAGACTGAGATGCAACTTTTATGCTTCATCTTAATTGTCTTGTTTTCCACTTCTGAATAATAACTTTAACCACAAAAGATAGCTTGTAAATACCTTTATAAACTTCACAAGATTAATTAGGAACAGCAGCTGCTTATGTGTGTCATTTGTGTCTTTTTGCCTTGGCATTGTCTTAGGGAGCATCTGTGTTCTCCGGAGCAACAAAGTGCCAAACCTCCAGTTATCTAGAGGTTGTCACAGTTTTTTATGATTAATTAATTAAGTGCATCTGATTAGTATCACATGGGTTTCACTTACCTTTCTAATCCTAACAAACTAACAAATGTGTATTTAGTTTTTCCCTCATAAAAAGGGTATAAATCAGATCTGTGTGGATGATGGTATTTTTCACAACAAGATCCAATATTTCATGATCATTGGCCTCTAGATTTACTTGTTTATCATTATTATTGCATACCAGTTAATTTGAGAAGTCCACTGACCTCCTCAAAATGCATATTAATCATGACATCTTCTCTCATGATCAATAGCTGGCCTTGAACTGTCAAAAATGAGACTGAGAAAATTCAAGAAATTTAAATAGTTCTTGAAAATAATTGGCTGATTCAATCTGTCAAGTGCACACACCAGTTTACGTTCATTTCACCCCTGTGCTCAATCTTAAATTGCTCTCTGCGAAGGCCCACGGAGGGTGCGATTGTTCTTACCCCTCCTCTCATCAAGTGAGAGACCTACTTTAATCACATTGATCTGCTGGAGTGCCCATGTTATGGCTGAATCTACATTTGCAGCTGCAGTCAGAGAGCTGAAAAACTTCTGGCATTTAATATCCACACACAATAGTTGATTTTAGCTTGAAATGAAATGAGTTTAAAACAATACTTTCAGACAAGTGAAACATAAGTAAGAAATTTAGTAAGGAATAAATAGTTTAATATGACCTTCATTGCATCTAGGTGTTGTCATTTAATGTTCCTGACTGACAATCTAAAAGAAACAAAATCCAATCTGGGACTAATTTAAAAAGTATCAACTCATTTTTGGGCATGTACTGAATTAGAAAATGCTTATATAATAATCCATCTGGGCACAATGTAACCTCAAATAATGACTCAAGACATTTCACCTCAGACAATGTTCACACACCCACTTTGTGTCACAGCCAACTGTTAATATTGCACCAAAGGATTCCTGTCTGTCTTCAGCAGAGCTAAGTTGAAACTGAGAAGCGTACAAGACAAAATGTAGACAATGTCTTGTGTTAGGACGCACTTGTCTTGTGTCTAAAACACTTTGAAAAAAAAGCTTATGTAAGTTATGGGGGAAATTTCCATTAAATGTGCTTGACACTCACTGGCACTTCTGGTAAAGGCTTGTGAAAAGTCTTACATTCAGTTTTAAACCGCTTTAAATAAATCTAACCTTTAGTTTGAATATTTTCAGTTGAGGGAAAAAAAAATTTCCACTAAAATATATATATTTGTGACATATGCATATCACTACTGTTGCCACATCCCATGTATATATTTTATGCAACCATCCTTTTTACTCAGCTCATCCCACAGGTTTTTATCTTTTTTTCAACAGATTTTTATTTCAAATAGCCAGAATTATTAAAAACTTCACAATGCTGTGCAAATACGATATCCTACCTTTTACTAAATGTAGCCATGAGATTCTATTTTGAAGAGTAAGAAATAAGCCTCTGTGTTATATCATATATATGCCACAGGGAAACGGGAAGCCATAAATTACTAAAAAAAAAAATTTCTCGACAATTTCATCAACTTTAAAAAGAAACATAAATTATAAAAAGTCTTAACTTACATTTATTTATATAATTTGTAAGAGGTATTGGTAAGTCTAGTACCATTATATTATTATTATGTTTTAAATAAATCATTATTTCTTAATGTCTTTTTTTGCAGTTTTTTTTAGATGATGTTACTGCAACAAAGGATGTAATTACTTTAAAGCTCTTAAACATTTCTACATAGTTACTGGTTAATTTCAATAAATAATAAAATATGTGCAAGTAATTTGTCATTTAAATTAAAAAAATATTTGGTTGAAATATAGTATTTTCTCTTCATTTGTGAAGAGCAACACATGATTGTGCTACTGTATGAAGTAGTAATTATGCTAAGTAGTAGCATGATTGTGCTTCATGCTACTACTGTATGTGTTTCTCTTGGACCTTTGGGTACTTTTATTTTTCAGAAACTTCAAAACTCAAGCACCAAATCTGCAGCTAAACTGGAGGAATGTAATGTAATAGAAATGTAATCTTAACAGTGAATTCAATGTTTCTCTCAAGGCCGCAGAAAATTCAATGATGTAAAGTTCAATATCTAAAGAGCAAAATAAAAATAAAAAGTAAAAAAATTCTTTGGAGCACTCTGTACTTTCTTATGTTGATAGTTTTATTTCTCCAGGTTTTCCTGCACAGTGGAAAATCTGTAGATGTTTTAGTACTAAAGTATTTTTTGTAGATTAATAGCAGTGAAATAAATCTATGTGGTTATATAATGGTATTTTAGCCTATGCCTTATTTTGAAAAAAAATCAGATTTTAAAAGAGTATGTTCAGGTTGTGGCTCAGGCTAAACAAATTGCCTAAATTTGACTTAATTTTGAGATCCTCAAATAAAAAACTCTGTGAACAGCCAGCTTGTCTAGCAACGATTGTTTGGGCCTTTTATTTTTTATTAAGAGTAATTGGTGAGCGGCCGTCAAAGTGAGCAGTTTCCCCATTATTATGTTGGTCATAAAATGGGCTAAAGATTTTTGTATTCAAATCTTCTTTTATTGGTTTTTTGTATTCATCAAACTTTCTCAGAAATGAAACATGTAATGAATATTTATCTCAGTTTAACTTTTTGAATTGAATTGCAGAAAGAAATTAACTACAGCATAACGTGATATTTTACTTAGTTCGACACATCTGAATCTAACTTGGAAAAACTCATTACCATTGTCATAAAGCAAAAAAACTAAACCTTGTCATTTAAACTGAAGGAAAAGTTTCTGTCATGTCCAAACCAAAACATGTCATGATCATGTTTTTATTTGTTTAAATGAATTTTCCTTAATCAGATTTGGTTAACTTTATCAAGATATTACACCAATACACCAAAGAACTTTACATATGAACCTTTAACATGTCCTTATCACCAACTTTTCACATTTCTAACTCTTATTGATCTGTTTGTGATCAAGTTGTCAGATTTCCTTCCCATTATGAGAACTATTTTTTTCTGTTGCAGCTGAAATAACTATATCACCTTCAGTAGGGTAAAGAGATTACTATCATCTTTATCTAAGTCAATACTTCATCATCTGTGTGCCTAATTTAAGCAGAATACTATTGAAAAGTATACTCTTGTTGAACCTCATTTATTCAAGGTGTTTTTCTCACATTTTCTTTCAGCTCAGCTTTCCTCCTTACCAGTTCTAAAGATAGCCTGCTGTGTATGTTGGGTGTGAAAACACATTTATTTCCCAACTGAGAATAAACAATCAATTAAAACATAAAAGTCTCACAGTATTACCTTTAGAGAGACAGCCAAAGTATTTAACAGAATTACAGGCTTTTGGTGAAGAATAATAATTTTATTCCCTAAAATAAAATCAACAAGGTTTGACTGTTTTTTATTATTGTTGCTATTATTGACCAGTGCATTTTACTGACACACATGCATAGCACTGCTTTCAAAACACACAGTTTAAATCTGGGGTGGGATCAATAGAAGAAGACAGTCATGTAATGGTAAAAGTCACATATCAACTTCTTTAGGTTTAAGTTTCACATCCCTGATCTTTATACTCATGCTCTACTCAAAACAGGAGAACATCTTTAGCAGCTTACATATTTTTAAAGAGCTTTATGTTCATTTCCGCAATGTTTCTACCTTCTTAATGCAAGATTTTCAATATGTCTGCAAACATAATCAGAACCAGTGTGATAATAGAATAAGACATCCGTAGAGTTAGAGCTGGGATAAAATCTTTATGGAAGCAGTGGTCTGAATTTATATGGAACAAAATCTTGACAAAACATGTATACCTATCTGGATGGAACATAATATTTTGACAGTACATTGTCTTTTTAAATCAATATCACAGCCAACACTTGTAATAAAACCTAAATGTGGTCCAACTGAACATTGAAATGCTGGCATTTGATGCAAACCTGATCTATATTCTTTGTAGCTTCATGGTATTTTCTTACTATGTTTTGTAAAAATAAACACTCCCATGGTGAGAAGTTCTTCCCAGATGGATTTTAAAAAAATACTATCTGCTTTGGAAGTTTTATTCAGTTTATTATCCTTAAATCTCTGTTGGGCTTGATACCAAAACTGATAAAGTTAGAAACTGGGTTTTTGTTGCTGTGGTGAGCCTTTAAGAAAAATGGGAAAAGCATTATTGGAACCGACATGTTTTTTCCTCCCTCTATCTCTTTTTGGACCAGAATAGTCTCTTATCATTACAGTACTGCATGGAAATCTGTTTTTGAGGACACCCTGCTCTGAGTCACGATAATTTTTAGCTTTATTAACAGTGGGGCACAATAAGCCTCAGCGATGTGGAACCAACACACTGGTGAGACAAGGTCCTATTGGATTGTCCAGACAAAATTATACATTTAACACTTGAAATCAATAAATGTCTCCACTAAGATCTGCTTTAAAGGCACAGTTGGTTTATTAGTTATGCTTTAATACACAATACATTAATTAATTTTCACTCGACTGTGACATTCAAATCAAATGATGTCCTCTGTTTGTTGAGGCAATCCTGTGACGTGACACTTTGAGTCACAGCTGACTGAAGAGAACATGGCTGACGTCTGAAGCGCAGCTCAGCCTCTTGAAAGAGTCTGATTTCCTGCATCAAATCTCCCCCCGCCCCTCTACCCTTAACCAACGCATCCTCTTGAGAGAAAACAGAATCCTGTTGGCATGGTAACCATGAAGGAATATTGTGTTTAATTTCCCTAACAAGGACTTAAAAAAAACTTAAATATCCTTAAGAGGAATACAGCTCTTAAGCTGCAACCGTGACAATCGTTTTTGTGAAACTTATCTTTCCCCTTTTTGGTTTATATTTAGATTTTATAAATATAGCTAAACACTGGCATGTGCAGTTGGAAACCTGTCAGAGTTTACTGAATGCTGCTTAAGAGCACATTGATATATTTTCTTGAATCTGAAGCATCAGGTGCAGAAAAGACCGCCTGAAGTCTGCCAGTTCCGATTTGTCATTGTGCTTTTGACCACGTCTGCAGTGACAGCAGTGCCAGTGATTACAAAAGAAATTATGCAAATCTGCCATTGTGCCTGTCAGCAGTTCTTCTTGGCTGGAAGACAGCAGAGCAAGCTGCCCTTTATATTACATTCACTTTATTTTTACAGTCATGGAAAAGAGTAATCCCACCTTTTAATAGTTTATATTAAAAAGAAAACATAGTTTAAAACCTAACTATAACCTTACAGGTTTCATACTACTGAGCAACTGCAGCAGCTAATTTAAGATGGATGGATGGAGATGTTTTGGCAGATAACATTTTTTGGAAAAACTTAAATTGAAACATTTATTTGTTCGTGTTGCTCAATTTACACGTATAAAGATTCAAGATGTTTTTGTTTTCTCAGTAGGAGGTGAGACCGTCTACTTGTTAAAGATCAGTAAAAAAAAAGAACTACCTGCAAAGTCTAACATTTTTCAAGTCTTTTTATTATGCTAAATGTTCAGGAAAATCCTGAGGAGGCTTTTCAGAGTTTAGGTCTTCTTCCAGCAAAATGAGACTTTTAAAGTTTCTTCTGAAAATAGTTTGTGGTGTCTTAAAGGAAACATCCTCTGGATAAACAAGATCAAACTAGGTTTTGGAGGCATGATGAGTTGATAGAGATCACAAAAATTAAAATTAAGTATCAAAACAATATTTCTACTGAGCATGTGTTGACTGCACATAATTTGTAGAGTAGAAAATTTGTTGGTTTTGTTTAAAATATTCTGGAGTGAAACAGTGAGACGATCTGCCCAGCAGCTGAAAATGGGTCAAAACTGGGCAATGAAACAGAGAAATGATCCCAAAACACATCAGTAAATCTGCAACAGAATGTCTGAAGAGGAAAATAAAACACGCTGTTGCAGTGGCCTAATTAAACCTCTGCCCTGAACCTAATTAAAACGCCTTGGCAGGATCTTAAACAGAGCTGTGCACAAAATGAATAGAGCAAACGTCAATGACCTGAAGCGATCCTGGCAAGAGGAGTGGATCAGAATTACTCCAAAATAATGAGAGACAAGTCAGGCCTTATAAAGGATGGTTACTTTAAGTTATTCTGACCAAAGGGCTTTTCAAAGCTTTTTGAAAAAGTCTTTTTTATAAAAAATAAAAATAATAATAATAATAATTTAAAAAAATACTTTTTATATTTAAAAAATGAATAAATACTATGGCATGTATTTGTATTCAACCCCCCTGACTCAAAACTTTGTTAAACAACCTTTTGCTAAAATTACTACCGTATTTTCCCGACTATAAGTCCCTCCGGACTATAAGTCACACCAGCCATAAAATGCATAATAAAGCAGGAAAAGACATGTATAAGTCGCACCGGAGTATAAGTCCCATTTTGGGGGGAAATTTATTTGATAAAATCCAACACCAAGAACAGACATGTCATCTTGAAAGGCAATAAAAAGAGAATAGAGGCAGCAACAGGCTGAATAACTACGGTATGCTAACGTTACATGAGACATAAACAACGAACTGAGAACGTGCCTGGTATGGTAACATAACATATTAAGAGTTATTCAGATAACTATAGCATAAATAACATGCTAACAAGTTTACCAAACCATCCGTGTCGCTCCAAATCACTAACTTCATCTTCGGTGTCGCTTGTAAACAACTCGGCTAACTCCGGAGCTAGCTTCTACTACACACATTATCAACACAGGCCTAGAGCGCCCTCTGGCGGTTTAGTGTGAAAATAACATGTGAGATGATATAATAATTTGTTAATAATTTCACACATAAGTCGCTCCGGAGTATAAGTCGCACCCCCGGCCAAACTATGAAAAAAACTGCGACTTGTAGTAACAAAATACGGTAGATACTGACCTTTTTCTCAATTTTTCTTTCCAAAATAGCACCTTCTCTCAGATTAGATTGAATATGTTAATATTAGTTTTCCGATCTTCCCACAGATTCCCAATTGGACTTAGGTCTGAACTTTGACTGGCCCATTCCAACACAGCAATATGCTGTGATCTAACCATTTCTCTGGATTTCTGTCTATCTTTTCAGGGGCAATATGTTGTAGTAAATGACAGCCTAAGATTCTTTTAGCACTTCATTTTAGCATCTTGTAGGCTGCTTTCACTTGCTTGAGTGGTAGACCTTTGCGTGTTGGCAGTTGTTTTGAAAATTCTTAGCTCATGGATTATTTTCCAGAAAATGCAATGACTGATTCTCAGCTTCTTTGAGACTTCTTTATAATCCCTCACCATGCTCATAGTCTTCTTTCTGAAGACCTCGGGCAGCTCTTTCAGTCTCATTATGCTGTTCACTCTCACTCCAACAACCTGGAGCTCACCAGACTAATTGAGGTTTAAACAGGACAAACCTCCATCGAAATGAGTGTGTGTGTTCTCATCATTTCCACCTGATGTGATACGCCAGTGTGTGATTTCACCCATTTTAAGTGGGAGTAAATATGAGGGCTTCCTAATTTATTCATCACCAGATGTTTCATCCTTTTATTACGTGCTATAAAATATCATTAATGTCTTTTCCATCGTTGTTCATATTACTTGATTTTTTTTCCCTGGATGATTAAAATTGGAAAAACAGACATCTAAAATTTTGACTGTATGGATGGCCAGGCTTTAGGTTTTCATTTTAGAAAAGAAATAGTTAAAACCAAGATTTGCTTCCCTTATGTGTACAATATTGTGTTCTATCATAAAATTCCAGCAAAATACACTAAAGCTCATGACAAACAATGGCTTACAAAAGTATCCGTCCCCCCTGAAATGTTACATATATTGTTATACTACAAATGCAACCAATATATTTCATTGGATTTTAATGTGAAAGATCAAAACAAAGTGATATACAATTGTGAAGAAGAAAGAGAATCATGCATGATTCAAAATTTGTTTTATAAATTGAAAAAATGTAAAGTGTGGTGTGCAAAAGTATTCAGTGCCCTGCTCTCTGGGTGCAACTATTTGCCTTCAGAAGTTGTCTGATGAGTAAATAGAGTCCATCTGTGTGTAATCTCATCTCAGTGCAAATACAGCTGCTCTTCATTGCCAAAGAAATATGTGTGTGGTTGTAATGTGACAAAATATGGAGATTTTAAAGGTGTATGAAGGCTTTTTCAAGCCACTACGATTAGTTTAACATCTATAAATACTTTTTAGACCCACCTTCAGCTGCGAAGGTGGGTCTAATTCAGTATCCTACTAAAGAAACCCCTAGATGACCTCTTCTTGTCCCCTTAATGTCTGTGCACATTAAGCAGTGATCCAACTGAAGTTCAGGAGCCAGGTCTAAGTGTGATGTTTACGTCTTGATGTGGTCAAACACCACTGTTGTGTTTTACCCTGCGGGAAGTGTGCAGCTTTTTTTGGTTTCATCAAGCAGTGCTGTGCATCACTAAACAGGTGCAGAAGGCGACAACCTGAAACAGTGGGCAGCATTCAACCTTTATGTCCTTTGTGAAGAAAGAAATGAGTGGGGTGGGGGGGGGGGGGGGAATTAACCTGAGGCTGAAGCAAGAGACAGAGGGGAGTGCCTAATTGTGGTTACCACGGCTACAGCATGCAATGCGACTAGGAAAGGAGGGGGTTTTGGGAAAGGTCACGCAGTTTAGGTAGAGACGGCTAAATCAACTGTGATGTGAGAGGTCCCTGGTGATGCTGGGATTGAGGAAATGTGGCTGTTTGAGTTGCTCAGGAGGAACATAGATTGTTTCTTAGAGTGAGACCTTGTGCATGCCATGTCTTATAGCAGACCCTCTGGGCTGTAAATCCCTTTGATTTGCCACATAAAAGATGTAGAAAGAGTAGAAGTGGGCAAGTGTGTGAGATAAAATTCATCTTAAACAGATGTATAATTTAAAAACACCATCCCCAGGGGGAAATAGGTCAACTGCATCCATTTCTGGTGCATCTGAGGATGGCTGCTGAGAAGTGCACAATGCCCACATTTAACTCCTCCCCTGTCATCCAGCTTCAAATCTGCAGCTCAGTCCCTGATGTCTGTATCCTGTCACGCCTTGAAAATAGACTGTGGAGTTTAAGCCGCTCAGAGAAAGGAAATGATGCAACATAAGTTTCAAGGCGAGGATGCTCTGTCTTGCTTTGTTCCCCCACAGACACACACTGCAAGATGGAAATCAATAGCCTTTCAAGAGAGAGTCGATGCAGAAACAAATAGCAAACAAAGCCGGCGCTGTTGGATCACCCCGGGCTTTTCAGTCCTGGTGACTCCAATGTAAAGGCGCCATGTTCCTGTACACCCAGCTCTTATTTTACCAATACCGAATTATTTTCAGGAAAAGAAAGAAGCATGAACATGAAAATAACCCACATCTATATATCTCTAGGGTGGCAACGTTCTTTTTAAAAGAAATATTAAGCAAACCACACTATTGTGGCCGGGAAAGCAAACATAACAAGGCATGAAAAGTTATTGATGAACTCGACCGAGAAATTTGACACAAG
The DNA here is from genome assembly GCA_010277075.1 of Poeciliopsis retropinna. Lineage (NCBI taxonomy): Eukaryota > Metazoa > Chordata > Actinopteri > Cyprinodontiformes > Poeciliidae > Poeciliopsis > Poeciliopsis retropinna. The sequence continues at coordinate 2,753,877 of VMRM01000014.1, read as the reverse complement.
TTCCTCCTGGGTATTGGCTGGTCTTAATGTGCAGCTATTCATTAACTCTAAGCAGGAGCAGATACAGAAAATGGCAGATTTTTTGAGTTACCTACAGTAAATGTACTCATAACCAACATCTATTGATATCATCACAGATCAATGTTAAATTTGAAAGTCCTCAAATGTATCTTTCATACTTTTTACCATGTGGTGGAAGTGTGTTAACGTTTTTCTTGTCTTTCGTTTGTCATGTTTCCAAAGGTTTTGTGAAAGGATCCAAATCCAGAGAGTCATTTGAGATGTAAAAGAGCCATAATTTAATTAAAAATAAAAGGAAACTAACAGAATCTCTGGACTTCAAACAAAGTAGCATGGAGACAACAGTAGAATCCAGCAGCAGGTGAAAGAAAACGAGGAGCCTAAATGCTAGGGATCTTGATTATTTGAGAAAGCGCAAAACAGCTGATTGGAAACAGGGTGCAGCTGTGAGGAGACCAGGTAGGCAGAGAGATTGGAGTAGACATAGACCAACTGAGGGACAAGCAAAACAAATAAATAAAAATAAACTTGGAATGACTAACTAAAGTGAGAAGAGCTGGAGAGGACTGATGTAAAATAAAGCCAGGGAGACAGAATTTAAACAAAGAAAATGCAAACACTGGATACAACAAAAAAACTCAAACAACTCACGATCTTGACATTTTTTTCTTTTTTTGAAAGAAAATGTTTACTTCATGAAACAATGTATTGAAAAGGAAATAATAGCACCCACTAATAAATGTTTCTGTTTTTAATTAAACTAAATACTTCAAATGATTACCTTTTAGAATCGTTCCACAGTAGGCAAATTATTGAACATGCTGTTTAGCAACATGGTTTTTGTTGTATATTGTGCTTTTTATCCTGATTTAACATTCTGTTGTGTAATAATATACATATGAGCTCAGGTGAGGCCAGCTCACCTGTGACGCCCCACAGACTCCTTTCCCACATTACCTGAGCTTTTCATGATGTCTAACCTCTGTGGGATGCTCCTCCTCTCCCATCTCTTCGTCTTTTTCCGCTTCTTTCTTCATTATCACCTTTTCCTTTTATTACTGTAATAAATTCTTTTTTATCCCGCCTCGTCGTGTCCCTGGTCTTCTGTCCTCGCCTCATCACCCACCATCATTCTGTTCAAGGATCCTTGATACATGTGATTTCCTTCAACCTGTATTTAACCGCTGCATGCTCTTCACGTACAATCATGTCAAAAAATTTGGACAGTCTGTGAAAACCTGTGATATGTAACAAGAAGATTCTGTTGAAGTTAATATTACTAAAGCAGGTAGGGTGTGCTAGTTTTTTTCTGTTGGAATACACATGTGTTGCTTCATTTTTGTTTAATAAGTAAAACTAGGTTCATCTTGAAGTGTCACTCTATAACAAATCATTTTTGGTTTAAAAGATAAATTCATAAAAGAAGTAATCTTCAGTGTCTCTGCAGACTTCAGCACAACATCTCTGATGTGCATTAAAGACACAAATGGTGGATAAAAACTGATGCAGTGCATGGTGGCCTTGAGAGTTCACTGACTGTTTGAAGCAAAGGCTGCATTTTAAAATTATGGAAATGTATTATTGTGGTGGCAGAGTCCTCAGTGGAGTATGAGGTAGTAAGTCACTGCAATATTCTGAATGGCACAGTTGCTGTATCCTTTGCATCTTATCACTATGCTAGATTCATCCTAAAAGCTGCACAAACGATCCATACTGTGTGTGCCACCAAAACCTAAACTATGCTCAGGCCTCCTGCTTATAGAATAGAGACTATTTACTGGTGTAGGAACAGCTATGTGTTCATATTTTAATTGTGCAATAATTGTGGAGCAGGCCTGCCCAATATGCTGCTCAACCTCTCACAGCCAGCCAGTTTGGTGGCATCAACAAACTCACCTACTCTTTGGTTACCTAGCAACAACCTGTTGAATTACTTTTGCAGCAGCAGTTTCTGGTTTCGCCACCGTGCCTCATAACTTCTTACAAAAAAAAACAAAAAAACAACAACAACAACAACAGCAGCAATGAGGAGTGAAAGGAGAAAATTAGCACAACAGCTGGAGAGGAAACTATGGAGAAAACAGAAAAGGTCACGTCACCAGTTTGGCTGTAATTCAGATATTTAAAACAAAAATAACCTAATCAATAATTATTTATCAACTAATATAAAACTCTTTTGTTGTGATATGTTTTTCAGTCATATCGCCCAGCTCTATTGTGGAGCAACTTATACTCCATTAAAAAAGATCATTTTGAAGAGCCACAGCGTGATTAACTTAATCTTTGAGACACTAATGAAGAAATTTGGGATTTAGTGTGTATGATTTCCCCTAACCGTACCTCCTACATTATCTACTCAGAGCAGATCATTTTAAACCTTTCCAGTTTAAAATTATTTCAGCAATGGATGAAGCAAGCAGGACAATCCAGTTTGTCATTCACCTTCATCGATTAATAATTGTGATTGTGATTGTGTTTCCTCCTCCACTGTGTGGCTGAAACTGATTGTGGAGACCCATAAACCTCCCACATGTTTATGGTGATTCTTCGGATCATGACGAGGTCATGAAAACATCCTCAAACAGAAAAGACATCATCTTGATACCGAGCTTTTGGTCACAGCGGTCGAGGAATGAGACTCTGATGGGTGAAGGTGGGAGAAATGCTGTGGAAACATACTGCTGATGTGTAAGGCAAGATGAGGGAATAAGGATGTGAGAAATAAAGAAAAACCTGCACCAACAGTCTTCCAGTGTCACCACTGCACACTAAAGGAGGTTTTCCAAATTGCCTACTATCTTTCTATTTTTAAATTATCAGTGGAGATCTTGGCGACCTTTGTGTAATCTTACACTTAGTGCAGTTAATAGGCACTCAGATTCATCTGAGCTCATTCATTCAAGTTTGAAGTTCTGTCACCGTAGAAAGCTTAAAACTTTATCAGAATTAACATCTTTATTATGAATCAGCAACATCACCTTATTCATCATTTGAATAATTCCTAATTAGGGTCATTTGATGAATGACTGCACTGTGACTTTTTTTTCCTCACATGGTGCAGAAGTATTTTTATATTCTATGCCATTGTTTTGATTTGCGAGAAGAATGTCTTCACTTCTGATTCACTTCTTGATCATCAAAGAAAGTTTTAGTTTGTTTTTCACACAAAAACATTTCATATTCTGAAAGATGTGGACAAAAACGAGCAATTTTCTAAATGATTTCAAATTCAGGTCATGCTGGCAGCTTCTCCCTTTGAGCTACATAAACTTAATTTCCTTTGAAATTACAAGTACATTTTTCTCAGTGGTCAGAATTAAACTTTAAATTATGAGCTGATTCAGTTACCTTCACTGAAGGGTTAGAGTTAAGTGCATATGAGGCGCTACATACATGAACTGTGGACCGTTACTGTGAAGAGTCCAACCATGGAAATGTTTGTATTCCTGAAATGACCAAACAGTTATTTCTGCATGCCAGTGAATAGCCATGGGTAGTTCCAAAACTACTACAACTGTAGTCATACAACTGTTTACAGAAATGTGCTGGAGTATCCTGGGTTTTCTCATGCTGTATGGCACTCCTCTGCTGGTGAGCTGGCTGAAAGCAGGCTTCTACACTTTAACCTTGGTTACAAATGGGCACCAAAACAAGTCCAGCCTAAAGGAGCAAATTCTCATTTAGGTAAGACTTGGTTTTGAAGCTACATCTGGTAAGGTTTGAGCAGCTTGGAAAAGAACATTTTCGTCCTATCAGCTTGGTGTGCTTGTTACTCTATAAAGAGCTTAGCAGCAAAAAGATATTTTGTTCTGTGAAATTAGCATTTATTCTATACTTCTTCTTAAATTGTATCCTATCAGAGACTACATATGATGCCCATGTAAATAGGAAAATTCAATTGTCATTTTTGCTGCTATGTTTTGTACTTTTACATCCTTGTATTTGTGCTAGATATTTTTTTGTTGGCATGGTATGCTACTCTACTTTTTGGTATTTTTGCTTGACGTTCTTTCAAGACTTTATTTGGTTTTCCTCCATGCAGGCTTAGAGGGCTCTGTCAGCTTAACCCAGTAAGCTTTTCCTGGGTTACTTTGTAATTCCATTTAGCCATGATCCAGAAGGAACCTTCAGACACTGCAAACATAGGAACAAAAAAAAAAATAAATTTAAAAAATGGAAGCCAGAAAAAATAGAAACACGACTTTCCGGCCAATGTGTTGAAAGCCACACACCTGCAGAGATTCACTCAGTTCCATGCAGCTTAAGGTTTCTTGTTCTATTGTGGCTCTAAACACTGATGAGGATGTTAGTGAAACTCCTCTCTCTTGCAATTAGATACTAGAATAAAAAAAACAGGTTGTCTGAATGTTAGATTTTTATCAACCTGTTAATATTTTTAACTTGTATTCCCTGTCATTAAATTTCTCACTTTTTTGTGTATTTTGTGGAAAACAGTTAGGTCGGTTATTTTGTTTGTTAGATGCTTGGGTCTTTAATTAATTAGTCATCAATCTGGATTGTAATTGAAGGAACGACTGAATTCATATTGTTTCTAAAGACATTTTGACACTGAAAAATGCACAGAAACCTTGTTATTTTTATGTAGTAGAGACTGCTCTGTGGAAAGGTCATGAATTCATCATTGAGATTGATTTAGATAGATGACGATGATAAAGATTAAGTTTGATGAGCTGTTAGACCGGTTTATGAACCTTTTTATAGTTTAACATAGATTCATGTTGAAACGTAGCATTAAATACCTTTATTACACCGTTAATAATCAATGTGTTTCATTATTTTAACCACCGTATGAGTAGGTTGTTGTTTTAAACGAAAGCAATGAATTTAAGCATTTTTGCTTGCAATCTTTGTTCAGATGCATGATACTATAAAACTGTAATTTTGACCTCATCTTGATGAACAGTTTGAAAGTTCTCCTATATATAAATTAAGTCACTTTTGGATATTTAAGTCAGGATTTCTTTGATGAGTTGTTTAGTCAAAATGCATAGTTGTCAGGCTGGAAGGTCTGATCTGTTTTATGCAACTCCGCTGGGACTTTCATAGAGCTGCTGGAGGATACTGGATGCCATCTGACACTACAGCGAGTAAGGAAGTTAGAGACAGAATCAAAGTGAATTCACTTGTGGCCAGAGATGGCTGGTGCGCACACTTTGACATTTCCAACCTATTTTTGTCGCACTGAAGTGTTTTTTCTTCGCATCATGTTCGCAGATATTTTATTGTAGGGGGAGGCGGGAGGCATTACACGGTGGTAATTAGTTAGTGAATGAAAGATAAAGTCACAACGGTTGTCTCTTTAAATCAAGCTGCAGTGTTGATGTGTCCTCAAGCTGAAATGGTAAGAACCATTCCACCTTTTGCTGCAGAGTCGGACCTAACAGGCACACCAAAGCGCTTCAAACGTGCGACTCGTTCCCTTGCTCACTTGTCGTCCCTTCCAACACTGAAGAGAAACGTTTCTTTGTTTTTTATTTATTTATTTTTTAATGTAGTACATTTTCGCAGCAAAGTTGGAGGACACTATGTAACTCCTAAAGTCTGTTATCTGGTTGTTTTTATTATTATTGTTATTTTATTTTTTTATCCGCAGAACTCCGTGGCAGTCGCCTCGATCCATTTACCGCTGGCTGGTCCGCCTGCCTCCTCCTCTGCGTTGCAATCTGTTGATAACTCCACTTGCAGGCTGCAGTTCGTTCTGTTTCGCAATGGGAAACTCTTTCCCTGCACGGGGAATTCGTCAAACCTCGCAGACGATGGGAAGCGCAGGAGCGTCTCGACACCAGTTGCTTTTGCCAAATTAGGTAAGAGGAAATCCATTTCTATCGTTCACGCGTGTGATGTCAACGCCGGACCGAATGCAGGCACACACGTGCGCGCGCACACATACGCAGTCACGGCTGTGTTAGTTTGTGTATTTTTTTATTTATTTGTTTTTGCGCAACATGTGGATTGCATAGATACAAACATTAACAAGGTGCGCTCAAATGAATGAATGAATGAATGAATGGATGAAGTCAAAGCACGGATAAGATGAAATAGAGTTTACTGCAGTGTGATGCACGAAAGTAATCTGCAACAGTCCAGCTGCAGTAACTCATCCGACCCTTGCATGTGTGCATCGGATGCCTGTATGGGTGTTATTAGAGCCGCGGCTCTGCCAATGTTTCCTCTCGGCTTCCTTTCCTGAACGTGTTGCCTTTCCTTCCAGATGGCTGCAGCCGCGGCAGCTCTGTGCACTCCGTCGCCGTCGCTCTCAGGCACTTCGCGCTGGGTGTAGACCCCACCGCAGCCTACTGGGATTTTGACCTGCTCGATGGACACGGTGGCTGGAGGGCAGAGGGCTGCCACATAACCGCCTCCGGGGGCAATACGACCACTATTCACTGCAGCCATCACAAGAACTTTGCCGTGCTAATGGTGAGTAGTTATTTCACTATGACCCCCCGCAACACATAACGTGTCTTCCACATGCTTAGGGCCCATTACGGATCAAATCAACCTTTTTTTCTCTATCGTGGAGTAGACTGAGTCACGTGTTTTAAAAGAGGACCTTCAAAAGCCTCCTTTATTGTTGCTTCCCCAGCAGAGGGATTGGATTGCCAAATGCTGTATGAGGATTTATTAGCGTTGGAATATCATAGAGTCTTCTTTTTCTTTGGAAAACAGACGAGGAGAAGTTGTGCGCGTTTTACAGTCTGCCATCCTTTCCCAAGCTGCAACAGAAGCGATGCTCTGGAGAAGGAGCGCCCTGTCAGGAGCGATTCGACTCTGAGCGCAAGTGGTGTGCTAATTGGTTGCAACCAACGCGAAGCAGAAAAAGAAGAAGCAAAAAAAAAAAGAAAAAAGAAAAATGCTGGACTGTACAGCTTAGCGTCGTTCATCTGCGTTTCTCAAGTTGGTCTCGACGCTGCAAGCCGAGATGCTTCCCTCTGACGACGTCCCCCCCTGTGTTCAAATTGATTTCATGAGGATTAGAAGCACCAAAAGCGCAATGGCAGCGCATTGCAAGGTCGCTCCTTAGAGCCGCTGCTTCTGGTCCGCTTCTTCTTCTTCTTTTTTTTTTTTTTTTTTTTTTTTTTTTTTTGGATGAAGAGAAATCCTCCGGATGTTTACCGAAGAGTGGGATTCGTTAGACTGGGAGGTCAGTTCTCAGTGGAGCATGAAAAAGTGTTGTGCCTTTTTTTTTTTTTTTTTAACCTGCATATTTTAAGAACCCGCCGATCAGTTTGGTTGCTGTCGTTGGTGGAAACATGCTGGATCAGGGGGTGAAACAGAAAAACCGCATTAGAGCAGGGAAGAAGAAAAAACAGCGTATGATAAAAACACGGGGTGCACCGAGAGGGAGAAGGGGGGAGGAGGTGTCTGGAGAATACTAAGCTGTTGTCAGATGGAGAGCAGATGTCAGGATGTCATTGTGCATGTGTGTTTTTCACTCCAACACGGCGCGCCATCAACGGGGCGCGCTGTGGCAACCGGAATGACGCTGGGTCTGATTTTATTTATTTATTTCTGGTCAAATTTAATGACACTAGGATAACAATTTGAACTTCAAAACACGTCCGATAGGCAGAGGGGTTGTCATAGCGATGGTAGAAAGCCGTGACGAGAACGTCCACATCACGGTGAGCCGGTGTTTGCACCGGAGATTGCGCGCGTCTGCTAATGCAGTCGCCACACCCGCCTGGTCTCTGCAGTGCCCGAGAAAAGGACCCTTATTTACAGACCTGTGACATCACTCCTCCGGTCGTATAGCACCTTAAATGCTTTCTGTTGCAACAATGATTCCCCTCAGCTCAGGAGGCTTCTGCAAGTACAAAACCTGTTGCATAATCTTTTCATGTCAAAGGGAGACGGATTGTCACTACCGCCTGAGTGCAAGTTGGCCATTTACTCACAGTGTGCCTCCATGAGTGGAGCTGTCATTTGTAATTCAAGCAGTGTAAGATCTTGGGCGGTCTTCAGGGAATTTAGCATAGTTGTATAGTGCATATAAGAAAAGTTGAACGATGTCATGTTTCCATGTAGTCGCACAATCACCGGCCACTTTATTAGGTACACCTTGCTGTTATCAGTTGAACCTGCTTTTGCTTTCAGAGCTGAGGCTGAGCGTTTGGGTTCATATTGACATGGCAGCGTTAAACAGTGGAGAACACTGGAGCACAGAAAACTGCGTTTATTGATTTGAGTTTGGTTGGTGGATTACCCTGCTGGATGTAACAATCTTTAGATGTGACCACTGGGCTTCTAAAGAATGGATATTAGTTTATGGACCAGGAGTGGTCAGTAATTTGGTCCTTGCCTGTTTTTGAAATCCTCAGGCCTGCCTGTCCTGTGCCAACAACTTTGACAACTTCAAGCATACGTAAATCCTCTTTCAACATTTTTATGTTCAGTTTAAACTTCAGCAAGTCATCCTCACCACGTCAAGATACGTAATTCATGGAGTTGCTGTCAAGTGATTGGTTGATTCATTCTGTGGGCTAAGAACAATCTTAACAGCTGTACCTTTAATAATGGTCAATTGACATTATTAAAGCAGTAGCACCTGTCTTGCCTCATATATTTAATGAATACAACTCTCCTGTGGTGCTGAGTAAATGTACAGATGATTTACACTGGATACAAAACTGCATTAAAGATACTGACCTCTATGATTTCTATAAAATCAGTCAAACTTACTTTAGCTATAGTTTTCACCCACAAAACAAGTGTTTTTGCTCTTATGTTGTATATTATTATTTTATCAAAATAAGAGCTTAAAATAACACCTTTAAGCTCTAAGCTTATGGCATTAAGCTTAGAGCTCTCTTGAGGGTGACCTTTGTTATTTTTCTTTATTTGCATGTTTTTAATTAATTTCCTTCCTCAAAAATGAACTGAAGCAGAACATTTGAGTTGTATCCGAAAACATGGACTTCAGTAAAGCTGGACCACAATAAAACACGTTCAAATAGTTTGTGAAGAGGAATAGATCAGATTTGATCAAAACCTCCAGCAACACCAACCAGCCTAGTTGATATAAAATCATATGTTGCTGTTGTTTCTGGCAGAATGGCTGCATCACAGAAAATAATTGCGAGGCAGACTTTAACCTTGCGACTTCTCCCCACCGTGCAGCATGGTCTCTGCCATCGCCACAATCCCTGCACACAACAGAAGGAAGGAGTTACATTGCACTCAGACAAATAGAAGTTGTTACGCTAAGCTAAAGTAGCTGTTCAGCTGTTCATTTTAAGAAATGTGGCAAAGAATAATAACTACAAGAGATGATTTAATGCCACAAAAACTTTATTTTAAATGCTCACACAGGAGGTTGAGGTGTGTATTGCCCTATGTTAGTTGTTTTGATTCAGACACTTGCATTTAGCTCTTTTGGGGTTAATATGTGTGTGTGTGTGTGTGTTTGTGTATGCAGGCTCAGATCCCAGCGTGGATGTCCCTAGAGGCTGGGGATTGGGCTAGAAAAAAATAAATAATGAAAATCTTTTTAACTTGCTTCAAAAGGAATTACATGGTAGAGAATCTCCCTCTCGTGGTTTTGTAATCAGAATGCCAGATTATGGACATGGGGAGTAGAAAAGCTCGACTCAGCTAGATTGTGAACTGTGACTAGTGTGTTTTGCTGTCCAGATGAATCACTGTGTGTCTTTAGTATCTAATAATACAGATCACTCCAGATGGGGCAACTTTCGAATGTCACCCGAGGTCTATTTTGGAGTTTTGTTTTCTTGCTCCGTACCGAACCTCTTGCTGTTGAAAAGCAGCCCCCTCCAGATTTCAGCACCAGGGACAGTTCCTGAACATCTCTCCCTCTGCTCCTCCCGTAACGCCTCCTCCTCCCTCTCCATCTGCCTCATGCAGGCCCGTATTTGCCGAGAAGGAGGGCTGACTCATTCGTTTACAGCAGTGCAGCTTTATCGTCTGTCTTGGTGGTGGTGACAAGCCTCAGTCCCACACTGAAGCTTCCTCTGAACCACTCACCGCCCCCTCTTAAGACACACCTTTTACTCTTTTCTGTCATAAATCTACAAATTTATCAACATTTTAATTATTTTTGTTTGTTTATTCAGAGGTGATGTCAACAAATAAGTTTCTGCATGTATCTGCTCCAGCTCACCAGGCTGTTTAGTATGCAGGAGCAGACCTTTGGAGTTAAACACACACACAGTCACATATGGTATAGGAGGTTAGTTTTTATAAGTATCCAATCACAAGGAAGGCTCCAAGTCATGGCTCAATAGGAAAGTTGTATTTTTTAGAAATGCCTTCTTATTCATGGAGCTGGAAATAATGACTCTGTGAAAGGACATGGATTCCTAAAAACTAGGTCAGGATTTCTGGTGCTGGTTCTACTCCATCTGAACCAGACCTGTTAATGTTTATCATGTATTTGTGATGGTTTTTGATTTGTGAAGGCAAGAGTCATAAAAATTTGATTGTGTTTCCTTCTACTTTAACTGAAGTGTGGTGTTGACCAACATGCTTGTTGCTCTGTAAAAATAAAAATAAATTTATCTTGATTCAGTTAACAGCATGTTATACTGAAAAAATGTTGAAAATGCCGTCATCATTTTGATTGTATGCAGTCGGGGGAAAATTACATGTTAAGCAGTTATTGTTTTTAACAAAACACTTCGCTTACAACATTTAGAATGTGCACAGAGATGAATCTATGGCCATTTCTTTTTTTGCACAACCACATTAAGTTTTCCAGATTCCTGGGTATTTTCTTCTTTTCAGTTCACCGCACAGCTTTTCCATAAAATTTGGGTCATAACAATGTAAGAAGGCTGATTTCTATGTTGATTTTGCCATATGTTAATGATAAGCTTTCTGCTAAAGACCCAGTGATGACCTAGTTTCTGTTAACTAGTGAAGTACACCAGGTCTGTTTTTAAAATGTTCAGGTATTTCAACCTGACAAGTTTCCTAACAAATCCTCCACATACCTACAAGCAGCACAAGGCTCTTTTTTATATATTCTCTTAGTTTTATGCCAGAACGACCTTGAGATTTTTGCTATGGCAAACTCCAATTTTATTCTCAGATCACCAGAAGCACACGATTCCAGCAGAGTTTAGCAGACGTCAGATATTTACTGTACGTTTGAGATCCCGGCGCATGGCTTCACTCCCAAACAATTGGTTTGTATGTGGATAAATTGTTTCTACCAAGAGTTTGCCACATCATTCATCGCTTCAAACACGAGGGTTTCCATTACTACTGAGCTTTTCAGATTTTCTCTTACCTTGCCTTGTCATTCTCCTCTCTGCATGTGATGAGTATGAATCGTCCTACAGTTTTACTATTCCCACTTGCACCTGTTTTGAATGTTTTAATTATTGTCTAATTGTAGATGTGAGCAGGTTTAGGCTTGAAGCCATATTTTGCAGACATTTCTTGACCTTGACCTTGCTGTAGATCAGCGTCTTGCTTGTTTGAACAGCATGCTCTCTTATCATCATTTTGAGGAGTGGCTAATAGACATTGACCTCTGTGTCATGACAGATATATACCCCACGTAAACAGGAAGTCCTTCTGAAAAATATCCAAAAACACAGCATACTTTTAAAAAACTTAGAGTTACATTCATTTAAAAGAGATCCTTACACTTTATTTTCCCTTTTGTGATTTGCTTACAAATCACAAATGGCATTAGACTGAATAGTCTTTGAACATGTCTCAGTGGAAATACATTTTCACTCTCTAAATAAAGTAAACCAAAATAAATGTTCACTTTTTCTAATCTCCAACTATTTGCATATTTCCCAGGTGTGCTAACAAATGTGGCCACTGTGTTATGAAAGAAAATTATCAAAATAATTGACGAGACAATGGTGCAGTTTGTAATAAAAAAACAGCTTAAAAGAATTGCAGGCAAAACTATAAATTTTCTGCCTAAAAACGTTAATACAGCTAATGACAGTCTGTTGTCTTATCTGGTGCATCTTGATTTTAAACCTGACCATCCAGGCTGGAGGATATTTTGATTAGCTCTCATTGGCTGAGTTCTCTAGATGCCGAACACCAACTTGACATTCCTGTTGACTCATGACACTAATCACAAGGTCTAGTCTCCAAATCAAGTTACAAATTCAAGAATATTGTCTTAATAAAAAAAAAAAAACCCACAGAGCTTATAAAAAAATAACAATTCATTTTCTTTGTCTATTCCTCTGCATACAGATTAATGGTTGTATGTCCTCATTAGTCAATCTGTGCTCAGCCTGGATTTAATGAGACAACAAGCCAGCTTTCATTATTTTCCCAGAAACACACCCAGCTCCAGTACTTTATCCTCAACCTGTGGACTTTTTTATATCTCTGAGCCATTTTTCTGCTGGAAGAGCAGAGTTACATGAGTGTTTTATGAGATGGAGGGATTTATGACAATAATAACGATGACCCGTTTAGATATGTGTGGTGTCTCGTAGCCCTCGGTTGGTATTTTCTTTTTGGTATGCAATGCAATGGGAGGAGAAGAGAGAAAAAGTGATGATAGCCGGTGATATCAGTGTGTTGCCTCAGTTTGTGTTAGTGGATTAAACACGGTTTGTGATGGAAGATCAGGGCAAGAAGTAATATAAAGGTACAACCTAGGAAGAGTCATGGCATTAGATTGAATAGTCTTTGAACATATCTCAGTGGAAATACCTTTAATATCGTATGTAATGTGTACTGAGGGAAAAGCCACTGACTTCACATCCTTCCATTGCCAAAAACAAAAATACTTACATGTGAAAGAAATCGTATCCACCGATCTTATCTACTGATGCAAGAGTTTGAAAATCATATAGTCACCTCACTGCCATTAACTTGGCAACTTTGTGGATATATATAGCAACTTTTCAGACCCCACTGATATACCTCTAGTTAGCATGCATATGATAATAGTGAAATAAAAAGACAGCATTTTTACAGGATGATATGCTCAGAACCAGGCTCAATGTGAGCGGCCAGCTGTCACCACCAGCTTTGAGCTCAGACCAGCACGTAGTAAAAAGCTAATGCCAGCATTTAGTTTTGTCTTTCAGGACTAAACTAAATAGATAAACTCTGATCCTGTAGCACAATCGAGTGAATGAAAAACATTACAAAACAGAATTTCTGTCAGCAATAACTTCTTTAATTGATGTTTATTGGAGAAAGACCAGGTTGAATATAGTCTGACAGGATCAAGTTTACAGAACATGATCTGTCTCCGAGTCCGCTTTTAACACCAGGACCACCAGTAAACCTGAACTCTGAGAGCAGAGTGCTCTAGATATATAATATAAAATTGAAATTGATTATTAAAGGCTTTACAAGTAAGAAGGGAAATTTTAAATTAGATTCTTTATTCAACAGGGGTACAAAGAAGAAAAAGCCAAACTTGGAGACATCAGAACTCTCGCTGCAGAATCCTGGATAAGTTGAAGGTGTTTTTCTGAACCTTTTGGACTTCCTAATCATACAAAATGCAATAGTGCAACCTTGAAGTAACAAGTGCATGCATTAGTTTTCCTGCATTACTAGTTCAGGTTTCTATTGTTTGCAATATTGCAGAAGTAAAACAAGAAGGTCATAGAAACCAGTTTATTATGGGATGTAAATATCATGACTTGGTCAAAAATACACCAAGATATATTCCCATTAACATTTGTAAATATAATCCAGAAAAAGTGACTAAGTTTATTATTTTCATACTTACTTGTCTTACAAAAAAATAAAATTAAAGGTCATCAACGTTATTTCTTCAAAACTTACAAATAGCCGATTGGATTAATCAACTTTATGGTTAAATATCGATTAGTATCAACAAGCTAAAACTGGAAATTTATCTCAGACTTATCCTATTTATAAACAAACGGCTACCATAGACTACCCATACACATTATTTTTCAGTTTAATTAAAAATACTTTAAATGTTATCACTCATACAATTTTCTTCAAAGTTGTTGTAGTTGTTGAGGCCAAGCAGAACCTCCTGTAGCAGTCTGTATTACACTGAATGTGAAGCTCTGACTGAAGACAGTGTTTTCTTCAGATTAGTTTTGTTGTGACGATTAAAGAATTCAAATATATGTTTGTTAGCTAATGATATGCTAATAGCTCATTAGTTCAATCCATATTCAGAGGAAGTAAACAATTCTTCGTAAACTTTTTTCTTGCTATTGACTTGATATTATTGACTGCTATTCAAACTCTTATAAGAGTTATCAATACCGTTTGTAGGCCAAATGTGGCTTGGCAGATAAAGTGTTTATCTTCTACAAATTAGTTTGATGAAGCTCTTTCAAACATAGCGTCAGACTATTAGCAAATCATTAATCACAAATATGTTAATAGATATTTTGTTAATTGCCAAGACAATTAGCATAGCAGAGTGAACATAGTTCTGTCAATAGTAAACTATATTAGCACAGCATTACGCACAGTTATGCTTGTAATTTAATTTATTAGCACTACAGATTGAGCTACAATGCTAAAAAGGCAACATTTAGTGGTGTTTTTTCAGCTTGACAGTTTTCAGTCTACAAGCTAAGCCAAGGTACCAAACAGACAACAAATGTCAAATCTCACTTAGTTTTAATTTCATTAGACAAAAGTGTCATGCATTTTTGTTAGCATGTCCTCTGAGCTCCTCACCGGAGCAAATTCAAAGCCTTCTGCTCAGTAACCCTGTGCTACTTTTCACCCTTCACCTCACTTGCAGTTGCTTTTATTGCTGCAGACATTAAAAAAGCTCCAATCCACCTCTGTGCCTGCTGGTAGGCAGCATTGCAACAGCTAACATGAGCAGGCACAGAGAGCTTTGGGTTTAAACTGCAGGGGTTTAACCTACCGTACATGTATTACATTTGGCTCTGGTTAATTTTTAACAAATGCACTCGTGTTCCATTTGAAAGCATTTACTTGGGTTTGATGCTAGCGTGCTAGCTGCTTCACACACAGGGTCTGTATGCACTTTTGTGCCTGTTTGCAAGTCCTCACCACATCAACAACCTACACTTTGTAGACTTTTTGTCTTGCTATTGCAGTGCCGTAACCTCTCACTGTTTGCTGACTAAACAGGAGCATTTGCTCGGTGTGAAAGGGGAAGGGAACTGACTCACGATGCTCGCACAGAACAGATTGCTGCTGGCCAGTAACCTGACATGTGATGCAGATTGTTTTCCACCTGACTAATGACTTCAGAGCTCACTGATTGTCATTAATCTGAGACATCGCCGCTTTTGTTTGGCATTGCAGGAGTTAGTCATTGCTTACTGCTATTCCTTCTTCCTGGTGCTCTGTGTCGCAGGTTCTATTTTAAATGCCGTGTATATCCCTCTTTTAGCCTGGAATTGCATTGCTTTAACCTATTGTTATTCAAATTATGTATACTTCTCAGCTGTGAAAGATTATAATATTGCTACTGGCAGCAGGGTTTGTTGCATTTAATGGGAGTTCATTTGTGAATCCGTGAAGAAAATTAATGGGCCTCATGGTTATGATGTTGTTTATGTGCAGTCACTGATTAATCAGGAGTCAAACTGTGTTTTTATTTATACATCCAACCAAATCTCTTGCATGGAATGTAAAGTTACTCTTGCATTATGGATGGCCTGTATGAAGGATAACGGTTGCAGTCACATTCTTACTTTCCTTTCAAAACAAATTTGATACAAATATTTTCCATTTTCTTATTTATTGCAGATTCATCCACTTCACTGTCTAAATCCCAAATGATTCAGATAAAAGCCACACCACTTTTCCTTTTCTGTGTGAAAGTGGCCATCTGACAGACATGATTCATCTCTTTGGTTGGCTTTGGCATCCGCAACAATTAGGAACCGAGCTGAACGCTCAAGAAATATCGGTGAACTATTCACACCATAATTCAGCAGCTTGATCTGAAACTGCCCAAGTGAAATACCCACAAGCCTGTTTCTCAGCAGCTGTGTTTAAGCAAACAGTGCGACCCTCTTGGAGCTCCAGAGACTTTCTGCTAGAAATTAGGACTTTTTGTGTAAACAGAGTTTTTGACTGTGTTTCTCTGTCCCGACTGTTCTCTGTGAGTTTCTGTCACTTGCTTCCAGTTGGATTGTTGTTTGTTCATTTCCACACTTGTTCAGTTTATAAAGGCGTGCTTAAAGCTTTTTTTCCCCTTCCTTATTAGGAAAGACATCCAACCCTGCAGCTTCTTGGATGCTTGGCTGTTAAGTTTTCCCAGAACTGCTCTCCTCTACTCCTTCGTTTTCAGCTTTCACTCTCTGATTAGTGAAAACACATTGCCGCCAAAACATTAACAACAACAGAAACATGGATTGAGAAACAATGTTGTTGATAGCTTGTAAAATCAAACTTTTGGAGGAAGTTGTGTTATCATCGGCATGGTTTCTGGCATTTTATCTATGTCCTTATTGTTAAATGAAAACTCATTAATCTTCTATGCATAAGTAGGAGATTGTAAAGTTTCTCTAAATTCTTCTGCTGCTAGATGTAAGACCTTTTGATGACAGAGCAGTAATTGCTCTCCATCTGCTCTTAGTACTTGTAGTAAGACAATAATAGCAGGAATTAAGAATTAAAATATGAGACTTGTGAATTTTAAAAGCAAAAGACAATGTGGTAAAAATCTATACAGATATGGCATAAAACTATGAACTAATGCTTGTTGATAGGATTTTTCTTGTCCACAACTTGTGGGTTAGCACAATGCCGAAAATAAAAGATATGAGCAATGAACTCACTCTGTATTTGCCATTTTTACAACTAGGAAGGGTGATGACTCACAAGAACCAAGTATTCTACAGTGGGAGTTAATATTTAAAAGTTGACATCTTTGAGCAATACATATCCAATCTAATCAAAGTCGAAGCGATGCAATACAGAGATCATAAAGGCCTCATTTGGCACATTACATGTCTAAGTTTATTACAAGACAGTTAGAAAGTATTGTACCAATATATCTTCTCATAAGGGGTAAAAGAGAGAGACTTTTCTTAAAGGATATGGCTGCTTGAATTACATTTGCTGTGTCGAAGCTGAACAGCTACAAGATGTTGTTCATCTTCTCTATTTCTGAGATGAGCTCAAAGTAGAGATGTTTATAGAAAACCTGGCAGCAGAAACCTTGATGAACTGAAGCAGTATAATGAAGAACACCAGACCAAAGTTACTCCACAGCGTGAGAACCGATAACGTCAGACAGAGAGCAACTACTAGGAGTAACTGCTGCTGAAAGTGGATCTGCAATCTGCCGGACGATGGGATCAACTGAATCTTTCCCATCACTTGTATGTGCCTTCAGATGTCACTCAGCATTAACAAGCCAATACTTCTGCAGTTACAAAACATTTTTATGGGAAGTCAAACCGTCCACACAGGTAAGATATCTTATTGTTAAAACCAAAATATTTATTAGTAGTCTAATTTTAAATATATTAAATCTTTTGCATTTTTGCAGAGCTGTTCAAAGCAAATTTCAATATGTAAAGTTTCAATGTAATGAAAGGAAAGAGTTAAATTACTTCAATCAGTGACTTCTGCAATATGAGCTCGTTAAATTGCTTCAAGTCCAGAATCCCAGCTGGGTGATGTTAGGGGATGATTAGGATTTGCGACAATCTAATTTGAAAAGGGGTTTAGTGTTTCTGAGGTGCAGCAGTGTACAGTAAGGTTTGCTTGACAGATGACAATAGAGATTCTATGAAAAAGGAGGCAATTTCCCACTGGGTTTATGTGCAGTGTGTTTGGAGAGTGTCAGAGTAGATGAGGATTTGTGTGAAAGAAGTCAATTCCTCAGCCACCAATGCTTCTTTGTGGAGCTGTGTTTCAACCTCAAAGCCCCGACACCCCGCAAAAAAATAAGAAAATCGCCTTCTAAAAATCCCATTTCCAGCGGCTGAGGAATGATCTCCGGTACCAAAGGTGAAAGCTAATCCGTGCGCAGAAATTTTCTCTTCACTCACTGTCCTGACAGTCCATGTTTGCCTTTACAAATAAGCTTAACGAGACGCAAACATGTAAATTGGCTGCAACGGAGATTGAGCGTTCACTTAGATCTGAGTGGCACTGATGGCACCGCTGACGAATGGCAAGATAGAACTGGGCTGAGATCACCACAAGCAATCTGTAATCAGAAATGGAGGAAAATTGCATTGCGGTACAGGGATGCAGGGAATGGAAAAAAGACGGAGGGAGGGATTGAGCCAGACATACAGTACCATCCCATATAAAGGGGTAATAATTTCCCTATTTGTCCTTCTTTCTCTGTCTGTCTCGGTGGTGTTTGGCCATATAATGCCATCATTTTTCATCTCCTTATCTCCCCATCACTGTTTTTCATTGTTGTTCTTGTTCCAGTCCTGTTGGATACCTCAGACAGCTTATTTTTCATGCATTAGCTTATCCTATCGCTGTCTGCTTGCAGTCCAGAGTTTTCTTCAATACTCTGGTGTTCAGAGTTCGACTTACAGAAACAATATTTTTCTGTAAGCCAATGTCACAAGGCAGTTTTTTTTTTTGTTTTTTTTTACTTTTACACCCCCGACAACCTTTTATAATCACAACCACAATCTGTATTGTGTGACTTTTCTCTGCTAGATCAATACAAAGTAGCTCAAAGCATTTAAGAAGATGGAGTAACATATATTTTTAAAGTAAAAATATGAACGTATGGAATTCATTTGTATATGTAATATAGTCATATGCAACCAGTTGCTTCTATAGGTCACCTTAATGGACTGTTTGTAATTTAATCTGAATATAAGTCCAGCTGTTTTTTGAAGACATTTTTGGAGGTTTTGTCATCATGAAAACAGAGGAACAAAGTAGAAAGGCCTGGGATAAAGTTTTGGAAAAGTTTAATGCACGATTTGGTTATAAAACAGTAGCTAAAGAAAACTGATATCGTTCAAAAATGTAAATAGTACGGCGCACATCAAACATTTTACACTAAACAGCAAAGTAAATCTGATTTATAATGTGTCAAGACTTGAACATTAATTAGTAAAAATTCTCTCTATTCATTCTGACAGAGCTGTTTTTCAGAAGATGACTTGGCAAGAATGTCGCTCTCTGATTGGGTAAAGCTGTCTGGAACATTCCCCAAGAAACTTCCTGTAATGGCAGCAGAGGAAGTCATGTGCTTTTTTACATCACTTTCTGTAAAAAAGCACAAATTAATTGTCTTTCACTTTAGAAACAAGCATCACTGTTTGTGGTAGTAATTTAAAGTATTTCTGAATTTAATTGAATTTCAACAAAATGTGCCAGATGGTATGAATACTACTGCAAAGCACAGTATTTTTATATTTTGTTTAAAATGATGTCAAGACCACATCACTTTTTTTTTTTGTTTTACGATAAAATATCTCATAATTGTGTAGTTTCTATGGTGATGGAGTCATCAAGGACCCAGACCTACATGTCTTTTTATGTATTTAGCCAGTTTAGAAGGACACTGCTGGATGTTTGCAGTGGTCATACAGAGAGAGCTCATGGAAATGGTGGACAGCAACAGATGTGTGTGAGCGAGAGACCTTTTTAAATCCACTGGGTGTGCACGGCAAAGAATCACATGCACAAGCCTAAGCTTATTTACCAGCTGAGACCTGAACAGCCAGCGAGCAGAGCATTGTGTTGCTTGCAGAGGCTGGCTTCAGAGATCCTGCTCTCTGCTGCGGCGTCTTTAAGCGTTAGCGGGGCAAAGCCTGCGGAACATGGCCCTATTCTCATGAACTGTTGAAATAAAAATGTCAGGTTTTCATTTAAGGTATTTAGCTGGTGAGTAGAGGGAAGGAGCTGCGGGCCAGAGTAATGTATGCTCCCTCTCTGTGTGCCGTGTCGGGGAGCTTGAAAGCAGAGCGTGAGCGGGATGTGTTAAAGGGGCCGCAGCACTTCTGCTGTTCGCGTGTCCTCCCGTTTGCCCTGTTCTTTCATTTGAGCGCCTGACTGCCAGCGCATGTGCTGGTACATACATGTGAGCAAAGCCAGCAGCATCTATTTAGTCTTCTGTAGTGTGTGTAGCAACTGGAGGAGATGAGTCACCCTCTCAGACAACACATACCTGCCCCTCTCTTACTCACACACACATGCAGGAAGGCCATGAAAGAGAGGGTTAGTCTCCATCTGCTCTCTGGTGCCATGTTTTAAAGCAATCTTCTCTTTTATTTTTATTGATTTATATTCTTAGGCTGAGACGCTAGAAGATTTTCTTTTTCATTACATGGTAGAGTAGAATTGCTGCTTCAGTGACCTCCACATTAAACCAAGGTTGTTGTTTTTTTTGGGGTTTTTTTTATGGCTTGTCTTATATCTGTTCCGAAGTGGCAAATTTTGGGATTCTTGAAGTACAGAAACTAATAGATATAGTACAATTTTTATTTGGCATGCGAGTCATTACATCAGAGATGAAATTCTGGTTCTCAGGTCTTGATATCATGTATAAAAATAAACAGTAAATTGAAATACAACAATATACAAACTGCAATAAAGCAACATGTTTAAAGGGAGTAGGGCAGGTTCAGAGTCTGAGATTCGGAGTGAAGTGATGATGGTGGAAATGTTCAACTGCAGAAATCGGCCAGGCTGCTGCAATGTGATTGTCTGAGCAGTTGTACAAATGTACCTATTAAAGTGGCCAGAGAGTATCCATGTATAATCATTGAGTAATTTAAAACTAAAAATAACAAAACATTTTTGCTCATCGGGTGAATCATATTTTTTTTAGCACTTTCTGCAACGATTATAAATACAAATAAATCTTAAGGTTTAGCTTCTTCTCTTCTTTTTTTTTTTCTTGACTTTACACAAGTTTTGCTAGAACAGTTGCTATAAATGAAAAAAAAAATGTCTGTCATAAATAAATAATTCTCTATTTCAGAAAACAAAGTTTTTTGGTTTTATTTTGTTTCCAATGCCAATTATTTAAAAATGTTAAGAACGCAACATTGTTATTGGGCATAAAATGATAAAACAGAATAGAGATCCCTGTGAAAATATGAAGCAGCGGCTAGTGTGTGATTAGTTTGGGTTGTTCTAAGCATCCAATGTTTTGAACATTAGATGCCCTGGTTAAATAATCTTTATGCAGAAATAAAAAACTACAGAGACTTAGACGTAGATGTTTTTATTTGTGTTTATCGGTTTCTTCTTCATGTAGACATTTTTCTGCTTGTTAAATGGGAAGACGGTCAGGGGGGTTTGGCCCCATTAATTATAAATTTGTACTTGCTTGCAAGGTTGAGCAAGTCATTCATTTATTAGTTGGTTCATTAAATGCAGTGGTGCCATTTTCAAGTAACATATTAATAATGGCCTAATAATCAAGTTCTCCTTCTCAGTGACTAATAAACTTTAATTTTGTACAGAACACTGGAACTGGAAGACATTTTAAATATCCAAAATAAAACACATCCCAAAAACGATAAATAAAAAAGAATAAATCATTGCGCTTATTTTAATTTATCATGCGATTAATTAATTGCTTAGTGCCACAGGCTTGAGACGTGGCCTGTGACATGATCTTAATCTGGCTAAAATATCCCCGAAACCGTCCAATGTGACTGAACTGAAGCGGTTCTGCCAAAATCTTTCCACAGTGATCTAAAAGACTCGATGCCAGTTATCACAGATGCTCGCTAGCAGTTGGTGTCGCCATGGCTGGTACAATCAGTTATTAAATAAAAGGGGTGATTATTTTTTTACTTAGTGAAACGTGAAAGGAATATCGATTTTATTTTTCATTTAAAAAAAAACATTGTTTGAAAAACAGCCATTTCTGTTTATTCAGGTTATCATTGCTTGACAATAAAATGTGTTTGAATGGGAACACTTAGGCGTGACAAAAAGACAAAGATAAAATAAATTTGTAAGGGAGCAAATACTTTTTTCATTGCAATCTATCTGCACGGCACAGCAGCTGCAGCTCCTTTTTATTGAAATTAAGCTTAATGTCAAATGCAACACTTCTAATCTGCGGCTCTGGAGAAATTAACTCTAATGAAACAATGTCCCTCTGATGTATGAAGGGATAAATACAGCAAGACCGATGTGTCTGTGAATCAAATTACACTGCTCATCTGAAAGGGGTTCATCCTTTATTCCCAGGCTCGACTTCCTCATCATCTCCTAGTGTTTATGGATTTGATTGATGCGTGCTTGATTCCAGGTGATTTGATTATTTCCTTCGCAGTCATCTGTGTTTACCTCCATCGGTGAGGCGCTGATAGCAAACGTGACCGCTGGTCGTGACTGCGAGCTGAGTGACAGCCACCAGGTACGGCTGATGACCTGCAGTAATGGTGCGTGACCGTTTTTCTGACTGTCGTCACTTTCAGACTGATTTTTTTGTTGTTTTTTTTTGTTGTTTTTTTTTTGTGCTGCTACCATCTTGTCTCTCTGTGTTTGCCAATATGTATAGGCAAGCCCGAGTGGGTTTGATTTGCAAGCTCGCGCCGGTTCTGTTCCAGAGTTGGCGCGGCCACTCAAGGATGATAAAATACGTTGCTTGATAGAAACTTGGAGCCGGCAAGCCACGGGCTGTTCACTGGAGGATTTTTAATTTTGTTTTCTCTCACTCTTCCTCTTTTATTTTCTTCCCTTACAGTTTGTGCACTCTTGCATGCACCAGTGTGATTACAACGGGAAAGGTGGAATGTTCTCCAGCTGACGGTTCTGGAATTTAAACGACAGCAGTTGCAAACAAAATCCTTTTAACATCTGGGAGGCACTTACTTGAGGGTTTTACAAGATGTGCAATTCATCATCTTCACCAATCATCATGTAAATCCAAGACATTCAGCCTTTAAGTGCTCACTGATCAGCAGTGTACTTGTCCCTTTGGATTTTGTGGGCTTGATAAAATTGCACCAACTGTGCCTGCAGGAGATTATGGATCAAGTTTAATTGACTCTAGTAATCTGATTTTGGCATGGAGACGGAGAATACTAGATTAAAGTTGTATCTCCAGCACAAACAAGGGATCAGTGCTGTGTTTAGTCACTGAGGCTTGCGGACAGTTGAGGCATGTTTAGATATAACATGCCAGCTCCAATCCAGGATAAGTCTAAGCCAAACTGACCTGTGTGCTAATACAGTCGCCTGGTTGTAATGAATTGTAGTGTCAAAGGGTTTAGCCACATTAACCTGTCAGTCAGACGCAGTAATAAAGTGTTTACAGTACTGTGATGTAATATGATGGGAGTAATGATAATAACATTAGTGGAGGAGCTACATGTGAAAGTGGTTTCTGCTGCTTTCTTCAGCTGACATGCTGCTATTGGCTTTGTCTGTAAAAACAAAAATACAACAGGGAAGAGATGATCGGAGCACACTGCAAGCTAGCACCAATAGCCTATCGATCATCACGACAGCCAAGTCAACAAGGGAGCTGCAGCGTCGCAATCTGGATCAGCTGCACGGCACAAACGTATCTATAGGTAATTGGAAAAAAATATAAAAATATGTATCTGTAAATTTATCTGGGTGTACAGATACCTCCAGAGGTATCCCCTCATCCCTTGAAATGTTTGACATTTTCTCGTCTTACAGCCACAAACCTCAGTATATCTTGTTGTGACAGACCAACACTTTAATCTTGGTCTCTGCTGACCAGAGTTCTTGTTTCTGAGTATTTGCTCTGTCTCCTACGTGACTTTCAGCAAACTTTAAGCAGGATGGCTCCATAAAGGCAGTACATGTGGAGCAGATTGTTAAATGTTCATCACAATTGATTCTCCCATCTGAGCTGCTGATATGTACAATCCCTCCAGAGTTACCAGGTGTGTCCTTCCAGTTTCTGTTATTACTATCTTTGCCCAGAGACATTCTGGCGTAAGGGAGTGGGTGAAGGAAACTGCAGGTTCTGTCACAAGTCTTTCCTTAGATTGCTTTAATAACTAAGGTTAAAAATAATTTAAAAATCCATCAATATTTTTGAAGTAAAGACTTAGACTGTTTGTGATTTCATGGCTTGAAATTTTACAACAAAAACAGATTAGCACCACAGAATATTTCTTCAGATTTTCTAAATACATTTTACATTGCTTGCATGAAGAAATGTTTCGATTGCCTAGGTGGACAGACATGTTTTGTTGGTTTTCAAGCTGATCAATACTCTATGTCTCAGTGATATATCGAACTCTGCTGCTTGCAATGATTAAAGCATGTGGATATAGTTTTTAATTTCTAAAGCTTTTTGTTCACTAATGTTCTCAAACAAACCTCAGACTCCTTAATAGAGCAGCTGGAATTATACAGAGGTTCTAGAAAATGTTCTAGAAAATTTTAAAGGATATTAATGTTTTTGCAGGACACTGTGTGAATGTATGAATTCATAACTTTGGAGTGAAAATAAAATTCACAGGGGATATCACCAAATGGTAACCAGTAACAACTAGCAAAGTTGCATGATAAATATGCGTTTTTTTCATTCAAAAACACAAAAAGGCCGGGCATTTTTTTATTATTATTATTTTTTATTTATTTATTTTTTTCACAACAGGTCATATTCAGCCTCCTCACACAGAAACATGAAGGTTGGTGCTGGAGGTGGGGGTATGGGTGAATCTGTGAATCAGTGCAGAAGATGCGGGATGCAATGCCAGGAGGACAATGTGAAAATCAATGCATTTTCTTTAAAGCCCGTCAAGTGTGAGTTGTGTTGGTGCTGACAGAGCCGAGAAGCGTGTTCAAAGCAACATACAGAGAATAGTATATTAAGTCGAGGGATTTATCTACTTGTGTACGCCGTCTGCCTCTGGAAAGTTTAACAGCAGCTTGAATATATACGCTTTTGAGGCTTTTATCCTGTACAACTTTTCAAGAATTTAAGAACTTTTTAGCGTATGTGTGAAAAAAAAAAAAAGCCCCTGCTTTTCCAGTCTGTGTTCCGTATGGGTATCACATTGTGCGGTCATCCTTCTTGGCCCTTTCTTCTGGGACCTTTGGCTATTTGCCAAATGTCACAGCAAGATCACAAACACTGCTTCTGAGAGCCACATGTATAACAGATCAGCCTGTTCTCCTTTTAAACGCTTAGCTCTGAAAGGGTCCATCTGCAGACAGTCACCAACTCTTTTTATCCATCTTCCTTTCTTCCAGTTCTCCTCCATCCTATTCAGCTCTAAGGTCATTTTAAATTGCCTATCACTGTTTTACTCTATGCAGAGCATTAAAATTAGAGCTATGTTCCAGGCTGCAGTTGCACAGTCTTAACCTGTGTGTTATTTTAAATATATTGGCTAAATTACAGTAAAATTTCAGTGATTTTTCTAATTGGATAATATCACTTCAGATTTATAGGCCTGCTATTCTAATATTTAGGGTTATTTAGGAGCTGAATTACAAACCTTTTCATTAACGACTAGCTCTTGTTTCTTAATGCCAAATTAAGTGTTTTATCCATGTGTGGCCAATAACCAAAAACACTGTGTTTTATATCAGATCATAAATTATTAGATTTGATTAAACTCAAATAAAGATTAAAAAAACAGCTGCAAGGAAATTTGTTAGTGATTATAAAGCAATTAAGAGATTTTCAGCTCTGCTTCCACTGAATCTAATCAGCAATGAAAAACAGACTCTTGAGTACTCTAACTTTCTGAAAAATATTGTTTTATGAATTTATGTAAAAGAAAACACCACAGATAGTGAGTTTCTCCTGCAGCTCTAACCCAGATGTCAACACACGGTTGTCTGTGGCTGTTTTTAAAAAGTTCAGCTATGTGGTGACATTATTCTGTTTTTTGCTGATCTGTTAGGAGTTTAATAAGCACTCCATTTGCAGAACAGTTTCACATTATGTATTATAGTGTATCTATTAACACCCCTGGTAAAATTGTGTGAAAAGGCTTCAAATACTTTCCTGTTGTATTCCAGTTACATAATTTCACAATGAAGAATGCATAAAACTTTGACTTTTAATTTAACTTTATTTAATTAAAATAAATCATGTGGTTGTAGCAGACAGAGGGAGCCTCCTTACACTGTCTGTGATGTTTTAATTATAATGTTTGCGGTGTGGACCTCAGAAAGAATAATCTCTACTGTGGTAGAGACTAATGGGATCTTTGTCTGATATTAAGATTTGTACAAATCTAAGAGCTCTAGAAAGACAAAAAAAGCAAAGAGGGTCAAACGCTTTTTCAGAACACTATATCTATTTGCTACGTTTAGCGTCTCAGCCCACACCTACTGCTAACTTTTATTTATTGGGTTGAGCTGTGGTTAAAGACTCACTTGGTGACAGACTGACATTCTGAATTAACATTATAAGCTCAGTGATTATCACTTCACGTCCCTTGAAACCAATTTGCCTTCTTCCATCTCACCTGAAGCCATTTTGTCAGAGCTGCCATCACTCACCATCATGTTTAATATCTCACACTGTTTTAGCTCTGCTTGCTTTCAACAATGTAACAACTAATTTCTAATGAAAGCTGTTTTTCTATGCACTTTAGTGAAATTTATATTAATTTTTTTATACTATTAACTGCTGTTTTTTTTTTTTAATTATATAAATCTGGAAAATCTGAAACTCAGAAGTTCTTGCATTGTGTCGTCAGAAGAAACTGAGCTATTTGAAGCCATTTGCAGCTCTAATAGCTTTGTGGTATTGTGTTTTTTCCCAAAAGGACCATTTGCATTCTGGTCTTTCTTTGCTTCCATACGCTTTCTGTTTGCTCACAGTAACTGTTCATTTGATTGCTGGCTGAAGTTGGAGTTTATAGCTTCTGTTTATTTATGTAGAGAAATTTCACAACCAAAGTCCTCTTAGGACGCTCTACAGAAAAAAGCAAATTGGGTTATTCAAATCCAGTGGCATACAGTCAAACGTAATCCAAGTGTAATACAGTTCAGTTCAGTCAGACTTAATATATTGGAGGCTTACAGGATATCAGGATGTCAGACATTGAGAACGTTTGTCAGTGTTGTGTTTTTACTGTGATCTGCACATATTTTCGCTAAGTTTGTGAAATCCATAATGCTAATACTTCAAATATAAATCCTGCAGTTTCTGTTTTATAAACATTGGTTGTCAAATCATTTTAATGCTATGAAAAGCTTCGTGGATCTTTTATAACATGAGCACCATGCGAATGCCGTCCTCTCATTGCCATGGTATCCACTGACAGTGGATAGGAAGCCTGTTGCAGCATTGTGTTTTATTTGCTTCATGATGACTCACAGTCAATGTTTTCCACCATCATTATCACCCTTGTAATCAGATGTTGCTTGGAAAAACCTTTAGCGACCTTTGTGTTTGTATAACCAGCTGTCTACTGACTGCAGACACTGAGATGCATTTACACAGAGTACCTGTAAAATGCCTTTTCGTTTATGCCTTGTATCTGTTATTTTGTTTCTGATTCACAAAATAAACATTTGGTGATTTTTTTTAAATATGCGTTATAAAGACTAAACAGTGTAGATGTGGCCAAAGTGGCTGAAAAACTGTTTTTCAGCAGTTAATGTCATAATGATGAAGGATTTATTTTACTTTGGTTATACATACATGCTCAAATACATGCATAATGTGGAAAAACTGTCCTTAGTGATAGCAGTATACATTTATCATTTATTTATCCTTATTGTGAAAAACCTTTTATTGTGATAAGAATTTTATATTATTCTGGTTGTAGTAAATTTAAATTATTCTGGGGTTTTTTTTGGTTGTGGTTCCAGGGTAGCAACTCTGCAGCATAATGCTGCCACCTCCATGCCTGCCATTTGGACGGAATCAAGCCTTGCTTTGATTTCGTCAAGCATTTTTTATTTATTTTTTTTTTTACATTGTGGCCAAAATGTGCAATTTCTGTCTGATATGGCCAAAGAACTTTTATCTTGTCTACATGTGGTGCTGCATATTTCAGTTAGATTTGGATGGCTCTGTTTTAGGGCAGGGTTTCTGGTTTCTGGTCAGTACCTCCTCCGTCCACAGTGATGTAAAACCGACTCCACTTTAGAAAGTGACTCTGATGTTCCAATTGTTTTCATTTCATGGCAGGTTTTTTTTTTTTTTAAACCATTTTTTATGTGCAGTTTTGGTTGAAACTTCGTCTCAAATGGAACAACACAATCGTCTGGAGAACATATGAGGTGTTTTAGGAAGAGTAAGATAAGATTAAGTTTTCCCAAAACCCTGACGTTACCCCTACGAAAAGTTTTAATGCTAAACAACTGGATTTGTGTCAGGAAACAATTCTTGTTTTTAAATGTATTTGAAATTGCTTTGTTGTGTAATTATTTTACTCTGAAAAAAAATGGTTGGCCTGAATGCATCAGGTTTTGCATCCTGAATGGATGAAAACTTAAAGCCATAAGTGAATTTCTATATATATGTGGCAATACGTTATAATATTTTTTTTTGGGACTAAACTATTTTTTACAGGATATATTCTTTTAAAATCTAAGGCTTAAAAGATCTGCTGAATGGATTAGGATTCAGGATGGATTTATAATCCCAACAATCAGCGGTCTACTTTAGAACAGTGCTGGTAAAAGCTCTGAGTCAGGTCACAACCTCTCACAGGTCCAGACAGGCTCATCGGCCTTTTGGATAAACACGGTGAGGGAATCTCCCACTGGGCTCGTTTCTGAGACAATGATAGAGCCAGACAGCTTGTATGTGGATCACTCTCTGAGACACAAAGTCACACCGAGCTGGCGGGGCTTATGGAGATAAGGTGCACTTTATTTAGCAACTTCAACATGATGGAGCCAAAAAATCACGACATCACTCTTCATTTTGCCTCGGTCTCTGCCAGACAGTGCATTGACTGCGTACATGGTGTGAGTGTGGATTGTTTTCAAAGGCCCCATTTTGTTCGTGTGTAGATCTAAAGCTGACAGGGACTCTTACAAAGAACTTTACATCCTTAGAGATTTAAGCTGTGACGCTCACAGTTTGTGCCACCACTGAACGACATTTTTGCGACATTTATTTCACATTCATTGTATTATATTTTCTCTCCCTATTTGCCTTCTTTAATCTATTATTGGTCCAGAATTTTTCTGCTGGCAGCCCAGGAAGCTTGTAATATTTTTGCATTCAGTCACTCTGCCAAACATTGTCAGCTTAATGCCTGAAATGTTGAATGTAAATGCAGAGGGAAGACTATTCGCTTGACACGGTTGTTTCTCCTTTGTAGGGATTTGGACAGCATTGTAACCCAGAGACATTTCCTCGACATTCATTTGTGTTTTGCTCACATATCTCATCAGAGCACTATGCTGTGAATATGTGTCCTAGGAGCTCATTATGTGTCATTATGTATTTTTGGGGGGGCTGATTTTCCAAAGTGCTTTCATTTTTCACACCAAGTTTTTACTGACTGATGGTTTTTCATGGCACTGATGGTGACAATATTTTTCTTGTTTGTATTTCTGTGCTTCAGGATTTGAAGAAGGTGCTTTCTTTCCCCCCCTACCCTGGGGAGTTTTTGCACCCGGTCGTGTACGCCTGCACGGCGGTCATGTTGCTCTGCCTCTTCGCCTCCATCATCACCTACATAGTGCACCACAGGTAAGAGGAAATCTCAGAAACTGGATAACACGCCTGCTCCATTCAAGGTTTAGTCCTCGTCAGCCTGGCATGCTGAAATTTAAATTCACAGTCATTAACTCCACCTCAGCATTTGGACAAGCGGGCAGACGGTTACATAATCTCCTAATTTCTCACCTTTTTTCCACCCTCATGGTGGTTTGTGACTCCTCTGCCTCAGATCCTGGGCTCACTGGGGTGTGAGTCAGATGCTTTAGGCTGCTGTTAAGCCCCACAATCTGTCTAAGAGGATATAAAACATGTACACATTAGTGTCTGTGGTAAAGCATGTGTTTTAGTCCATCATAAGACAAACACGTGCCCCCAACGGATTTGTTAGGAGGTATAGAGGCCACCTTTGTTGCTTTATACCTGAGCGAGGTGAGAACAGAGAAGCGGGCATTTCTAGGGATTTAGTGTAGTGTACCTTCAGCCTTTTTTAACTTTACAAAATAGAAGTTTGCTCGACTAGAATATTGTTTAAGCACAGCAATAAATCACTCTGCTGATTGCTATGGTTTATATGCAGTGTTTGTGAATTAAAAAGGTAAGATGTTGAACTTTTTTTGCCGTTGAGCTATATCCTGTTGAGTTAGGAAACAAATTTGTTAGCAGAAGAAATAAAAACATTAAAAAAGACATCAGCTATAACTGTATTACTGCTCATATTCAATTAACATTTTACTTGACACTAAATGTATTATTTTGGGTTCTGGAAGTCCAGTGAGGTATTAGTGTGACCCTTTTTTGGTGTTGCATCTAAAGACATCTGCTAAACATCTGATTTTTGAACAAGGGGAGAAACTGCACGTCGAGTTTCATCAACAAGTTTCCAGGTTTTAGGCTAGTGGTATTATGCTTACATCAGTGACCCATATCTTGAGAACTGCTCAAACCACAATCATCTTAAAATATTTTTGGCACGAAAAAAAAAAAAAAAACAAAAACATCAGTTGCTGTTTAGGCTAGAAGCAAAAAAAAAAAAAAAAATCATCCATATTTTAAGATGACGGCAGATTTTATGTTTTGCACACACAGAGTTAGAGGGGATTTTCCTTCAATGTAGCTCACATTAACGAACTCTTCCACCTCCTCCACACCTCCCACTAGGCTCTCCCTAACACTAAAACACATCTCTGTTTAGTAACACTTCAGTATCACTCCAGCAGACTGACAGGATCCAAGCCGTGAAGCGCTGGGACTGGGTGTTAAATGGGCAGAATGCAAGACAGTTCAGTGATAGACACAGCATGGAGTGGGAGCTCATGTAGAAATATATTTACCCACAATGATGCGTGTATTGCCTTCCTTTTCCAACAACAAGATATTTCAGGACAGAATTTGTGATTATTGGTAAACGTAAGATGTTTGAGCAAAGGGAAATTCACAGCAGTTGGTATAATTTCCTTAAACCCGAAATCCTTTGAAAGCAACTGACACGATTTACATCAAAAGTGTTCACAGTCAGGACAAATTAACAAATACCTAAATCAGACTGCAGCAGTCAGAGAAATTTTCCAATACTTCACAGTTTACATACCAGCATATTTAGAAATCAAACTATGCTGAATTAGATGTGAACCCCTGGTGTTTGCAGAGGTTGGGGACCATAGCCGCCCACAAGTAGCTGAAATCCACAAATATTTGAGACTTATTCTAAGAATGCATTCATCTGCTGATTTTAATAGTTCAAACACAAAACATACCATAATATGCATTAATACGCACAATGAAATGGTCCAGTGATAGAAACTAAACTTTAGACAGAAAATGAATCTGCACAAACTGAACTATGATTAAGTGGGAGTCCACTGTAGACATGTATTGTAACTAATGTTAAGGTTAAAATATTTGTCTTAATCACTAAGATCTATGTAATTTCCTACTTCACAGAGGAGAATAATGTCCATATGATAAACATATGACATTTCAGCTTAAACCAAATGCTTTGATTTCAAGGAGGTTCCAATAGAATCAAGATTGATCAGGAATTGCACTTATGTATTTTATTGATGAGATAATAAATAAACAAACATTAACCATGAAGTTAAAAAATGTCTGAAGGAACTTAGTGGTCAAAATAATTGTTGATGTTTCAGAGAAAAGGGAGGAGTGAGTCATCCTGGCCACTGCTGCACCACCACAATAAATCTGATAAGAAAACCGATAAGAAGAAAGACCTAACACACTTTTTCTCTTATTTGAAACTCCAAAAGTAGTTTTGCGTTTTCTTCCTGTTACTGTCTCTGAATGTCAATTAGACTGACAGAAGAAACTTCATCTGTGTGTTTTTACAGTCTGTTCTCTGTCAGTCGCTTTAAAACCACATCGTTTTCACTTTTTGTATCTTTTATTACTTCATTCGGCTGCAGCTGCCTCCTGGCAAAGTTCACTGATGTAGGTGTCTCTAAGGAAAGAACCTTCATTACTTGTACATTTTTTCTGCCTTAGGGGTTTTTAACTTAGTTATAAAAAAAAAAAAAGCATCAAAAAACATTTTAAAATAATTAAATTCATTTAGCGTGTTGTCCAGCCTTAGGTAGCAGCACAAATTCACAGTGAAATCAGACCTCAGTTTAAACTGTGCTAATCTTCTTACAGTAATTGTGTCAACTTCTGCAGCTTCTAAGTTGCTCTGCCTGCAAATTATTTTGAAGCTATCATCACAGGTTTCGCTTAGCAACAGCAGTCAAATGCAATTATGGCAATCTCTTTGACCGTACGTACCACCATGTGCTATTTTTTTGGCTTTTTTGTTATTTGAATTATCAACAGTGCTTTGCAAAAGTATTCATCACCTTGAGCTTTTTCAGAGTTTGTCACTGTAGACCAGAAACCTCAATATATTGCACTAAGGGTTTGGAGACATAAAGTAAAACATGATTAAGAAGTGGAAGGAAAATGATACATGATTTTTTTTATTATTATTGTTGGTGTAAACTAAAATGGTATGTTCTTGTTTTCAGTCAGTGCTTTGAATAGTCATCTTTCAGTGCTGTTACAGTTTTTGGGAAATGTCTGTTGAACTGTTCTGACTAGTTTGTTTTCCGTTTCTATTTGTAAAATAGCCCAAGCTCAGTCAGATTCGTTGAAGAGCATCTCTGAAAATTATATTCCAAACATTGTCATAGTTTCTCAGATTGATTTAAACTTGCCCTTAGCTAACCTGCTTTGACCTGACCCATCCAGTTGTAGCTCTAACTGTAAGTTCAGAGTTCATTTCCTATTAGAAGGTGAACATCCTCACCAGCCTGAAGCCTTCTGCAGCGTCTAACAGGTTTTCTTCAGGATTGCCATGTTTTTAGTTTCTTGACAACGAGTCTGACCTGCTTTCCTGAAGTAACAAAAACGATACTCGCATCACTGTGTTTCATGACAGATAGGTTTTTTTTTGTTTTTTTATTTTGCATGTGCTTCAGAAGTTGTATTTTGGCTTCATTAAAAGCAATCGCCTTTCACATTTTTCTTGGCAAGACTTGGTTTGTGGGAAGGTACATAAAGAATTTCTTATGACTTCCTTTAACAATCTTTCCACTCTTCCATAAAAGCCCAATTTATCAAGTTTATCACAAACAGTTGTGTTTGTCTCCTCTCTCCCTGTCCTGTCTGCCGTGTTTCTTTATCTTTATGATACAGTTTGTTCACTACTGTATAAATATACTGACGCTGTGATTGTCCATCAGATAAATTATGCACAATTGGATTTTATTTAACAATGATGCGATTTTTAAGTTTTTACTTGCACTAGATTTTATTTGGGAGTAAAAGAGAATGAATAAAAATGCATCTTTTTCAGATTTTTTATTTTGATTATGAAAGTATTTGTAATTCCCACTTCAGGAAGATTTCCTGCTGTGGTAATGACTCTAATAAACTTTGTGCAGAAATGCTTAAGATATTTATAGATAAATAACTAATTTAGCAGGAGTCCTTGCAACTTTTCTGTCATAACAGACAGACATTTTATATCAACCTCTTAGTGTCTTGTAGTGTTTCTTCATATTCAGCTCTTTTTTTGCTTTGATTGTTTGTTTCTCCTCTAGCAGAATGGGACACAGTTCGTTAAACAGAGCAGAATTAGTTTCTTTCATATCGTCTTGTTAATTCCAGCCACAGATCTTCATCTTATCCTCACTTTTGTCTCTTTTTCTGACATAATAAATGTGCATTAGACTGTAACCACCACCATTGCAGCTTTTACCAAGCCTGCGCTCTTTGGTTTATGAGACATCAGCGGCACGTTTGGCTTGGCTAAACCTCCTCAATGTAAAACGTCTTATATTACAGTCTGTTGCTTTATTGCCCCTTGCATTTGTCGATGCGGTTGGTTTTGAGGTGAGAGAGTCGATGCAGAGTCGGAGCCGTTTTATCCCCCACCAACCCTCTGAGAGATGGAGATATGGAGGTTTGCCAGGTTAATGTACTTGACCCAATGAAAGCCTGCAGCAGAACCTGTGAAAACCTCTTCCAGGGAGGCCAGCAGCCACCCTGATTTATGGGCCTGGTGCTGGATGGACCTGGAACTCAGCGGCAGCCCAGAAAACAGCAGCTCTAGTTCTCTCTCCCCTTTGCAGAAATCAGTGAAGCCCAGCCCCAGACACGCCTCCGGGCTCCAACAGTCGCTGCTTCATCTACAGTGGGCTCACGTGCAGCCAGGGCTCTACTCCTCCATTTTGGGGAGGGAAGATTTCCACAGCAGGGTTATGTAATTTCAAACAAGGACAGTGACTGAATCAACAACAAAAAAGATTTAGAAAAAAAACCCCAATATGAGCTAACAGAGGACAGGAATGAAAAGATTAGATGGTCTGCTAACTCACACAGCCCAGCACACATGTCGGAAATGTCTGACCTATTTAGCCATGACTTCTAACAACGGGGTGGGAAGCAATGATGTGGGTTGAGTGCAATTGCATCAAAGACTCCTATAAAAGTATGAAACAGACTAGAATTTGATTTAAGTATCCCTTCCTTTCTTGCGTCTTATTATCTGTCTCTCTTTGTGTCTACTACTTTTTTACATATGAAGGTGCATGTAAAGGAATTTGGAAAGTGGAGTATGGAAAAGTCTGGAATTTTATTCTTGGAAGATTTGAAAATGTAACTTTATCCAGCCATCTTAAAAAATATTATTTTTTAGTTCATTATGAAACCCAGGAGAGTGATTGTTGCACATAGAGCTATAATTACTAGATGGTGTGAGTTTTGGTGAGTAAGTTGTGTGGGAATGTTGCAGGCTTAGTGATAAAGTCATACTGGAGGATGAATATGCACACCTACTGGTGCCTGAAATATTATGTGGTGAAACAAAATTAAATTGATCCTATTCTGTTTGTGCTTAAGTGAGCCATCTGACTCGGTGAAGTGTTCACATTCACCGAATGTGAACTTCCATCCATCCATCCATTTTCTTTCACCCTTGTCCCTAATGGGGTCGGGAGTTGCTGGTGCCGATCTCCAGCTGCGTTCCGGGTGAGAGGCGGGGTCACCCTGGACAGGTCGCCAGTCTGTCGCAGGGCAACACAGAAACAAACAACCATGCACACACACACACACACACCTAGGGAGAATTTGGAAAGACCAATTAACCTGACAGTCATGTTTTTGGACCGTGGGAGGAAGCCGGAGAACCCAGAGAGAACCCACGCATGCACAGGGAGAACATGCAAACTCCATGCAGAAAGACCCCGGGCTGGGAATCGAACCCAGGACCTTCTTGCTGCAAGGCAACAGTGCTACCAACTGCGCCGCTGTGCAGCCCCGAATGTGAACTTTATTCTGGAAAGTGATGAAAGAGTATCTATCTGAACACCAGTTTTCTAAAGGTTCAGTCAGAAAGCGCTTTAAAGCTTCAAGGCTTCGTCACTAAGTGGAGCAGGTGGATTTGTTCTCAGTTTTCCAGCTTTGCTTCTGTAGATCTCATGAATCATACAATTTAAAAACGCAAATGGGCAGTAGGAAATGAAACAAATGCATTGTTAATCTTTGAGATGTCATAAAAAAACGTATCAGTGACATTATTTTGCATATAATTAGCTAATTCTGTACATATTGATTAGTTTATTTTAATATATAGCTATATTTTAACTAACTAATCAATTTCTAAATTCTCATTTAACTAAACAATTAGTCTTAATTTTGATTCAGTTCTGTAGATGAATGTTTTGTGAGTGTGAATAAAGTCTTTGCAGAACGTTGGGTGGAGTTTATTCATTTTGAACTGGAGTGAAATTGAAGCAATATTTCATAATTCATACATCAAAACTCCCTGCAGAGTATTCTGCCAATGTGGAGCTGATAAATGAGAACCAGGATTTGTCTTTGTAGAAAATTATATAAAGGACAAATGAACGACAGTAACTTTCTAAGTACTATATATAGAATATTTTACACCAACTATGGTGGCCTGTAAGCTGTTATTTCACTAAAAAATATATCTTTTTAAAAGACTCGTCTTCTATTCACTGCTCTTTTTTTTTCTTCTGTTGGGTCATAAATTGCATAAAGTTACATTTTGGGACTCGACTTTACAATTTTACTTTACAGTTTCCACAAACGGGGGTATGTGTCAAACCAGTAAAATTTATATTTCACCTTTATTATAATTATATTCATAATACAATAAAAATTGCAAATTTGAAGATGAGACTACCTTAAAAATCCTGTCCTACCCTAATTCTACACATTTGTTAAGTTGATTAACTGACTTAAAATGCTGCCTACACAATAAAATCCCATTGAGAAGAAATTTGAGCCAATTTCTTTCTGCTCCATGCAAAAACCTTTGCAACATGTGCAGATGGGGTGGAAGGGGGATAACAGCTTGAGGTAGCAGCATTGGTACATCAACAGATTGTTGCTGTTTT
Organism: Poeciliopsis retropinna; assembly: GCA_010277075.1. Classification (NCBI taxonomy): domain Eukaryota; kingdom Metazoa; phylum Chordata; class Actinopteri; order Cyprinodontiformes; family Poeciliidae; genus Poeciliopsis; species Poeciliopsis retropinna. The sequence goes on along the minus strand of VMRM01000014.1, from coordinate 2,717,454 downwards.
CCTTACATAATAAAAAAAATCTATTCAAACTCAAAGCTATTTAAAATAAAAAGAACATGCAAACATGTAGGAGCATGTTGTGGTAAGGAGCTATGTGAGTCAGTCTACATCCCACGTGGAGAAGTTCTCCTCCGCACACCTGATCCAACTCCTCAGTCCTAGTGAGCTGCATTCTGGGTTTTCCTGTTGAGCAGTTTTAAAAATTGGCTAATTTCTGAATAAAATAGGGTTTAGCTGCATCTGTAATTTTTTGTGTTGTCTTTCTTCCTCCCAGCGCTATCCGCATCAGCAGGAAGGGATGGCACATGCTTCTCAACTTCTGTTTCCATACGGCGCTGACCTTCGCCGTGTTTGCCGGTGGCATCAATCGAATCAAATACCCCATCATCTGTCAAGCAGTAAGTGCATTCTCCTTTTTTCCACCCTCACTCTCAAAGCTTTTTGGAAAGAAAGAGGATTGTGAATGTGTATCCAAGTGTCAACAACCAGGTCAGTGTGTGCAGCCCATGAACCCAAAGCAATCTTGGTTTTATGCTTTCATGCTTCAGCAGTGTGTGGTCTGGGCATTCCTTTTGTAAGGTTGTGGCAAAATGACAATAATAATTCATGCTTTTGCTCCACATAAATAGACACAGCTCCAGTGGCTTTTGTCTGTGTGTGTAACCACATCTGAAAAAGATATTCCATACAAATGTTTTATTAATATATTACAAAAAGAATCCTGTCATATTCTTTAAAAAATACTTATCTGAGTGACCTCTAAGATATAAAGAAACTAATGATTTCTGTATTTTAGACTTTCGTTTTGTTGGTTCAGTTTTAAGTATGGGTTTTTACTGGTCAACCTCAACCAATTAGAATGTGATTAAAATGTTACTTTGATCAATAGAGTGTTTATTAAACACTCTACAGGAAAGATAAGGCATAAAAGATCATTACTAAAGAAGCTGGATTCTAGCATTTCACTTAAAAAGTTAAGTGGAAGGAAAAGAGTTCCTGCATAAGTAATCCCATCCTTTAGAGGATTTTAATGCAAAAACTGTTCAAGAGTTTAGTGGAGATTCAGTACATGGTTTCTGTTCCACATTTGATGCACTGAGCCAATCTGAACCAAAGAAAACATCAGAAATATTTCACATGGGAACAAAGAAAAATGGCCGAATGGTTGCTCAGTGGGGCTTCTTTGTGTTTTATTTGTAGATTGCACTCCCATAGTATGGTTTTTACAGTTAATGTGATTATGAGGAGTCCTCTGCTGTTGCTGTAGATGGTGCAGAATCACAATCTGATCATTTCCCTGTCATGCTGCATTGATGCAGTAATTCAGGCATAAGAAGCCCCAACCAAGTATTCAGTGGACTTCCTGTTTGGTGTTGACAGTCTTTTCAGCAGATTGAAATTTCCATATTAAAATAATTTACCTTTTTAAATTTGATTATTTTAGCCACTTTTCTGGCTTTTAGTTCTTTAATATACAAAGAGGGAAAGCAATAAAGACGCTTTGTCTTTTTTTTACCAACTTGTTCTAGACAACTCCTGCACTGCCTCTGATTTAAGCCGTTCTCTGTGCCTGCATTGGATGTCCTGTCAGTGTGATCATCTTTTTGCTGCTCTTGTCTCTGAAGCCCACAGAGTTGAATGAATGAGTTAGACGGAGCGACACGGAGAATTTAGTTGTCAGTACAGATTTGGAAACAGGACATGCTTTTGTGCCTGCTAGCAATTTGCTATTTTTAGGTATTCATGAGGAGGAAACATGAAGGGATGCCATAAAATATATTAAAGTCTGTACTTTAAATACAGATTAGCATTTAAGTGCAAAAACTGTTGCGTACATTTTTTACATTTAAATTATTTGCGAAACACACTCAAAATAATCATTTAAAAGTCAAAATGTTGCTCCGTTATGTGGTCAAATATAATTTTCAACAATATTTGGACATTTTTACAAACTTGCTTCAGCAAATTATCCTCTACTGTCACCTCTTCTGGTTCACCTGTCGATAAACAAAGACTTTTACGCCTCTTTTTCTATTTTCCCATCTCAGTTTTTGCTGCCTTCTGTCACTCCCTGTTTGTTTCAGTGGGCCTTGTTCGCGCTCCGTTTTGTGAGCTGCAGCACATTTGGGACTTAGCTGTCTCTTCTGCCTTCGCTGGCACTTAAGGTGTCCCCTCAGTCCACAGAGTAAAGACTCCACTGTTACCTGATGAAATGCACCCAGCTTCTCCTGGCCTGTCTCACCAGCTGTCATGTCTTCCTCCACTGGAGGAACTGTCACAAATTGGCTGAAGTTTGTCATAAAATGCATCACCCATCCACCTACCTGCTCCCTACCATTTAACATCTCCCTACTAATTTCATGATTTGAAAATATGTGGTTCCATTTTGCTGTGACAGGAAGTGAATACCTGACAGGCGAACCACATTTTTTCGAATCGTAAGCAAACCTTTGCCGGCTTAAACAAGTGGGCCATGAATTTCTGACCACTGGCAGGAAAACTGAGTAATTCTGCATTTCTTGTAGAAACACAAAGTTGTGATGGGGAACAAATGCAGTGACCTGGCTTTCACAAAGAGGTTACTTTAATACTTTCGGGAAGGGGAAACAATTTATGCACAATTGTGACAACAGAGCGACTCACAAAAGGACGGAAGTTGGCTGCAAAAAAGGACATGTATAAAAACAGTGCATTTTCAGATTTGTTCAAACAAATCTAAATGTCAGCATAGCCTTTACACTGGCGTTCACAGTGAAAGAGCAGCAACAGACAGGCTGTGCTGATAGCTGATGCTCCCTGTCTGTGTAATGTGACACGTTCAGCTGAGGCTCAAATGAAAGCCGTGTGGGAACGACCTGAGCTCATAGGGTGTGCTGCTATAACACTCAGTAATAATTACAACACACAAAGGAAGTCGAAAACAACTCTCTGTTATTTTTGTCACAGCCACAAAGGGAGCGTGTTATGTGTTGAATTAATAGCAAGTCATATCAAATTATGGTAACTCTCGCCTCACACTTTAACAAATATCTCCCTGTGCAAAGATCCTCAGCAGAGCAAGATGTGCTACTTCACTGCAGCTTTTCTGAAAGCTACTTAGTGCTCTGATGGAGCAGAGAAGACGTTCCATGAATTGAAAAGTTATGGTCCGTGTCAAGGAAAAAAGAATAAAGCACCCTGGACCTCCTTACTCCTTTTTGGGTTTGTAGAACACTTTGAAAACCCAAAAAGTCACCAAAGTCCATAAAATAAAATGAGAACTACAAGACAGAATCACCTACATAAAACAGACCAAAAACAACAACAGTTAAAGCAATAAAAACCAGAAAGTGGAAGGAAATAAAAGACTAATAAGTACTGACTGAAATTTTCAGCTAGAAATAAAAGTCAGTAGGATTAACCACTTGTACAAATAAAAGACATTTTGTTACAAAACAGTTTCTGTGATTTCATCTTTAACAAGAACTAGTTTACTCAGGTCAGTCAATAAAACGGTTACAATTTTATTGACGTAAGTTGCAATTAATTGATTCATGTTTACAATTCACCTCCTAAATATTCTGAACTAAGTTCAGAGCTCCAATTTAAAATAAATCTCATTCATTTATCATAATTTCCCTGAAATAAATATGACACACTATGTAGATAATGATGTTATTCATAATTAGCCTGTGAATTATGGCTTCCACTAACATCCACTTTATTTTGTCATGTTTCCTTTGGTGAAAAAAACCAACAAAGGTTATATGAATTTGCAAAAGAAATAATTTTAGCCAGACTCTCAGTAATTATACATTTGTGGGAACTAATTCACGTTGCCTTTATGCAACTTTGTTCACAAAGGAATTAAACCGACATGATGTTTATCTTTAACAAAATCCTGAATCATTTTAAGTACATTATCTGACAAAACCTCCAATCATATGTATTTTATTTTAGTTGCTTACCTCCACGATGATTGGAGTTGGAGCTGCAGCTTATTTGCACCTTTTTGCGTCATCTCTGCACATAAAGAAAAACAACAAAAACAAAATCAAAGTCTCCAGCTAAGATACTTTCATAAAGATAAGCCAAAGGCACCATAGTCCAGTTTAAAGGGGGAGCCTAAGCTATCGATGTAGGTTCTCACATGCTGCCTGTGTACACACACACACACACACCCCCACACACACCCACACACCCTCTCACACACACACACACACACACTCAGAGACTGAGGCCAAAATGTTGCTGTTCTTTCTCCATGAAATATCCAAAGTTTGCTTCTAAAAAAAACAAAGGATTCATATTTTTAAACTTGGACATGTGAGAAGAAACTAAAAATATATAATTTTGGAAAGAAATCAGACTTGTCATTAAGACATGCCCTTTGGCAGTTTATTCAGCACAGAGATTTATATTTAAATTAGGATGGTGTGTCTGGATATCTGTAAGTTTTACTTCTACTGGTCTTACTCACAGTTTATTACATGCTATTAGTTGTTCCAGACCTTCAACCTTTTCCACATAAGCTCTGAGAACTGCTGGCTTGTAGGAATGTCTAAAAAAAGACTAGAAGCTAAAACCAGTAAATTTTACCCCCTGAGTGTCTTCAGCTCTGTGTAACTATGTTAATATAAACCCCTGTGGCTCATACTTAATGACTTTTTCTGAAATTACTCTTTTGCATCTGTTCAGTGTGAAATATTTGTAACATCAAATATTCAAGTTATGGCCATATAAGCTTGGAGCTGCTGAGATGATAATTTTTTCACACAGAAACAATGTAAAATTCAGCAAACCCAGCTGCATTATGATGTGTTGTGTGTTGCTGTAGCAACCAGATTGACACTGACTATCAAAATAAACCTAAATCTTTGCTAATTAGGTTGACAGATTGAGTTACAGATAATTATGGTGGAATAATATTTAATATAGATTTTACTTCCTTCACTGAAGTACTTATAATCACCTAGAAGACTATCTGAAAAAGCAGCATATTTATGACACACTTAAGGGCCTGAACAACCTAAAAACTAGAGTAAAGTTTGACTGACAATTATGGAAACATTTAAAAGAGCAAAACAATGAATGTAAACCAAGTTTTGGCACCACACTCGAGCATTAATGCCCAGCCTATTTACATGGAGCAATCTGAATATGTGTATAAAATCAGTGATCAGTATGAAATAAAAGGATAAAAGGTCTACAATAGTCTGGAGTATATTCTATAGTCAGGACCAGCGTTGAGACAGATCAGCCCATTCTCTCATGTAGAGAAGCTCAAGCTCAGTCAGAATGAGTGAATAGGGGTTGGAAACAGAATTTATTATTATTATTATTATTATTTTTTTTTTATCTTACCACAGATCCCAGCTCAAGTCAGGTCTGGACTTGGACTGGGTTACTTTGACAGATAAGTGTGCTTTGATATAAATCCAGGGTCTTCAACCTTTTATCTTCTGTGACCTACTTTTACACAAAAACATCAGAGCTACTCATGCTAGGCAAAATTTACCTAAATATCCAACTTCCACAAGTCATAAGTGAATGCTTATTTCCCATATAATAAAACATGTCAACACACATTGTGGTCAAAAACTTTCATTCAAAAGCATCGGAGTGTTGTTTCTGCTGCTTTATTTCAAAATGGTAGAAATGAAAATGAACACAAGGAAATAAATTAGCAGCATTCCTGAAGAGCATAAATCCACCATCTTTGTATAAAGTGTTTGTCGTTGATGGTGCGCATTCAGTTGTTACAGAAACCAAGTTTTCAACAGGAATGTATTTCCAAAAACTCCCCCTTTGTTGCAGAGTTGATGTCAACTCCCTTTGTGGTGATTTTCAGCAGCGATAATGTCAAAAACTCCTCTTTTATGGTAAAGTAATCAAACACCATGCGTGTGAAAGCAGCCAGATGCGTCGTGTCACTGCAGTCCACAGACTCATCACACTGCAGTGAAGACAGAATCAGAAAAAAACTCAAATATCACGACTGCTTAACAGTGCATGCAGCATGGTTTAAAATAATAGCTTTAGCTTTGATCCAATTCAAATTATTTATATAGAACAAAAAAATGTTACTTCAAGGCACTTTACAAAGCAAACATATCGAGTGTTTAATATGTGGTCAAGTCAATAAAATCATACAGAGAGGGAGAAAATATTGTCCTACTTTGTTCTGCCATCTTTGCAAAGTTTATACTTTTATGGCTGAAATAAACTCAAAACCATTTTTGGAGGTTTCAGCCTTGAATGGGTAGGGAATCACCAACACTTATGAACCACAGAGTGTAAATTTAATGGCCCATAATTACACATTTATCAAGAAATTTAGCACTCTGCTACTGATTTAGCAGTGTGGCTTTGGCAGCAAAAAGATGATAGTCTATTTTAGGCTGGTGGTCATAGTTTTATGACTAATTGGTGGTTATGAAGAACAGATTTTAGGTTTATATCATCTTAACATAAAGTGATAAACACTCAAAGTATACCCAATACACTTTCCTTTGGACAAAAGATTTATGTGCCTGTTTAGGGATTTCCTGTTCATGTTACCAATAAAAATATCAACACAATCAAAAAACAATGAATCCCCATGACTATGTTATGATGTTTTTGCTTATGTCTATGGTGGACCAACAGACTGCAAAGTCCTTATCAGGAATGGATTTAGTGCTGTGTAAACAGATGAATGTCTTTTTAGTGTAACACCGTTTCAGTGTGTTACCTGAATGCAGTCGTTCCACAATTAAATATTCAGTCTGCATAATCAGAGAGGCTTTTATCTGCTCTAAGTGCATAATGGAGACAGAGTTTAATATATTGCTAATTATACTGTTAGTTTGCCATATAACCTGTGTGAGGTCAAGGCAGGACAAAGCAACAAGGCATCTTTGAATAGACTCAGAAGGTTAAAATGAATGAAAGTGAAGGTTTAGTCTTTTGTAATTAACATCATTTATAAATTGTTTTCTTGAAATAAATGTTAAATTAAACATTCATGGAGTCATCTATGGTGGCCACGGCTTTGAAATTAAATTTAAAGGGCATGGTTCTTTTTTTTTGTGTAACTTTCTCTTTTCAGTTGCTGGGCGACACACCACTGGTAGTTGTAGTTTAATTTAAAGGTTTTGGGTTTGATTCCTGCCCTCTCCTGCCACACATTTATGTATGTTTTCCCCACATCATCCGTCTTTGTTTTCCTGGTGTGCTTTTATCTGAACTACAGTAATGGACCTGTCAAAATGTTATTCTGAGGACACCATCTGTCACAACATTCACTCTATAAGTCCATCTTTGGTAAGTTTTTTCCCAACAATAGATGGATAATTAGACTGCAGCTGCAGTCAAACAGTTACTCATTTGAACCAGAAAAAAACTGTTGCACCTGAAGCAAATTATCCAGGATACACAGGGAGGATTGTTTGGAAGGAGTGATTATTTATTTAACGTGATCTGCGGACATCAGCAAACGTTCTGTACGCAGAGGACACAGCTGTGAACCGCGCCTCTTGCCCGAGTGGATAGATGAATTGATTATTCACTTTGAAAAACAATGGAGAAGTGAATTATTTAGTTACAGTATTTTTCATATATTAAAGATTTTCCATTTTTCTAGCTATAAATTCTGATAATTGCCTTTTAACCACTGAAATAGTTCTTGCAGAAAAACTGGAGAAGGTAACCAGAAAAAAGAATATTTTTTTCTTAAACAAGTGCACAATGCATTGTATTTATCTGCTGTGTTGAAGCACAAAGCTCAGTAATGAGTGGCATCAAGCTATTTTAAGGTAGATGGAGCATGAGAATAAGCGTAATCTTTACACCAAAGCACAGACACAATGGCCGATAGAACAATAATTATGTGCCCATGACAGAAAGGCTTAATCGATGTGAGGAACTCGTTTTTATCTTCAGTTTCCAGGCCACTTGCTACGTGTGTTATTAAAAACCAAGACTGCAGTGGCAATGAAAGGTGCGCCTGGTGATCAGACGGCTTTATTGGCTTTTAAGTAAACAATTTACCACAGAGCTGACCTGATATAACTCAAAATGAATGCATGCTTACGGCTGTTTTTAATTTTTCTTTTAATCTTAAATCAAGGTTTTTAATCAAGCTGGATAAAATCATGCAAAATTAAGAGTGTCAGTCTGTTCCTTCTGTTGATAATATCTACAAATGACTGCTTATTAGGAAATGAGAAAAAGCTTCCTGTAAATTAGATGACTAATAACAGAACATGTGAGATATTAGTTACAGGCCATGACTTTTTTATGTTACCCATTCAGCTACTGTAACGATTTTTTTTCTTTTTATAACATGCATATGTGAATATTAATATCTTTCCTATTCACATCCCTTGCACCTTCAGCATTCAGTGATGTTTTTGGTTGTATAGATGAATATCAATAAACCCACAGAGGATCTGTTAGGTATTCTGCTTTAATTTTGTACACTGCCTGTAAGTGTATTTATGTTTACAGGACTGATTAATATAATTTAAGCATCAGAATGGCTGTTTTACACGTTTATTTACATCATTGTTGCTGCTAAGTCTGAACAAAGATGGCTGCTAGACCCAGTGACAAAAGTGCAATTAAATCTTTCTGCCATCGTAAATTATTCATGATTCAGAGCCAACATTGTCTGTGAATTATTCAACCAAAAATCCCAGAGAAGTTAATAAGATCATGGATGCAGATCAGGACCACAGAGCAAAGAGAGGAGGAGGAAGTTCAAGCTATCTCTTCCATCAGTCACAAAAGGTCAGGATCTTTTCCCCGTCTCAAGCGTCTGGCTTTCTAACCGTACAGCCAGATACAGATTTACTGAAGTGTGGCAAAAGCAAATGAGGTGGATTAGCAGTGGTGGGAAACAACTGATTGTGATTCTGAATCAGGAGATGTTTCTGTGGAACGTTGTCTCTGCTGCCTGGATATTGAACTTTTAGAAGGTCATACAGCAACGGTCTTCAGTCAGAAGCCCTTTTAGATTTGTTGCTAGACTGGTTGCTAGTGGAGATCCGTCCTGCTCACAGCTTTAACATCCACTGCGGCTCTTTGAAGGTATTTGTAAGATATGAGTTTGGACATTTCAATTCCCTTTCATATACATGAAGCCAATTTGAATTGAACTGAAATGAATTGAAAATGACGTGTTGTGGAAATTATGTGAAATTATGTACGACACAGTGTTCAGTACGCCACCTTGAGTTGATGTAGTATTATTTCTTATAGCCGTATATCTTCATATAGCAGTTTACGTGTTAGAAAAGATGAATTACTGCAAAGTTTACCGTTCTGATATGTTACTTAAAGGGAATTTCAATTGGTGGGTTGGCAGTCAATGTGTGTAAAGCTTCAGTATCATGCTTCATGTTCAGTCTGTTAACATAATTGGCCCCGCTGCTGCTTGGGAAACTTTTATGGCTTGGTTTTATTTGTCTGTCTTTGTCTCGGGGCTACTGAACATATTTTTTATGCCATTCCTTGATTCAATCAATGCTAAAGGGATAACTCTGAGCAGATTTTGGGCAGACGCCCATAATGTTTGCCAGGACACAATTTAGGATAATTGCAGGACTACTATAGGAGATCTAAGATCACATGGTGCACACACACACTGTCAACCACTTATGCAGCTCCAAGCAGTGCCTGCAGTGTCACCCACCATCCAGCATTTGTGCACATGTACAGGATTGAAAATAAGTGCTTACTCTCCCTCTAAAGAACATTTTTTAGGAGTTGTTGCTAAATTTCAGGCATACACTTTGACATCCACCTGTCCTTTATGTGCCTGTTTCCCCTGTCTTGAACGATGGCGCGGTTTCTCTGGAGGAGCTCACGTCTTTGAGGCCTCAAAGTTATCTCTAATCTCAGTTTCTGTCTTTCCTTCAAACAGCACCTGCTTTAATATCGACTTGAACGCCACCCCAGCTGTCACACTGCATCACCTTGGTGGCTGTTTTTAGCAGCAGAGCAACGTATCCTTCCTTTCACTCCCGCTATGCCTTTTCCCTACATCAGAACATCTACATTTGGACAGCGTGTTTCAGGTGATTGCTCAGTGACAGAGGCTGTTGGTAGAGCATCAAACATTAATTAAGAATGAAACTTAGCGCAAGATATGACCTAGATGCGAGTCTACATTGAGCTGTCAGCTTTAAGAAGACACACTTAGAGGATTTCCTCATTAGTGTATCATTGTGAAATTAGGTGGAATGGAAAGCGAGAAAAACAAGAAACGTAGTGATTGGTTTCTTCTTCCTGTGAGCCCAATTTGAGAGCACCTGAGCTTTCTGCTTTTAAAAAAAGCTTTTGGGTGAACTGATTAAAATACGCAAAAACAATAAAAGGCAGATGTAGGTAACATCAGATGCGTGACATCCATTCACTCGTCCGTTATCCTGGCATGGGGGAGAGGCAGGGCACACCCTGGACATGTCGCCAGTTAGCATTGTTAGCAATCATAAGCTAAAGCATCCGTCTGTCAGTGCTGTCATTACAGGCTATGCTACTCTGCATGGATGCCCAAAGGTGTTACTTCTAACCTGCAGCATGAATATTCTACATAACATCATACACATTTCAATAATGTTTGCCAGTTGTATTATAGAGAAGAAAAATAAACCTTTTTTCTTCATGTTGACTATTGTAAAGCAACAAAAGTATCAAGCGTAGCTTTGCTCAAAGACACATCCAGAGCTTTTTCATTACTTCTCTGATGATGAAAAGATGTAGAATAGCTTGAACGCCTTTTCAAAAAACAATATGTCTCCTTGAAGACAGCCATAGTGTCTTGGCATGTCAAACATACAGTCTGTGGACTGACACTTGTGACAGAAAAATTAAATGTCAGTCATGGTTTCTCTTTCACCCTTGGTTTGCTTCACAGTCCAGCCTTTGCCCCGAGTACCTTGGCAAATAACCCATTTTATTATTTATCACCACGTTTTTAAAAAAAACTAATTCGAGATTAAGGGCAAAATCCTATTTATGAGTTTATTTTTTTATGTTGTTTCATTTGAGGACATCAGGGGACAAACCAAGGCTTATTGAAAATTTTATTTTATTAATTTTTTGTTTTTTTCAGTGGGAAATGGTCACAAGAAAATAGTGAACTGCCCAAACATGCCCATATGTTTTCCAGAGTTCAAAAAAAGAGTTCATAACAATTGGAAGTGCCTTGATTCAGGCAGGACCAAGATCCATGTTTATTTTGTCACAACACACAATGAGCAGGGTGGCAAGGGAGAGAAAAAGATCTGTAATGTTCACTGTAAGAGAGCACTGGGATAGAGTTTCAACCAGGGATTTGAAAGTACGGCACGCGGGCCGTTTGTGGCCATTGGAAGGATTTTTGTACAGCAAGAATGATACAAGTTTATATGTATTTTTTCTATTTTCCTTCTCTTTTTTTATACCTGATGATGTTAAACCATGTCGCAAAACAATTGGCATCCACTTTACATGAGACACTTTAGATGCCATTTTGCTACTTAGGAAGAAAACCGAGTAAAAAGAATTTCTGCACTACCGTGTGGCTTTTCTAACTTCTTGTTAGAGTGCATGGTGTGCAGAACTGAAATACCAGGAGAATTTAGATCAAATCTGGTGGCATCTACCAGAAATCGGAAAATGGGACATCGTCAAGTGAGTCCTTCAATATTATCAAAATATATGGGTAAATAAGATAAATTATTAATGAGAAACAAGATCAATGTACTTCCATGGCCACTCCAGGCACTGAACTTGAGTCTAATAGAAAACTGTTGGGGTGAGCTGAAGAGAAGGAGCATAAAAGGACCCAGGACTCTTCCTCTGAGACCTGATGGTCTGCTGATAGATGATGTTGTCAGGATGTCTTGCAGGAGGTCAAATGTAGACTACTTCTAAATATACACTTAAGATGAGCACAGACGGAAGGCACACTTTCTCTCGTGGATCTGCTGCTCTCAGCTTGCTTATTACCCCAACAAACAGGCAGCCAGTAGGCAGAATCCAGGCTGCCATCAAGTACATGTGTTTAATTCAGATTATTAACATTTATTCATATCATTGTTGCATGATTTAAAAAAAAAAGGCAATTTAAACAAGGAAGAAAATAATATATAGTTCAACTGTATTTGCTCATTAGTAAATATTGATAAAGAAACGATAAATAAAGAAATGAGAATTTCTTTAAATTACATAAACATGTTTTGCAAAACGGTGCAAAGCAAAACATTTTGTGTTCAGTTTCTATTCAGCTTTTTTGTCACAGATTTGCATCATAGTCTTCATCTTTGTTTTGCCAAATTTGGTTTTGTACAAATATTCTTATCTTTTTTTTTTTTTCCTCGGATGTATGCAGGCTGAAAGGTTCTGCTTTTCCTCAAAAAAATAGCCCAATTTCTATGGTGATTTCTTTGTTTATGCTCAAACCAGTACGACCACTTTGACCTTACTGTTAAGTTGAAGTGGAGCCCACAGACCTGCCCATACGTTTTCCAGAGTTCAAAAAAAGAGTTCATAACAAACGCTATACCAGTTAAACCAGTGAAAAGTCTTCAGACATTTGTTCTTATCTTAACATTTGAACATTTCAGTCTTCCTTACCTTGGATTTTTCTGTAATTATGTATTTCTGGAACATGACTAGGAGATTTCAAGTAGCTTCATGTTTGATTTTTTTTTTTTTTTAGCTATTTGGTAGTTATTTTGCATTTTTTATATTTTTTTTCATGCAACCCTGGAGTCTGACATCCATTTGAAAGACATTTAGAATTTTTTTCTCCTCTGAAGCTGTTAAAACAATTTTTCATTCAATTTGGCCTGAGGAAGAGAAGTGACCTAATAATGATGTACACCTGGATGTAGGGCATTGATCTCTCTAGGCCATCATTTCATATACTCAAATCCAATACACATTTAATTTTTATGTACTGGAATTGGAAGCATACATAAAAACGACGATATGATCAAACAGCTAGTTGCCTGATACACACACAGTGTATTTTCACAGGCCCATAACGGATTATATTTTGTGTTTTTGGTATTGAAAGAAAGGATACTTCTTCACTGAGCTCTGTTTCTTGTCAGAACAGCTATTACTTTAACCTATGTTTTGTTTCTGCACACCTACAGCAAAACAGGACGGGTTGTGTGAAGGAAATGGGAAAAAGACGGCTGTTCACAGCAGATAAACACACGACCAGTGTGCTTTTCTAGGAGACACTGATGCCCATAAGTCATTTGTCTCAGATGCTGGACTGTTGTTTCTGTTATGTTTCCAATTCGTTGCTCAGCTGTCTGATTTGAGAGGGGCTCGTTGTGTCTGAATCGCAACAGGAGTTTTTTTTTTTTTTCATGCAGCTCGCTGTCAAGCTATAACTTTCAGATTACTTTCTGCTCCATCAGAGTCTTGATAACCTAAATTGCTGTTCTTTTCAGCTTTGGGGACATTGCAGCTCTGCAAAAAGATGCTGAGGGACAAAAGTCATACCAGTCAGTCAACATCACACAATAGAAGATATAAAGATAACACAGAACTCGAGATTCTATATCAAAGGAATGCATGAAAGGTACTAGTTTATGCAGAAATGTTGTCTTAATTTAACACATGGTTATACAACATATAAATAATCCAATAATTCAAAAAGATCTCATTTTAGGCATGGATTTCAAATTTTTTTATTTAATTATTTTCCAACTTTGATTAAATCGAACAGATTTGAGCGGACAATTCTTACATTGTCCAAGTTATTGACTCAAGCTAAAATATGTCCACATAACAGTACACATTTCTCTGAGCAAGTTGTATCTTGACCGCAGACTTTTTGTAGCCATCAACAGCTTCAGCCATAATTCTGGTCGGATATGTTGCTTTGTGTCTTGGCAGAATTTGCCAAGTTTCTTTGCATAATTTAGCTTTTAACAATCAGAAAACTCACTCTTTGTCTTTTCTGATCATAAGTTGAGACCTGGACATATTTAGCTGTTCTAATATAAAAATGACCCCAAGCAGGCATAAAAAAAACTGTTCTAAAAATTACTAAAGTAGTTTGCCATATAATCGTACCAATCAATCCATAATTTTTGCCACAACGGCAAAGTAAATGATCAAATGATCAAAATGTTTGACCTTCATGATGTATTTTATGTCCCGTTTTGGACTGAAGTCAACTGTTGCTCCGCAGTAGTGGTTAGCCTTTATTTGTTTATCTGGCAGTTCACATAGTAAAACAACATCTTTCGGCGATTAATCAGTCAGATTCCGGTCATTTGAAATCTTTTCCTGTCCTCTTGTAATCATATTATAAAGCATCTCATCCTGTCTGTTCTTGGCTCTAATGAACCTCTGAAGTGTGCAGACTCCAAAGCAGTGATTGACTTCCCACCCGCTCTTTGCTCTCTATAAACAGCTCACGGACACTTCCAATTAGCGTCTGGTCCGTTGCATGCTAGCTTCAGTCCCCAGGCCTATCATGTTGGAGAGAAGCCATTTGATTGGGTGTCTCAGGTTGGCAGTTCATCATGAACAGACTGACTGGGTGGTGAAAAAGGCTTAGAGCATTTTAATTTTCTCGCTCCATTCTCCAAACGCTCATCTCTTCTTTACCACATCCCTATCTGGGTTCTGTTTCTGTAAGCTGGCAAAGCCTTTAAACAAAGTTAGATCAGTTCCACCATCCAAACATATTTCATGAATATTAAAGTGAGCAGGAAAGGAGATGTGTACATTGCGTGCGAAAGCGCAGTCACTCAGTGCTGGTGTTCAACGTGATCATAATTTATATTCAGACTTGTTATTCAGTGTGCACACCTCGTGTCGTTTAGCTGAACTGATAAGAAACTGCTCTGTATCCTCCAGTGTAGCCTCACTAAGATTCTCTTCTCCCAAACAACCTTGATGGTTCAATCGGACTTTTAAGCCTATTTTCCTATTCTTCCACTGTTGCGCTTTAATGAAGCATTCTGGTCTTGCAGGGAAGTGTCTTCAGAGTTACCCTTGGTTTGACATTGATAATGTTTCATAGTGAGGTGTGTGAGATCCTCTCAAACATATTTTCTTTGAGTTAAACGAACGTTGTCTCATCTGACATTTTTCCCCAGGAACGTGCTTGTAAGGCGGTGTTTAAGTTCAGAGAAGTCAAAGAAATAATTTGATGCACCCTCTGCCACCCTCTCAGGTCGGGTTCGTGCTGCACTACTCGTCTCTGTCGACAATGCTGTGGCTCGGGGTGACAGCCAGGAACATTTATAAGCAGGTGACCAAGAAGTCTCCGCAGAGTCAAGACGGTGACCCACCTCAACCCCCTAGACAGCCCCTGTTGAGGTAAGCACTGATGTCCTCCTTAGCCTTGACTTGTATGAAGTGAAAAGGACGTAAACTGTTGTGTCGATCTGCGTGTGTGTATGTGTGTGTGTGAAAGATACCGGTTCTTTTCATCTTTCTTCCAGTTTTTGTGGTGTGTAGCTCTTTGAAGGTCAAACACTGGTTCAGTGCACAACTTTTCTGCTTCATCTTTGACTGTAGTGACTTCAAGGTGAGACATGGGTTGCCGTTTCTAGGCAATTCCTGTTCCAAGTTAATTTTTTTTTTTTATACAAGCATTGGTGAACGAATCATTAAAATCAGTTGAAACACCGATAGAAGACATGCATTATTTTTGCTTGTGAGTATTTAACTCTGTAAAAGATTAATGGATGGTAAGGTGCTGCCTATTTCCAGCAGTGGATGATTGACAGACAAAGTGGCAACAAACAACTGGTCATGTACACACTCAAACCCTGGGGCAATTTGTAATCTTTAGTTGATCTAAGATGGATGTATTCCCACATCTAGCTTATGTTAGTCTTGCATACTGGGTAGAGCTGAATATATGGTGTTAGTGGTAGTCGAGGAGGTAATTTCATTACGTGTGTGATCCTGGAGACGGGGGTTGGTTTAGGGACTTGTAGCAGTTTGCCTGGTAATGCCTTTGTATTGTTGGTCATGTGCCGCACCATTTTACTTGAAGAGCCACTTTGTTGTGACTCCAGTGGAGAGCGAGGATGACCCCTTGTGTTCAGGGATCATTTTTATATGTAGGTGGCCTGATTCCTGGTCTGTGTCCATCCCAAGGCCGGTGCTGCAGCCTGCATCACCGCCTACCTCACCTGCCCTCTCCTACAATATGATAACTGCTTCTGCCTCCACTTCTTTGCATCAATGCAACATAGTCATTACATGTTTTCCCAATATTAATGACAATGTGACTTATGATAAACTAGTAAGTAGACAAATGGTCTAAAAAACAGAATTATCATTTCCATCTCAACGACATGGTTGTATTGACAAAGTTGCATCTGGCAGATATATAATGTATGCTGAAAAACGAAAGATTTCTGGTATACATTTGCTTTTATTTGAACGTTTGTACACATTTTAAATCACTATCTCCAGAATAAACTCAGTTTACATACTAACATTGCCCTTGAAATGTCAGATAAAACAATAATTTGTGTTTGAAGAAATGTTTGATGTATTTAAAGAAGTAAGCATTTAATCCTGTTTGTGTCGGTGCCGTAGGCATTGGTGATGCAGACAAAGATTAGTGAAAACATAAATTTCTCCTCAGCTTGAAAGGTTAAATATGAAAACCTCTTCCAGAAATAATTTACCATACAATACTGACCTGTTTAATATTTTAAATTAGTGATAAGTTAGTAAATAGTTTTTGCATTTTTCACAGATAAAATCTTCACAGAGACAAAGAAAAACTAAATCTCATATTCTTCCTAAACTCATTCATTACATAACTGATCAATTACTTTGGGATTTTGACCGAGCATCCCCAAACTACAATTAGACAGTTTTTGAAATGTGATTAAAGAAATAACATTATCATTTGAAAACTGCATGTAAATTTACGTATATTTGCTTTGTCAGATGAAAAATTTGTTTGATCTAAAACATACAACTTACAAAACCTTGTAATAAAACTTTGTCTACATTGACCCTTTGTATTTTTTCATTAAATAAATTGCTGATCATCTCAAATTCACAGGTAGTTTTCTTTTCTGTGGAATAATTTATTAATTTGAGGTATTTTTAGATCCTTGGCCAGGCACACAGGAGTCCACCTTTTATCTAATTTTATTTGCAGGTGTTTTATCTGGATGTCTTGGGAAGCTCTGTCAACATGACAGTTAGATGATAGCTCATACGCGAGGATGCCAGCTCTTTGATGTCAGAGGCTTAAATTAGGATGGTTTCATCTTTTCTTTTTACAAAAGATTTTAACAACTGGCATCTCTTATGCACGCCTTGATTCTATTTCTTTTTGCAGATGGAATAGACGCGGAAACATTTGTTTATACAATTAGATGTATTCAACAGTTTCCCTTTACTTCTTTTGTATATGACTGTGCATAACCACCGATTTTGGTTTTTTGGTTTCTTTATTTACTCTCCTTGTCTTTCTTATGTGTTTCCCATATTTTGTTTTGTTTCAAGGGTAGCAATGGCTTTAATAGGATAAGTTATTGAATAGTTTATCTCCAGAGACATATGTAGCTAGTTTGCGTTGTTGTGAAGCCACTGACTTTTGTAACTTGACAGATTTTCCTATTCATGCCCCTCTGGTCTCATTTCGTAGTTTTTTAGTGATCATTTCCTTGATGTGAATATTCAGCTGTCATATAACAGTAAATTAAAACCCAGAAAAGACTTTTTAATCAGTTACTTTCCATTTGGGAAACTGTTTGTAGAGCTGACATTGGAGACACAAACGACAGCTTATGTAACACTCAGCCTTCAGAATACAGCATAAAAATAAACTAAACCAGCACTGATCAATAAAGCTTTTTGCTGGGTATTGGGCAGCTTTGTTACATTTTCTGGTTTCCTGTGAAGTTTATTAAGTTTAACTGAAGCATTTTAATTACAATGCCTGATGGAGCAGCTTCTTATTCTCACTACTATAAGAACTTATTGGAGGCTTCAATCCCACAATTCTCTGCCTGGCATAATCTGGGAATACAGTGACACTAAGAACTTAAAGCCATTACTATAGGTTAGTTGTTTCCTTTTCAGCAAAATAATGCATTGTAGTTGCAAGCTTGTGATTTGTTCTTTACAAATATTTAAGAGGATTAGAGTTTAGACCCATCCAGTGGTCCTTCTGCGGTGAGAAGCTATTCTTCTCACTGCTGCAAATCTACAACGGTTTTATTTAAACGACCATAGGTAGACAAACAAATGCAGATTGGGGGGAAACACTGTACCATGTTCTTCTGTACTGTGCCATATCTGACATTAGTAAAGTGTATTCGACCTGTACTGACCTTTGAACTTCAAGAATTTTCTAATGACTCACAGCAGCAAGGTCCTTAAAGTCTCTGCTTGTGTGGAGTTTGTATGTTTGGATAGATGTGTGTGTGTTCTGGGACAGACTGGAAACCTATCAAAGGTGTAAAGCACCTTTTTCACATCGTCCAATAGAAATAAGCAGAGATTTGGCATGTAAAAAATATAGATTAATGGTGGATTTTCAAGTGTTAAAAAAAGCAAAACAACAAAAATGTGTGTTTCCTGATGAATTTTGATTAAATTTTCTTTCAGGATTTGATTCCAACAGATTATTGCATTAAAATCCAAAATCTCATTTACCACAGAGGCCTCTTGATAAAGCAAGAGAGGAAAATAAACATTACAAACACAGTAACAATACAAATAAGTGGCAAATTTGACTCAGTTACAGTACGTATTGGATATAAACTAGAGCAGGATTCATAAAAAGATTTCACTTAACTCACTTAAAGTTTAGTTTTCTGTTAAAATAATAATAATAAACTTCCTAATTACCAAAAAGGCAAATGTTTTATTCTCAAGCGGCTCCTACATTGTTTTCTATCTTTTTAGCCTTTATGAGCAACAAAAGAAGAGATTGAATTGAAATCATTTTTGACAATAGTGAGAATGAGGAAGATCATAGTATCATAGCAGAATAAAAAAAACAAAGTACACAAAAAAAAACAAGAATGTTAAAGGAATAATACAAGAACAAGACGAGAAGAAACTTCGGGCTACATTTGAGCTAGATTTAAAGACTGCCTTAACTTTTTTTTCAGGAATGTTCCACCCTTATTCATCTATGCCAACAAATGACTCAAAGTATGGATGATATTTCGATAATGAGAGGCTAATTCTTGCACTTAAATGTCAACATTGTTTTGTGAAACTGTTCCTACACTTGAGTCACTTCTAATATTTTTAGATGGCAATTTTCTAGAAGGACAAATACTCTTATGTTCAGTTCATACACAATCAATATTATGTGATACAGTTGCATTGCATAGGTTTTATGTTAACTCTGTTCTATCCACAGTGCACATGCAAATGTCAAATAATATATCCTTAGCTCACAATAACATTTAAAGGACACATGACATCTAGTGAAATTAAAGTAGCAGAATTTTTCCAAATTTTCTTAATCCTACAAAATAAAATATTACTCAGCCAGACAAAAAAGAGCAGATTAGCTTCAGGTTAGCTTTCAAAAAACTGTTTTATTCTCAAACCGAACATTCCAGGTATCAACCACTGATAATTGACATACTGACAAATTTAGGTTACCAACTTTAACCTAAAGTTATGAATGCTAATAAATCCTGCTGTTTATGAAACTCTAGGCAAAGTACTGGCAGATCTACATCAGGACACCTTTATGTGAAATTTAACATTTTGTGTGAAATCAGTTACTGGCAAAGCAAAAAGCAACAGGGAAAAGGTTTGAACCTCAAACCTCCACAGCATAATTTGAAATTAAAGATAAAAGGAGAAGATGAAGATCCGGAGACTTTATGTACTTTGTGCTGGGAAAGTGGTGCACTTTTGAACTCCAGATTTGCACTACTAAAACGTTCTAAGTTATTTTGACTTTAGGTTCAAACATATGTGCTCCCAAGTACAGAAAGTGCTGGCTGAACTTCATACAATCGCACCAACGTCAACCCAATTGTGTAGTTTTTTACCAGAAACACTAGAACCTATTAAAATATATACGAAGAAATTATCTAAACCATTATCAAACCCAGAATCTGCTCAGGGATCTATTCCTGAAAAGTCTCAAAATCTAGTTTCCCGCTGACCTATAAGCATTGCGTTTCTTGCGAAGTAAATTCTCAGACACCTGCATGACTGAGGGTTTTAATGGCTCCCCCATCCTCCTCTGCTTGCGAAAAGAGATAATTTGTCTGGGGGCAGGTGGAGGGATTGTGTGCTGCAGGAGGCTAGCTGATCCACAGTGATTGACTGTAATGCTCGCCGTCAGACCGACTCATGCAATGAGACTTAACAGCTGGAGACAAATCTATTTCTCACTCCTCTCCTAACAACCGCCTCATCCCTCCTCATCCACCTCTTTTCCTGTTCTCCCTGTCTGACAGTCTTTGATCACATATTCAGTGCACAATCAGAAGTAGGCCGCTCTGTGTTTAAATACTTTTGTTAATGTATCAACTGACTGGCTGTGTGAATCATTCCTCATTAAGGGGAGGAATTCTTCTTCCTGTATAAAAATCCACCATCGGATAAATGACCCAAAGTTCTTCTATCTCTAGATGTCAGTAATTATCATAGTAAACAGATAAATGTATCATATTTATGTGTAAATATAACTAGACATAAATATCATAAGCTACAGCAGAAGAAAGTGGTTTAACAAAAGCTGACTTAATAGTTCTTTAGAATATAGTGCTTATTTTTCTTAGAAAATTACGTGTCTAGTCACTTTGTTTTTCAAACAGGGACCTTAATGTATCATTCGGCAAACATAAATTTGAACAAAAATGTTTTGCTCAATATCCACATCCACAACTTAGATTATCAACTGTTACAAAGTGTGCATCCCTTGAACACACGACTTCATATTTGTGTGTTTACTAGTCATGTAGTAACTCAACAGTTACTACATGACTACACTAATGAGTTAAAAATATCTTCAAACTTAAAGCAACAGAGACAAAAGTCATTAGTTTTGGTCCCAGATGAAAACTCAGCTGGATTCAGTTATGCTAATACCTCACAAAGCATGTCATAAACCTTAAGGTAATCGAGAACTCTGAGAAAATTTAATAAATCCACATAAAGTTTATTAATAATTTTGCTTAAATTTCTAGTACTATGAACCTTTCTTCAAAATCTGGATAAAAAACATTATGAATGATTTTATTTTCAGGAGGTTAGATTATTACAATAATCTATCATGTGTAAATAAATAAAAAATTAAGCAGCTGCAGCTCTCAGAAATAATGACATAAGTGTTCAAACCAAGACTGGAAAATTCATTTTATTGCATTAGTCACCCTTCCAATTTATGAAAGGAGATATTTTAAAAGCGTATGGTCTACAATCTTGAAGGATCATGCTTCTCAATAATTCCCAGAGAAAATAGTTTGTAGAGAAATAAAACCTTTAGAGTCCTCAGGACCTCAGGGTCATGCTTAGTCATCCTTAGGCGTTCCTAAAACCCAAATCTGACAATATTCAATTCAGACAAACAAATAAAAAAAACAATTTGCCTGCTGCAAAGAGCTTTTCAAACTCATGATTGATTTGGCAATTTCAGCTTTGCTATTGGGAGTACATCCAGATTGTTTTGGTTGTGCTGATGGAAACAATGCTTGTTTGGACCAGAAAGAACTGGGTGCACTGGAGTTCTGTCAAAAATATTTTGTGTTTTGTTGACGTGACAATATGCAAATTTAGCAAAACTGAGATTTTATTTTGGCTTCATATCTAATTCTCATGCAAATTTAGTTTTGGGTGAGAATAACTCACCCAAAACTAAATTTAGGAGTTTTGGGATTCTGCATCAGTTTACCCCTTCATCAATTTTTAATTCTTTTTTTTTTCTTCCTCCCGTCATTCTGTATCTATGAGCAATCTATCTTATTCCTCTGTAGGTTTTTCATGGTTTTGTTAAGGTTTTTTCATCATTTATGGCGATAAGCATCCGTGAAATTAATGAAAATGTCACATATAATTTTCTTTATTTGCATATTAGTTTTTAAAGAATCTTATTTTGACTTTTCTTAATGTTTGTTCTCCATTTGGCCCAGTTGAATCTTCGGAAATGAGGACGTCTGATCAAACCAAGAGAGAATTTGTGATGGTAGATATGATTCATTGGAGTTTATAGAAAAACATTTTTCCGTAGATAACATGTAGCATGAAATAGAAAGTAACTTTGAGTCATTCGTTGTCAAATTGAGGAAATGATTGAAATCACAAATATAAAAAATGCCAAAGGGACAGACTGGAAAACCACAAATTAGTAGAAATGCTGATTTTTGAAAATCTTTACCACTTGTCCACTACAATCCTGATCCAGATGTGCCTTACTTTGCCAAAACTCTGAATTATTTGATCAGATAAGTATGACATTTTCAATCACATTCACTTAACTCAAACATAAAAAGGTTTTTTGCCTTTTTAAACAGTGTATGTAGACATTTGGATTCAACTCTATAAGGCTCAAAATATTCTAGTTTTGCACATTAGTTAATGTATATAAAGAACCCTTCTGTGCTGTTTAAATGTCTAATCATGTTTCACACGAAGCAGTATTTAGTCTAGTTTAGTGTAAATCTTTTAAGAGCCTGAATACAGGCGAGTCATGGAGTCCTGTTTTATCCATGAGGAAATGTTCTGTGCAGGAGCTGGGTTTGACCGTCACTTGTCCCCAGCTGTTCTATGTAAGTACTGGATGAGGTCCAGAGAGAGGACAGGGCCCCATCACAAAGCAAAGGACGGTACATGGGCAGAGGAACAAGGATGAGAGGGGAGTCGCTGTGTAGATGCCGACTAAAAGCCACTTCAGGGTCTATTTATATCAGATGATTGCTGCCTCTGAGCTCAGTTAAAAGCAAAGTTCTTTTTAAAGGTTTTTTTTTTTTTTTTTTACTAGAATTGCCAAAATAAAAGAATGTGTGCAATGTAATGCAGAGCAGTGTGTGTTTAGATGTTCATGCAAAACAGTTTCTGTATCTGGCAAGACTTCTAAACACACACAGCAGCTTTGTGGACAAAACCAAAACAGCAAGCTGACTGGCTTGGTCGCATATTTTTGCCACGTCTGCTTCATGCATGTTCCAAGCTGGCATTCCTTTAGGGGGTGTTGGAGAATGAGGGTTTGAGAGCACGTGGCGCTTTAACATCCACACGTCCTCCTCATTTATGCTTATCTGCCTGACGGCTGCGCAAATGGCTTTCTGTTGGAGGAGCGTCCCCTGGGGTGCCATTCCACTCAGAAACAGTGACAGGCTGCTAATACCGACAGCCTCACCCCTCTTCTTGGCACACCCTCAACCCCTCACTGACCAGCTCAGACAAACATCTTGATTGTAATTGAATTTTTGGGCTTCGGTGTGATGAAGGAAAGATTGTTAGAGAAGGAGAGAGACAGCAGGAAGAAGCAGAAGGGAGGAAACTGGGGATGAAGATGGATCGGTGAAAGGTTAGGGTAGGGTGGTGGAGGCTGTGATTAAACAGGACACAGGAGGAAATAGCAGTGTTATGTTGGAAAGTGGATGACAGTGCAGAAAAAGAGGACAAGGACAGTAGAGAGTTCTGTCTGCATGAAATCATAGGGTCTCACTTCCTGTGATGCACTATGCCGAGTTATTTAGTTTTATTCATTTCTCATCTGTGGTCCAGGCTTTTCTTTTATTATTTCTTTAAGTTATCACAAATGAACAGTTGCTATCTTAAAGAACTAACTAATTTGACACACAAATATCAGTTCAGCATCAGTTTTTTTCAGTAATTCAGTTCAGATTGTTGCTGTTATGGTGCGTTAACACCAAGCGCGTTACACGCATCAAAAATGCATGCGACACTTCAAGTTCGACGTATGTACACTTTGAATGCAGACACCTGACATATTGCTTTACGCTTAGCGTTTCGCGCATCAGGCGCCTCTGGTTTACGTCCAAAGTCTATGTGGAGGCGCGTCGAGGGCACGTCGGATGCTTCAAAATTGTTCTAGCTGTTGTTTTCTGTTGCAGAATGTGTTGGAAGTGCTTGACGGGTCAAACGCTCAAAACTCTCCAAACGCTTCAAATCGCACCACGCCAGATGTGCGACACGCGCCCCTGTCATGCCTCCTTGTAGACTGGCACGCAAACCCATTTGGTGTGAATGAACCATTACATAGATTCATTAGAAACAGGATATAGTTCAAGTGTTTCTTTTTATTAAGTTTGAGAATTATAATTGACAATTGTTGAAATTCATCTTTTGAAGAATTTTTAAAAAGTTATTAAATAAATAAGCTTGCATGCTGAGAAGTATATTTTTTACTTTTATGTCCCGCCACTCAATTTGGTAAATAATGACCCCTTTAGTGGAGTTTTGCATTAGAAGACGCTTAGCAACGTTAATAATGTTTATGACAGTGTCATGACAGTCTTATGCACACCGCTTCAGACAGAGTGGGCTTATATTGCTTCGACTGAATTAATGCAAAACAGTGATATGTTCTTTGTTTCTATTGACAACATATCCTTAAATTATTGAACGAGCCTCTGGGATCCACAAACATCTCAGAAACGGCTCCATTTGTAAGTCAAGTGCTCATCGTCTCTGGAGTATATTTTGACCGGATATTTTGAATTGCTGCTCTGACTACAGATGTCCTCGTAGGGCTTTGCTTCTTTGTTCATCTTTCACAAAACATGCTGTATTTGTGGAAAAAGAAAACGTATTCACATCTGAGATTAAATCAAGGACATACTATATGCAACACATAAAATCACGACTTTCGGTTCCGTCATGTTCAGATCGACAGGAAGCAGATTTGTTTATGTAGTACAGTTTGCACTTTGGTTTGCAGTGAAGAAAACAAATAGTAGGTGTGATTGCGCCCCAAGGGTGTAATCATAAACACTCTGACATGCTCAAATGGTAAACAGAAATGATCCATTTCTTTTTTTTACTTTTTTAGATTGGCAGGTTTGGGAAAAACAACGTACAGAAACGGGTTTTCATGCCTGACCTCACGTGTCACTGAATGTCAATCAAACTGTGGAAATACACTTACACTGACTTATTTCAGTCTTACCTCAAGGTTAGCCAAGAACTTCACTTACTGGGTAAAATCTTAATGTACCAGTCATTCTGTACTCTGAAAGTAGTTCCTGCTTTACTTCCATTCAACTTTAAAGATTTTTAAAAAGTTTTGGTGCATATGTCTGACTTTTGTGGGTCTTCTTTCTTTTTGTAGTCATCAATAATCTTCTGGTATATTTTTCTCTGGATAACAGTCTGTGCCTCTTGTAGGGTTTTCTAAAAACCCTGTTAGTTTTCTGGCATTGAGGTGAAAGTATAAAAGTGAAACACAGAGCGGTAAATGTCAGGATATTTGGAAGGCTATTCAGGAATCCTACTTTAGTCTGCTTTATCTGTCCCAAGGCCAGTTTTGATTTGGGATTATTGATATTTTTCAATTTTCTTTCATCTTGATTTGTTCTAACTACAAAATGATCAAAACCAGTTAAGAATGGACAAACAAACCAACATGAACAAGTCAGATGCAGGGCAGATATTGAGCTATTTAGGTATATTGACGAAAAGTGTGTTTTCCGAAATCAAATTTTCCTGTTAGAACAATTAGAGACAATTGATATTTTGCTAATTGGTATTTAAGAGACATCTTCCTCTTAGTTCACTGCTGAAATTATATAAAAATGTAGTTTGTTATTAATAGCGTGTTCTATAAATTCTGTCCCATCTGACACTGTGTGTGGTTTTGTGTCTTCCTCTGCCACATCACAGATTTTATTTAGTCAGTGGTGGAGTGCCTCTCATCATCTGTGGCGTCACAGCAGCTGTTAATATAGACAACTATGGAAGCGGGGAGCAAGCACCATAGTAAGTTATTGATGTGAAAACCTTAAAAGTTCTGAATTTCTAATGCAAATCAAATTACTAAGCTTGACTCATTTGTGTTGCAGCTGCTGGATGGCATGGGAGCCCAGCCTGGGAGCTTTCTTTGGCCCCGTGGCCTTCATTGTGCTGGTGACGTGCGTCTACTTCCTATGCACCTTCCTTCAGCTACGGCGACATCCCGAGAAGAAGTACGAGCTCAAGCAACTGACAGAGGAGCATCAGAGGCTGGCCGCCGCCGACGTGCCGACTCACTGTCATCAGGGAGCCGAGCCCGGAGCGCTGGCGGCCCCGTCTGGTGGGAGCAACTGCCCCGCTGGCTGCCCCGGCATCCCCATCAACCCTGCACTGCTGGCCAATGAGCACTCCTTCAAAGCTCAGCTACGAACTGCGGCCTTCACCCTGTTCCTCTTCCTGGCCACATGGACCTTTGGTGCATTGGCTGTGTCACAGGGACACTTCCTAGACATGATCTTCAGCTGCCTTTATGGTGCCTTCTCCGTCACCCTCGGCCTCTTCATCCTCATCCATCACTGTGCCAAGCGTGACGACGTCTGGCACTGTTGGTGTTCTTGCTGTCCCGGAAGACGTGCCAACGCCTGCTCTGGTGCGCAGGGGGCTGTTCAGGCGCGGCCCAAAGTGAACGTGAACGGAGACACCCCGGGGCACGGTCACAGCCACTGCCACCACGACTCGCCGTGTCAGGCTAAAGCGCTGCTGAGCTGCAGTCACAGCGGAGTGGGTCACTGTAAACACGCCGCTCTTCCGTCCTCGCAAAATCATGTTACATGTCTGGCGCCAGTGACTCCATGCTGCGCTGCCCTGCATAGCCAGCAGCTGATGGAGGAGGAGCCCACGGCCACTCACGTGCTGCTGCACTCTGAACCAGGGATCCAACTGCACCCCTGCCTCAAAAGCAGCACCAGGACTAAAAGTCGTCAGTTTGGACGCAAAGCCGGAGCGTCTACCTGCGCATTGGGGAGCGACAGGGAGTACGCTTATCATATCCCCTCCAGTGCCGACGGAGGCAGCATGCACAGCTCACACACTGACAGCCCCCACAGCACACGTGAGCGGCACGCCCACATCTGTCCGCACCTGGCCCACGAAGGCCACCACGATGGGCATCACACATGCCATGCTACTGCAGGCGCCCTGCATGAGTCTCTGGCGTGCCATAACCCATGCCACAGGCATATCTGCTGTTCCAAGGCAGACCTTTTCCCTTCTCTGTGTCCAGCAGAATCAGGGGACACAGGCGTCTTCCTGTGTGGCTGCAGCAAAGTAGCCGAGGAGGAACCCGTGGGAACACATCACCATCTGGAGATGCATGCTCCGCGCAGACAATCGTGCCCCCAGAATCCGCCCAGTCAGAATGGGATTTTAAAGGGAGGCATGCATGAAGGACTTCTGTACACCTCAGACAGCACAGGGAATATACGCACCGGCCCCTGGAAGAATGAAACTACTGTGTAGTGCAGGAACACAATACATTACAGGCGGTACTCCCGCCTCATCCTGCCAAAATGAATTTCACCTCCCTTTCTAGATGAAAAAAAAAAGTGAAATAACATTTTAAACATCACAATCAACGTGAGGATTTTTTTAATTTCAATATCCACATGTTTATATGTGTGCTGTTTTCTTGTACAGAAATCTTATGTCATGCAAACGCCTTCAGAGGTACATTCATAGACCAAGGAGAATCACTTTCAACACTAACAGTTTGTGAAATGTGTCTCACATTGTACCATCAGATTTACCTGAAGGTATTCCCACTGTTCCATATTACTGCAGATCTATCTCTATATATATATTCAAAAAAAATGAATGGTTGTATGTGTGACTATGTGTGTTAGTGCTCAAAGGCAACAAGCTGCAAGATGTTTTTACCCTGAATCTGAAACTACCAATAGTCTACGTTGACGGTGAATCTCCAGTAAGTTGGCATTCATGTTCTAGATGACTAAACCAGCAATTTTAGACTTCATATGGGTATTTTTGCCATCACAACTGTGAATACCTACTAGAGATTTTCTAAATAATAAACAGAGATACCTTTGCTTGGCAGAGATGTGTGGGTGCCAGTTTAGTTGTAGAAAAATCACAGCAGAAAAAGCGAAGTAAAAACTATGCGTGCTCCTATCCAGGTTTCTATTGATCGTGATGTCCATATGATGTCTTCACCTTAGTGTTTCCCTCTGCCTGAAAAGAAATAAAATCGACGGCACATCAGGAGGAACGGCGATGTCACTGTGGATGGTGAGTTAATGTCAGTGAGTTATTGGATTCAGTCCTTTTACTCAAAGTCGGGTCATGGCAGTGTTTTATCAGTCGGATTTTTATTCGTTTCATCTCAATTTGCACATTTTCCTCCTGCCGATATGAAAGCTGCTTGTAAAACACAGACATTAACGGCTACAAAGTGTTTGAATGTAATCATTGGAATCAAATAACAAGCTGCTAAAGGGCCCACTTTGGGAAGCCTGCACAGGAGTGATCCTTACTTTTCTTTCATACAAAAATGTGATAAATAACTCTCCTCCTCACCCAACAATAGGGCAAAGCAAAATAACAAGAGCTATCTAAAGTACAAAATAAAACTCATATATATATATATATATATATGCCATTAATTACTTTAATCCTGTGCAACTATTGCTGCTGGTCTTAAGTCTTTTATTGTCACAAATGTCTGCTTTACATTCCATAGGTAATCTGCATTTAGCCAGACTTTAAACATCTGCAGCTCTGGTCAGAAATTTATATGCATTTGTCACTGGCAGAAATATACTGTTAGTAGTTTTTGAAGTACTCTTCTTCTCAGGCTTGAGTGTTCATAC
Organism: Poeciliopsis retropinna; assembly: GCA_010277075.1. Lineage (NCBI taxonomy): Eukaryota > Metazoa > Chordata > Actinopteri > Cyprinodontiformes > Poeciliidae > Poeciliopsis > Poeciliopsis retropinna. Next base: position 2,688,715 of record VMRM01000014.1, on the reverse strand, counting down.
AAAAATGAAACAACTTTAAGGATTTCAACAACAGTTAGATGCACAAGTCTGAATTAGATGTGGATTTTTTTTTCTAACCTATTATGGTCAGAGTTATATACATATATATCAGCTCAAATATTAATATACTGGCCCACTAATATTTGGTTATAAACAGTTTGATTATCACTCCTAGCATAATGCTAACTGTACAATGGATCTTCCTATCAGAAGAAATTCATTCAATTATTATCTGGCACATTGTTTTAAGAATAATCACTAAAATTTAATTAGGTTTAGGTAAGAATCATTGCAGAAGCTTGACATTTTCATTCTTTATTGGTTTTAAAACCAGTTTAGATTTTTTTGGCAAATCTCAACTGTCTGGTTGTTCATCTGATAAAAGTTGAAAAATTTGGAGGTAGTACTTAACTCAATCAAACCTTAATGGTACCACCATATCTGGGAGTTGTTACAGTCTTCCAGGATTCAAAGCCTCACCTTGTCTGTAAATTTTGGTTTTACAGTTGAGGTCTCTGCTGGGGTCCAGCAGCTTTCCATTTTTGGCAGACTTAAATCTTGTTGGTTTGGTTAGCTGGCAAACTTGGACACATTTAGGTGTCCCAGTTTGTTTCTATTTATGCCTGAGTTCAGACTCAAAAAAAAAGCACAGTAATAGAGCAGCCAAGCCCCTCATAGCGGTGAGATGAGACATGATTGAGTACAATAACCCATCAAGTCGAGAATTGCTTGGTGGAGTCAGCGTGAAGCTTTTGAACCAAAGAACACAGGGATATTCATCACTGAAAATTTGAATATAATGGATGTTCCAGCAAGACAAGGATTCAAAATATGCAGCAGTTCCTTTAACAAAGCAAAAGCAGGATTGGCTCTCATTGTATCTTAAAAAAGAAAGAAAAACAAAGTAATTTGCAATAATCTATTTTAGCCCTGCACAGCTCCACTCCATGCCTTTTTGGTTCTGCAATGATGACTTGAATTCTTTAAATGTCGCTTGTGTAGGATATCATCTACTTGATTTGTGGTTTTTGAATGAAGAGAGACAGTTCAATCAATCAATCTCTAGCAAGATTTAAAGAGGCTATAAACACTTTGGAAACGATAAAACAGATTAACATTAATTTACTAGAACTGCCTCTAAAAACCGAAAACTTCAACCCTACGCAGTCTGATTGAAAGCCAGGTCAGTGAGAGGGAATCAAACCTTTTAAATGAGCCTCACCAACTCTCAGTGTGAATATCCCGCCAGAATTTTGCTAATGGCACCAAAATGTGTTTCGTGATTGGAAGAAAGAATTTAGCCAAAGATTAGTGGGGTATGTATATATTTGAGCTTTTATGTTTAATTTTGATCATGTGTGGAGAAAAAAGACACAATCAAATCAAACCTGCGCGCCCTGTTCTTGTTGTTTGTCCTACGATGTAAAAATAAATCATTATAAAACTAACTTTAATATGACATTTATGCCTCACAATTACCACCCTTAAAGTTCTGACCTAAGCTGGATATCTTCTAATCTAGATGAGTAAAACAACCGCAACATCTTACAAATATTAACTTTTGTCAGGGCTGGCCAAGGCTGAAGTATGGATCATTATTTTGTTACCAAGAAGGTCACACTCTCTTTGAAGAATTGCTACTCTAAAGAGAAGGCAAAGGTGTCTCAGCATTGATTCAGCAGCAGTTGTTTGTCATATAAATGATGACGCTTCAGACAAAACTAGTGACACATTGAGGCAAAAGACTAAAAATAAAAATGTTTCTAAGCAGCAAACCACATCAGCATGCACACTGTCTCTGAATCCCTCTGTGTGCTCTTGTGTCCTTGTATATAGAATTGGTTTCTGATGAATTATTTTATATGAGATCAAAGATGTTTAAGAATAAAGTCTATATGTAAAGAAAGTTGGGGAAAAAATAATGACCTCTCAATGTTAATGCTCAGTATCTGAGTTTGAATATGTCCTATTTGTTTTCAGATGGCCTTTCTCTGTTCATAAAGTATGCAGACCAGCTACGTGTTGTGAGACTTTCATATCAGAAACAGACATGCACAACACATGACATTCAGCCCATCAGAAAATAAACTGCTCCTTTACACTATAAAGCAGAATGCAATTGAAAAGTTGATTTATTATTTCAGTTTATGTCTTCTAATTTTATGGTTATTGATTAATGTCAATGAAAACCTGAAACTTAGATCATTAGATGAAGTAAGACCAACGAAAAGGGTTTTTTTTGCTTACAATCGGACAATTTTAAGGCTGCTGACTGGGAATTCGTCAAGCAGAAAGTAATTGACAATTCCTAAAATGTGCTAAAAAAAAGAATGGAAAAATTGAGCGGAAAGAAAAATTGTGTTAGAAAAATGGAAAGATAACCACTGCGAGGAGAGAGGATTATTCACCAGAACTCATTCAAGAATTAGGTTGAGATTCACAACTGGACCTGAGATGCTGCTTCTAGAGCAACAGAAAAATGAAACCAAAGATAAAAAAAAAAAAAAAAGTCTCACCTGAGCTTAGGAGAAAAAGAACTTAACTTATGCTTAATGAGTCAAAATTCTTGTAAATTGTCCATTTGAATTGGAAATCCAGGTTCTAGAGTCTGGAGGACAAGTGGAGAGTTACTGTGTGAGGTTTCTGTGAGGTCAGTCATGCTTTGGGGAGCCATATTGCCTGCAGGTGGCGTTCTGAAAGGAAATATTAGAGCACTTGATGCATCCTTCTGCGGACGAGCCTTATTGAGATGCTGATGTCATTTTCCAGCAGGACTTGGCACTTGCCCACACTTCCAACAGTACCAGTGCTTGCTTTAATGACCGTAGTATCACTGTGCTCGATCGGCCTGCACAGTGGCCTGAACTGAACCCTGTGGAGGATTTATGGGGGTTTGTCGAGAGGAAGATCAGAGACACTGCAGCCCAAAATGCAGATGAGCTGAAGGTTGCTTCTAAAGCAACCTGGGCTTCCTGAACTCCTCTGCAGAGCTGCGTGTTTATCACCTTCATCACACTGCACTGATGCAGTCACTCCCGCAAAATGAGCCCCAAACAATTAGTAAGAGCAGATATTGTACAGTATCTGGATTGTTTTTCACAGTGCTGTTATTTCTGTGTTAAAAATCCCATTTTTGTATTTAGTGACTTTGCTATTTTGTAAGAAACAATTTTTTTGGTTTTCATTAGCGCTAAGCTTTAACCATCGAAATTAATAGAAATAAACACGAAGGATATCACTTAGTGTGGAATGAATAAATGAACATTTTAACGATATTCTCATTCATCGAGAGTCACCTGTACAACAACAGAAATGTGTTAAATAAATTTTAAAAACAGGCTTCTAGAGACTCTGAGGATTTGTAATTGTAACTAAAATCAAACCTCTGCTGCAAAATGAAAATTGAGAGAACGCTGGTGTAGGTCAGCTTCCAAGTACATCTTGTATATTTGCTGGTGGGGTGTTTTCGGAGCAGCCCGAGCTTTTTTGAGATGATGTGTTTATCACAGGCTGCCGTAGGCCGCCTCTTCTGAAGTCATCGTTAGCAGATGTACTGCCCTGACCGAGCGTCATGCTGGCTAACTAACAGCCCACCAGACAGCTGCTGGAATACACACCTGTGGTACTGTGACAAAAACCTGAAGCCAGTTTTCACTTTTTTCTACACTGACACAGATACCCAATAAATGTATTTTTTCACCATGCAACAGATGAAAGCGTCTTTGGCTCAGCGTGTATGTATGTATGTATGTATGTGTGATTAGCAACAAAAGTGACAAAAGCAAAGGCCTGTTGTTCCCTTTCAGTTCCATATGCTCTGTTTCTATCTATAAGCAGCGCAATGGAAAGTAAGATGTCTTACAGAGTTGCCACGGTGGAGGAATAAAGACGATTGCAGCCTTGGGTAGTGGCGACGCTCGGTGTTTGTGTGTTGTGCGTCCACAGACCTTGTCCGCACATGTGCTTTTCCTCATGTGCACACATCCCAACGGCGATGAGACGGGTGTCTTCTGCGTCTCACTAATCACACTCATATTTGACAGGCTCTGAAACGCCTGAGTACATTTAATATGCTGCTGGATTCTTTTTTTTTTTTTATGTCCGAGGCCATCCCATGCCCTCCTCTGCCTCACCATCATCAGATTACCCATCTGATTGAAAGCTATGTGCAGTATTAGACCGTAGCCGTCGTTGCTCGTCCACTGAGAAGATGTTGAGTAAAAAAGAGCACCAAAAGGGATTTTTAAAAGGTAAGTTCACCAACTGTTACCTTACGAGAACAAAAAACTTTACTGAAGTGAGTATATGTGAAGATGTGAAGGGAATTTATAAGTTGGTTTATCCACAAAAACAACAGCAGCTTAATAAAAAATGTTTCGCCATCTGCTACGACGGCTGCTCCTTCATGCTCCCTGGTTTTGCGACATTCTGGCATGTTTCAGAAACAACTAGCCGGATTTTTAATAACATATACATATTACAACCCAAAATCTCAACATATTTATTGAGCTAAGCCAACAGAAAGTTATGCATTATTGTGAAGAAGAAAGGCTATGATGATACACGGTTGTCAAAATGTTTTATAAAGAAAATTCGTGTTTTGTTTCCACATGTGATTATTCTAATGTCCCTAAATAAAATCCAGTCTTAATTACTTTTTACTGTCACCCAGAAAATAGTTAACTATCCATTTTTAAGTGTCCTTTCATTATGGAAAGAACTAATTGTCTCCATTCTACACGACAAAGTGTTAATTTATTTGTTTATTTCAAAAAATGTGAGGTTTTCAGTATTATAAAGCCTAAAAATATTTATCCTGAGTTCTTTCATTTCACATCAAAACCCATTTTTAACTATTATATGTTTCATCTTCTTGGTTTCCAGCAGTCGAGAGGGTTTTATGGCTCCAGACAGATTGTCTTGTAGTCAAAAATGGCTCTTCGACCTGAAAAGGTTCCTGACTCCTGACCCACCCTGACTGTCTGGGCAGAGAGAGAATCATCCATGAGGCCCATGTTAACAAGTTCTGTAGAGATCCACAGCTCAGCAGGGACAACTTGTTAACATGGCAACAATTTATGGTGTAGTCCACAAATCTAGCCTTTATGGAATAATGGCAGCAGGAGAGTCACTGCTACAAGAAAGGTTTAAGAAGGCAACAAGCCATGTAGCTTCAAACATACACCCAGATCTGCAATGAGAAGGCCAAGTTAAAGTCCAGCTCTAATTTCAGATGAGAATCTGTGGCAAGAACACAAACACAGGCATCCAGAGGAGTTTTCTACCCAGTCTTTCTCAGCTTCTTGTTGCAAACAAATGTTTTGGTCTGTCGATGTGCAAAGTTTGAGATATACATCCATATGACATGCATTTATTGAGAGCTTGTTCAATAATTGACTCCAAACCTTTCAGATCTTATAGATAACTTAGTAAACAACTTATCTCTTCCATTTCATAATTATGTACTACTTTGTGTTCATTTATATCTCAGAATTCTGAAAAATACATAAAGGTTTGTGGTTGTAATATGACAAAATTTGAGAAGGTCGTGAATACTTCTGAGAGGCGCTGTGGGATCTTTATAAAACAGTTAAATGTGAGGGGTTTTTAGCCCAGTAAAGATGACAAACAGTTTTGTATCTTCCTTACAAAAACCCTTCGTTTGATGAAGGGTGGGATTGTTGTTCCTATCTCTGATCTCTCACATCCCATGTCATCCTGACTCCATATGCCTCTGGCTCTCTCACACTCCTCCTTCTCCTCATGTGTTAAGTAGTTCTGTCTCCCATCAATAACCCAGCCTGCTCCTCCGGCTCCGATCTTGGCAGACAAGACTTGTGACAGAGGGCTGTGATCGTCATGCTAATGCTGTCCTTGACTTAAATAACATGCTCGAGACTCGCAGGGTGGGAGAGCGAGGACGGGGCGGGTGGCAGTGAGCTGGTGTGTTTTTATCCGTGTGTGTGCGCCCGCGTGCACGTGTCTGCGTACGTGTGTGTGAAGGAGGTGAGGGCAGGATTGGAATTTGAGGCTCAGTGGATGAAGGAAGACGAGGGAGGAAGGTTTGGAAGATCAAAGAGAAAGAGAGGACAGAAAGAGGTGGGCAAAGCTGCTTATGAGATATCATCATTTAATTTCTAGAAAGCAGTTTTTCTACTGTATGCGTGCATGTGTGTGTGTGTGTATGTGTGTGTGTCCCAGAAATGTCTTCAGCTGTGTGTATGTGTGACTGAGATGTGTATCCAAACCTGCTGCAGGATCTGAATGTATCACCGGTTTAACGCCATCATAACATTTACTGAGGAAATGACAACAGTTTCATTAAACAACACAAGCAGGGTGTTGACTTCACTATCATGCACATGTTAGGAAAAATGATTCGGTGTTATTTGGTGATGAATCAGCTGTGAAGCCTGTTGATTTGTCACAGTTTGTCAGCTGAGGTTGTAAATTGCGGCAAACATCCAAACATGTTTATTATTATTATTATTTTTTTTTTTTTGGTTTATTTGATCAGGAAAGAAACCCTAGGCAGAAGATGCATTCCAGCCTGTTAATAACACTCAGCAGCTCCTAAGAATCCTTCCTCTAAGCACCAGAAAGTAATGAACAAATCTGCTAACCCATTTCTCCTCACTCAACCCTATTCTTCCACTTCCCACTCCCTTACTGCCAGCACAGCTGCACCTGATATCTATTATGTGACAATCCGAAGGCAGGTTCCTGTTTCTGAAAGAACAACTTGACGTCTCAGTGAGTGACATGCCTGAATATTCCCGTGACAACCATGCTGCCCTGCTGAATTACTCCATGCATCAAACCACTGGCAAAAATTGTAAAATGATGACAAAGACTATGAGTCCAGCTAGTGTGATTATTACTGAGCTCCTTGTCTCAAAGTCGTGTTCTGAATTTGGTGAGTGTAATCAGCATCTAATCTGTGTTGTTTGCCCTCCTTCCTTCCCCACCAGCCTTTTTTTTGTGTTATTTATATCTTCTGCTGATGGTGATGCAACACTGTACAACAGGAAGAGTGCAAAGAATCACATGTTGGTTTTAACCCATCAATCTGGTGGATTATGAGAGCCAAAGAGGCTGTCACTCCACTGGGTTACATAAAGACACCCAGCCAGGTGAGGAGAGGTGAAACATGCTTCTGTCCATACCTCCCCACTCATTCTCCCAACTTCAGGGAAGAGAGAGGACGGGAAAGCCGGGTGGTGGGTGGCAAAGGACCAGGAGACAGGAGCAGATCTGAGTGTGTTGAGAGATGGGAGAGGAGTAAAACCAGCAAATATGCTGGTTTTGAGGAAGTCTTTTGTTTTGGGTTGTTAAATCCCACATGGCTGCTGATAACCGTCCACCTCTGCTGGTTTATTCTCTGTACTGAAGACATTTTTGTCAATGTTTTCTTAAATCTTTAGTCATTAAAAATTTACTGTGGTTATATTAGTCTCCTTCTGTCCATTGGCTTTTGCTTATCTGACATTAGTTCTGCTCCGCCTGATTCCCAACCTGTGAGACACGTCCAGAAGACCTTAAAAGTTTGGCACCCATGATCTGCTCAGAAAGCTTCAAGGTCTAAAGGTGCAATATTTTACTTAAGTGGAGGCATAAATGTGGATATATTTTAGGGCACCTCAAGTACACCTCTTGTTTGTGGCACATTGAACATTTAAAATTAATCAGACAAAAGAAAACAGTATGGAAGCCAACAGTAGACGTTCTCCATGTGTACTTTCTCAAGAGAACTAGTTCATTTCCCGTTTTCTGGAGAAAAAAAACAAACACTTCAATTCCTGATGGTTTTCTCGAGATCCCAAGATGATTCGTGTGTGTGTTAAACCTGATTTCATCCTTCAGATGCATGGAAATTAAGTTGCATGTATGCAGTTGTGGCAAACATTTGAAAGATGGAATCAGGTGTAACTCACACACCAATGATTTAGTGAGCTTGAAAAGACAACATCTGGTTCTTCAAGATTGAACTGGTATTTCAACAAAATATTTGTAAAAAGTGTATGTGGAAAATAGGAAAATAACTTGAGAAAACTATTGGGGAATGAACTTGTTATCTCGAGGAAACCATTGTGAAAAGAGCAGAAAACATCCGCTCTCGACTTCTGGAAGAAAAAGAATTGTGGACTTCCACATGTTTGGATAGAACTTCGGGACAAGGATTATTTATGTCTCTAAAGCTGAAAGATTAATCTCTTCAAACAATTATACGCATGTATAAACACAGTGGAAATCCGTTTGCATCAAATAACTTTGGAAGAAGATGGATTCTGTGTCCCAAATGTGTTTTCATGTGAAATAAGTGTAAGAGCAAAACGCTGAAGAAGGCAGTAAGACATTGTTACACTGTAAAATGACTTCTGTATCATACAGGGGCTGAAAGACCAAACAGAGAGAAGGAAGCCAAAACTCAAAAAGCATCATAAAAAGCAAAATTACAACTGATAAAATCACACTGAGTTACGAACCTTAAATTTTGAAGGCAAATCCTGTGATCTGATGAAGCCAAAATGTAATTTTTTTATCATAACAACCATCATTATAACTAGAGGAAAAGAGGGAAGCTTGAAATCCTGAGAATCCCATGCCAGCTGAGAAGTATGAGAATGGCCTTATCATATTATGGGGGTGTTTTACGACAGGAATGACTGATCGATGGCACTAAGAAGAAAGGATACGGTGTGAAAATACTGAAACAATGTTTCCTCGCATTAACCTGGAAGCCAAAGTTTGGGCACAAATGAGTCTTTAAATTGTCCAATTAAAACTTTGGCCAGAGATGAACAGGTGTATCCAAGCTATTGTTGCGAGAGATTTGTGGAAGGAAATCCAAAACTTCATAAGTACTTCTCACAAAGATAATTTCAAATGGCAGAATTAAAATTTATCCACAGAAAGACATTTTAAGATGACATTTCTGAATGAATGTTCACATATTAATTTTAGGTTCTAATATATGTATGAAAAGAGTCAATCCTTCTCCCATTGCAGAAGCTATCTGTATCCAATAAGGCATAAGAGAAATATTCAGAAATGGTAAATGTGACAACCATGTTGCAAAGCCCCCAAGAAGATTGTGTGAGGTATTTTTGCTCTCTTTAACATGTTAATGTCCCCCATACAGGAGTGATTTTTGAGAAGGAATGTTCATAAAAATAATCAAACTTTTTCCAGAATGTTGAAAAGAATATCTTCTAAATTATTGTACTTGAAAAACAAGAACACACTCAGTGTTTTACTCATGGTTCTCATTGTCCTTTCTGGTGTTTTAGCAGTTATATTATTTTTCTTTCTCTCATGTTTTAAGCAGCACTTTTATTTTAATTTTCCACTTTCCATTTTTCCTATATGCTAATGAGCTTGGAACGTGAATGTTCATGTATATCTAGCTGTTAATGCGAGGTAGTCATTCAGTTGCTATGATACATCTGTTCATTTGCAAAATTTTGCATCATCACACGATGTAGTCCTGATGGTTTCCAAAGCAGAGGGGGTTTTATAAAATATTATTGTCTTAATTTACAGTCAGTTCAGAAAGTGGGACTTTCCAAAGTCCAACAGCTGTCTGAGAACAAAATCCAATTTAAAACTCTACATTCCCTTTAGGATGAGTTCAGAGTCTGCTCTTGAAAAATCAGTCTGTCACCACTTTTCTTTGTTTCTACCAGATGAGCTGTGGGAGTCTCAGGCTGCAAATGAACACTTGACTTTGAAAAGGCTTTAGAAATATGGTCTAATGTGCAAGAGTGCGCTCTGACATGTCGGACTATTTACAGAACTCCTTTGAGTTTTCCTCTGTGAGGTGGGGCAAGCCATGACAAAAACTACTGCTGTTAACCTCCAACATGTGAACAAACAGTGATGTAAAGAAGTGATTTGATGCACAAGGTGAGTAACTTTAAGTCACACTTAAAAAAAAAAAAGAAAGAAAAAAGGAAATAGGAAATCCAGCAGGTTTCCTGCAAGATTTCTGCTCTGGTTTTGCTCACTATCCAGGGACGCCATCTAGTGTTTAAAAGCAGGAACTTATTCTAATAAAGATGACACCCGCCTTTATGACTGGCATCTGTAGTAAGACAGAGAGGTTAATACTCAGGTTAATGCATCAGCTGGATTGTCCATGAGTAAGTTTACTATGTCCTTCTGGACTGGCCTAGCAACCAGGGAGAAGTTATCAAATACAGGACTCTTCTGTTCCAACTCTCCTGCTATTTTTTTTTACATAGCAGTCTTACCAAATACTTATTGTTAGCCTGCTTTAAATGAACTACAGATGTAAAATAGCAATAGGTTTTATTGTCTCACTGTGGGAAAATGCAGGTGTACCAGCAACAAAATAAAACCATGATGAAGGACTAAATCAAGAAGGCCACAAAAGGTAAAACTATAACAGAAAATGGAATAAGAGATCTAGAGTCAGTGCAAATTTATATTATAAGAAAAACAATATTGTACAGTTCTTAAAAATAGTGTACTCGGATCAATGAAATTTGTGACAGAGTCTAAGATGTAGATGTTTCTAGATCGAAAACAGAGACAGACTATTTACAAGAAATTAAAATATTATACTAATATCAGCAGGGATGTAAATACTTAAAAAGTTTGTTGGGAGCCGAGATGGTTATAAATTCGACCAACTGCAGGGAGGGAAGCTTTGCAATATTCAGGATGCTAGCTTCCCCTTCCCGCTCAGTTGGGCATATTTTTCCGATTTTCATTTCATCAACAATGAAGCAACTCAAATAATTAGAGAAGGGTGATTGAACTCCACCTCAGACGCATGTGAAAACATAACATCACTTTGCTTCAGTGCCTGTAGCGTCTATATGGTGGTTTTCCTCCTTTAGCTCTCAACTCTCTGCAGCAGCTCTGCAAGCACTGAGCTTGTGCCGTTACTCCGTTTTCTCTGTTAGACTTGATGAATATGCATCTCCTTCTTCCCTCTTGGCTTTCACGCCTGCATGTTTCTTCATACTCACAAACACACAGAGCACATTGCAGACGTTTGCACAACAAACATTCATAAATCCTACAGATACATTTGGCTGACAAGTCTTCCTGATGAAGAAAATGCCACCAATTTGGTTGTAATTTTATAATCCTACAACTTTAGCATTGTTTGCTCAGACTCAAAGCAGAGCAATGATAGCAGCAATGTGATATGTACATATATTTTTTTTAATTACAGCAATTTTGTCAGAGATTGTACATATTTTTGAACATTTTGCTTCTTTTACTGTGAACAAAAATGTTTCTGTGCATTAAGTTTCTCTCTACCCCATATGAATGAGGTTTAGATATATTGATATATTTAGCTATAAAGGCGAAAGTTTTTGTTTTTACATGTTCCAACCTGGCAGAGGCAGATGTTTTAACTTTGTCAAGCATTTTCCATCAACCAGAACAACACAAAGAGAGGTGTATTTAATTCATCTGGAACCCATTCCCTGTAGTTTTGTTTCTTAGTCTGCCACATCAGTAAGAAAGGAAAAACTCCATTAAATAAAAACTCTCCTTCATTAGCTTCAACTAATGCTTCACCTTCAGAGGTTCAGATGCTCATGGCTACATGAAGCTTTGTGGTATTTGTAGATTAGCAGCTAATCCGTGTGAAGAATAAACACCTTTTGAATCCATCCCTCTCCTGGCTACTTCACGCTGCCAACAAAAATCAAACCACGCTGCTTTGTTCTCAGTAATAAGTCATTGAGGGGATACTCTAAAGTGTTTGTATGATCACAATAATTGTCTGGCTGCTAAAGGGAAAGTACTGACTGCTTTAATCTCAACATGACACGGCTGAGCAGTCAACAAATCCAGCTGTGGCTCCCCAATGCGTGTTCAGAGACAGCGTTTCAGAGACAGCGGCCACAGAGCCGCTGTAACTGCAATCTCATCCACCCATCACCAACCTGAACGCCACTGGACACCAAATGGGTTTTCTGTTATTTATTACACAGCACAAGCTGATACTTAAACAGAGCAAGTAATTACGATGGATCAGGAAGGCCTCAAATTCTGCTGAAACCAAATATAAACATAGATCTGGCTATGAAGAAAATACTGCAAGTATAGGATGAAGACTATTGACAGGTAAGATAAATGACATGGACCGTGGCACATTTCAGAAAGTGAGATATATTAGGCAGCAAGTGAACTCTTTGTAAAGTTGATGTCTCAGAAGCAGGAAAAATGAGAAAAATAAGAATTTGAACAAGTTTGACAAGTACCAGATTGAAACGGCCAGACAACCGGGTCAGTGTCTAGAAATTTAGAGCTTTTGCACTGTGTTCCTGATCTGCTGTTGTCAGAATCCATCAAAAGAGGTCAAAGGTGGAACAAACAGCAGAAGTGACGGGCAGCTTGTGAGGTCTGATCCAACAGGTGAGCTTCAGGAGCTCAGACTGCTGAATAAATTATTGCTAGTTCTAAAAAACAACTTATCAGAGTATACAGTTTGCATCAGAGTTTGCTGAGTCGGCAGAGACTGGTAAGTGGAAAAAGATGGTTTGGTCTGATGAATCGTGTGCGAATGTGTGTCATTTATCACAGGTACACATGACATGTACCACTGATCTCTGCATTGTTGCAGACCATTTATACATTTGAATGGAATCAGTGTTGCTGATGGCTGTGGCCTCTTTCAGCATGATAGTATCCACTGCCATAAAGTGGATTGTTTGGGAATGGAAATGTTTGAGCTCTTGACCTGGCCGTAAAATTTTCCAGCTTTCTCGATCCAGTGGAGAATCTGTGGGATTCCAATCTATGGAGGCCACACATATCAGAATCCAAGACGCAGACCAAGGGTCAGCGACCTTCGAGCCATTTTTGCATTGATGAGCCACAAAAGCAGCATAACTCCCTGAACAAAACTTGAACATTTCTGAGTTTCAAAAGTTGAATGTTTTCAACTTTTGAAATTCAGAAATTTCGAGATTAGTCTCAGAAATTTTCCAGAAGATGTTTTTTTTCTAGAAGAGCCACAAAAGCACCACAACTCTCTGAAACAAAACCTGAAAATGTCCAAGTGTTTTTTTGGGGGGGTTTTTTCAGATTATTTCTGAGATTAATTTTTAAATTTCTGACTATTTTTTGGTCAGAAATTTGCTCATCCTTTTTCTTTCTACAGTGGCCCTAATACGCTGTCATACATTCCCCCATGGATTTGTACTGTTCCTCTTGTGATGCTATCACATCCATGCGGTACAGACTTAGCTTTCTTTTTTCTTCTGCTGACTTTAAAAAAAATAGTAGATGCATTTTGAGAAATGTTGCATTAAAATGATCTCTTTATAACCCAGCTGAATTTTTATTGTCAGATAAAATCTCCTAATAAATATCAACCAAACAGAAACATCCCTGAACATTAGGGGAACTATGATTAAGTAGAAAGTCCTCAGTGTTTTACATGTAAATGATATGAGCAGTGAAAAAACAGCAGCATGTATCCGCATATTAATCAAATAACACCCCAAGCAGAGCATGATCACAGGGATAAGTGGAGATAATGTGGACTAAGTGATAAATATGAGTCACTCAAACTGGAGGCTACTGTGAGCGGGGGCGAAGAGCCAACTGTGGCATCCAGGCAGAAGCGTTCTCCACTCCGCCTCCTCTGGCTCCTGCACACGCAGGGGAAGATCCACCCGAAGCTCAGGATAAAACCGAATGTTTCGCCTCGATTCTGAGGAGTTTGCTGCAGCCGTGTCAGTCTCGGAGCCCGGCTAGCGCCCCCCACCACCGACGGCAGCAGCGCGCTGCGGGCGCACAGAACGCGAACGCATTGCTGCACTTTACATCTTTATGGCGTTGCTCGTTCGGACGCCAGAGTCCCACAGTGGCAGTCGACTGCCAGCGAGTGCTCGAGCTGCCTCTCAGAGGATGGTGTTGTCCTGAGAGCTCAGACATGCCATCTGTCTCTGCTGGAAACGTCGCTGTCTGGGCTGCAATTCGCTGCGCTCCTTGAGGGAATCAAAGTTGGTGCAATGGAGACTTCCGGGAGTGATGCTGCTGTCACATACTTGGAGAAAGCTGATGAGGGATATGGATATTATGATCTGGAGCATCTCCCTCCACTGTTGGAAGATGAGGTGAGGTTGTGGATTTTACTGGAATGGGTTTTTAAGGTGTGATGTTATTTACGACTCAATAATAAAAAAAAAAGTACGTATATGCCAAAACATCATGGGTAAATTAATTTATTTCAGCAGTTTAATCCACAAAGTAAAAGTCACATTACATACATAAATTAAAAACTGATTAAAACAATTTAAATGTTTATTTTTGTTTTTGGATATTATAGTTTACAGTTAAAAAAAATATCGGAAATGTTTTTTGTGACCTACATAATCAACTACTGACTTGACCATTAGGCTTTCCAATGGAAGGGTAAGCCACAAAATGGCATTGCTAAAGCTGCTAGCTATTTATACAGCATAATAATGCAAGGATGTTAATGGGAAGTTGAGTGGAAGGAAGAAAAAATATGGTAGAAAAAAATGTCACAAGCAGCAAAGATAACCACAACACTAAGAAAACTGTTAGGCAAAACTCTTTCAGGGTCGGAGCTTCAGGAGCGATTATGGACAGATGTTCCCAACATATGGGCTAAAACTCCTAAACCTGTCAATATCATAGGTGTCTCACCTGAGAAAACTGAAACCACCCACCCATTTATACCTGGGGATTGGAAGCAAAGAGTCATTTAAAACATGCACAGCAAGGTATGTTTTAAAAACACCTTCCTGGTGTATTTTTGAGCACTTCCTGATCCCTCTGCTGACAAGCTTTATGGAGATGATGATTTCATTTTCCAACACCACTTGGCAACTGTCCTCTATACCAATAGTATCAATACTTACTTTTGATGAACATGGCAACACTTAGCTTGATTGGCCAGTAAACTGACCTGACCTTTTTTTTTTTTTCTTTACTTTTTACAAATGAAATGAACCAAAATATTGTGTTGGGATCAATTTAACCTAAATATAATGTTAGGAACCCATAAAAAGAAAAAGAGGGTCAGTTTACTTTAAGCTATCCCAGTCAACACAAGTTTTGCTACTCATTGGATCTTCACCTGCTTAATTCAGGACAAACTTTAATAATGTCAAACTTTATATTTGGGTTTGTGTAGAAAACAATGACCTTCAAGAACACTGGCCTTTCTTTCCTCTCACTTCCAAAGTTCAAAGATCTGGAGCGCAGCGTGAGGTTGTTGGGAACCTTGGAGCTTATGTAGGCTAACACATTTAAGTTGAGCAGGCTGAGAGAGACTAGTGTTCCCCTGCACTGTCCTCATGGGAAGCTATCTATTTCTGGTGATGCTGCTCCTGCTGCTACTGCATGAAGTGGTTCATCTCTGCCCTGTAATTTCTCTCCACACAACTTCATCATACAAATTTGGCATTTTCTAACAACCTGCTGCCACCTTCCTCCTATGAATATGTTCAATATGGTACTTTATTTCTAATCAAATGTTACTCATGGGTTTCCAAAGAAGACCTGCAGTGTAGGTGGCAGAAATTGTTAAATAAAGCCCTTGTGAGATGCTTTAATTTTCTGTCTTGGAAAAAGTGTAAAATTCGTGTTTAAGTGCTGGGTGGAGGAATTGACAGCGACTGCTTCGTGACACACTTTACTCTCCAAACATCCACCCCTGTGTCTGAGTGACGGCCAGCTTTTGTGTTCTGAGCCTACAGAAGATCCTGTAATAATCAGACTTCTGCATTATGCTGGATACTGCCTGGGATTTCTGGGATCACTGCACCTGCCAGGGTAAATGGTGCCATTTGGTAATGGATCACAGATGATGCAGTGTGTTCAGTGCGGGTGTGTAGATTCACAGTTGCTTACAAGTGAGTGTGTGCACTTTATGTATGTGCATCATTTTTCTTAGAAGAACAAATATTGTCCCCTGCAGAAAATACTCAATTTCCTACATCTGGTCTCAAAATTAGGTCACTGTTTCTAAATGCTCTGCATATCTTAGAGGGGTGTAAGCGCACATATTTCTAATAAGATCTTGTCTGACTCTAGTGTTAGTATTTTTTGTTTATGTCAATTTGTCAGAGGTAATTTAGAAGAAAAATCTTCTTGAACATCATTAAAAAATTGAAGTGATAATATTCAGTCAGTTCTCTTTCTGAGGCAAGGAGAGATGGTGGAACTAAAAGAATTTGGACAAACATCTATGGAGTGATAACATCTGAGCACAAAGGCTCAAAATATATAAAATAGTTATTCAAAGAAAATGCATTTCTAAAAAACACTATTTTAACTTGGTTTTTTGGCTTCTTACAACACACAACAAGATGAAGTTGGTACTTTATTTTACCTACAGACAGTTGTTATTGGATGCATGTATACAATTTGAGGTCTGCATCAAATCTGGATGCTGAATTAATTTGGGACCATTGTGTTAAATTGTGATGGTCTCATTGTTGCTCATATGGTCCACAAATGTAAATATTGGCTGGGAACAAAGTGTTGGCTAGACAGCAGCTAACTGTGGCTGAGTCAGCAGCCACACCAAGGAGGTGACAGAGTGTTGGTTGTGCATGCAGAGTAAGTCCCCCCCAGACCACATATTGCTGCAGCGTTTGAGCCAAGTGAACACCAGCTTGTGAATCTATAACTGGTGGATGTTTGGAGAGTAAATCAAGTCTATACTTGGACTTCTGACTACTTCAAAAACTTGACGTGATTCCAACTTACGGAGTGTGAGTTGTACGACAGATGTTGTCCTGGGTTTTGACGGCTGCATCATTGTAGGACAGTAATCGTCTGGATGAAAATACAATTTGATCATAAGCAGAAAATGAGGTACAAACTTCTCCACCACTATGTTTTAAATAAGAAAACTGCTTCCAAAAAGAGCTTTACCCCATCAGAGAAACAATGCATGTAGGAACAAGAGCAGAAATGACAACATTTACCTATATGCTTCCTGAATTTAGCATAAATTAATATTTGTTGATGATGTGTTAATTAATGATTATCTGAGTTCACAAGAGTGTTGTTAAATCCCTGTCTAGTTCTCTTGGACCAAATACTCCTTGTCAATGGACTAAGCAAAACCCACGTCTCCATCTTACTCACCACGTTTGAATTGCAGACGTTTGACTTTTAGCAGTACTCTTGGATGCCTGGTTTTCTAAAACAAATGTCATTTAGCTGTACATAACTATTTAAATAGTCTCTTTTTTTCAATAAATTGGGCCTGTTTGGATTTCTATGAAAAAGCTCTTGTTGAAATAATTAGATGTTCCCGAACACCCACTCCCCCACTTTCCAACCAAACAGACAGTATTATATGCTTAGTATCCTTCAGGAATATGAATTTAAAATTAGTTTAATCAGTTATATTTGAGTTGGCTCTAATAAATAGTTTAAAAAAGTGATTGCCAGATGTGCTGTGGTGGCGCAGGGGTTAAGCACAACCCACATATGGAGGCCTTAGTCCTTGACAAGGCTGTCACAGGTTCGAATCCTGGCCTTGCAACCTTTGCCGCATATCTTCCCCATGTCTCATAACCCACTTTCCTGTCAATTAACTATCAAATAAAGGCCACTAGAGCCAAAAAGACCCAGTGATTGCCAGGTGATGCATACCCTGCTGGATGCTGTTCTCTCTTTATTTACCAGAACATTCTGTACCTCCACAGGAAAACGTCTCCCTGGCCGACATTCTTTCTTTGCGGGACAGCTGCCTCAGTGAGGAGGAGGTATGGGCCGTGTGTGCAGAGTGTGTTTTGGCCCTGCAGAACATCAGACCCTCCCACCTCTTCTACACTCTATGTATAACACCAGACACACTGGCCTTCAATGCTCATGGGAATGTTTGCTTCATGGAGCAGCTTAGCGGTGAGTCAACAGAACACACAATGTTTTTATGTTTTTATTTATTTTTTTGTCAGATTTCTGAAATATTTTGCATGCAGTGCTCTTTGCACTTACTTGAAAGATACTTTCTTTGGACAATTTAAGTTTGGAGGATAAATCCTACACACAGACTAGATATAGCTTCCAGTTGTAGTACAGCCAATATGTGGGCTGCAAAATCCTACATGCCTGTTAGTGCATAACACTTATACAAGAAGTAAGCTTTATTCCAATGTTACATAACAGTCTTGATCAGAAATGCAGCAATAGAAACTCTAAATCTAGGTTTATCCAGGTTAAAATCTAGTTTTTGATTGAAGAACAGTCTCAAAATTAGTTTGCCAGTTTCACGACACATACAAAGTTTTTTAAATGAACTTATGGATCACTTCCTGTATTACTCCTGTATATGTTTCAGCTTATTCTATTTTTCCTCTCACATTACTTACATCAGCACATTACAAATGTTACACTCTGCTGCATCTACTTGTTCCATGCCTTGCTTCCAGACATCAGAAATTGATAAGCATTGATTCGGTGAATGTAGGTTGCCATGGGAATTGTTGTTGTGGCAACCGTTTCAATAAAGCCAGCAGTCATGCTGCGTTGCTTAGTCATCTATTCATACTAACACACTGTTTAGCAAAGATAGCACCTGTTAAAGTAATACATCACAATACTGGTAATATCTGGTGCTCTAAATTATTTAATGCTGACCCATTTGAACATTTGATTTTTCTGTCAGATGTTAAAGAGGAGAAAGTCATAATAACATGACTTCTGCTGCATTATTTCCCTTTGTGTTCATCTAGTTGAAACATCACAAAGCAAAAGTTATCATTCTTATATATATATATATATATATATATATATATATATATATATATATATATATATATATATATATATATATATAATATATATATATAATATAATATAACACTGGACAGGTAAAAGAGCGTAAAAGAAAATAAACAAGGACAAGTAACTGATGAGTGAATATGCCATGTTTGTTCAAGTTTGGTGCAATCATTACTACGCAAGATTCATATGAAATTGCAGCCAGTGAGGAGGAGGAAATCAAGAGAAAAGTTATCTGAGAGTAACTTGAATGTTCAAAAAGCCAGTACCCAATTAATGGACATAAAAGCTTCCTGTGGGAGGGCAAGTAATTCCCATCAGTTCATCATTGACTGAACCCTTGTGGCCATAACTGTCATCCAAAACACTAAAATCTTAGTAGGTTTCCTGTAGCTGATGAATGTTGCATTTCTGCTCATGTTCTGACCAGCATCTTTAATTTCATGTGTAAGGGTGTCAGCACTCCCATTCCTTACAAAAACCAAGTCACAGAAACAGCCTATAACATGTTAGTCATACAGTGATTGTGCAAGTGTCACTTTTCTTAATATTACCATACATGTTTTACTTGTAGCAGTTTAGCTACGCTACAGTAATGTCTCTTAATCTCTTAGGACTCTGTCTGTCAGATCTGTAAAACTGTAAAAGTTTGTTGAGTATACTTTTTTCCAGAAATCATATTGAAAGTTAAAAAAAAAAACACAGAAAAAGAAAAGAAAGCATATTCTAATCTGATCAATTTTATGCTCACAATCAACACCAAATAGTTGTCTTAGCAGTTATTCGGCCGACTTCCTAGTAGTTGAATGTTCTGCCATAACTGTATCTGCAACTGTGATGTATCCATTTCTATCTGCTCTTGGGTGTTTTTTTCATTTAAATGCAAAACTCCAATCATAATCATTATCATAATCATTGGCAGATTATTATCTTCTATAAAGAGACTGTTTTGGTTCATAGGAGAATATCAGTTCTCTTCACCAAAGTTCAACCTTTTTTCTACATTTTTGATATTTGCATCAAAGTGCTGAGTACATCCTTTTTCTGTAAGTGATCACAGATCTATTCAGCATATTCCCCTTAAAGAAATATTTTTTTTTGTCAAGAAAACAGTCTGGTATGTGATTATTACATTGAGGAGTTTGCAGATGTTGCATATGGCTACATTTGGAAACACATTTGGACTTTTACAGTAGGGACCCAAGAAAACACAGAAATTTTCACTTTAAAATAAATTATTAATATTCTTTGAACTCCCAAGCAACTCTGACCTTGGAGGCTCCAGATTTCCATTAACTCACCACTAAGACATATCAGTACGATTCATTTCAGCTGATTAATTACTGCAGTAACACCAGGGAGGTGGCGGGATGAGTATGTGGGTGCTGCGGCGATGTTCAGCTCATGCAAATTGAGTCAGAGCAACAAAATGTCCTCGTAGTCATCATGCAGGGACGATAACAGATAACTGTTAACTTTCCCCATGAGACTTGACATTGCAAGCTGTTCCGTTTTGGATGAAACTCCTACTGGCGGAGTGCTGTGGGAGATCTGATCGGGAGAGCGTGTTGAATCTGGTAGATTGCTCAGCTCATCCTACCTGTTGTGCTAAAATGCCAGAGGCACATATGACTCACACGCCATCAACCTGATATAAACTGCTTCACGCTTAATGACTATTTTTATTTCTCTTCTTTGATGATTATTTCAGCGTGTTACAATTTTTTCCTAGCTACAATGGTTTTACATGTGTCTTCCACTACTTCTTACGCAGTCAATGTTCTTTGAAGGGAAAAGCAAAGAAGAGCGAATGAATGAGAAGGAGTAGAGGATGGTAAAGACTTGAAAGGAAAGGAAGAAACATGAGATTACTGGGAATGTGATCTTATCTGGTGACAAAAAGAAGAGAAAGAACCAAAGGAGGAAACTGTAAAGAGAGGCGAAAGGGGAGGAAAAACTGGAGAAAGAAAAGATGAAATGTTTTTATGAAAGAAGCTAAAGCTAAAAAGTTAAAGAAGAGATTTCTGGGGAATAAAATATCAAAGTAAAATAAAAGATGTGAAGGAAGAATTTCTGCTCTTTGTAGCCCAGAGCCGAACTCAAACGGCGAACTGTCATGACCCACTTTACTCCCTGTCATTCTTTCATATCCTCCCTCGTTTTTTCCACAGTACTCATGTCCTTCTCCAGTTGAAATGAGGCACAGAGTGCTTATCACACTGCTGCTATGCACCTGTATGCTGTTATTGTAGCAGGTCTGAATACTGACCTACTTCAGGAGGAGGACAGCGAGGAGGATGCACCCGATTCCTGCTCACCCCCTTTCAAATTCTGATCCCAGAGATTATTTTGAGATTATCCATCACACGTGAATTATGCAAATTGAGAGAAGCAGCTCCCTTTTCATTGGACTGCAGCGGTTAAATAAGCACCGTGCATAAGTCTAAGAGTTCTGTGTTGTTGCCATCAATAGTTGTGAGAAGGGAACAGGCCAGAATTTACTTCCCTATCAGTTGCTTTGCATTCAAAAATGTCAGTTCTCCCCTAGATGTGATGTTGCTGTGTAGTAGCTTGACAGAGACGTTTCTGGATGTTTTTGAGCTGCAGATGATCCAGATTGCTCCTTTGTCCCTCCGGAATTTGACAACACGGGCAGCACATTCGAGGTAAGAGAGATGTGTCGTCACAGCACATCATTCACACATAACTCACAATCACGTCCATGTTTTGTGAAATTTTTAACAAATAAGAAGTAGCTTCTTTATATATTTTTTCTTCCTAAAGCTTTCAGCCATTCACCTTACTTCTTGCACTTCATCAAAGCTAACCTTAACCTAGTTTCTCTGCAACCTAATTGCCTGGAATGTTTCATATTACTCGGTCTGTTTCTTCTCCATCATCCACTGTGGGATTCAATACAGTTTTTTTTATGTAATCAGCTCCTTTGATGCTGAGAGGGTCATTCCTCTTCTGCAAGAGCTTTGCTTCTGAGGGATCACGATGCTACTGCAAATCCTCCGCAGCCTGTCAATCTGCTCAATTTGAGTTATGCAGCAGGAATACGTATTGATGTTCGCAAACACAATTTCCAAACTTGGTTATTCCTGCAGGTTCAGTTATTGGAAGTGCACAACAACAGCACAGACCAGAACGGGTTTATACGTAGCTTAGATCAATACAGCATGAATCTCTGATTGTTGCAGTTTGAAAGCTATGAGAAGTCACGCCAGATGTTGAACTGTAACAGATCATAAATTAATTTTGCCAGGCCTGGCATCCTGTTCAGCTATTTTAATGATAAAAACCTGCGGTATTTACATTAACAAGCATTAAAAAAATCAATGCGGTTTCTTTCAAATTTATATACAGTTAATGGTAAACATTTTAGAGATTGTCTTACTTAATTTTGTAACAAAATGCTGTCAAATATCCTGAAATTACATTTTCTCATTCTTTGGAAAATATCTGCTACCTTTGAAATTTTCTTTTGTTCCAAACCATCTGCAACTCTTCTGGTTTCAAAAGAGAAAAAACTGAGTTTGCGTTCGAAAAAACACTCCCAAGGTCAACACTTTGTGGAGCTGCTTTTGCAACAGTTGCAGCTGCAAGGCTCCTTAGTTCTGTCTCTAAGTTTGGCTCACAAAACTTCTGGGATTTTACCTCTTTGCTCAAGGAAATGTTACTCCTGTTCCTTCAAATTGTTACAGTTTCTCTGAGGCGAATGTTTGAAATTTTTATGATCCACCCAGCCTTGTGTTGTGTGTTTGAGAACTTTGATACTTTTCCATTTTCATGGTAGAAAAATACAAACAACAAAAGAAAATCAATGTGAACTGAACTTGGAAGTCATTTTGAAATGAAGACGAGATGAGAACAGTTGTTTCAGCTCATCTTATTGATCTGTATTAATAATCAGGGCATAAAATCCGAACACTGAACCAACAATAAGCAGGAATCCACTGTACTTCCTCCCTCAATTACAAATAAAGTCTCAAACACAGATATTACAGGCTGTTAAGCTTCAAGGACTTACCTTCATACCAGGGGTTTGTGAAAATAGCTTTTATCTACTTCAGCAGACAGTAATGCTGGGAGTCATGCTGAGTCATGCTTCACATGATAAACTTCACTTTGATGAGAAATGTCCTGTCGCTTTGATGGTGTGAGATCTCATGCTGTTTTAAACATTTGCAAAAATTTTATGACCATTGGTTTTCACAACAAACTAACATTAACAATGTCAGCATAACCAGGAGGAGTTTGACTTAAATCTACTGATGGTGTTATAACCTCAGACACGTCTTCTTTTATCAAAGGGAATGATACATGACATACGTGGCCCAAACCTTGAAGAGGATTCTGCAATATTCAAATGTTTGTGCTTCTCTGACTCTGGCTGCAGGGCCACATTTTCTCTCTGGGCTCCACACTTTCCGCTGCACTGAAGTTTGTCATTGAGCCAGAGCTTGAGGCTGAACTGGGAGAAGAACTTCAGAGTCTGCTGCAGCAGATGCAGGAGGAGAAGCCTGACGACAGACCTGAGCTGGAGGTGCAAAAACAGTAACAGTCCGAATTACATAGAAGAAAATGAAAAGTCAAAAGTGTTGTTGTTAATTTCAGTGAAAATTACAGTTTTGATTGATGAGTTTCTACTGATCCAAGATGAAAAACTTCCTTATAGTCAGTCTTACTGAATCACTCCAGTCTTTAAAACAACCAGGAGGTTTTTCATTACTGTGAGTACTGTTCTTTGATTGCTTGCACTTTAAAATAAGGTAATTGTGTGCTCCTTAGCAGCACCAAGTGGAAATATAATGTAAGTGCAAATCTGTTTGAGATGAAAATTTTTACATCCTGGTTCTGTTTCAGCAAATCAAGAATGTAAAATTAAGCACATTTGAATCGCAAACTATTGTTTAAACTTCATATTATAATAAAAAGGTAATTAACTATTATTAGTATTTGCCATAAGCTGAATGGACTCTGTTGGTTAGCAGTCCAGATGAAACTGAAGTATATTTTATCAAATTTCAAATAGAGACTATCAATTTTATTTCACAAACCACAGAAGAAATTAGTTTTTTCTCAATGTTGCAGACTTTATGATACAATTCTCCCCCAGGATATTCTGTTGCTGGCTGAAGAGCAGCTGTCTCAAACATCTTCTGCTACCGTGTGCCGGAAGTTATCTTCGACTGGACGAAGAGTGCTCTCCATTGAATCAGTTTCAAATATTCAAGGTTCTTATATTTATTACTCCAGGGTTTTCTGCTGCCCAAAGTGATTTTCTGGCCTCTGATTTGTGTCTTTGTGCATTCACAGATGAACAGGAGGAATCTTTGGAGGAAAGATGGCAGCATTCCAAAGCCAAATGTCTTTTGAAAAGACTAAACTCAGAGGATAAGACCAAAGACCTTTCTGACACCTCTGGGACAAACAGTGTGTCCAGACAGCAGGTAACAGCTTTTGGTGACAGAACGATTTTAAAGGAAACTTTCTCTTGCACAGCCTTTGTTCATCTGACCACTAAGTTTACAACTAACACTGTGGCATAAAGAGGTACTTCCTCTCCAGGAACACCAGGCTGAAACTGATTTCTTTAAAAATGATCAAACATTCAGCAGCATAAGCATTGCAACTTTGCCATGTGCAAGCAAGAGATTTTCCCTTTTATGGTGAACTTATTACTTTGCCATTGTTGTTAGTTCACTCATAAAATAGCTTCTCTAATGGTTATGTGTGACATTGCTCAGTAGTGTTGCTTGGAAACTACTATTTATTTCAACTGCTCAGAACAGCTGAAATGAATGATAATGCTCTCCTTCTGCAGGTGTGTGGGGCCTGGGATTCCTCTCTATGGGCCGAGGATATGGAAAGCGGTGAGGCAGACGGCATGAATCTGACAGATGAGATGGATTGTCGGTCTTACAACAGCTCCCCAGTGAAGAGGAGATCCCAGCAGAAGTTCAGAGGAGCAAGGGGAGCCCTTAATCGCTCCTGCTCGGTGCCGGACTCCAACAATCCCCCGTGTGTCTCCACTCCACCTCACGGAGACATCAGTATTCCTGTTTCTGACCTCACAGAAATAGGAGCTGATGAACATCTAGACTCAAAGTCCATGTGGAGTAACAGACTGGAGAGACTAAACCGGGGGAAGTCCTGTGAGTCCTACCCTCACTGTAGGACTCAGGATCAGGAAAAGGCATCGCAAGGAGCCGATCATGTAGACTTTTGCATAGAAGAAATAAATATTCAAGACTGTGTCCAACCCATGTCAAGGGGATGTATCCAGGACTTGGTCGCCTCCTGTGCCTCCTGTCGAGAACTGGAGATGGCACAAAACCCTTCAGAGAATGAGAGTGCGACAAAACCCAACATTTCCCTTTCTTATAACTACATGACCAAAAGCATGCTGTGCCTGAACGAAGAATCTCAGGATGAGGTTAGTCTTACGTGACACAAATGCCAAGCGAACAGCTTGAACTCCTCAGTCACTAAGTCGTGACTTTTTGTTTGTTCTCGTTTTCTGTCCAGTGGATCTCTCTCAGGGAGCTGCTGAGTCATTGTGGACGGAGGCTTACGGTTAATGAGCTGTGGGCTTTGTGTTACACCTGCTTGTCTTCACTGCAAACTTACACTGACTTTCCAAGTAATTGTTTTCCTGTTTGTGTTAAATTTCCAGCTCTTTCATTGACAAGAATTTTGCTCCAATTCCATTCTGATATCTGATATCTCAATCTGATTATGTGATTTAGATAATTTCATCTATCACAAGCCCATCCAGGGACCAGTGCTGCGAATTAGCTTGTGCTATTAGCACTTTGATGCAAACATGGGGCCGCTGTTCTGTTCAGTTTGTCTATTGGCTTGTGTCTGTCCCTATCAAATAAACTTAAATTATATTAAATTTTTCAGAACACTTCTAGTTTAACATTGAGAACCATTATAGTCGTTATGTCGTAAAGCTACTATTCATAAACCACACAAGCATAGTAAACTGTACCAAAGGTTGGTGTGATTTGGGCACCAACATTTGGTTGCAAGATTGATAGACTTAAACTTATTTTATTGTCGTTGCACAAAAACATGACAGTGAAATAGCCAATGAAATGTCGCTTGGCCACCGGAGCACACAGAGAAAAAATAAATTAAAAAAACACAGAAAAATAACAAGTGTGCCTCTACATAAATTTGCAGTAATAATATATTTCTAGATATATAGAACCTGGTGTTTTCAAACAGTCTTGTGTTGAAACAAGACTGTTTGATTAATTCTGTCTCTAATAGGAATGGTAGTCAGAAGTTCATTTACAAAAGGAGAATGATTGGTTCTTGTTCTCTCTGTGTCATTAGCTTATTTATGCCTGGACACAGTGTATGTGAACTGCAAGGGAGAAGTGATTTTTCTCAAACCTAAAACCATCGGTAGGTGTAATATTGTCAAATACTCTATGCTTCTTATTTTTTTTTCACTTGCAAATGTGTGGAGTTTGTTCAGATGAATTGTTAACTTCATGTGTCTTCTTCACAGAATCCCATGATGGGTTTTTTCTTGCGCCTGAGTATCAGGAACACGGTATTGTAACTGAGAAGGTCTGTCTGTCAGAGCTAGTTTTACCTTCTTGTACAATTAACTGGTTATTAGCTGCAGCTAACGATTTTTATTCTACATTTATGCATCACTTGTGTGTACTCAGGTCTGTGTGTATGGGGTTGCTGCTATCCTCTGGGCGTCAGCCAAGTTCAGCTTATCACCAAATCAGAAGCTGGCGATGCCTCGTAAAATGAAGAGACTCCTCCTGGAGATGGCTAAGAGGACTCCCATGGAGAGGCCAACCATCGTCATGGCAAAAAAGGTTTCACTTGGAATAATGATTGTCCTGGAGCCACGCAAATGTTCTTGTCTGCTGCCTGAAAAGCAAAATAATGTTTTAAATGACAGTGTGATACAATGTTTCAGGAGGATATTCTTACATTTATCTTATTCTGCTTCGATTTAACTTTCAGCTGAATAATTTTACACTAAAGATTCTCGGAAATAAATGTAAATGGAGCATTTTTTTAAAGTTAGTTTCATTTTATTAGTTGACCCGAGTGAGTAGGAAGCAGAACTTAATCCACAATTTTCTATTTTCTTGGATAATATATATGATGTGAAAGAGGTCCATTTCTGGTTGCAAGTCTTCAAAATAAAAAACACAAAAGAACATATATGTCATATAAGGCAGGTGTGTAATAATCCCTGATAAATGAGTAAATTACTAAAATTAAATAGCTGTTCTTCCTGCGTTGCTCACGTCCAGTCTTAAATTAAAAACAAAAGTAAAACTGGAACTCTGACGAAAAAGTCATTTTATTTTGTGTTGGGTTCAAATCCATCTTAGTTATATGGACTGCAGTGGAGCATATATTTTTAATCCTCTATTGTTTTTTGCTTTTTTTTACAGAGCTGCATCTGTAATCTTTCTCGTCAGGGGATTAGCGCTGAGACTGTCTGGGGAAACCTCATCAGCAGAGTTCACCCGGTAAGCTTTTCTGCAACGTTGTAGTTTTATGTGTTAATTTCCTGGGATTATATGAAACTCAGAGTCAGAGTTATCTGTTCTGTATCATTAAGTTTATTGTCATGAACGGTGATGTCTTTTTTTTTCCCCAGCCAGCTTCAGAAGGCCACGATACTGAAGAATTGAGTGAGAGTAATAATCAGAGCTCAACTGATGAACCCCGACCAAACAGTGGTATGACGGTCCTATTTAAGTACGAATGACCCTCATGCAATATACAGAACTTTGCATTAAAATGCAACAAACTTTTACAATGTCTTGCAAAGCTGTTCCTATCACATCATTTTAGAATGCCACAAATTTCAACATTCTTATTTTGTGTCATGAATTTGTATTTGGCCTCATTTATTCTGACACCCCTAAATAAGATCTGGTGTAGTCAGACGTCTGTTGGTTGTAAATTGACAATCCATGTGTGTACTTAAATCTCAGCACAGATTCAACTACTAGGAGAAGGCCTCACAGGTCATAGCAGAGAGGTTAGGGAGAAAGTTTAAATAAAGCTTGTTTAAAAAAACAATTTCCCAATGCTCAATCCATCATTTGAACTTAGAAAGAGTGTGACATACATGTAGACGTCAAAGAGATAATCATGCAGCCGTGTAGATAACATGTAGAGGAGAATCCTGAAACAAAAAACACATTGACTCAGCAAAAAGACAGCCTCAAAAGACCTAAACCCAATTGAGAAACTGTGTTGATGTTAATGGTTGTTTTCCATCTTGTCTTACTGAGTTTAAATTTGTTTGCAAAGAAGAACGGGCATAAAATGTCTCTTCTAAGCTGGTACCACAAGAGACTGTAGCTGTGATTGCAGAACAAAAGTGATTCTACACAACATTCACTCAGGGAGCTAAATTCAAAAGTGTGCCACATAATTTGTATTTGTGAAAAAAAATATTTTGTGTGTGTTTATGTGGTAGTTTGTGCCAGTCCATCATATGAAATCCAGATAAAATGCAACGAATTAGACCTACGATAATGAAATGTAAAAATATTTGGGGATAAATAAAAGGTTTTGCAAGGCACTGTATTGCAATAAGTTAATTCTTGTTAACAAAGTGAGCACAGTTCTGGCTGTGCACACATTCCTGTGTGTAGTTTGTAGTTTCTTTTTGCCTGAGTGTTACCACTAGAAACAGGATCACGACCATTACCACGGCAGCAGATCACCCAAAACATTTTAAAAGTGTTATTTGTACATAAGCAGTGTGCATTGCATGAGACAATATCACTGATATTGTATCTGGGATTGTTGTAACCACGTGTAGGCTTTGTGCCCATGGCCACTGAGAGCCGACTGGCTCCTGTGCCTGGCCCTGTTCCCCACAGCTATCCTGTCAGCATGGAACTCCAGCTCCCAGAAGCCTTCACTTCCACTGCCACACACTTCACCCCAATCATCCTGACCAGTGAAGGGGAAACAGAGGAGGAGGAGAACCAACATCTGGGAGCTGTCACTGTAAGGTACAACATCAAAAATACATTGTGTGAATGTAATGATAATCTACTTAAATTTGGTGCAAATTTAACTTTATACCAACCTTTGTTGAAAAGAAAGAAGACTAACAACATCACAACACGTTTAAAACTTAACTGGATTGTTTCTTTAACAGGACAGCAGACAGACTGACAAAGAGCAGTGTTCATGCTGCAGAAAGCTGCCTAGATGTCCCTCCTTCTAAGGCCAATCTACATTCAGAAGAGCTGACTGAGTTTCACACAGTCATGAGCACTTCTTCCAAAACGTCCAGCACAATACCCGAGGACTCTCCTTCAGCGCTCTCTGATGTTTCCCTCCTTGAAGTCTCCCTTCCCAGTCTCTCCTCCCCCTTATCCACTAACCTCAACAGCTGTGGGATTTTCAACAATTACCTCTTTTGGCAGGATCCCATGACGGGACATCTGTCCTTGGTGCCCGTTAAGGTCAGAGCTCCTGACTCGCTACACGGGCTGGACATAAACCCGTCTTTGGTCCCTCAGTCTTTGCTGGGCCTGATAACAGGTCAGGAGACCAACGGGGGCCTGTTTTTTGACTCTCTGAGTGTCACTTTGAGGCCTGGGACTCAGGATCTATTTTATTTAAATGGTAACTCCACAACGTCAGACGGTTCTCAGGATCGTGCTTCACATAAAACGTACTGTGGAAAAACAGAAACCAAAACAGAAGGTGAGAAGAGCTCTGCCTCCAGAGGTCAGCCTGCCCTGCAGGATGTGATCGACCTGCTCAAACGACACTTTTCAATTAAGGGGCATTTAGACAATGGCCGTCAAGACATCATGATGGGTAAGTGCAACACAGTCCTTCTACACGGGAAGAAAATTGGCTCAATATATTTGTGTATTATTGCTTCGTTAATAACTCATGAGATTAAAACGATAGATTTTTTTTGTAGTGGTGAACTTCATCAACTTGAGTGTCTTGCTGCATTTCCATTGACTGTATAACTGTACAATTTGATATTTCGAAAATAAATTTGCTTGATAGAAATTTTGAAAATAACTTGTTGATATAAAGTTTTGGTGCTAGAATGAGGTTGTTGTTTTTTTTATCTTATCGACGTTAGTTTATCTTGCAAAACTGAAATGGAAGCACTTTTTTTGCACATGATCAGCAACCAGATGTTCCCACAGGTGCAATCCACAAACAAGATGATGACAGGAAGTAGAGGACGTTTTTTAGTAACTTTTCTCAAGATACATGTGATTTAAACTGAAATATCATATTAAATATTGTTATTTAATAGAAAAACCCCAATTGCAATTTTTCTCTTTTGTTTTTTTTAACATTAGTGGAATACTTGCACACATTGGAAACTCGTTTAGAGTAGTTCTTCTCCTGTGCATTAGCGACCATGTGGGTGCTTTACCTCATTGTTTTCCTTGGACCATTTTAACTAGATGCTGAACCCTGAACCCTACAAGACCTGCAGCTTTAGTACTTGAGTCATTGAGCCTTCACAATTTGACTATAACTTAAAATCCTTATACATTTGATGCTTGCTGTGCATCCACTTTGAGGACAAAATGTGCACCTGCTCATAAATATTTCGCACCCATAAACATCTGTCCAGGAAACATAGTTTTATGCCTGTTTGGTGCATAAAACCAGCAGTTCTACAAGGGAAAGACAGCTCATTGTTTTTTATCATCTGTATGTTCCTTTAATCTCTATCACCATTTGCACTAAACTTAAAGGAACTTCTTATTGAACTTTTTAGTCAATTTTTGTGTGAAAATAAAATATTTTTTGTATTTTCCCAGGGGAATACCTTTTCTGTTTGAAGGGACTCCGATACCAGCAGTTTGCCAGAATAGTGAAGGAGAGATTCTGTGACCTTCACTGGGACGATGACTTACTGGGTGTGTTGCATTGCCTGGTGAACTACAGCTGTTCAACTCTGTGAGCAGGTCTTTTCTGTATTCTCTTAATACAGTTATTTATTTTGTAAATGGATGTCCATATGACCAAGGGCACGCTCTGCTTGCGTTGCTCTTACTGCTTTCTTCTGCGCTGTTGTCTCTGTAAGAAGAGCAGGTCACTTTGCCTCGATTGCCAACAAAACTTGACTTTGAGCTGTTTTGTGGACTGATGAGACAAAATGAGAATTTTTTGGAAAATGTGTGTCATTTTACTAAAAGCATATCAGAAAAATAGCATCATAAGGACAGTCAAACATGGTAGTAGCAGTGTAACGTCTGGGCCTGATTTAATCCTGTAGAACCTAAATAAGTAACTGTAATTGATGGAACCGTGAGTTCTGCTCACGGTTCAGTTTCCAGTTCATTATGGACCTTGCAACAATGACCAGAATTACACTAGCAAGTCTGAATCATTTACACAAGAAGCAAATGATTATTGTGTTGTGGGCTAATCAAAGTTGGGAGTCTAGGGATCTAAATCCAATTGGAATGTAGTAGTGTAATCTTCAACAGGCTGTTTGTGCTTTAAAATCCTCCAATAAGGGAATATAAAAACAATGTATTAAGCCAGAAACCCACCAATAGCTATTCATTTTTCACATGGGGCCAAAATGGTTTGATTGTTTGTTTTTTTTGTGCTGGATAAGTAAAAACATCATTTTAAAATGCATTTTGTGTTCATTCAGGTTGTCTATGTATGTCAAATTTGTTTGATGATTGGAGATATTTAACTGTGACATCAAAAGCAAACACAGAGGAAATTTGTAAGGAGGAAAATACTTTTACCTGACATTCCAGAGCTAGAAAATAACACCATGAATCCATGTTATCTGACTATTAGCCTGTAAGCTGCTGCCGCAAGTCAGCAACAGAGTGTTTCAAGGCAATTTCAGGCTTGCTGAATGTGCTGTGTCATCGAAATGATGTAGAAACAGATAATAATATGGTTCACAGTCTCTGATGCGCCTTTGAGGAATCTTAATTTACTCAGTTGATAATTTGTGTACTACCAACGTAGTTTAGGATCGGTGAGTGTGTAACCAGAGATGATATCAGAAGAGCGAATCAATCGATTAGAAGTAGCTAAAAAAAGACCACAGCACCCCCATTATTCCCTCGATTCACTATCACACCCTGTACGCCTGGACTGTGTGTGAGTTTTGTCACTTCACCTTCCACTCCAGTACTTTCCATCATGCCAATAGAAATGCACAAAGATAATGCAGTCCACTCTGATCATTAAATCTCCTCTTCTCATTAAGGAGATATAACGTTATACCCAGCATTTGAAAGAGGTTCTCACACAGAATGCAATTAATGCAAGAACTAAAGTCAGCAGCTTAAATTGTCTCTATGGTAACAGCGTGGTGTTTTGTAACATGGAGCAAATTTCCGGTCCACACTGGAGAGACATACATAAACTACTGCTTGCCTTGTCACTAATGTGCTTAGAGGAAGCTCTTGGCCATTGGTGGAGCTTAAGTATGTGAATGCATACAAACATGATATGCAAAAGACGATCAGAGAGATTAGCCTCTCAGTTCCTCTGACTGCTTTTCATCCAGTGTTGCCATGATCTTGTGCTAAGAGACTCTTTATGCTGCGGTGTTAGGACGACACAATGGCTTTGGAGGGAGCTGGACAAGCTTTACCTCTGGCCGTAGGCTATGGAGGGGTATTTTTCTGTGATGTTGCAGCTCTTTCTGAGCGAATCAGAGGAGAGCTTTATCTATGTATTACTCTGTCCATATACAATTTGAGTAAGAATGGATCTGGATGATTTTGATAAGCTAGAGCAGTCATAGTGAGATTTGTTGGCTGCCGTCTTTGATTTGTTGTTTCAGATCATTATTGCACTGATTAACTGATTATTATTATTATTTCAGTGATTAATGTTAATTAATTCCCTCATTTCCAACAACTTTGAGTGCACCGTATGTTTTGTGTCTCCTGAATCGCCCCATGCAGAGCTCATAATGAGCAGTCTCCATCTAAGGCTGTGAAGAGGGCAGCCGTCACTCCACCCTTCACCGCCGCTGCCTGCAGAGGGAAGACGCAAGTTTGCCTGCACAGATGTCTCGATCTGAATGGAAACATTCATGCTTCTCGTCCTGTTGCTGTTGGTATATTGGAGGGAAGCGAGGCAACATCTTGCTGTGGGGAAGATGAGACGGTGCTTGAGGGCGCTGAGATAAGATTGGAGAAAAACCGGTTCTGGATAAGTCAAGGTAGGAAACTCACCTGTGCACACTTATTGAACTGAGTTGAATTGGAATACAGGTTTCTGACTGGACAATTTAATTTTGGATGCATTTGCGAGGATATATAATTTGCAAACTTGTCACTGACATATTCTAATAAATATTTAATTGCAAAATGGGCATATCTTGTTGTACTATCTGACCGTTTCTGAATATGAATGCGTCCAGCATCGTAAATGTTGGAAGTAGTTACACCTTTTGCAATAAGTTTTATATTCACATTGGAATATAAAACTGAAAACTACAATACAAACATGTCTCCCACTGTTATTACATGTGATGCATTTATGGTAATGGGTCAGACAAGAGATTAATATGTCAGTGTTTTCTCAAATGAGAGTTTTTTGCTGTCGTCAACATTTGAATCTTTCACTACTCATGACAATGAAAAGTTTAAGAAAAGTTTTGTTTCCTAAAATGCCAGTTCCATGTGGACGCAGGGCAAAAACAATTTTATTTAGAAAAATAAACTAACAATTTAAAATGTGCAGCCTAATACTTAAAATGGTAGTACTCAACTTACTACAGGAAACCTAACAGTTTCAAGAGTGACAACAATTGGGTATTGTGACAATTTCAGCAACACTTGAAGTACAAAGAAACCACCTTTATTAAAAGACCAACGTTTTATCAGAGTCAACACAAAATAAACTTTTACATGAAAAGTATGTTGAACACAAAATAATGAAAACAGTCGCACGTCATTCTTTAAAGTGATTTAAATGTACGATATGTTTAAAGAGCCACAGGTTTGATGTATTCACTGATTTTCTGTATTTATGTTCGTTTTGCTACCTGCCTGTGCAGATCATTTATAAAAATATGCCGGACAAATTATAAGAAATCTTCTTAAAACAATTTGGTGCTGTGAGTTCTTTGAGTGCCTTGATGATTAAAACTAAGCTTCCTATAATTTAACAAAAGTCCTGAAACATGTTTTATTTTGATCCATTCATGTTTTTTGTCTTGAGGTTTTTAAGGTTTTATGGGATTTGTACGTGCTGAAAAGAATCAATACTGCTTTTAAATTTGAAACCCTTCTGCGATGTGTTGGGAAATGTTTCTTTTTAAATCGACTGACTGACAATATCAAGCTGTTCTTCAGCTTTCTGCACATTCATAAGAGTCCAAACCGCTCCAGAAAGCGCCAGAGTTTTTTGTTTTTTCTGGAACTCATTCCCGACTAGTCACATTAAGCAACTCTGCTGTAGTTTCGTTCCTGTTAAAATATGCCAGACAATGTTGGCCACAAACAAACTCTATAAAAGGTATGTGGAACAAAAACGTTAGTGATAGGGCTCGAGGTTGAATTGCCTGAAAAGTAATTTTTGTAAACAGTAGGTGCATTGTGCAGCCATGACAGGGTTAGCAACAAATACCCCCAGCACCACTCTGGGGTATCTCTCTGTGTGGTTGTTGCACAAATCCAGTCAGTCTTGTTGCTTTCCATGTGATTCTGACCCCCTCTTCTCTTCTCCCATCTCTCTTTCTCTGCTGTTTTTGTTTTTTCTGTTTACCATTCGAGGTGTGAAGGCAAACAGTTCAGAGTCTGGGGTTATGGAGGCAGGAGGTCATTCAGCGGGTGGCAGCGATGAAAGCCCCTCTGAAGCCGAGTTTGTGTCAGGGAGAGAGGAAGATCTGATGGGAGCCCACGATGAGCAGATGAGTCCTGACCACTCGGAGGACATGGAGGACAGCGACTCTCTGGTGTCGGAGCGGCTCTTTTCGCCCGCATCCACGACAGGCTGCACAGGCCTCAGCTTCAGCCCGGCCTGGGCCCTGGCTCTCTTTGCAGAAGATTGTTTTAGTCAGGAGGTGATTGAGTATGCATTGAATCTGGGAAAGCACACAGGATCGCCAAGCCTGGAAGTGAAAGTGCAGGTGGGTAAATGCTGCTGGCCGTGAGTCATTTATGACCTTCTCTCAGTCTGTCTGAACAAACAGCAGACTGCATCACTTATTTATTAAGCATACTAACTTGATGAAATGTATTATAAAGCAGGATTTAATATGCTGCATTTTGCATTGGCAGGAATGCATACATAGTGACATAAAAGCTGTCAATGTTTTAAAATGTTAAAGCTGACCTATTAGACCTATTATGCCTCTTTGAACAGGCAAGGATATGTCTATGAATAATAAAAACATGTTCATTACATTTTTTTTTGCTTAAAATAATTTTTAGATAATGATATTTTAGTCTGCTCATGTTTGCCTATTTTGAGCTCCTTTCAGAATGAGTTGTTTTAGGGCCTCTTGTCACTTTAAATCCAACTAAGCCTCTGCTGGCCACGCCCCCAACTGCATATTTTACACTCACACGTGAAAATGTCTGCAAGCAGTTTTTGCAATTATACAACCATATATATATATTTGCTGTAAAGTGCTTTGGACTTCCTTCATGCTGAAATGTGCCGTGGAAGCAAACTTGAACATGAAGCTTTAACTTCGAAAAGCAGAAGTGTGCCCTCCTGCGCAACCAACAAGAATATAGTAATTAGTTTTCGGAATGATAAGTCAACAACAAAACACTTGTCTTTTCCAGCAGTCATAGCGCATACCAACTGAGCACTTGGGTTGCTAAGTAACGGGATGGGCTTGGCTGTGGTTGCTAGGTAACAGCACAGTAACCATAGGTTGTGAGTTAAAAATCGAGAGGTTTTTGAAACGGCTCGTTTTCCAGATACAACAAAACATTAACTAAATTTCAAAAAATGTCTGGGTGGTATTTTGAAATAGTTGATACCCAAATTTTACATAATAGTTTTCCTTTAAACTAGATGTTTTAGCTGTAGACTAGGTCTTACACATTTTAAAAATAACTAAGATGTCCTTAACGTCTGTCCCTTTTACCTTCATGTTGAATTATACATAACAAAACATTTACAGTTCAAAGAATGAACTAACTTGCAAAACACATTAATTAATAACTGCCACAATTAATAATAAATAGTTTTAAATTATCATAAGTTGTCATAACAAATTTGAAGACATTTTAATGCAACTATTGAAATATTATATATACTTATGTATTGGCTAAATACTCCCCATAAATTTCAGCTACTTTCTGTATTAGTTAATTAGAGGTCAACTTTAAATTTCAGGTAGCTGCAAAGGTTTATTGTGTTGATAAAAGGTGACAAATCTTGGACATTTTTGGTGTTTCCAAGTACTGGTCACTTCCACCCCATTCCAGAACTTTCCAGTTTGGTTAGTCTAATTATTAATTTTTCAATGTTTTCTACCCCAGAAACTTTCCCCCTTGTGCCAATTCAAAGCCACCAGGAAAAGGTTTTACCACTTCTTCTGACAATTAGGGTGATGGAAATAAGACCTTCCAACCTCAAACATAATTGTTATTTTTAAAGATTAACACTTCCTGTACATTTTTTATCACCTGTCAGAAACACACTCGGCGACTTAAAGGACGTCACTTTTAATTTAAATCCACCTGGGGAATGAATAACTTTGGGATTAACTTTAAATCTCCTTCAGATGTTTCTCAGTTTGGTTCTGATTTTATATTTGTCTTAGGTAAAGTGGTTTTATGTACATATTTCATGCAATGTTCTTTGTAACATTACCTAATACTGCAGCACAACTTATCTTTTCATGGCTGTAGCAAATGTTATGTTACTGCCTAACCACATTACCAAAACAAATAAAACACTCTACAACAAAGTTCCAGTTGTGGGCTTCATGCTTCAAATTGGCAGCTTTATATTTGGCTGCAGCTTGTAGTTCCAGTGCTTTCTGAATGTGCTTTCACTTTACTCTACATATTGAGGTTCCATTCAGTCCGTTCACCCGATCAGGTTATTTTATCAAGTGCGGGTATTATTTTTCTATTCCCAAAGAAAAATGGGTCACGGTCAGGCTTTAGGGTAAATAGAATGGTAATGTGGGGGACTTGAAGATAATTGGCACAATATCCCCCTCTAACTGGATGTGAATATTAATGTGTTGAGCTTCGCCCTTGGCAGAGGAAGTTATTATCATTTGCAAAAGAATATTAATGAACACCCTTTGTGTTTTCCCACGTTGATGGAGCTACTGCTCTTTCAGACAGTTTGTGTCGCAGCTGATAGTACACCTTAATAGCCGTCCGCTACCGCTACTCCTCGCTTGCTACACTTCAAAAGAGCCGTTGCCACGGTGAGCAGAAAGCGGAAGAAAATGCTGCCCTGTACACAATGGAAAACACCCGACGGCCTCTTGCAGTGGAAGGCATGTGGTCGTGCCATTCCTGTGACTCTCTGCGTATTCCTTTGAACAGGAAGTGCAGCAGCAGCTGATAATTGAGACGAGGAATCTGAAGAAAACCAGAAATTTCTATCAAAAGCTGAAGAATCAACATGAGAGAAAAAACAAAGGTCTGTGTGCTCCATTGTTATAAATTATGGAGATGTCTTCTGGTGTTTCCAGTATGAATATAAATATGTTTCTATGCATGAATCCTGAAGGTCCTGAAAGCAAACTGATGCTCTCAAAACTCAAGTCGCAGCTCGAAGAACTCAGATCCAAGGTGGCCTTTTTGGATTGTGTGAAGAAATATCTTGAGGTATTAGTCAATACTAACATTTTTTATTGTTATTTCAGTAACATATTTAAATGTCTTACTTTAAGTAATTAACACAAAGTCACCTTTCAATGCATTCAACACTACCACACTCTACAATGGATTTTTTTAAACATACCAACATTTTATGTGGTGTAATCATCTTAATTTTCTGGCACATTTACTCATCTTGGCATTCTAAGTGCTTGGAGTGGCTTTTATGGGAAGGTGGCCAATTTTTTAGTCTGATTAATTCAGCTTATAACTAATTTGACATCTTGGACAGCGAACAGAGCAAGACAGATAAAATAAACAGTTACCAAATAAAAGTTACTTGTTCTCTTCTCATTCATATACAACATGAAAAATACACAAATGTCATACATGTGAATATGACAGATGTTTGGCGAAATGGAAATAATGGAAATAATAATGTACTGACATTCAGAAGCTTGATAACAGTTTTCAATTTTGTTGATGAAATTTTGTCTTTTGACAACCACAAAAATCAATATATTTTATGTCACAATAATTCACTGTTGTCTATAACAGTAAAGTGAAGAGAATATATTATCAATACATTTCAAAAAGTGCTTTGTGTTGTGTAATGATCGAAATGTTTGCTTATTATTCACTAACTCTTAAGCTCAGATTGGATGGTGAGCATTTGTGAAAATATTCTATTGGTCGAAAACGATGCATTGTTTACCTTCCGCACCACAATTATTCTTAGAGTTGATCTGTCTTATATTAGAATACTTTGTAGGTGGTTTTGTAATGTAAAAAAATGTAAAAGTCTCTTCACATAGATTCTGTGCATGTCAAAATAAGAAATAATGTTTCAGCAGCTTACTATGCTGTTTTTGAAATGATTCATGAATATTTGTTTCATACCTGCAGGTCCTCAGTGTTGATCAATGGGGTCTGGAGGTTTCTTTACTGTCCTCTCTGGCTGTCTGTGGGTGCCAGTCCATGAACCTTCAGTCCACTGAGGACCCCACTGTCCTGAGCTTTGGTAGCACTAAAGGGAAGAGGACTCTGCAGGCTGGCTCTCCTCTGGGACTCATGGCTTACCTGTATGCCAGGTACTGAAATCTGAAATATAAAAACATTTGTTCACAAAAAGTATTTGATGAAGAACTCCAGATTTTCTTTCATTTTGCCATTGTTTTGCACAAATATGCATCCTAGTTTGCATGAACACATCCAGTATCATGACAGCAATGAGTGACACGGAGGGGATAACAGCATTTCATTCTTCAAACAAGTAAAAAATACAGGATGTACAACACAGTTCCTTTTTTTTATTTGACCAAAAAGTCTAAATCTGATGCATCTTATTCTTCATCATCAGCCTGACCAGACTATCTACATTTTATTTAAACATTAAAGTATTCTGAATTAAATAACCTTCTTTCTTTTCTGATCTCCAGGCAGTCACAACACTTCTACATGTTTTTCTACCCATTGCTATGGGGAAGAACAACAATAGTATAAAGTAATTTAGTTCAATTCAAAAATACTTTATTTATCCCAAGGGGAAAATAAATGTCATAACTCATGGTGGTAGCAGTCTGTGTAGCAATGAATCTGAAGAAGCTTCTGACTGAAGAATGTTGCTATATGACAGTGTCATGACTGTTATTATATGTTACTATCATGAAACACTAACAGCTCAGTGGAGTAGAGACATGTCCTGGATGTTCTGCTAGTTCACCTCATTTGCTTTTGCCTCAAAAAACCCCACGACCGCATGGTGACAGTCCACATCGTTTTTATCTAAATTATTTTGAATTCAGTGAATTCTCTTCTTTATTTTATGTATAACTTTGCCATTTAAAATATAACAAGCTGAGCAGAAAAGGAAGAAAGCAAGGAAGGAAAGAAGGGGAGAGAAGGTGGGAGGGAGAATAAAACATTGAGTATTATTTGAGTAATAATCCGTGTTTGAGTTTTGTCGTGTGAGTTTTCTTCTAATGTAAAACAAAAAACAAAAACTGAGCGTTTCTGACTTTGGCTGCTGCACAAGGAGAATTAGGCCTGACTTGAAGTTATGTGTACAGATAAGGACACTAGAAAAGCTAGTGGTGTGAAATGAAAGCTTTCTGCTAATCTGAAAGGAGCAAGATGTTTTCTAACAGTCTTGAGACACACAAAAGCATTCTCTAACACAGAAAGTTAGTTTTTCTCTCTCTCTTTGCCTCTGAGTGGAAACTCAAGGATAGAAACGTGGAGAGAAATAACGTTTCTCTCCACCAGTTTTAAGAACTGTAATCACATTTTCCACCAATATTCAAACTTCTCCTTTCTGAATTTCTTTACAGAAATGCTGCTGCAGAGGGCTACATCCAACAGTTCCTGTACACATATCGTTTCTTTTGCACTCCTGAAGAACTACTGCAGTTCATCATGGATAAGTTCATCAGCGCTTCAAGGTACCAAACAACAAGTAACTGTTGTCAAGAGGAAAAAAAAGCAGATTTTTATACAGTTTTGATATGTTGTTTTAACCAGGGAGGGGCCAGAGATGTCAGGGGACAGTGAAAGGATCTTCCATCGCAGTCTGGACCTTTTACAGATCTGGGTGACAGACTGCAAATCAGTGGACTTCACGCCAAAGTCAAGTCTTGTGGAGACTTTAGAAACCTTTCTAAATACAGAGGTAGACACACACCCACTAACACTTCCCTGCAATCTAAAGTAATTACTTTTTCCAGAGAGTTAATGTCTTACACATGTAACGCTGATTGTCTTTTAACAAATGTGAACCAGATGTGTGTTATTACGTCAAGAATATTCGTTTAAATCCAATCTAATTAATAGAAACTGTAAAGAAAATATACTTTTTGCATTTCTTTCTGGTACATTCATTTGATACGTCTGGCTCAAACAAAACGGGAGACCATGCAGTGGTTAAAGTGCATAAAAAGGAATATTTATGAACAAAAACAACAATGCATTGTGGATGTCAGTAGCAGTGGTGTAATGCAAATGCTTGGATATGTTGAAGTGCAAAAACAAAGACACAAATGTGCAAAAGGAGGGGAGCTGAGGCCTGGCAACAAAACACCACAAGCGGCAGAGCGGACGCCAAAGGCGATCCAGAAGGTGGAGACAGCCAGGAAGAAGCCTGAGTTATGACTTGTTTGTAGTTGTGAACAGTTTTTTACCAGTAGAAACACCTTTTATTGAAACAGGCAAACATAAAAAGTACAATTTATATAAGAACGGCCCCTGGTTGATGTTCAGTTACCTGAGTTCTCACCAACTTTTGAGATTTTTCAAGTTCTTTAGTTTTTACACTTTAACTTTCCACAGGTGATTCCAGTTGACAGTCAAGGTGAGGTCCTTCTCGCCGTCCTGTACAACCATCCAAACTCTGGCACACTGGGTCAGGTGACAGGAAGTCTGATCAGCCTGAATGAAGAAGAGGAGTCTGTGTGTTTGCATTCATCTACTGATGACCTTAGCAAGAAGGTCTGAGTTTGGCTTTTTGCTTATTTGTTCCATAATTTTGATTTTAGCTTGCATTACAACACAGATCCTTCACTGGCTTGGATGAACCACACTATAAATATCAAATTTTAATCATTTTAAGTGTCATTTTGTACACATATATGTTTTATTTTATTATGAAGTACTTAAAGCACTATGTAAATAAAATATCTGCTGTCAGAAACCTGACACCAGGCAGATGAGAAGCAGTTCTCATAAACAGTGAGGATACAACTAAGTATTAAATCAGATTTACAGAAAAGCTAAACTGTTTAAGCATTTTTCAATTTTTTCTAAAAACAAAAGTTTCATGTTTGAAGACTCTAATACTCTTTTTCTGTTGCTTTAACGAGAGGTTGAAAAAAAATCTGATAATTGTTTTGCTATATGGAATAAAACTTGGGGAGATAAAAGTATTGTAAGAAGATGGAGCTCTATGTACATCTGTCAGCATGCTATTCTTTCTGAGCTCAGCTTTCTGTATTTCTATTATGATCCATCTCTTTAAGCACATAAATCAGTAGATTTTCTTTTTCAGTCCGTGTCTGAAGCAGAGAGAATCTGTGATGCTCTTATCTGGAGAAGCTTAGTGAAGATTTTTGCAGCTTTGGGAACAGCGGTTCTTCTTTTAGCTCATGATAGCCATCCACTGCTGTGCAATCTAATAGAATCAGGGGTTTATGTAACACATCTACTGTGAACTTTTCAGTGGAGGATCTCACGAGTTGGGGAGCCCTCTGCTTCCATGCCTAAAGAGAAGACCTTCTCGATTGCTGCAGCCCTGCCTGCTCCTTGCTACGACTCCCTGATGCACGATTTGTCCAACGTGTGTCTGCAGAGTGAGGAGCGACTCCCGTTTAGCCAAAAGGAGCTCAGCGCGCTGCACATAGCCCAGCAGCTGACGCTTCTGCAGCAGGTTTGGTCATCCTCCATCCAGGTCCTACACAAGACGTTGTTGTTATCCATTTCAACCGCTAGAGGGAGATATTTCTATAACAACACTTTGAGTTGGAATTTTCTGCCACTGCAGGAAGTTTTCCAAGGATGTCATCCAGTTCATTTCCTGAAGTCCAGAACACAAGGAGTCAGAGACAAACTCTGCAGCCCAAACAAGTGAGTGGGAAAAATAAAAGGCTGCATTTTTACAATCTTTTTATTTCCTTTTTTTTCACATGAGTGTCTAGTAGCAACAGTTATCTTTAGGATTATCTCTATCAAACTCTTTGTTGGTTGAACATTTGGTGCTTCTTTTGGCCATTGTAGACAAAAAATGGACAAAATATCCACCAAAAAACTCAGGAATGTTGAGATTAATCTTAGAAAATATCTATAAAAAAACTAATACATTTTCAGAGTTTCAAAAGTAAAATAAATAATAGAGAAAACTACGAAATTGTTAGATTAATCTCGGAAACATTCTAGAAAGAAAACTTGGACGTTTCTGAGCTGAAAAGTTGAAAATTTGCAAGAAAAATTTCAGAAATATTCTAGAAAAGGCTTTGAAATTTCTGTGCTCCCAAAGACAAAAACATTTTCAACTTTTGGAAACGTTCTGAGTTTCAGAAGTTGAATATTTTAGACTTATAAAAACTTTCCAACTTTTAACCTCAAAGTTTCAGTTTTCTGGCAGATATTTACTTCCTTTTTTCTATCTGCTGTAGCCCTAATACGCCGTCCTACTTTTTAGATTCTGGTGTCAGAGGTAGTTTCTGATATATTCATCTGTTTTGCCACACAGGAATGTGTCGCAGCTTATTCCGCCAGCAGAGGGCAGCAGCGGGCTTGTACTGGAGGGGAGCCTGTCAGACAGCTTCCTCCAGCAGCTGCTCACATACGCTGAGAGTGTCACTAACTGGATCTCTGCAGAGATAGTCATATGTGACTCTGCAAAGGTGAGAGGAGTTGTAACCGATAAAAGCAACAGGAAAGTGTGTTAGAAGTGTGTGGTAGTTTCGGTGTCGTTTCTGGTGTCAGGAGGAAAGAAAGAAATCTCAAACCTGGAAGATTTCTGAAGGAAATCACTTCACAGGATGACAAGTCACTGATACTGTTCAACATCTTGTGGCAAGAACTATGCTTTACATTCTGACATCCTCCTAAATTACCCCAACAGTTCAGCTAGTTCTACTGAAGCTGTGTTAGTCTGAAGAGTTTCAAGGTGGATATCTGCTAATATCCATTAATTATTTGATTTGAC
Organism: Poeciliopsis retropinna; assembly: GCA_010277075.1. NCBI lineage: Eukaryota > Metazoa > Chordata > Actinopteri > Cyprinodontiformes > Poeciliidae > Poeciliopsis > Poeciliopsis retropinna. The sequence goes on along the minus strand of VMRM01000014.1, from coordinate 2,645,452 downwards.
AGAAACTCTTATTCAAGATGAAATTTAATCATCACAATTTCAACATATAGGAGCAAATATTGTTTTTGCATTTCTCCTTGTATAGTGACTCACGAAAAAAAAAGAGTTCCTCTTGCTCTTTTCCCACATTTGAAACACTAAAACTTGTTTTGTTTTTTTTTAGATTTTATGTAACAGACAAACACAAAGTTGCGTATAAAAATAAATTTCCCTTTATTTATGAAGGGAAATAAATCCATCTATCCATCTTCCATTCCCAGTTGTCCTTCAGCGGTCACTGAGGCAGCGACACCCTGAACAGGTTGCCAGACCATTACATGGCAACACACAAACACAGAGGGCAAACAGCCACCTGAGGGAAACATAGAGAGACCAAATAACCTAACAGTTATGATTCTGGACTGTGGGAGGAAACCCACACATGCTCATGGAGATCATGCAAACTCCATGCAGTTTGCTTTCCTTGCTGCAAAGCTGTGGAGGACCAAGGCATGGGTCAAGGATAAAGTTAGGTTGCAGAACAACATCCCAACCTTTCCACTGTCCAAAATGAAAAGAGCGTAGAACTGCTTGCAAACCTTTAAAGACATGGCTATCCACCTAAAACTCTGAAGAGAGAACAATACTTAAGCATTAAAGCCAGAGCGTTAAAGCCAGAGCTACAATGAAAAAGTTTAAATCAAAACATGTTTATGTTCAAGGGTCGATTCATAACAAATGTCACACATCAAATAATAAACAGAAATATGTAGTTAATTCAATCTAATTGTGTAAAGTCATTTCCAATTTGATCCTAGTTATGAGACGATGCATCGATCCGTCGCTCCAGATGATTTCTAACTGAGGGAACCCAGCCGATTGCATCAAGCCACTGACTTGCAGCAATCCTTCATTTGGAGCATGCATGAGAAACCTTCAGCAGAACCTGGCTCAGTGAGAAAGAGAAAAGGAAATTATTGGCAGCAACAGTTCAGCTGATGGCCCCCTCCAGACATGCAGGGCCAAGTGTGTCTACCATGAGGAGAAAAATACAGAGAGAGCATAAAGTTAATGACCGCAGTAACTCCAGATAATGCATGAGTGTCTGAGAGGATTTGAGAGTTGGAGTTTTGCTTCTGTAGCGCCAGTGAATATAAATTTACACCACATTTTTCATATGTTATTTTTGAAGAACTATGTGTCATATTCCATGGCATGAAATCCTCCTAAGCTACATTGGTGTTTGCAGTGTTAATGTGACAAAATGTCAAAAGTTTTGGATTTATTTTCCTAATTTTTTATTTATAATTTTTTCTTTACTGCACACTCTCCTGTCTTCCAGACCCAAGCTGCCTTGCTGACCAGGTATCTGTGGATCGGAAAGTATTGCTATGAAATGAGGAACTTTGCCACAGCCATGCAGGTTCTTGGAGGTCTGGAGAATTTGACTGTCAGGCAATTACCAGTAAGGCTTCACTATTACAAACTTCTAACTTTGTCTAATAAGTCTGGTGCCCTCGAGCTAGGCATTTTTTTTTTCTGCTGTGATTGAGCTTGGATGGTATTTAATTAGTTTCACAAATGAGAAATTAGCATTAATGAATTCAAATAAGATGTAGACAGAGTGAGCTCGGTGAGGGGAAATGTAGGTATGAAAAGTAATTAAAAAAGCTCACAATGAAAACACAGCAATACTGAAATAATGAAGCAAATTTCCATATTTTTTCCAAAAGATATTAGGTTCCCTGACAACAACTGGTATTATAACAGCATTAGCTCTACAATTTATAATAAGTCTATAACAGATCAAAATGCTCTTATTTAAAACAGAAACATTAACATTACTCCCTTTGCTGCTAAAACAATCTAATATTTTCACAATATATATATACATTGTATAAATGAGCCTGTTACTACAACAATACCAGCACACAAGTCATGAATTTCACTCATTTCCTTTCCATTTCCATATTTTGTTTGAAAATAGACAAATTTGTCTGTCTTGTAAGTGAAGAAAAATTACTGTAACCGTTGTCAACGAGCTGAGATGGAGGACGTTGTTACTTTCCTCTCATCTTAGGTATAAAAAAACTCTCAGTAACTCCTGGACCTTCTCATTCAAAGTACTTTAAATCATTAAAATGTCATTTTAAAACTTTATTATACCTAATAAGAGAAATCAGCACATATCTTGTGTGAAGTGGTATAATAAACTTTTACTTTAGTGATGCTCTAAAGAGTAACATCCACTTCTTGCCGGCAGGCTTGGAAACACCTGGCTTCCAAAGTCTATGAGATCCTGGAGGAGCTGCGAGCCGTTCAGGTAATGTGCAAATCTGAGAAAGTTTAGGGTCTGAGTCGCTGCAAGGCAATAAATACACAGGAACAAACACCTTTGAGCAGGAGAGTTTCAAAGTTTACAGCGCATCCCGAATGCCACAATTCCTAACAAATCCAACACTGTCCTGTTTGTCAGTCCTGGATCTTTTCTACGTTAAACTGCAGGTGTTTCTGAAGAGCGACGACCTGTGTCTGATTGGAGCAGAGCAGAAGAGGACGAGGCCCACGCTGCCGTCCGTTCACATCCTGGCTATGCATGTACAGCAGCTGGAGATTGGTGCATTCACACTAACCACTGGGGCTTATAAGTGGACCAAACTCAGGTACGCTTTGGATGCAAAAAAATGTAATTTACACAGAAACTCAAAGGCCTTTCACTTTTATTCAGGCAGGATGGGGCTGTTCCTGGTTTAGTAGTTCAATAAGAAAAAGGGAATAACAATAAAAAAAACACATGACCAGGTCACTCAATGTCAAAAACAGGAATTGGAAATTTGCACAAGAACGCAAGAGCTTCATTTTAGACTCAATAAGCCTCAGTTGGATGTTAAAGTTCATGATGGAACAATCAGGAAAATACTAGAAAAATACAATTTGCTTGGAAAAAGTCTCTTGTCTCTATAGAACAATGTTGCATCAGGATTTAGGTTTGCAAAATTGCTTCTGAATAAAATACAAGACTTTTGAACAAGGAGCAACAATGTAGAGAATTATGGCCTTCAGCATGTTTGTAAAAACGTAAACAGCATTTCAGCGCAGCATTTGCACTTAGCATCACAGAGTTAAACATGAGAAACTTGGTCTTCAGCAGGACAACGATCCCAAACACAGCAGCAAATAACACACATAACTAATCTAATTTTAAACTCTAGACATCTCTAAACGAGATGTTGAAATTGCATTCGACTTCTTATAAAGTTTAGGAGAGTCATTGTTATTACAAATAAAATTAAATGTGTAGATATGTCTCAGTAAGTTAGATTAGACAATGAAATCATTGAAAAGTTGATTTAATTTTAGTTTAAAAATTCAAAAGACTAGGTCACCAAAGGTCAATGCGGTTCACAGAGCGCTCTATTCAACCCAAAAGTTTAGTGGAAGGAAAAACTGTGACAAGAAATGGTTCACAAGCAATAGATATATCAGATTAAAGTTAATTATTTTTATTTAGGGCTCATAGTGAAGAAATAAAACCCAAATTGCTCGAGGTCCTGTATAGAAATCTTCCATTCAGTGATGATTTGGGGAGTCTGGTCATCTGCTGGTTTTGGCTTCCTTAAAACCTGAGCAGAGACGCAGGCTGAACGGCTTCATGCCACGCCACAGTGCTGCAGAAATTCATGCAAAAGGAGCACAAACCAAGTACTGGTTGCACATATTGTCCATACTGCTGGCTGATAGTTGTGTTTTTAAAAATCTAATTTTATTCATCTTCTGCAATATTATAATGTTCTGAGAAACTAAAGTTTGGGTTTTCATTAGCTCTAAACCAAAATATTCAAAATATACCAAAAAATGTGTCAGCCTGTATGTACAAATGTAACATTTGGAATAAATTTCCTGACATAACTGTTGACGCAGATGTACATTCATATGATTATGTGACAACAGATTTCATTTGACCACCTGTCTGTGAATTGTGTTACACACGTGGAAACTATAAGGGTCAAATTTTATGTTCATGCTCTGCATTAGCAGCTGATTCTGTGCAGAAACACTAAATGTAGATAAAGGCACTAAAGTGGGAAAATTATCCAAACTGCTGTGAGATTTCTGCTTAAACTTGCACAACTAAGCGTCCGGTTGCTATGTAGCATGTGTCCAGTCGGAAAAATAATCCTCTCACATATCACTGCAGTGGCACAAAATGTGAACAGTTAGTATCATTATGTGAGAATTGGCCTTCCCTCCCTCTCTTTCTGCAAATCAGTTGATGACAAAGTCGGCCAACTCACAAAAAGGACATATTTTCCTATGTCCTTCTTCTCCACTCCAATATGGCTGACCAGATGCTGAGGTCAGAACAAGTGGGGCTGGGATGGCGACGGCACAGCTGTTGAAGCTGGGTAGTTTGTTGGGGTGCCAGTGCTGCTGCAGATGGTGCCTGTGGGAGGAAGGGTTGATTGGAAAAAGGTTTGTGGCCAGATGCTGAGAGGTGACCGCGTGTAGCCAGATGATGAGGTCGGGAGAAAAAACAGCTGGTTACCATAGATTCTGGGTTTTTCCAGCTCGCTCCAAAAAAATCAGGTCAAATCTGATGAGATTAAGAAGAAGAAAAGCAGATATAAAATGTATCTCCTCTGTGCTTCTTTCTGTGTTTCTTTAAACTTTTCTTTGGTTCTTGTTTTGGTTTCAGGAACGTCGCAAAGGTTGTGAGTCAGGTCCATGCCTTCCAGGAGGTTGTGTACCCGTACAGCCCAGACCAGGACCTTCAGGCCTACCTGCGCCGCCGGATCGCCCGATTCGCCACGACGGACATCCACCTGCTGGCCGCTGGCAGCGATGCCAACTTTCAACGGTCCAGCGAGCGTCAGACTCGGAGGATCCATGACACGCTGAGGAGGGTGAAAGCTACTTTCCAGTGAAGCCTGCTTTGCCTCATTTTAGAGATGAACTTCAAATCCAGGACATTTTCCTGCGTTCAGACTTATTACATTACAGTGCCGTGGAAAAGTATTCGCTCCATTACAGACGTCTTCTGCTTTTGCTTCCTTGTTTCATGTTTCAGATGATCAAACAAATTCAAATGTCAGACAGAACTTTCTGAAGTAAATACCAAAAACTGCTGTCTAGTTGTCTAATTAATTGTCCCATGTGTTACTTAAATAGAAACAGCATGACAGCATGAAGTAGGCTGAAATATCTCTAAAACCAATGCAGCATGCCCTGATCAAAGAAATTTGAGATAACAAGCAAAATTGCTGAAATCAAGAGTCATGAAAGTCTTACTAAGCCTTTTTCTTAATCACACTGAGAACCGTTTTTTCACAAACGGAAGAACAATCAGGAGTGAACAATCTACCAAATGTCCAAGAGCTCATCACCGACTCATCCAAAAGTTATCAGGGAACAACATTTAAAGTTCTTGACTTAAAAATAAATGTTTCCACTAAAATACAGAGACTGTAAAGTGACACAGAGAGAGGTTGAACACTTCTGAACAGAAAAAAAAGAAACACAGTTGCATAATTTTGGATAATGTACAGTGTGACTGTACAACTTCATAATATAAGCTGTTTATATCTATTGATTCTGTTACTTAACAGTATTTATTGCAATTGTAAAACATGGCGTTTTGTCTTCAATATTGCTTGTGGATAAAAATTAGATGATTGTTAATAAATTGCAGTCACAGTGACAGTGAACAATGAAGACATTTGGAGTAGTCCAGACCTAAATCTGTTGGGATGTAAACAGACTGTTCCTGCTCAGAGATGCTCCAGTGTAACTAAATTATATCAATTTTGCAACCAAGAGGTGGATAAAATTCCTCTGCAGTTTTCATGTTTCAAAATTCCTTGATTGAAGTTGCTGTGCCCAAAGGTGCTGCAACCAGTTATAGGGTTTGGAGGCATCAACATTTCAGTTTGAATAGATTTTTGTCCTTAATAAATTAAATGATCATTTAAAAAGATGCATTTTGAAAGTATTTTTGCTTATCTTTGTCTGATATTATTACTGTTCTGAAACTTTTAGTTATGGTGGAAAAGCAAAATCAGAGGAAATTTGGAAATAAAGCTAAAAGGCAAACTTAGGTCAAAATTCACACTCTGGTCACATTTTTAAAATTCGTTATGTTTTTGTTTGTTTTCAGGTCGTACTGTTGCTGGGTTCGGATCCCAGCCAGGCGTCTGTTTGCATGTTCTCCTGTGCAGGCTTGTGTTCTCTCCAGGTACTCCTGCTTCCATCCGCAGTCCAAACACATAATTATTAGGGTTACTGGTCTCTCTAAATTGATCTTAGGTGTGTGCGCGTGTGTGTGTGCGCGTGTGTGTGTGCGCGTGTGTGTGTGTCCTGTGATGGACTGGCGACTTCTCCAGATTAAATCAAATGATCAGTACAGAGTTACCACCCACCCTGTGACCCTGCAAGGATAAATGAGGATAAAATTAACAAAATTAAACAATGTTTTTTGTGTTGATTTATTTTTTCTTAGCTGATGCACACTTGCATAGTTTTCTGTAAAGTGCATTTAATTTGTTTGATATGTTTTCTCTAATCTATAATTGTTTTGTGGCCTGAACATGTGAAATGCATGTCCATCGAAATGATATAGGTGCCTAAAAATCACAACTTACACATGCAGTCGTGGAACAGCGTGATTCTTTGCTTGGGATTAACTCAGCTAAAGCACAATGTCAGCAGCTATGTTTTTGCGTTATACATTGTCAGTTTTTTTTCAGCAGTCTTTCACATTTTCCATGGTAAATTATCTGTAGAGCCACTTGACATTAAAACTGTTTTGTGCAATGACGTGTTAGCAATGCATGACTTTTTGCTATTTTTATTCCAGTGCAAGTTTTAAATGAATCGCATTCTGTTGTTTCATGTGGGTCAAAATGCATTCATATTATAAACTGGATAATCTGCATACATTAATTTTCAGTTTAATGAATTCCTTGTAGATATACTCATCCAACTGTTTGGTGGCAGATTTTCTAACTTCTGGTTTTGAAAGTTTGACCTGCTAGTGCAAATTTTCGCTGATTAAATATTCTCTTAATATTTGTAATTCACATCGTTCTAATTTTTTTTTTCTTGCCTTTGTGCCATTGGCAGTCATTAAGGAGTTTTACTATTACTTAAATAAAACACAGGATTATCATGGTTTTGAGATTATAAATTGTCTTCAGCGTCTTATATCAGCAGGTTTAAGTGTAAAATGCAGTGTTTGTGTGTAATACGACGATTACCTTAATTGTGAGACTTCCAAAAGAATGCTATTGTTTCCAAACAATGTACATTCCCAAAGGGTCAGAGGTTAAGAGCTAAACAAACAGCGAATTGTAACTCATGCAACATTCCTGTATGCCTGAAGAGACAGTCAACATGTTTTTATTAAAAAAAAAAAACCTTTCAATTTGAATAACCTTTTATAACTTCAATGAAAAAAAGATAACTTTAAGCCTTATTCCACACAAACTCCACACAGGAGAGTGTTGATGTTAACCTGATGTGGTCTAATGATGCGGTCTTTGACTGGACCAAAAATGACTGGATTTTTTAATTTTATAAGTCATGCAGTAGTTACACCAAAGAGTGGGACGTTCTGGGTATTGTGCCTCCACAGGGCGCTGTTGCTTGTGTCTGCCTTAACTTGCTCTTCAAGCCCCACTGACAGTTGTTGGGCTAAAACCAGATGATGCTGTTTTTTAACCCGTCTTCTGAAAATGTGAAAAAACACTAACATAAAAACGTTTTGAGTTGTAAAATAAAACCGTTACTGTTCTGACCTTTCAGATTTTAAAATGGACTGTTGACATCTAAAGGTTCCCCGAAAGCCAGATCGTTGCTATTCTCATGGACATTATCAGAAAACATAGTCATAATTTGAGTTAACTGTTAACATAAGAACTCAGATCAGTGGTAAGATGTTTTTTAGACCTGGATCTGAGACTGGGAAGTCACATGTAGAACCCGATGTGATTCGATGTTCAAACAGTTTTGTCCAGTTTACAGTTTTTCTCGTTTTCTGATCAGAGCTATCACAGCATGTTATTGACTATATTTTATAAAGCCTCATGAAGAATTGTCTCATTTAAAGAGAAGCGAAAATCACTTGTAAAATGGCACGTTCATTTTAAGGTCGCCATGTTAGCATGCTGGTATCTGTTAGTATACAGATACCAGCATGCTAGCTTCTGCATGCTGTCACTCACTGTGACAGCATGCACAGTGAGTGACAGCAACTATCTCAATCACTGAGAAGCTATCCAGTGATTGAGATAGCTTCTCAATCACTGGAAGCTAACCTTCCAGTGATTGAGGTTAGCTTCAAGTAACTGCAAGTATAGAGGTAATCAGTTGTTTTCTAATAACTGGAAACTTGTTTCATACATAATTTGTTTTCTGGGTGTTGCACAGGGTAGCATGATTTAGGAGTAAGCCGCTCCCTAGCAGTGGTTAGCTGCAGCACTGAAGGTTTTGCTCCAGGTGTTTGCTACATTGGGTTGGGCTGTAGTTTGGAGTCTGTTTTCTGAAATGTAGGCCAAATGATTCTTGAATCAGGGGCTTTGAGTGGAGTGTGACAGAATAAACCTAATCAGCCTCTCTTGAGTGGCTTCAACTCTCTTACTCTCTACTGTATACACAAAAACGGACTAAAAAAGATCAGATCTTATCTTCAAACTAGGTCAATCACTCAGTGCAGTGATTGTCAGGTTATTGGACTTTCTATCATTGTTTCTCCTGATAAGGTCTTTGCAACACACACAGTCCTGAGATTTACATTTTGATAACGTCCCAGTGAATCTGGTCACGTGTAAAACAGACACCATATGTTCAGACATGAATTTGAGCAAAATCCCATTCTGAATCCATAGGATTTAAATTGATGATGGCCCACTCTTCAGTTGAGTTGATTTTTTTGTCTGGATTTCTTCCAATAACTTCCACTGTTTATAAAACCACTGACAGTTAACTGGAATATTTAGCAGTGAGGGAATTTCATGATTGGTTGCGTCTAATCATTTTATCACACTGCAATTCCTTAAATTTCTAAGGAAAACCTTTTGTTTCACAAATGTCTCTAATGGTACTGTGCATGTTTAGTTTCTCGATTTTATGTCGATATGTCAACTGGAGTGACTGGACCAGCTGAATTCAAAGATTTGAATCGGTGAGTGAATATTTTTGACAAACTTCCCCAGCTGGTGAAACTGATTTTTTGTTGAGCGTTCAAACATTTTTACCAAATCAGATAAAAATGGCAACACAATCACCATCAACAATGAGTATATTGTCCAATATTTTGCTTTATTTATTTATTTTCTTGTCTTTACACTGTTTATAAATTTCTTCTTGCTGTTTTTTTATTTAGTTTATATTCTTAGACAAGAACCTACTTACATATCTGTGACCCCAACTTAGATATATGTGAGACAAATAGGACCTAGCCTTAACCTATTTAAACCCAAATTTTTTCCAGACATGAAAATATTAAAATCGGATGTCATTGATAGTCCTTTGAACTAATCAAGGGGAAATAATTTTAAAAATTGTGGAAAAATATATGAAAAAGAGTGTTTTATGATCAGTCACAATTGTGGCCGGTGGGATAATTTGGTGTTCCTCCTTAAATGAGCTAAAAGTGCTTTTCCCAAATTGAAAAGATCATAAAAGGGTAACAATATTTCTTTATTTTGAATATATCTTTCCACAGCACTACTTTAGTGCAACATTTGCTCTGTAAAATACAAATTTGACTATCTGTATGTTCTAAACCAGAATAAATTTGAGTACTTGAGTGTTTCTGCATAATTATATTGAACTTCAGCCTGTTGTAGTGTTATGTTATTCCATTAACATAGATCATAACATCTATAGTAGAGGCCTTCATTTATATTATTAAAAATCATGAACATCTGTCAGTCTCACTGTCATACAATAACAAACTTAGTCCAGGGGTCTTCAACTCCAGGGTTTGAGGGCTGGGGGTGTGTGCAAAAGTGTATATCATAACTAGATACTTTAAAGATGATGTGCACCAAAACTCTTTGTAGTATGTTGATTTAAACATGCATTGCTAGCCTCTTCTTTGGGAGGTCTGTGGTAATCTTCCTCTCGCCCAGGTGCAACCGAGATGTAAACAGCTCTATTGATGTGATAATTTACTTTAAACATGTGATACTGCATCATATTTACCTAAACACTCTAAACTGTCAATATTTGCTGAACATTAACTGACAATTTAATCAATAAGCTTTTTAGAGTCCTTGAAAGTGAGATCAATTTCTTGGTCACTATTGTGACATAACACTACAACAGGTTGAAGTTCAATATAATTATGCAAAAACACTCAAGCACTCAAATTTATCCTGGTTTAAAAGGGTTAACAGGAACTTAAGTTAACTTCAAATGAAGGAAATAAAAAGCATTGTGCAGAAAATACTTTTTAATGGACAAATAATTTACTATCTTGACGCTGAAATTCAATTTCTATTTGCAAATCAACGAGAAATCTAAATGTAGAAAAAATACACATCATGATGGTCATATTTGCAGCAAATGGCTAACATGTTTACAGTGATTAACAATTTTCATTTTAGCGCAAATAACGAAACATGAAACACCAATGTGCAAATTATTATTTGAGTACTGATGTTCAGCCAGAGCCCATTTTTTTCTTTGGCAGCTCTCCTCTTCTGCCGTGAACTTCACCATGGAGATGGGATGTGATGTGCAATGAAGATTTGCCTAAATTAGCCAAATAAATTTAATTTTATAGACTCCCGCTTGCCAAAGTGCATTATTGTCAGGCAATAACTGTCCTGACCAGTTAGTCTGCTTGTGTCAAACTGGAAACACTGGCAGAAGTCTGAGCTTCTGTCCTACCGTTTGAAGCATATGTTGCTGGATTTTAAGCTTTCTAAACTTTATTCCAATAATAATATTAATGGTATGCTAATCTTTTTACTTTAATTTTAATCTGGCTGCAAGTGCTGCTAATTGTTTTGTCATATGTTCATTTACTAATCTAGCCTGACTATAAATACTGAAATTCTGTAAAATTTATAAAATTATGGTAAAGTGTTGAAATACATTTAAGTAACAACAAATGCTTCACTATTTCTCTCAGATTGGATTTACTTTGCCTTGAAAATATTTTATCGCTATTGAACTTTTAAAGATTTTGTCACTTTATAATGAAACACGTCAGTGCATTTTATTGGTATTTTATGTGATACACCAACACAAAGTAATGTGCAATACGTGCAGGTAGTAAGGCTTTTGTTATAATTAAATAGGAAGAATAATTAAAAGTCTTAGCTACATCTGAGAACATTAAACTTCAGTTAACATCAGTAATTGAGTTTAAGTATTAGATCATTTTTGCTTGGGTTTAAGTATGAGATAAACTTTGGTATTATAACTTGTTTTCTGTGTCCTGGATTTCAAGAAACAAAATGGAAAATTGTGTTTTCTTTAGAGTCGTTAATGGAGTTCAGAGTCGGGGGTGAAAAACATAAATTTTCTTCCGCTTTAGTCCACTTGTGCACTGGACAGAACCGCTGCATGACCGATTCAGACCGTTAGAAAATATTAGAATACAATGAGAGAAGCCTCTGAGCGCCAGACAAGACCCACAGCTGAGGAAATGGGCCCAGTGTGCAGGTGGCATCCCAGTGGTTTCTTATTGTTATCTAATGGGATTAAGGCGCACCTTCAAAGTGGGGCAGATAGAGTGTGCCAAAAGGCTGAATGGGCCTTTTGGCCGTCCAGGGCTCCTCCCTGGACTCCTCCCTGGAAGGCAGCAGATCAAGAGAACCAGACCTGGCCTCTCTGGAGCATATCTGCAGGTTGAGCTCAGTGACACGCAGGGAATCCTTCACCGCGCCTGGAAAAAGATGGAAAACTACCCTGGGATTTATTTGGCACATCCAAAACATGATTTCATTCTGCTTTACAGATTAGTCAGAAAAAAAAAAGTTTGCTTAAATCATTGCAGCTTGTGAAGCTCTGAGTGCTTTTTTTTTTTTCCTGTTGCCCCACATGGGCTCTGAACAGCTTGTTTTATCATATTTACACATGAATGCAGCGACAATCAGGAGTAATTGTGTTGCTACTGTAATGCCTTTGATCTCTTTAAAGTTTTGAGCGCCTGTGCCAAACGCTGGTGGTTAGGTGGCTGGCGCCGACGCACACCGAGGGGAATTGAAGCATGTCGATGCAGAAACCCACTGGAGGGTTGATTCCCACTTGATTGCACAAACTTCACCGGGAATGCGCTAAAAATAAACTGTGATGAATTTTCCAGACAAGCCAAGTATGAAGTTACTCGACAAATTTGATTCTTTTGCGTATGTTTAGAAGACTAAACTTTTTTCTTATTACTATTTCTTACTAAAAAAAAGTGCCTAATTTTATTTGAACATGATAAAAAGACGTGAAAACACTGATTACACACTGACAAAAAAAAATGTTTGCTACAACTTGTGTTATTCTGTTTCTGATCAGTTTTCAATCACGTTTTTAAGTGCATGTGACGTAATCAGAACAGCTTTTCCCTCCTAACCCACAAATTCAGACTGTTTCAAAGATAGCGTTTCTCAAATTAGCTGGCTTCTAATCTTATGTTGTTTTAAACTTTACACACAACAGACAACATATCACAATTTATATTTCATTGATTATATTTCTAAGTCTAGAATATCCTCCCTTTGTATGATCATGTAGATAAAAACTTCATGGATGCAATCATTTAAGTCCACAAACATGATTCATAGGAGGATCCTCTGAGGAATAACAAATACCTCTGCTGGCTCCTTCTCAACAAGATAACCAAGACTAACAAGCACCAGGGAGGAGGCAGGCAGCCGAAAAGAAAAACTTTTACCTTAGGAAATTCAAAAACTTTGGTACAGAGAGGAAACTGCAGAAATGGGAGAAATGCCTGACAAAACACATGGGGGAATCAGAGAGTAGAACGCTGCTCCATGACAAAACTCTAAACCAAAGACCCAGAGATCATGACAGGATTTGACTTTAAAGTCTGAGAAATAAAAATACAGAAGATGTATTTAGCGGACTTAATAATATGTAGGAAACAGATTCAACCAAAACATATTCACAATGAATAAAATTTGTCAAGTTAATCACCAAAAATGTTTGAGCCATTTCTCATGATGACAATGCCTTTTTTTTTTTTTTTTTTTTTTTTTTAATGCAATCAATGTTACATTTGCACAGTCAAATTGCAATCAACTCTTTAGTTCCTGATTTATTTCCAGTTGTCTGTCCGACTCAAGAACCAGCATTCGGCACCAGGACTTCAAAGACAGTGAAGATATTAACTCTTGTGTGCAAATAAAACTGAATGTTTATGATATAATTCACTCCAGCAACTAAATGAATGACCCTACTTGTCATTTAATTGATTTTTTAAAAGTAATAACATTTTGAAATTGAGTGGAAATTAAATATTTTTGAACTGTTAAATTCCTAAATAAAATCTGCCCAAATCCAAATAGTCTCACTGATTGAGACTCTAGCAGTTTGGTCTGACAGTGTCGGCTGAAGTGGAAGTGTTACAATCTGAATTTTAAAGTGACAACTGTTTCATTCCTTTAGGATTACCTTTTCTGGTGTACAGAGAAAGTGTGAAATACGTGATGTAGTATGTGGAAGCTTGTAGAAAGTAAACGTCCAAATTTGTAACCTTTAAAGAACAGCTGCTTCAGTCAGTTTCCAAATCCTGTCCTCTTTTACTCTCCAGTTGCCACGGACTCCGTGGCGCCATGCAGGTCTTCACACAGGATATGTAAAAACTTCAATAACGAGCCATTATCCCCCAATCATCTGGATCGATTGGGTGTTAACAAGTGGCTCTCCATATGCAAATGGAGGCGAGTGGAGGCAGCTATAAAACCTTGGCTGCATGCCGGGGTCTTGCGACAGCACGCTCCCCGGTGACATTTGGTGGATTTACAGGCCACGCAGCAGCAGCATCGTGGACATGGTGAAATACTTTTCCGTGGACTGGTTGGCGCAGAGTCACATCAGCGGCGCAGAGAAGGAGGGGCAAAGAGCTTCCCGCGCCCACAGACCTCATGTTCTCTGCATGGTGCAACCGAGCGCACCGGCATATGGTAAAGGTTACCTGCAGCCAAAACCCAAGCCGTTAAAAAAGGCCGCAAAGCAGGAAGAGCCGGATGACGTTAGAGAACCGCAGAGCCCCCGCGTCGGCTCACTTTTGCACCCAGCAGACTGCTCCTCTCCAAGTAACCTTCTGAATCAATTATTTATTATTATTTTTTTTATTTTTTTTTTAAATGTTTTTGGTAAAAGTTTCAGATTTGTAACCGTTTTTTTTTTTTTTTTCTGTCTTCAGTTTCTGAAGTGAGTGGGTATTCCTCCGGGTACGAGAGCGAAGCGGTGTCCCCCGCGCGTCCCTCCGTGGATGAAGGGGATGAGGCGGAAAAAGACCCACAGCAGCGCCGAGTGCGCACCAAGTTCACTCCGGAGCAGATCAGCAGGCTGGAAAAGATCTTCAGCAAACACAAATACCTGGACGCAGGGGAGAGGGTGAAGACGGCACAGAAGCTGAGCCTCACAGAAACTCAGGTAAAATGCAAACACAGCGTGTTAATATTCATTAACGAGGAAGGCGGATTAGTTTCCCCGGCAGAAAGTCCCGGATGTTAAATTCAAAACATTTCTTCTTCTGCAGGTCAGGACTTGGTTCCAGAACAGGCGGATGAAGCTGAAACGGGAAGTCCAGGACTACCTCACCCCCCAGGTGTCCTTCCAGCCTCTGCACCCGGGTCAGTGCCACGCCGTGGCCGCGCACCAGGCCCACTACGCCGCATCCGGCCGCGGCCTTTACCCGCTGCCCGTCTCGCAGCTGGTTTTAACTCCTCACCCTGCGCCTCAGCTCATGATCCGGCATCCACATTTCTACTGAACAAACTCCCTCAAGAGACTCTTCAATCCGACGTAGACACGTATAATCCCAAAACCTTCTATCCGATTTGTAAGAATTTTGTACAGATTTTGTATAATTACAAATATATCTATTTATAATAATTGAATAAAGATATTAATTTATATTGAAGCAATGATTATGGTGTTTTTTTTGCTTTTTATCACTGCAGCTTCATCTGAGAGATAAAGTTGATGATATAATCTTTATTGCAGGATCAGCTTCTCATGAATGGGTCATCTGTCTTCCATCCTGGAGGGAAGGTGAAGAAACCACTGATAACGATGACTAAAGGTTTCTCACTGTATGGATCTTTTGATTCAGTCCCAGTTCAAAGATGTCAGCAGTAAATGAAACCAGAGTGGATTATTCAATGCAAATAGGATCAAACATGACTCTTACAATCAGGTTTTATTATCTTGTCAGCAAAAAGTGAGAATCCTTTGTTTCTGCTTTCAGAGGACCTGTTTGTTCCCATTCCTGAGCAGCTAATTGGGAGATCATGGTTGACAAGTAGGCATAATTAGGCCACTCATTGATGAGTTTACATTTACCACAGGAGTCCCCAGGCCTGGCTCCAGAGAGTCTGGCATTTCGTCAGAGGACATGACCTGAGGAGATCTATACAAAGTCTGAAACCGCCTATAAAACAGTCAATTAACTGCTGAGATTATCGGACAGAAAATTGGATTTGCAACAAATTTGACATCACAAAACAGTCAGAAATTAACAGTCATGGGGTCAAATATTTAGTTTAACTGATTAGATAATAAGTGGCAGGTTTTATTGTAAGTTTCATCGCTGTGCCAAAACGTTACTTCCTGTTTTGACATTTTCATCTTACAGCCACTTTATTACTTTTTCAGGGGGATTTTATTGAATAGACCAATAAAAAGTAGTGGATGTTCTTTGAAGCTGTCAGAGGTTTATTAGGAAACATTACTGAGCAAACAAAAGAGGTCAGGGATAAAGCTTGAAGCTTGGTCAGGTTGTAAAACAGCATCTCAAGCTTTGAAAATCTCACAGGTGGCACTGTTGATCCGTCAGCTGAAAACAAAAAGAATATGACACGAAACAGATTTAACCAGACACTGCCAATCACAGGAAAACGCAGAAGAAAACCTGTTATTGGCTAAAAAATACCCAAGTTTCTGAACTTAGTCATGGCTTAGATCAAAACACATTCATGTGTTATCATGGTCCAGTCAAAGTACAGACTTACATTCGATTGAGAATCAGGGACAAGACTTCAGAATTTACGTGCATATTTAAGCTCTCAGCTGAATTTGATTGACTTTGTGACCAATTTGAATTTTAACCAATTTAAATCATAAACTGAACTTTTGTAAAGTTCCCTTTCCCTCCACCTCTTGCTTTTGCAACACTTTGTGTTGGTCTGTTACATAAAGCCCCTCCCCACCCCCAATAATTGTATCTCAGTATGTTTGTAAAGTGACAAAAACATGCAAACGTGCAAAAGGCGTGTAAACTATTGCAAGGCAGTGTTCCTGGGCGGGGGTGATGGGGATCAAAAGGAACCTTCTCACTTTCCATCACTGTTTTCTGACCCTCCTCATCCCAACATAACAAATGTTTCACCTCCAGGTTGGCTGGTGGGCACACAGCTGGGCACTTTCTTCTGCTGCAGCAGGGAAGTCTCTAATTGTGGAGAACATTTTCTAATAAATAAGCAGCTCAGTCCAACCGGGCAATAACACAAAGGTCAGTTTGTGGGAGAAAAAAATAAGATAAAATAAAATAAATCGGGGTTTCTTGTGAATTTTTCGGATTCTAAAGCTAACTGACCTTTCAACCATTTATGCAGGCAGTATTCAGTCTGAGATACCAGCCAACTGATACTCAGACTCGCCGGCGCCGGGGAGGTGCGGAAAAACTCCAGCCTGACCTCTGGAGGCGCAGCGGCGAGTTGAGCTTCTGCTCGGGTCTCTTTGCGTATGCAAACAAAGACGCGTGGCTTCATTCAGGAAAAAAAAAAAAAAGTCATGAGATAACTGCACCCAGGACGCTGAAATGTAGCGTTAGATAAGCCAGTTCTGATAGTCAGTTAGCTGAGTGTTGACTCTGGTGGCGGGATCAATCAGAGCTCTTTTTGTGCGGATTGATTTGGAGTAAATTAATTAGCTCTGCTTTCTCTGTTCCAGACAACAGCGGCTGTTTGGCCTGGTTGAGAGAGAGATGAGGGGACAGAAGGAGAACCAGACTCAACTCTGCAGAAACGCCAGCAGGACGCAGGAAGCACTGAGCCTGGTTGGAAGGTAACTTTTCTTAAACAGTTTTAGTTTCTTGCTACTAACCCGGTCCTTCAATTCTCTGGTGTCTGCGTCTTGCATTTTTAAACGCGCTTCCACATTCAGGTGATGAAACTGAAACGTAAGCTCGTCGTGTTTATCTTTGTTTCGTTTCAGCACCCCGCTGAGCGGACAGCTCCCGCATCTCCCGCCTGTCCCGCAACCCGCCCACTCACTCTTTAGGTTAATAAGTCTCTGGGCACAAACATTTATTTATTTTTAATTTTTTTCCCCCACATGTATGAAATGAACATAACTCAGGGTGAAATGAACTGAACTTTGACAGACCTGAAAGCCTCCAAATGCTGCAGGCGAATTTCTCCAGCTGGTAGCTCTGCTCTCCTTCCACCGCCTGTAAATTTGCATCCTGGATGTGAGATCAAAGGCGAAAATATCAGCGAGATCATTGAGATCAACAGTTTCTATTGTGTGACCACTGAAGCCTTCGCACTTCCCTGACAGTGACAGAAGGATGGCGCCCTCCAGTCTGCCAGAGGTGTATATATTGCCTCTCTTTAAAGTCATTTTCTGACCTGAGCTTTAACTGACAGATGGAGTCACTCTGCCAAACCTCTCTCCCTGTTTTCTCAGCTTTAGAAAAGCATAAAGCTGCTCCTGATCATGTAAGTAATCAGATTACATTGTCCACCAGTACCAGCACAAATCCAGAGCCATTCAAAATATGTTACATGTATAGCTCATATCTCATGTAACTAAATACATGAGCTTGCATGTAGTTTGAAACTTGTGAGCTTTGTGAGACTTGTGAATTTTCTTTTTACTGTTAAACAAGTAAATCAGTAAAAGTTTATTTCTAAAGCATCTAAATGCTTTAGACACTAGATGGTTTACAGAGTTTAAATCAGATGAACTGATGTGTAAAAAGAAAAAAAGGGGAAAAAAAGACTTAAACCTTTAAAAGCACTAAAATAACAATGATTTTATAGTTCAATCAATCAATCAATCAACAGTTACTATTGCTCAATAACAATAAGAAACTAATAAATAGGAGAGTCAATCAATTAAAAATGATGAGGAACTCATAGCACTGCCCCCAACTATTAAACTTTGGGAAGAAATAAAATAACTAAACAATACATAATTAGCTTCAAGTTATTAACTAAATCAAATCAAATTTAATCATGAAAACAATCTTTACCACTTAAATATTTTAAACTAAAAGACAAACTGAGTTTCACTTATAGTTTGCCTTTATAAATATCCAAACTCTTCTCCAAAACATTTTACTGCGAAATATTTACCAGATTCTTCAATATTTGTAGCTTTTCTTTACATAACTTATATTTCAGATTTCTTGTTTGTTTTTATCCCAAAAAGAAATTTTTCAGTTTCACTCTCTAATTGTCTTCAAATGATGACTGAGGATGCATGATGCCCCACTTTATTTATTTATTTATTTTATTAAGATCTATTAATTAATACTCAGATTACTACTTGTTTTATTTTCATCTGATATCAAGCCCCCATCCCATCTTAAAGCTTCATGATGATTTTAATTTGCTCTTACTTTTTTAATCTTTGTTGACTCACTGAACCAGATTAGCTTTTATGCTCTTGACCCTTACAGTGACCTGAGGGCAGCTTGGATGAGCTTTTTATTATTATTATTATTATTATTATTATTATTATTATTATTATTATTATTATTATTATTATTATTATTATTATTATTATTTTACACAAACAGAAGATTAATCGTATTAGTCTTGGTTTTAGCTGACGTTAACAAAAATTTAATATAAAATGATTTTATTTCCATTTTTGTTATTGCCTGTTTTAATTACAACCTCAGTGTCTGTTGGTGCTGAATTCACCTTTATTTCAGATTTTATCACAATTTTATTTGATTTTTTTACTCTTGTGTTAACTAAGATTACTAAAATGACACAACTCTGTTTTCTTTATAATACTCTCAAAGTTCTGGGATGTATTATTTATTTTCTATGTTTATTTATTTAGTTAGTTATTTAGATAGTTAGTTAATGTTTTGTGCTGTGTTTTTTTCCTCACTTTGAACACTTGTGTATACAAACTAGTTTCTAAATTAATTGTAACAAATTAATTGATTTATTACATTTTTTTCTTACTGCCGATTATTGCTGTTATTTCAACATCATCAGACCATTTTCCATAATATTTTACTGTCCACTAAGCCTCTATTGGGATAAATTGTTAAATTGAATACTTAAATTTTAATTTAAGAATAACAAAGATGAAAATACTCTATAGTGTGATTAAAACTGCTGTTTTTTTTTATTGATTTAAAGCAGCAATACTGAGGAAATTTCTGAGCATCATTGCTCTTCAGAGTTGCCCAAAATATTACCTTGTGAACCACCACCCCACATCAATAATACTGAAAAATTAATACTGAAATAAAAAGTAAAAATATCAGCAAGGATTTTAAGAGAAACAGGTTCTTTATTTAATACAATAATAAAGCAACGCTGTCAGAGGCAAACAGAAGAAAAGATGAATGATTACACAGAACAATCAACTCCACATCCATAAGTGAGCAAAAGCAAACAGAGCCATAATAAAAGGTTGTTTCTACAAATGAAAAGCAGCTACTGCAGTCAACAAATTGCAGACATGCATTAAATTCACCTGTTTTCTGTTCCTGTTCAAACATTTTCAGTTTTCACAAACAGTTTCATGTCAAGCTGGAAGGCTTACATGAAAGTGGCCGCAGACGTGAAGGCTGCTGGTTGAGCTCGGTTGGGTGGAATACCTCTGCAGCCCCATTTTCCCATGCCTTATGCCTCTTTAAAGTTATGTCTCAAAGAAGTATATGCATAGGAAAAAGGAACAGCGAGTGGAACAAGCCCTGCCGGAACATGCTGAAACCTGCAAACTGGCATAGAGAAAAATGTTTAAACGATTAAAAATCCCCTCTCTGGTTGACATCGCTACAGAATGTTTCTAAAATTCATAATCCAGCTTTCAAATAAAGCCTTGCTCCAAAAGTTTTCAAAGTTTTCAGTATGTAATTTTCAGTAAAATGGTTAGTGGGAGGTGTGCAGAGAACTTACCCCATGAGCATCCAGACCAGTCTCCTCTGGGAAGGCACCTCCTGTTGCCCATTTATGCCTCACAAAGACCTTGAAGATGTTCAGCAGAGACAGAATAGCTGTTGTCTGTGCTCACTCAGCAGTCCTCCTCTCCTCTGCCTCCAGCCATGGGAGCACACCTGGAGAACAGCAAACACTCGCCTTGTTACACTTTTACCTTCAGCTCAAATTCCTCAGAAAACGTCTCATTATTCTCCCAGTTTAACAATGAAGCTGTTACAGTTATTATCTCCTATCTGACACACAAGCTGCGGACGTCAGAGGCAACCGAGAAGAGAAACATTGAGGACAACTTGTTCCTGCATTGGAAAAGTTTCTTATCTGTTCAGGTTTTTTTTCGCACTGCTCTCCCTTTCGTTCCTCCACTCACACATGCCTTTTAGCCCTCAAGGTCTCCAGACAAGGACTCTCAGAAGTGAGACACTGACACAGGCACGCACAGTCTCTCATGCTGCGTGGGGTGCAGCGGGAGTGTTTTGGCAAGTCAAGGCCAGTGCAGCCGTCTGAAGATGGAACTCTGCTCTTTTCCTCCATGGCAGCACTCATAGCAGGGCATCGAATATCACAAGGTTTAGTCAGGGATAATCTATCTTCAACTTGAGCTGAGGTCATGTCACATCGCAATCCACCGAGCTGATTCACAAAGATTCAGCTCCTAATGTGATTCTAGTGCACTACTATGTTTATTCTGCGTTTTAAGTAGCGCTACTAAAAAGGGAGAGGCGTTAACCATTTATTATGCAAGTTAACTAAATCTCAACTAAAATAGACTCGATAAAAAAGTGCAAAACCTTGCTGAATATGTTCTTTAGTTTAAGCACAGAGAGTGTTTCCATCAAAATTTAAATGTCTAAGATGGATTGTAGAAATAGGCTACATAAAAAAAATGTAAAAATACAATACATAGATACATTTTTTCCACATTTCATCCACATCTAAGCCAAAATATTGAACAGAATCTGCTGCATATTTCTGCGCAGTTCATCTTTTGAAGATGAGCTCTTGATCTCAATGGGGTTTTACTTGGTTAAATAAAGGAAATAATAAAAAAAAATAGTAAAAAAGATGCCTCCCTGTTCCAGATGAAAGTCTTATGTGTGTGTGTCTCTGCCATCGTTACACATCTACAGGCTAAAGTTCGTGTCCGTTCTTCTTTGCAAAATAGCTCAACTTCAGTCGGATTTGATGGGGAGCGTTTGTGAATGTCAGTTTTCAAGTTACGTTCCCAACTTTAACGAGGCCATTTTGACAACATTTTATAACGTTTTGATCTAAACGATCCCATTATTGCACTGGCTGCATGTTTACAACCTCTGCCTCGGCATGTAGCTTTGGGATTACCGAGCATTTTGCATTTCAACTCGGCATCGCTCATGTTTAGAATACAAAACACAACTTCTATAGGCCACCCCATGGGGCAGTAGTCACAAACCTGGCAGCTGACTGAGGTCAAACATGGTCTGTATATAATACTATATCCACTCAAACACAAAAGTATTTTAAGTCATGGTCTGGTGAGCAGGGGCATATTTGTGCGGCGTGCATGTAGTATGCATTCCCTGCTGCTTTAGAGAAATATGTTTCAAATAGGAGGTGAAGGATTATACCTCAGTTCCCTTCTGCAAAATAAACATCTAAAAAAGTAACAAATGTTATTTCAGCCTCTGCAGCAGTCCGCCCCTCAACCGCCAACAATCGACTCCTTTCGATGGTCTCAGGAGGCTCCAGCTTTTAATTGGAGCCTCTTCAACACGCAGCTCTTAAAACCCGCTCTTGTTTTGCTGTTTCATTTGAGCGGCGGCAAATTTGCAGAGTTAAGCAGAAATGTCTCGCTGAACACGGAAATAATAATAATGATAACAAACAAAAAAAAAAAAAAGAGGCAGCAATAGTTGCTTGTTCGTTTGAACACCCCTGCCACGGAGCCAGAGAGAATTCGCTCAGCACATTTCATTTAGGGGAATGCGGTCTGACAGGACAAGGGAACACAACACACTGATTCACAACACAGGAAGCAAACTGTAAATCCTCTTAAGGCTTCAATTGGCAATTTGGAAGATCTGTCATGTTCATTAACTGCAAGAAGGGTTTAGGTGTTTTCTGCAAACACTGTCTGACTCAAACATACCCATTGCTTGTGGGAATGGAAACAAATTACTTGTAGGATAAATAAAAATGCATTAGGCTCCGACTGAATTTCTCCTGTTAAGAATAAGTACTGTTTGTTTCTGTTTACTGGGATTGTTACAGTAAGACGCCGCTTAAAAAGGCCTTCAAAGAGGCTGTTTACCATGAATTCTGCAGCTGCCTGCAAGTTTAACAGAGCAGAGAGGCAATCTCTTTATTTGTGCCGAACAATGACAACCCTTAGGGTAGACATGAAAGATTAAAAAAACAACAAGGCATGAGCAATTCAACTTTTGTTTGCAGGTAGTTACAATCCCATACGCACTATGTATCAACCCCGGTAAACATGAGGAAAACCCCTTAAATTAAATTCCTCCTTTATTGCATCGTGATCCCGTGCTAAAGACTTAAGAAAAATTAAGTCTGTCGTGTGAGTACATTTATTCAGAGAGGAAAAAACACGCCCCATATTAATAAATAATTCAGTTTTCACAGCACTTCACAAATCTTCTTTAATTGACGGAAAGAAATGAACAGGAGAGACTTAATTAAATGACTACAAAAATCAAAAGGATGTTGACTCTCTTTCAGCTTGTAAGCAACAGATATCTCAATTCCAACGCGATTGTTGATTTGGAGAAAATCTGCTCTAACTACAGTGTAACAATGGCAGATTCAGCCTTCAATAACAATGTAAACTATTCTGGTCCAAGGGCATGCAGATACAGAATGCCTTCAATAGCTTAAGCTGCTTTTTTCTAGCATTCCTCAGTCATAAACATTTCGTTTCATTGCTGCAGGCCTTCATCTGAAGCATTTCTCTCTATTCACTAGATTCTATAAACACTAGGTGAATTTTAACGTCGCCTCCATCCCTTTCCCTTGTTGTGATGCTGGAGACGCAGTCAAACAGATGGAGACGACGGTGGCAGAGGGGGTTTGTGTCCCTGAGCCCACTGTAGTAGGGGGCCAATCTGCATCAGGCAGAGGGACTGACAGAATAAGGCCATGAGAGGAGGGTGGAGGGGGTGGAGGCGGTGGGAGGAGATGCCACTAGGCTCTGTGCAGAACTGGACACCATGATGCGACCTGCTGCCAAACAGGACTGTGATGAGTGCGGCTGCTCATTGGCTAAAAGTCCTCAAAGATGCTGGTTTTTCATCAAGATTTATCTGGTTTTGGGAAGAGCAAAGCAAGGACAGAGAGGAAGAAGTTAAACGTGAAAATCTTACATTTTGCACATTTTTTGTGCTTCCATTTGTGTCTCCACTGTTTCTACAGACAGTCAAAGCACTTAAAAACATCGAGCTGGTTTGCAGCACTAAGTTCATGTTTTTTTAGTGTCTGGAAAATGACTCGTTTCAAAAACCTCTGGAATATAACGTTAAAAATCAGCCACTGCCCGTCACCTAGCAACCCAAGTGGAGCTCCAGCACTTTTGGTCAGCTGGTTTCACCGCCGCATGCGGTGCAATGGCTGCTGGAGAAGGCAAGTGTTATGTTGTCAGGGGCGCTGCCATGAATCTTGGTCCCACTGACAAAAACTTAAACCACGCAGCTGCTGTTACAATTTCTTGAGTCTATCTGACCCATCAAAAGTGTCACAATTTTAAAGGCTTGCAACTGCCTTGCTTTCTTTGGTCCACTACTGATAACTAGCACAATACTCACTGCTTGTGAATTGTACGTCCAACAGTCCACATACAGTACACAAGTAGGTGGCTTAAATTTTTTCTATTAGTTTTAGATTACTGAAATGTCTCTCCCCACAAAGCAACAGTCACAGGCAACACGTAAAGTATACATGAAGCAATCCTACTTATAATGACAAGAGATCCTAAAACAGCTCATTCTACCAGGACTAATCAGACAAAAGTCTATTTATCTCAGAATGATTTTGAGCAAAAAAAAAATGTAATGAACATGTTTTGCATCACCCATAGACCTAACCTGTTCAAGGAAGCACAATAGGTCGCCTTTAAAACAGCCATGACAGAAGACTACTTCAATATTTCTGCCACATTTTCTTTGAATTTATTTTTACTTGTGCAGTGGGCAGGATTCATTACATTTCATGGTGTTACATTATGCTTATCATTCATATCATGAATGAAAAGCTTTGATTAGCAGCTGATGGTGTCACCTTCTAACAAGCAGCAGTGATTTCAGTAAAATGACACAAAATCAATCAGCGAACTGACTCCCCTTCTTCGTCCTTTGTGAGTCCCGCTCTCAGGGTCTTTCTGCCTTTCTCTTTCCCTCAAGGTGTCTCAATCAGACAACAACCGAGACTGTCGGTTGTTGTCAAAAGACATTTCAATTTGGCGGCCCTCCCTGGAGTCCAGGCAAATTAGCACTTCAAAGGGCCCAGGTCTCTCCCGGTGGGGGAGGCCTTCTATGCTTTCTCCCCCTCTCCTCCCTCCGCCTCCCGCTCCGGCTGCTTAGCAATGCAGATGAGGGCCCGGCCTCCCCGGGAGCCCGCCTGTCCCTCCGTGCTAAACTAAACTCTGTGCAGGAAGGATGAGAGGGCGCTTCATTGTTCCTCCGAACAGGTCTGAGGCTTTCATTGGCTGAATGTGTTGACGGGTTTTCACCCAATGGAACTGGTGGTTCAGAGGGGTGACAGAGTAAAAATGGAGCTTCAGGTTAAATTTGCATGGAGGCATAACTTTTGTCAGGTAGTGCAGTGGTCCACAACGAGAACCACTCATCTGGGAGTGCTGAGAGACCATGACACCCAAAGTGTTGCTTTTGCACAGGATGTTTGGTCTCTACATGGCAAAGCAGCTTGAAGGCTTCATTGCCTCATTAATAAGCCAGTCATCGAATCATGCAGAGCAGCTTGGACTGTGGGAATCACCTACTGGGATAAATCCATCCTCCTGTCTCTTCTCTCTGCCTTTTCCCTTCGCAAAGAAACTTTCCAAAGAATCTGATCCGTTTCTGACTCATTTTGCTGCTTGTGGCTCAATGTTGGCGCAAGACGTAACTGAGAGATATTTTTCTCTTAGAGCATTTCTTATTTTTTATAAATGTCAACCAATTACTTTTGATAATTTCCTTTCCTCTGTGTCTGTTGCTCAAGAATTAATTTTTGCTTCCCGCAAAAGAAACGTCAGTTTAGCTTTGTAAGCCACTAATGTGGAAACAAGCACAGCATGCATCCCTTTGTTCTGTGTTTCTGTTGCTTTAGTTTTAATTTAAGATTGTCGAAATAACTGTGTCGTTCAGTTACAAAGCAAAACTTCTTACTATTTCTGACAGCAGCCATTAAATGGCGTTCAATCAACCAGCAGCTGCAATCAATCTTTTGCCATGCCTGTGCCGCACTTTGTTCACAGTACTGTTTTTATTGGTCTGCAGTCTGCTTGGAGAAATAATAAATTGTTTTATTGTTGGAAACAAATATTTAACCCTCAAGCAATTCGATTCAATTTATTTATATAGCGTCATTTCACAACAAATTCCATCTGAAGACACTTGGTGGCACAAAAAAAAGTTATTTCAATTAAATTATATTCCAATTAATGAAGTAACCCATGGTTTTTGGCCATTTGTAAGGAATTGTTTTGAGAAATGCACTTACTGTTTTGCAAATGTTGAAAAATGATTAGATAAATGCACCAAAGAGAATGAGAAAAACCATGAAAGACATAGTGGAAACTGTTTTAGCCGTACCGCTGAAGTTAGCGTCTACAGCCTTCAATACCTCCTCTCTTAGTTGTACATCCATGAATGACACTCCTGGATTTACTACTTTGAAAATGAGCGCCAATAGTCAGGTAATGCTGTACTTAGTCGGCTTTTCAACTGCATTAATTAAAGATTAATTTTCTGCAAGACGTTTGCAGTTATGTTCCACAGAAATGTCAGTGAATTGTTAAATCCGTGAAAGGGTGGGTGTCCAGTTTACAGTATTATAAATGCTACTCTACAATGTATATCTTATTAAGTTGGTAACTAGTAGCATCTCACTTTTTGTCACAAAGTTCCTTTGCTTATCTACTGACTATTGGTCTGGATGACTAAAGTTCTCTTAACCACTCTTCATTCAAGTACGTTATTCAGGTGATGTGAATCTTTTTCAGCAGGACGTAGTCTTAGTTTGGGCTTTTGAGAGAGAAATGCAGGTTGGTTGGTTGGCTGGATGCAGGCAGGTGGAGATAATGTAAGTAATGTTTTATAATAATAAAAAAAACTCCTGAAGTATTGGGAAAAAACCGACTACAAAGCAGGGTGGAGAACAGAAGGATCTGACAAAATGAGAAAACCCAAAGCTTGATTGTGGGATGTGAAGCAGGTGTGTGATTAACTAACTCTAAACAGCAGTGAGAAGCAGGAATGTAATGAACTCTAATACCAGAACATTTTAAATAATAATAAAAAAACAAACATTGACACTTCTACCAAAAACTAGAAAAGAGTTGTTATTGGGTTTTTCATCAGGAAAATGACCCAGAAGGTCAAATCAACACAGAAATAGTTTCACAGACACAAAATCAACTTTCTTAAATTGTTATCTTTGTTCTCTGATCTTTAATCTTACAGGAAGCTTTTGGGATCTAAAATATCAATACATGGTTGAAATGTTACAGGAAAAGGCTTCCTTATCAATCCTGTCTGACTGATAAAAGTTTTTTAAAATATTAAAATGATGTCATTGGTGACTTTGTTGAGAAACTCAATTATTTCAGTTTGAATTAAATTCACTTCTCCAGCAAAAGATGAATTTCTCTGAAGTCTTTCCACCGTTTTACTAGAGGTGCCAACATCGAGAGATGAGAGATAACCCAGAGTGTTTCTGTTTTACTTTAAGAAAACAGTTGCACAGGTTTTTATTTTCCTTTTTTTCTTTCCTGGAATGGTAATCTGGATCATCTGGACTCCTGCGCCTCATTTGTAAATAAGCTTCTGTGAGAATTTCATCCCCTGAAGCTGAACACAGAGCGCAGTAAAACCCAACCTGCTCACACATTGTAAGTCACCGTGGATAAAGACATAAGCCGAGACTTTACGACGCGAAATAAAATATAAATGGATGGATTAAACACAGCACAAAGACATGAAGTGAGGAACAGGCGTCCTTAACGCAGTGAGGAGATTGATTCGTGTTAACAGAGATTTGAGTAATGCGTCAGCTGTTCCGCTTTGTAAGTTTTGGTTCCGCCGGCTGAATGAATGATGGCAGTCTCTCTCTTTGGCAGTGATATTGTTGGGACTGTAAAAGTGACATAAGTAGACATTACTGAGCCTGGCAGAGAAGTGACACACCATCATCTAAATCCGATTGACCCTCCAGAGTCCCGATGCATCACCACTGCTGAATAGCTGCTCTCTGGTGGGGACGGCCTGAAAGATTTACTGAAGAAGATTGAGGATGTTGCAGGACAAGAGAACTGGTGAGATTTAATGGAGTCTTCTGTGGAGATTTGTGGTTGGAGGTTTCAGTGATGGAGACTGAGAGTAGAGGTTCTGTGTCAGGACAACAACACACCATGCCAGATTTGGATTCAACAGACGTAACTGAAACCAGAGAGGAGAGGAAGACGAGGATGGCAGATGAAAGAGGTTGGAAGGAAAAATATAGTCCTGCAAAGTTCTCACACTCCTTGGACTCATTTTGTCACCCACTTTAAATTTCTTTACATAAACTTTTATCTGATAGATCAACACAAGGAAATGCATAACTGTGAAAAAAAAAAAAAATGGATTTCTAAATCTTTCATTGACAAATATCTTAAAAGTGTGGCGTGCATTTGCAGTCAACCACCTGTGAGTTCTCTGCAAAAACATAAACACTTAAAACTTGCAAGTAGCTTTTCAGCAAGAAGCGCAAGCTTATTTACAGTGAATAATTCCTTAATATTTATAAAAAAAAGTTTAATTGGCAGATTATTTCACTTATAACAAGACATTTTTTCCGTCTTATAAGTGAAATAATTTGTGGAACTCGCAATTTCTCAACATTAAGAAATTATTGACTTAAAACAAGTTTGTATTTTTTGCTAAAAAGCTATTTGTAAGTTGCTTTTGTCTTATTTCACGTTTACAAAGAAACTAGACCAAAAATACTTTAGTAAGATTTTCTGTTTTCTGCAGGTAGAACCAAACTTTACTGCAACTATGATTGCAAATCTGTTAAGTTGGGGGGGGTTTCATCAGGTTTACACATCTAGAGATGGATTTTTTTTATGTTTTTTGGGAAAAAAGCACAAGTTCAGGATGGAAAGCATATGTGAAGATCTCAGAATATTATTTATTCTTGTTTTCCTCGGTGCTCCAGGCTCAGAGGAACTATTAGAATCACACAAACATATTGAAGCTATTCTTCAGATGTGTAAGTGGAAAAATGGAGTCAGAAGGCCAATTTTCATAAACAATAAGGGATAATTCCTCATCTCCCCAGTTTTTCTATTTCACTCTTGGGACTTTATGATATTCTTCCTTCATTTTATTTTATAATTAATTCCCATATTTTAAAAGCACCTCCATCATTTGCACATTTACTCTAGCTTCACTTTAAGCTGCTTTCTTCCATTCAAAACGTCAAACTCATTTTCATTTTGGGCCATGTCAAAAATCTTTAGGGTCAGTTGTGCCAGCATGTAATGATAAAACCCATTAAAATGTTAAAATATTAATGAATAGCTGTTTCCTTCTCAGGATTCAATAAGTCAATATTGAACATCTTTTCACACTGATCAGTTCATCCAGGGTTTTGTGATTGTTTCAATCAAAATCACAGTTTTTATGATGCTAAGTCAGAAATATTTGTGAGGAATTTTTACAATATTTGTGCTAATGTATGATTATAAATGTCGCTTTTTGTTTATCACCATGTCGGACTATAATGTGACATTAAGTAAGACTGAGGCAGCAGTCACTTAAATCTGATGTTTTTGGCCAATTTTGAGAAAAAATTTGCAGTAAATTAAAACAAAAGAGAGGGATTTTTCTGAATCTTTCAGATTTGTGAAAAACTGGAGCGACCAGCACATTCCAGGTTCACACTAATTGTGAGTTATAGGTGTAGTCTGCTAAGCGACCAACCAGAAGACAGTGATGAGTGAGAGATTTTAGGTTTGTGATGAATCTCAGGGCTCCACGAAACACAATATCCAAAGAAATGTTGCATCTGCAAAAAACAAAAACCCCAAAAAAACCTTTACTTTAATTTTAAAATTAAGTGTTGTGTCTCAACGTCATTATTATGCACTACTCTTTTTTTTTTTCAACAAAAAACATTGAGTTTGTAGTTGAAATCTCTCATAATGGGAGATGAAGGGATGACCAGTCCAGAGTGAGACACCAACGGCTCCTTTCATTACATCCATTTTGCTTTAATCTGGATGAATGGTTCATTATTTTATATTATTCACACATCCATGCTGGGTCTTTGCTATAAAATGACATTTTTATGCTTTTTGTGGGTTTTGAGGGAAAAATCAATGCTAAAATCTGTTCTGAGTGGCTTCATAGTTGTTGCATAAACTGTGAGCATGAAAACACACACAGGATCAAGCTGACCTGCCAAGAGGCCTGAGAGTGAAAATGAGTCGTGGGAGCGTGCCGAGTAACAAGCTTTGCAACAAATGAGGTCGTTGCTGTAATTTATAATTTCTTGTATTTGGGGTTTTGTGATTTCCACCAGTCTGTGTTCGCGAGGCAGCTGTCTGGTTTTTTTTTTTTGCCAGACTTTTGTAATTTTTCTTTGCCAGGTAAACAATTGAGAGCTTTCCAACAGCTTTAATTTGGTGGGCTTAGGTTGTTAATTATCACACATCTGACAGGCTACAATTGCCATTATTCACTTTAAAACAGAGCCTACATTTACAAAGTTGATCACTTTCAAATCTGCCCCTTTTTTCA
Source organism: Poeciliopsis retropinna (assembly GCA_010277075.1). Classification (NCBI taxonomy): domain Eukaryota; kingdom Metazoa; phylum Chordata; class Actinopteri; order Cyprinodontiformes; family Poeciliidae; genus Poeciliopsis; species Poeciliopsis retropinna. The sequence goes on along the minus strand of VMRM01000014.1, from coordinate 2,615,097 downwards.
GCACAGACTGTTGTGTCTGAGCAACGCTGGCTGTGACAGAGATTGTAGTGACAGGAAGTCAAAGTTAGGCCTTGTCATTCTTTACAGTGTCAAAGAAATTTCACGTTTTATCTAACGTGTTGTCACTGAACACCTTTAATCCAGTTTGATGTCTTCTCTGAACTCTGCTCAGTTCAAGTTTGTTTTCAAGTCTTCTGTCATGCTGACACACGCTCTGTACACACACACAGAGAAGAAAAGCTGATGTCAGCCTGCAGTGGGCAAACTAACGACGTCTAAATTCGAATACAGGTGTGCGGTAAAGGCAGACACAAATACACGAGGAAAGTTGATGGAAAAGATAGGAAAGAAAATTGCGAGTTCTGGTTCTGTATCTGAGTTTCTAGGCTTAAAGGGACGCCATGCTGTGACGGATGCTAGAGAGGAGATGTGAGAGCTGTCAAGCCGTTTCTAGCTTCTTTTTTTTTTTTTTTTACATTTCCTCTGTTTCGTCTGTCTCTATCCCTCTCTCCACAGCTGAGGTGTGATCTCTCTCTCCCTATGCGCCGCTCCCCAGTGGAACTGATGATCAGACGTTGGCATGGGAAAGCTGGGCTGTGGCCTTGTACAGTGGGAGCTCTGACCTCCTGCTTCCCCTTTCCTCCTCCTCACACCTCCTTCCCTCTCCTTTCGTACAGTGATAAGAGACAAATGAAAGGCCTTCCTGTGCGCAAATTGCGGGAAATCAGAGATAAGTTGGACACTGAGGCAGCTGCTGGGCCTTCTGCAGGGAACAGGGAGTTCTCAGACAGGGAAAATACTGTTGTGCACTAGTGGGGAAGGTTGAAAAATATCTTTTTGGATATGTTCAAACAGCATCTCTTTGTTCTGTGTCCCTGATTGTGCAGCATGTAGATTTTATGCTACATTAGCACTGATTCCCAGTTTGAATCCAGTCCGTTCAGAGGTTTACATCCACTCATCTTCAGCGTAAATGTAACATTCAGTTAAAGTTTTTAATGATTTCTTTGAACTTTTTAAAATATGAACTTAACATCATCCAGCTTTGAGAATTAGTTGCACTATGTTAACACATAGTTAACACCCAAGTTAACTGAAGCTAACAAAATAACAAAAACTGAAACCGAAAAAACATTTTTGTTAATTAAAATAAGTAAAACCGGTAATTAATGGGTGAAAGCTATAACTAACTAGAACTACATACTGTGTTTCAAAAACCAGCATGCTAACATTAAGAATATGGAAAGACCTGCTTTAATTTGAACTCTACTAATTCTGTCCATAAACATCCAACATGAATCATAGCAAGATCTTAAAAGAAAAATGTGATTTATCTGCAAGAAAGTAAAACAAAACACACATCAAGACTGGTTTTTAAATGAATAAATTTGCTAAAAATACTCTTCAGACTGAAGCCCTCAAATTCAACTCTGTTGAAAATTCATGGCTGGGTTTAAAAGCTGCATGTCACCAGGCTTAATAATCAATCTAGCCTGAAACTGAAACTGTCAAAAAGAGTGATCAGATATCTGCTATAATGCCTGACGCCTGTTGATGGCAACAAAAGTTTTGGGGAACAAACATTTCACCAAATATGACTGGAGGTGTGTGGTTCAGAGAAAATCAACAGTAATGTCAAGTTCAGATTCCCAATTTTAATTTTTAATTACCTTCGAAGTTCTATGTTGAATTGTAGGCCAAGCCTGGAAAAACACTATTAAAATAAATCATTCCATCTCCCAAATTAATATTTTGTGAGCATTGTTGTATTTGATGTAGCTCCTAATATCTCATAGCTGTAGAACAACAGAAAATATTTGATTGAATTGAGCCAAAACACAGGTCAGGGCGACTCTTCGCTGAGCAAGCTGCCTCAGCCTTGACTTCATATCTCTGATTTGGAGGGAGGCAGTGTGGAAGAAAACTAATTCTAATTTATTTTCCTCACATACTTTTTTCTTTGAACAAAGGAGCGGTCAAAGTAATTACTGAAGTTGGAAGGAGTTGTAAATCCAATTTTCTAAAAAAAAAAAAAGAAAAAGGAGAAATGGTCTTTCAAATGTTTGCATTGGAGAACAAAGACTAGTCAAAGCGAATAGGTGGGAGTGATCGTTTGTATGGTTCAATTAGCAAAAGTAAAGAGTTTGTCATGGGAGGCTGCACATTAATCTTACTCGTATGTTAAGTAAATTAAGGTTAAACAACATAAAAGTCAGCACAATAACTCACTAGAAAAGTGCAAATGCATTCCACCTCTGCACCTCTGCGTTGCTCGCATCCCGAATTCAACCTGGTTCCAACTCTTTTCCCGTCCCACAGTTTCCAAGGTTGCCGTCTTCGTAAAGGGGAGTGTAATGAGCTGTCAATCAAAGGGCCTGGGTTTGATTCATGGTTAGCTTCCAGGGACGACAGACTTATTTCTCCACTGAAACCTGAGAAGCAGTGACAGCTGATGCATGCAGAATAAGAAACAAACAAGACACATTTACATCGCCATGGCTTTATTTTCCCTTCCCCGAGCTGCCGCCGTCTATTCAGTTTGACAGAAAATGTGATTATCTGCCCCTCATGTGGTTTGTGATGGAGCAAAAAGAGACACGCTGCAAGTTAGTGTGTTCGCTGGCTGCTTCGCCCCACTCACGCCTGCATGTTCCTCGTGTGCGCCTGACACTTCGGCTCGTTATTAGACACACTGTTTCCTGCTGGGCAGGCCAGGTGTTGCTGTGCCTGTCATAGATACGCCTCCAATCAGGGTACCGCGACAGCACACACATAAAATTGTGGTTTTATTAAGAGTGCAGATGTGATACATTTATCAGTTCTTCTCTTCTTCACTGATGAGGCGTTTGATTGTGGTCCGAAGAGGTGAAATACAAACTCCTGTGCCCACTTTTCAGCTAATAGCTGTTCACACTGTGAGAAACATCAAGATCATGAGGACAGGTGTGAATGTGCTGTGCGCTTTCCCTGAACCAGGCGTCATAAAATGGGTTGGAAATCCAACTACTGCTATATATCTTTAAACATTTTCATTCAAATATACCAAAAACTGTTTCAGTGAATTACAGCATATTAGCGTTGGCTTAGCAACAACTGTAATTTATGTCTTTGCGCAACCTAAAAGTAGAAAATCGAAAGAAAAGAATGTTTCAAAACACTTTTTTTTTTTTATTTAACAAATGTGGCCTCTGTAGAATATTTAACAGAAAAGTTAGACTCAAGTCATTGATGTCATAACTTTATATTTGTGACTTGACTTGGACTTTTACACCAATGACTTGGGACTTGAATCAGACTTGGAAGTTATTTGAAAAGACCTGATATTTCACCCCAAATCTAAAGTTTAAAACACATTTTCAAAAAGTGCAGAACATTAATTCATTTCACTCATTCCGTATCAACAAACACAGACTGTCTCTCTGTCTTTCCATGCTCTGTATGTATGTGAGCTGCAACAAGTAAACAACAACAAAACGCCCGACTAGATTCCAGAATATTAAACTCTTTATCGGACACAACGTTGGTCAAAGAAAGTACAAATCACAGGAGATAAAAACATCAGAATCATAAAAACTTTGTTACTATTTGAACTGTGGAGGCAAATAATTACTTTATTGCTTTATTGTCTTATATCGCAGAGAAACAAAGTTGTATGTAATGCTTCGCACAACTCTGACCCGTCTGAGATGGGCTTCACATTGGGGAATTGGATTCATTTGCATATTTTTAAAATGCTGCAACAGCCAGAGTAAACACAAAACCACCGTAGCCTGTTTGCCATCCAGCTAATTATCTGGACCGTCTTCTTGGAATGATTACAAATATCTCTGCATGTTCCCAGAGGAGCAACAGCTTAAATATTTTTACTTCAGATTTTATTTTATTTTTTTACTTCTGTAATTATTTCTTTATTTTTTAAATGCCGTTCCAGTTCATGATCATCTTTAAGTATAACAGCTTGAGTTTTGGGCTTAGACCTTATTAACCGTGTTATTCATTAATATTCATTCACGTATCAGACTGTATTTTATGCCAAATAGCCTTCCAAAGCAGTGTGTTGAAAAAACTCCACAACATGCATCCTTTTCATTTATTGTCAGCTGTAATCTTTGGACATATGACGTGTTTCTTGCAATTTTTTTCAACCAAACATATCTCACTGGAAAGCAGAAAAGATAGAATTTCAACATTTTCTCAAGGAGTTTCTCTTGATCATTTTGCCGAGAAAAACATTTTGTGGCAGATGAGTCAGACACAAAACGGTTCAGCAATACAGAACAACAGAACTGTCATTGAAATGTGTGTTTCACTTTCATTTACAGATTCATTCAGATGCCTCTGTAGTGGCATCTGTAAAACAAAGCAGGTTTTCCTGCAGGTTTCTACTGGACAACCATTCCAGTTAAGTGTTTGGTTTCTGTTTTTAGCTGTTTTGACTGGATAAAAGATTAAAGCACAGCCAGTAAACTTTTTCTTACCTAATCAAAATACTCAGAGGAGACAATCCAAGTCTACATATTATCGCGCTGCTAAAGTGTGCTGAAATTTACAACCGAAAGAATTCGACTAATCTCACATCCAGCAGGGAAACACTTGACAGATTCATAGCTGCTGTGTTTAACGTACCCTTTCTGCAATAAAATGCGTCCCTGAAAGTGTCTGCGGATGCCTCAGGCTGATTGAATTTAAAGTGCAGCAGACACAGCTTTATCATCTGAAGTGTGTGTTTGTTTTAGATTACTTCCCAAACCAGATGGTGTAAAAAAAAATAATAATAAAAACATCAACCTCAGTTTAGCAATTCCAAGACACTTCTTTTCCAACGAGGACCAGAGAAGATTGAAGAGCAAGTGTGAAATTGTACGTTTGCAACAACAGTTTTTGATGTCAAATTCCTCAAGAAACAGAGTCATAATCTCGGACTCCGCTGTCTTTCACTTCCAGGAGACGAGTTGTGGTTATAAATAATCCTTGCACTCATTTGCTGAAGCTGCTCCAAGCATTGCAAGAATGGGAAAAAAAAAAAAAAAAGAAACTCCTGTGTGGAGAAATATTTCTGTCCTCTGCTCCCTCTTTGTTTCTCCTTAATTGTATTTTTTAACAAGGTTGTGTTCAGGCTGACCAGCAGCCACCCTTCATTTCCAGCTGCTACTTACACACATGTACACTTCTTTTATTGGCTGGGGTGGGGGAAGTCATTAAAATGAGAGGCACACAAAATGCTCCCAATTTCTGCATCAATGAGCTATGAGGAGAGGAGTATAAATGAACAACATGTTTATATGAATGATAATGCCGACCCATGGATTTGCTTCCTGGGGAGGTCAAAGCCAGTGAAAACACTCTTGGGTGTAACTGAAAGTAAGAATCTGCACCAAGAGCAATATTTGGAATAGTAATCAAGCAAACACTGGCTGATCACAAGAGTTAAAGCTTTTTCCTCTTGTGGCTATTGAGCAATGAATCAGTGCTAAAATAAATGAGTCAATCCATCTTTCTATCTATTGATCCCCACATCAACTTACTCCTTTGGATATATGGAAGTAGCAACCCAATCATCATTGGAACATTACATGCCTTTTTTTTTTTCTTTCTAACGCTTTAAATCAACTAAAAATTGCTAATCTGACAACACTAGCTACTAAAATGGATTAAAACAGCAATGCAAACATTTCCACAACAAAGTTCCCGATTGGCTTCAGCATATAGTCAAATCTTTGAATGAATTTTACCGTCATAAACTGCGTTTCCATTAAAAATGTGGGCAAAACTTTGTTGATATTTCACCCATACATATCCATGTTAACAGTTGGATTGTTGTCGCAATGGAAATGTAATATTGATTTTTTTTTACCAGAAGAGGTTATTCTGGGAATTCCAGTTGTACTCTAAAATATGTTGCAAACGTTTAACCTTATTCTAAAATAATAATAATAATAAAAAAAACATTAATATGCTTTAGAAAATGCCAGCTGAAAAAGAAAAAAAGAAACTTCCTCACATCTCCTTGGTTTTACTGAATAAGCCCAGAAAACATGCAATGGAGATAAAAACTCTCCAGATCTTATCTAAAGCAAATCAAATCTTTTTCCTAAGCATTAACCAGGTGGTTATTCTCTCTGTAAAACTGGTAGTTATTCCAAAAGCAACAGAAATTATGACAAAATAGATCCATAAAAATATCTATTTAACAAGTCGGATCAGCAAAAAGAGCCGTGCATATTTCCTGATGCTTTTTGCATTTCATATAATCAGAATTTGCACTTTCTATGTTACAGAGGGCTTTCTGTTAGGTAAATGTGCTACGATTTAACTATTAAGAAACTAGAAAATCCTGCATTTCAAAGATTATTGTTTACAACTGCATAGTGTTGTCGTTTGAAGCCCTGCAGCCGTGCAGGAAGAAAGTCCTTCCTGCAGTTTGCATGTTCTCCTCATGCAGTCATGGGTTCTCTCTGGCTTCCTCCTGAAGTCCAAAATGTTCTGGTCAGAGGAGAATAGGAGTGAATTTCTCAGTAACAAACTGATATAGAAACATGACTAAATCCGCTCACAATCTTCTGTCATGACTGTCAGGATCACTTAAATAGGATTGTTACGCCAATTTAAAATAATAAATGTGCTCAAATCACTTTGTCAGTGTTTAGAGGCAACAAAGAAAAAACCTTACCCGATATAATTAAAAGCAATGCCATCATTGTTCAGTTATTCAGCATAGTCAAAATAGTCTTCAAATTGTTATTTTTGTTGAACGGAAACTGTATTTTCAGCTTCAAAAACATTTTTTCTTACTTTAGAGTGTCATTTGCACATAGAAAGAAGATGTAAATGCAGCAGAGAAATGCTTTGTAAAGTCTATTTGTAACTAAGCACAGTTTGTGCTTTAGCAAGTTAAATTGATTTTCCACTTGAGGAACAAAAAGGTCAACAAAACCAGGATGGTGGAATTATTAATAATTCTCACAGCGACATCTCAGCCGAGGGAGGACTCTTCAATAATGTTATTGCAATCCAATCTTTATTTTATAAAAATTATGAAGCTTGCAGAAGAGCCATCCGCTCCTTTATGATGCTAATTAAATGAGGACGCCTTTTTTTTTCTTTGTAATGCTTTAAATTAACTAGGAATGCTGCTAATCTGATAAAACTAGTTACTAACATACATTAAAACGACAAAGGATCTGATAAATAGTAAATTTGCATCGTGGAGCGTCATAAATAAAATGGCAATTTGTAGGAAGGAGAGGGAGAAACAGTGTTATAGGAGTGTATTTAAAAACAATACATTTAGTGGTTTTTAATTGTGTTTTAGAAATCCTAAAATATTTGATGTGAAGGTTTTTCTCCTTCTTTTTCAGCTTCTGAGTTCCTGGGTTTGGTTTATTTACCTGTTAGAGCTGTCACAAGTCGGCTGGATTAGCAGCCCCCCAAAGGCTACATTCACTTTCAGTTATTGAGGACTTCTAGGGGACTGGGCTGATGTTATCGCTCCCTCTGAAGTCTGCACTATCCCTTTGAACACACTTTATCTTCCCATCTTTTTCTCTCCTGCAAAGTGCAAACAAAGCAGCACAGAGACTCGGCTTTGAAATTAGTTAGCTACAGGGTAGCGCTCAAGTCCCTGCTAAAGCACAATTAATTTTTAAAAAAGAAGGTGATGCTCTGTGGAAATAAAAACCCCCCATTCCGTCCCTGAGCTTGAAACAACAAAATCCAGATGGAGACGCATGGAAAAATTAGAGACAAATTGTCGTCTTGCCTCCTGAAGTGCTGCAGAAGGGCCACATGGAAACGCAGAAACCAAAGAACAAGTTATTGAAAGCATCAAACTCTTGCTGGAATCCCAGACGACACTGAAAACCAGATGCATTTGTCGGGTTCCTCTTCTCTTTTCTAGGGCTGTAAATAGCATTTGTGTGACACTTGGCTCCTGTGGGCCCAGGATGCTGTAAACCAGCACTAAAATATGATCCTCTCTGCCACGGCTGTGAACTCCGACTTCTGTTGTTGTGTGACTGTTGACGAATCAGAGCGGGGACTTGGGGTTTTGCACCCAAAGGAAATATTGCAGAGTGAAATGCCTTCTGGCACTTTTCCGCCAGCCCTTGATTTAAATAGACAAGAGCTGCTGGGGAGGATAGAGGGATAAAAGAGGCTGAGGGAGAACGGTGACAGGAGCTTCAAGGAAAGACACACAGTCTACAAGATGGGGAGATGCTGTGTAGTGTGGGGTTACACTGGGAGAGGAAGATCTCACTGGGTAGGTCACAACAAATAAAAACTATTTTACGCTCTTTCTCAGAATAGCAACAGTCACCAAAAGTTTTAGTTTTCGGTTTAACCATAAAAACCAGCAGTGTTAAGATAAACATAAAAGGCAGTTTCTGATATTAATCTTGACTCTCGTTTAAGGATTTATTTAAAGCTAGGAGGCGGCTACAGAAACAGAAAACAACCACGCTGCACTCCAGCTTTAAAACTGGAATTTGCAGAAAAATTGTAGAAGGTTGCATCTATCTTTGACTTTCTATAAGCAATGGTTTTCTATTAAAATCTGTTTCCAAAATGGCTATTAAGTTCAACCAATGTATCCATCCTTTCTCCAGCACTGCATAAAAAAAATCAGTGTGCCAACATTTAAAAATGGATGGTCACATTTAGAAACAGGTCATTCTGGAGAAGGATGAGTGGCTGCTCTATCTCAGAATGAAAATTGGTTGAGTGACTGAAGTCCAGCAGTTCTCAATCTAAAACAGTGCTGCACATTTTCCAGATCAGGAGTTCACAAACCTCTGGTATTTTAACCTGGAGAACAGCAGAGTTGGGACCTTGTCTCAGAAGTAGATATAGAAGTATTTGGAATTAAACAAAGACGTAACAATGCAAAATACAAGGAGCAAACTATTTGTTTCTTGTTTTCAAGGAGCAAATTACACATTTTTAAAATAAAGGGAATTTAACTAAAAAGATTGAGATCTTCACTTTTTCAAAATCCTTTTTTTTGTTTTGTTTTTTTTGCCCAACACCTCAAAGGATTAATCAGAGCTTTTTATAATTCAGCTGCAAATAGGCAGACAAGTTTCCTTCTCCTCCCTTTGACCTGAATGCAGCAGCAGCCGTCCTCCCTCTTCAGAAAAGGCTGCAGTGGGATCAGATCAAACACATGCCCTCTGTGCCCGAGGCAATGAAAAATAAACCAACACACAAATAAATAAGTAATCACAAAGGACGTACAACACAAGGAGCCTTTAAAACAAGAGCAGAAACTCATTTATCAGAGCGGTTCATGTTTCAGAGTCTTTTGTGTTTGGGATAATCTTGCACATTCTGGGAAACACGTCAACTCCCTGATCTCATTAGATCCCTGGTTGTTGTGATTTTACTGATTGAGAAAATTGTAAAGAGGCTGGAATAAGTTGATTTTTGTGCATACCACTATATGAGTTATTCCCTACAGGTTGGTTGCATTTAAACCAATAAGATCAGCCTGAAAACACCTCATTGTTTCCTTGGCGATGCCCTTGGTGAAAACACATTTTTCTTCGGGAAAAGCAACAAATTAAAAAACCTCGGCATTGGAAAAACATTTTGATTGCTTTAAATGCTACAAGTTTTTAATCAATAAAACTTAACGAGTCCACGTATGTGGATAAACATCTTCAAAGGCACTTGATATTCTGCAGCATTCACGAGCGAAGAAGAGGAAATGGACTCCTATTGAGCTGCAGAACGATTCATTGACGCGTGCAGTCCGCAGCTTATGTCTCTGCTGAGCCATGTCAATCAACTTTAATTGTGCATTAAGTTCCGCTTCCAACGTTGACTCGGAGGTCATTAATTCCCATCAAGGACAGTTCCGTAATAGACTCATGTCGCGCAAATACAGTGGCTGTTAGTTTGCAAAGAGCTTAGCAAGCAGCGAGCGTTCCTCGTGCTTTGATTCGATGCTAAGTGCTTCATCAATCACAATCCTAGACAGATCATTAGAGGCTCCTAGGATGACAAGAGCAGCCAAACTATCTACAGCAGATTGCTCCAGACCACCCCTCAAACCTTTAATTACATCCAAGGTTGGCAGTTATCAAAGACAAGCAGTGATAAGTGACTCACTCAATAGGAGCCATTAGTTAGAGAAACTTGTTGGAGTCAGGGTTTTCATCACAGAAGGTCTGAGGAAGCTTTTCATGAGCTAGTAAGCAAAGGAACACTTAAAGGGGCAGTGTTATGTAAAACTGTCTTTTTTTAGCTTTACATCACATTATAATGTAATTCCCTCATCAGAATTATATCTGGAGTGTTGCTTTAATTCTGTCATGCATGTTTGAGAAATATTTTAATCTCTCATGGCAACCAGTCAGCTATACAAAATGCCTGAGCTCCTTCACACTAGCCAGCAGCAATTAGCAGACACCTGGTGGAACTGTGCATCACCTGAGCTCATTACAGGACCTACTTCTGAGTAAAACCGTTGCTAAAGGATCAATAGAGGAGCCATGTCGTGGTGACTTCCTGGAGGCGGAGTTTGAGAAACGCAGGAGGTTTTAAAGAGACATACACCCAATTTTAAAATGTGAAATTACATATTCAAATTTGCTGAAAGTTATATTTTATATAGATCTATATATATATATGATATGTTTATAACTACTGAAGGTAACATAGTCAGTTGATTGTGCTATGAAATTATACTATATGGCTGGAAAACACATAATGCTGCCCCTTTAAAACAACATTTTGTTGATTTTTTGATAAATTATCTTATTTTTTTCTAAGGTGTGACCTTTTGGTTTTTGGTACTGAATGATAACATTTGACAAACAGGTTGTAACCATGATATTGATCATGGTACATTTAGTATTCACTTAATATAGTTATCATTTAAGTTGTTTCTTAATCAGAAGAAATTGTATGAATATCAAGCAAAATCCTATGATGATTGACATATGAAGTAAATAACTTTTCTCTTCGTCTTGGCACTTGATTCGCTTTACTGCTTTGTTTCAAGCCATGTAAAAGAATAAAAATGCATAATATGCCTCTTAATTTGCAACAAAAAAAGGAACAAAGAAAATATATATGCATCCACTTATTCTTATAGTAAAGATAAGACATTGTCTGAGTCATTCATTTCATGTTTTACATAATATTCCTATATTTAGACATGAACAAAAATGCTTGAAAAGGAGTGGGAAGAACTTATTTACTCCAATTCCTTATTCTTATCAACACATGTCAGTGGGAAGGATATATTAAGCAGCAAGGGAACATTTAGTTTTTTAGAATTGTAAAGCCAGTGTCTTAAAATGATTTGAGCGAGTTTGAGAGGAGCCAGATTGACTCACTGATGCATGTGAAGACTGGCTCATGCGGTCTGATTCAACAGACGAGCCGCGGCGTAGACTGTCGACGATATAAATGCTGCTTCTGACAGAAAACTGGATAGTCTCTATGTCAAGCAAATCATTTTTGAGCTAATTGATGCATTGATAGCAAGAATCTGAACAACTGTTTGCAGATAATAAACACATTCATGAGCACTTGTTTTCCCAAAACTTGCAAAGCATTAAACTCTAAAATATACATAAATATAACACGCTAACAAAAGATGAATCACAAACTAATTAAAACACCAAAGAATATAAATGGGTTTTAAGACGAGATTTAAAAGATGGCAGTGAACGAGCCTCTCGAAGCTCCTTTTTTTCCCTTCCAGGTTCCTCTAGACCACAGATGTCAAACTCAAGGCCAGGGGGCCAAATCCGGCTCGCCATAAGACTCTAACGGGACACACAAATTGAACCTTCGGGATAACAGTTGCGTGCTTAATCTTTTTAATCAAATCAAAACAGTTTGTATCCATATACTGCCAAATAACTTCAAAGCGATAAGAGATGTTCAACGTTGTTTAATTCTGAGAAGTACCCATCGAATGCAGAGACAGCTGTTTGTTAATATTTCAGCAGTTTGTTCAGGCCCTTTTTGATGCAGTTCAAACTGGAAGTGAGTTTGGCTCTCCTGTCCCAGACGTCGGTACCTACAGGACTGACCCGAGGGGCCGAGAAGGTGTGATGAAAATTTCAAAACGAACTCCAGCTAGTGGAGAGAGAACTGGGGTGATGGTGTATTGTTTTTGTTTTTTTAGCTTTTGGAGTATCAGAACTCATCACACAAAGGAATGTGACATCCTGCAACAAACGGACACAGTTGCAATCCTTGTTACAATTATAACACAATTTTGATACAACTTTTAAAAGCTCCCCAAGTCCCTGTTAGCTTTTCATGAAGATTGTTTTTAAGGTCACAATATTAAAATAAATGTGTCGCTACAGATTTATGATTTATTACTGGGGCTAAATGAGCTATTGTTTATTTTGTTCTCAATGTAGAATAGTTTTCCAAAAAAAAAAGGTTGTTAGAAATATCTTTATTATGCTTTAAATATGTTAGTATCTTACCATATATCATCCAGGAATCTGCTGAATAAACCATTAAAAAAAAACCTTTTCATAGTCACTTACTGTATAAACGGTTTCTATATAGATGAATTTATAAAAGAGAAAACGTGTTGCATCTCTGCATGTATAATTATCTGACAGTCTGGATCAGAGAAGTTGCATTTGTGGATGTTCAGCCTCGTTCTGGAAATAAGACGATTCAAATGAACAATTAAAAACCTCAAATTAAAATTTCTAACCAAACAACACAATGAACTTTATAGGATTCACTGAAATAATTTACTCAACAGATCGTTTGAAATGCATGCTGTACCTCTCAGTAAGCAAACCCAACATCTTCTTCAATATAAAAAAGATTAAAAAGGACTAAACGTGTGCTGCGTACTCCTGGTGCAAACCAAACATGGCGTTTTGTCTTCCTTACCCACCTGGGGAACGGAAAACACGGCTTTGCCAGGCCAGCACCCTGGGAATGATCGGTAATGTGTGTGGAATACCACTGGTCGCTTTATCTCCCAGATGAGCAGCTGGGCTGCACATACCGAAGAAGAACATATCAGCCAAGGTCACAGAATAACTCTCCCAGGCCTTTCACCTTTATCTGAAACAACAGGAAGGAGCACAACTAGACACGTCTGAACTCATCTTTTGTGTAAGACTTACCCTTGGGCTCAACTGCCCCCTGTTGAGCAGATGAGAGAAAAGTCCCGGAGCAAGATTATTTAAGAATGATTACATTTAGCTTTTTAAATTGTCATCACGCAAAAATTACAGTATAATCTTCCAAACTAATTTTAATCCTAAACCCCAGATCACCCTGCTGAACTAGACTCTTAATGTAATTATATTCAGCACATTTCTATATCGCCCGTGGCTTCACACCCCCTCCCATGTTCAGCCCAGGATATGGATTCAGTGCAGCATCAATGACTGTTTGCCTTCGGGAGGAGAGCAGTGCTTATTCCAGCAGACAGAGCAGAGAGATCACATGAATATCAGATCCCGGTGGAGCTGTAGCTTTGGCTGCTGTTTAAAGTCTAATCAATGAAAGAAACATGACCCCTGTCTATTTGTTGTGGGAGACGACGACAAGCTGTTTCTGGGAAAACTGCATGCTTTGCGCAATTCAGGAAAGCGAGAATATGTAGAAAAAGCATCAATGCAGATACAGTGTCATTTGTAAATAATTTACAGGGCTGTTGGGCATATGATTTAACGACCACATTTAACACCTGTGCAAATTGTTGAGCGACGCAGCAGCAACAGAAGCTCTTACAGATTCCAGCTTGCTGACTGTGAAGATTTGACTTTAGCTGCGGGCGCAGGCCACCTTCAATGTCCAAAGCTATTAGTGATTCCTGTACAACTAAAGTGCTGCTCCAGGGTACCCATTTCCTTGCATTAATGTCTACCTTGCACCACAGCAAATCAAAGGCTTATTGTAATGCCTCTGCCCATATCTCACGCTTCCTGAATAACACCGGCTGGTGGGATCAGACACTTTGGAAATGAAAAAATAGGAGGGGAAAAAACACATTTTCCATTTACATTTTAAAACAATAGTTTATTCGTAAGAACAAGAAGAATATCAAACAAGAAAGTCGGGCAAAAGTTCACCAGTTTAGCTAACTCATTTTCACTGCTATTTGACAAGCTAAATGCTTTCAGCACAGAAAGAAATAAACCTGAAAGTTTGACATTTGTTTGTAACTACAGTTTGTTTTTTTTTGTCTTCAATGTGTAAATATAGAACTGTTTTGCTGAAACCGGATCACAAAAGTAATCAATAAGAGGCTCCTCAAAGGACTTCCTTCATGTATGTGTAAAGTGCTGTTTCTTTTCCTCATTAAGTCTCGGCTCGATAGAGTCCAGTTTGTGACGCAGGCTTCTTATTGCCAGCTGAAGGTGCGCTTCACCATCCTGAAGAAGTTCCGGTTGTGTTCCCGCAGGTAGGAGCGAAGCTGCTGCAGAACGGTGCTGTTGACGGAGGGGTGAGGACGTCCCTTAGACTCGTGCAGACACCGCTCCCGTCCGTCGCTCCGGATGCAGTAAAACCCTTTGGTCTGGTTGAAGTAGAAGTTGGACGACACTATCCTCGGAGGCAGGTTCAGGAATCGCTCCACCTTCTGAAGCTCTGGCAGGGGGTCGTGGATCAAAGCGTCCCCGTTTACGATGTGTATCTGTTCCAGGGGGAAGTGCTTCAGCCAGTTGCGCATATGAACGTCGTACAGACTCCTCTGGATCGCCTTGTAACGGATGTTCAGGGCTCCGTTGCGGACCAGCAGGTTCTCAATGGCTTGCACCGGCTTGTGGTTCTCCAGTCGGTTGAAGTACACCTGGGTGTAGTCAGAGATTACCCGCTCAGTCGGGTCTCTCAAGATCAGCAGCAGCTTTATAGACGAGTTCATGGCGCAGATGCGTTCTGGTGCGAGGGGTGACGTAAAGTAACCCGGAGTTTTCTCTATCGTGATCTGATGAGGGTAGGAGTATGGCATGAGGTCACGGTACCACTCCAGACCCTTGGCATAGTTTTCATCCCAGTCAAAGAAGTGAACCTCGGTGGCAGCCACAGCGACCTCAGGGTGAATGTCAAGCATCTCCAACAGCGCTCTGGTGCCCCCTTTTCGCACGCCAATAATGATGCTGTGTGGGGTCCGCTTGCTTGTTCCTGGTGGGGGGGATGAAGTTGAATCCTCAGAGACATTGACTGGTGGTACTGGATCAGGGTCTACGCTGTCCAGGGCTGAACCAAAGCCTGCCTTAATGAGCTCAGATGGGGCAGCATATGTCTGGAGAACCAGCAGAAGCAATGATACCAGAAAGGAAGCCATGGGGATGAATGGATGAGCGGACACTGGCGTGATAAAGGAGAACTAAGACAGCGGTTTAGCTGCGGACGAGATGTCGGCGCTCAGTGGGAACAGAAATGCAGACTTTCCCTGCTTTTGAATCTGAACTGGAGGAGGAAAAATCATTGGCAGTCCGCAGTACATCTGTGGAGAGGAACAAAGACAAAAAGAAGAAGAAAAGGCTTTCAGAATTCAGGCATATGAAGCAGAATGAATGTCTTTATTATACTGAAATGGCACTTTCCTCATTCCCCTGAAAAAGCAATCCTGCCTTAAATACAATCCATGTCTATCATAAGTGTTGCGTCTCAAAGGGATAATCTCACATCGTCGGTCTTTTACTCTCTTCTCAGCTCCCTCCCCCTTCACATCTGCTTTTTCCTCCTCACTCTATAAAGTCACTTTCAATTGATACTGTAATTTCTCTGGCTGAGAAACACTTAGCCAGACAGCTCATCAGAAAATCTGTCTCAGATATGCAAGTGTAGCTGAAGGCCAAAAGAAAAGTTTCCACGGCTAGGTGACTTTGATTTCCTATTCGTGTCAAGAGGGATCAATAGCAAGGCAATGAAATTCAGCAAACAGAGAGGCTGAAGGATTTGGGGTGTTAAATATGAATTCGAATGGAGCTTCAGACCTCTTGAAAACCTTGAGAAAAATCTACTCCATCACCTTGGATCTTAGAGTTCAGATATACTTCTACGGAGCTTCTTAAATATTTTATAATTTGCATTTTTGTCTTTAATAGACACCTGTCAAATGATTAATGCCAAGGAATTAATTTGAAAAAACAAAGGTCTACTGATATGTTCTGATGGAAAACCATCCAAGAGACGAGCTGCCGATCACTGTGCCAGTCAAAACAACCGGGCCCAGCTAAACACAAAGCTTCAACAGCAAAGTTCAGAGTAAAGTCATCTTTTGTTCCTGAGCACCACACAAAACTCTTTCAGGGATGCACACACCAGACAGCCCTGCTTCCACCAAAATGCTGACGAGAAATTGCTAACAAATCCTTAAAACACATTTTCAAAATGGGCCAGCTCAGGAGGAAATAACTTCAAATTTAACCGGATTTTTAGAATAATTTCATTTCTTCTCTGACGTTCCCGTGGATAACATCCAGCATGTGTTTGCAGGGGAGAAATTGAACATTTGCTAACGTTATTTCAAGGTCGTTTCCATTCAGGATTCGTTTTATTAAAAACATGTAACAATGTGGTGAAAATGTAGGAAAGTAAAAAAAAATAATCTTACACAATCTTTTATTTTGAAGCAACAACTGAATTCAAGGGAACACAATTTCTTGAAAAAAAAAATATTATAACAAGAAGATAAAAAAAATATTCTTTCCACTGTCAATGGTGCAACTATTAAGTTTGACTTTGTGGTAAATCATTTCTGTGTTGATGTAGCCATATGTTTTGAATTCAGCTGCAGAAAAGTCATCCGTTTTTTGCCTCCAGATTTTTATTTAAAAGGTCCTGGTATTTCAAAGCGTTGGTGGCTTTCAGCGATGTAACTTATCTTTAAGGTCATGACCACTGACCCATTTTCAGCTTTGTGGTGTCTGTGATGCCATGAACTCAACAAAGTTCCCAGAATTTGGGAAAAGAAACAGCTTTTAGTAGCTTTAACCTGAGATGTTCTGTGGTTTAAATCTAAAACAGTCAAGCTTTTACCTCTAAATAAAATAAAACCTTGTAGTTTAACTACTTTTAATGTTTAGTCTTTCTTACAAGGGTTAGTCTTTGGATGTTTTTATTTATGGCTATTAAAGATATTTAATTTATTTAAGACTTTTTAGCCACATTTTCACACTATTTATACAAAAAAAGCCAATGTCTTCTGTATGCCTAAGCAACAAAATTGTTGCATGGGCATATATAATTATAACTACAACTTTTCATTACTTTTTTAACCAATACCTACAAAAAAATATAAATAAGAAAACATAACCCAACTCAGAGGTCTAACATTTTAGTACAGAGTTCTCCTCTGACATTTGGATATATATATAAATATACCCTTCATAACGACAGAGTTATAAGTTATAACTACACTTGAGATGTCAAAAGTAAATGATGTGGAAGGCAAAGTTTGCAGTGATGACCCCTGAACTGTGAGAAGTCAGATATGTCACAGAAAACTGGCATGTCACAAGTTTATGAGTGCGACAAATCACCTGAAAACTGAACGTAAAGCTCATCCGTCTTGCCAATGTGACCTGCGAGCTAACAAAGTGTAACATCAGGTTCACTGCTGATAACTTTCAGGTTATTCCAGGTACATTAGTCATTGTCCTCCCATGACTGATGCTTTGAGTATTTGAAATTAATTCTCACTGAAGCTTCAAAGTCCCAGAGAAAGCAGGGAGGCCCTCAATCTGCGTCTGTCCATAAATTATATAAAAAGAGGCTCAGCAGTTCGTGAAGTGTGCATGAAACATTTTTGCTGAAATCTGTGCACTTATGTTGCTTTTATTGACCCAGTGTAATTAGAAATTCTTTGCTTGCAGAAAAACTCTGCCTTGTGTGCATTTTAGTCGCAGAAGCCGTTCCTCTAATTAAGCTTGTGTGATGAACGCGCGCGCCAGCGAGCGCTGTGCATTCTTATGATATCACCACTGGCCTTTCTCTCACCTTACAGAGGCTTTCATCCATATAAAGGTGATGACACATGCCCGTCTCTTCACACTTCAATTGCTGGCCTGAGAGTGAGACGGTTCTGAACGCAGAGCAGCCGACATGCCCTATAGGGCCTGGCGTTGTGCAAGGAGGCACTTATGCGCTGTGACAGCCGCGCCTGCCTGTCAGCGTTTCGCTGGCAGAGAGCTGCCAAGTCCAATGGCCGCAGCCAGGCAGGCAGACGAGCTTTCTGTCTCATCCAATATCCCCCGACCTGCTCCCCTCCCTGCAGAGAACCACCTGGAAGGAGCTGCTGCTTCAGATTCATGGATCTTATGGCTTTATTCAGCCTTTTTTGGATTTCGTTGTGGCTTTTTCCGTTTGACAAATGGCAGCCATGTTATCTGGCAGTCACCCTAACCAGGAGAGGGTCCATTGAACGCTGTTAGAGCCATGAAGTGTTGCACAGCACAGGTTGGCAGGGAAGAAATATGGCCCCGGTGAGTCTTGTGACTAGGATACAGCATCGGTTTGTTGTGGCTCACTGCAGCTGCACAGAAAGACAGTTTAGATTTCGATCTCAGCTCCAGGCTCTTTTATGCTTCTGGGGTTTGCATGTTTTACTTGTACTTGTCCTTCAGGCACTCTTGAGGTGCACCGTTCTAATCCTACTGAGGGATGAACATAAAAAAAAAAAACACCAGTCAGGCAAGGAGGTTAGGAAGGTGAAAATATACTGATGTAAAGTGTGGTTTCAGTGATGTATGTTGTTTTATAAAACACATACTGCAGATCTGCAGGGATGCTGAACTTTTGATCAAACTGTTTTCCCATGACTCAGATTAAAGTGAAAAACTTTACTTGAAACTCAGAGATTTTGTCTATTCTTTCAATAAAACCTTTTAAACACCAGTGATGAATTTTAATGGACAGAAAGCAAAAAAAAAAGTGAAAAACATTCACAAGTCATTCGTGTTTGCACAAGCCAACTCTCAGTTCTTTAGAGGACAAGATCTAAATCTGAATCGTGAATTGTTTGTCCAAAGTCCAAGTCAAATTTTATGTTTTTCTTTAGCCAATCCAAGTCTAGTCTTTCATCACACATTTTCATCAGAAGTTCAAATCAAGTTTCAGGGTTTAGTTAAAAAATCCAAGTCTTTAGTGTTTCATAAAAAGTCCAAATCAGGCCCTGTTTTTTTTTTCCCAAAATCCAACTGAAATCTTGAGTCTCAAGTTTTTGGTTAGAAGTCTAAAGTCAAGTTTATCATCTCTCATTTAAAGTCAAGTCTTTTTTTCTCAGTCAAATCTAAAATGTTTTTCAGTCAAGTCTTAAATATTTTATTGCAAGCCTACGTTTGTTGCATAAAATTGCCCACTACGATTTCCCCGAATGCCGCATGCATAGCCGCTCCCAAGTATAAGAGGTTTCTTGCTTCAACAAGACGACAATGTTTCCTCGGCTGAATTATGACTATATCTCATGCAGCTCTTTCCATCTGTTGTTGTCAGGATTTTAATGACTTATCATGTGGGTAAGCTTAGTCATGTGTGATTTTAAATTAATTTCTTACTTAGCAGAAACACCGCAATTGCAAAGTTGTGTTTTTACAACATCAAAAGAATATCAACAAAGATCTGCATACATTTATAATCCTCTGTATGGTCAGTTATAAAGGAAACTGTACCTATTTATTATGATTTAAGCATTTCTCCTGAATTATGCTGGATTTCTTTCTTTTTCTTTTGCAAAACGGTTGACATATTTTAATTACACTAGAAGTGAGGGGCCAGGGAGCAGAGATCACACTTTGCTTGAATTAATCCTCAACAAATTAGTCCTTTAAGAGTCCACTCATGCTCAAGATGTTTTCCTGCTGTTCACACATGGGATATTATCCACCCTCTGCTGGACACCGATGAATGGACTCTAAATGCATGCTCACTGAGATGCCAAAATCAAACCTGTACCTCGTTCCCACTTGACCACCAACACACACTAGAGGCCGACTTGCTGACCACTTTAAGTAGTCAGTCAGTGGAGCAGCAAAGTTGCCTGCAGCCTGCAGCCGTTACATCACTTCGGGCTAAAAGAAAGGCTTGCAGAGGTTCCAGACGCCACAGGAAGCCTCGCTCCCTCTAATTAACCCAAACAACCTCCTCTATACGTCTGCAGAACTATTCCTCATTCATATTCAGCACCCCGGAAAATTAACTGTGGCTGGCAGCAGGTACTGTAAGCAGCGGCTGAGTTTTCTTTTTTAATAACTACTCATTAGAGATGTTAGCGCAACATAATTATTATTCCAATAATGCTTGATTGCAAAGAGCATCTTTATTAAATAGGTTCAGAAAGGGATTTATAAATATCAATCAAATAATTTTACTCAGTATATTAAGTTAATCAATAATGAGGGACTTTTCATTTTTCTGGTGTCAAACTTTGAAGAGTTATAAGACATTAATAGCTGTTGTTAACTGGGAATGAGTTTGTTTCCATCAGGACTAAATAAAATGCAATCAGAAGCAGAACAGCGTGCAGCCCTTGCTCTCTTCGCAGTTTCCTGAATCCTGTTGTGTTTTTAGTTATTTCTGATTCACTGGTCTGAAGCGTCGTTAAGGTCGTCTCCTGTCGGATGCGCTGGCCCTTCCTCCAAATAAGCCGTCCCGTGGGACCAAAAACCACAAGCACCTTCATCCTGCACTTTCCCCTCTTCTCCAACATCTCTTCCGTAGATTCTTTCTCCTGCCGGCTGGCAGGGAGAAAAACACATAGTACATTTTCCACCTACACACATCCATCTGAAGCTCTCCCACATACAGGACTGCCTTTAAATTATGGATGAATATTGGTTTACAGTGGGCTTCCTGGCTCACTTTAACAGGTTATATTACAAAAACCTAAACATTCAGCTTGTCAAAGAGGAGGATTTTTTTTTCGTTCCCTTCCCACCTCAAAGACCTGGTGATCTCTTGCACTAAAGAAGCAGAGAAATCATTTTTTAAATAAAAATAAACAGTATAGTTATACAGTAAAGTAGAACCTTAGCTTATGAATCAAATATATAATATTTTGTCTCATCATGTAAAAGGAATACTGTATAATCGCGTATAATTAAAAGGTATAAGTAAGTAGACTTGCTTCATTTACTTTGGTTTACATGACACATAACAGGCCATCTTGTTTCCAAACAGGTTGCGATGTTTTCAAAAGTTTTGTAAAGAAAATTATTTAAATTATTACATGAACGCTACAATTGATTGAAACCAGCTGATGAATCTTATAAATATTCTCCTCTGGGGCCACCTAGTGGACGGAATACTTCAAACTAATTTCAGTTTTCTTTAAATACGTTGATCAATATTTTAACCACTGCTGGAAAATCTGAACCAAACACCGTTGACACCAACCTAACCCTAACGCTGATAAAACATGGATTTGGTTTTCTGGTAATATTATCTTAAAATACATTCAGATAAAATCAAGTAATCGTCATATCCTTCTAAAACGAGGCACCGACATATGGGGATATTACATGGGGATGTGGTGATACATTTTCCATCCAACATTTTTCATTTAAAGCATAAATAACTGTTGCCCTAATAGCAGAATAACAAGGGGAATAATTAATTTACACTCCACACTTTTTAGATCTTTTACAAGCATCCAAAAGGTTGCTCTCTTTCTTCTTTTCTGTCCTTTAATTTTTGCAAGTTCTAGCAAGCTAGCTCACTTGACTGTAATTCACAAATTTCTCATAGATTTACTACTGAAGAATCATTTTTCTTTGTTTCAGTGGGAAAATGTTAGAGCAGAATTTTCATGTTGCTTTCCAAATAATGGAAAGCAATATTTGGCTGCTTGTGGCGTGTATGAGTAAGACAATGACCCAACTCACACCCGCATGGCAGCTAAGGCATTCATTACCATGCTTGAAGAGGGTGTAATGTGTCATTTCCTGGTGCACCCAGAAACAAGCGGCCGCAGGCACTAATTACAGCTGCTTAACTGTGATCTTTCATTCGCTGATTTAAACTTTCCCTGCATACTTTTCTGTTTAGCTACTTTTGTCACTGCAGACTATTTCGCTGCGTAAAGGAAGGCTATTCCAATTACCAGTCCATCTGCCCACTGCCATCTGTGCAAACATCAAGCATTGAGCACCCAACTTCATGTGCTTTATAAACAAATATATGTTTATGCTGCATTAGCAAAATTTGAATCAACAAAAACAAACAAAAATTTTGAGCAATTTAACATGATGCTCAGGATGAGGATGTTTGGTTTTTCTGATATATCAATGATATAAATACAAATCAGATGAGTCAAACCAAAAACACAGAGAGGTGTGAATCTCACCATGGCAACAGCCCTGTAGCTACCTAGCTTAAATGTGTCATTGTTCTCTCACTAGCAGGCATGGTTACCCTGGAGCATTCTTTTGGCCGGAGCTCCTCGTTTTTAGCTATGGCATTCGTCAATGCTCTCAGTTTTATTTGAGGAAATCAGCTGATGTCGTCTGCTTTCCCTGTAGGCATTTCTCTGCAGATAAAAAAAAGGCCAAGTTGCTCAGATCTCTCGGACGAGTGGAGGAGACCGATCCCAGGGACATTGAATCGGTGGAAGCCGTCCGAAACAACAGACTATGAGAGGGGATTCAATCAGAGAGCGGGCCTGATGAGCCTTATTCAACCTGCCACTTCTGATAAAGCACCCATGCTGTCCGCCGCATCGCCGTCCACTCAGCGCAGCAGCCTCCTCGTCGCCGCAGATAAAGCTAATTTTATCCTGCCAATTTAATGCTACTGTAAATCTTATCGTGCTTCCCACATCGTACGTTCCCTGCTTCGCACAATGAGTCTGATCTTCTCCATGTAAAGTAATTACTCCGCCGTTTATCACAAGAGGGGAGGCTTGTGAAATGCGGACGTAATCAAAACAAATGCACCAACTTTAGAGTGGGTCTTTGGAAATCCACTGTGTTTCTCCGGTCTCGCAGGCATCCTGAACACTGCAGTGAACGCATGCATTATGGATGAATTGCTTTATGAAATAAAAAGCAGGGCATCGTGTAATGAACTGCGAGGATGGTGGTTAATCTTTGATGAGGCTGATGTGGTAAATAGTTTAATGATTTACTGACTGAGACGTTACAGAAATAAGCAAATTAAAGAAAAAGACAATGTTTAGAGTATATATGTGCTGATCAGACGCTTATACACATATGAATGTAATTTTATTTTGGCCATTTAATAATGTATTTTACCTTATCTTTTTGCCAGGGTGGAATAACTATGTAACAAAATGTTTAAAAACAATAATTTTCCTGCCTCTGACTCTCCACACAGTTCCTCCAGACTAGCGGCAGCAGCAATTTGTAAACATCTGGTGGAGCTGCACATCATCTGAGCTCATCATAGGAACAACTTCTCAGTCAAACACTCCTAAGAACTGTCGTAAACGGCATAACGGATGAGCATTATGCTCATGGTGTTGGAAAGAGTAGGAGCTTCTTAAAGAGACAGAGGCCCAATTTCAAGGCGTCAAACTGAGAACTCAAATTTATTTTAAGTCATTATAACACCTGAGAGTAAAATTTTGTTGATTCTGCTATGGAAAATACACAATACCACTGCTTTAATCTTATATTTTCAAGGTTAAAATTAAAATACAGGCTCTTTTTTATTAACAAAAACTCAATCAAATTTGTATAAATGTTCCTTATCAAGCTGCACAGCCACATGCTGTTTTAAAGCCAATAACAAACTTCATGCATAATTCTAGCTGGAGAAATGACAAATGCTGTTGTTGTCAGAAGTTTCCTGAAACAAAGCCAGCTTTTAAGTAAAGTCCTACATTTTTAAAAAGCGGAGTTTGGGACTTAAGGAAGAATATTCCACGCATCACTAATTCCAAAGTGAGTTTGGGAGTTTCTTTGAGATTATTGCCCAGTTTTGAACATTCATCATTTAGCTGTTAACTTGAGGTGAAGCTAAATAATATGAAAGTATTGCCTAATACTCCACATTGTGTCATTCAAATTTTCCTTGAATCCTTGAATTACAGAAATTAATCTTTTTAAAAAATATTCCATTTATTAACTAATTATTCAATCCTGGACACAGATGTCATAAACTATTATATCCATGCACATTTAGTGTATGTAAGCATTTCTTCTTCACTGCACTGTATAATCTTCTAAAAGCTACGCAGAGAAATACCACCTTTGCTTTAAATTATGCACCTGCTCTCTCAATGCAGTTGCATAATACATACTAACTAACAAGTGTGTTCTCAGGTTTAAAGGTCTTAACTGAGATATCTTTTGTTCATTCCCTTAAACAATAGCTGGTGTGGGCATGCAAGCCTAAATAACTTGGAAATCTTTTCACACTCTGGCGCATACATATCCAATTGAAAGGATTGCTACTCAGATCTGCCAGGGATTTTTTTTTATTTTTTTATCATCACAAATATGTATTCAACACTGCAGAACTCCAGGTTTAGTCTTCGAACCTTCTGCGATGCACCGTTGAATGCCAAGAGCTGAATTGATTCAACACAAGGCAGCAGTTTGCGAGCTAGTAATAATGTATTTAACTCGCAACCGGTTCCCACAGGAGAGCAAAATGGTTGCATTCGATGTTGGTGCGTTAAAAAGTTAGAGGAAACCAAACCATGCAGCAGCAGCGGGGAATTAACTAAATAAAGAGAC
The DNA here is from genome assembly GCA_010277075.1 of Poeciliopsis retropinna. Lineage (NCBI taxonomy): Eukaryota > Metazoa > Chordata > Actinopteri > Cyprinodontiformes > Poeciliidae > Poeciliopsis > Poeciliopsis retropinna. The sequence goes on along the minus strand of VMRM01000014.1, from coordinate 2,590,453 downwards.
GCAGGCCGGCTGCTCTGACCAGCGACTAGCCAGACTGGACTTCTAAATTAGATGCAGGAATAAAGGTTATATATTTTTTCCAGGTGAATGTGAGTGACAAGTCAGTGAAGCGTACCTGAGAGATATGCAGATGAGGAACGTCTCGGACCAACAGTGACAGCTGTACATTTCTGGGATGTAGTTCTCACCCTAACCTTGACCTTGGATGGGAATTTTCAGTATCAAGCTACCTCATCTGCATAAGTAATTCAAGTTGTCGCCTTGCATGCTGGTCATTGATTGTAACATAATCAGCGGGATCAGAGACTGTGGTGACTCAGTCGTTCATCTGAGCCGAGTTTAAAACTTGCAAAGTCATTGTTTTAGTCAAAATGCTCATCTAAAGCAGGCAATTAAACCAATCATTTAATATTTTCTGCTGCTTTTAGTGGATATTACATACCAGTAAGGAAATATTTTGTTGGAAATTCTGGGGTTAGTAATTTGTCAGACTACGAGGAAGACATTGAAATGGCTTCCTGCACACTGTAGGTGCTTAAAAAATTAAGTCAAAAATAAAGAAGTTTGTTTTAATAAATAGGGAAAATAATCAGTTTGCTGCTCCGCTAGTCTCTCTTGCTCACCACAGGAGATGCTTTGCTCCTTTGTGCTTTGGTTAACATCTAATATTACCAAACATGCATGGTGGGATGGACAGACTGGGACCTCCTCTGCAGGGATGTGGGTGGTGCTCCGGTTTGCCGTGTTGAAGAATGAGCGGACCCTAAAGCAGAGCGCTTGTTTTAAAGGTTTGTTTACATAATAGGATCGAAATAGCTTGACATTTGGACAAATAATATGGTAGTACTACAAAATATATTCCCTGCTCACTTTTCCAGGACTGAAGTGTCACGTTGCATAATTTTCCTGGACCTTAGCAGAGGTTTTCTGGAAGTGATCAAGTTCTTTGCTGGTAATAATAAGGTGATTATACATTGAAGTTGTTTTTTTTTATTGGTCTGATGTGATATTCTTTTCTTAAATGTGGTGTTTTGATTAGCTATAAGAAAAAATCCCCAATATTCCATTGGGAAGGCAAAGCATCTTCAGTCAGAGGCTTCTTCAGATTCAGTGCAGTACGGACTGCTGCAGACGATCTTTCCTGTCCGCAGGCATCAGCAACTTCAATAACTCTTTCAAGAATCTAAAATAATGAGTTATAACACATTTAATTTGCCTTTGGGATTAATAAAATATTTTTTATTTGAATAATATTCAAATTTATTAAATTTGACAGCATATGGTAGGTTCAGTGTAGGACCTGGTAAAGTATCTGGTAAGTTTCAGAAAGGTTATCTGGAGCACCTGGTTCCACATAGCACCTGGTAAAGTATGCAGATCATCCCATAAAAGTATCTGGTAAAATCAATTAAAGTACCTAGTAAGACCTTCCAGGAAAATACCTGGCAGATTGCAAAATGGACTTAGTGCAATCCAATGAGTACCTGATGAATTTGGGGAAAACACAGAACTGGTCAATTCTGAAAAGTACGAGTTAAATTTATTTTAAATTGAATGGAAGTGCTTGGAAAGTTTCAGCAAAGTAACTGGTATGTTCTTAGAAAGTATCTCATGAAGTCTTGAAGCTGTTACTTGGTGAATTCTGGGAAATCTTCAGTATTATTTGTGTTGCACAACACTACCTTAAAACACATTATGATCTCTAAACTGACCAAACTTGGGCTGGAATAATCTACATTGACTACAGATCATTTAAAATAATCACAAATTGTAATTGTTAAACATTTACTGTATTGGCTTCTTTTGTCATGTTAGAAAAATATGTTTTCTGCATCTTTTGTTCTTAGTTTAGTCATTTACTGTCAGACAAAAACATTTTCACAATTATAAGAGCAGACTTTCATCCGTATGTTATTTCTGTCTAAAATATTTTGTATACAAGCAATACATTACTAAGGCAGAACAAATTATTCTGACATTCTTAATTTTAACAAACTGCATATTTCTGTGAAAAAACACAACTAAAGCCATCTCTGAGTTCCTGCAGCATTTTAACAATGCACCGGAGCTGTCCAATAACTTCTGAGCGTCATTGTGAGCGTGCTCACTTGCACCATGCAGGCAAATAAAACCGGTCACCTCTGCGCTCGTTGTTGAGAAACAGCCTTGTAATTTTCTACTTGCAGGGCAAACTAGATTGTAAAAGAAGTGTTTATCTATAATAACAATCTGCAGCTCCATTTCCCCGTGCTGATGCTCTGCCTCTCAGGCAAGAGAGCACCTCAGAGGCTTCAGTGGGCAGAGAAAGGCAGAATGCAAATCATCCCAGTTCTACCTATTGTGGCTCTGTTTCGTGGGCTTCTTAATTGTTTACAGCATTAGCTTTTGCAAGGACTCCACACTGCTGCCCGAGTGGCACTAAGCTGTTTTTAGCTTTCCTCTGCGCAAGCTGGAAACTCTGCCTGAGAGCGGATGAAAACTCCCATGCCAGCTGGGTTTAACATCTGCCTCAGAACTGAGATTCTGCAGGCATCAAGCCTCTGTTTGCTGATATTTCCAAGAAGCACAGAACACCGCTCTGTTGTTTTATTCTCCTCCTTAGCCTTTGCGACGAACATGACGCTTCCAAAGATTCGCCCTCCGTTGTAAAGACCCAGTCAAGGTCCAGACTGTGGGTCTAACCTTAATTCAAGGCATGGTAGTTAGGTAAGGAACATGTAAATAATTCACTCATTTGTAAAGCTGCAAGGAGCTGTCTGTGACTTAATGGCAGTATCCACTCATGTGCGGATCTGGCACTGTGACAGAATCAGGTTAAGAAGATAGAGGGAATAAAACAGCATGTCACTTCAGCAGGGTGACTCTAATAGCAGAGCAGAGCTTTGTCTAAGCCAGAGTAATGCTAAACCCCAGAGCTTAAGTTAGTACCCTGGTAAAGCTAATGAGTGTAACTTGTTATTTCTTTATTTCTCTCATGCACTCAGTATCCTTTTGCGTGCAGAACTGATGAGCAGTCAAAGATTAGTCAACAGAAGTCTCATCAGGACCACGGCACACTGCAGTATAAAGACTTCTCATTGTCTGTTTTATCGGTGCCATCTTGTTGTGCCATTGTTCATGAATAAGTCATCAGTCCTGCTCACGATTCCCCTCAGGCTTATTGCTCGTCCCACTGCCTCCGCTGCCCTGTAAACCCAGCTAAAGAGTTTATGGGAGATAAGAGGCAAAAGAGGTCGTGGGTCCAATAACTGTTTTTATCACCCGGGGTTCTGCAGCAGCGGCCGTTTTTATGTGCGAATCTGCCGGAAACCAATTCTTAATTAGAGAAGTTTGTGGACCCAGCAGCACTGGGCCTAATGGGGGAGTAAGAGGAGTCAGAGAGGGGGTATCTGTGGAGTTACTGGATTGCTTTGTAACTGTGCCTGATAGCGCTGCAGAGACAACAGCAGCGATGAAGAAGCCCTTTAAAATGTTTGGTTAGGTGCTGGAGTTATGTTTGTCTAGACAAGCCTGAGTCCTTTTTTTTTTTTTTAATTAGTTCAGCTTATTGATTTGCTAGGAGGCTTATCTTTATTAAAGGAGCCTGTCTTGTCAATGGAATTACTGCCTTTCCCATCAAGGTGAGCCGATTCTACTTCCTATTATTGGGAGATTTTAAACGGCCGAGTTTAGAGGAAATGCGAAGTTTCAAACTGGCTAAAAGTTTGACAAAACAATATAACGCTGGTTCTGTTTAATTTTATTAAAATCTAACACTCTCAGCACTTCCTGGTCCAACAAACTCACACCGAAACAAAATATAGAAAATTTCAAGTACATTTATGCAGCAGGCCTCCTTACGGAGATGGCCTTGAAAAGATGGCAGAAATTTGTGTGTCATGAATAATTTCAGTATTTTTCTATCATGACGTAACAGTTTTTTCATATTCCACTTATAATTCACAACCAAGGCCAAAGGTCTCGACTTATCTTTTGAAAATTTGCAATGGCCAAACTAAGACTCCGTCTCCATGGAGACGTTTTTCGGTGTATCTGCAAACGTTTTTTGTTGTTTAGGTGAATCCACACGGATTCGGCTTCTTGGGAGACCAAAAACGATCGTTTTTGAATCCTGGTTCTGGACTGAATAAATTTCAAAACACCAGTTTCATGTTTCCATGTCTTTTTTTTAAAGGATGACACTGTCAGTCCTGTCGCAATACGCGATAAATCAATCACTTGCATGACGAATTAAAACAAGTTCAATAATTTCCATTTCAACGATTTATAATTTTTCTCTTTTCTGTCAGTCTTTCTACTAAAAATCTGGATGATAAAAGTTTGTAGCTTTGGTCTCAACTTGCAAAATGCAGACAAAATACTAATTTAAATGTTGAAATTGTTGAAATTTGTACTACATTATTTTCCGTGGTCCACTTTCTGTTGTGTGAACACAAATTGTTTCTTAATTGTTTACAAAAAATATGCTAGTCTCAATGGATAGACTCACCCAGTTGTTCCATTTAAACAAGAGTAGAACTTAAGACTTTTAAAAATATATTTACTCTAGTAAATATCTTAAGGATAGCCGTGCACCTCTAATTAAAATCTTACTCTATGCAACCCTTAAAATTTAATCTATGTGGTTCTTGCTACATCATACTTAACATCTGTGTAGGTAATAGATTATTTTTAAGATAAATTTTAGGTGCTGAACAAAAATACGTAATGAAAAATTAATTACAAGCACACAACAATATTATTAAAACTACATAATTTAAATAGGGGGTGTTTAGTTTTTTTCTTCCACCTTTGACAGACGTGTGTTTGAGATAAAAGGCGAAAGTCACTCAGATTTTAATTAGCCAGCTTGGCAGACATCTTTAACCAGTCGAGAGATAATGACTAGAATCTTGTGTTCCCAAGTTGCTTGCATATGAAAAGGGGGGAAAAAATATGAAAATTAATTACTTATTTTCCCAGACGCAGACAGTGGAATCTTGTCCTTGATTGCATAGTTTGAAAAGTCCTTAATTATCCTAGCAACGAGGCACCGGTCGGGTCGGCAGAAAGTTCTGCGTTTTATGGGGAAAGGGAGTTCTGTCACACCGGTCCTGCTCTAAAACAAAGCTAGAAGGTTAGCCCCTTCAGAATGAAGTCCTAAATTTAGCAAACAGTGGAAGTGTGCTGCAATTCCCATCAGCTCCTGCTCCAAAGCCCAGATTAACCATCAGGCACTGGATTGCTCCACAGTTTGTCTGATAATATCTGTTTCGAGCACAGACCACGCTTCTCTTGGTATTTAACAAAGATTAGCTTTAAATTGATGATTAACCTTTGTAATCCTGCAAGCATATCGAAAATGGCTTGCTTGTCTTTACCGCAGCCCACAAAAGAGTCGCTGCATTATCGTTCAGGGGAAAATTGAAGCTCGGAAAGCAAATGAGGCGGTGTTATCTGGCCGTTGCTCGACTGGATAATGAAGACAAATCTCCAGACTAGGGAGCCATCTCATAATGAATCCTAACAGATGATTTTTTTTTTTTTTGACTTCTTAGCGTGAATCTTTTAATAAAACTCCAGTGTGACCCTGACGAGCTATTGGTGGCTGCGTCTTGCCAAACAGTCGATTTTCCTCACGGGAATAAGGAGCAGCCATTGTTTAGATGGCTGTATTAGCCGGTAATCAGACATTAAATGAGTAATTTCTCCATATTTAACTTCAACCGGGGAGGTAATGGTTTAATTTACTGGGCAATGAGTTTTCCCATGCGGGTGCGCCTTGCATTAAATCACAGCATCTGTTGCTCCAACAAACATTCAGCTTAAAGACTTTTTTTTTTTTTTCTCCAATCATTTCAAACTCCAGCAGCTCAGAAAGAGAAGACCTGTCAGTAATTTATTTAAATTCTTCACCTTTCTCACCGTAAACCTCACAGTCCATTATTGGCTCTTATATCGCATTTAGTCATTTATTCAATGCAGTTCAAATTCTCTTGCCAACAAGCTTATTTCAACTCTATGCCCTGATGTAAACATGCAACAAGGAGTTTGAAGAAATTGCAAATGTGCCTTTTAATAAAAATGTGATTAACTGATCTTGGATATCAGTTGTGTAACAATAGCCATTGCAATAAAATAGAAAATGTCGTATAAGTTTAAATTGTAGATTTTTTAAGTATATTTATAGTGATGTAATGTTATTTTAAGGTGCACCTTTTGAAAGTTGTGTCATTTTTCCCAGAAGCAGCTGCTTTAGCCCTGGATTCAGCAACATTTGAGCTGGACAACATTAGGAAATTTGATTATAAATGTTTCCAATCTTCTCAGTGACCTTTAGCATATTGCAGCCAACAAACAGTGCATTCCAAAGCAGGTTTTTCAATATTATTCATGCAAACATAATTTTACAATGATGCTATATCGTGTCCTCTTTAGTTAGATGTCCAAATGTAAAAAACTCTCCATTTTGTGGGACACACAGAGGCAACATACTTGCTAATTTAGCAACCAAATGATAGAAGCTGATTTTAAAGAAGTGTTGCATTTGTTTTTGACATTAATATTTCATGCATGTCGAGGTTTTCTGTTGACCATCCAGTGGATGTGCAACGGGGCACCAGCAGGGAGTATTTACATTTAGCTGAAGAAGCTAATATGTGCACAAACTTGTTCCTGTAAATGTAGACGATTCATCAAATTTAGTTTTCAGTTACAAACGCACTGATGAAACCTTTCACACATTTATGTAATTTTATCTGGCTTTTTGTCCAACTTCCACCTTAGAATAGACGAGCAAAAATATGTCAGATTTATAAAATCCAACATATTCAAAGAATGACAATAACTCAATTTGTGAAAACAAAAAGAGGGATAATTTTTTTTTTTCCAAAATACTGCTGCTAAAATCTCATTTTGATGCAAAAAGCTTTACAAACTAAACACCAAGACCAACTTTAATACATCTATAACAATATTGACAGTTCATTTTATTACCAGTTAACAGACTGACAATTTAAAAATATATATTATTTCAATATAAAAAGAACAAAATAATAACCGAGGCTCACCTTTCAGCATCATCTCTGGGAGACCAACTGAGACAAAGGGTGTAAAGAGGTTAGCGTATCAACGGCTGCTTAATCCAATCCTTACAGAAATCCGGAGCAACCAAGCGGATCACAGCCCACACACCACAATCCTATTGCTTTGCATTAAATGGATATAACATACGGAGGCGGACATGTTGCTTTAAAAAGTCCAGGTCAACGTCTGTCAGGTCTCTGGTCATCCCAACAAAATCCAACAGTTTGTGTTAACTTTATGAGAGATTACCCGAGATTATTATTTAAAGAGTTACAAAGAACTTCTGGATTATACAACTGAGATTATTCCAAACTCTAGAAAAATGTCGGACTCTGAGAAGTTTGTCGCTTTGACAGTTTTCCATGTATTAATTTTAAGACTCAACCTAAATGAAGTCTGAAAAAATATCCAAACTTGTAAACACTTTAAAACTCAGGAGTAATTGTTCAATTTGCATTTTTGTTTTGGGCTTCATGTCACATTCATAATATTTCATTCCAGTCTTTGGAAAATTAACTTTTTAATGATATTTTAATCATGCACCTGTACAACTAATAATAAATTTGGTAAGTCCATTTTAAATGCGCTCAGTTACATTTGTTTTCTTGGCATTTCCATGTTTTCATGTCTCACATTAAATGGTGCATCACTCCACTGCGTGAGAGATTTGCTTGGATTCAAATGTCTTGTTTCAGCCATATGTGCACATTTATTTTGGAGTTGATCTGCAAGTCTTTTAGCAGCTGAGTAAGAGAATTTAACAGACAGCAAGATGTGATTTATGGTGAAATATGTTCTACATGCGTCTGAGGAGCTCCAGCGTTTCACCTAGAAATGTATTCATTCTTTGAAAACGTAGCTCCGTTTGGTTTTGTGAAACATTTCAAGGGAAGGTTGGGCAAAATTAAACTTCTACTGCTTTAACTGGAAGCAACTCATGATATTTGTGCCATAAGAGAAGATTTTGTTTTCTCAAAACATATATTATCTGTAACTTCAAAGGTGAAAAACTCTTTGTTTAGCTTTCAAAAGCTTTGAAAATTCAGCTGGATGCTCTATAAGGAAGTATACAAAGACTATGGAACAAAGTAGGATACAGAGAAATGGATCTGGATTAATGATGTCTCATTCCTGCTGTTAAAAACGGATTTTGCAACAAACTCTGGAGCCTTGCAGGGAGCTGTCCGTGGTGCTGGAAGAAACTGTTCATCTTGTTGGGTTTTTTTTTTTTGTTGTTTCTTTGGAAGGAGAAAACCCTGGAGAGCTCCCGCCTTTCTGCTGCCCAGAGGGAAATACTGCTCCTCTTAAAACTGAAATTGAACTTTCCAAGATGTTGTTACTCTGCCTTTGGTTTTATCTCATTTTCTTTTTTTATGGCTAAAGGCAGAGAAGAGACACAAAGAAGCACACATTTACACATCCACATCCAGGTGTGTCTGTGTTCAGGTTTGCAGCCAGAAAATGACACGAGGAATATTTGTTAAAATGTACGTTGTGGTTTTATTGCGCTCATATCCAGCGTCTTGTAAAACTATTTATCCTGTGAACTTTTAACACTGTGATGTTACAACCACAAACTTCAATCTTTTTTATTGTGATTTCTTATAATAAAACCACCACAATGTATCGAAGAAATATAATATCCCAATATATGGTTTACACACTTTTCACAAATAAAAATAAAAAAAGTGTGTTATGGATTTATATCCACTGCCCCGAAGTCAAGCATGTCTACCAGCTCTGCTCATTTAAAGTGTTTTAGTCTTTTTTTTTTTTTTTGCTTGTTTAGTTTTTAAGTTGAGTTAGATTGGATGAACATCTGAAAACATCCAGTTTTCAAAAAACTTTTACTAGGCCGTTCTGAAACATGGATTTGCTTTGAAGCTCTGGCTGAATGTTCAGGGTCATTTTCTTGCTGGAAAATATATTTCTTTTTTCATCTTAAGTTTTCTGACAAGGCTCTGCATTCCTGTTCAGTTCCTGTCATCTTAACATTTATTTTTGTAAAAAAGTACATACTCCTTACTTTTAGGCACATAAAGTAAAACAATGCATACGCTGCCCGTACAGTTGACAGTTTTTATTTTATTTTTAGGAACATTCCTCTTTTTTCTTGTGGCTTAACTTCCACTGTGGTAACTATGAAAGAGAGCGATCCACAAAGTTTTAAGATTTACAAGTTATCTGCCATTTGACAAGATTGAAGAAATATGTTTTCCAACTTCGTAGAAATTGTGAAAAGAAATCAAACTGCTTCTGCAATAGGAAAGAAACGCTTTAAAAAAATTTCTGACGATGATCTGAAACAAACTATTAGGGAACATGTAGATTAAAATCAATAAATTAACCTTGAGGTCAAGATAACCCCAAAGGTAAAATGAAGAAAACACATAAACTGTGTGTCTCTCCCAACTTCCGTAAATATCTCGCACGTTGGATTTCTCTGTATTGATGTAATATACAAATACAAGTAGTTGCTACTAATCCTGAATATTAATATCAAAGGAAATCACCATTCTCAGCAGCAGTCTATTTTAGCATTCAGTTATTAGGAAAATCACAATGTGCAGAATTAATGTGTAACTGAATAAAAACAAAAGAATACAAGTCAGATTACTCACTTATTTACTAAAGTTAACAAATAAACTATTCAAAATTAACACTTTTTACATCCCTTAAGAGTTTAGGACACAAAATCACCACATTCTTCAGTCTTAGTTTTGTGTGCAGCAGCATCCAGAGCTGAAGAACTGAACGATCTTCCCTGGGGATGATTCTCATGATTCAGAACAGCCCAAAACTTCCTGCTTTGGTCTGAGTGACAAAGGGAGTCGTGTCATTATTCTGCTGGCTAGCAAGGATGCTTGGGATAGCACATTGTGCCGTGTGATAGAAAGAGTCTTCTTTTTTAGTATCTATGCTAAAAAAAAACTATGGTTGAAGAAAATCTGCCTTTAAATTGTATTTCTAAGTCCAGCCTTGAGGTCTAAGCTCACTTGATTTGTTCATGATTCGTTCTAAACCGTTCCAACCTTAGCCTGAGCACTAGTAGCTACATTTTTAATTATTCTATAGAAGTATTCAGTTAGACTCTTCCTTTTCTGTGCATTTTCATAACTGTGCCACAAAATGTCACATAGTTCAATTACTATGTCTTAATAACTGAGAATGATATATGATTTTTTAAAAAGTGTTTAAACATTTTTTTTTATTATTCTGTGTCTCCTAATTCTCTGTTTGGCCCATTTTGATTAAGAAGAAGAAAGTAAATCTATGCACCTAAATATAAGGTGTTCATCACTCTGGGTCCGAGGCCGATTCATTGGCATTTGACATTTTGACATTTCAAGTCATTTCTTTTTTTTTTTTATCTGATTTTCTGTTTATTTTTTCACATGCACTCTTTAACAAGTCCCATTTGGAAGAAGATCCAGTCTACTGATGGGCAGCCAGTGTGTCTGTGGGGGTAAGAATCAGAGTTTATCAGTTAAAATCAGTTCTTTTAATCACGAATTCTCTGTGCTCTTAATTTTTAATAATGCTCACATTTTCATTCTGACATACCGTATTTTTCGGACAATAAGTCGCAGTTTTTTTCATAGTTTGGCCGGGGGTGCGACTTATAGTCTGGAAAATACGGTAACTTGCAAAGCTTAATATTGATCCCTGTCTCTTAACTCCAACATGTGTTTCAAATCTAAAAATGTTTGAGTCTGTCCAGGCAGAGTTTACCGTTGTTCTTGGACTTACCCATCTCTGATTCTTCACTGAAATATTCCAATAAGTCCATAACTTCTTTAAAATCTGTTTCAAGTTTAGCAGTTTATTTGTGACTTTCTTGTAAAAATTACTATTGATGAAGCAGATTTTCCAAATATTAATTATTGACTGCTGGTAGTTGTTAATGGAAATAAGTGTGAGCAGCAATAATCTGGGGTGTGATCGTCTTTTCTTTCATTTTTATCCTCCAGGCTATGAAGTAATTTTATTATTGATATTTATTATGGATTTTTCATGTTCCTGAACACACAAAGCTTGATTTTAGGTGACTTTTTTAAATCCACACAGCCTCAAAACTAAACATGCAGGCATGTTGGTTAAATGACCCTGAGTTAAAGGTAGCTCAATCACACTCTGCAGAGTTTCTCTTCTATAGTAAATAACTTTATATTTTTCAAAACAAGTTTATGAGTCATCGGTATCAAGGTCTGGTTGGAACAACTACCTGCGTCCAGATTTCAAACATTTGACCGGGAGCGTTACTTTCAGGTGACAGAAAACGGATAAAATTACAAGCTCCAAAATCAACACCTGCAAGGATAATTAAAGTTTTCAACCAATACTGGCGTCACATGGCTTCTGGAGATGAGTTTGGTACTAAGAGGGACAAAAGCTTCTTTCAATCAGCAATATAAAATACAAATCAAAGACAGCTGCATCTTTATGCAAGTCTCCAGGTGTGATATGAGCAGCAGCATTGTCCCAAAGTTTTTCTGCTTTTTGCAAATGTTGTAGATCTGCTCAACAAGAGCAAATCCACAAATCGGCAAATTTTCCACTAAGAATTTAGAGTTACATGATGTTATCTGCAAATATGCAACTGTGTTTAGATAATTAGAGGACGGTTTGTATTCTTCAGAGACATGGTGCCATTTTTTAGCACAGCCATATAAATATGCTACCCTCAGTTGTTAGGAAGATCCTATAAACACAACTTCAAAGAAAAGAATTTTGACTTTGCATCAGACGTATCTGACTAATCAAAATCGGCATCTCAACAAAGCATCACCATGCCGACCAATTATGGGGTTTACAACCAGGAATGTTGTAGTTTGTATGAGTTCAGCAGGTGTTTGCTAATTGCTGCTGCCACTAGTCTAGTGGAGACTGCGGCTCTGAAGAGGAGATTTGATGGAAAGCAACACTCTCTTGATGAGAGAATGACTTCAAAACCAGAGTCCATATCAGTTCAAATGAGCTCTACCAGTTCAGAATCGTTTAAATACTCAACTGGAAGTAAGTCAGATGCTCGCCAATGGCTAAAAGAGTTCAGAGACACTTCGCCACACAATAAAGCTGTTTCTATAAAAGTCTAAGCCTGCATATATAATCTTTATCTTTGGTAGATTTGAGAAAATACAATAATTTCAAATTATTTTACCCCAATTCTTTTTTTAAAGATGTACATATAATGAGAAAAATCATTAAGTAAATCATTAAGAGCCCAAAAATGAGAAAGGCAGTCACATCCATGATGTATGTACTTAAACTTCTGAATTGTAGAGTGTTTCTTTTTATATAGATGTTTCTTAATAAAGCCTATATGACAGACTATCAACAATAATGACAAATAGAGCTGGCATGGGTCTGTCTCATCTGCGGCAGGCGAGGAACAAAAGTAATGAATAAATAACTTTGCCCATCATCAAGTGGAATGATAAATCTTCTTTATAACACAAGGCAATGATGGCTGCATCGAGCCTTTCTTCACCCTCTTGATGAAAAAGTGGCTTGTGAGATCTATTCACTCGAAGGCCCTTGCAATCTCTCTCGTCTCCTCGTCCGCCCACTCCAGTCCTCCGTCCCTTCACTTTCAGAATGGCAGTAAATTAAGCAGAAAACAACCTGTTGTATGACGGCGTCATCAGACTCTTTGTGTCTTTAATAAGCCTTTCCCTAAAGGCTGAGCTCAGACACGGAGGCTTTTGATAATGAGGACACAGCAGCAGCGTGTCACACTCACACTGTATGCTACCTTTTCCCAACATTTTTGTTAGCCGTCACGCTGAATTATGACCGGTGATGTATGGTGACGATCACATGGACAAATGTGGGACTTTGCACCGTGGATTGCTGCCTGCTGCGCAGTCATGAATTATGGAATTTGGCACAAATATGCAAATCTGAGTATTAGCCTAGTTATACCCCGGTACTGTAAGTTGCAGTCACTTATCTATTATGCATGCACTAAAGGACGGGAGTGAAGAGGTCCTGGCAGTCAGCTTCACAGCCCTTTCTCAGTTGCTCATTTTCACATCATAAAAGGACATGTAAAGCAGGAAAAGCTAGCTCCAAAATGCTAACTCTCTGTGGCTCTGTTCCTCTGAAGGCTTGGGGGAGTGCAAGCTTGCCTCCACACTCAATTGCCAAGCTACTTAAAATAACAATGGCTTCCATAGGATTTGGAAGCCTGGAAGATATGCAGGGAACACGCAGAAGTTGCTGCTAATCCTCTAATTTCCTCCCACAGGGCTGATATGAAAATGCTGGTCTGATCAGTAATCACTCCTCAGGGGAGGCAGACAGAAGAGCCAGTCAACAAATAAAATAACCTCTGTATGACATTAATATCACAATGCTGGGTGGGTGAGGGATTGTGCCTGGGCGACCTAATCACAGAAGTACATCCAAAATAAACTGCCATCACAATGGAGGATGTGCAAGGTGCAAAAACTCAGCTCTGACATCATGCAAAAAGTCCAGGGAGAGGAGAGAAGTGACGACCAAATTCAGAAGTTTAAAAATGACCTGAATGCGTGTTAGCAAGAACATCAACCAATCATCAAACACATGACAGCAGACTGCTTCTTTAACAGCTGTATTTAAAAAGATGTCACTATTCACACTGAACCAAATTCAGCTTGTCAGACAATAACTTTTCATCAGCCAGTCAAAAGAAATAAAACAAACCTGCTAACAGCAACAACCTTCTGAGTGGATGTCGCTACAAAGTGAAGACCAAGTATATTACTGAGGTGCTTTTCAGAGGAAGCACAAAATCTGTTAAGAGGTTTTTATAACAAAGTTTAAAGCCAAGTTTTGTGGGAACACCAACTGATAATGTAAGTAGCAGATTAAAGTCAGATTTAGCTCAGATATGAACCACAAAACAAACATTAAAGTAGGAAGCTAACATGGAGCCACATTAGCAGTGTTGTAGTCAGTTTGTGCTCTAAGCTGCACCTGGTTAACATCTGTTGTCCCGCAGATTGTTTACAGTGACTTCAGTCTGTTTTATTATCAGTTTAGGACAAAAACATTCTTATCCCATTGTGATTAGATTTGCTGTTATATGGGGAAAACTTTAAGAACTGTAAGTGACACCTTTATGAGAGCTAAACATCTGCTGCTAATTGTGATAATCTTAAAAGATAAAGTCCCGATAAGAAAAATTACTTGTCTTCTGAACAGCTACAAAACATTCATCTTATTTCATATAACCAATATAATGAGTGTGAACACTGTGTTATGACAACAGTATTAACATTTTCCTCACCACTCACTGATTCATCTCTGTATCAGTTGTTGTGTATTCTGCCTGTTATTCTCCTCTTTTCAGTTTTTATCACAGGAAGTCATTTTGTTTTTATGTTGATCTCCGGAGCTGCATCACCGACGCTACGCTTAGCTGAATGTTTGTCTGCTTCTGTATCGGTGTCACATTTCCTCCTTACTTTTTGAAAACCTTCATTGTCTTGTCAACATTTTATGCTAAGCCCAAAAATACACTAGAAATAGAAAAGTGGTACATGATGGTGAGATGAGTCCTCTAAAAGCTCCTGCCCGGTTAGTTTTGTTATGCATGCTACAGCGACAGATGCGTCGAAAGATTTCTCTTAATGACGCACAGTTTTGTAAGGCATTGAAATTCAAGACATGCCCAAAATATTGAACATTATTACTCCTAAAGTTGAGGTGGATTGATTTCTGTTGTTTGCAATCTACAATTTCACCACTAGGTGTCACTTGTGGCCATTTGTTGAAAGGAGGTGTTACCTGTCAAAGATGGTGTAAAATTAAAGCTCAACAGTAATTCAGCTTCAGATATTGCTCAGTTAGTCAGAGGTTTAACTTAGATAACCTTTTTTAGAAAGCAAATATTACACTGTGTCCCAGTTTTATAAAGACAAACGAATAATTAAATGCAAATGCATTTATCTGACCTAGATAATTAATAAGCTCTTCACCTGCCTCTGCATTCAGACACATACGATTTGCATTTCTATTTATTTCAGCTACACCTTAGCTTTACCTCAGATTTGCAAATGTTGTTGTGCACTTTTGACAGCATCTAAAGCTGGTTCCATAAAGGCATCTTAACCAGCCCCCACAATAAGAAAAAGAGAACAACTCTGGAATTCATTTGCATTTTTAACAAATCTCATGTATGCCCTAGCTAATAGTTTTCATCCTTTAATTCAGCAAACAGAAACTCATCAAATATTAATCCCATTCTCTTGTTAGTTTGGATTGCTTGTGATTAGGAGAACATGTGGAAAAGAAAATGCACTTTTGTTTTGTTTTTGTTTTCCTCCTCCCTTCCTCTCCGCTCAAGTGGAGCCAACTGGATAAACTCCATCAAACACAAACCTAATAACGAGATATTGTACACAAGAAATGGCTTCTTCTCTCTTTTTTTTTTCTGTCATTCCCATATGGAACGCTGCTCATATTGTTGTGTACGCTGACCCGCCGTGTTTGTCCAGTCATACATCACAAAGACACCTGGAGGATTCCCGGGAGGATTTAGAAATCATAACACATCTTCAGACCACTGCCATCTTTACAGCCAGAGTCAGAAACGCTTTCTTACTGTCAGTTTGTTATCTCTGGCACCCCAGTCCTGCTTCTAACAATTAGCTTCAGGAAAAAATACAAACAAATGAAAGTGTTTTTTTTTTTTTCTCACCAATTTATCACCATTTCCTCTTACGTAAGTTTTTTGATTTATTCATTTATAAAACACTTTTTCCATACACCGCAAGTCACATTTGTTGGGATTCAACATCAAGATATGTAAAAAACATTAAAATATTTTTATTATAGTAGCATAATTACTGAAAAGATATGGGGAATCAAACTTTTAATTATTATTTTTGCTTTACAACATTTATTCATTGGCTTATTTTTACAAAATCACAACTAAAACAATTATTTGGCATTAATATAGCATCTAAAAATTGTTATGGCTAATTGGTGACGCTTTGTGTCTTTTGCTGCCGGTCTAAAACTTTTAGGGTTTTTAAAATTTACCTTCCATCCTGCTGACTTTGATTGTGAAAAGTTTATCTTTGGTTCTTGTCCATCCTAGTGACCAGTGGGTAAAAACGATTATCTTTTTGGATTTTTCCACCAAAGCGGATAGAATGGTGAACCATGGCGATGTTGGAGACATTATGCAACTGGTTTTATAAAAGGACTGGTTTTCAACAAGCATCTTGGTTACTTTAACTGTATTATGTACAAATTCTCTGACAGTTTTGTTTTGTATTTTTGTGTTGGTTTAACTGCAAACATCGCATCATTTTACGCCAGCATTCAAACAAATAGAGCACTCACTGCAGGATTTATTAGCTGTTAGCTCTGGTCTTTGCTGTAACGACTCACTTAAACTCTGAGGAGTTGGATTTAAAGAAACAGGAAGACTGAGTTCATGTTATTCCACGACTAATCTAACTTTTTCTCATATGTGGACTAACTTGTGAGTTTCAAACTTGGCGGTCAACAATGAGGTGACAAATGGAAGATAGTTTAGGCAGTGAACTCGGGCTGTGCTGCTGTTTCAGAATCCATGAAGGCTAACCAATTTGGGTGGCCTTTTTGAGACACAAAGCATGCTGCATGTGGCGATTCTCCTTGTTTCTGATTCTCTGAGGTCAGAGACCATCTCCTCACTTTCTACTGTCCAGAAAACAAAATGTTCAGGGGTGCAGAGATGCTCTCATTGCTATGGTTGAACACCACAGCCACTATCAGAGCCTTAAATGTCAAACTTTACTATATCGACTAATCTAGATGTATTCAAACATTTACCATTGGTGCCACAGTCAGAGCTCACAACAGTGGGAAACACAAAGAACGGCGCTAAGCAAACATAGGGCTAGTTTAGAATTAGAATCAGTTTGTGGAGGCATCCCTGGGGAAATGTTATATCTAAGAGGAACAGAAATTCATAAATTATTAATTTAAAGTTCCTAGAGGCTTATCATCCTTAAAAAGTAAAGTATAAATTAAAATAGTGCTTCACTTTCATTTTACTTAATAGTTAATTAAAAGGTACCAATAAAATGTGCCACTGGTGATTTTGGTTGAAAGTTATTCCTATACATGTTTTTTTTTTTTTTCCACTCATATAAAATGTTTTTCTTTCAAAAATGCCCAGTGTGTGAATATGCTATAATACAATGTTTTTTATTCTATTTCACATCCTTACAAGGACGAGATTTTTTTAGCATATGGATCTTTCTGTGCATACACTCACAACAAGAGACTTCTATTCTGACAAATTTCCAATATAACTGAAAGTCAGTTTCATACGGATCAAAAGACGCTGTGAATAACCATTTAGATTTAACATATCTCAATGTAATGAGCTGTCTGAACCTATGAAGAGCTGCAAGAACATCATCAACCCACTTCTTCCTCTGGAGGATTGTTGTGCAGCTTCAGCTTGAACAACTACAAAAAGGTTGAACCTATTTTAAATACAAACTAATTAAAAACGACTTTTAGCTGCAGGACAGGATCAGGCTGGTACTGATAAACAGCATCTTATGTTTCATTTAAATTTCATTACACAACTTATTCCAATCAAATACCAACTAATGCCTTTGAGAAATTGAGCGAGCTGAAGGCACCGGCTCGAATAAAGCCAACACCCACATGCTCATAATCAAAGGTGAATTGTTGCACAGCCTGTGGCAATTTGCATCCAGTGGAAATTCACTTGGCTTGGTCTGACATCAGATACAGGAGATGTGATGCTGTGAAGGGTAGGCAGTGTGTGCAGGGCCACATTTCCACCAAGAGCTGGAGAGTGGTAATTATCATCAGCTGCTCTTGTCTGATTGAGTCTACCCTGCAACTACGGCATGAGATTAGTCACTTTTTATACTTGCAGCAGTGTTCAGGGTTGGATGAAGAACTTTGCCTCATCTTTAAATGCCGTAACTTCACGAATTTCAGGGAAAACTTTTAAAGAAACTAGTTTGTGCCACACTGAAGAGGGGATAATCCTACAGAACAATGTGCTCCTGGGAGCTTCTGGAGCTAATTTATTGAATGTAGCATTTTAATTAGCTTGATCAATACTCTATTACAGAGGGTTTAAATGTGAACTGCAGAGAGAAGACAAAGCGCTCAGCTGAGTGACAGACAAGCTCAGACACAACAGATGCGGCTCAGCCCAAAACAGATAACTGGATTTTTACTCCTGCACAAATTATATTTTTAGTCAAATCTCTGCATGAAAGCGTCGCTCAATCTCATAAAGTGGAATAAAACATTGGTTACCTCTTCCGGCGGGCGGGTTTGGTGCTGATCCGAGCGCGCCTCTCGGGTTTGGGTTGCTCTCAGGAGCGGAGGATGTAGCTGATGCTGAACACCGGAGCGCGCTCCTGCGTCCCGCCGGTCCCCGCACAACAAACGCGTCCGTCCCTTCCCACGGCCACTGTCATCACTGAGTCGGTTCGGAAGCGAGCAGACTCCCAGCTGCCAGAACGGAGAGCTTGTTTACTGAAAGCGGAGGACTCGGCTCCGTCTCCGAGGCTGTGTGCAGGAGGAGCGCCGTGGCCACGCCACTGCCTCAGCTCTGCGTGGCAGACAGGAGGGAAGCGGGGAGGGAGGAGCCGCTTCCCGTCTGACGGTCAGGACACTGATGCGCCTCAGCAGAACCATTTCTGCTCAGCTTGTCTTTCATATTTCCTTAAATAGTTTGTGCAGCTTCTTTGACAGTTCTATTTTTGGTTTTATGTACATAGCAACCAGCCAACGAGTCCAAACTGTTTACTATGCCATGTAATACTGAAAATGAGTAATTCAAGAAGTAATTCTAAAATTATATAGATTAATATTTATGGCTAGTGAAGAAAATCAGTTTCTCCAACAACGTGAGCATACAGAAAAATTCAACTTCTATGCACCACAGATCTGGAACGAACTTCCGGAAAATGGTAAAGCAGCTGAAACACTGAGATCCTTTAAATCTAGACTAAAAACTCACCTGGTTAGAGTTGCTTTTGTACCATAATTAATGAAACACTGACCAACATTTTGATGTGCAAATACGTGGAAAAACATAAAGCAAATTTGATAAGTAGTTTTAAACTTTCATTCTTATGGCCTGTCCATTAAGAAGACTGGAAACTTTATATTTGCCCCTCGGATCATTGTTTTTAGCACTTTTCCAAAGTTTGGGTTTGGGTATGAAGAGATTCATAAAGTGTGGGGTAAATGTATTACAGAGCAAAATGTTTTAAGAGTTTATTTCTATTGATTTTGATGATTGGCTTTGAATGCATGAAAATCTTAAAGTTGAGTTCTTCAGCAGGTTAGCAGTGAAAGCAGTGACAGAACCATGTCTACTGAAAAATGTATCTATGTACTAAGCAATATATGCATTTGTTTGGGGCTCCTTTTGCATGACCCTGTGGCTCCGGCGAGGTCAACTCTCTTATTATGCTGGGAGGTCAGACTGCCCCAGGGCAGCTGCGGCTACTATCCAGTAGCTTTCCACCATCAGCGTGGGAAGGTGTGTGAAAGGGTGAATGCCTGTGAAGCACTTTGGGGACTTGATAAAAATGCTATACATTGTGCAGGTCAAAATTAATTCATATGCATTATGTTTTTAACTATAATGTGTATTGACAATTTTATGCAAAACAAATATTTTCTAAAGTGGGTTTAAAATTTTCCCAGATTCAAGATGATGCAACTATCTGTACCATTAAGAGTAGCTAGAAATACTTACAATGCAATAGAGTATGTTTTTGTAACACTTGTCTGTATTACCACGCTTTTTACTTTCATTTTTTTATTCACATTACAGATCAAATACTTGCTCAGGGGATTCTGTGGAAAAGGCTTTTAATTGAAAAAGATGAGGCAGCCTTGCTGAGCAGCTTGTATGTGGCACAGGTTATATTTTTGAGAGCTGCTCCAAACGGCCGGGAGAGAACCAAAGCTGTGAGCCATATTTTACAACAGATCATTTCAATATGGAGCGCAGATAATTTCATTCAAAACGTTGAGCTTGGTTGTTCAAATGAATATCGTGCCTCTAAATGATGACTCAAACATTTTCATGTTTTACTGTCTTAAAACATTTAAATTCTTGAACTGGTTTCAGAACATCAAATCTCCTGTTTGTCCAGAAGTTGTATCAGATATATCACACTTATGTGTTTATAACTAAAAATCTGAAACATTTCAGTTTTCATTTCTCTTCCTTTACGCCATGTATTGCCTTTAAATGTTTAACTGCTGCAAAACTATATTCTACTTTTATTGTTTTTGGAGGGGACAAAAGTAATTTACAACTTCACTGATCTTACAAACAAGAAAAGGGCACAACAGTTAAAATTTATTGTGGATTTTCACTCATTTCCTCCGGGTCAAAATAAATCATTTTGGTTCAAATATATGCATACATGGCCACAAAAAAAAATTAAATCCCACAGCAAGTTGTACCTCTAACGCATTCATTTTGTAGCTGTCAACAAATATTTAATATCTGACCATTCTTCTCAGTTTGAATCGCTGTCCCGTTAAAACATCCAGCTGTGTTTAAGTTTCAACCATTAACTTGTTAAACTGAGGAGAATCCAAAGACTTAAAGGAAAGTCATCCATTATTCCAGAACCTGTGACAGGTAAAACTTTCACAGCATGGCGTTCCCACCCCCACCCTTGGCTGCAAGTACAGCGATTTTCGGCTTAAAAGTGACTTTTCCACACATTCTTCTCTTCACTTTGAACAAGTAGCTCAGTCTTTGTTTTGCCAAACCATAAAACTATTCTCCAGCAGACATTTCTCTGCCCTGTGTAGGCAACTGCAAATTTCAGTCGAGGTTGAAGGTGTTTATCTTGGAGCAGAGGCGTCTTATTGTTTGTCCACAGTTTATGAAGTTATGAACTGGGTTCACTGCAGACTAGCCATGAGCTGCTTTCCAGATTTAAAAGTAAACTAAGGTTTTAAAAAGTTGTGCTAAATTTTTTTCACTATACCTCCCAGGTTAAAGTCATTTTGAAGTACGACAGAGAAAATGCTAGAAAGATTGGCAATGAATTAAGTCTAATATGTGCGCCATTTTCTGTTTTGTGAATTTCTTAATGCTACATCATAAAGCCATTCAACCATGGAAGGTAAAGTATTAAAAAAGTTAACATTTAAATACAAGAATGTTAAAAGAGTGTCTGTAAACTTCTGAGTGAACTGCTATAGTTTATCAGCATAAAAAGTTTTTAAAATTAGCATAAAGGCTACATTTGATGAGACGTCAGCCCCGCAACCTAGTGAGGAAATGAACTGAGATGTCTAATAGTGAAACGGTGGGCCATGAGAAAACATTATGTTGATGCTGATGAGGTTGTGTTAAAGAGCTGCATGTAAGATATCATTCCAGCCACTGACATCGACTGTGACTCAAGACATTTCCACATACATCAAACCATGCTTCCTGTCGCTACAGAATGTTTCATTATAGATGCCATGGGAATCTAACAGAGGAAATGTGCTGTGACCAGGAAATGTGCTGAATGTGCTGGGAGGAAATGTGATAATATAGTATAGTTGCTTTTCTGCAGTATAATCATCATTATCATTATAGACAACATTAATGTGGATCCAATCCATACCAGGAAAAGGCTACAATCTTTATTGCCTGCACTTTTCCTCTAATTTTCTCATTTTATTGTGTAATATTGGGAAATGACCAGAGCACTCCTACAATCAGCACTAAAATACACTGTTTTGAGAGGGATTCAAACCCTTCAAATGTTTCACATTTTTGTCTTGTTAAAAACACAAACGTAGATGAAAATTGTCACCATTTTAGATGACAAACCAACAAACATATTTATGGAGTGGAGAGAAAAAAGATGAATGTAACTTTTAAAGGTGTGGTGTGCATTTGTACACATCATCTATGAATCAGTGATGGAGTGACACACCTTGTGGGGTGCGCCTCCAACACATCTAGAGATACAAAAAAAGAGTAAAAGAAAAGGTTTGAAATATGTGAAAAACATCTCAAATCCATGGCAGATTTTAAAACATAAATATGTTCCAATCGATGTTATTCTAACTGAGACTGCATATTTTGAGCCACTGTCTTGCTGGAAACTGATCTTCAGCCCCAATTTGCAGGTCGTCACTGGGTTTCATGCAGGGTTGAATGATCACTGATACATGCTGGTCTTCTGATCAGAGTGCTCTTTTTCACCCCATGCCATACAAAACCAAACTATACAAAACCAAACCATAGCAAGCCAAACAATGCCTATCCTAACCATACCAACTTTGCGAGAGGCTTCTTAAA
The DNA here is from genome assembly GCA_010277075.1 of Poeciliopsis retropinna. Lineage (NCBI taxonomy): Eukaryota > Metazoa > Chordata > Actinopteri > Cyprinodontiformes > Poeciliidae > Poeciliopsis > Poeciliopsis retropinna. The sequence continues at coordinate 2,568,072 of VMRM01000014.1, read as the reverse complement.
GGGTTCTATTTTTTTCAGGCCACCAGATTTATGGAGTACGCTACTAATAATGGTGCTTCAAACTAATGTTCCCGTCTGAACTGTGGATTTCAGCAGCTCCTGGAGTTACTTTGGGTCTTCTGACTGCTGCTGAAACCAACACTCTCCTTGCCCAGGCTGTCAGTTTAGGTTGTTGGACATATTTTGTGAGTAGGTTTGCATTTTAGTCATACTCTTTCAAGAGATGGGACATGTTCAAAGTTTGGGACATTGTCTAAACAGTTGGTGAAACGTAAAACCGCTTTAATCCTCTTCTGCACTTTCTCCCTGCTTATCTGCTGTGTTCTTTGGTCTTCATGATGCTGTTTGTTCTCTACGCTTGCCTAACAAACTTCTAAGGTGAAGAAATGTATCTATGCCGAGTTTAAATTATAATACATGTACTGGTTCAGTGACATCTGAAAGCATTGGTTTGCTGTATTTTAGTTAGAGGGAATCAGAGTAAAAATAGTCTAAAAATGTGTCATTTTACTTCCATGGTTGTGATTGTAGTAAAAAATAAGGTAATCTTTGTGCAGGAGAAGAGAGCAAAGCTTAACCAATTGCATAAATGTGTAACATTAAGAAAACAGCAATTATCAAGCTGGTAGGGTATAATGTCTGAAAGAAGACAAAGAAAGGGTCAGATATGCCTGGGAGCAACATCCCCCATTCATAATGGAAGTGTGCAATGTGTGTCTAACATCCCCATCGACTAGGCTACCTACAGGAGGCTGTCTCATAATCCTGGCTGCTGCTGCTGGATATTCCTAAAATGAGAGCCAATGAGAGGGCAAGTGAAGGGCATATTTATTTTTGCTCAGTGTGGGTTTGTGGAAGGACAGACGGAAAGGGATCATATTTGATGGCTTTAAAAGGAATGGTGTGTTATGACAAAATATGGCAGCTGGCTGTAGATATTTACTCTGGGACTGAATAACTCAGCTCTCACCAGCAGCACTGAAGCTGACATGAAAATGTGACTAAATGAAGAAGGTTTTAGCTCTAATTGAGCACAAAAGAGGACTTTAAAATGATGGGGTAACAGTTTGAGGAGTGGAAATGGAAATTCTGTCCTTCTAGAAACAAGAGAGCACTATGTCCCGATTAAAAAATGGAAATGTTTGAAAATGTAAAATCTGAAACCCTAAGGGCTTCTCTGCATACTTTGAGGAGTGCTGGGGCGTAAGAGCTGGGGAAAACTTGCAGGTTGTACTGTGGCGGTGTGCAGATGTATTTGATAATTTATCAGGTGTCTGAGCGGAGCAGAAGTGATAACCTAAAGCCCAAAGCAAGCAAGACACTTTCATTCACAATAGTTGCAGCTGAAAAGAAATGTAAGGTGCAGAATAAACAGTGGACTCTTTCAGGCTCATTTATTACCGTTCACCTTCCCTCAAACAATAACAGTTTAAATTGCAGCTTAAATTATCATTAATTTGAAGAATACTGTGTCACCTTTGTCTTAGTTTTACTCATGGTTCATTATAACCCGGGGACGATGGGTCACATGCGATGTTCACCACACAAACTGAGTCAGTGTATCTTTGAGACTGTTTTATGTTGTTTTTAATGTGAATGGCGTTTGTCAGTCTTTTCTCTGTGGCACATCCAGAGACTTGCATCAATGCTGTTCACACTTGTCCCATTGTGGCCTGGAAAAGACTCCCACTGATTAATTTTTTATTGAGCAGACAAAGCTGAGCGTTGTTTCATGGTTCCCCAGAGAGTTGCATCAGCGAATGCCGACACCATCCTATCAGAGGCCAAAAGCAAGCTCCGTGTCTTCATAGCGAGAAGAAGTTTTTCTGTTTTTAAATCCGTCCTATCCGGGGGCTTTGCTTTACATGCATGCTGACTGAGATTTTGCTTTCAGAAAAGGTGACGGGTTTTTTTCCCCTTCAGAAAATTTCACTGTCTGCCAGGTGACAATTTGATGTGACAAAAGGGAAACAAATTTTGATTAAATGTAGAAAAGGAGTGAATTTTCTATCATTAATTTTGAGTTCTGTTCAGAAAAATCTGTGAATACTGAACCGTGAATAGGTGGAGATCCAATTTAATCTGAATACTCTGGCTTATTCCCAGTAGGTACATGCATACATGGTTAATTTATCATTTGGTGTGTAAGTCTATATACTGCAGAGAAAAAGGTGCTGTCAGTCTTTTACATTGCAGTGGAGGAATATTGGCCTTAAGATCTTTGCTTGGTAATCCAACCGTGTTTGTGATTTCTACACCTGTTTTTTTCATCTCTTTGGGTTTAATCTAAACTTTCATTAACCCATATAAATCCTGCATTTGTTGACCATTCAGATGTGAACTTCCTGGTTTGATTTGGATTATTTTCTTGCTGCATTATCTAAGCATACTTGATAGTTGGACATTCCCTTCAAACGTTTCTGTTCAAGAGCAGAATTAATATTTCTACCATTTACAGATCATTTGGATTCTTAAATAAATCAAAAACAGATCATGAAACTACATAATGTTTGACTGTAAGCATGATGTTTAGGGTCAACAGTGGATGGGGACATTTTTGGAGTCGCTTTTGTTGGGAGGTTGACAATGTGCACAAATTTTTGTCCATATTCTGCTAATTTTGAAAAAAAACAGTTCTGCAATTGTGATGTTTCTGTTAAATAAGAAAGGCAATTAAAATCACACATGAATTAGTATGCTCATGTAACGAGCCATTAAAACCACGCCGCACTACTTCCTGTTGTCTTCATCTTTTCCACCAGTTGTAACAGCCGGTTGTTGATCACATGACTTGTGATGCGAAAAAAGTGTTTCCAATGCAGATTTTTTTTAAAAAAATACACAAGTATTGCTGTGCTTCCATTAAGTGAATTTATTTTTGTAATTCCAATATGCAAAATTGTATTGTTTATGGAAATGCAGTTGGTGTCTTCAAGAAATATTACATGGATTATCAACAAGTAATTGGAAGGATGTTTCATGTAATTTTATCAGCTTAGTGCAAATAAATTATGGCTTCTGACTGTGAATGTCAGAATGGACCATTAACAGATCATAACAGTCCCAGAAAGAGGCCAGTCTCTTTAGACAGAAGCTAAAATATTTAATGAGCCAGATGCATCGACCAAAAACAATGTTCTCAAGCTACTCCAGCCAGTTTATATCTGCACAAAAATGTCTAGCTATGCTTAGTTCAAATCTGGATTTTTTTTCTTATTAGGAACAATGAAATTGTCCTGCCTAAATCCAAGATAAAAAGCAAAAATGAAATATTCACAAAACTAATGAAAAGTGGTGTTAGGTGGGAGACACTTACCTCAATGCCTCAGGAATTTTTAGCTACTTTTTGCAGAAAACTTCCTCCCACACTTCATTTTGTTAAGGTGGAGTCATAGTCTGATCCCTGAAGAAGGTTATGTGGCTCTTTGATTCCCTGTTCTTTCTGTTGCAGAAGTTCGCCTGGAAAGATACTCCGAGTGGTTTTGATTCTGTTCATTTCCTGTGGGTTTCCATTCCACACCTGTAATGCATTTTGTCATTATCCTCCAGTATGTATAGCTACACTCAGCCAATATATTAGGTACGCCTTGCTGGCACCGGGTTGGACTTCCTTTCACCTGCAGTACAGCCTCAGCTTCTCATTTGACCAGGATATAACAAACATTAATCAGAAATGTTGGTCATTAGTGAAATGACAGCAACATATGAGGAAGGCAGAGGCAGATATATTCACTTTAATAGTTTATTCTGACCAGTTTACTTTAGAAACAAAGACCTGAAGGCAGATGATACACATATATATCATAAGTAACATAATGTCTGCTTTTATCTGCTGTTGTTTTGTAATATTTATAGTGAAACTACTATAATGAAGGACATGACCTTTCAAGAAAAGTCTTTATAAGACATAAAGTCGATACTGCAGCCCATTTACTGTGATTGTTTGGGGCTAATTAGTGAGTATGAGAACAACGTTGTGAGCAAAAGCCACCACCTGGCGTGAGGTGACTTAATCACCATGGTGACAGAGGAAGGAGGTTGCAATATCCCACACTGATATTGCAATGAAATATGCTATCTGCCTGACCAACAGTGTGGAGAGCTGTCACCGCCCACTCAACTTTTCAGATTCAAAAGTCTGAATGAAAAGGGAGACAAACCAAATGAATGAGCATCAGAAGGCTGAACTTTAAACTCCGACAGATGAAAAGAAGACATGTTATTTATCACGCGTCTTCAAATCAGTTAATCACAACCGTCCACCCGTTTTGTTCACAGAAACAATATCAGGCAAACATTATGACCAGTGATAGATGCAACACTAACTATCTCTTCATTACTGCACCTGTTGGCGGGTATAATATATTTGGTGGCAACTGAACATTTTGGGCTCAAAATTGATACCTTAGAAGTGGGATGGCAAACCGAGGACTTGAGTGAGTCTGCTAGAGCCAGAGTGTGTGGGCTTGATGACGGGTCAGAGCGGAGTGGGGTGTTCCCAGGCAGCACTGATCAGTAACTATCAAGCGGTCCAAACCATGACAGGTATCTGCAGACCGATCCAACAAATGAGCAAAGTAAATGTGTTTAATCAATTATTTCTGAGGTAAAAGTTCTTGGCAGTAAGTCTTGTCTGTTAGAACCCATAAATGTTTCTTAATTGAACATAAACTGAAAATGTATTTTTGGGATAAGCAGCAAAGTATTCAGGGAGGACCCACGAAAAATGTGTCAAAATAATTAACAAAACCACATTTCCTGGCCTGTTGCATTCAGTTTATATGACAATATTCATTTACTTGATATGTAACAAATGCCTTTTCTCACCCATCATGTTTTTGATTTTGTTAGGGAAAATATTTAAAATCCCTCGAAGGAAATAAATTAATTTGCTTCAACTTAAGTCTTGGTAAAAGTCTTGTTTAGCACACGACAATGCTAAGCTAGGATAATGTCTATCCAAGTTAGCTGATATATAAACATATTACAGCTATTCAAACAAAAAATAACTCACATCAAAGCTACTAGTATTATTTGAAAGGTAAAACTATGCTACATGCTAACATATTTTAGTTCGTCAGCAGATAGAATGCTGGGTTAAATTAAATTCAAAGGTTAATTCAGAAATGACCTGTTTTTTTATTATTATTATTTCACATTAATGCTGAAAGTATAACTAAGAAGTTAACATTTTAATGCTTCCAAGTATGTCAAATATGTACCATGATGCTAATAAATGATGAAAAGTAGAATAAAACATGCATTTGTGGGAGCAAGAGAAAATGTTTGTGTTTTGGATGTTTCATACTAACACAGTGGTGTGTGTGTTCTTTAAATGACTCACTTTTTGTCTGATAGAAATCTTCTCCAAGCTGTTACTTCCCCTCTGTGTCCTGCACAGAGAAATATACTGAAGAACCAGCAGAGGTAATGTGTCGCAGGTGATGTGGCAAAGTTATAATTGTGCATTTGTTCACACATCCACAGCTGCTGCCTGTGAATCCCTCAGTGATAATATAGCCTCTGCAAGTCCAATTTTCAGAGAAATTCTGTTTCATATTTTATCATCAATTATGTGTCAGAGATGCTACGCTAGCTGGCTTGCAGAAGGTTCAGAAAATAATTGTTTCTTGAGGAGAAGCTTTGGAACACATTTATTTGTTCACTGAAGTTGTATCATTAAATTGTCATGAGAAATCTGAAACAAAGCATTTGATCGCTGAGCCTGTAGCCACCGTTGGACCAATGTAGACGTGACAAAGCAGAGATATTTTCTTAATTTTCATTGAGACTTTTCATCTGCAGAAGTCTGTTTCATACAGCCCTGAACAAAAGCAAATTTTAAGCTAAAGAGCAGTGATGTTTGCTAAATGTGAACAAATCTGACAAGACTACAGCAAATATATGTTAAAAGAGCACTGCTTAATCGTAAAGGTATTCTCATTTTGAAAAAACAAATGAATGTGAAAGGCAAACCTCAGATGATTCATTCAGTAAGTGATTCTGCTTTTTCTCTGTTGCATCTTTAGTTCCCAGTTACACAGCAAATACACCTAGTTTTTAAAGTTAGCAAAATGAGATCTGCTTAGGCCAGTTTCACTGCTACTGTTTACAAAACTATCAGATCAATAAACAACCGAAAAGAATAAGTTAACCAAAAGAATAAGTTCACCTGAAACATGTGAGATGTATAAAATTTCCTAAAAAGAAAGGCGATCTAGTGCATTATGGATCTCTGAGTTCTACTTTAATACAATTTCAGGTTAGAAATGTATAATGCAAAGATCATACATTGCAGGCAAAGGTGATGTTATCTTTTGCAGATAGGTAAGAGTGTAGATCAAGAGAAACCAAACAGGTAAGAGGATGAAAGGTGTTATTACATAAATAAAAACCTGCTGATTTAATGCAATGCTTGGAATGGAAATGAAAGTATAGATGACAATAGATACATGAGTGGGCGCTTGTGTGTTGGCGTGTATTGTTTACATAGTCTGCAACTGTTTTATGCAGAGCTTATGAATATTTAATGGTATGTATAGAGGTTTTTTTTTTATATAAATCTGCTGTGTGTGCATATTTATGTGCTTTTAAGGATCCGCAAACAGCATTGTTGATGACTCGCAGAGGATTCAATAAGTTCCTGATTATGCAAAATATCTACTTTTGCAAATGGACTACAGGTACGTTTATCGCTCATATTTCTGGGGATTTAATCGATACTTTGGCCAATAATTTAAGAGCCTCAGACACACAGTAGTGCAAAAGCAAACAAACAGAGCAGCAGTTTGGAGTATTTCTGATAAAGGTGAATCTCAATGAACTGGAATATAATAACCTGAATTTAATACAAAAGTGAAGCTCATATAAATTAAAAAAATATATTTATTTAGATGATTATCGTTTACATGTAAAGGAACATCAAAAAATTTGCTTATTTTTACCTTATTGCTCTTGGCAAATAGATTGTTTTCAGGTACTTTACAACATGACTTTACAAAATATTGTTGGAAAATTATTTTCAAGCAAAATTTTTATGCTCCTGTTTTAGTGTGTAAGCACATGGAGAAGACTGCAACAAACAATCACAATAATCCAGATATCTGTGCAATGTTCTTCTTTCATTAGGGCAGAAAACAATTTTAAAAAATGGATGGTGCAACATGAACTGACTGCTACAGATGGATATTTTTATTAAACACTGAGAGTAGTGGGAGAATTATACCAGAAAATGTATATAAAATTTTATCTTAAATGAGTAAAGAACCTAAAGTAGGAAAATTTTTACAACCCCCTTGTTAAGTTAGACAGTGCTATAACTTAAGGTTCTCTCTCTCTATGATTATGTTTCTCTAGAAGATGATCTATGAGAGTCAGATTGTTAAATAGAAGAAAAACAAAAGATGGAGACAACATGAAACATTTGTTGATTTTTTTCCTCTTCCAATTTTCTTTTTTTGGATTGATTTCAAGCTGACTGTGTTGTGATTAAAGAGTGCTGATTGGGTCTTTGTTTACACCAAGGAGGGGGAAAAAAAAGAATTTTAAAAACAAAGAAAGAAAGTGCTGACCTAAACCAAACAGAAAATTTCTATAGTATTGTGAAGAAGACAGGAGACAAGGAGATAAGCCAAAAACATTTTGAAAGTGAATTTATGTAAATCATAAAAGTCAAAATTGACATTTAAACATTCTGTATAAATGTGTGTATTTTGTAAGGTGACTTGCTGAAATAAATGTAGTTTTCATTGATATTCCTCTTCACTGAAATGAAAAATCATAATTAAATCGGCTCCTGTTGGGGAAAATGTGGCCAAATCCAGTTGGTTCGGTTGGAAATTGCCTCAGGTGCGCATTGCTTTCCCACTATCTGAAGTCAGATTGCTCACAAAGCAAAGCCAGAAGCTGTTCACACCAACTTTGATCACTTCTGATTTCATGACTGTGGAGGAATCACCAAACATGAGTTTTCAGGTTTGCCCTCGCCCCTAAAAATAAAGGAATGAACGAGGCAAGATTTTTTTTTTTTTTTTTTTTGGGTTGACAGATCTTTGAAGTTATTTTTATCTGCAGGCAAAGCAAAATTGTATAGCCTTTTTCTCAGCTGTATGATTTAGTTTTTGTGCTTTGTTTCTCTTCTCAGCCTTTTTTATGCCGTGCAGCACATTTCAAACACACTGATGGCTGTTGAGCCTCAGGGAATCACAGCCAGTCCACTGTATGTGCAAACTGCACTTGTTACATTGTGCAGTTCATTGTACCGTAAATCAAATTATTGTAGGGAGGAAAAATAAAATGAAAGGACATTCACTGCCAACTTTATTGTGTACACTTTTTGTGCGTGACAGACTGTTTGTGGTAGTTCAGAAACTGCTGATCTGCTGGGATCCTCACACGCAATCCTCTCACGGGTTTACAGGGAGGAAATATCCAGTGAGGAGCACTTAAAAACTTTTACTGGTGTCAGAAGTTAAAGGAAACTGGACAAACTGGGTTGAGATGACAGAAAGCCAATGTAGGTACAAATAACCAGTCACTAATGTAGGATAACGCACTATGTCACAAAGGTCGAATAGGGTTGGGCCGAGAGGTCATTTTGACTGATGGGGCCAAAAACACCCTTTCATAATTATTTTTATCCATCAATTTTTTACATTTTTATGATAATAATTGGATTCTCAATTGCATTTAATGTTCATTCAGTTTTATATTATTATTTTATATTCAATAAACTGGAAAATAATCCACATTGTGTTATGACGCATTAAGAATAAAACAATCGATAAAAAATATATATATCAGTAAATTCTACTACAACAGCAGTGTTAATATCGGATACCAACATCAGCCCAATTTTTCATATTTGTGCATCCCTAACAATAACTTTTCTGTAGTTTAGAAAATTAGCTTGTAACAATAATAGCTCACTGTCTAAGTTAACCTGGACAAAAATCTGAAATTATATTAAATTTCATAATGAAGAAGCAGGTTCACAAACACTTTTGAAAAATGACGTTTAGCATCAACTACAGCACAGCCGTGTCCAGGTCTATGCACTCACCTGTACAAATACACCCGCCGCGCTCTTCACTACCGTTCACTCTTCAACACCACCAGGCAGCAGCTCTGGGAGGAGAAAGGCTGCCGTACTCCAGGCATCGCACCAGTCAATTAAGGAGGCTTTCTGGTTCCCCTGAAAACAATAAACACCCAAACATTATCGTCAACCAATAAAATACCCCCATATTCTCTGGACTGAACTTTAAAACTGAGCGTTATGCTGCTAACACTTAGCATCTGTCAACAATAATAGTTGGAAATGAGAGTGTTGCGCAACATAAATAATTGCCAACCAGAACACATTGCATTAGATAATAAAACAGAATTTAACAAAGCTTCAAGGTAGGTAAGTTTCCTTGAGGAATTGTAATAATCGAGGTACTAGAATCATTCAAGGAATCATTACATCACCACTCCACTGATTGTGGCCCCAGTACCTGTATGTACACAATGAAATTAAATGATTGCTCTTGGCAAATAGATTGTTTTCAGGGATTTTATGAATCACTCTCGCTGCGGTGATACTACCTAACCTGAGGTGTCGCTGCAGAAAAAACCCAGTCGTAGCAGAGTATAAGCAATAAAGCGGCTGGTGAGACTGTTAGAAATTCCTGTCAACAGGAAGGACGGTGAATGTGCTGTACTTCTTCCAGAGGAGAAAACATCATCTTTAGTTTGCAGAAGAACCATTTTGTCTTGTAAGTTATTAGGTTCCACAGTAGATTAGAGCTGAAAAGAGCAGAGGCCTCTTTTCCCCTAAAGTGCTGTTCTGTTCTCTGTAAACGCATAGCGTTTTAGGACAATTATCCTTAGAACCACGTAAAATTAGAGTGACTATTATGGGTAATACAGTCAATATAGAAGAAGTGATTGTCTCCCCTCTAAGCAGTAGCTTGTGGGTGGTATCACAGCAACAAGATTTGTGTATCTTTAACAGTATCAGTGAAAGATGTGCCATTTGATAGACATTCAAGAATTTCCACAGACTCTCAGTGCTTTGATAACTATGTAATTTTGTTCTAGAAATAACCGTAAATCATTCTTACTGGTTTGAGTTGTTCTTATTTTTGTTCTTTTTCATATCATTTTGCACTTCCAGCAGCTGGAGAGGGTTTCCTTTGACTTTCAGTGGTTTTGTGTTGACACTGTAGTAGAACGGTGGTCTATTCAGGTTGAAAGGACAAGATAAATGCATTCTGCATTTGGTCTTGCCACGTTTATGTTTTCGACTTCTATCTTTTATCTTTTCCTCATTTGGAATTGCTGGTTATTTATTATGGCCACATACCGTTTTTATGTCAAATGTTTTTTCTTGTTTGCTTCTAATGTCGTGTTTGGATTCGTGTTTTATTCATGAAGGTTTTATTTTTATTTAACAACCTCTTCAGCCTTTCAGTTTCTTAACAACAACAACAACATTATGAAGAGGAACATAATGTGAACATTAGCAAACAGGTCAATAGACAATACTCTCTATGTGAAATCACCATTCTGCTTCTTACCAGAAACTCAAGCACCTAAATTAAAAGATGAGTCGTCATAATCATTACTGCTGAGTTTCTGTTCAACTCCTTCATTTTACAACTGGTTGTTGCTTCAGTCTCACTTCCTTAATTAACAGCCGCATTAAAGAGCTTAAACTGTTTACAATATCAGTTCTGCAGTAAGACCAAAGAACCAACATGCCTGGTTTCATGTAAATGTAGTAAAACATGTAGAATGACTGTTCTTCCTCTCTTCGTTCGTCAAAATATAAAATAAAGGTGCACAACTAGTTAGGTTTTTTACAAAAAATTAACTAGTTGTGCTGCACTTGATGACATTTTGCATTGCTGTAGAGGAATTTTATCCCACCCTTCTGCAAATTTATAATGTAAAAAACTTTTTTAAGCTTTGTGTCATAAACAGGCCTGCAGGGTTACTTTGATTCTTTCATGCATGGTTGAGGAACCATTCAGGGGACCTTTTGTAGAAATAAACACCAGCTGTTCATATTGGCCCAGTTTTACTTATTGAACTCATAGTGATATCTTAAAAATGACCCAACGTCGGCCAATATCAACATTGATGATACATTGTGCAAGGCCAGAATTTATTTGTCAGTCTGTTTCAGGGCTGGCCCAAGTGTCTGTGAATTGTGATGTGCTGAAGAAAGCTTGTCGAAAGAATAGGAGCTTTTTAAAGAGACGGCGGCCCAGATTCAAGAAGTCAAATGTCTTTTCAGTCATTTTTGATATAGGCTATACAGCATTTTTAGAAAAACTGAAGATAACGGTTACTTAATTATGCTATAAAATGTCATTATGTGCCAGGAAAATCCATAACACCCCCCTTTTTAAGGAAATCTATAAATAAAACTAAAACAAGTATTTGCTGTGTTTTGCAAATCTCATCTTAAACACACTGATGAGATTTGTTTGTTTGTTATGCTTTGTTTTGAAGCCTGAACGGATAGTAAAAGCGTTTTGATAATAGTGTCCTTTTGTTTTTGTGATTCAACATTAGGTGTAGTTCTGTTTTATTACATAGACCAGTAAGTCCCCAAATATAGCTATTTAAATAAAGCTGTAACCCAACAACATGACCCAGTGCATGTTTCACATCTGTTATGTAGTGACTACAATCGAGTCCATGCTGACGGGGCCTTTGCTCAGCCACTGTTATCAAGTCATCTGGCATTCATGGAAAATGTCACAGAGCATCCAAACAAACAGAACATAAAGTCTCTTGTGATAATGACTGAATTAGAACAAATAATTTCAGTGAATCTAACCAGACAATTAAAATCCTAACTTTCACCATCAGTGGTGACAAGAGCAGTGATTTGTGCAGTCAGATTGTCTTTCCTGAAAAACTGATTACCTGTTATGCAGATTATATTTCCAAGCAAACTGGTGTCGAGTCATATTGCAAATGATTAGATTGATTATTCCTGTATACTTATTTTTTATTAACCAACAGCTGTTTTTGCAAAACAAACTAAATGAACCAAGCGATTTCTTAGTAAAACGAGATCCAAAGAGCTTCATTAGTCATATTGTTACCTCCACTGAAATTGTGTTTCCCCTTGCAAATTGTCACACCTCTTCAATCCTCTTGCAACTTTAAAAATATTAAAACATGCTTTGTTAAATTGTTGAGTGACTCACTCTGATACCAGAAATAAAACTGGAGAGAAAATAATAATAATAAATTTTTATAAATAACCTTCCCTGTGCTTAGCAACTGATTATTAAACAAAGCACTTAAAAGACACATATGGTCTCAGAAAATAATTATTGCCACTTGAAGCCTCATACATTCAGAGTTAAAACAAATTCTGGATGATAAATTGATTTTCACATGCAAATCTTTATTTTAATGTGACACTTTTATAATACCTGCTATTGTGAAAATACTTTAAATGCAAACACGAGATAAGAAGCTCAAAGTGAAACATAAGACATCAAAGAGGATATGGTGATAAAAAAAATAAAAAAAACAGAGATGTAAATCAAGCTTGGTGTTTAAAAACGCACAACACTGAAGTAGAAAGAAATCCTATGAAAGAGAAATTATGCAGACAAAGAAAATGTAAAAAAAATATTACCTATGATAGATGGTGTTAATGTGACACAGAGGTTTTGGCAGTTCTTTTGTCTGAAGGTTATCTCATTTCAAATCACATGCCAAAGAAATCCAATATGTCTGCATTAGCCCAACAATGCACTGGAGACACATTGCTGGTGTATTTCCGGCTCCCAATATAATAAATATTAATCATGATATAGTAATTTTAAAAATGTAAACATAAATTAAGACAATGTGGATTTTTTTAAAATGAAGAAACCCAAAGAATGACATTTATGTAAGTATTCACACCCCGTTTAAATCTGTGAAGCTCAGCATTGAGATATTCATGCAGCTTAAATAGCATCCAGCTTTGGTAAATTCAGTTAATTAGACTGGACTTGGACACACACCTGTCTACAGAAGGTCAGAGGTCAAGCACTAAGCATGAAATCAAAGAAAT